>OW052072.1:16632500-19032500 GCA_932526445.1 Phragmatobia fuliginosa | reverse complement strand
CTCCTTCCCTTTGCCCGTTCTTCGGCATTCTTGTTTATTAACACGCATGTCGTCCATTACTACGTTAAGCGAGTACTTTTCGGGTCTATCTTTTCGATCGGGGCCCGGCGGGAGTGGCATGGCCAGATATTTATTACCCCCGTAGCCAAGCGGTTGCCGCAAAACATGGATGCAATAGCGCAGTGACTCTCCTACATTTACGATGTCACGTGCATGAAGACTGCCGCGAATCTTCTTCATAACCTTATTCTTATTGAATGCAGGAGTAAAATATTGAGGGAGAATTTTTAACTTAATTACTCTCCTAAACAAACAAAAACTACCTTTTTGTTGCTCTTTGTCTGCTCGGAGACTTCATATCTTTTTTATAGATACTTGATCAGTAGCTACCTAAGCTAGCCCTAGTTTGTAAACTAGGGCTAGCTTAGGTAGCTACTGATCAAGTCATATTATTATTACACCATTTTGTGTACACGTTTACTAAATGGTTTAACTCACAACGTAAATGTCCATAATCTAATAGCTCCAAAAAATCGTAGTCACATCTTTACATCACATCTTAACATTCAAACCGATAGACAACGAAGTGACTTTGAAAGGGTTTCTTTTTCCCATCATCAACAACCCACAATGTTCTACTCATGAGTTCGGGTCTCCTCTCAGGAGAGGGTTATAGCCATACATTGTTTTCCTATATGGGAACGGAACCATAAATATAATTATTAACAAACTATTGACACGTTCATCCACAGACTGAAAAATTACGTCGCTTTCGTATGTTAAATAGCATAATGTTATGTAGGTAAAAATCTCGTGACCTCTTGTTTAGCATGACAGTCTTGTCGAGGCACCGCATCGTTTTGTCATATTAGTGCTAAAATCACTGGCCTTGTAAAGAGGTTAGTGTTACAAAATTACAATTTATTTACTTACTTCTTTATGTGATATACTTCTTGGTACTTTTATATACGGCCAATCACATGTCTATGGGTTTTATTTCTATGTTTTTGTTTCGTAAAATTGATTATGGAAATTCGTAATTGATGTAAATAAGATTCTCTAGGATTTTACACGTACCAAAATATAGATATTATTTCATAGACTTACATATGTTGTACCCACTTATTTTTGTAAATATTTAAGTATACCTTCTGAACCGAAATGAAACCAATATAATTTTGAAATGCATTATTTTTATACTTTAAATATCTTCAGAAAAAGAAGGAGATAAGTACCTATCTAATAAAAAAGATATATACAAAATCTGTCAAAATGTATTTATTCTGCTTCATGAAGAGCAAGACAAGAATCAAAATGCAGAATGGTGGCCTAGTGGGAGTAGTGGGAGGCAGGTTCAGAGTTCCAGGTTTTAACCAGGTTTCAGGTTATCCAGGTTATCTTGTTGTTGACCCACTTGAGTGTTCTGAAAAGTGAAAGAGGGAGGACATTATTTAGAAATTTCACTATTTTTTTTTATTTAGTCCCTTAAAGAATTTAAAGAAAAGCTCAATTTTTATAGATGATGAATGCTATTTATTACCACACTTCCTAGCTTTTGCCCTCCGCTCCCCCCGCGTGTATGTCGGTTGTCGCGGTAAAAAGTAGCCTATGTCCTTTCCCAAGGTCCCATCTATCGCTATGCCAAAATACATCAAAATCGGTTCTGCGGTTTAGGTGTGGAAAAAGTAACAGACAGAGAGTTACTTTCACATTTATATTATTAGTAGGGATATATAGTAGGAATAACGATAACATTTATATTAGACTAGCTTTCCACCCGCGGCTTCGCCCGCGTGGAATTCGTTTATATCGTGCGACACGGTAAGGGTAGATTACACAATCTTACATGATTTTATTTATTTTAATAAGGAACTTCGACACAAACTTTTGTCCCCTATTTCAAACCGTTCTACCTTTATTTTCGCGATAATAAGTATCCTATGTCCTTTCCCAAGTTCAGTTCTATCTTCATACCAAATTTCATCAAAATCGGTTCAGTGGTTTAGGCGTGAAAGCGTAACAGACAGACAGACAGAGTTACTTTCGCATTTATAATATTACTAGCTTTCGCCCGCGGCTCCGCCCGCTTGTATGTCAGTTATCGCGGTAAAGAGTAGCCTATGTCCTTTCCCAAGTTCCGTTCTATCTTCTTACCAAATCTCATCAAAATCGGTTCAATGGTTTAGGCGTGAAAGCGTAACAGACAGACAGACAGAGTTACTTTCGCATTTATAATATTAGTAGGGATAGTAGGGAAAGTAGGGATTTATATACGTATACAAAAAGCGTTCAACTGAATGAATGAAGATGTCCGAAATATTCATTAAGTTGACGCATCGTGAAGTTCCTAATGTCACTTCTGAAACCACCCAAAGAGTGATTACAGTAGTACGAGTTAGCTATTTAGTTTAACTATTAATAGCATTTGTTTCTTGACTAGCTGAGTTCCGCGGTTCTACCCGAGGTTATTCTTGTAAAACGTGAGTAAAGCCGCAAAGAGAAGCTAGTTCTTTAGTCCCGCCTAAGATACTCCTTATATCATAAGCTATCTGCAAGTCAAAGTCTCGTCAAAATCGGTTTAGCCATTCTAGAGATTAGCCGGAAAAAACATACAGACAGACGAAGCGACAATTTTTTTATAAATCGCTTTTTTACACCAAAAAGCGATTTATAAAAATTTTCAAATGCTCATCCAGCTCATCCCACCCCCTCCCTTCCTCTACAGAACAACACGTGCTGGTCTGGGAAGTCACCCCTTCAGAGTAGAAGACATACGCTCCAGAACTGAGCGGTTCGGGTCTACCTTCTTGTGCCGAGATGTTAAAAACTGGAACTCACTGCCAGCTCATGTTTTTCCTTCCTACTATGATCCCGGGTCCTTTAATCGGGTCGTGAAAAAGCATCATCTAGGTCGCCATAATATGGGTCGCCATACTGCTTGCATGTGCAGTGAGTATGGCGACCCCCACTTTGGGATTTTACTCATGCTTTCCATCAGGCATAGTAAAGTCACCTTGGCAGGCATTAAATAAAAAAAATGCATTTAGTGAAAAATTGGTAATTTCAAATTAGAAACAGACACCTTAATAATTTTATTTATTTGTATGTATATATAGATGTCATCATCATCATCAACGGCCTTTAACAGCCCACTACTGGACATAGGCCTCTCCTTAGAAAGGAGGTTTTGGCCTACTATACCACGGTGGCCAGACGGGTTGGCATACGGTTGGTTTCAAGTTTTCTTTCTCCTTGCATTGATGTTGTCTTGCGTCTTGTATAGATGTATTTTGACTAAATTAAACAATTTGTTCATAACACATTATTTATTGGGGACCTATCAGTTTTACAACATCAAAACCCTTTAACTGTCCACAGCTGGACATAGCTGCTTATACAAAAGGTTTTGACCTACTATAACACTTTAACCAGACGGGTTAGTATGGGGTGTTTCAAGTTTTCCTTCTCCTCGCATTGATGTTAATTAAATCGGCTCTTACAACACCCATGAGACTAATAGGGGTGGTGACACACTGTATTTTCTATCCGGCACCACACTGACATCAGTTTTATAAGTTAAATAATATTTCGGACATCTTATACACAACGCCATCTAGTCCCAAACTAAACAGAGCTTGTAGTAAGGGTACTAGACAACTGATATAAATACATAACATAAACATATTTTTGTTTACTAGAAAACATCCTAACTCCGAAACAAATATTCTTGAATCATACAAACATTTGGTCCGACCTGGGAATCGAACCCAAGACCTCAAGCACAGCAGTCGCATACAGTACTACTGTGCCACAGAGGCTGTCATAAGTGAAATTAAAAAACAAATAGGTACTTATTATAACTTTCTACAATTTAATTTTTATCGTCATGTTGGTTGGTACACCATTATCGTTGCAGATAAAATGGTACCTATTTGCAATCCTATAGCTGTTAAAATTTTGTAAATGTATATTTATTTGAACACAGTATTTCTATTGGAACAACAACAGATTTAACTATTGTTAAATTATTAATAATAATATTATACAAGCGAAAACGGATTAAAAATAAATTCTTTGTCTAATAAATTCGGTGTGTTTCCTACTTCTAGACTCCTACCAGAGGCCTCACGCAGTCGCCCAGCAATCCAAGTAGAAAACGGCACAAAATATAGGAAGTCACTACCAGCTCACGTTTCCTTCCACTATGATCATGGGTCCTTTAGATAGGGCATGAAAAATCATTTCACTAAGCTGACCTAACGTGGGCCGACTTACTTCATTGTCTGTATTCGCAGCGATTGTGGTAGTCCCCTCTCTTGGATTCTACGCATTCCATCAGGCAGAGTACGAGGGTGGTTCAATAAGTACCCATGTTAGAAATTAAAACATATACCTAATTCTTTTTTAAGTTTTATTTTTCTAAGAAGGGACCTCTTAGACAAATACACTTCTCCCAACATTCCAGCCTATTTTTTTTTTTTTTTTTTTTACGTGTGGAAATCCCCGCGGACCGTCACCCCGTCGGGGGTTACGGCGGGGTGGTGTGTCGGACTCGAACCGACTAAAACCACACGGTGTGACCCTCTCTGCGCCTTTGTATTGGAAGGAGTCCAGGGAGGGGATTTCCTTCTGGACTCCAACCAGCGCCTGCCCGCACTGTTGCGGGCACCACCTCAAGTGTGTATTCTCTAATTGGGCAACGTCCGGTCACACGCGGACGCCGCCCCCTCGCGGTTGGCCTCTACTGCGGACGGACGGGAAACCCGTCCCGCCCATCCGCGGCCACTCTCAGGGCGGCATGAGACGCAGATATGCACGCCTCCGCCGCCCAGGGCGCCGGCGGCGGATCGGGTCCGAGTGGATATCGTCCTCCCGGGCCTTCTCCGCCACCTCCTTCTGCAAGATTACGTCCTCGCAGAAGGTTGCGACCGCGGTAAAACAACTGTCACTGCCGGCCATCGATCTTATGACGGCCGGCAGCGAGAGATCCCCTCCGATGACTGCAGTGAGGACCCGGCGCTGCGCCGCCCAAGCGGGGCAGACCGCCAGCGTGTGCTGGGCCGTGTCCTCACTGCAGTCGCAGTGGTGGCAGGCGGGACTCGGTTCCCTCCTAGCGACCGAGTGCAGATACTTTCCGAAGCAACCGTGCCCGGAAAGCACCTGCGTCAGCCGGAAGGAAAGGGTCCCGTGCTGCCGCCCTGCCCACTCCGAGATGACCGGCTGAAGAGCCTCCACGGCGGCGAAGCCAGCGCGTGGGGTCTCCAGCCGGAACGACCATCTCTGCATGGTGGCTCGGCGAGCGGCTTCGCGCCACTCGCGCACGTCCTCGGGCGGAGGGCGAAAGCCATTCTCCGCCCGGAAGTCAGCCACTCGCCCAACATTCCAGCCTATTACCAACCCCTCAAAAAAGTATGATTTGTTGTACTCTCCAAAAAACGTCGCTGTCTCGGCGATGAATTCCTCGTGTGAGCAAATTTTTTCTTGTTAGAGAACAAGAAGAAGTCGCAGGGAGCCAGATCGGATGAATACGGGGGGTGTGGCGGCAGTGATTCATATCATAATTCCTACAGTTTGGCGGTGACAACTCTAGATTAATGTGCTGGTGCGTTATCGTGATAAAACAATCCTTTTTTTTTCGCCAAATGGTTCAAATTTTCATTTTTTCGTCGAATTGGTCCAATAACTCATTGTAGTGTTGTCCAGTGATCGTTCTTCCTTTTTCCAACAAATTCATGAATATCGCGCAGAGCGCATCCCAAAAAATCGTCACCATGACTTTTTTCGGATGGGACCGTCTTCGCCTTCTTTACGGCAGATTCGCCTAGAGAAATCCATTTAATTTAATTGTGTTTAGTTTCTGGTGTGTAATAATGACTCCAGTATTTTTGAAGACGATTTTTTTTTAGAATTCTCTAATATATTCTATATAATTGAGAATTGCTCCTCTTATAAGTTCTAAGAAAAAGTCTGCGATCTTTACATCTTTACCTATGGGGCAGGGTGTGCGATGCACACGGGTGCAGCTCTGTTTAGGGGCGTCCCGACACCCATAGGGGCACTTTTAATGAACCTGCGTGCTTACTAAAGAGCGCTAGAGTAATAAATTGCACACAGGCGCTTCACGCCTCTGGATGGCATATGTTTATCTTTTAAGATTAGCTCACAATGACCTGTTTTACGTTATGGGCAATAGATACGCAGATGACGCTGTGTAGGTAAGTTAGTTTTATTATACAAAATCATAGAAACTGAAACCCTTCTCAGTTTAGAAAATATTTTGAGATAATTTACATTTCACAGCTTCAACAGTAAAAACGTAATGTTACGCGACTTTCATTGGAATTAATACACGCATTAGCAAAGCCAAAACAATATATAATAATGATTCATATATAAACTTTCATTTGGCCGACCAGGTGTCGCACCGTGAATGGAAATGCTTCATGTTTTCACAATGTTACCAGCGCTGGATAAAGTTGTTAGCGAATGAAGACCACTCGGGTAGGGTGAATTTTTTTCTCGTAAACATACGTACGAATGTTGCATAAGAAACGCAGGTGGCTGCGTTTAAAGAAATGTGTTGTTTTATAAACCATACTAGTTTTATATAAATTCGATAGTAACAATACCTACTAAATTCCTTTCACAGTTAAATCGCAGAACCATTTTTCTTATTTGAGCCTGCCAAAGTTGCCAACTCTCAACTTAACTTTGCCTGACGCATGTGAAAGCATGAGCACAATTCTAGGTTTTTAAAAAAGATATATTAAATTATATTCTGTCATCCGCTTTTTAGGCACCCTTCAGCTGAACTAAAAAAAAAATATAATCCAACAAATGTCATTGAAATGGAAAAGTGAAACTTTCTTCTTGATGAAAATACATTGTCATATGTAATTGTTTTCTCAGAAGTTTATTTGTCACGAGCCTACTGCTTTGTCTTTATAATACATAACCATAACATCAAACTTGACTTGACAACTTGGCTAATAGTACCAATACCACATTAAATCAGCAGCCACAGGCCATTGCTAGATATATGTAGGTATCTCATTAGAAAGGAGGTTCAGACTTACTGTACCAAACTATTCACCATCACCAAAACAAATTGACACAGGGTTTGTTTCCAATTCTCCTATATAATTTACGTTTTTATCCTATGTAATTTGCTTTCTTGACCAGACTTCCATATAATGACTAGGGATAGTGACTTTCCGTATCCTCACCACACTTCTTCCTTGTTTCGTTAAGAAATGAAATGCATTTGCCTATGAAATAAAGAATGAATGAAACAGGATGATGATTGATAGAGGAGCGATGTATGGGATTAAAATGTTATGTAAACCGTTCTCGATACGAACAAGCCTGCACCTAATATTGCCCCGTATGTATTGTACCAATATTCGACACTAGGTATGAGCATTCACGGCGCATCCACGAGCACCACAATGGCGACGGCACGCGAAAATATGCGCACGCGACGAACACCAGTTAGGGCATGATAATTTAGATGTTGTGAAATACTTATTGTTTCGTAAAAATAGGCTCAGACTCTTTTAGGTACTGACTAAGTATTATAATAAAGTTTATAATCAAATGTGTGTCTTACAAGTGCATAGACAAGTATCGTAGGCAAAGGAAAACACTGTTTATGGAGCCAAAGGATTTTTTTAACTTATCTTTTTCTATGCTTGTAACTGCAACTATCCTTAAAACTCCTATTTTTAATGTTTGCGCCTGAAAGAGTAATTATTTGATAAATTCGTCACTAGTTGTAGGCCTCTTCGTAAAGATAGGTTGCGAAACTATCAACTAACTTGTATACCTACTAACTTTCAAGAACAGAGCGTAATTCTACCTTAAAGGGTTGCGAAGTACTTGTGACTGATTCCTGAATTGTTTGATAGGGCATCATACAGGGCTCTTGTCTAACTGATGAATGATATAAGCACTTGCCAATCATTATTCACTGGGGCGACGGCGCTCCTTAAACTCCTAGAATCTAAACAGGTCATGAGTCAGGGATCATGAGGTAAACTTGGGAAGTTGTATATAACTTACTCAGCGCGATAATTACTTATATCGCGATACAGGATTAGCAGTTACTCCTTAATTCGATGTTTCTTCGATAGATCGTACTTGGGCATTGCACCGCATGTGGAAGTCACCACATTTTCATACATATTGGATAGATTCCATAGATCTTAACTTTACTAATATTATAAACGCGAAAGTTTGTGAGTATTTATGTATGTATGCTTGTTGCTCTGTCACATAAAAACTACTGAACGAATTTGTATAAAACTTTACAGTAATATAGCTTAGATATCAGAATAACACATAGGTTACTTTTTACTGCAATAATCGAGATACACGCGGGCGAATCCGCGGCAAAAGCTCATCAATCATATTCTTTTTTAGGGTTCCGAAGTTCATAACTCGGAACCCTTATAGATTCGTCATGTCCGTCTGTCCGTCTGTCCGTCCGTCCGTCCGTCCGTCCGTCCGTCCGTCCGTCCGTCCTCGACTTACCGTCCAAACGGTAAGTGCTAGAAAGATGAAAATTTGCATGAATACGTGTTGTAATTACGTCGACAAAGTGCAACAATAAAATTATGAAAAATAATTTTATTTGGGGTACCTCCCCTACACGTAAAGTGGGGATGATTTTTTTTTCTCGAGGCTACCCCATCGTGTGGGGTATCATTAGATAGGTCTTTTAAAAACAATAAAGGGTTTCCTAGACGATTTTTTGATTTAGGTATCCGTTTGCGAGATATTTCACTTTAAAGGGCACTTTTTTGTAAAAACAGGGCGTCCCCCCCCCTCTAAAAGCTAAACGGCTGGCTCAAAAAATCTGAAAAAAATCGTGATGGTGGTCCATTTAATGAACTTTGAAGGAAAACTATAACCGATTAGATGACTTTCTTAGTTCAGGAGTTATAAAGGCTTATATGGTAAAATGTGCTCACTTGGAAAACGTCATACAAAATTAACGTATTAATACGTAAACATAACAATTATCTATTGGATACGATTTTAAATCCACATACCATTATAGGTGACTGAGGAACCCTTTCCTGTGCGTGGCCTGACACGCACTTGGCCGATTTTTTATAAATTAGTACATAAAAACAGTTCCAAAAAATATATTGGGAATGTCTTTTTTTATACACAGAAGTCTGAATCTGTATTTTATTAGTTCACGATCAAAACGAATGTACCTACTATTTGACCGAAAGCGTGTAGGCCTACGTCTATTGTGCAGGTAAGTATATTAGCCATGACCTGTATCCACCGTGAACTCCCTACGTAAGATGAAAGCAGCCCACGTGGGCGGATGATAAATACTTCATGATGTAACTGGTGACTCACTAATCATATAATTACGCCTTCAAAATGATATAAATGAGTTTGTATGAAACGTTTTCATATGGTTATGTGAGGTACTTGTATGTAGAGTTCCGGTGCTGGATAGATAGGGCTTACAATAAAATCCTGTCCTGATTTAAAAAAGAAAAAACAAACCCCACTATAAAAGTACACCCAGACTGTCTCTAAGAACACCCAGACTCAAAACAACAATTCGTGGATCACACAATATGACTATATGAGGGTCGAATCTTAAAGCATTTAATTGTACGTTCTAATGGTCGAACCCACACCACTCAGTGCGTTAAAAACCGGCGAAATTACCGCTTAAACTACTTCGGCAACCGTTAAATGTATGACCACGTTTCCAGCTTTCGTTCCCAATTAGGTTGGTTGCCGATTCGTCAACGCAGAAAAATGCGCGCACTGACTTTCCTGTATACTATCCTCAATTCCCCTTCCCCTCCTAATTATTTGAAAACACATTTACAACTGTTGTGCAGTAATCACAACCGAAATCTTCGCTCGGCTAATAATCTCCTCCTACTTTGCCCTTTACACACTACTGCTTTCGTGGGTTCTTCGTTTCTTGTCCAATCTATTCACTTGTGGAATGCGCTTCCCGTCGAGGTCAGAATGGCTAGAAATCGAGACGCTTTTAAAAGGCAGATAAAGGAACTTTTATTGGGTGAATTGGTGGATTCGACGGGGTCCTAGTTTGTCAAGATTATTTTTTGAATTATTATTAAATGTAAATGTACCTATATGTATGTATGTGTATGAATATAGACCTATATATGTATGTTTGTGTAAGTATATTACTTATTATACTATGTATTAGATTACTTATGGTATTTTTTTTTTAAATCACAATAATTCATCGATTCCCCCTATGTGCACCTACCACATCTTTTCTCTGCATCGCCCAATCGGTTGACTGGCAGAGAATGCCTTAGGCTTTACGTCCGCCGATGCATGTATTTGTGCATAAAGTTAATAAAAAAAAAACAATAAAAAAAACTCATTATTGTGTATAATTGTATTAAAATATTTACTAAGAATTTAAATATTGACTTTAATAAAGAATAAAGTACCGTACAGCGACTCTAGGTCCTAATACCGAAACTATTGACTTACTATACTAATTATTATTAACATGATCCATTTGATCTATGATAACATCCGACTACGAGAGGATAGAAATTATTTTTAACTGTCTGCTTATTTCTTTGGGGCGCCCTGTAGTCTTATGCAGGCACCACACTTCGTTATGCGCTATTCGTTATATGTGTCTACGCCGTATTTGCCCAAATATTAGTTATGCGCGCAAACAACAATCATGCCATCCACACTTCGAACTGGTATGCCAAATAAGCATCAAATAAATCAAATATGTGTGTTGTAGAGATGATAATTTTATTCGCTCTGAGATATCATAATAAACTTTAAAAATGAATTACATTGTATCTGTATTCTTGAAGATATGAAATTAAATAAGTACATAACCGTAATTTGTTTAAACAAAACTCCGATGCCGACTTTAAAATGTTCCTACACAATGCATACAATAACAATATTGTGAATCTCAACAGTCCTGTGTTGTGCTTACCAAAAGATCTATTAAAAGGCTCGATAAACCTTCCAACCTATGTAGGGCCCACACATTTTTTTAATTCGACAGTTAAACATTACTCAATATGTATTCCAGTCACACGCATCCCCTCCAGCAGAACAATGGCTAGGTAGCGTACCATTTCGACGCAGGAAGCGACGTACGCGCATATATTACAAAATGGCCGCCATAGCCGAGCCCAGGACTCAGGTATGGCGTTATAAGCGCGTCTGGATGCTAAGGAGACAGCAAACCATAAACAAAGAGGATATCCGTCATTGTTTCCGTTTGTTAGTTAATATTTCTTAGCGCGTGTGATGTGCGTGATGCTCATTCGAGTTGTGGTGTTCTTCCTTCCGCGTGAAAGGAGACAAACAATGTTGTTCATGGCTATTTTTGTATAGCTTTGGGTAATCGAGGTGTTTACTAGAATTTAGTAGCATAGCTATTAGGTTAATTGTCAAAATAAACTACTTGGTAAATTGTCAAAAACATTTGTTGTTTTCTTTATATTTTTGTTAGAAATCTTCCTATACTGCATTACATTGACTGCACGGTTTGTCCTACGCTGGGTTTTGTGGATTCGATGCCCACATGCTACAACACTTTATCTAATTTATAAACTGTTGATCTAATTCTGCGTGTTATTTGTGGTTATTTCATATATGTGTACGTAAAGTCCCCGTGACCTAGGATCTTTGATTATATACATGTTTATAATCAAAGCCTAGGATATTGTCAGGAGATGCCTACATACAAATGCCACACACAAATAAGTACTACACTTACCTGTTTTTAATTTCAAATGAAAGCGTTTCACTGAATGCACTTGGAATTTAACGGGTATTTCACTGGCAGATAGCTGATGACGAGAACCTAAGGCTGTTTTTGTTAGACCTGAACCTGCTTCTATTTCTCAAATTTATAACTAGCCTTTACCTGTACCTCTGCTTACGTATAAATCGATTATAGCAGTGAAAAGTAATCAATGTTCCTTCCCAAAAGTCAACGTACCTCCATACCAAATTTCACTGAAATGGGTTCAGTGGTTTAGCATAAAAGTGTAACAAACAAACAGAGTTAGGCCCTTCACACACTGGCGCAGTGTGTGAAGGGCCTTACTTTTGCTTTGATATACGTTGAGCTGTTAGTAATTAAAGCAATTGATATATGGGGATGATCATGATAGCAGATATATGACATGTATGTATTTCCATAAATAGGTATGCTTATAAGTATATTTATAGGAGTCATCTAGTACCTACCCATAATACAAGTTCTGATTAGTTTAGGACTAGATAGCGTTGTGTAAAATGTCCGAAATATTTATTTAATTTTATTTGTATACACATTTAAACGAGGTATTAAGTAAATGACTAACTTAGAGACGTTGATGTACTTATTCAAAGAACCAATATCATTCAAACACAGCGGACTCCTTTGATTTTACTTTGAATATGTTTACTGAGAAATGTATTTAAATATAAATTCACCATAAGTCCATAACCATTAGGTATTGAACACGCATCTAGTAATAAAATAATGATAAAACTGAATGAGCGTTAGTTTTCTTACAGTTGACCCGGCCCGTCTTCGCATGGAAATCTTTAGATTTCTTCCACTATAATATGCATGTATTACACATGTAAACCTTCCTCTTGAATAACTTTATCTATTGCTGAAAAGTGCATTGAAATCCGTTGTGTAGTTTAAAAGATATAAGCAAACAGACAGGAGTAGCGACTACATTTTACTTCATAAATCCTGTGTCGTCCAAATAATACATAAAACGGACACAAATAACACCCAAACTCAGATTAACAAACTCTGAATGACAAAAAGTGTAGTCCTACGTTGGATTTGAACCCACAACACTTGGCGAAGTAGAAAGAGGCGTGGCAACCACTTAAACCACTAGGCCAAACGTGCAGTCAGATTGGACGTTTGTTTTATAAAGAGATAAATAGTTCTCTTGTTTATGGGACAAGGAAAGTATGAATGGAATTCAAGAGTTGTGGATTAGGCATAAGTAACGTTGTCCTAAAATATATGTGGTCAGAATAGGTTGTAACCAAGTGTATTTTTATATTAACTACACATTTGTGTAGCATGTAATTTATGAATCAATACTATTAGGAAAAAACAGCATAGTGACAAAATCCCGACTGGTAAGTAATGAACTGATAATTTTATAAAAAAAAAGACTTTAAATAAAAAATATTCCGAGCATCCAAATCGCGACAGGTTATGATATATGAGGGGCTTTCTCTATTTCTCCAGGATCCTTTCATCAGATCCTGGTCCTTATCATGGGACTATTTAAGAGGCTCAATCTTTCGAATAAAAAAAGAATTATCACAATCGTTTAACCCAATGGAAAGTTCTCTGGTAACAAACATTAAAAAAATACAGTCAAATTGAGAACTAGTTTAAAAACAAGGTTAAAAAGAGAAAAACAAGTCATCATCATAATCATGGGCCTATCCCAGTCCACTGCTGGACATAGGCCTCTCCAATTGCACGCCACTTAGTTCGATCCTCGGCTACTCGCATCTAGCTCCTACCAGCCGTCTTGCGCAAATCATCACTCCACCTGGCCTTTGGAAAAACAAGTATCTACATAAAATTGAACAGATCAATGCATTGTTTTGTAATTTTACTAAACACTAGGGTGCCGCATACGGTGACAAATATAGTTTTGGTTGATTACACCACTTGCAGCACTCTAAAGTGTTTAGTTTAAAGTGTTTGTGTTAAAAGTTAATCTCAAAACTCTGTATCACTTGACTGGGAAAGTTCCCGTTATATTATCACGTTTGTGGCATGGGAGTCCCTTTAGCTACTCATTTTATTCTATTTTTAGTATTTCTTGTTATAGTGGCAACAGAAATACATCATTTGTGAAAATTTCCACTGTATAGTTATCACGATTCAGGAGATACAGCTTGCTAACAAACAGACGGACTGACAGACTGACACACAGCCAGGGCCGGATTTACCATAGAAGCTGAAAAAGCTGAAGCTTGGGGCGGCAAAAATAGGGGGGCGGCAGATTGGCCCAAAAAAATATGGTACAGAAAAAAAGTAAGGTTTAAGGACACGTATTTTTTTTAAAAGACCACTCTCGAATTAGGAATATAAGTCCTGTGTCACGGGGGGCTATACAAACATACATAAAACGAACACAGCGAACACCCAGAATCAGGACAACAATTTGTGAATCGCAAAGTGTTTTTCCACGAAGGATTTAAACCCACGACACTTGGAGCAGTAGAATTCAGCCACTTAAAACACTTTATTTTAGTATTGTCGACACCCCCTCCTGTGGTGTCCAGGCGCGCCGCCTCCTGAAAGTTCGTCTCCCCTGGCTGGCTGTAGCCCCATTACACCCATCCCGGTGGGAGACGCCATCGAAAGATCCAGTCGTATCCCATATTCCACACGAGTGGTTCGAGGACAGACCCCTGCGGAACACGACTAGGTCCGACGTCTCGAAACATCATCTCCATCCTCGTATATGACGGTAAGCTCCTCTAAATAGTCTGCCACTAGCCGCCTCAGGTCCGCTGGCACTCTATGATAGAGGAGTGCTTCCCTGAAGTAGCTAAATGGCAGACTATTAAATGCGTTGGCGATGTCTACAGACACCGCCAACAGCACGCCGCCACTGTATACTGCCTCTTCGGTCACCGCCCTCAGTCGCAATATGGCATCGACCGTCAGACGCCCCTCCTAAAACTTCGCATAGTTGCCGGACGATGCGGGCAGAAAGCACCTTCTCAAACAGCTTACCACCTCGTCCAGCCACAAGATGGACCTATAGGCCGTGACCGAATCGGCAGACCGTCCCGACTTCTGGAGTGGCATCAGTTTTTCGCTCTTCCAGCTCTCAGGGACGGCTCCGGACGGCATGCTAGCGTCGAAAACATCTCTGAGGTGGTCCGACATGTGGTCGAGGGCTGGGGCAGTTTTCAAGCTGGTACCCCGTCCGGTCCGGGGTCGGTGTTCTTGTACCGGATCCGTAGAACAGTCGCTTCTAGCTCCGATTTCCTGACGGGCGGAATATCACCCTCACTTTCACGACCACTTCAACCACTTTTTCTTTTACCTGTGGAAATCCCCTCGGAACATCACCCCGCCGAAGTTTTCTATCCGGCGGGTCGGCGTGTCAGACTCGAACCGACTAAAAACTCCACGGTGTGCCCTCTTTGCATTTCTGTTTTAGGAGGAGCCCGGGGTGACATCTCGTTCAGGACTCCTCTCAGCGCCAGCCCGCTCCTGGTGCGGGCTCCGTCTCTTTGGACCCTCTCTTTAAGTGACGTCCGGCACTCGCAGACGCCGCCCCCTCGCGGTTGGCGAACTAATGCGGATGGAAGGGGAAACCCGCCGCTTCCACCCGCAGCCACACTCAAGATGGCATGAGGCGCAGATGTGCGCGCGAACCGGGCGGCGGATCTGGTCCAAGTGGATGTTGTCCTCCCGGACCTTATCCGCCGCCTCCTTCTGCGAGATGACGTGTTTGCAGAAGGTCGCGACCGCGGTAAAACAGCTTAATTATTCTTCCATAGCTTAACAGATCACCTCCGATGACTGCAGTGAGGGCCCGGCGCTGCGCCGCCCATGCGAGGCAGACTGCCAGCGTGTGATGAGCAGAATTCTCACTGCAGTCGCAGTGATTGAATTGAGTGGCGGAATTCAATTACCTCCTAGCGACCGAGTGCAGGTTCTTCCCGAAGCATCCATGCCCGGAAAGAACCTGCGTCAGTTGTAAAGAAAGGGTCCCGTACTGCCGCCCTGCCCACTCGAGGGTGACGGTCTGGTGTGCCTTCACGGCGGCGAAGTCAGCACGTGGAGTCCAGCCGAATCGACCAAGGAATCATCGTGGTTGGAAATCCGCTCTCCGCCCAAAAGTCAGCCACTCACCGATAAACTTCGGCGAGCACTTCCGCCTCCAATCCCACTCGGTCGACACGGTGCGGTACCCGCGTAAGGCTCTAACCGCCAGCGTCGTCTGGGGCCGCCACAGGCGCGCCCTATTCTGGTCGGTCAGAGCCGCCGCCCACACCGCTCATCGCGTGTACCGCTGCCTCATCTCGACTCTGGCTCCGCCTAAAGTGGGCAAAAGACGCCCAAGGGCGGAGGCAGTGTCGATCAGCTTCGGAGCAAGCTGTCAAAAGTACTCGATACTTCATTTGGGCCCCGACCGGTACGAGGACCGAGTTGCCCTCAATTGAGGTGCCGGAGGGCGGCCCACAACGGGGCCCATGGAACAGAAGGGCCTGCGTCTTTTCCAGGACCACCCATAAGCCCAGCGCCTCAATGCATCCGACCACTAGGGACACTCACTGGTGGCCAGGCGCGCCGCCTCTTGAAAGGTTGCCTCCCGGGCTGTGACAAGAGTGTCATTGGCGTAGCAAATTAAGCCGAGCCCGGGGGGAGACGCCCTCGCAGGACCACCACTTAAACCACTAGGCCAGCCATGCACCACCAAATAGAAATATTAATATTAACGTACTTATTTTTAATTTTATTTTTTATTTTTATGTATGTATTTATGTCAGTTGGTTAGTACCAAGTTAGTACAAGTTCTGCTTAGTTTGGGACTAGACGGCGCTGTGTGTAAGATGTCCGAAATATTTATTTACTATCATTAATTTCAATTTAATAAT
The DNA here is from genome assembly GCA_932526445.1 of Phragmatobia fuliginosa. Lineage (NCBI taxonomy): Eukaryota > Metazoa > Arthropoda > Insecta > Lepidoptera > Erebidae > Phragmatobia > Phragmatobia fuliginosa. The sequence continues at coordinate 19,015,847 of OW052072.1, read as the reverse complement.
GTTCTTTTAAATTTGTGTTAAATTGAATGCGATAAAAATCGTTTATTATCGTTTATCGAATGTGCAATATCTTTATTTAGCAGTTTTAAGACTATAACTCGACATTGGTAACTGTGAAGACGACGACTTAGATAGCTTCAGGAGCTAAGTGGTTAGCAGTACCAAGCCTTACCTACCTATCTTCCTTAGCCCTCTACACCTTATAAGTAGAGCAGTAAAAACAAAGCTTTGCTTTTCTTAGCTTAAAAATAAAAAAAAAGGTGTAAAAAGAATCTAGTAACTAGAGTTTTTTTTTAAGAAAAGGGAATTAGCTTTATTGTGAACAGTGTATCTAATTTTAGAAGTCAGTAGGGGCGGCAAAAATTTTAAAGCTTTGGGGCGGCAAATGTGTAAATCCTGCACTGCACACAGCGGTTTGTCTGTTTGATCCGGGTAATCTCTGGAACGGTAGGTCCCATTTTGACGGAACTTTCACTGAAATAAAGCTGGAGGAGAAGAAGAAAGGAGTAGCTTAAGATATTTTTATTCGGCGTTTCTCGCGTTTTACAACAATAACCGCGGGTAATTCCGCGGGACAGCTAATCTTTATATATATATAATTCTTCTGTGAGTGTGTATGTCACTGAACTTCTCTCAAACGACTGGACCGATTTTGATGAAATTTTTTGTGTGTGTTCAAGGGGATCTGGGAATGGTTTAGATTCGCAATTGGACACGGTAGGTGGCGCTGCAATCAAGTTCTGGAATTTTAAAGTTGGGCGGTACGAAGTTCGCTGGGTCAACTAGTCTTTATATATATAATTCTTCTGTGAGTGTGTATGTCACTGAACTTCTCACAAACGACTGGACCGATTTTGATGAAATTTTTTGTGTGTGTTCAAGGGGATCTGGGAATGGTTTAGATTCGCAATTGGACCCGGTAGGTGGCGCTGCGATCAAGTTCTGGAATTTTATAGTTGGGCGGTACGAAGTTCGCTGGGTCAACTAGTAATATTATATAATCCAAGTAAGTAACTACTAGTAAACAAAAAAAAAGCGATCAAAAGGACTCACCCATGAAGGGATCCGTACAAGCAAGTAACATCATATAAAAGTTCTTGTAGTTCGCTGTAAATTGCGGTTTAAGAGTTATGACGTATTAAAAAAAAACTAGTTACGAGATTTCGTTCAAAAAAATTTTCGGTGGAAGATGGCATGGTAATTTGGTAATGTACATCATGTATTTTTTTTAGTTTTATCATTCTCTTATTTTTTGCCACTTTGGAAGTACCTCTCGCGTAAACTATTCGGTTTAAAAAAAAAGTTATTTGAAATCTCAATATCATTTTTGAAGACCTATCCAAAGATGGATCCCGCACGTATGGATTCGATGAAAAAAATTTTTTTTGAGTTTCAGTTCTAAGTATGGTAATGGTATGTATTATTTCTATTTTTGTGTGAAAATCTTAATGCGGTTCCCAGAATACATCTACTTACCCAGTTTCAATAGTATAGTTCTTATAGTTTCGGGCAAAAGTGACTGTGACATACGGACGGACAGACAGACGTGACGAATCTATAAGGGTTCCGTTTTTTGGCATTTGGCTACGGAATCCTAAAAATCAGTTGGCCTACAGCTGAAGCTGACTATATACTTATGTATATAGTCAGCCGAGGGCTGATTGATTTGTACTATTTCCTATCCCTAAGGGATTTATCCTTTATGGGTAGGAAAGAAGCCCCGCGCGAAAGTACATACTCCCAGTGGTTTTTTTAACTAGAAAAAAGCGGCCAAGTGCGAGTCGGACTCGCCCATGAAGGGTTCCGTAGCATCATTTAAAAGTTTTTGTAGTTCGTTGTAACTTTCATCAATGTTTTAATAATAGTGTTTTGATTGAAAGAAATGTAAATTGCGGTTTATGATTTATGACGTATTAAAAAAAAACTACTTACTAGATCTCGTTCAAACCAATTTTCGTTGGAAGTTTGCATGGTAATGTACATCATATATTTTTTTTAGTTTTATCACTCTCTTATTTTAGAAGTTACAGGGGGGGGGACCAACATTTTACCACTTTGGAAGTGTCTCTCGCGCAAACTATTCAGTTTAGAAAAAAATGATATTAGAAACCTCAATATCATTTTTGAAGACCTATCCATAGATACCTCACACGTATGGTTTCGATTAAAAAAAATTTTTTGAGTTTCACTTCTATGTATGGGGACCCCCAAAATTTATTGCTTTTGTTCTATTTTTGTGTAAAAATATTAAAGCGGTTCACAGAATACATCTACTGACCAAGTTTCAACAGTGTAGCTCTTTAAAAGTGGCTGTGACATACGGACGGACAGACAGACAGACAGACATGACGAATCTATAAGGGTTCCGTTTTTTGCCATTTGGCAACGGAACCCTAAAAAGGGTCTATATGCATGGTTTATATGGTCTATATCGGTCTACATTTAAAAATTATTATCACGAAGATAACAAACTAATTTTAAAAGCTTCAGAACACAACTGATTATATTGAAGAAAAAAATTGTTTGTCGTCTGCGTGCATGTGGCTTTAAAGATAAAGGTCTATTTACACAGAGTTTGATTTCCTTTGCTTATCTTTAAATTTTTTATGAATCATAGCAACGTCATTGTTATACGTTTTAGGCCTACATTTTAACGATCTTGTAAAAAACGTGTCGACATCTATGTTTTTTAATGGCGTATGATGTTAATATTACTACTATAGAAATTTTAAATCTCTAACTTTTTAAAATAATTTAAAATTCACGATAAATGACCATTATTATGTAGTAATATATTATTTTATTTATTGACATTTAAAAAACGCTTTACAATCATAAAGCCTGTCAAACTGACGAAGGTTGGCAGAAGTTCTCGCAGCAAAGATGTCCAAAAATGAAATGTAAATATAAAAAAATATATTTCCTCTTATTGTTTATACACAAGGTTCACAAAAAGATATAAAAAAAACTAATAGTTTGTTATAGAGACGTGTCTCGACGGATTATGAACAGTGAGTGTCACCACCCCTACTCATCCAGTCATCCCTGTGGATATCGTAAGACCCGTCAAAGAGAGCAAATTACACAGTATAACAGCATTACTTTATAGAAAAGGTAATCTCAACACACCCATGCCAAACCTAGCTGCGCAGCGCAGCAAAGGAGGGGTTTTATCCTAGCTGGTAGGATGAAAGTCCTCCTTTCTTAGGGGAGTCCTACGTCCAGCTGTAGACCGATAAAGGATGTTGTTGATGATGAAGAAGCATAAGATAAAATACATTGCAACGATTGAAGGTTATTGTTATTGGGTGCATAGATAAATAAATTACGAAAAAGTGTAGGTATGTTACCACGGTGCTAATTTGTAGCTTTTACAAATGCTTCCTAAAAATGAAACATTATAATAATATGGAACAGCACAGTTTCAACTTATGAAAACATCTAATAAGAAACGTATCTAAAATCAATAAAAGGGGGAAAATAGACACAGTTCTAACACATACTTTATTTAATTTGAGAATAATAAACCACATTTCCTGTAACTCTGATGCTATTATTATTTATTATTATTAAGTATTTTTTTATTTACCTTAGTCGTTTACACATCAGATTGTTTGATAGCTATATCGGTACATTACACTTGGAAGTACCTAAGCTAATAAGTAATGTTTACCGCTAAACAGTTTCTTTAGGCTGTCCTACTTACATTCAATGTGAAACCGAAATATTTAAACGCTGCAGCCCTTTAGGCATATGAGCATTTTCCTAAGGCATGTTCACTAAACGACAAGTACCTACACAAAGCGTCTAATTAGTATTCATCTGGGCGCGTGTAGTCCTCATCGCGGTGGGGACGGGTTATTAGCCGGCGCCGCCTCCGCGCCCAGGCATATTGTTCCGAGTTCTGCCCACCGAGCGCCGCGCTCGCCCGGTATACGTTAATTCACTCTGTCAATATTTAAACTGCAATACTGTACACTTGGTGTGGACCTCAGAAAAGGCCGAGCCGGTGGCTGGGAAGGCAAGAAGTCGGCATAGCTGTTTGACGTTAATATACGGCTGTGTCACTTCGAGCCAGCTCAATCCACCGGCTTTCTACGAATCAAGACTGAAAATTGTGGACGCTCCCGTAACGAAGAAATTTCCGATCGCTCCCGTAGCGTTTTCGCCGGGAGAGGGCGCACCTGACAGCTGTCATTGCAAGCTTTCTTCGCGGACAGGACGTGGGACGAAAATCTTTATTTTTATCACACACGACGATGTTCCCGTAGAGTGCGATCGACTGTGTACGTGCGTGACGAAACGATACGAAAACACGACGACAGAATGGCGAACGAGGAGGTGTTGGGTCCGCGGAAGACGATGTTCGTTCTTGTGATAGTTGTTGGGTGTTTTGCTGTGTTGTGGCCTAGGATCTTGTCTCCGCTGATAGTGGGCCCCAGTCGTGAGCAGCTCAACCCGAACCAGTTCGACCGGGACGCAGGTAACGTCGGTATTTTTAACACAAGCTCAATGTCAATATCGCTGGACTCGCCGTGACGAAAGCGAGCGTTTTAGTTAACAGTGATGATTATAATCTAATTATACGCCGGTTACGGCTGTGAAATTTCCAATGAGGCGGGTTAGCTGCAGCTGATGTCATAGCTGATTATCTAAATACGAGTAATGCACACATTAGTGAAATCCGGCGATAACAGCGTATTTGCTGTTCGCAAGAACGAGTCGTAACTCGTAGGTGTGCAAACACGTCGCGGTCCAGCTGTTGACTTTGCGCATATAATATTTACAAAAGATCTGATTGGAATGTTTCACTAGTTTACACTAAAATACTCTTTAAAATGATTGCATAAGATTCCATGTTTTGTAATATTTAACAAAAGAAAACAAGCCTAAAAAAATGTTACAGTTTTTAGTAACTGCGATTTTCTTTTCATTTTTTTCTGATAACTTTAAAAATTAAAAGTACAACAATTTGGAGAAATATTAAATTTAGCTCTAAGTAACTCTCAAAATTGAAAAAATAATTTGCTATAGAAAGGAAAAAAGTACTTGATCACCTTACCTAATTTATAATTTTAATTAGCTCTAATATCAATCTAATTCAATTTATCACAAAACTGTAAAATTAACTACTTCAAGAGAATATTATCTACACTATTAAAACACATACTTATCAGAATACAATTAAAGTAAAATGACATTTTAATTTACACAATTCCTAATACATGTATAATAATAAAAAAATAGGAATAAAAAAATAAATGGCTCACTATGTACTTACTTAAAAAAAGATTGAAACCTTTTTTGTTCGTTCATAGACAATAGAGCATACTAGCCACATTTTTATTTTAAAAGTTGTTCTATGAAATAATTTAACAGGAAAACATGACCACAATAGTTAATAATTATTGTGATAAGAAATAAAAATTAATACTAATTGGAATAGTACCGCTGGTTGCAGTAGAATAGTAGCACATAAATTATAATTGGGAACAAACTATTAGACAGTTGAAATGCTGTTCTTTGTTATTTTAATTTATATTTGATTTTATTATAGGGTCACATTAGCAAGTTAAATTTCTTTAAAAAAATGATGTCTTTTAAAGTAAATGGGATTTTGTATAGAAAATGACATAGTACAAGAGTTATACATGATGAATACATATACATCTTTTTGAAATTTTTTTTTATTAATATCCCACAATGTCCTACTGCTGGGGTCAGGTATCCTCTGAGAAGGTTAAGGCTATGGCCTTCTTTAGGCTAAATATTAAAAAAAGAATAGGTAAATGACTATCTTGATTCTTTTATAGGAAAATATTTATTTTATGAAGTAAGTTGTGGCTAGTATAAATATTATTACACAAATTTATTATTATATTAAATAAGGTTTTTTCCTACAAATTATGTTGTGAATCATATAGTCATTTAGCCATACTTCTGCTATAGTTTTCATTCAAGTATTTGTGTAGGGTGTAAACACTGAACATTCTATTTTTTTCAAACGTTAAAAAATAAAAATATATTGAAAAAAAGTCTATAGACAAATAATAGGTACACTCATAATTTGTATTAGTTTTTTTTTTAATTTTTTTTTGTTATAAAGTTGGTGTGTAAGGAAACATTTTTTTTCCTACTGATATGTCAAACAGGATGCTGCGAGGTAATATTCGAAACGGACATGGCCGCCCTACAATTAATCAACGAAATCTGCAGCTCAGCAACTCACACGGATAAGATATCACCGTTTTCAGCCTCTGAATGTAGAAAAGCTGTTAACGAAACCTGTGGGTTGGATATAGTAGCTTTCTTAAAACGCAATGAAAATGTTGGAAAGTCCTCTAAGCTCCTGCTCGAAACTATGAAGAACAGCAACAGTTCCTGTCTGCGGGAGCATTTTGGTGTGCCTGTCTGGAGTCTCGGCCCCCACCTTATACAGAATTCCTGGACGATACAAGACAGTTAGTCTACATATGAATAGTATCACATTAATCTTGCTTCCAATTCAGACTGACACTAAAATATAGTTCCAAGTTTTGAGATTAATGATTGCTTATTGTGCCAACATAGTGTTTATATTATTCTATGTTCTAGGTCTTATAGATCTAAAGTTCAAAGTCCTTTGTCATCTGAACTGGAATTCAGTTAATAAGGTGTGAAATGCAAGTTTCTTGTGAACTAACAAGCATGGGACTTCCTTGTGAGCTTTGACTAATTCTATTTATGACTAATATACCAGACTGGCTAATGATCCAGGTGTAAATTACAGCAGTTTAGCAGCAGCAATAATTGTTGTAAAAAAAGTTTGTCTTTGCACATGATTTACAAAATCAGATTAATTTTTTGTTGTTACTGGTAAAGTTTTCATGACACGCACAGTGTCGTCTTTACCTATAGTGCAGGGTGTGCAATGCACAAGGGCGCAGCGCTGTTAGGGGCGCGGCTACGCACTTCGCCTTTCAACAATTATGCGCCCATGTTATAATGCTGGGCGTTATAATTTCACCCAACGTAAAAAAAGTGACGTGTACTTTGTGGTCTAGGGCTTCGCTATACCGTAATTTAAAACGAAAGATTTGAAAGAAATTAAGTTTTATATTTCAGTAGGTCAAAAATGTAACAAAGGCGCTCAAACAAAAAAAAATAAAGGGCACTAGAGTACTGATTGCACAGGGGCGTTTTATAGGCTAGAGACGCCTTTGGACTCACACATATCTACCTATAGTTTTTTTTTTCACCTATACTTTTGTGGAGGAATGGGTTTCGTATCCCTCTATCACAACTGGAGGATCCTTCGACCAGACGAGGTGATCATAAATCCAACGAAGTGAAGTAGGCACTGCTCAGTTTGATTTAAATAGTCTCACTCGTGTAGGTACCGATTGCGTTGGATTAACGAGATTACAGATTACCCAAATCATTTTCGTCATCTATTAAAATACTTTTGAGAATTTATTAAATTAATATGTAATCCCAAAGTATACAGATCTTGTACTCTGAGTACTAGACAACTGATATTAATACATATATACTTTTTTTTGTAAAAAATACACATTATACACAGAAAACACCCAAACTCCGAAACAAATATTTGCAGATCGAACAAACATTTGATCCGATCCGGGAATCGAACTCGAGACTTCAAGCAAGACTTCAAGCGCTAGTACACCAAACAAGAACCCTGGAAACCAGAACCAGACTACTAACAAAAAACTATGGATATATTCATAATTATAGCTTATGTCGCTTGGATGGCCCAAGCCAGGAGCTATGATGGAACATACAAACATACATGTTAACTATTACCATTTTGACTTCGCCGTATCTATATCTTCCGAGCCTTTATTCCCAAGTTTATTTGGGGTTGGCCACTAGTTCAACCAGTTTTACCTGAATTTCAGTTTTTCCACGGAGCGACTGGCATCGAACCTCCGCAACCCTAAGGGAGAATTGAAATTCGAAGATTGAATTAGTTGTCAGTATATTTGAGGGCACTGACTTCCCAATAACGATTGCCGTAGATGTTCATGACAACCGGGACCGACGGCTTTACGTGCTCTCCGAGGTACGGGCGTGAATCACCGCCAAACTTCCAAACTCCGGGCTTCTATTAGGAATTTCCTAAGAAAAACCCAAAAACACTTTTTGGCCCGACCCGGGATTTGAACCCGAGACCTCTTGATTAGCAGTCGTATACGCTAACCACTAGACCAACGAGGCAGTTAAAAAACAGATCTTATAATGGTTAAAGTCTCACGCACTTTGTTATTGTATAAACATTGTGTTTTCAAGGAAGGGAAGATTATGGCAGTCACATGTGGCCGAACTGCTTCCACCAGCTTACGTAGCATCTAAATTTAGATGTGGACGATGTACCGAGCGAGTTGTTATGCATCTACGCAATTCTGGAGTATGCAATCGTGTTGTTCCTATATTTATCATTAAAACATCCAAAATTATAAATTCGAAAGTCTGTCTGTTACGTTTTCAACGCTAACCGCTCCACCAATACCAATAAAGTTTGACGTGGAGAAACTTTGATTCTTAAGGAAGTACGCTACTTTTGACTACCTTGTTGATCTAGTGGTTAGCGTATGCGGCTACTGATCAAGATGTCTCGGGTTCGATTCGAATGAATGAGAAGGAAGCATTATGTCATCTCCAGCTCACGTGCGGTAGTGACATAGTTTAGTCGACTGTTAACGACAATAGCGAGTGGGCGCGTGACTCTGTAAGCCTATAATATATAATAGAGATATACTACAGGGAGTATAAGCGTTTGCTTTTGTAGCTCAAAATTATTGCTGGAAATGTCTTTTAGGGTACGCGTCCATTGGCCCGCGCCGGACGCACCGCACGCACGGCATGCAACTGTTTTGAACGGATTTGCCTTGCTCAGCACTATGTGAAATCATACAAAGCAAAATAAAATCCGTTGCGTGCGGTGCGTGCCGTGCGTCCGGCGCGAGCCAATGGACGCGCACCTTTACAGTCCGTTATAGTTTTCGTCCAAATGTCATTTGGGTCATTTATATAATTTACGTTGTTTATTTTCCTCATACTCTCGACAAAATACAAAACTTACAGGAAAACAGAGGCCTTTGTAACTGATTGTATTATCGATTCGGTTATAAAACCGCTACGTGGAATTTACCTACGTATGTATTGAAACGTTAGATTCAAGTTATCCAATTTGTTATCCCTTAACCTTTTGACCGCCAGGGTCACATATATGTGACAAGCGAAAACTGTCCCTGTACGCCAACGTCACAAATACGTGACAAAAAAAGCGGTGCGCCGAAATACGAAATAAAGCCTTTAAACATTACTTTTATGCCTTTAAATTTATATAAGTACCTTAAGAAGAAGCTCTAACTGTTATCTATTGCCATAAAACTATTTAAATTGCTTTATGATATTAAGAAATTTTACTTTAAAAAGAAAGAAATAAACTCTTAAAAAAGAATGTCCCCACACGCCAGAGTCACAAATATGTGACCACTAGTGATGTAGGGCACGTTAGATGATATCGTAAGTTTATATTAAAATTTCGTTAGCCTGTTTTATTTTTGTTGTTAAGTTTTGTTATTATACTTATTCTGTTAAAATGAGTAAGAAAGTAATTAACAGCCTCGTGAAATGATAATTAAAGTAGACAATTATTTTGTAAAGAAGAAAGAGGACTCTTAGTTATTGATACAAAATATAAGCAGTGCCCTAAAAAATGCTTCGTACACTACTGAGGTTTAAATGAAATAAATAAAAGTTTTAAAATGTCCATCAAAAGTTGCTTAGCTTTTTTTTTCAAAACTCTACTTGTTACTTTTTATGCCAGGTTTATAGAAGCTAGTATTTAAAGGCTATAAACGTACATACTGTTTTACATTTTGTAAATTTTTATATAGTTGATTATATACTTAACCTATTTGAATCGTGTATTTTTTTTTTAATATCTCCTTCAACGGAATTATAGAAATCTAATTTAAAATACGTGTTTTAATTATTATTAGTTAATATTATACTCGATAAGCGAGATAGTACGTTGCTACATCCTTATTTGAGAAGCGCAATATTCATAAAAATGACGTACCCTCCACGCCAGGGTCACAATATCAAGACAACAGATCAAGAATAATGTTGTACCTATAGTTATTATATTTAATTATATTGTCGTCTCAATTCTGTTATTACGGTATTAAACAACTCTGTAAATAGTGTATAACTATTACTAGAGTATTAAGAAGTGTAATGTTGAAATAAATTCAGTGTTATAAGGACATATATTTTGAAATTGTAGACGAAAATAAAAATACAATTCATGTTATCGATAAAGTTTTGGAATGCTTATTTTTTTCGTAGGTATTTGCGCTAAATTTTTGGTCTGGCGTTGAGGGCAAGTTGATGAGTTTTTGCTCTGGCGTTCAAAAGGTTAATGTACATAACTCTCATTTTGCACAATTTGCACTTATGTAGGCAATAAATGTCAACCGAATGTTGAATCTCCTTTTTAAAGCAGCTTGAAAAATTATCCTTGAGTAAAGTATAGTCAATTTGGTCGACAAATTAGGATTGCATGACTTTCGAGTGACGTGTTCATTGTCTAATTGTCTATGGAGTACCTACATGTGTGTTACTTAAATATATTAACATAAATCTTTACATTCCTAAGCATTTGCTGGTGGTGAAATGTGAGGACAACATTGACTATGTACTGTGTAACTTTGTCTACTTAGTGTAGTTTATTTTTCTTGATTTATTTGCTCTTGCAAAACAGTTTCACTGTACATTTTTTTTAAAGAGAACCCGTACTTAAATTTATGTATATTGTATAACAGCCAAGGTATATCGAACCCAGAAGACTCCACAAAGTAGGAAGCTATGCCATCAGTGCACTCAATTAAGGTTATGGAAAATAAAAAATCAAAATATCAGCGGTATATATAACTCCATTAAATGCATAGATTGAGCCAGGAAAAAAACTTTGGTACCACTTGCGTAATAGGAGCAAGGTAAGCGTCACGTTGCCAATACTCTTAAAAAAGTAAATATTTTTCTCTGAGGCAGATGGTGAGGAGGGGCGTGAAACAGTTCCAAACATCCACCCTCGCAAATTTTCATATTTATAATACATACTAGGATTTGTTCAGCCCAAGATTCTCAATTCGCTTTTTTAGCGATACATGTTTATTAATTTGATGTACCTACTTTTGTAAAAATAAATATGTATCTTCTAAGCTCAAAGCAACCGCTCTCTATGTAGGTGATTTTAACTTAGATTTCGCGTATGTAAACTGTGATAGGCATGTCATAGCTTTCTAGCACTGTGGTGTAGTGTCGAGAATTCAAGTATTTCTAGTTTTGTGGCCTCTATTAGAACAAAAGTGTTAATGCCACATTGTCACACGTAAGGTCGACCGACTAACTGTTAGATGCTCCGTACATTGTTAGTTTTATAAATTAGATGTTTCTCTCATGTAGATTTTCGTTTTTGGTAATATGTGCGTGTACATTTCATAAGTTTTCCGTTACGTGTAAATTCTTTTCCGAAATAATTATGACAATAATAACTTGAGACATTACATTTAAGGCTCGCAAAATAGGCAGAACCTATTTTATTAAAACCAGAACAGAAATAAATTTAACTGAAAAATTATAAATACTCATACTGACAAAATAAATTGATATACACGAGACTCAACACGACAACTCAGGTTCTACTAATTATGTAAGTGACAATCATGAGATTGTACTGTTCGCGGATGACACATCCTTAATTTTTAAAGTTAGGCGCCAACTTGACAGTTTTAATGAAGTCAACAGTGCACTCTCGAAAGTGGTACATTGGTTTAATACAAATAACCTTCTCCTTAATGAGAAGAAGACTAAATTCATTAAATTTTCTACACCAAACGTTCGACATGTCACAACCAATGTTCGATTGAATGGACTGGAGTTGGATCCTGTGGAATCTACTGTATTTTTAGGTATAACTATTGACGCTAAGTTACAATGGGGTCCCCAAATAGAAAAACTATCCGGTAGGCTAAGCACAGCGGCCTTTGCTGTAAAAAAGATTCGACATTTAACTGATGTTGATACAGCTAGAATAGTTTACTTCAGTTACTTTCATAGCATAATGACTTACGGTATCCTACTCTGGGGTAACTGTGCAGATATTAATGACATATTTGTTTTACAAAAACGTGCCGTACGAGCCATTTATAAATTAGGCCCTCGAGTTTCTCTCCGCTCTAAATTTAAAGAGATAAATATTCTGACTGTATCTTCACAATATATATACGAAAATTTAATTTATGTTCAAAAAAATTTAGCAAAGTTTCCTAAACTCAGTGATGTTCATTCGGTAAATACCAGAAATAAACAAAATCTTTGTGTGCACGTCACTCGTCTCCACAGAGTAGGCAACTCGTTCATGGGACAATGTATACGCTTTTACAATAAACTCCCTATTGCTATTAGGAATTTGCCATTGCGGAAATTTAAGAATACTATTAAATCTAAGTTATCCGCAAAGGGGTATTATACCATAGCAGAATATATTAATGATAAAAACGCCTGGGATTGAGCTGCCCATTCTGCACATGCTGTTTATTTTGAATGTTTAATTTATTTTAAATTGTTGATATTTTTTAATTTATTATCTTTAATTATTATAGTTGTGACTCAAATTGTAATTATCACTTTTATATGTGTCTTTTGCATTTAAGAATATTGTCTGGACTTTAAAAGAGACTGTGATCCCTGAGTTTGTTTCGTCCTTTCTTCTCAGGGCTAGTCCAGTTAGGAAAGGCCGAACTCATCTGCTCAAAAAAAAAAGTGTAACTTGCAAAAGTGTTCATGTAACCTAATTGCAGAATAAATGATTTGATTTGATTTGATTTGATCTTATGTCAGGATATCATAACTATTTAGACTAACGTCGATCGTTATAAATAGATGCCATGCCTTTTAACAAATTTTTCTTTGGTTTCGAGGTACTGTTTAAATGATTTCTTATACTCGTCCGAGATACCAGAGACAAGAAAACTACACATGCTAATATTTAACCGACTTCAAAAAAAGGAGGAGGTTCTCAAGTCGTCGGAATCTTCTTTTTTTTTTTATGCATGTTCAGCGATAATTTCGTCATTTATGAACCGATTTCAAAAATTATTTTGGGATTGGAATGGGCGTACGTGACCATATCGAGATCCGATGATGGGATCCCAAGGAAATCGAGGGAACTCCTCAAATATCATAGGCACAATTGTCGCGATGTGGGTACTCGGAATAGTTTTTCATTGAAGTCGGTTCCTTTTTGTTAAAAGTATTTAACATACAACTCGCGGCTCTTCTAGATTTATCAAAACTTATATGTACTAGCTGTTAACTATGCACTTCTTCAACCGATCTTAGTCGCAAACCCCGTTGCTGTGATATACATTATTATATGAACCTGCGAAAGACTTTACCCTGCCTGATGATAAGCATGACCCATCAACGAAACAGCACAAATACTGTAATTTAACTTCGGTATTCTGTGAGAGGGTAGTAAAAAGAATGACACTCACAATTACCACCTGACTATAGTTCTATGACTTTACACCTACAAAATGTTGCCAGATACTAAAATTAAGTTATAGTCCAGTTAGAGATGTACCAAACTTAGTGTACGTCTATGTCACGTCATACTGGTTAGCATTAAACGCAGGACCTTGGAGGCCCATATGTTATTTTTTTTTAAACACATTTGGTAATGCGCCAATTGACGAGTCGGGTTAAATTGATACATGTGCGGATACTAACACATGTATGTATGTTTTTTATTATTGTAACACTAATATAAGCATGTTAAGTTACGCAAGCGAGTTTTATATTCTTGTTTGGAAGTAAAAACATAGGCACACAATTTCTCGTTTGTATTCAGCTGTACCTCCTTTCTAAGGAGAGGCTATGTCCAGCAGTGGACTGTTAAATGCTGTTGATGATGATGATGATTCAGCTGTAGGCAGGAGGAATACGTATCGGCTTTTACAAGGCGGTAAAGCTCAAATCGTGCACTTCAATCCAATGGCATCTTAATATGGCTCTCCCTACCATCTGTAGATCTTGACCTCTTAACCATAATCTATATCTATGCTTACTATAAATACTATAAAATACTATAAATAAATAAAATTGAAGTGTCTGTATTCAAATCAAATCATTTTTATTTCAAATAAACCAATACAAAGGCACTTTTGAAACGTCAAGTAGTCAGTCAGTAGTCAGTCGTGAAGCTAATTGTCTGTTCCAATTCGTAGATCCTATGGAGAAGAACAGACAAGAAACTCCATGGACACTCTTTTCCAACATTGTTTTTACAATTTTTGTTTACGTTGTTTAAAGAGTTTTATTAAATGTGAGGACAATGTAACTATGTCGATGTTTACACAGATAGTGTCCAAAAATAATTAAACCATAATAAAACATGAGATGTAATCACATCAAGTGTTTTTATTAAGTGAGTATGAAAGTATTCACGATACTTCAAAAAAGTTATTTAAAAAAAAAATGTCTGTCTGTTTGTAATCTCTGGAAAGGCTAGATCGATTTTGACGGGGCTTTCACTGGCAGGGTAACATAGACTGACTTTTATTTGACTAGTTTGTCTCCGCGGCGTTACTTGCGTTTTACAGCGGGCAACACTGCAGGACTCGGCTAGTCCCTACTAATATTATAAATGCGAAAGTAACTCTGTCTGTCTGTCTGTCTGTTACGCTTTCACGCCTAAACCACTGAACCGATTTTGATGAAATTTGGTATGAAGATAGAACTGAACTTGGGAAAGGACATAGGATACTTTTTATCGCGAAAATAAAGGTTGTTTAGTCTACTTACCTTACCGTGTCGCGCGATATAAACGAATTCCACGCGGGCGAAGCCGCGGGCGGAAAGCTAGTAATGAATAAAAAACAAAGCTAATTGTAACCTAGTTGTTAACCGGCGACTTCCTAATTCCACGTCACCCCAGCCTGAGTCACACCGCGCTGATGACAGTGTGATTGACAAGCCTGTTACACTCTAATTAGATAGTTAAAGTTATTGCTGTTTTAATTTAGTCATTTCTATTATTATCTTAGGGTTTTTTGGATATAATGTACACATTTAAGAGAGAGAGCCTAGTGTGAGCTTTTTCACATACACCTTGATCGTGAGTGACCGAGTTTTGCCTGCGAACTGTTATGAGGATTTGCGAATAAGGATATTTAAAAATGAAATTAGAGTTTAATTGAAACTTTAAGGACACTAATAATTTAATTAGGACTCGAAAGTGTCAAAGTATGGAATCGAACTGAGCTGATTTCATAAATAATCTTATATATAAAATTCTCATGTCACAATGTTCGTTCCCATACTCCTCCGAAACGGCTGGACCGATTTGTATGAAATTTTGTGCGCACATTGGGTAGGTTTGAAAATGGGTCAACATCTATTTTTTATATCCCTAGGACGCGAGCGGAGCCGCGGGCATCAGCTAGTTATAAATAAAATTTTCGTGTCACGATGTTAGTTCCCATACTCCTCCGAAATGGCTTTACCGATTTGCATGAAATTTTGTGAGCATATCGGGTAGGTCTGAGAATCGGCCATCATCTTTTTTTCATACCATTCGGACGCGAGCGGAGCCGCGGGCATCAGCTAGTAAATATAAATATTTTGGACATACTCAAACTCCCAAACAAATATTTGTCAGTGGTCAGAACCCGGGAATCTAACCCGAGACCTCAAGCACGGCAGTCGCATATGCTACTCCTGCGCCGCCAAGGCAGTCAAATTTACAGGCAATCAATACTACAAACAAACACTTAAATTTTATTTCTGTGTGTATATAGATTAAAATATTTATTATACTTATTTATGAATCATAGCATTAAAATTAATGGTATTTATTGGCGAGAATTATATTTTATAAAGGTCTGTAACCCTACTAAAACGATCAATGAAAATGCGCCTTTACGCTGTTTTTATTTTGTTATTGCTTTTAGGACTATTGTAACAAATAATAGCATAAACTATGTTTATTAAATGTGTCTTTATAACGCCTAATCTTAATAATAATGTGTTTGTTTTATTTGTGTTTACATATTTAAATATGTGATAGTTTGTTGTTACATAAATTCCTTGTGTTAACAGAAAAAATGACTAATTTGAATGATCGAAACTGTTTATCACTAACGTCAAATTTTTTTTTTTTTTTTTATTGGCAGTACTATTAGCATAGAGCTTTCTACCACGCTGCGTATTGTGGGTTCAAATCCCACATAGTAAAACACTTTTTGTGATCCACAAATAGTTATACTGAATCTCAGTGTTTATTGTGTCCGTTTTATGTATTGGTTTTGTAAAGTCTCCCGCGACTTAAGATGTAAATTCTAAATACATGTCAGTTGCCTTTAGGAAACTTGAATAAAAAAATTAATATTTTTAATATTTATTTTTCAACAGCAGTAAAACAAGAACGTTCAGTAAACCGCGGCGTTGGTCCTCATCCAGCCCTCCGTGAAAAAGGTCGTGCGATCCCCGCTGGAACACCCCCTCCGCCACCGACCAGAGGAGCTGTGGCGATGCCTCCTCATGTTAGGGTACGAACCTCCCCCCTATCGGTCTACTTTGAACTGGATATCAAGGTCAGTTGGCGAAGGAGTGCCGTGTGAGGCTTGAGCAAGGCTTAAGGTAGGTTGGGTCTTCCTAGTGGTTCATTTGAATGTTAAAATGGTTATGCAAATCTCTTAAACCAATTTATTTTGGATCATAGATATAGCATGTTTTTCAAAAAAGAAAAGAAAACGTGTCTTAATGGCCAGCTTGGCATACTAATTAATATTTTTCATATTAAGAACTTACATTAGGATAAATAACGTTCTCAGAGAAATTTCAGAGAAATCGACTGCACAGTTGGCCTACTGGCTTAAGCGGTCGCCACGCCGCTTCCTACTACGCCAAGTGTCGTGGGTTCAAATCCCACGTAGGACAACACTTTGTGTGATTCACAATTTGTTGTTCTGAGTCAGGGTGTTCTTTGTGTCCGTTTCTTGTATGTTTGTAAAGTCCCCCGCGACAGGAATTTATATTCCTAATGCGATGTTGTCTTTAAAAAAAAAATATATTTAAAAACTACCAAGTCAATTCCACTTTTTCTACCAAATCAAGAATCTAGAGGATACCACATTGCTAAAGCAGATGCGGAATATGTTTTTTTCTTAAAACAGAAAAACCCGATTTACTTAAGTTTATATTTGGACGATCCTGGATTTGTTTTAGACTTGATGTTGACCTTTAACTTGATTGAGTATAGACTTTAAAAGTTTAATTGGGCCTCCGGTCTCCTACTCAGCAACGAAACAGTACAACACGAATACTATTATTTTAAGTTGGTCTTTTGCCTGAGGGTAGTACTGCCCCGGTCGGACCGGCCCTCAAATTAGAGTGGCTTTACTGCCTTGAAAACTACTACATTTTGGTACCCATAATAAACTCATCAGATCAAATGGTTTTGGAGATTTACATAACTTTATATTCATTAGCTCTTGTTTTTGAATCCTTTGGTTACAAGATTGAGTAAAGTTTTAGAACCACTGGGAAAATTGTCAACACTAATGCCTAAAGATGCGTCTCGCTTCTGGATAACATACATCTAATTCTGAGGTAAGTACATAGAATAGACAGCCGTAACACTATGTGAGCTTTATGGCGCTTATTGTAGTATCATAGACATGTAAATATTATAGATAACCGTCTCTGCAACCGCAAACTACGCAAGACAACATCAATGCAAAGAGAAGGAAAACTTGAAACCAACCCTATACCAACCCGTCTGGCCAGCGTGGTATAGTAAGCCAATACTTCCTTTTCAAGGAGAGGCCTATGTCCAGCAGTGGACTGTTAAAGGCTGTTGATGATTTACCAAGTGTTGTGGGTTTAAATCCCACATGGGACAACACTTTGTGTGATCCACAAATTGCTGTTCTGAGTCTGGGTTTTCTTTGTGTCCATTTCATGTATGTCTGTAAAGTCCCCCGCGACAGGAGTCCTAATACGGGAGTAGTCCTTGAAAAAAAAATTGGATGAGCTAAGGTTGAATCCTAAAGCTATCCTATAACGGTTCTATTTATATTCGTAATTAAGGAAAGACCGAAATTGAGTGCAGTTCTATCTCAAGTAAATCTTCATCGATTGTTTCATGATAGACTCTTTGAACAGTCAACTTATAAAAATATGTCTCTCCTTTGAAAAGAATGAAGAAGAGAAAGAGAGAGAGCTACCATACCACTTTGCCCTGACGGATTAGTATAGGGTTTGTGTCAAGTATTCCTTTCTTCTCTTCTTCTCTGTCGGCTCTTTCGACACCCACGGGATGATTAGGGGTGTTGAAACTTCGTATTTTAAACTTGTCGTCAATGGTTCATCAACGACCCATAACGTCCCACTGATGGGCTCGGGTCTCCTATCAGGAGAGGGTTAAGGCCATACGACCCCACACTGTTCGAGTGTGAATTGAGGACTGGCAAGACACGTTGTGGCTACGTAATCTTGCCGTTGGGTTTTTAAGCCACACGAAGGCCCCCAAACTCCAACCTAACTGCAACCGGGACGTACTGCTTAACCTGACCTCCGAATCACGAAAATACTCATAACATTTCGTGTAACAAACGGTCACCCATCTAGTTACTAACCGCGCCGTCGTTGCTTACCCTCGGTGATTGTTTCCAAGGCCACTTGGCTATAAGCTTTTCAATGGTTCACATTGACATAATACAAGGAGATTAAACACAAAACAAGTACTTGGCAAGCTTCAGAGTTTATATATACCTACAAGTACTATTATTATAAATATCATTCCGATCTGTACGTTTATCACAATCAAACATTGTTGTAAGTAGAGTTACTAATGACTTTTAAACCATCGCGTTACACTAAAAAGCGGCCAAGTGCGAGTCGGACTCGCCCATGAAGGGTTCCGTATCAGCAAGTAACATTATATAAAAGTTCTTGTAGTTCGTTGTAACTTTGATCGATGTTTTTATAATAGTGCATTGATTGAATGAAAGGTAAATTGCGGTTTACGATTTATGACGTATTAAAAAAAAACTACTTATTAGATCTCGTTTAAACCAATTTTCGTTGGTAGTTTGCATGGTAATGTACAACATATCTTGACTGCCTCGTTGGTCTCGTGGTTATCGTATGCGGCTGCTGATCAAGAGGTCTCGGGTTCGATTCCCGGGTCGGACCAAATATTATTTGTGTGATTCACAAATATTTGTTTCGGAGTCTGGGTGTTTTCTATGTATAATATGTATGTATTTACAAAAAAAAAAAAAGTATGTTTATGTATTTATATCAGTTGTCTAGTACCCATAACACAAGCTCTGCTTAGCTTGGGACTAGATGATGTTGTGTGTGAGATGTCCAAATATTTATTTATTTATTATTTATCTTTGATGAAAAATTTTTTTTTAGTTTCTGTTTCAAGTGTGGGGACCCCCAAAATGTATTGTTTTTTTTTTCTCTTTTTATGTGAAAATCTTAATGCTGTTCACAGATTAAATCTATTTACCCTAAAAACAACTTATCCTATTTACTTATTATACATATTATCGATTTCCGTTCTTGTGTGTTTATATGTATAATACTTACATATTTTATATGTCAAACTTGTGTATATCTGGGTCGTACGGTTGATATATGTTCAAGGAATTGATTAAGACCACAGACTGACTGTGACAATGCATCTGCATCCGTGTGTACAGTCCCACTAGCCGATCTGCATTCTACAAACGTTAGCGTTAGCGTTCCCCTAACGTTAATTTATGTTAATTTTATTTATTGTTTGACAACGCCATTTACTTTCTTATGTAGCTGTAGTATTGCTGTGTTGGAGTATCAACCACCAACCAAGTGTAGTGTTGTGTGAGGATGCCTTGTTGTAAGCACATATTCACGCAAACAAGAGAGAGAGAGAGAGAGATAATTTCAGAAATATGTCTTGTCATTGTTTATGTCATTGTCATGTCTTGATATACGTTACATAGGTCTGTTAAAAACATCATGAGCTTGCAAAGTTCATTTTTCCATTTAGGTATCCGTTTGTGAGTTATGCAACTTTAAAGCGCAGTTTAAAAACTGCGTGCCCCCCCCCCCCCCCCTTCTCTAAAATCTAAACGGCTGGCTCAAAAAATCTGATATAGGGGCCTAACTCGTAAAATGCAGTCATTTGGAAAACTTTGTACAATTCGATTTCGAATATGAACGGAGTCTCCAGGTGGGTCTAGGCTGTATTTGAAACCACTAGAATTTTTAATATAAAATTCGGTTGCGATCTCTGATCTGATTACTATATATATGACTTCGGAGAAAAAAAATCTGAATCTTTTGTTTGAATATAATCATCATCCTCCTAGCCATTATTCCCAAGTTTATTCGGGGTCGGCTACTAGTTCAATCGGTTTTACCTGAATTTCAGTTTTTCCACGGAGCGACTGGCATCGGACCTCCGCAACCCTAAGGGAGAACTGAAATTCGAAGATTGAACTAGTTGTCAGTATATTTGAGGACACTGACTTCCCAATAACGATTGCCATAGATGTTCATGACAACCGGGACCGACGGCGTTACGTGCTCTCCGATGCACGGGCGTGAATCACCGTCAAACTTCCAAACTCCGGGCAGCTGTTAGGAATTTTCTAAGAAAATCCCAAAAACACTTTTTGGCCCGACCCAGGATTTGAACCCGAGACCTCTTGATTAGCAGTCGCATACGCTAACCACTAGACCAACGAGGCAGTTTGTTTGAATATAATATAACTAATATAATATTCTATGTGCCTTTACTCACGGAACATCGTACCTAATTGTTCTCTTTTGAGAATTTCAAATCAAATCAAAATCAAATCTTCTTAAAACTACTGTTTAACTGTTTAAACTCGTATATATTGCTACATGTTTGTTCAATTCTCGTGGTATTTAGATTGCAACGACAAAGAGGAATATAGTACTTAATCTGTAAAACCCACCTGGCAACTAACGTAAATTATCAGCTCAGTGCCAACAAATTTTATTGCTCAAAACTGGTCTAGTTTCATTTGCTTATCTATTAGCGATGAGCCAGTTTAAGAGGCCACTGTTCAGTAATAACAGTTAGTCGAAACAACACAGAAAAATGTATTTTTAAGACAACTGTTTTGCATGACAGTGGAATGAAAATTTGAAGATTTGTTTGTCTTGTGAGACTGGGGTCTGTTGAATAAGTTAAATAGGTACACGGTGCCGATGACATTTAAAGTGATGTTGTATTGGACAATATGCGTCGAACGTTATTTCTTGCATTGAATGGTTCATGAAGTACAAGCCTACAACATACATGTCACACTTTTAAATTTTCAAATGGAAAATGCAGAGATTTTGCCGCCCATAATTCTATTTCTATTTATGTACTAATATTAAGACGGACAGAAAAATTGGGAGTTAAATACGAAAGTTAGCTAAATGGGAAAGTAGTGGATGTTGCTGCTACAGATGCATAAGGGAGTGTCATCAATAGCTCAAGAAAGTCAGCCCTGTATACATGTACTTCGAGCGAACTATTGCTCGGCAATAATGTTAAACACATATCAATCCATAAATTATAATTATGAATAAAAACCCTGTTAAACTGGGCCAAATGTACGTAAATGGTTTAAATATATATAAATACAGACAAAGCAAACATGATAAATAAAGTGCCATTTTGAAGTTTTTTTTTTAATAAATTCCATTTAATTATTAAAAAAATCTGTAAAATTGTCTTAGCGCTTTATAAATGCTAGAAGTACAACGGAATATTACGCCACGTAATGTAGATGATTGCTTTTATTACTTATATTTTTATTGTGTATTTCCTGCCAGTATTCCGTCGTATTAACATTAATCTCCTCTTTCAATATTAAATTCTGTTTAATTAAGTAAATTAAAAAGTAATTAACTTCAAGATATATTCTGACCTTACAGGAACAAAAACGTATGCCATCTGTGGTCTTGATTAGTTTGGAAATTTGCATGCTTGATAATGGTGAAACCAATATAATTTTGTTTCTTCTGATGTTTCTCCATCAAAAACTTTAGAAGAAAAAATTGTCTGAAAAATATACAGATGTAAGAAGTTTTCTAAACGAAGGTTAAGCTGGAATATAAAATAGGAGAAGCGCTCATAGCCGAGTGGCCTTAGGTGATTGGAAACAATCACCAAGGGTAAGCAACGACGGCGCGGTCGGACCTAGATGGGTGACCGTTTGTGGCATTATATGTAATGAGCGTTTCCGTGATTCGGAGGTCACGTTAAGCAGTCGGTCCCGGTTGTTATCATAAGATAACAGTCGTGAAGCTTAGTTGGAGGCCTTCGGGCGGCTTAAAAACATCCAACAGCAAGATTACGTAGCCACAACGTGTCTTGCTAGTCCCCAACCCGCACTCGGCCAGCGTGGGGACGTATGGCCTTATCCCTCTCTTGAGAGGAGACCTGAGCCCAGCAGTGGGACGTTATGGGTTGTTGATGATAAAATAGGTCTGATTTTATACTTATTAGTTTATTTTGCCCTCAAGGTTGGGCCGATGCCGTTTTTTTACTAAATGCATTTAAAAGTATACGATAGTTCATCAAAAAAGAAATTTATAAAACTGTCTGTGTCTGTCTGGCTTTGGTCCAACAAATTTCTGGAAGGGCTTGACTGATTTTGACGAAACTTTCACTGGCATATGGCTGATAATCTTATGAACCAGAAATATTGTTCAAGTAATAGAATGTAAAATGTAAAAGTAAATGTTCAAGAATCTGTTATATTATACATTTGATTTCAGTCGGTTTATATTCTACAGCACTGTCTTCTTTCTACATGCGGAAGCTTTTAATTGGCATATAGTTAAGCAATATTATATGTACATTGTAAATTTGGCTGCAAGCTCCCCGAATAAAATAAAATAAAAAAAATAAAATAAAATAACATAACTTATATTTTTTGGACCAGCTACGCTCCGCTTCATTACTTTTGATTTTAAACTTTAACCGCGGAATTCAACTAGTTTTATATAATATCCTAGTTCTTACGAATATAAATTCGAAATTTTACAATGGTTTAAGTCTCGTACTGAGTGCACGCTCACGATTCTTGTTTCGTAAAAGCAAACATCATGTGGTACACAAACAGCGATTGGCATTGGGACGCGGCCTAGACACGGTGCGCAGAAATAGACAACAGTGACACTCCCGATCGTGACGTGGCGTCTTGCGCAGGCGACGATATACCGACCGCGTGATATATTATTATGAACTTTCTTTTAGGATTGAGTTTTTTTTTATAGATAACTATTGCCGATATTTCTCTTTTTTATTTACTATTAATATTACCTTTTGTAGGTGAATTATATTGAAGTGGTTTTTTCTAAATTTTTTTTTTTCTATGGTTTCGCAATATATTTTCAGCCATTTTAGTTTTAAGTTAGCTACAAATTTGTAGCTGCTGAGAATTATTCAATCCTCTAAATAGATCAATTTGATCAGTCGGCACTTCTACAATCATTATGACACATTTCGTAATTGCAGTAGCCTTACCCACTAAGAGTGTCAGTTACGCCAAGATCAAACAATTTGTCAATGGTCTCGCCAGGCGGCTCCTAAGACAATAATCTCGTTGTTTAAGGTCGCCCACACACAACGTGTTGGACAAAGATTATTTAAGTGTAGATGCGACATTAAAATTCATATTAAATACCTAATAATATTTTTTGTGGTGATGAGGTGGAAAAACTTTTCGAATCTCCAGTTCCTTGAGCTTACAGGAGCCCGGAGTGTATGGTGTTTTCTTTAACACTATCCTTATAGTCCTACTCCAGGGAGGTCCCGGAAAATATATTTAATAATTGTTTTTTAGATCTTGATCCTTGAGGACAGGATTTTGTGAAAATATTTTATATATTTATAGAAAGTATTATATGCGATGATTTTTTTATGATATTAAAACTTGAATTAATAAATAATATGGTTATACATACATGTTATTCATTACAATTGATAACAATTTTCAAAATGTTAAACAAATGTTGGGTTGAGAACTGTTCATTAAGTTAAAAAAAATAACTTTCTGTAAAAACTGCTAACTCGTACCATTGTTAGGAAAGTAATATCTGTAGTTTGGTCTAGTTCTTGTTATGCGTAACAGCTAACACCGACCGCTTACTCATATCCTAAACTTCTGATCATAGATTATGAAAAGAGCAGACATCATAGTCCGGTTCACTGTAGGTATTAACGTATTTCGTAACAAAAGTTTTATGATGCAAATTTAACAAGTGTGTGATGATGGATGAAGAACGTTGTGCTTCAGATATTTAATAACACAGTTCCTCAACCATTAAGCCAAACCGTCGCCTAATCTATGACCGTTTTAATTACCAGAGAAATACCTACAGCATTACTTAAGTACGAGAATATTGTGGAACGCGAAAGTTTAAGTCGTTTATAGAAATATATACGTGCTTAACTTGAATGCCATAGCCGACTCTTTCATAGATTTTAGTACTCATAATCGGCAGATATAAAAAGAAATTTCCATGAAGAAAGATATTACGTACATATTTATAAGCTTTTAAATAGAAAAGGCTTGGTTTGTCGTTGCTTTTACACCATCTCAAATCTTCTCTCCTAAATAGCTTAATATCTATATTGCACTCAATAATTGACTATTAAGTGACTTCAATTCTTGCCTATTTATTTCACAAGGTGACACTTCTGTTTTTTTTATTTAAACTTTGATAACGATTAACATAAAAAAATATAAAACCAAGTTTCGCAAGGCTTTAAGCTTGGGCCATATTTTAGTAAAGTTAAATAAAGGAAGTTATGATAAAATGGAGAAAAATGTGAATAAATTTATTCTAATATTAAAATTAAAAAATAACTGTCTGTCTATCTGTCTGTCTGTTACGCTTTCAAGGCTAAACAGCTGTTCCGATTTCAATAAAATTTGGCATAAAGATGCATCGGTTCTTCCGAAGAAAGAAAGAGAAATTCTACTCCTTACCGCGATACAAATATGAGCCTTAACGTTGAAAAATAATGCACTTTAAATGTAACTTTTATTTCTAAAGCCTTGTTTTTTCCTTGCCTGGCTTTCTACTAGCTTAATAATGTACCCAATTGTTAACCGTAGTAAAAATATGATACTTTAGTTTTCTTTGTCTATTCCAATGGTCTAATGTATGTGTAATGTAATAAATGTAGCCAAAAATTGTAAAAACAATGTTGGAAAAGAGTGTCCATGGAGTTTCTTGTCTGTTTTTCTCCATAGGATCTACGAATTGGAACAGACGATTAGCTCAACGACTGACTACTGACTGACTACTTTACGTTTCAAAAGTGCCGTTGTATGGTTTACTTGAAATAAAATGGTTTGATTTGATTTGATTTAATAAAACGTCAGAATAGTCTGTTCATAAAAAAAAATTAAAAAAATCCATATAGGTCGAATGTAGGACGTTTTCCCTTTCTAAGTGCATGTATCTGTGCTTATATTTATCATTAAACAGAATGGCAATGACGTGCCCACATTCGACGGGTTATGTACTAACTTTACTGTTAATTTCCTTTACGGCTTTGGCACAGTTCCAAGGTATGTAGGAAGGAATTATGTTGGTATTATCTTCATTTTTCCCTTGATATGTTTTTACATACATATGTAATACACTCTCCCTTCTCTATCCCCGAAAGGGTACATTGGAACGCTTAGCGACAACATTTTATTGCCAATTACGTAATATGCCGACAACCGGACAAATTTATTTCTAAATTAATATCCCATTTTCATCATCAACGACTCATATTGTCTTATTGCTGGGCTAGCGTCTCCTCAGGAGAGGGTTAAGGCCATACGTCCCCACGATGGCCGAGTACGGGTTGGGGCTTCGTCTACCCGCTACTCACGCAAAAGTGTAGTCTATCAAATTATGATAGAGTGCTACCGTGCTACTTGTATTGACTATGTGGTATTTACACAAGTTATGTTAATCCAGCCCCCCTAGCCAAGTTGCAAACGTGTTTTGTCTTCTATTCTATTCTCTTGTTTCATGACTAAAATTTATAAATAAATATTTTCGGACATCTGACACACAACGTCATCTAGTCCCAAGCTAAGCAGAGCTTGCATTATGGGTACTAGATAACTGATATAAATACATAAACATATTTTTTTTTGTAAATACATGCATATTATTCATAGAAAACACCCAGACTTCGAAACAAATATTATGTAACCCGGGAATTGAACCCGAGACCTCTTGATCAGCAGCCGCATACGCTAACCACTAGACCAACAAGGCAATCATGTTTTCATCACGTGACTGAGTGGCATTAGCGAATGAAACGAGAATAGAGACATAGAATAGAAAGCGAAAAACGATTTGCAACTTGGCTAGACCATATAACCTTTACATAATTTTAACAAAAAGGAACCGACTTCAATGAAAAACTATTCCGAGTACCCAAATCGCGACAATTGTGCCTATGATATTTGAGGAGTTCCCTCGATTTCCTTTGGATCCCATCATCAGATCTCGATATGGTGACCATGGGACCACATGTAAGCTACGCCCATTCCAATGCAAAAAGAATTTTTGAAATCGGTTCATAAACGACGAAATTATCGCTGAACATACATAAAAAAAAATAAGATTCCTACGAATTGAGAATCTCCTCCTTTTTTTTTTTAAATCGGTTAATAAGTATTGTCTTTTTTATGTTAATTAGCCAAGATTATTTATTTTGTCTACAGAACAGAAAAAAGCCCGATGGTTATAACACTTATACACACACTCTGGTGTTTCGGGTGTCCATGGGCGGCGGCAATCACCTACCATCAAGTGATCCGTCTGTTCGTTTGCCCCCTATAATATATTTAAAAAAAAAGGTGACTACTCTGCCTGATGGAAAGCATTGTTCTTAAGAAGTCAAAGATTTTCTAGTCGCTTCTTTAAGAATTTATGACTATTTTATCCATCGTTTTGCTATAGAATCTCCTATAATTAAACGCGTGATTTTATGGCCGGAATGCAATCGTAAAATGCTGTAAAGTCGTTTTATACTACACCTGATCGGAACAGTAGTCAATATTCCCTGAAAATAAAAAGAGAAAGTTAGTCTTTTCCTTGACCTAAATAAGCGGGAGGAAAAATTGTATGAAAATCCATTTCTAACGTGTTTTAGCGAGAGAGAAAGTTGTATGAATTTTCATTTCTCATGTGTTATCTTATCTATGGCGCGAGCCTGTCAAGGAGTTTTCATTTAATTTAAATATAGAATCTCCGTGCCACTGACATCCTTTTGTGAAGAATAAAAAAAAACAAAAGAAGCGCGAAATATTTATAAATATTATGTCTAATTCTAAGCTAAATTGTGTTTTACATGGTGTCTTACGTTTTGATTTTATTTTATAAATACTTTAAATTTTCCTCACAGGTGTAGTATAAAGCACTGTGTAGCACTCGGGTGAAAGTCCCATTCCTACCTCGGGAGTATTGTGGCCCTAGGCTGCGCCTTCGGGCCACAAACTGCTCCCTCGCTAGTAATCGGTTCCTTTCTTCCCTCGGTGAACAATGTACTATTTATTAACTTGTCTATTAAAAGAGGTCAAGTATTTTATAATCTTTGGCTCAAAACTGTCTGGCGATCGATAATTTTTATGTTTTTTCATTATTAACCGTGTTTCTCAGTCCTCTTAATTTGCCACCCCTAGAGGAGGTATTTTTCTTTGAAATTAAATGAGACCTATTGGGCAATATATACTTCTAAATGGATTTTTTTTCGAAAAAGTGTCATCAATGACGGGGGTGTTGAGACAAATATATAAAATAGTATAGTATAATTACATATAATAAAATAGGTAGTCCTTCGTGTCGGCCATTAATCATATGATCTTTTCTTTGACATTTATAACACAACCCCCTTGTTGATACATGGTGAGGTTTAAGACTACGCCTCCCCCCTATATTATGTGTATTTTTAGTACCTGCAAAGAATCTTATTTCGTAAAAAAATGAAAAAAAAATACAAGTAACGCCGCTTTTCGGATCAGTATCGCGCATTTGGCGAAAAAATTAATACACATATATTACTACACCCCCCCCCCCTCCTCCTTGTGATATTTCGTGATTTTTTGTGAACCCCTCGCCCCCCCTTTCGAGTCTCACGTTATTAATGGACAGTCCCTATGTCTCTCCCTGTCCAGTTTAATAAATTAGATATCTCTCTCTCTCTTTCTCCCCCTCTCTCAATCCTTCCTTCCCTATCTCCCTCTCTGTCATGAAGTTATCTTTGTTTAAACCTGCCTAACTTTCAGTGGTTAAAGGTCATATGTAGATCCAGAATAGCTTGACAGCCTTACGACACATCTTCACTCCTTGAGAAATAGAGCCCCGGTCTTGTTGGACCGGAACCGTTTGTTGGACTTGGTCCACCCGCCTGGTCCACCTAGGTGTATCATGGGAAATTATTATTTCCATTTGGGTGAACCACGGGATTTTATTCCCATAGTACACTTAGGTGTACCGCGAGATATAATAATTTTTCATAGTTCACCTGGATATGAACGAATAGAAACAAATAAGGGATCATCAATTGCTTCTCTTATGACATTTATGGCATTAATAGGGGTTGTTAAACTCTGTATTCTTAAACCGTCACCAAAGTCACAAAGGGGTAAGGCCGTATATCTTATAATAACAAGCGTGAATACAAAAGAAAAGAAGGTTTTTATTGTACGAGTATCAAGTAAATTGCGTAGTTTTTTTTCGTCTCCACAAAATTCTTATGCGCACAGATCCAAAAGATAGTGCGAATCACGTAAATACAGGAAACCATTAAGACGGATCGTAAACTGGGTACAGAGTCAGTTCAACCGCCGGAACCACTAGCGCATGTCGTTTCTAATTGACGCCTCCGAATTTATCAAAACATTTTTTTTATGTTTTTTTTTTGAGCGTTTGCGTTTAATCTGTGAAGCCAAAAGACTCGGTCTTTGAAGTGCATAATGGATGTTGCTTCCACGAAACAGGTACATTAAAAATTAGATTTTTCTGTTATGTACTCTAAGAACTATGACTAGATCAGCACAATGGCAATATTTATTTTGATTTGTCAATTCAGCCTAATAGTCTAGAAGCGTATATAAGTATATAAATTTGCCAAACTATTCGAAATCATCATAATTTAATAATTAAATATAAATTTAAAAAAAACGTCTGCCACAGCGGCTGCCTTGGACCGATTTTCATTAAACATAGCTAAGCACACTCCCAACTAATTCACCTTTCAAACGTGAAAAAACACAATCTAAATCGGTTCATCCGTTTGGGAGCTACGATGCCACAGACAAACACACACAGACACGTCAAACTTATAACACCCCGTCGTTTTTGTGTCGGGGGTTAAGAAGTAATTTATGCATAATTTTATTTATTTCTAAACATAACCAACATACGAGACAAAACATTTGTATCTAGTTTAGGAGTTACATCCGGAAGCAGCTAACATGTTTTTCTGACCACACTATTGAAGTATTGACACCATCTGGAGTTTTTGAACACAAATGTGATAATAATATACATAACAAGATAATATACATACCAGCTACCAGCTGCCCTCGGTAAAGACACTCATTACCTACATTGATATTGTCACATAAAAAAAAATGGGACTTTAGTTCAAATTACAAAAAAAAATATTTTTAAAGTATCAGTATAAATCCGATACTAATCGTAAAAGTACAGTATCAATGTTTGTCGATACTGGCCATAAAAAAACTGGCATAATACGCTCTCGTTCTTTAAAAAATATGTTACATCCGTAACCTATGAGATTCAATTCGATTTTTAAATTCATGATATAAGCTACACTTTATGAGTTTTAAATCGTGTCATTAGGGATCTGTAGTTCATGACTCAGAAGCGGTCTCGTCATGACCGTCCGGTCCGTCTTCGACTTTCCGTTCAAACGGTTAGTGCTGGAAATATTTAACTTTCATGGATATGTGTTTTAAATAAGTCGAGAAAGAGCTACAATAAAATCACGAAAAACATTTCTATTTGTGGTACCTCCCCTGCAGGTAATATGGGGATTTTTTTTCTCGCATCTACTCCATCGCTTGGGGTATCATTAGATGGGTATTCTGCAAACACCAAGAGGTCGCTAAGACGATTATTCGATTATTCAACTTTAAAGCGCATTTGTTTGTTAAAAGGCGTCCCCTCCCTCCCCTATAAAAACTAAACGGTTGGCTCGAAAAAACTGAAAAAAAAATCATGGCGGTAGTCTATATTTTGAACTTTAAAAGAAGACTATAGTGGCTTAGATAACTTATTTAATATACTTTAGGAGTTATTGGGGCCTAACTTGTAAAATGCACTCACTTGGAAATCTTTTTAGAAAGTTAAAGAAATTATTAATCATATTATCTATTGAAATCCACGTGCTATTGTGGGTGACTACGGAACCCTATTCTATGAGTGGCCTGACAATCACTTGGTCGATTTAGTTAAAATAGAATCTATTTCTGAATCTGATGCTATCATTGTAACAAGAATATTTTAGATGTTCTATATTTAAAATGAACTTGCCATGTGTCGTTATTTATCAATCAATAAATATTATAGTATAATGAGGTTTTATATTATAGATTGATTTTTGGCCAATTGGCTAAGATTCAAAATTAATGTTTGTCAATAACGCTTCGGTAGAACGACTAACAATTCTATTGATTTTATGCTCAAAAGACATGAATCGAACTTATTTTATAGAATCGATTTAGATCTAAGCTAAAGTATATGTTAAAGATAATTGTATTGGATTGAGTAGATTAAAAACAACATGACATTCCTAGTATCGATTCCCTGGATATTGCAAATACTGATTTCTGGGAGAACTACTTATAGCATTGATCATACACATTGCTACGATAGACGAAATTAGACTAGATCATCATCTTCCTAGCTTTTATTATTCCTAAGTTTATTTGGCGTTGACTACTATACTAGATCAACCGTTCAACGTAATGATCACTTTTTCCACAGGACGGATTTCATGATGGTAGTCCATATTGTGAACTTTAAAGGAAAACTCTAACGTATTAGATGACTTTGTTAGTTCAGGAGTTATATAGGTTTAACTTGTAAAATGCGCTTCCTTGGAACAGTTATACAAAGTCAACGCATTATTATGTAAACATAACAATTATCTATTGGATACGATTTTAAATCCACGTAACATTATGGGTGACTGAGGGACCCTTTTCTGTGCGTCGCCTGACACGCACTTGGCCAATTTTTTTTATTTAACTAATGTGTTAAGGCAAATCCTTCTTTACATATATGTCCAGCACTATTATGAGCTGTTACTGATGATAACCATGTTAGAGTTGGCCGTTGTTAAAGTTAGATATTAGTTGATGTGTACGATATTACAAATACTGAGCGGTTACTGTAAGATTAACTTGTTAGGGTTCCGTTGCCAAATGGAAAAAAAACGGAACCCTTATAGATTCGTCATGTCCGTCTGTCTATCCGTCCGTATGTCACAGCCACTTTTTTCCGAAACTAGAAGAGCTATACTGTTGAAACTTGGTAAGTAGATGTAATCTGTGAACCGCATTAAGAATTTCACATAAACATGGACAAAAAACAATACATTTTGGGGGTCCCCATACTTGGAACTGAAACTCAAAAAAATTTTTTTCATCAAACTCATACGTGTGGGGTGGTATCTATGGATAGGTGTTCAATGTTTTTTTTTTTTATTTTTTTTTAGTACGTGATAAAGCGTTAACAGTAACTACAAGAACTACAAGAACTTTTATATAATGTTACTTGTTGATACGGAACCCTTCATGGGCGAGTCCGACTCGCACTTGGCCGCTTTTTTTTTCTTAGCAATCAAACAACTCCTTACTTAGATACATGTTATACATCGTGGGGGGTTTTAACGTTATGCTTAAACCAAATGTTGTCATATTCTAGCCACCACCGATTCCTGGTATGCGACCACCCTTGGGTTCCCCCGGCGGCCCTGTTCCTGCCCCCAAGTCATCCATGGGTTTCGTGATGCCGATCTACACCATCTGCATCATTGTATTCTTCGTGTACACTTTAAGCAAGGTAAGAGACAGTTTTTTTGAAAATTGTTTGTTCGTTTAAGCTGGTTGTATGGACAGGCTGACTTAAAAAAAAAACGGTTGTCTGTAAAGTCGGTAGTTGAACGAGACAACGTCATAAGAAAATACTGATTGCCGCTCGTTCCGCGCTCTCGCTTGCACTTCAAGCCTTAAATGGAACGCCTCAGAGCGAGGTAACGCCGCATGAGTCATGTTGTAGTGTAGCCGACTCCATCGAATTATAAGACGATGTTACGTCAATATGGTCCTATCTTCTAAAAATAAAATAGCTTTCTAAGTATAAAGTCCAACGTGTAAAAGATTTACTTGCACTACACTACACTACTACTAAGGACCTAATAAAAGCATTTCACTAGGCCCTCATAGTGCGGATTACGATGCTGCATCAACCACATGCTCATGCTTTTTACCAGGCAAAGTAGGGATTTTTGGTAGCTTTTGGTCTAAAAAAAATATAAGACATGACTATTATTTCAGCTTATACTTGAAAAGAAAAGCTTAGCGTCTGAAATAAAACAGAAAAACAAATCAATATTAATTCAATGCGTTTTTTGTTTTTTTTTAGCTTTATTTTTAAACGGCTTACCCGAAGTCAAAAAGAAGGACAAAAGTTTTGGCAAACAATGTGTATTCTGTCAAAGCGTCTAAATTACTGAACCGGTTTTAATGAATGAGATGTCAATAGATTCGTAATAATGACCCGCGTGACATAGACTATATAATCATTCTCATATTTTTTACTCTGGTTTAGAGTTTTTCAAACTTTTTGTTGTGGTTTATATTTTTTTCCATTCAATCCTGAATGAATAAGTTTTATATTTCCACAGATTCTATTCAAACGCACGGGGTCATCATCCTACGAGCCCCTCAGCCCAGACCCACGGTTCAGGCAGCGAGTCTTCCGTGACGACTCCAGAACATCACCTGACAAACTTGGTATGTTTGAACACATTTCTATCAACCACAGTTTAGCTTTTAGCCTGTGATGAATCATACGCAAAAAGCTAAAAAGCTAAACTTAAAAAGCTAACTAATAAATGTTGGTAAATCAACTGAAGTTATAATCCACTATCATCTTTGTGTTATCATAATAAAGCGATAGGTTATTTATCATATGTTCATCAATTTAAAGCAAATTAGACCTAATTGTCCTGAAAATAGAATATATACTCGTACACAAAAGTGGTGGATTTTCTAAAATAAAAAATCTTATATTGATGTGGGGTGTGGACTAGAAGAGTCAGATTGTGAGGTGGTGGTTTGGACTGAAAGGGCCGAGTTGTGGGCTAGAGGTGCACTGAATGTGCTGTGGTAATTTTGTATACATGAATATCAGCCACGGAGCTACTGTCATCGGACCTTCACAACAGAATTCGAGGATTGAACTAGTTGTCAGACTTGTCAGTATGTTCATAACAACCGGGATTGTCAGCTTTACGTGAAACACCGCCAAACTTCCAGACTAAGGACTGTTATTGAAGATTTTTTGTATTAAAAACCCAATAACACTTTTACGCGGAAATCGAACCAATTTTAATAGTCAATTGTTTTCATTTAAATAATCTAATCAACTCTTGCGCACGCAGGACATAAAGAACGGGATACAAGTAAGTAATTGTTATACACACCTAATAAACAGGAAAATATAGTTATTGGTGATTAAAATAAAAAATCGGGCAAGTGCGTGTCAGGCCACGCATAGAATAGGTTTCCGTAGTCATATACAATGGCAAGTGGAGTTAAAATCCAATAGATAATTGTTATGTTTACTTATTATTACGTTATTTTTTACGAAATTTTCCAAGTAAGCGTATTTCACAAGTTAGACCTCTATAACTCCTGAACTTTTTAAAACTGATGGGAACTAGTTTTATTAGACACTTGAATTATATATGTATGTATAGGTATATTTAATAATATGTACTCGTATCAACGTGATCTGCCTGTGGTCACGGGCTGATTTACCTGTGACCATAGCCTGTCCCAAACGTAAGTCTACTCAAAGGAATGTATGGAGTACCTGTAAAGTAATCGCTTTAATACACATGTGTGTTTTAATAATATATGTTATGAAAAAATTAATTCTATTTTTAACGTGGATTTGGTCTCGTCTTAAATGAACTTATTATCTGACATAAATTGTCAGAATAATTAGTTCGGTAGCTGACAACTTAACATTAGTTACCCCCTGCGAGGTATTATAAAATCCCTCATTAATAAACATGGTGCTCAGGAGACGTGGAGCTGGAAGCTCTGAGAGCGCGGCTGGCGGCAACCGAACGCGCCATGCAAAGGATCGTCAGTCAGTTGGCGCAACGCGACGCGGTATATTTGGGGATGAGGAACTGGCCTTGAAAGATGACTGTGTAGACTTCTTATATCGTTGGACCTTATTCCTTTGGTTTAAAAATAATAAAGTTCTCTAAATTCAAATTTTGATCATAATTTCATCTTTTAAATTGTTTTTTTTTTATGGTTAATTAATTTGGGTGCAGACTTTTTAGTCTGTACCCAAGTAGGAAAACCTTAATTTAAGACTTGCATATTTAATTCTTTTTTAATTATTAATAATTTTGTAAATAAATAAATATAAATAAGTAAAAAATAAAATTAAAATTCTGTAATTATTTTTTTATCTGTTATTGATCAATCATTTTGTTTACCGAAAAAGTGATTATTAGGAAGAGCATTAATTTCCAATTTTAATGTTCCCGTATGTATTATAAACCACAGAGAAAGAGAAAAATTTCACATCACTAAATATAATATAGGAAAATAATATTTTCAAATTTCAATATGACTTAGTAAGTAAAATATATAAACAGTCTACACGCCACTTAATAGGCCAGTTGATCATGTCTGCCAGAGTTATAACCCGTTTTAGTTAGATGTGTATCTAGCGGCTTGCGGCATGGTGACGGTTGATACCTTGTCTAGTTGTCCGGGTTGTATTCTAACTTGCAATGACGGTGCATCTATACGATTGTGGGCCTTAAAACATTCAAAATATAATTTATTTTTGTTTACAGGGTGCATTTTTGATAATTGAGTATTTAATTAATGTTTTCCTGTATTGGTTCAAGTACTTTAACCTACATTATTTGTATGTTTTAGAATTTAATATGTATGTATTTGATTGATTGATTATATTTTGTGTCCCTCTGTTAGAATAAAACATTTTTATATTGTTTGTGAAAATTGAGAGTTAAGTTGTATATATTTAAGATTGAATTTTGAGTGTCCCTACTATTGTTATATTATTTTAAAATAAAAAACTACATAAACTGTCTTTTTTATACATGAAACCATTATAAAATAGATTAATGTGAAAGTTTTTTACGGGCATTGGACATTTTTATTTGAAGTTCCAAAATAAAATATATCGAAACTTGCTTTTACAAATTATTATTGCAAAATATTGATAAAAACCATTTAAGAAGCTTTTTTTTAAAGCCTGCCAAGGTGGCTAGTTGTGAATGTTATATTGCCTCATAATTTGAAGAACTTTATCCAAAATTAATTCCAAATTATCAAATATTCACTTTATTTATAATTAACACAAAGCCAAGTTCAGTCGGAGATAGTGTTAAGCGTGAGTTGGCCCACGTCCAGGTGTGGGGAGCATGCCCAATCGTTTGATGCATCCCGTCTATTTTGGTCAGCGTCCTTCGTTATTTGTTTTTGTGTCTATTTTTACTGTTTTTAATTTGGTTTTTGAGATTCATTCATGAGATATTTCGTATAAACATTTTATATCCAATATATCTTCCTAATGAACGTTATAAAATTACAAATGGAACCATTACTTGACTGCTTTCATCTCAGGATCTCAAATTATTTATACCACAAATGATAAAATGCAGCAAAAATATACTTTATAAAAAAGGGGTGTACGGTAGAGACCCGCCAAGTTCATAAAGAACAATAACTTCTCGGATATAGTTGACTAATGTTTGACGTTATCGGGTACAGTTGTTACCGCGATATCAGGGCTGGTAGCTGAGGTGCAGCAGCAGATGGAGGCGAGCTACGCGCAGAATCAGCAACGACAGGTCAATGCATGTAGCAACCCTACCCTATCCTACTACCCTATTAAACTAATCCTACGTTCCTTTCCGAATTGACGGCTAAGGGCCACAGCACACTAGCTACTTTTAGCATCGGCGATCAGCAACTAGTCGCTTTTTAGAAACTAAATACGGCGACCGAACGCTCTACACCGCACACTTAAAAACGCCAAACGCGGAGATTGAGTCGCTTTTTAGAAGCGCGACACAGCAGCTGAAAGTTTCTCTCCGCACATATTCGGATGCGGGTAGCATCGATTTGGCATCTGAGCAGTCGCTAAAACGCGATGCAGCATCGATGCAGTCGCCAAATCGCCGATAGCCGATGCTAAAAGTATCTAGTGTGCTGTGGCCCTAAAAGAGAAATGATATTAATATTTATTAAAATATTAATAATATTTCAGTTCTAAGTTATATATGTATTTGGAATCCTTTACCACGCCTATACTCTGTCCCGTCTCGTTGGCTTGTCGTTTTAATTTGCCTTAATTGTTTTAATATTATTACTTTTTGTTCCTTTGATATTACAATTAAAATATTTTGTTGTATCTCATTACATCAGTATTAATTTGTAATACATTCAATTGTCATTAATTTGGCTGTTCTTTTTATGGATTTTAAATCATTTCATTTTAACATTGTGAAAATACTTAAAATACTCATTTTTTTAGCTATATAGCTGTCATATTATATTTCATTGTAAGATTTTTTTTACATATTATTCGCTTTTCAAAACTAGCTTTATTTCTGATTGATTTTTTTCTTAAAATTACTTTTTAATAAGATGCAAGTATACCTTTAGCTTGCGTTTAAAATAAATAGTGAAGTAACTTGTGCCCGTAGCTCCCCCGCGCGTGTCAGGTATCGCGGCAAATAGTAGCCTATGCCCTTCCTCAAGAATCAAAATATCTCCATGCTAATTTTCGTCAAAATCGCGATGTCGTCATGATTCGGCCATGACAGTCGTCAAAATTGAAAAATGTCCGTAATTCATATTTTTGTACGATCAATATAAATTGTTTAATAGTTCGTTGTGAAAAGAGTTTCTAGGTTCTTGTAATTTTTTAGTGAATAATCGAAATCGTTAATCATAATCAAATTGGGAATATTTGGAATCGCTAGGCTATGACGTCAAAATTTATCATTTCATTAAAAATTATATCAACGCTTTGACAAAGAAATTAATTTAACTTAACTATCAAATACCAAATTTTCTATTTTCAATTCTAAAGTTTTCTTCTTTTATTGAAATCATCTTTACGCCTTCATACATAAACCCATCGTAAACTAATCGTTGTTACTTTTCATTTTCTCAATTTCCGTTGCTAAAATAAGCATGTCGAAGAACTATGTATGTTTGAACAAACATCTGCTAGCCTTTATCTGCCTGCACCTGAGTTACACGACGCTGACTAACAAATCTCATCCTTAAAGACAATACACTAAGACTGTTTTTTATCTGTTTATAACTTATAAAAGATACGTGTCTTAGCTTAAACTATACTAATAAATATGCCGCTGAAATGTATTACAGATTGTTCCGTAATATTCTAATTCATAGTAAGTATCGTATAGTGACTATCTACTATCATATTAATAATGTTATTTTTAATTGAGCAACACAGGCTGGCGAACCGACGGGGAGTTTCCATATTGTCTTTTCCCGATACAAAACAGTCGTAATCTCTTTTTGGGGGGAAAATCTTCACACACACACATTTTGGACTCACAACAAAAATCGCCTGTTAATTAATTAAAACTAAATATTCATAACTTGACACACACATAAACACATGAATTAATACATAGTCCCATTTGAATTTACATTTTGACGTAGAGGAACAATTGCATATGGCTACCCTATTGCTATATGGCTCAGAATACCTAACATGTATTCATTTTTCTTATATGACCATTGTAAGATGTGAATAATGTGAATAGTCAACAATGAAGCAAGTCGATAATTACTTGTAAATAGGGCTGAACTTGAAAACCAGAAGATCGTAATAAACGGTTTCCGATACCTGGACCTAGGAATAGGTAAAAAAAAAGTGAATAACTTTGATAGGTTACGTAACAGTAGGAAACAAATGCCCTTGTCTAGTCACATTAATATCAAGGGTTTTGATTTGTCTTCACATACTAGCATTTGTTTTTAACCAAATAAATTTTTATCCTAACCTCTAATAACACCTCTATTATATCAAAAACTTGCTGTTATAGAGTATTATACTTTGAACTTGCACTTTAGCACATAAAATATTAACCCCAAAATAAATTTGTTTCAATCTTTTCTGTTTATACTTTACTGTACCTACCTAACTCATGACGTCATGTTGCAAAATTAAAATTTCAGCGGTATATTTAATAATAACTGTTTTGATTTTTGTTTTGTAGCTAAATATTCTACTGTAGATAGTGTACGTTTTGTACTGTTCAAAAGTACAAGGAACGTAAGATGACGTATTATGAGGGCCTAGTGCGAGTTTATTTTAAATCTACTCAATTGTCATGGTGAACGTGTTATTTGATTAATTTTTGACATTTAATATTTGTAAAGAGGAAATAAATAAACTTTTATTATCTTTATTATTATTAACTCACACTAGGCCACTGAAAACAATCAATGTTTCTTGAATATGATCAACGAGTCCTTTTGAACTCTTCAATAAATTGTCCTTTTGTTTTAAGTTTTGCTTTTCAATCGCCTTGTAAATACTTTGCCAATTTTTTGTGTGCTGTAGTGTTCCAGTGTTTCAATATTACGGTTGTAGCGGCCATTAATGTAAGCTTTAAAGTCAACCTTAGAAAAAAGGTGTAAATAAAGTAGCAATTAAACGGTTTAGTATTTGAGAGATTTGAAATTGAACTTTATTTACACTTGGACACAAAGCTTTTTTTAGAATTATGATGCGTATATTTAAGAGGCATGCGTTTTTCTGGAATTTCAGAAAGCTACGTCAAACAGATGCATTAAAACAGCTTTTATTTAACATTTGCAGGATGTGCAGCAGGATAATCACACTCGCCCGTACACGAACGGTACAATCCTACATAATAGCGGTCCGGTACACATAGTTGCTAGTGAATATCAAGAGCAGACTAAAGAAAAGACCCCTGAACCTCAAGAAAAGAAAGAAGTATTATCTGAAAACGAAAAGAATGTAACGGAAGAAGATGCAGTAACAAAAGAAAAGGATCTTACCCCTGAACTAGAAGCTATCGATAGCGAAGAAGAACAATTAAATGAAACAGTAACCGAATCAGTAGTAGAAAAAGAATCGACACCTGAATCAGAAACAAACTTAAAAGAACCCAGCCCTGAATTAGAAAAAGATGTTAAAAAACCAGCCCCAGAACTAGACAGAGACGTTAAAGTGGAAACACCGGAACCTAAAGAAAATACGCCAGAAACAAAAGCCGATTTAGAAGAAGAAGAGTATG
Organism: Phragmatobia fuliginosa; assembly: GCA_932526445.1. Classification (NCBI taxonomy): domain Eukaryota; kingdom Metazoa; phylum Arthropoda; class Insecta; order Lepidoptera; family Erebidae; genus Phragmatobia; species Phragmatobia fuliginosa. The sequence goes on along the minus strand of OW052072.1, from coordinate 18,976,108 downwards.
AGGAAGAAGAAATAGAAGAAGAGGTAGAAGAAATTGAAGAGGAAGATCTAGAAGAGAATGAACCGGTTAAACTAAAAGAATCGAGTGATAAACCTGAATCAATTGAATCCACCCAAGCAAATGAATTCGCAAAATCAGAAGCTGTGAAAGTGGAAAAGAATGGAGATATACACAGAGCAGACGATTTCTTGAAAGAAGAGACAAAGGCACTTATTGAAGAGAAGAAAGAAAAGCAGTCGACGCCTGAACTACTGGAAGACGCTATTAAAGATGACGAAGAAGATGATGAAAACGAAAAATCCAGTGTGAAAGTGAGTAATGATTTGATTTTATTTATATTTAGTACATCAGCCTTTAGTAGTCCACTGCTGGACACGCCTCTCCTTTGCTTAGGAGAATTTGAACTACTATACCATGCGGGTTGGTATGCTATTGTTTCAAGTTTTTCGTTTCTTTATAGTTTATTCTGCACAGACTCGTCTCTGACACTTATAATATATTTAGTACAGAATCATTGATTTTACCTGTAATAAAAATATTTTCAAATAGACAAAGGTAATGGATATTTTAAACGCTGTGTGTGGTTAGACTGAAGTTAGTTTTTTCTATTAATTAAAATGGACTCTATCCCATTACCATTGGTTTTAGTTTGAAATGTAGGTAAAAATAATTTAGTTCAGATAAAGATTAACGATAATAGACTCTACCCCATTACGATGAGGTAGAATGTCGAATATCGAATTTATAGAAATGGGTGGGGTCTCAGATGCTCTGAGAAGATAAAATTTGTTCTAGTTCCTGACAAACCTAAAAGCTTAAAGCTCACAATTGCCAACAGTGTTTTGAAGTGTGTTAATATGTATCTGTTATTTGAATAACTCATGAAATATCGCCGCTTAGTTTCTAACACCGCGGATGTCAAGATCGTAATTTTTTATAGGAAAAAATAATATTTGTTTGGTGTTTTCAACATCATCATAAATGTTAATCATCATTATCATCTCAGCCAAAAGAAGTCCACTGCTGGACATAGGTCTCACCCAAATTTCTCCATAACAATCAGTCCTGTGCTGCCCGCATCCAATGGCTACCAGCCACTACACCACACATCGGCCCATATGTGTTAATGGATGAGGGCAATTTTTGACCCTATCCTATACAAATAAATAAAATTCAAATGGTCTGTATGTAATATGAACTTTTTTTTACTAAATGCAAATCAAAGTATATACGATATAAAATTCTGTCAGCTGTCTGCGTATGTCATTTTGTTTCTGGTAATCTCTGTTACTGCTGGACCTATTTTCATGGGACTGTCACTAGTAGATAGCTGATGAGATAAGGAGTAACTGAGACTAATTTTTTTATACTGACCTCCCTTCCCGGCTTTACTCACGATTTACAACAATAATAAATAAATAAATATTTTGGACATCTTACATACAACCATCATCTAGTCCCAAAGTAAGCAGAGCTTGTGTTATGGGTACTAAACAACTGATATAAATACATAAACATACTTTTTTTTGTAAATACATACATATTATACATAGAAAAACACCCAAACTCCGAAACAAATATTTGTGGATCACTCAAACATTTGGTCCGACTCGGGATTTGAACCCGAGACCTCTTGATTAGCAGTCGCATACGCTAACCACTAGACCAACGAGGCAGTCAACAATAACATTGGGTAACACCGCGGGACTAGGTGTTTACAAATAAATATGATCAATAGATATGCATCATAGGGAAATCTGAAAGGCTCACGGTCGTCTGATCTCAACATTGTCAGAGCCTGAATTAAGTAATCAGACTGGTGAAAAATATACATTTCTAAACACATACATATTATACACAAACTACACCCAGGCAGACCATTATATCTGACTGCCTTGTTGGTCTAGTGGTTAGCGTATGCGGCTGCTGATCAAGAGGTCTCGGGTTCGATTCCCGGGTCGGACCAAATTTATTTGTGTGATCCACAAATATTTGTTTCGGAGTCTGGGTGTTTTCTATGTATAATATGTATTTATTTACAAAAAAAAAGGATGTTTATGTATTTATATCAGTTGTTTAGTAACCATAATACAAGGCCTGCTGACAGTGGCGGCTGTACCTTAAGTGCGCTCGTGCGCTGAACCTCCAATTCAAAAGATTTAAAATTTACAAAATATTAAGTACTTCATCTTTATTTTTAAATTACCATTTTAATAGTTATTTTTAAACATACAAAAACGTACAAAAAATTAAATCTCCAATTATGGTGGAACAGTTTGAGCGCTTTACTAAACTATTATGATTAATTTCCTGTAAAGACAAATTCTCGTGCGCTTCGGCGAGTGCACGGGGACTGCTAATATAACTTGTATGAGATACGAGTAAATACGCCTGACGCGTGAAACAAAAGATAGTTCATAGAAATGTACCGAGTAATGAGTGAATTTTCGAGCGCCGCACGTGCGAACCGAGGATTGCCGAGAGCACCCGATGTTTGACGAATTGGCCGGCCGGCATGGGCGCGAGGCGACGATCACGATCACTGTATGTGTGACGCGTTAATTATTGTTTATTTAAATTACCATAATTGTTTTTAGTTTTTGTTTCGATTTTTTTCGAGAACTTTTATTCTATACTGTGTATGGTGTTAGTGAAAATGAGCATAAACATTGATTATATTATAGAAAATAACAGAACTTTTTAAAATAAAGTGAACATAAAATTGGCCGGACCGCCACGGCCCTTTTTAAATTTAAAACAAGAGTTCAAATCGAAAAATAAAGCATTTACGCGAAGTTTTAGAAGTGAGATATTTATTAGAAAGAAATGGTTGTGTGGATGTGAGCGTCTTAATGCATTCTTTTGTTTTCCTTTCATTATTTTTGGCGGAGAATCGATTGGACAGAAACAAATATTATGGATTTGACGCATTTGAGTGAAAAAGTAAAAAAACATGATTCTTCACAAGTACACCTACAAAATGTAATGAGTTTGTCTGTGTTAGGCACGGTCGACATTCGTAATCAGTTAGATTCTGTGTATAGAAGCAATTTTTGTTTTGTTACATTTTCTAATTTTAATATTTTAGTAAAGTGCACCACCAGTTCGATAACCCACCAGCCGCCACTGCCTGCTGACACACAACATCATCTAGTCCCAAACTAGGGACTAGATGATGTTGTGTGTAAGATGTACGATAATTTAATAATTTATAATAAACAATCATGCTAATCGCGCAATTATTTGTCCTGGGTAAGAATCGAAACCATGTACCTTGTCCCGGGCATTCATTCTCGGTGTTAGAACTTATGCGTCGGTATTTCCAAATAATGTTTTCCTAAAATTGTTTTGTTTTAAAACGGTCTTTAAATATTAACTTGTTAAAAAATAAAACACCCTGTGTATCCCATTGCACATGACTAGCCTGTAGAACCTGCACGTATCCCCTAGGTGGTAGGCATGGAGGTCACAGCGCACATGGCGGACGGGGGCACGTGTCGGGCCACACCGCCAGCGGCGACGGCTCCGCGCCCGCTCGCCGCTTCCGCCCCGATACCGCGTGCGGTGAGACCACACTGCACTGTGCATATCGTGCAAACTATTTACGATAGTGATTAAACGGGAGTTTCTTTTTTTATAACTTATGTAAAGACCGCAGAAGAAATAATAAAATTAATTGAAATGTAGTCTTGAAAAACATATATACATTTATCCCGAGACATTAATTGTCATAAATCCGAGTGGGCATAGCCATTCTTTGCAGTAAGTCATTAACAGTCTTTAGGCAGATAAGATTAGAAATTGAAATTGTATTGATTATATGGTAAAATTGATTTTCCTTGTACTTATGATAACGGTGTTTTCTGCTTTTAAGGTCCCGCTCCGCATATAAGGGTCGTAGCGTCAGCAAAAATATAAAACTGTTTTTTTTATTAAAACTCTAAAGAAACTCCTGTTTCGTCACTGTTTGTCTTTATATATATCCAATCCCTATTTTATTTTAACAGTACTATAATTATAATATATCTTTATGCACTTATAGTGTACTTTATGTATTGTATTGTTGTTGTTAGTGGACACGATTAAAAATAATAATACGAAACGTGTTCGAAACCTACCCAGTATACATCTACGTAACCCTTTCTTAACACTAGCATTTAGCTTAGCTGTTAGAGTTTACAAGAATACAAGGTACAGGTAAATTAGCTTGGAGAAATTTTTGCGTTTGTAGTAGTATATGGTCACGTGGCACCTGCGGACAGCGTAAACTGGTTTAATCTGGTTTTGTGCGTGTTTCCACTTTCCACTATCAAGTGACGATTTTTTGCTTTAGATTGAAATATCTCGAAAACGGTGCGTCCTAGGCCACAAATAACAAAATTTTTGACCCGGAGTTTTAAAAACCTAGATGAAAGGAAAAAAAAAAAGAAATACATAAATCGGTCTCTCCTCTTTGAAGTTTCACTTCTATCGTGTGTGAATCGCACACACACCTTTTTTTTTTTTAAAGTCAAAACTTTTTTCTTTAAAATAAAAACTTGTTTTTATTGAAAACAAAAATCAGAGTGTTGCTAGGGATAAGTATAAAATTAAATAGTAATGTTAGGATATCGAAACATTTTTGTATAGGCCAGAACGATATAGTGGAAACGCGCTCTAAGATCTGAGTAATATACACACCACTACATATGCAAAAATTTCTCGAGAATAATTTCACTGTAGTAGTTTAATGCATGTAAGGTACTAAATACCGTACTACATGACCTATTTTTAACCAAAGCAAAGGGCTACCCATAGTAAATGCCAAAACCCATCTCACATTTTTTTTTTATAAATAGAAGTTAAAAAGGACTCCCCTATGTCTTTGTTACTATAGCGCTTGCTATATTGGAATAGCCTCAAAAAGACAAAGATTTCTCTGAGGCAATGTGCCTTTTTTTGCGTGTGGTGACCTTGGGTTACCGGCGGGGCGGTGTGTCGGAATCGAACAGACTTAAATCACACAGTGTGCCCATCCCGCGCCTGAAATAGGAAGGGGTCCAGGGAACATGGTTATTACATCGTCTGGACCGCTTGCCCGCACTGACGCAAGCGCCATCTTGGTTAAAACTCTAATTCGCGGTATTCGCACCATGTGGACGTCGCCAACTTGCGGCTGAAGACAATGCGCTTGTACCAAGCATGATTACATTATTTTGATATCACCCCCCTTATTACTGAATGGGTCACGTAGTATGGACATGTACCCTTACTACCATTAATTTTTAATGAATATGTCATAGTTATATGTATGTAGAGTTATATTTTGTTGAAAAATGTATGTTTTTGTTGCTTGACATTCCATATTGCATTGCTTTTACTTTGATACTTGCTCGACTGATGCTTTAGTACAAATTATAGGAAATTATTTTGTGTATTATACGAATAGAAACAAATGATTAATATAGTACTGAACCCAAATGAATTAGCACTTGAGTGGTTTTACACTAAGGAATTATATACGGAACCTGGAGTTCCACAACTTTAACTGTATATGATACAGCTATCCTGCAAATGTTACAGGCTACGCTCTCATTTAGGGCCACCGCAGACTAGCTACTTTTAGCATCGGCGATCGGCAACTAGTCGCTTTTTAGAAGCTAAATACGGCGACCGAACGCTCCACACCGCACACTTAAAAACGCCAAACGCGGCGATCGAGTCGCTTTTTAGAAGCGCGACACAGCAGCTGAACGCTACTCTCCGCACTATTTCGGATGCCGGTAGCAGCGACTTGGCATCTGAGCAGTCGCTAAAACGCGCGTTTCCGATACCGCGATCGAACGCCGCCGCAGACTAGCTACTTTTAGCATCGGCGATTTGGCGACTGCATCGATGCTGCATCGCGTTTTAGCGACTACCTGCGTTCGATCGCGGTATCGGAAACGCGCGTTTTAGCGACTGCTCAGATGCCAAGTCTAAAGCCTAAAAGTAGCTAGTCTGCGGTGGCCCTTAGTGGATATGATGTAGACATTTTTTTTTATTATTTGTTAACATTCACAATAAATTTTATAATATAGTGCTAAATCTGTAGTTCGAAAACTCTAAACCAAACTGGCTGATATTATACGTTCATAAATATATATTGAGTAATGAAACAAGTATTTACGTTTGATCATCATCAATCATCAACAACACATAACATCCCACTAATGGGCTGGGGTCTCCGGGAAGGCTTCCAACTAAACTTCACGACTGTTATCTTATGATAACAACCGGGGTCGACTGCTTACTGTGACGGCCGAATCACAGAAACGCTCATAACATATCATGATACAAACAGTCACCCATCTAAGTACTGACCGCGTGGTCTATACTTACCCTCGGTGATTGTTTCCATTCACTTAAGGCCTATAATGAGCGCTTTCGTTCTTTTCATTTCGTTCAATACTAGTTTATTACTGAGACATCGATAACGCAGAGTATGAGGCGGGAAAGATTAGCGCTGTACACATATACCTACATTTATTTAAAGATATACATCTAACAACAACATTATCGTCTTTAAACACATCTTGATGACTATAAATTTAATCTCACATATTATAGTTGACAGCAAGTTCTACAAACTATATCATTAATCATCAGCAACCAATCCTATTCTAATGTTTACGCATTTATAAAGTCCTATTCTTAAGCGATTTTTAACAAACTTAGTGGCCACAAAAGAGTTTGCAATTCAAATGAATACACAAAACAATTTCCACAGAATAAAACTGCTTGCATTTAGATCTTATTTTTGATGATTTTTGTTACAAAATTCTCAAATAAATTATATTTTTTCTCACAAAAGCAGTTTTATTTTAAAATGTCTACTATCTAACATATTAGTAGATGTTTAAAGCATAAATATGCATGAGTTGTCGTATTATGTCTTCTTTAATTTACCGGGTTCTTTTAAGTAAGGTGATTGGTCGAATGATTAATGTGTTATAGCTACCGATTCAAATAATGAACCACATAATGTTTTTTTTTTAGTTTAACTAATCTATGGTTATAGAAATTTAAATAAAGAACGATTCAACTTGATATAATTATACAAAAACATCATGACTAAAAGATAGTTAAGATAGTAGATTTTTTAAATTTAAGATGTGACAAGACATTTTTTTTTTGGGTCTTTGTTATTACCAAATTTTATTTATTTTATTGTATGTAAGGAAAATTGTAAACAAAAAATTTGTGTAAAAGAACAGTAGTACAGAAAAATCCAAGATAAAAACAGAAATGTTTGTAGTAGGTACCTAAAAACCTTCTAAACCAAACTTCTTAGCTTCTACAGGTATTTGACGTAGTAATTTCAACTGTAGGGAAGAACTCATAAGGTTCTGTTTATGTTTATTTAGGATTAGATTATAAAATTATAGTGACATAGACCCTTTCTCGTGCACTTTTTACATTAGAAGTAAAAATAATGAGAGATTGCAATAATCTCATCACATTCCATTTACAGTAAAAACAGAATTATATACACATACGTCGCAAAGACCTGCGTCGAAAGTGTATGCCAGAATCCAGCTAAATGGTGTTAAATCAATAACTGCAAGATGCAGGTAGTGAAATTTCAATTCTAAACTCATTGATATTTATATGAAAATTCAAATTACGTTGTTTAAAAATCTGTTCCTACAAGAGAAGTCAAAGACTGAGAACAATTTTTTATATTGTTAAAACTATATTGACAGCCTTAGTGTACATGCAGGAGGTACAGTACAAGGTACAATCTTTTTTTTTCTTCTTTAAAAAAGACAACTCCCGTACTAGGAATATAAATTCCTGTGTCGCGGGGGACTTTACAAACATACATAAAACGGACACAAAGAACACCCAGACTCAGAACAACAAATTGTGAATCTCACAAAGTGTTATCCTACGTGGGATTTGAACCCACGACACTTGGCGCAGTAGGAAGCGGTCTGGCGACCGCTTAAGACACTAAGCCAACCGTGCAGTCATCTTTGTGTGCACAACACCTAACTTCTACACACCACACATACAAGAAACTTCTAAAGGCGTCGTGTATTTTCCCCACATTCCAGCATGAGGCTGAGAGCGTACAGTCGATATACCTGGACACAGACATCCCGCAGCAGTCACGCGTGCTAGTGGCGGAGTTTGCAGAAGACCGCGCTGATAAGCCGCAGCCGACCAAGCACTCGCCGGTATGTAGTACATCTAATGTTTTCCTTAATAAGTATGATGTTTATAATTTATTTGCCGTTTAAAAACTGCCTCGTTGGTCTACTGGTTAGAGTATGCGATTGGCGATCAAGAGGATTTTAGTTTTTAGAAGGTTTTAGTCCGTGTGGTGACGGATTAAGAATACAGAGTGTCACCACCCCTATCCATCCCGCGGGTGTCGTAAAAGGCGACTAAGGGATAAACTACGCAAGACAACATCGATGCAAAGAGAAGGAAAACTTGAAACCAACCCTATGCCAACCCGTCTGGCCAGCGTGGTATAGTAGGCCAAAACCTCATTCTAAGGAGAGGCCTATGTCCAGCAGTGGACTGTTAAAGGCTGTTGATGATTGATGATGATGAAGGCTTTAGTAGAACCACACTGATTTCTGCACGAATGGGCCGGCCCGACCGGAGCGGTACTACCCTCACACAGAAGACCATCCTAATAATGAGAGCATTCGTGCTGTCGTATTTCGTTAGTGAATATGAGACCAGTCCACCATGGTATGGGTCACCATGCTGCATTGGCTGCACTCACAGTGAGGATGGTGGCTCCAACTCCTGGATTTTACTCATGTTTTCCATCAGGCAGAGTCACTTTGGCAGGTTTAAATATATAAAAAAGAGGTATTGGGTTCGGTTCCCGGGTCAGACTGCTGTTGAGTATTTCTTGAATCAAATTCTTAATAGCAGCGCGAAGTATGGAATTTGGAGGTGTTTATGCGAAGTATTAAAGTGTTAAGGAAGCTCAATAACTTGTTTACAGATGGTGGTGAGTGGCAAAATGACCCTCTCCTTGATACAAGACGCGCCGCGGGAGACACCTGAACGGGACCAAGGTAATGTACTTCACAACCACTCATTAAGAGTACAAAAATCAAAAGAATTTCATACAAAGTTAATACAATTTTAGATAGGTACTGTTTATTGCACACCATATTATGAAACACAATACAGAACGCAAACAAATAAAAACAGGGATACGTTGAGCGGCCTTAACGCAGTCTGCTCTTCCAGTTTACCTATAGAGACTATACTTTATAGTATGCTTAATTTGTGGTGCACAATTCCACCGTTCAATTTTAGTTTCATATTATTAAACCTAAAATACATTCAATTCTGTTGATAAATCGTAAACATAATTACTAGTTCGTAAACATAAGTACTATTATTCTCATGTCTGCCATTGGTGGCGCCACTTATTTCTCTTATTTCTCGTATTTAACATGTATCTAATTCAACATTAAAATTTTTAAAATCGTTTCAGAGTCCACGGTTGATGACTTCACTACAGCGAGCGCTGTGACACAGAACGCACCCGAGGTCAGTGTGTATTATTATTAAAATATTAGGGTTTTTTTAATATCGTTTGACGTTGTATAGTGGTCACCGTAATCGAGTTAATGACTTAAGCCCATACTAGGCCCTCAAAATTCATTTACTACGATGTCTACTTAAATTTAAAAGAAACTTTATTTCATAATCTTTTTTTCATAGGAGCAAGGCGAAGAATCTGATGAAGAAATTGAAGAGGAGATAGAAATTGAAGAAATCGAGGAGGAAGTTGAAGAGGTAGAAGAAGAGGAGGAGGAAGAACCGGAGAAAAAAGAAAAGGAACCAATCAAGAAGACAGAGTGAATGTACTGATAGTGGATAGTAAATGGCGGGCCGTGATTTGTGACTCTATGGAAGTCTGTCGATGTGAGAAACCCAAAATCGATCAAAGTGGTGTGCAATGGGGGAGAGCTATGTCCAGCAGTGGACTGCTATGAGCTGATGATGATGATGATGGATGTCTGTCGTTTAAACTTTCTATATTGTTAGAAATATTTCTTGTCTTCTAATCCATTTTGAAATCTCATAACATTGAATTTTTTTTTTATTATTCTATAACAGAAAACTATCCATTTAAAAATTAAGGTGGATGAAAAAAATAGTTTTCTGCAATCTTTAACAGAGCCAAAGAATTACATAATAAATTGAAACAAATAACTAATTTAGGAGTTTAATTGAAATACGTTACAAGTATTTGAATACTGAACGATTGGAAACTGTCATATGATAATTTCATCGTCATCACCAATAATATAATTTGGGTAGACTGTTTTTTGTTTTTTCTGAAGACTGTCTCTATTTCATCTCATCCAAATATTATTAATATAGACTTTACAATTGAAGACGTTAAATACTTGACATTAGCAGAAATAGGTGATATTATTCTGCTGGTTGCCATCTCATCAAAAGAAGAAGAATACAATTTGGTTGAGATTACTCTTATTTAGTGAGACAGTAGGGAGATTTAGTAGTCTTCCTTTCATAGAGTCGCAAATCACAATTATTTTTAAAACATAAACTATATTTGTTTTATAACTGCAATTAATCTCGTATATAATTATGTTACGCTTTTCTCTCTGTTGTTGTATCTCTTTGTTCGTTATATCAATGTTGAAGGTGTACATTTTATTGAATAAGTTTATTATGCCTTTGATGTTTTAGTAGTTGTGAATAGTTTACAGAGTGTAGTTGGATATGGAAAGAAGAATACAATATGGTAAGACCGAACTCTCTCATGCTTTCGACTGTATTGATCACGGTAATTCAGAGGGTATAGTACTGGAAATACTTTGGAGTGCCACAAGGATCACTGTTAGGTCCTACCTGATATTGAAGGTAGATCTCAAAGTTGGTCGTCGTATACATTATCCAAACACACTCACCCTGTTACAGTAATTTTGATAAATAATACGAATTTAATACTTATTGTGTGTTCGATCATTTGTGCCAAATAATTACTTCGGGCTTCTTAGCAAACCTTAGTATATTAGTATAATCCTTTTCTAATACTTTCAAGTCTGCGAATTAGCCAAATTTTACTTAAATGATTCTATAATATTATTATCTTTTAATGTTAAACTTAAATAAAGCAGTGCAAAAAAACTGCACTGAAAATTTTGAAAACTATTGTAATTTACAGAAGAGTTGATCAATATTTCTACATATTGTAAATTAGGTTTTCAAGATCGTAGCTACAACGAAAGAGCAATCAGTAGATAGGTATAGGTAGTAAAACAATCTTATGGAGAGTAGTTTTCATGTTCAGCCTAATATTACAAGAGGTTATAAAAGGAATTTCCTCAACATCAACTCCATGAATTACTGTATAACGAATTCAATTCTCTTGTATTAGTCTAGTTTAAAAATCTACTTCAATATTATAAATATATATATAGAAGCTCAATGAACTGTGCAGTTTTTTTGCCAGTAAGTAAACTACAAGTGTCCCAATTTATCCTATCTTTCCCATAATAGGAAATTTAACATAGTTAATAGATATGTAATGAAATTTTGCACCAGTGTGAACTTAAATATAGTTATAATTATGCATTTAAGGATATTGTGACTTTTTGTTAATAAATTATTTATTATTTTGAAATGAGACATTTATTATATTGTTGGCAACATTGATTTGGAATTTAGAATAAGTTAGAAAAAGGATATTGTTTGTAGAATCTAAAATTCTTATCAAAAACTAAGAAATATTTTCTTCTAGAAAATATTGTTTGAAAGACAACTTGTATAAAAGAATAACTTCAATATAATCATGAAACTTTTATTTTCTTGTGATTTAGTACGTGATAAAAATAAATAATAAGCTACATCTCATTTCAATTTATAAGTATCAAAATTGTTTAAGCAATAATTTAACATTTAGTAGCATTTTTGTTATACTCATTTCTGTTTTTTATTTGTAAGGGAATAAATAATTTAAAATAATGAACATGGTTTTATTAATCTATTGAATTTATGAAGACACAGTGCATGATATAAAAATCTTCCAAAATGGATGGACCCATTAATATTATATTTTGTGTCATGTGTGCATATCGGATAGGTCTGAGAATTGGTCAACATCTATTTTTCATACTATTAGGACGCGAGCGGAATCTCGGGAACTACAGGCCCATTATGAATTCAGTCAGATTGCTTAGTTATCAAGGAAATTAAGTATCATCAGGCCACGACAGCGGAGGGAGGAGGAGACATTTTACCTTTCAAGGGCTTTTGAAGTTAGTTTTACAAAAAAATTTACGAAAGATTGTTCCCCTTTAAAACTACTAAAAAAGTATAGCATAATTATGTTTATCTTTTAAGGTTGGTTCACAATAACCTCCATTATGGTTCCACTGTATACTCGTAACTTCACGCTGCGTACAACAGAAGATGCAGACGGAGCTGTGTTTGTCAGCTAGTTGAAATATACAAATTAATGATGACTAAAGAGATATTTGAACATGGTGTGGTTATACTCATATTCTAAAATATTTAGAAATATACTTTTTTTTAATAAATAGATATTACAGATAGAGAACATCAAAGTTCCGAAACGAATATTTGTAGATCATACAAGCATCAACTACGCAAGACAACATCAATGCAAAGAGAAGGAAAACTTGAAATCAACCCTTTACCAACCCATCTGGCCAGCGTGGTATAATAGGCCAAAACCTCCTTTCTAAGGAGAGGCCTATGTCCAGCAGTGGACTGTTAAAGGCTGTTGATGATGATGATGATGATACAAGCATTTAGTCAGATTTAGTACTCAAACCTCAATTATTGCTGTTTCATAAACAACCACTGCGCCACTGAGGCAGTTATGAAAATATGAAGGGTGAATGTTACTCTAAATCAGTTTTTTTTTTAAAAAGCAACATTCGCATTTTGATAATACATCCTGCGTCACGGGGGACTACAAACAAACTTGAAATGGCCAAAAAGAGTACCCAGATTCAGAACAACAGTGTTCTTCTTGGCTCGCTAGAAAGCGACGTAAACCAATCGACATAGCACCGTATAGTCATATTTAATGATTACAAAGATTTACTTAGAACTCATTGACAAGAACCTTAAGAAAATAAACAATTCTAGGAAACATCTCTGGATTTATTATAACACTTAAATAAAATAAAATTACATGTTTGATATTATGTACATTCTACGATCTTTGCTTCTCTGTCCCTCTGGACTAGAATGTGTTTAGTTGCCTGAAACAAATAGTTTATTATAAGTATTATAAACAAAACAAACGGCCCATTAACAACTCCAGATCACGTCTCCACATAGTGCACCATACAGTAATACGTTGAGCATGCAATTTTCTAAAAAATTGCTCTTGGATTTGATGGTGCGCTATGTGGTCTGGAGACGTGATTGGGCCGTTTTTTTCAAAGATGAAGCAGGAAATGGGGTAACTGTCAATGGATCAAGAGAAAATGGTAGACATTTGTCGGATATCATTTTTCATTCATTGCCAAACTTTTCTCTTCAAAATACAATAAAAATTTGAATCATCTTCATATAAATTCTTTGTTGTAGGAAAAAAAGAAAAAAAAGTTGAAAAACCCTATACAAAAGGTCAAAAACTCTTAACTCATTTGTTTTTTAAGTTTAAGGTTCATTGAAAAGTAATATCTCAAAGGTATAGGTAATTTCAAGCACAAAATTGAGCGTTGAGTTAATTTGTTATACATTGAGATGTATAAAGCTTACCTTTGGTCCAGCCCTTCATATCTTCAATATCTTTGACGAGAGACCAGTCATGTCTCACTGATTTGATTGTCTTAGTAGCTTGATTAAAATCAGGGAAGAACTCCCAGTTCTCCTGCATTGAGGTTTTTTTTATAATTCCACCAATACCCAAGATCACAATTGCCGGAAAAGCAATGATAGGCGCTCGCTGCCAAGCGCTAAGAATACTGCCAGCTGCAGCACCACCCAAGAAGTAATTGAATTTGTCATCAACACCTCTTACATTTCGTGCTACATTAGCTGTAATAGTATAGGCTGAAGCCATTCCAACTAAAGGGCCCACATACCAGGCTAATCTTCCCAAGGTACCACCTAAACCTTTGGGATGAGAGTACATGAGGACATCAAAAGTCCCCATGGCGAGCCCTGCCATGGCAGCATATTTAGATGTCGCTACAGTCTTGAAGAATATATCTTCTCCGTCAGGCGTATCGGTGTATTTGTATCGCAAAAGTTGGTTCATTTTGAAAACGGAATCAAGTTTTGCAAAAATAAGTTACACAACACAGTTCATGAAATGTCAGTGCTCTCGCCTCTTAGGTACGTCAAGTGTCAAATCTCAAACAGGTTATTACGAGAAAATTAAATTAACTATAAATTTTCTGATTATTGTATTAGTTTTACGAATTTATTATAGGGTAGGTATTTTTCAAAGACATTTATCCGAATTGTTCACTTTATTTAGAAATTTCTATTAGGTATACAGATACAGTTTTATACTTTTTCATGTAAAATCGGTTGAACTAGTAGCCGACCCCAAATAAACTAGGGAATAAAGGCTAAGAAGATGATATTTTTTCATGTACAAACAAACCTCCATACAATCTTGAACTTATTTGACATAAAACAAGTTCATATTAACAATGCACTATCTTAATAATAAACTACTTTTTCGGATATAAATTGTAATACTATGGTCGTAGAATTTCTATGAATCAAAAATTGAACGCGTCTGCTGCATTACTTCTTGCATATCCGACATTCGACAATTCCGACAATCCGTCATTAGTGTCACAAGTATCAAAAATGGCGGCGGACGGTGACGAAGTGATTAGTGATCAGGAAAAAGTTAGAATCGTTTCAGATTTTATTCTACATTCCCCACCGGGAGAATTTAATGAAGTGTTCAATGATGTAAGAGTTCTATTAAACAATGACACCCTTTTGAAAGAAGGAGCAAGCGGCGCATTCGCGCAATACAACAAGGATCAACTAACGCCCGTGCGCCTCGAAGGCTCGGAACTCTACACTCTCATCACGGACCACAATGAGCTCGGTGGTGGAAGATTCTTTGACCCGAGATCCAAACGCTCCTTTAAGTTTGATCACCTACGTAAAGAGGCCTCGGAGTACGAGCCCTTCGAGCCAGATCGAGTGGCAGAGCCGTGGCGGGCAGCGCTCGACGAGGAGCTGACGGCGTACGTGGCTGCACATTTCAAACACGGAGCGAGCCTCGTCGTAGGGCGAACTCTCGACTCAGGTGTAGTCCAACTCGTTGCATGTATTGAGGACCACCAGTTTCAGCCCAAGAACTATTGGAATGGACGGTGGCGTTCGGTTTGGTCATTGACCGTAGGTGCCGGTGCGGCTGAACTCCGTGGCATGCTGCGGGTACAAGTGCACTATTACGAGGATGGTAACGTACAGCTAGTGAGTTCGAAGGAGGTTCGGGCACCTGTGACCGCCAACGGTGAGGCGGCTACGGCAAAAGAGTTCGTACGGCTGGTGTGCGATGCGGAAAACGCTTACCAGACCGCTATCTCGGACAACTACAAGACGATGAGTGACACGACGTTCAAGGCGCTGCGGCGACAGCTGCCGGTGATGCGTACCAAGGTGGACTGGGCGCGGCTCGTCTCTTACACGATCGGTAAGGAGTTGAAGAGCCAATGATGTCCTGCCGCTGCGCTGTGAGCCGCAGCGGCCGCTCCACGCCTGTACATATTCGCGTAAGAGAAAATCTTGTTCAAATGTTTACGGGCGCCGGGGTGGCGCGGCGGCCCGCCCCGGCGCGTATTTATCTATGAATATATAGAGAAATCGCTATCGTAACTGTTAAATTTTATTGCATTTTGTTACACTCAGTACGGAATGATTATTAATGAAAAAGAAGTGTCTGAATGTGGCTTATTTTTGGACAGTACACTCTCTTATGTCACAAGAGTTTTATTCAACGAGTTTGGTGTCCATTTTTGTTAATAGAAATGAGATTATACTAAATAACTGTATTGTACTTAGGTGTGGGCAAAGTTTGCACCCGTCTTATGTCCGTAGAACTTATGACTGGATGACAAACTTCATCCATCGATAAACACGGTTGTGTGAGCAATATGAAAACTGTACATTTTTTCTTGTTTTCCATAATTTGAAGGATGTATGTCAATTACATTAAGATTTTAATATAAAAAAACTACTGATAATTCCTAGTTATGAATGTTGTAAAGTTCTATTGATGCATGGGAATGTAGTACAAAGTCCATCCATTTTGTTTAAGTTACTCTATACAGTATGTTCAATATTGCTTGCACACGGAACATATTCAACATCAAATTGTTCAGGGAAGGGAAGGGGGAAGTCTCCAATGGTGCATTTAATTGTAGATAATTTTACTGAATGTCCACATAGCTTTAAAGCAATGTCTTTGCATGTAGAGCACAATCTTTTTCGATTACAGTAACTTTTTGGAGTGTTGCTCAAACTTTCATAATTTCAATGAAGGATTAAAATAAAGAAATTAGAGAATTATTGTCCATGTTATGGCTTTGAGAGTGCGAATGATGCGTAACTTTTTTTTTATATAATGTGTAATAATTGTAACGCCAATAAGGATTATTTTGTAATTATTATAATTATTATTTTAATAAAGAACGTACATTAAAATCCAAGATAATGTATGATTGGATTCATTTCAATAAAAATATATATTAAAATGTTGCTAACATCTGTTTTCTTTTCATTTGCATGGAATTTTAAATGAATATCTTCTACTACCAGCATTAGGATGTTAAGAAGTCTTGCTTAAAGTCATATTACAAATGCTTCTCTTCAAAAAAATACTCCATAAAGATGTATTTAAAAATTAAGAGAAGTTTATGGTAGTAAACTATTTTATTAGATCTATGAATGCAGCTTCACTTATGATCACCAAAGTTTTAAAATTTGAATAGTTCTAATCATCAAGTGCAGGACCTTGAATGACAGTGGTGGACAATTTTATATGAAAGATGCAATCTGCATTATTTTATTAAAGCATTCTTAATATTTAACTTTCTTATTCAAATAAAATTTATATTAAATAGTTACATCACTCACAAAAAAACATTTAAATTATGATATAAATACTTTACTAGTTTAAATTGAAATGAAATGAAAAATAAATTAAAAGATTTAAGTTATGTGCAAAGCCCAATATATTACATTGAAATGGGTGAGGTCCCTAGACTTCATGGTTACATTAACTTGGGGAATAGCATGGATACCATATTCTCTATGCATTTGTACAATAATAAGAAGATAGCATTCTTAATATATTATACACAACAACTTTAATTTCATTCATGCAAAATTTACCAAAAAGTAATTTTAAATAAGAGGTTTGAAACTTCTTTTTAACTTGGTATTTAAATATTACAAAGTATTATAGTTCCAAAGCAAGAATATCAAACTTATCCCGCCCTTTTTTAAGTGCAACATAGGTACATGAACTGCAACACATTATCATAATGTTACTTATTTAACCTATAAGTATAAATATTTAGTTAGACCCTGCAAAAAGGTGGCAAGAAACGGTCAGATAACACGTTGATATGGTTCGATAAACGACCGTGTGACTCACTTATTGGGATCGCCGGTGACGAACGCTGACTATAATCGGATTGAATAATACATGCAAGCGCCTTTCGTGCATCGTTCGCTTTCCAAAAACATAAAATAATCGTATTCAGATTTACATTTTGGTGTGCAAATTTAATATTTTTTAAATTGCACTTTCTGATTGCCGAAATTGTGTTATATTTCGTATTATGCAGACAAAGAGAAGGTGCAAATAATTCTGAATGTTATTTTATTTTAAATACTTGCAATTATTGCATAAATTTACGAGTTTGAGCTTGTAATTATAAATAATAACTTGCTATAATTATTTTATTGACATAATGATTCAAAGTATATAACATAGTGTTTCTAATTTAGGTGATGCATATTTTCAACCTAAAATATTTATTACCCAAATTACGGGAAAAATACATTAAATGTGTTGCAAATTGTAAGATATCCGTCCAAAGCACAGGTGATCGACCGCATGTCCGCTTGCCTTCTACCAGTGTTGGGCAAAATTTAATTGCAAAGAAACAATTAACAATTAACAATTGATTAATTGTTAATTGTAAAATATCAACTAACAATTAATTAATTGTTAATTGTTAGTTTTGCAATTAACAATTAATCAATTGTTAACTGTTAGTTTTGCAATTAACAATTAATCAATTGTTAATTGTTTCTGCAATTAAACTTTAATTAAATTTAAATAAAGTAAATAGAAGAAGTAGAAGATGGAGGAGTGGCACAGGGTAGGGCTCTCACTTGACTGATAACCTTGCAGTCACCAGGACTGACTGAACTGAACTGACAGGACTGACTGAACTAAACTGACTCACTGAACTGACAGGACTGACTGAACTGAACTGACAGGAATGACTGTCTGAACTGAACTGATAGTACTGACTGACATGGACTGACAGAAGTGACTGAACTGATAGTACTGACTGACAGGAGTGACTGAACTGACAGGTCTGACTGAACTGAACTGACAGGACTGACTGACATGAACTGACAGTACTGACTAAACAGACTGAACTGACAGGACTGACTGACATGAACTGACAGGACCTACTAAACATACTGAACTGACAGGACTGACTGCACTGAACTGACAGGACTGACTGACATGAACTGACAGGACTGACTGAACTGAACTGACAGGACTGACTGACATGAACTGACAGGACTGACTAAACAAACTGAACTGACAGGACTGACTGAACTGACTGACATGAACTGACAGGGCTGACTAAACATACTGAACTGACAGGACTGACTGAACTGACAGGAATGACTGACTGAACTGAACTGATAGTACTGACTGACATGGACTGACAGAAGTGACTGAACTGACAGTACTGACTGACATAGACTGACAGGAGTGACTGAACTGACAGGACTGACTGAACTGAACTGACAGGACCTACTAAACATACTGAACTGACAGGACTGACTGCACTGAACTGACAGGACTGACTGACATGAACTGACAGGACTGACTGAACTGAACTGATAGGACTGACTGACATGAACTGACAGGGCTGACTAAACATACTGAACTGACAGGACTGACTGAACTGAACTGATAGGACTGACTGACATGAACTGACAGGACTGACTAAACAAACTGAACTGACAGGACTGACTGAACTGAACTGACAGGACTGACTGACATGAACTGACAGGGCTGACTAAACATACTGAACTGACAGGACTGACTGAACTGAACTGACAGAACTGACTGACATGAACTGACAGGGCTGACTAAACATACTGAACTGACAGGACTGACTAAACAGACTGACTGGCAGAAGTTAAGTAGATGGCCTTAAGTCTGAGCCAGAGCTTATAACTTTGACAAACGATCTTGACTTTTCGCTTATCTGCGCCCGCGCGAATAAAAAGGGATTGTTCCTGAACAACAACAGGTAACAACAGTTTGCATTGAAAAATACACAGAAACAAACAGGAAGTTTCGCGGGGTTAAAAGTAAGATAACAAGAAAGATCATTTATATTGTGTGCACCTACACAGGTACAATGCAGAAAAACATGATTATTAATTGTTACTTTTAATTGTTTGTTGCAACAATTAAAAATATTAGTTGCATTATTTTAATTGCAATTAATTTAATCACAATTAATTTCATTGCAAAATTAATTGCAATTGATTTAATCGCAATTGAAATCAATTGTGATTAAATCAATTGCAATAGATGTTGCAATTAAATTAATTGTGATTAAATCAATTGCAATTAATTTTTCAATCAATTACTACGATGATTAAAATATTAATTGATTAATGCCCAACACTGCCTTCTACCTGTCCTTGTTCGAGTCCCATGGAGTTTTTATATCCCACAATGTCCGAAGTAGTAGAAAAAGAATTTCCAGTTATTTCAGGAAATAAATTTCGTGTTTGTCTTGAAACAGGTAAAATATTGAAAATTTAAACCATTAAAAAGATCAGTTGGTGTTACAATTTCTATGTCCGAAACTAATTCCATCGCAGTATTGCCTAAATATATTTAGTATCAGACGCAGTAGTACAGACACACAGACGGATTTACAATATTAGTGTCGTGCGTTCTTGGCTCAGAATTAACTGTCCCATATGTTCGGTGTTTCGAAAACGTTTGAAATATTACGTAATATGCTAGGTGAGCGCATTCACAAGTTAATTTAGCATGCATTTATGAGAATACGTAACGGTCAGCAACTTGCGTCATATTTGTGAGGTGATTACATACACTCACTTAAATATCCTCGTAGGGGTAGACAGACATTAATTAAGACACTCAAAATTTAACTTATATTTTTTTTAGTTTATTTATTTGGCCAACCAACAAGAACATACGCCATAAAAGATAAAATACACAAAGAGTGATATACAAGCCGCCTTATTTAAATGTTGCCACGAAAAATACAAAAAAATATATATGTAAAAATAACAGAATATAATTTAGTCCTACATAATTAATTAGTGGGCAGATTTTTACATAAGTGTTTAATATGACTACATTGCCACTCATTCATTGTCCACTGCTCAAGTCATTAGCCTGTCCTTAGCTAGTGTGGCTAAAAACCTCTATGTTTTTGCCACACTGGCAGCTCTCCCTAGCCAGACGGATTGGTAAAGGATTGCTGTATCAAGCTTTTCTTTTTATAGCAGTGAATTTTTCCTGTGTTCTTTGCTCTTTTAGTCGCCCCTTACGATACTCATGGGGTGAATAATAATGGTAAAATTTTATTCTGCCGTATATTGCATCCGTATTGAGCATTTTTGAAGTTACTTAATATTATTACGTGAGTAGGTATGTACCGTAGGTAGGTACACATATAATCACTATGACGAATACTCATCCCACTTTGGTCTAATAATGTTTTGTACGTACAAATATTTCCGCGTACAGCCGCAACAAAACAGTTAGTAACATTGAGCGACATCCGGAGTTGAGATAAAACTGTAAAATAGTCGTACATTTATTTATATGTATTCTGTAGGTACATATCCATGTACAGACACTTAAAAATACTAACTTATTAAGTTCGAAGTGAATTTTGACAGGAAAATGAAATAAATAAATAATAAAAAACTTCCCTAGTACTTAGTCTCTTGACTAGGAGCCATAGCACATAACTTCGGAAGCCCCGAAATTTTAAGGCAAAGCTAAGCAATTTTATAGGTGTCCATAAAAACGAAAATATCACAATTGGTTACCTAACTCTTTCTAAGTGGCCCTTTAAATAGAGAAGACATTGGTGAAAACGGCCATTAAAGTGTCAAGTTTAATAAATAAATATTTCGTACATCTTACACACAATGCCATCCTAAACTGAGCAGACAACTGATATAAATACGTAAACATACTTTTTCGTAAATTACACATTTTACAAAGAAATCACTCAACAAATATTTGCGCTGCGGATTATAAAAACGTCGGATAAGTAGTAGTAGTCGGAAAACGGATTATAAATAGTCCGATCCGGGTATCGAATTTGAAACCTCATGTACAGGAGTTGCCTACACTACCACTGCACCACCGATGCAGTTAAAGTGGTTGTTTTAGTAGCCTTCAGCAACTCACTTGGCAAAGAAGCAAAGACAACTAACCATTGAGTGATGCAGAGACAACTTTGGCTGAAGTAGTGTCAGCACAAAATACAGTACATTTGCAGCAACTTAAACAACTCTATTCAACCTCTGGGTTACGACACCTAGCAAACTACGTAGCCCCCTAGCCATCATCATCAACAGCCTTTATCAGTCCACTACTGGACATAGGCCTCTCCTTGAAAAGGAGGTTTTGGCCTACTATACCACGCTGGCCAGACGGGTTGGTATAGGGTTGGTTTCAAGTTTTCCTTCTCTTTGCATTGCTGTTGTCTTGCGTAGTTTATCCCTTAGTCGCCTTTTACGACACCCGCGGGATGAATAGGGGTGGGGACACTCTGTATTCTTAATCCGTCACCATACGGACATGTTGCAAACGTTTTTCGTTTTCTATTCTATTCTCTATTCACTTGTTTCATTGGCTAATGTCACTCAGTCACATGAGCGAAACAAAATATTGTCTAGGGGGCAGGACAACATCACTGCTAAGGAAAAATTAAAACAAACCCGTCTGCTGAGCATAGTATATTAGATCAGAAACATCCTTGTAAAGAGAACTGATAGGGAAATGAAAACTAGTGAAGAATTATTTATTAACGTTGGTCCAAACATAAACCTACGAGATGTTTTAGGTATGAAACTTTTAACCAATACTTTTTGTTAGTAGTCTATACAATGGCGGATTTGAATCTTAACATACAAAAAAACAAAATTGAAGTATCTGTATGTAATATCAAAATAACAGTCCTTTACTATGAAAGTAAATATATTACGGTACTAACATCACAAAAAAAAACTTAAAATTATTGCCTGTCTGTTCCTTGTAATCTGTGGAACGGACGGACCGATTTTGACGGGACTTTCACTTGCAGAAAGCTGATGAAAGAAGGAGTAACATAAACTATTTTTTTAGACTAACTTCGCTCCACGTCGTTACTCGCGATTTACAACAATAGTTCTTAGGTAATATAAATATTTCAATTCTTCTTCTTATCGTTACAATGGCAACACTTTACATGGTTTTGGCCTAGTGCTCGGCAACGCGGATTGCGTTTGGCCTTGTGTTGATCCATTGTGGTGAGAGGATTTGTCACCTAAACTCTGCGATACCGAGTGTTAGGTGTCCAGGGTGCGCCGGACGTCGGGACTCTTGTTCACTTTTTTACGTCGCTCGGGGAGGCTCCTCTCGTGCACCCGTGCAATATTTCACTTAAATTAAAACAATATTACGTAACCCTTAATTTGCGTTGTAACAATCAGTAATCTATGAAAAAATTTTGATTGATTATACAATTGACAAGTACACAGTGATATTGTATTAAAGTCGCTTGCTTCTTTGCAGTGTACATGGAAATGTTCTGACATTTTATCGGCATATTGTGACAATCATAACTGATATTTCAGAGATAAAATAAGAATCTCATTATTATTCTCTTGAAATATTTAGTATGGACTAACACAGATTTTTATTCATATATCTATATAAAAATTGAAGTATCTCTGTGTAATAATGAATTATCTAGCAGTTTTTACTAAGTGCATATACGGTACTTACAATGAAAATGTAATTTTTATTGTTTTTTGTCTGTACGTCCGTCTGTCTGTCTATCTGCTTGTTCCAGATAATCTCTGGGACTGATGGACTGTTAACACCCAGACTCCGAAACAAATATTTGCGGACACAAACTTTTGGGCCGACCCGGGAATCGAAATCGAGACCTTAAACACAGCAGTGCCATACGCAACCACTGCGCCACCGAGGCAGCCTTTATTATGTAGTAAAAATACTGTCCAGATAGATGAAGTTGTGTTAATACGCAACGGGACAATAAAACGAACAATGTTTCGTCTTTATTACTTTCACAGACACAGACTGAATCAGACTACGAGTAATTTTATGAATCCTTCGCACCAGATGCTGATTGGAGGAAGGTGCCTTATATTCAAATGATTGTTGCTAGTTTACAAAAATATCTGCGGCTGAATCTACTTAATAAATAAAATTAGAGTCTGTATGTAGTAATAAAAAAAACAATAAAAAAAATGAAAATACGGTACTAACAACAAAAAAGCAATTAATAAAATGTTTGTTTGTTTGTTTAGGCAGTGGAAACATAATACGATCAGAATGTTCTTTGCCTCCTCTAGGGACGTTTAAAGGAGGAAAATACCCACAAATATTGCATCACTAGACAAAATTCCTGGGAATTCTACACGGAAACAAATAGAAGAAAGAAATACCTACCTGAATTGTCTTTTACATAAACTAATGGTAGCCAAGGGGTCGACCATAATGAATTATAAGTGACAACATTATTAAGGTTCTATTATTAAATACTATAACTTCTATTCAAGGGTTCCGCCAAGGTTACGCTACAATCAGGCGCTGGGGGAGTCCAGAAGGAGATCTGACCCTGGACTTCCCCTTCTCCTAAACGGAGAAGCGCAGAGAAGGCACACTGTGTGGTTTTTAGTCGGTTCAAGTCCGACACACCACCCCGCCGTAACCCGTGACGGTCCGTGATGATTTTCCACACATAAAAAAAAAAAAAGAAAAGGCTACGCTACAATGTTAATTTGACAAAAGAGTATCTGTCTGTGCATGTGTGTGTCAAATACATGGTACTGTGTGTGACGTTTTATTTATGTACATATTCTACATATTTTTTTGCATATTTTAAAAATAAGTTTCCTGGACTTCTCCCCCACATAAGCTTTATGTGTTTATTTCACGTATTAATATATTAATATGTATATATAAAAGTATTTATATGGCCTATAAAGTATAACTACACGAATCATTAAAGACAGAACCTCTGTCTGTTGGTCTAGTGCAAGAGTCGGCACGTAGTTTTAGGTGGGGTCCGGATACTGATGGAAAATTTTAACGAGGTCCAGAAAAAAACAAATGATAATAATTAAATGCCATTTATTTATTTTTAGTATCAAATCACATATCGAAATATAGAACACAAGACCTAAAATTAATGTGAGAAACTACACCGAGGATCTTGAGCCAGTTTTTTATGGTTTGGTTCTCGAGAGGAACAGCAAATTCGTAGTGTGTCTTCTAGATGGGCGTCTGTTAATCTCGAACGATATTTGTTATTCAAAAAATTCATCTTTACCCAACCCTTAGCGGTCCGCAAACGGACCGCGGTCCGCCTGTTGCCGACCGTTGGTCGAGTGGTTAACAATTCTGACTGCTAGGCCTGAGGTTCGGTTCTCACTTAGAATCCGTAGTTTGGTTGTAAAATACCTAAACATATATTTATTTAGTAGTGTTGTGACGTACATAAGCATATTATATTAGACTAAACCTATAATGATAGCTGTTTTTGTATTAAATAAATAAATAAATATTTCAGTCATCTTACACACAACGCCGTCTAGTCCCAAACTAAGCGGAACTTGAATTATGGGTGCTAGACAACTGATATAAATATATAAACATACTTTTTTTTAACAATAATATTATACATAGGAAACACCCTAACTCCGAAACAAATATTTGTGGAACTCACAAACATTTCGTCTGATCCGGGAATCGAGAAATAAAATTATTTTACGGTAATCCGATCGATTTTGGGTTTCTTGCATCCATCTCTTGTCAGTCACCTTGGGCAATTTCATCACTAGACCAGTCGCCTATGTCCAGCCGTGGAATGCAATAGGCTGGTGATTATGGAAATCCCGGTTTACCGCAATAATATAAATGGCAGTAAAGTTATGGGCGACAAAGTATTTGCATTACTTCGGCTCTTCTAGGTCTTCGAGAATAGAGGTGTAAGTATGAATTCATGAAAATAAAAGTCAGTATGAATGTATAAATCTATATTAATACCAATAAAAGTGTCTGTTTGTAATATTAAATTAACAGGTTTTCATTAAATGTATTATATACTCAGCATATTTGCATCCACTGCTGGATATATGCCTCTTGCATGGTTCTCCATTCACTTCTGGATGCGGCGTGTCTAGTCCAGGTTAAATGTATACCTACGGGTATACATTTAACCTTTATTACATAAAAAAGCATTTTAATTTTACATTTTTGTCTATCTGTCTGTTTGTTCCGGCTAATCTCCCGAACGGATGTACTGATTTCGACGGGACTTTCATTGGCCAATAGCTAATAAGATAAAAAGTAACTTAGGCAAATCAGCTAGTCATTAAAATAACAAACAATATTTGATTGATTGTAAATAGCAGTAAAATACTTACATTTATAAACGTTACATACTCTGTAGTTTAATTTGTATAATTTTGTCCTCTCGGGAGGTAGTAGGTACATCGTATCATTACGTGGTCTGGACGGAAGTCAATAATGCCAAGATAAATTGTATATGGGCCGAGTTTTATCTGCTGTACGTGTTGTATGTTCATACGAATGTGTCGAGTACGTTGCCATTACGACTAATACTACAAACTAATTCATTGATTATATAATACAAAACGTATTAACCTTGAAGTTATTGATCAAATAATTAACCCTCGGACTGTTATATCTACATTACGTATATTTTCTTTAACTGCCTCGTTGGTCTAGTGCTTAGCGTATGCGACTGCTAATCAAGAGGTCTCGGGTTCAAATCCCGGGTCGGGCCAAAAAGTGTTTTCGGGTTTTTCTTAGGAAATTCCTAATAGCAGCCCGGAGTTTGGAAGTTTGGCGGTGATTCTCGCCCGTGCCTCGGAGAGCACGTAAAGCCGTCGGTCCCGGTTGTCATGAACATATATGGCAATCATTATTGGGAAGTCAGTGCCGTCAAATATACTGACAACTAGTTTAAATTCGAATTTCAGTTCTCCCTTAGGGTTGCGGAGGTCCGATGCCAGTCGCTTCGTAGAAAAACTGATATTCAGGTAAAACCGGATGACCTAGTAGCCGACCCCAAATAAACTTATGAATAAGGCTAATAAGATGACGTATATTTACTTTCAATCAAACATGACCCATTCGTTAGTGAATGTGAGACCAGAGGCCCAATTATGCAGCAAGCACCTCACTAGACTGCCATGGTGTGGGTCAACATACTACATCATCTGCACTCCATCTTCCATCAGACAGAGTAGAGTCACTTTCATCATCCATCATCTTCATCAGCCTATCGCAGTCCACTGCTGGACATACGCCTCTCCAATTGCACGCCACTTAGTTCGATCCTTGGCTACTCGCATCCAGCTCCTGCCGCCGTCTTGCGCAAATCATCACTCCACCTGGCCTGTGGACGTCCTACACTACGTTTGCCGAGTCACTTTGGTAGGCTTAAATAATTTAGATATAGAAAAAAATGTTGGAAAATTGATTCCGACTAATCTCTTGAACGGCTGGGCCGATTTTGACAGGATTTTCACTGGCAGAAAGCTGAAGATATAGGGAATAACTTTGGCAATTTTTTCACTTTATCTTTGCCCTGCAACGTTACTTGCAATTTACAACAATGACCGCGGGTAGTTCTAGGTAGGCGTTCGTTTCCGAACGTCACAAAGAGTTGTCAAGAGAGCCATAGACTGTAGACTGTTCCCGCGTTTACTGTACAGATTGACAGAGACACGCTTTTGGCTTTTGGCTTGACTGTACATGTACCTCTGATTGTATTTAATTTCTCTGTTGTTAGAAGAGTAATTATACATTATACACCACTATCAAGACTTTGGGAGTTGAAGTCGAAGTGAGTGCGACTCTTCCTTTATCCTTGGCCAGGATGTATAACCTACAACTTTTACTAATCAGACCAGTACTTCCTGAGTTTAGCGCATTCAAACAATCAAACTCTTCTGATTTATAATATAAGTAGGAGATGGATCAATGTTACTCTCAATTTATAACAATAACCGTGGGTAACGTCCATTACCGTCTTCCCCATAAAGGCATACGGGGCCAGTGCCCAGGGCCCATAATCGTCAGGGGGCCCTCCATCGAACCGACAAATCGTTTCTCTAACACACAGTCTCGAAAAATATTGCTAGCATTTCACATTTTTTCACACAAAAGTTAGTTCAATACGAAATATTCGAAATAAGCTTGTGGCTTGTGGTATTAAATATGATTAATATTTTTATTAAATAAATAAATAAATCGACTACTTATTTGGGTACTTATTCGTTTGCACACTTGTTTCGGTAGGCATGCATATGTAGGTACCCAGTTGAATCAGGGCCGGATTTACCATAGAAGCTGAAAAAGCTGAAGCTTGGGGCGGCAGAATTAGGGGGGCGGCAAAATGGCCCAAAAAAAAATTGGTACTTTTTTTTTAAAAGACCATACTCGCATTAGGAGTATAAATCCTGTGTCGCGGGGGGTTTACAAACACACTTAAAGGAACACAGCGAACATCCAGACCTAGGACAACAATTTGTGAATCGCACAGAGTGTTTTACCACGTAGGAATCCACGACACTTGGCGCAGTAGAATGCAGTGTAGCGACCACTTAAAACACTTTTTTTTGAAGTGTGGGAACCCCCTCGGGCCGTCACCCTACCGGAGTTTGCAACGGGGCTGTATGTCGGCAACCGACTAAAACCACATGGTATGCCACTCTGCACCTGAAATAGCAGGGGTCACACTCAGGGCATCATGACCATGGCATAAATGATGCCTTCGCAGAAGGTTGCGACCGCGATAACCGTGTATGACTCTAACCGCCAATATCCTCTGGGGTCATCAGAGGCATACCCTATTTTGAGCAGTCAGAGCCGCCGCCCAAATCGAAGCACCGTTTGGTGTCATAGACCAGACAACTCCCTTGTACAGTTGTCTCGTCGCGACATTGGCTCCACCCAAATTGGGCAAAAGTCGTCCAAGTGCGGGGGCAGTGTCCACCAGCTTCGGAGCAAGCTGTCGGAAGTGCTCGTCGAAAAGACACCTACCGTCATGGCCCGGACCAGTACAATTACCGAGTTGGCCACGATAGAGGCGCCGGGGAGTGGTGTACGACGCGGGGCCCATGGAACAAAAGGGCCTTCGTTATCCAGGGCCTAAGTGGTGGCCTAAGGGTCGTCTGCTCACGCACAATGGTCCAATAACTAGGACTAAGTGCGGAAACCGCCCAGAAAAACCAAACCACCAACCAAACCAAGGGTCGTCTGCTATGCGGACGGAAGTGCTTCTGCTCACCGAGCAGGGAATGGCTTGTGTTGTGGAAAAGATTCGTGAGCTGGGCCTAAAGGTGGCGCCTCAGAAAACTCAAGAAATTTGGTTCCATGGCCTACGTAAGCGCCAGGAACCACCCAGCTTGCACCTCCGAGTGACACTGAAGTCCGGGTGGGCCAGTACATGAAGTACCTTGGCCTCATCCTGGACAATCGGTGGAGCTTCGAAGAGCATTTCGGGCTATTAGTCCGCCTGGTTCGAGGGGTAGCAGGGGCGTTAAATCGTCTGCTGCTCAATTTCAGGGGACCAAGGGCAGAAGTTCGCTGCCTCTACATGATCGTCGTGCGACCCTTAGAGGACTATGGGGCACCCTTCTGGTCTAAGGACCTGGCGAGTTCCTCCCGCTGTAAGGCTCGCTCAACTTAGGAGTCTGCAGCGGCTGATGGCCATTCGGATCGTACGGAGCTATCGTAGGATCTTGTATGAGGCAGCGACGATCCTGGCGCGGTCTCCACCCTTCGACATTCTGGCCGAAATTGATACGATGGTCTACGACCAAATTCGTTCTGTCGGTCGGAATGGCGAAGGGACAGCGACGGGTTATGAGCCTGAAATGCTACCGCAGAACGCAAAAACGGAAGCCCTACGGGCTCAGAGGTAGCTGGAGCCAGCTGTGCCAGCTAACGCGCTCCAAGCTTCGAAGCTTGGATTGAGAGGACCGACTGTGTCACCTACCGATTGACTCAGATACTCACCGGACATTGGTTGTTTCGGTGAGTATTTGAATAGAATCGGACGTGAGGTTACGGCACAATGCCACCACTGCGGGTCCCACCGGGACTCCGCCCAGCACACGCTGGAGGACTGCCCTGCATGGGGTCCGAGCGTCAAGACCTGGTCGGGCAGATCGGACGAACCCTGTCACCGCCAGCATTGATCGCGGCAATGCTGGCGAGTGATGAAAGATAGAACGTAATGCTCCAGAAGGAGTCCGCAGAGCGGGATCAGGAAAGGGCCGATCCCCCTCGAAGGAGGCGGCGTAGAGGCAGCAAGTCCCCAATCGTTGCCTAAGGGTCGTTGCGTCCACATCTTGGCGAAATGTGACCACTGCAAGTGACCCGAGCAGGCGACACCCCGGTGCGGCAGGGGGGTGTCGTCTGGGGCGGGTTGGTGTCCCGTCTTTTACTGTGTAAAACGGCGAGAGGCACGATATTGTCCTGTCCAAATGGTAATTTATTGATTACCCTGAGATGTTACCCCAGTCATGGGGTAAGTCAGGGGGGAATCCAGAAGTCGCTGATGCGTTCCTGGAGCTCCTCCCAACTGCCGAGATAGGCCGCCGCGGGGTTTAATGGGTAGACCGGTTCGCCGGGAGTCCCTCACACGCCCTCCGTTTACCCCCACGGAGGGTATAGTGCGAAAAGCAGTCCCCGCGAAAAATAAAAGGTGCATAGCACTATCGGGCCTTACTTACCTATCTTCCTTAGCCTACCAAACAATATAAGTAGAGCAGTAAAAATCAAGCTTTGTTTAGCTTAAAAAACAGCAAAAGTTGTAAAAGTTATCTAGTAACTAGATTATTTCCTAAAGAAAGGAATTAACTTTATTGTGAACAGTGTATCTAATTTTAGAAGCCAGGGGCGGCAAAAATTCTAAAGCTTTGGGGCGGCAAATGTGTAAATCCAGCACTGAGTTGAATTAATACAAGTACAAATAACAAAATAAAATTTGTCAACTATTTTTCCTCATTGTTCGGGTAATATTCCTAAATTGATTCGAAGGTTCAAGTTCATTGAATTTCAATTCGTTTTATTAGAATGTTTGTATATTATTTCTCTATTTTGACAGATTAATTTATCCTAAGCCCACGCAAGCACACACGCAAACACGCACATAAAACACCGAGAAACGAAGCTAGTCAAAAAAAAATTGCCTACTTTAATCCTTGTATCATTAGCTATATGCCAGCGTAAGTCCCGTCTCAATCGGTCCAGATTTTCCAGAGATTAGCCGAAACAGACAGAAATGTTAAAAATGGTACTTTTGTTGTACCTAAGTACCATATTATGTACTTTGATTAACAAACAGTGATGAATTATAGAAACTTCAACAACCCATAACGTTCCACTGCTGAGCTCGGGTCCTCCTCTCGGTAGAGGGTTAAGGCCATAGATTATAATGTATATATTGTTAAGGCCATACGTAATATAGAAACAAAAAATAGCACCTCATTATACTGTTCAAATGTAACTTTTCAAATAATAATTAAGTTTAATAAATATTTCTAAGCATTTTGCTTAAAATCAAAGACATAAAAAGCCCTACAAATGTCATGAATATATTTAAAAACAAGTTTTCTTTAACATAAAAATTTTTGGTATCAAATAATCTATACAAAGATATGAAATTGACGTATCTGTTTGTAACATCAAATGAACATATTTTTACTAAATGCATGTTAAAGTACTCGTATGTACCGTACTTACATCAAAAGCTAAAAATTGCGTGTATGTTTATTCTGGTTCATCACTGGAAGGGCTTAAACAATTTTGATGGGACTTTCACTGGCAGAAAACTGATAACATAATGAGTAACTTATACTCATTTCCTTAGACTAGCTTCTATAAAACCGAGGGATTCAGCTAGTGATAACTAAGTCGCTAATTTGTCACAACAGTTTATTTTGATTCGTGTGGCTATAACAGGATTACTGTTGCGTGAGGCGGGGTCGTGTTAAGGTCAAGTGTGACGTCATGTGTGTGACGTAGTCAGATGACGTCATGTGGAGAAGTTAATCAATAGTAAAGTGATATAATGTATGCTCGTTAGTTTTAAGAATATTGTTTACTTAAGAAACATGGTGGAAGGTATACAATAGATGTACCTTTTACATAATAAACTGTCTTGGTAACGCAGTGGTAGTGTATTCGACTGTTGTGCTTTGGGGTTTAGGGTTCGATGACCGTTGCTGGGCTTGGGTGTTTTTTATGTAAAATATGTACTAGTATTTTTTTTTATAATCAGAATATAGATATGTATTTATATCAGTTGTCTAGTACCCATGGAAAAGTTCTGCCTATTTGGACTCGATGGCATTATGTCACATATATGTACTTTATTATTTAAAAATCCTATATTTCATTTGATTAAATTATTATAATCAGTTTTAATTTACTTTTGTTTAGTTTAGGACCTTGATTAAGTTCTCGCTGTTTTTTTTTTAAAACATAAAGGTTTTATTAAAATTATAAGGAACATTAACATTTTTAATAATTCAAAGTATTGCCCATCACAAGCGACAACGTTCTACCATCTTTCTGGCGGTATATGAATTCCGCGTTGGAAAAATAAATAAATATTCTGGACATCTGACACACAACATTATCTAGTCC
The DNA here is from genome assembly GCA_932526445.1 of Phragmatobia fuliginosa. Taxonomy (NCBI): domain Eukaryota; kingdom Metazoa; phylum Arthropoda; class Insecta; order Lepidoptera; family Erebidae; genus Phragmatobia; species Phragmatobia fuliginosa. Next base: position 18,943,881 of record OW052072.1, on the reverse strand, counting down.
CAAGCTAAGCAGAGCTTGTCTTATGGGTACTAGACAACTGATATAAATACATAAACATACTTTTTTTTTGTAAATACATACATATTATACATAGAAAACAGCCAGACTCCGAAACAAATATTTGTGAATCACACAATTAATATTTGGTCCGACCCGGGAATCGAACCCGAGACCTCTTGATCAGCAGTCGCATACGCTAGCCACTAGACCAACGAGGCAGTCAAGCCTACAAAACGACATATCTTTTGAGGCTATCCAAGAATCGATCCATTTCTAAGCTTTTTTTATAAGAATGAAAGCGCTGGTCAGCTAGGCCATATGCCAACGGACGGCTAGGTCAGATGGATACGGTGTAGTAGAACTTCCCATTGAAGCGTTTCCAGGTAGGTTTTGACTGGTTTTGCAACATGAGGCATTGGCATGTAGCAAAATCACTTTGTCGTGTCTCTGCTCGTATAGATAGCAGTCGTTTTTCTTTTATGGCCTAACTTAAACGCATCAATTAAAGTCGATAGCGATCCCCAGTTATAGTCTCATTCGGTTTGAGCAGCTCATAATAAACTACAACCTGCTGATCCCACCACATCCAGAGAAGAAGCTTCGAACCATGGATGTTTTGGTTTTGCAGACGATTTTGATGCATGGCCGCGCTTACCCCACGGTTATCGTAGTGTATCCACTTTTCATCACCAGTCACGATACGGTGCAAAAAACCTTTTCTTTTCTTCCGTTGAAGCGAAAAAACTCATAAGGTACCCAATGGCCTTGCTTCTGGATCATTCTTAAAACTTTTAAACGTTTTGAAACAGTTGACTCATCTACTTAAAATGTTTTTACAAGTTCTGCTAGCGTCTGACATCGGTCTTGATGTAGTTATTCCTCCAACTTTTTGTCTTTAAATCTGTGCACCAGAACGTTCTTTATCCTCAAGTACAAAATCATTAATTTTAAAGCGCCGAATCCAGTCTCTGCGAGCCGTATTCGAAAATGCATTTTCACGATAAGTCATCTTCCTAGCCTTATTCCCAAGTTTATTTGGGGTCGGCTACTAGTTCAACCGGTTTTACCTGAATTTCAGTTTTTCCACGGAGCGACTCGGACCTCCGCAACCCTAAGGGACAACTGAAATTCGAAGATTGAACTAGTTGTCAGTATATTTGAGGGCACTGACTTTCCAATAACGATTGCCATAAATGTTCATGACAACCGGGACCGACGGCTTTACGTGCTCTCCGAGGCACGGACGTGAATCACCGCCAAACTCCCAAACTCCGGGCTGCTATTAGGAATTTCCTAAGAAAAACCCAAAAACACTTTTTGGCCCGACCCGGGATTTGAACCCGAGACCTCTTGATTAGCAGTCGCATACGCAAACTACTAGACCAACGAGGCGGTTCAACAAGAATTGTATGTACTTCCGCTGGAGATTTCTTTTGAATAAAGTAGTGCAATAAAATTCCCCGCAAATACACTTTATTTGGCACAAAAGTAGACATTTTCAGAACTAAGAAAAAAATACTTTATTTACACTAAGAGAACTACCATACACTGAAATTTAATGTTAGATACACTACTGTCTTGCACGTGTGTTCCACGAACGGGGTACTTCTACTGCCATCTTTGTAGAAACAACGAGAACTTAGCTCGTGGCTCACTAGTAACTGCGTCGAATAACACATTACAAATTATAGCAAACCTAACCAGATCAACACGTAATCGGAGCCATACGCTTTGAATTAAACGGTTCGGCTCTTCCTTACTGTGCCGAGCAGATAAAACCTGGAACTCTCTACCAGCGCACGTGTTTCTTCTCGCCCCGTTTGAAGGACCCGAGGTCATAGAGTGAGCTCTATGACCTCATATCCTTTAAGCGGGTCACCGTGCTGCATTGTCCGCAGTGACAGTGAGGACGGTGACCGCCACTCTTGGATTCTGTTCATGCTTTCCATCAGGCAGGGCAGTCATTTTGCAAAAATACGCAGGTGTTCCCCTCTGTCAATGTTTATGTTCAAATTGACTATATGTATGTAGTAAACATCGTTCGAATTATTACTTATCATATCAACCTACTAATGTCTACTGCTGAACGAAGTTCTCCCTCAAGGAGGAGGGCCAAACATCCCGGTCTTGGGCAGTCCGCATCCATCCACCTCTCCAAATCGTCGGTCCATCTCATAACTACTTTTGCCTAATTATTTATAACTCACTTCAGTTCAATTTTAGTAAATCAAAATACTTGGTAGTTTTTGATACAATATTTGGTAGTTTTAAAATGACTGCCTCGTTGGTCTAGTGGTTAGCGTATGCGACTGCTATTCAAGAGGTCTCGGGTTCAAATCCCGGGTCGGGCCAAAAAGTGTTTTTGGGATTTTGTTAGGAAATTCCTAATAGCTGCCCGGAGTTTGGAAGTTTGGCGGTGATTCACACCCGTGCCTCGGAGAGCACGTAAAGCCGTCGGTCCCGGTTGTCATGAACATCTATGGCAATCGTTATTGGGAAGTCAGTGCCCTCAAATATACTGACAACTAGTTCAATCTTCGAATTTCAGTTCTCCCTTAGGGTTGCGGAGGTCCGATGCCAGTCGCTCCGTGGTAAAACTGAAATTCAGGTAAAACCGGTTGAACTAGTAGCCGAACCCGAATAAACTTGGGAATAAAGGTTAGGAGGATGATATTTGGTAGTTTTAAAATAAAACAAAACATAATTACAAAATATTTCCTTTATTCACAGCCTTATATTAAATGAATAATACGTATGATATTTTATGTAAAAATTAATAAATAATAAAATTAAATGTTACATAAATTATTAATGTTCTTATTATCTACTTTTTTTTAAGATCGAATCGCCTTTTCTCCAGTCCTCTAAATTTAAGGGGTCTCATGGAGGAAGTTAGGTAGCCCTTAAAGATATTTTTATTTTCACGAACCCTTAGAGGACACCTAAGTGCTTAGACGACTCTTAATATTAAGCGGCTACTAGTAATGAGACGGTTTAAGTATACTTGTGAAAACAGGCATTAAATTCATTTAAACCCGCTGGACAAGCGAAGTTCCAGTAGACAAAAACCTCCTTTCAATAAATGAGTTTATGCCCAGCAGTGGACTATATAAAGGTGCTGAAGACACTTAGAATTATATAAAGTTAAGTACATATTTATAAATATAGGTAAATATAGAATTAAGGATTCTAATCGCATTTATTTATGTATTAAGGCCGCTGCATACGTGACGGGATTTAACACAAACGGAAAGGAACGGGAAGTTTTGCAAACATCGTTACATACAAAATGTATAAGGAAATGCATACTTCACGGACGGGACGGGAACGTGGCACGCACGGGACGAGCTAAATATCGTCGCCGACGATGTTTAGCACGTCAATAGCAATTAAAGCCAATTCTTGTAATGAAAAATACATCTTTCCTTGTTCACAACACTAACAAGTTAGATCCGAGTCACAGTCACGGTGCGTATGCATTTACATCACATCCCCGTTTATAACGAGGCAACCACGTCCACGTCCCGTCCGTGTTAAATCCCGTCACGTATGCAGCGGCCTTTAGCCTACCAAAGTGACTCCACTCTGCCTGATGGAAAGCATGAGTAGAACCCAGGAGTAGTGCTCATCAAACTTATTGTAAATGCAGCATGGTGACTCACACTTCGACAACCTATTGAAATGTTTCTACATCATTAGGCCTTTGGTCTCACACTCACCAACAAACACGACAATACGAATGCAGTCATTATAGGTATGGTCTTCTGTGTGAGTGTAAAAAAGACAATAATAATCTATGGGTGTACCATGCGCCTGCGCATAAAAGAATCACAATAATTAACACAAAAGAAAATTCTAAACTCAAAATATTTAAGTTTGTATTGTGTAATGTAATGGATTAATAAAATAAAATTAATAATACACAAAGTTTTACAGTTATTTATCTTATTAATAGTTATTACTAAACTAATATCAGTCGAGCTGTAAATAATTACTAACTATATTATTTACTATTACACTATTACTAACTAAATGCAGAATTACATGGCGTCACTCAGAGGAATTTAAATTAATAAATGTAATGTAAAATATAAAATAGAAATCCGTTTACTATTTTTAGATTTTATTTTTCTTTGCAGTCTCTTAGTTCAAAAAATAATAATTGTTATTTAATTTAATGTTTATTTTCTCAAATAGTATTTTAGCCCACTTAAGATGCAAAACTATGGCTCAACAAAAAAATACAATGAATGTATATATATATATATATATATTGTATATATTACTGATTGAATAGTGCAGAAATAAATTTATATTAATAGAGTGTGGTTATATTTTAGCGTCGTTTGGTAGAATCCATGAATTTTGTAAAATACTACTATTTAGTAGAATTATTGTTTATTGAAACTGGAAAGTTCAACTTGATAATTCATTTTTAATTGTTTCACAAGAATAGCTGTCTTCAAAAAAAAAAATTTTTATTTCTGTAGGTAGTTACATACCCTCGAAAAATTCAAAAGCATTTTTCCAACTTCATCTATTTTTAGGATGAATCAAATCGATTCTGTAACATAAACTTTACAAGAAATAAATATATAACACGTTGTACATACAACATTTAGGGTACTGTAAACAAACTTAAATTATCATAATCCTATATTATCCTCCGTATCTTTTATTGCTTACCTTCGAGACTTTCTTATCTTATAATGATTCCAGTCTGCTAAACTAGTTTCAGTTCCAGGCACAAAATATCTTCTCTGATATTGCTCCGGTTGGAAAAAGAGATACGACCCTCTCGACGTGTGGGCAGTGTGTATTTTTCTTGCCATCTCTTGTTGTGGTGACACAAACCCTTTAGGTGGCAATACAACTGCAGGTATTGGGCCTTCAACCCCACTTGGCACTTCTAGATCTTTCTCCGTGTCTATGACATGGAAGTCTGCTAAATTAGGATTGTCTATAGGTTTGTTGTCTGTGGGTTGTGTTATTTTTTCTGATAAAATGGGTTTTACTGTAGTACCTACAGCTGCTGGTGTGCTCTCGAAAGATCTTCGGTTATTATCTCTATTATGTATAGTTGGAATTCTGTCTGTGTATTGAATGTGTTTGTTTAGTTCTACTTTATATGGTGTATCCATTCTGGTAGTAGATAAAGGGTAAACTGGACTGGATAACTGGGTTCTTGCAACGTTATTTAGTGTAAAAGTATCAAAATTCCTATTCTGTTTTATTCTGTGTTCGTGTGCGTTACGATTGAAATGATATAGCGTTGCATTGATAGTTCTGTATTTACCCATAATTGTATTAAAGTTTCCATTCTGGTGCGATCCATGTTCGACTCTGTTGCGATTGACAGCATCTGGCGTTACTCTTATACTGGCATTCTCAACTACAGGTGATTCAGTGATTCTATTGCGTTGCGTTTCAAGTTTGGTTGCATCTGCTGCGTTACGATTCACATTGTCTATCGATAAATTTACGGTTTCTTTAATAACTACTGGTGAATTTGGATTTTCGTTGCGGTTTGAATCGTACACATCTGTATTACGGTCACCATTGTCTAGCGTTCCTACAATAGTTGCATTTTCAACTACAAAAGACTTAGTATTTCCATAGTGATGTGAATCTTGTTCACCTGTGTTACGACTAAAATCAATCGATTCGGTAACGGTTGTATTTTTATCTGTTTTCTGTATATTTGGAGTAGAAGTCTCCGTATTTTCAATATATTTTTCAATTTCTTCACTGTCTTGTTCTCGTTGAGTTAGATTGTCGTATAGAGGGTCTTCAAGAGGAATGCCCTCAGGTATGTCTTCGTATGTGAAGTCATTTGTGATGAGGATCTCATCACCATCAAGTGCTCTGGCTTTGGCGAAGAGATTGTCCGATGATGTATATTGGGGTAGGTCGTGGGAGATGCGCGGTGGACAATCTTCTGGTATGGTGTATAGCTGGGGATCGAAAAATGTCTCATTTTGAAAATGTATTATATTCTAATATTCTAAATCTAATTATTTATGTGATTCCAAAGCAAATGCGCTTCTGAACAATGTAAGGCGTTTCGTAGTATTTGCTTTACAACAGCATTAATCAGCTGATTTAAAGATAACTGGATTGGTGAAAATTAGAAAATTACTTGCAATTTTGGTTACAGTGGCTAAGAGTTGACGTAAAATATGCTCTCACTAGTCCTTCATTAATCTGAAATAGGGCCTGAAAAGTTTAATAGTCCATGTCCTCTCAGATTGGTTAGTTTTTAATGAAATCATCATATACTCCTGGCTCCTAAGTCTCCAAGGAGTAGGATAGGTTCGAAGGAATTTTGTATAAAAAAGGGCTACAGTTATAAATGAACATTCCAAAAGCAACTTTATGAAGTAAAAAATAAAGTTACCTGTGTATCGTTGTGTTGTGGTGCGTAGTAGTCCTGCACGCGCACGTAAGCGGGGCGGGTGTGTGCACGAGGGCCTACGGCATGCACGGCGTAGCACTGGTGCCCGCCCGTGCACGTGCCCGCGTAGCCGTCCCGCGTGCCCAGGTACAACGTAGCGCGGGTGTTCGTAGGCGTTAGTTCTATGCGTCGTAGGACTACAAGAAATTGCTTGATTAGGTTAGGTCGTATTGGTTTCAGAAATTTAAGTCGAAACGGTTTGACATAGGAAACTGCTATTTAAAACAATGTCGATGACTGTCTCGACGGTGCAGTGGTAGCATATGTGACTGCTGTGCTTGTTTTAAGGTCTCGGGTTTAATACCTGGGTCGGACCAAATGTTTGTGTGATGTTTATGTATTTATATCAGTTGTCTAGTATCCATATACCAGATCTGCTTAGTTTCGGGACTAGATGACGTTTTGTATAAGATGACCGAAATATTTATTTATAGTAACTGCCAAATAACTTACGACTGCTAGGCTTGTAAAGCTGCGAGTACAACAGTTGTGCATCAGCTCCGTAGCCACCCGGCAAGGACACCTCTAGTAGCGCCATCTCCGGGAACTTACCACTCCACATCACGCACACCTGACAACCAACAATAAGTCAACGTTTTTTTATCGGTGGCACGAAAGACCAGAGCGTAAACTTTGGTCTTTCGAGCCATCGAAGTAGAAACGATTAAATTTTTGTCAACTTAACAGATTCCACTGCTGGATCTATATCCAGTTATGACGAAGGAGGGGCCTATGCCTCTCCTTAGGAAGTAGGGATAAAAACCACGCTTGTCAGGTAAGTTGGTATGAGGTTTGTTTCAAGTTTTCCTTCTCTTTACAGTGCTGTTGTCTTTCATAGTTTACTCCTTTAGTTGCCTCTTACGACACCCACGGGACAGTAGGCCCAGCGATACTCCGCGTTCTTAATTCGTCACCACACGTATGGGTATATAGGTTAGTTAGGACCATTCAGGAAGAAGCCCGGATTGAAGACCATTTCTAATTAAAGACTAATTTGAAACTGACACATACCTCAATGACAGCAGCACAGAAGCATGCAGTGTTGTTAGCGTCACAGTCAAAGGGTCCGTCAGTGTGGACAGCCACTTGGACTGATAGCAGCTTCTGGGGTTCCTTCTCCTGGTCGGAGACCGTGTGGTAGGAACGCGTGGCTTGTACTACGGCACATCCCTTGCCTGCAGTAAAATTATACTTATTAAATGGAGATTTAAATCACTAGTTTTACTATAGCTTCCGTAATCAAATTGACGTTATTATTTTTATTAGTAAATGGATCAAATGTATGGGTATGACGACATCTCGTGGTTAAAACGTAATAATAGAAAAGAATAGAGTCGTTCAAATTTTTAACAAAATTAAAAATTTTAAAATCCCCCGACTGATTGGACCGATTTCCATCAAACATAGCTAATAACACTCTCGATTTATTCACCTTTCTAACAAAAATAAATAATAAATAAATATTTCAGACATCTAACACACAACATCATCTAGTTCCCAAACTAAGCAGAGCTTGTATTATGGGTACTAAGCAACTGATGTAAATACATATATACTTCTTTTTTGTAAATACATACATCATACATAGAAAATACCCAAACTCCGAAAAAAATATTTGCGGATCACACAAACATTTGGTCCGACCTGGGAATCGAACCCGAGACCTCATGATCAGCAGCCACATACGCCAACCACTAGACCAACCAGGCAGTCGAAAAAAAAAACAAGATCGAAATCGGTTCATCCGTTCGGGAGCTACACAGACACACACACAAATCAATCGTCAATCTTAGAACACCCTATAGCTTTTGCGTCAGGGATTAAAAATAGATTTTTTTGCATCTTGGATAGGTATATAGTTAGTTGGAGCTGATCTGAAGGTGGAAAAGACAGTATGAGTCTTCAACAGCTACTAGGTGACGAATGGTATAGATTGAGATTCTATACGATATATAAGGGCAAAGGAGCAGACGGACTACCTAATGGTAAGTGGCCACCACCGCCCATAGGCACCTGCAACTTAAGGGTGACAAGTGGGTTAACGCCTTTTAATGGGGCTCTCCTGACTTTTGAGATGAGAAGATAGTTGGGAGTCATTTAACCTCCATTATCTTTTTTTTGATGTTTTCTGTAAGGCCGTGGTATCACTCCAGTCGAGTGCCCAAAACTTACAAGTACACTGGTTACAATGGTCTGATGATAATATCCTGGATATGAAATCCAAATGGTGATGACATCAGACCGGATATTACAAAAGCGTTAGTATTAAATTATTAAATGTATATTTTACTAGGAACAAAGGACCTAGTGTGACTATTATATTTTAGTAACCGCTTGTTTTTGTGATACACACTAGGCACTGACAGACACTAGGCCCTCAGATGTAAAGAACTGTCTGATTTTAATGAATTTCAGTATTATGACAGAAATGACCCTGGAGAAGGACATAGGCTACTATTTGACGTGATAATCGACATATATGTGAGCGGAGTCACAGGTAAGAGCTAGTAAATAATAAGTTTTAATTTATTGGGTATTGGTAGGTGTAGTATATACTTCTATATTGTCGGCTCACAATCGAACGCGTCCACTCGCTATCGTTGCTAACAATCGACTGAATTGTGTCATCTCGAGATGACACAATGCTTCCTTCTCATTCACTCATAGTGAACGAGTGAATGAATAACTCAATGACACCTCATTCATTCTCAGTGAACGAGTGAATGAATAACTCACTGACACATACACTACAGTAGGGCTAATAGTTACCTTGAACGTTGACACTGAGTCGCTCTCCAGGCAGAAGACTCAATATCTCAGGTATCCTGGTGCCTGGGAGCAAGGTGAGGGTCTGCGCGCGGTCACCAGATCGAACTGTCACGTTCAAGTGTGTAGTCGGGCTACCAGACGACCATGCTGTTAGGGCTTCTAAAGCCACTAAAGTGTCCTGTGAAAGTATATTTTTAATCGATACTAATGTTATAAAGCTGTAGTTTGTTTGTTTGTTTCGTTGGACGAGCTAATCGCATTAAGGTCTGATACAACTTGAAGATTTTCTACCGTTATTCAGCTAACATCACTGCCAAGAGAAGGAAAACTTGAAACAAACCCTCTACCAACCCGTCTGGCCAGCGTGGTATAGTAGGCCAAAACCTCCTTTCTAAGGAGAGGCCTATGTCCAGCACTGGACTGTTAAAGGCTGATGATAATGATGATACAGTTATCGAGGTAGGCTATTTATAATCACGTTGTGGCTAAAAATAGCGGGTTATCAGTAGAAATTTTGGTAGGTAGTTGAACCACGCTGATTTCAGCGTGAATGGGCTGGCTCTACCGGGGCAGTACTACCCTCACACAGAAGACCATCCTAATAGTGACAGATTTCTTGCTTTCGTATTTCGTTGGTGAGTGTGAGACCGGAGGCCCAATCAACAGGAAGAATGATGCAGAAAGAACTGACTAGGCCACCATGGTAGGGGTCACAATGCTGTATTGCCTACCTTCACATTGAGGAGGTGACCTCTATTCCCGGATTCTACTCATAATTTCTATAAGGCAGAGTAGAGTCACTTTGGTTGGCCCAAATATAAAAAACTTCAGGAAATATGGTCATTTTCAGCTAGCTTGGGTCTTATGAGTCCGACATGTAACACAACAGTGGTGTAGATATAATTACCTGCGTGGAAACGAACCCGCCACTGGCAGAGCGATGAGAGGCGAGCCAGGCCATGGCGCCCCTCACCTCGGCCGCACCCCATCCTCCAGGAGCCTCCCTCAGAGCCAGCACGGCGTATGACGTCGCCTCGATGGACGTGGACAGGCTGTCTGCGGACACATACCTCACATCATGATGTACTCGTAATATCTAACAATGAACGAGATATTGTATGGTGCACTCTCTGTTCTTTCACTCCCGCAATCCGATGGGACCAGGAAGAGATCAGGCTCAGTACCGAAGGGCTATTCGAGAGACGAGGCTATTCCAACTATACCTCACATATTCTACTACTCTAAGGGTTTCGTCAATATTTCCACTAACATGGAACTATGGGAAGTGGAATGGAGCTGATGGTGATATAGAAATTCATGGAACAGCGTAATGTGACTTTCAAATTAAATAGAGGAATACTTATCGAAGCCTTCAGATCAAAGCTGAATCCTTGCCTTACAACTTTAAAGCAGAATGTAAGAAATTTGGTTTTTGAATGTAGATCATTCATCATCGCTTGGGCCTCCGGTCTCACACCTGTAACCTAAAGTATTACTGTGCATTAGCATTAAGTTACTAAATTAAACTCACTAGCTTCCCACCAGACGTAAGCACCACTTCTCCTGGCCACTTTCAGCAGCTCCAGAACATGCTGGGCTCCATCATTCTGCTCCAAATTGGCCCGGATTAAGTTCACATTGTTGGTCTTCCTCAAATCCTCTTCGTATTTCTCTATCTTCATAAAAGCGTAGGTCAGTAAGGCGTGGGCATAGACCCTGGTAGGAGATTGGGATTTGAGTGTTGGGAGGGCTCGGAGGCAAGAGAGGGTGTTGCGGATGACGCGGTACGAGACTGGGGTCGTGTTGTCGATCAGAGCGGTTATGACGTAGGCTGTGAGGGCCACACTTGCGATTTCACCCTCTTCGTTAAGTCCTCCCTGTGGTAGAGAAAATTTTTTTTTTTTTAGTTTATCATCCTACTAATATTATAAAAATAAAATTTGTGAGTGTGAGAAACTACTGAAAGGATTTTGATGAAACTTTACAGTAATATAGCTCATATCTCAGAATAACACATTTTCTACTTTTGACTGCAATATTCAAGATATAAACGGGCGAAAGCTAGGTGATTATAAAAAATGCATTAAATCGTAGATGTCAAAATGTATCACTGTTTATCTCTTGTCAAAACTTCACAGGTTGCTATGCATGACACACTTGCATAGCAACCATAACGATACGCGGGTAACACCGCGGGGCGCAACTAGTAACTATATAATACCTAGATTAGTCCTCAATATGAATTGTACCTATGACCTTCAACTTCGCAGTCAGGGTTATTAACTACTTTACGAATAAGTCCGTCTTCTGAGAATGCGTGTTAGTTTAGATGCACACGTATTCGTATACGTTCAAGCAATCAATATTACATACAGAAACTTCAATTTTATTTATTTATATTTATATGTGGACAATGCTGCTGCATTGTGACCACATGTTGGTCATGTTGGTCATGTGGGTGGTGCGTATGGTCAGGTTATTGAGATTGTATGTTACCCTGAGTTCTCTATGAAACACTTGTCCCTCGTTCCTGAAGCAGCCGTTCTCCATCTGCTGGCTGAGCAGCCACCTCTCTGCGCGGATGAGGGCAGTGGGGGTCGGCACGTTGGGCCAGAGGAGCTGTAACGTTATATATAGTAGATTATTATCACCTAAGCTGAAGTTGCCCATAGTTTGACATAGGTCTCCTCTAAGGCCCGTGACAATAACCGATTCTGTAATTTCCATATTCAATGGTTTCAAGGGAGATTTATAAATAAATATAATATAAATAAAAAAATAATAATGTGGAGGCTAAAGATGTAATTAAAAAAAACAGTTAATTTGAATTGTTTTTCATCCAAAATCCTAAAAACTAATGTTATACATTCGAAAGTTACTCTGTTTGTCTGATACGCTTTCACGGTTAAACCGCTGTTTCACTTTGTATGCAATTTGGCATGGAGACATTTTTGTTGTTCAGGAAGGACTGGCTACTATCGTTTACCAACATACAAGCGATCGAATTCGTGGGCAAAACCTAGCAATTCCTTAGATAATAATATAAACATTTACAAAAATGATTCACACCTGGTGTGCTTTTCTCAAATGTTTGACAGCGAAAGCTGTAAGCCATGTCGATGACGTCACGTCCGAGGGGCCGAATGCACTAAAACCTCCTGAAGGGTGCACGTACTGAAGCTGACGAGTGAATCCTATAACATTAAACAAATACAAGGGTCAACTGATGGTAAGTGATCACCGTCGCCTATATTCACCTAGGACTTCGAAAATCAAAACTACTCTTTGAACCCCTCCCCTTGAAGTTATAGAATCAGGAGGTGTTTTTTGCTCTTAAACCCTCACTTACTAAGCGTAGTAGAGTCACGCTGATTTCAACACTCATTGGTCACCTAGACCGGGACAGTACTACCCTCACACAGAAGACCAACCTAACAATACAGCATTCGTGTTGTTCTCTTTCGTTGGTGAGTTTGAGACCAGAAGCCCATTGATGCAGAAGCAAGCAATAGGCCGCCAAAGTGTGGGTCACCATGCTCCATTGTCTGCACTCAAAATGAATATAGTGACCAGTATTCTTGGGTTCCACTCATGCTTTCCATCAGGCAGAGTGGAGTCACTTTGGCAGGCTTAAATATACATAGGTATAAAAAAGTAGAAACCAAAATTGGCAGATCATGGAGTCACTTTCATCATCATCATCAACAGCCTTCAACAGTCCACTGCTGGACATAGGCCTCTCCTTAGAAAGGAGGTTTTGGCTTACTATACCACGCTGGCCAGACGGGTTAGTATAGGGTTGCTTTCAAGTTTTCCTTCTCTTTGCATCGATGTTGTCTTGCGTAGTTTATCCTTTAATCGCCTTTTACGACACCCGCGGGATGAATAGGGGTGGTGACACTCTGTATTCTTAATCCGTCACCACACGGTAGTAGAAACAATTATTTGTCATACAAACATTTGGTCATCCCAAGGAATCGAAACTGAAACTTCAGTAAGTAATAGCATTCGTCACCATACATCATCATCAACAACCCATAACGTCCCACTGCTGGGCTGGGGTCTCCTCTCAGGAGAGGGTTAAGGCCATACGACCTCACACTGGACTGGCAAGATACGTTGTGGCTACTAATCTTGCCATTGGATATTTTTAAGCTGCCCGAATACCTCCAACTACTTCACGACTGCTACGTTATGATAACAACCGGGACCGACTGTTTAACCTGACTTCCGAATCACGGGAATACTCATAACATATTATATGAAAAACGGTCACCCATCTAGGTCTGACCGCGCCGTCGTTGCTTACCCTCAGGTGATTGTTTCCAATCACCTGAGGCCACTCGGCTTTGAACGCTTCGATACAGATTTTTCAAGTGCAGTCAGTACGTACCTCTAGCAACATGTTCCCTGGCGATGAGTGCTGCTATGGAGGTGGGTTCCAGCTGCTTCAGGGCCAGCAGGTTGGTGGCCAGCTGAGCCATGTTCTGTTCCCCACACCCTCGGGGGATCGTCACTAGGGAGTCCGCGTCCTGGAAACAATATTGTATAACTATAGCAAGGAAGTTTAGTAATAATAATAATGTATTTATTTATCTCGGTCGTCATGAAGATCTATGGCAATCGTCATTGGGAAGTCAGTGCCCTTAAATATACTGACAACTGGTTCAACCTTCGAATTACAGTTCTCCAGCCGACCCCAAATAATATTGGGAATAAAGGTTAGGAAGAAAAAAGTATACATTTCTCCCATCACAAAGATGAGAAAATATGGAGTACAGAAACAGCTCATAGACTACATTATTCCCTTGTTAGAGACTGGTGTCTATGGTAGGAACGCAGGTTGCGTTACAGGTCACCAGGATCCTTTCCTCCAGAGGGAAGAATTCTGATGATTCCTGACCCATAATAGGGAGGCCTCCTGAGGAGGACAGATAATTTTATCATCAAATGTGTTTATGGTATACGAGTAGAAGAATTAATGATAATCAAAAATGTTATTAGGATTACTTTTTGTTCTCTTTCTTTTCTTTCTATCATTGTCAATCTATTTACGATCTTATAATGATGAGCGTAAAGTTCATAGTCTAGTGTGATTTACTAAAATTTCTTGATTGCCTCGGTGGCGCAGTAGTAGCGTATACGGCAACTGTACTAGGGGTTTCGTGTTCGATTCACAGGTCGGAAGAAATATTTGTTTTGGAGTTTCGATTTTTTCTATGTATATATAATATGCATGTATTTCCATAAAAAAGTATGTTTATGTATTTATATCAGTTGTTTAGTACCCTCAATACAAGCTCTGCTTAGCTTGAAACTAGATGGCGTTAAATATGTCCAAAAGATATATTTATGGGGTTGTTAACGATATTACCTATATGTGTATACTCACAGCTATTAATGGCCCAGTCATGTCCCCTGCGGCCCATAACGTGAGAGTCTCGGTCCCTGGTACGGCCTGCACTCGAGGCCAAGTCCACTCTATTTTTGAACTTGATGACTCACTGTTGGAGTTGTACTCCTTTCGATCTTCACCTTCTGTGGTTATACATATAAAACAAATATTCATTATTTAAACGTTTATTTTAATGTAAAAGTGCGGATTTAATTCAATAGACTTTCTCTTGATATGGTTGACATTTTTGACTGCTACGGTGGCGCAGTGGGAGCTTTATGCGATTGCTGTGCTTGAGGTCTCGGGTCCGATTCCCGGGTCGGATCAAATGTTTGTGCTATCCGCAAATATTTGTTTCGGAGTTTGGGTGTTTTCTATGTATGTATTAACAGATAAAAGTATGTTTATGTATTATGTGTATATATTTGATTAGCACTGACTGTGTTATGCCAGTTCATGTACGTATACTTTGTGAAGTACTATGATAGCAATGAAACTTATTTAACTTACCATCTCCACACAGTAGTATTGATTTCTGGTCGTGCACTGGCACCCCCTCAGGGTCTATAATCATCTTGATGATCACCTCGTCACTGTAATCATATATTTTAAGTTCCAATAATAAACAATTTAGAGATTTTTAACATCCAGAATGGTCACTTTTTGATTACTTATTTAATAAATGTTTAACCTTATTTTGTGTTTTAGGTATAAAAGAAAATATTTCTTGAAGCGTATGTCCAGCAGTGGGCAGTAATAGACTGATGATTTCTTGCCAGGTTAGTGTTAAAATTTGAGAAATCCGCTAAGGCATTTTCCAGCTGCGGAATTTCCAAGGTATTAGAGCGTTGGTAAGTGTGAGACTGCAGGCTCAATGGTGTAGAAGCATCTAAAGGAGTAGTCCTCGTTGGTCTAGTGGTTAGCGTATGCGGCTGCTAATCACAAGGTCTCAGGTTCGACTCCCAGGTCAGATCAAATGTTTGTATCATCTGCAAATAAATATGCGGTCATAGTGTGGGTCACCATGCTGTATTGTATGTATTCACAATGAAGGTGGTGACCATGAGTCTTGGATTCTACTTGTTTTGGTACAATGTCAAAGCTTTTTGGTAACACTCCCTCTATACTATATTGTCTATGAGTGTGACTTGTCTTTTGTCTCTTGTGAGAACTGAAAGTTGTAAACGACGCCATTATTGTGTTGTTACTGTTCAGTGTTGCTTCGCTAGATGGCGCCAGAAGGTATTTACCTAACAGAAGCAGTGGTGGTGACATTGGGGCAGCTCCCATTGTTGGCAGTCTTGGCTCTGAGGCTCAGGCGAGCTGGGCTGGCGACCCTGGCCGTGATGGTCACCCTCCTGGCGATGGAAGACCTGGCTGCGATGCATGCTGTCTCTACTGAATCTGATGCCGCTTCGATGTGAGGGTCGGTGAGGACTTGGATTTGGACCTGAGGAAGATTCTTTTTTTGAATAATTTTATTTCGAATGCTAAAAATTTAAATGTACAAATTACGAAGATTTCAATGAACTTGGTTGAGTGTCGTAAACACCAACTAATAAGCTTGTCTTTTTTTAACCTTATCAAAGTGAGTCTACTCTGCCTGATGGAAAGCATGAGTAGAATCCACTAGTAATGGTCACCATACAAATTGCGAATGCAGCGTGGTGATCCGTTCGTCGTCAAGAGTCAGTGTAGGTATATGAAATATACGCACACTAGGTTTTCTAGTGGCTAGAAATAAGTTGACTTACACTGAGCGGCTCGTACAGGTAGTTGAAGATCCTGTAGCGAATGATGGCAGAGTCACCTCGACGTAAACGCTTCGGACCATCCGCATGGATGAAGAACTCGCGGAACACCTGGACAATATAGCAAAATGTAAATTATAAAGTTTCTTAAATAGATTATATATATAAAGACATAACTTATTTCAAGCGTTTTCAACGATTAATTTAGATTTGGAGCGCGTGTGTGAATGGAGTAATCAATATGGACTGGTCGTGAATCCCTCTAAGACCCAACTTATTGTAGTAGGCAGTTCCAGGTTAGTATCAAGAATAGACTGGACACAACTACCGAAAATAACTTTTAACGGTACTCCATTACTAATAAGTACCTGTGTCAAAAATCTAGGAATTTATATTGACAATACTTTAACCCGGGGCCCCCAATTGCGAGAGGTCAGTCGAAAATTGTTTGCATCGGCAGGATCCTTGCGAAGACTACGCAATTTTCTCCCAATGAAGATTGCGCTTGCACAATCCCTCCTACTTCCTATACTCGACTATGCTGACGTCAGTTATCTCGATATCACCGAGGAGCAACTTGATAAACTTGAGCGCCTTCAAAATTTTTGTATTAGATTCATATTTGGGTTACGCAAATATGACCATGTTTCTGAATATCGCAACCAGCTTAAGTGGCTCCCAATTCGTCTTCGACGGAATGCTCATATTCTTTCCATACTTTATGGTATTCTATTTCATCCGTGTACTCCCCCTTATTTAAAGGAACGCTTTGTTTTCCTCAGTGACACACATTCAAGATCCCTGAGGTCATCGGAGTCTCTAGAACTTGCTGTACCGACACATTGTACAGCATTCTATGATAAGTCGTATACGGTACAGGCTGTCCGACTATGGAATGCTTTACCAATAACTATAAGGCGTGCCAAATCTTTGGCTATTTTTAAAAGAATGGTCAGAGAATATTACCTATCATCATAATTAACTATGTTCTTAAAACATATTTTATCCTTATTTTTATTTTACTTTTTATTTTTTTAGTGATTCATACATTCATTAAAAATTATATTGTCTTATATATACGTAATATATATGTAATATGTGTATGTAATATATCTATGAATATTGTATGTATATGTGTATGCATTAATTTATTTATCATAATATGAACTATAATATTTTTTATTTTGTTCTACTTGTATCCTATTAGTTAATTCTCTCTTACTTTTATTAATATTTTCTCTCCTCGTACCAAAACTACCCATGAAACTCGTTTATTTTTCACGGCAATTTTTCTCCATCCTAAGGTTGCCTGGAAGAAATTGCTTTTTAGCGATAAGGCCGCCATTTGTACATGGTCAATCTGTTCATTATTGTATTAGTTTATATATAGTGTATTAACTAGTGTACAATAAAGTTTATTCTATTCTATTCTATTCTAGATTTCTGTAAGGAATACTTAAATATTTTTAAGAATGTAAAGAAAGAGTGAGGTTTTGTAACAGGATGTGTTACAAAAACTCACTCTTTCTTTAAATCCAGTTACACTCTTCCGTTCCTGTTCACAAAAAACACACCTTCAGATTCCAGGTGAATATAATATACTAGCTGCGCCCCGCGGTGTTACCCGCGTATATCATTATGGTTGCTATGCAAGTGTGATATGCATAGCAACCTGTGAAGTTTTGACAGGAGATAAACAGTGATACATTGTGACATCTACGATTTATGTATTTTTATAATAACTTAGCTTTCGCCCGTGTATCTCGATTATTGCAGTAAAAAGTAGCCATGTGTTATTCTGATATATAAATTATATTACTGTAAAGTTTCATCCAAACCCGTTCAGTAGTTTTTGCGTGAAAGAGCAACAAACATACATACTTATAAACTTTCGCGTTTATAATATTAGTAGGATTAACATTTTCAAATGTTTTAAACTCACTTGTAACACAGCAGGAGGCGACACAGCTACACCATTCTTTGACACACAGGTGACCCCAGCTTCGAACCTGGTGATGGAGTCTGGCGCGCGTGCAGTTATAACTCCCGTTCCATTGGCGCCTATTGGCATCACACGCCACAACCAAGCCTGGAAAACGAGCGTCAATTAT
Organism: Phragmatobia fuliginosa; assembly: GCA_932526445.1. Taxonomy (NCBI): domain Eukaryota; kingdom Metazoa; phylum Arthropoda; class Insecta; order Lepidoptera; family Erebidae; genus Phragmatobia; species Phragmatobia fuliginosa. The sequence goes on along the minus strand of OW052072.1, from coordinate 18,925,401 downwards.
AAAATTCTAAGGGTCCGATAAACTTTCCTGTAAACAGCATGAAAATCGGTGCACTAGTTTTTAATTTTATCGCGCACAGACAGACAGACGCGGCAGACAATTTTGTTTATAATATGTAATGATAAGAAGATAAGATGAGATTGATTTTTTAATGTTAAATAATATGTTATCTTATTTGATGGAATGTAGACTTTATCAACTACTTAGAGGAGAGAGATGTGAGGAGTAACGGTAAGTCAGTCAGTATAGAAAAGAATATTGTCCAAAATTTATATCTTATACTATAGAGAAATATCACAATCGGATATTTTGTGATTTTTGTCACCCCCCCCCCCCCCTCTTTTGAGCCTCACGTAATTAATGCACGGCCCCCAGGACATGCCAAAGAATTCTTTAATGGGCTAATATGATGCTGAGTATGATGATGATAGGTATACCTCAGAGAAGTCAGTCCTGGGTGCAACCTCGTCGCCTAGTAAGGCGGCCGGGGGCTGCGCCTCACAGCGCTTGGTGGCGGTTCTGGGTGCTTCGCCCCCTAACACGCGGACTCCGGCCGAGGCGAGCCAGTACGTTGTTAGCTCCATGCTTGTGGTTGGCATGTCTGGTGTGTCAGAATCTGGAACAAATTATTATCTACTTAAAAATCGTAGGAAATTTGAAACATAAAGTTTATTCAAATTGTTTATCTACTTGGGAACTTTATCGTTTGACAAAGACATTTTTAGATATATTAGCTGCCAAAATGACTCTGCCCTGCCTGATGGAAAGCATGAACAGAATCCAGAAGTGGCGGTCACCGTCCTCAGTGTCACTGTGGACAGTGCAGCACGGCGACCCACACCACGGAGATTGGGCCTCCGGATTAAGAATACAAAGTGTCACCCACAGATCATAGAAATACCTACAGGAGATATGCAATTGAGGCGTGTCGCTTGCGAACGCATCTGGCCTCAAAGCGGCTTGATGCCATTTTCGGACATTAGTCGCATGTCAACTTGCGACGTCTTCACTGCTCTTGACTTTCGACAAAATGTCGCGTTGTTCAGTGATTTTTTGCAAAAATAACAGCTGTATTGTGAATTACAAGAAAGATGGCATCTCATTTCATATCCAAATATTATAATATTATAGTTTTTCATACTGAATTAATTAAAATATTTTAGAAAAATGACGAAATACCAAATTAATCCCTTTCATTAGGAACTAAAACCATTGCTTGCTTAGTACAAATCGGTCAATAAATCGGCTGGTCTAATAGCGTAATGGATAAGTATTTTCTCACTCACACGATAGTTTCGGGAAGCGGCCGCTGTCGGCCTTTGTGTTAGAGATGTGATGTGATGTTTATGATTGTCGATATTTTATACGATCCTATTAAGTGCGAATGATTATTAAAGATATAAATAAATTGTAATATTATAATTATGTAAACGTAAAAAAAGTACAGATAAAGTTATGATTTTTAATTTATTGTGGTACTCAAGCATCATTTATACCTTGATTTTATTTCAAAATTTTAGCTATCCGAAGGTTCCAAAAATTAAAGAAATGTGGATAAATGCGACAGGAAGGGGTCCAAGCTGGTTCCCAACAAAAATAGCACAATATTCTGGTCCCAATAAATTTTCACTAACACGATCAATCGCCAATGAATAACCATTTAATAATACTAATAACGGCCGTAATGGAAAAATATGCAACCGTAAGATTACATTACCTAACTAAGAACGCAAACTGTCTAAGCGGCAAGTTTTAAATAAATATTTACATTTTACTGGTCAATAGAATCCTTAACAATAAAATTATTGCACTTTTACCTGTGTTCTAGTCTAGATTCGAGAAGATGATATCCGGTTTTTTGGTAGTTAATTAGTAAATATTCTAATTATGATAAAACATCGCTTGTATAGAGTATATTCGAGGGAAACTCGTGTTTATTTTTCTTTTCACAGTCAATAAAAACTTTAGGAGAAAGAGCAGATAATACAGCTAACTGAATTTCATTCGATATTTTTATATGATTATCACTTCGCATCACTAGTTGCATAAATTGCACATGTGTGGTTTTACGAAATCCGTAGCTACAGGTAGAAGCGCCGCCCTCTTTTCGCATGTGTTTAATTAGTGGGTTTATTGGTGTCTCTGTAAGTTTCTTTGTGTGCGGGAGAAATACGAGCGTGTGTGCCGTGCTTACAATTTTTGATTTTGTGTTAGTGAAGTAAGTGGGGGAAACGCGGAGACATCTGAACACGAATAAATTTGTGTACACAGCTAATCTCCTGTGTTTCTATGATCTGTGGTGTCACCACTCCTTTTCATTCCATGGGTGTCGTAAGAGGCGACTAAAGGAACAAAATAAGCAGCCAACATCACTGCCAAGAGAAGGAAAACTTGAAACAAACCCTTCACCAACCCGTCTGGCCAGCGTGGTATAGTAGGCCAAAACCTCCTTTCTAAGGAGAGGCCTATGTCCAGCAGTGGACTGTTAAAGGCTGTTGATGATGATGATGTTGAAGTCACTTCGTGGATTCGGAGGTGATCTTAACTACTACGGCTGGATCTTTTTTATAATAGGGTTCCATTGGAGGTGAGATAACTGAAACACCACGTACTCCTCTGAATCCCAAAAGTGGTGTTCCTAAGAAGTCGAAGGTCAGAATTGATTTATGGATGGTATTAATCTGAAGTTAACCGAGCCACTAAGCCGACTTAGTATGGATTCCTATGCTGAATTGTCTGTACTCACTATGATGATGGTTACTCCTTTTGGATTTTACTCATGCTTTCCATCAGACAGAGTAGACTCACTTTATCCTTATCATCATCAGCCTATCGCAGTCCACTGCTGGACATAGGCCTCTCCAATTGCACGCCACTTGGTTCGATCGTCGTCTTCTCGCATCCAGCTCCTGCAGGCCGTCTTGTGCAAATCATCACTCCACCTAGCTTGTGGACTTCCTACACTATGTTTGCCGAGTCGCGGTCTCCACTCAAGAACCCGTTTACCCCATCGGTTATTGTTTCTACGGCATATATGGCCAGCCCACTGCCACTTCAGCTTGCAAATCCTGTGGGCTATCTTGATGACTTTGGTTCTCTGTCCTATCACTTCGTTCCGGACACGATCCTTCAGAGAAACGGCATAGCCCTCTCCATAGCATCCGTGCTATGGAGAGGACTTTGGTAGGCTTAAATATATATAAAAGACTTACTGAGGAAACATTCTCCAGCCGCGTCATATTCAGTGAGGTTTCTGTGGCTGTCTATGAGACGCCTCAGGTTGTTCATGAGCAGGTCCCTGGTGGAAGGGGGCGGCTGCAGCCACTTGGCGGCCACGTCCAGAGCTGACAGCGCACACAGGGCAGGCCCGGGGGTGGACACCTGCAGGGACACCCACGAGCCGGGCTGGGCTTGACGGCTCAGCCAACTGGCTTCCACCTGAAGGTTTATACATTATGCTGTACAGTAAGCTTTATTAAATTGTAAAATAAACTACCCTGGTCATATACATACACTTGATTAATTAATATAAACGATTTTTGGCACTACACTATTGTAAGCGACATGACGGGTCATCATAGCATGACATTCGATATATATTAATCGATCGAATTACATTCGCCCAAAGGCTATGGTAACCGTTTACCATTAGGCGGACCGTAGTTAACTAATAAATTGGTATATGAACGTAATTCTTCAGGAATTACATTCGTCCATACGTCACGGTAACCGCTTACCATCAGGCAGGCCGTAGCCATATACATTAGAAATATCAACCATGTACATATGTTAAAGAACCAAATACAGTATTCTAAAATGTATGTTTCACAGCAAATTAAATGGACAACAGAATGTTATCATACAAAAATGGACAATGTTTTCTGTAATAACTAATAATTATATAATAAATAATATTTGAGAATTATTTTGCTATATCAGTAATTTCCTTAACAATCCATAATGTCTCACTGCTGGGCTCTGGTCTCCTCCCAGGAGAGGTTTAAGGCCATGCGTCCCCACGCTGACCGAGTGCGGGTTGGGAACTGGCAAGATATGGCTACATAATCTTCAACTAAGCTTCCACGACTGCTATCTTATGATAACAACCGGGGCCGACTGATTAACGTGACCTCCGAATCACGGAAACGCTCTTAACTTATCAGGCCAGAAACGATCACCCATCTAGGTCTGACCGCACCGTCGTTGCTTACCCTCGGTGATTGTTTCCAATCACTCGGCAATGAACGCTTTAGTATTTTAAATAATAATAATAACTCACCTTATTAGCAAAGCACTCATCCATCTCAAAATGCTTGGTAGCACTGACCAGCTCCCCATTGTAGTAGAAGTACGCAATAAGATGAGAATCAGGACACATCTGATGAGAAACCTTTATAGGCAGCATGATCTTCAACTTCCTATCCAGCAGAGCGTCTGACGTCACAGCCGTGACGTTATCAATTACGTCACCAACCACGCTTGGTACATTCGTGTAATGTTGAGGATTCTTCGTGGACACCTGCTTCAATCTAAATTCAGGCACAATTTGATCCTGGTATGTTCTGGAATTTCTGAGAATAACGTGGTATTTCTTTGATTGATTCGCCGTTAAAGATACTGGTGATGGATTGACACGACCAGGCCTGTGGTAATCTTGACTAGTGGTAGTTGACTGAGTACTGAAGACACGGCTTGACGGTAACTGACGTTTGATCTCTTCAAAAGTCGGACCTATATAAGCTTCAGTTCCAATTCTTGATCCATTAAAAATTTCTCGTATTGAAACTTGAGGTTCAGATCTACGAGTTTGATTGCTCAGAAATATTTTCAACAAATTAGGATCGAATTCTAAATTTGTTTGGTCGTTTTTACTGTTATCTTTGTTGATGATGTTATCTATGTCTATGGCGTTTGGATCGTGCTCCGACCTGGGTAAGACTTCGAAGGATCTTTTTGATCTGTAAGTCGGTGTGTCTACGTCATCGGCGTTGGCTATGTTGTCCTTTTGGGGTGTAACGTCACGGTTGTAGGAGTAATAGTTGTCGTTGCATTTGTGGTTGCGAGATGCTGTTTGGATTTGGTCTGAGTTGGATGTGGGACATTGTGTTGTTGCTCCCCAGCGGTAGATTATCCCACCTCGGGTTATTACCTGTTAATTATAATTTTTGTTTGTAATGGAATAAAGTAGTAAAAACCTTTTTTTTTAACTTAGTGAATGAGGTTATCAAAGATATAAACAGTTTTCCTCTCTTTTTGAGGGTGGTCCTAGTTATTAAACAAAATTTTTAATTGTTAACAATTTTTTTTAGTTTTCAGTTTTAAGATATTTTGGTAAAAGTATTGTAATTAGTTATCTTCTATAATGATTGGTAGATTATTATTTTTTTTTTTTTGTAATTTGATGGGTCACCTAAATTACGAACCTATAAATTAAATTCTAATAATACAACTTTTGGGTCTACTGATTTTCAGTTATTGGAATTGAAATTTCTTAGGTAAATAAATAAAATCTAAAATCGATTGAGAACAGAGCAGTATAACAAACTTACTCACAGTATGTGGCGACTTCTATATATACAACTCAACAGAAAACATACACTACAGCGCCATCTATCGAAGATATACCGAACTACGTAGTAACTAAGTACACGGAGCAACTATTAATCCTGCATCGCGATAAAGAAAGTCTCGCGGCGATATAGCAAATATACAAACATCCCAACATCAACCGTTGGACAGTGGCCCGCTAGACATGATCTCCAGCCTTGTCGGATGATCTTTCCTTTGTGATGGAGGAACACTATTCCCGTTCTTCACACAGTAGGTATATACATTATACCAGCCTCCCTAGCCAAGATGCAAACGTTTCCTATTCCATTTCTAGATTGTCTTATTTCATTGGCTAATGTCATTCAGTTGTTCAGTCAACTTGATCAGTGGAGCAGTACAATGTGGGAGACTGCGTTGTTGTTCTGGTGGTTAGCTTATGCGGCTACTGATCAAGAGCTCTCGGGTTCGATTCCCAGGTCGAACCAAATATTTGTGTAATCCACAAATATTTGTTTTGGAGTTTTGTATGTATAATATGTATGTATTTACTAAAAAAGTAAGTTTATGTATTTCTAATAGTTCTGCTTAGTTTGGGAATAGATGACGTTGTGTGTAAGATGTCCAAAATATTTATGAAAAACAAAAAAAAAATATGTGTGTGTGCGGTTACCACGAAGTGTACGGTGAGAGGTCGCGTGAGGTGCGCGGTGAGGTAGAGAGGGACGAGCGTGCGCGCGCTGCGAGAGTCGGCCCGCAGCGGCCCCAGCGCGGCCTGCACCGCCCCGCCCCGCACGCGCACTGTCAGTGACGCTGTCGTTGTGCTGTCGTTTGATACCTGCGCCTGCGCATGTCACAATTACACTTTATTGATCAGTGTTCGACGATAATATTTGGATTAGTAATTTAATAATATGTTAATATGAGGTGTAATTTGTTTCGCATATTTGAAATGGTAACGATTTTTCATTTTGAGTAATTTTATATTGAAGAAAATATAGATTTAAAATTTCTTTTCATCAGAAATTGTATAGTGTAAATGTTATTACAATGTACAATATCAGATTGAAAGAATCTAATATATTATATATATAATATACTAGCTGATGCCCGCGGCTCCGCTTGCGTGCTATAGCTATGAAAAATAGATGTTAGCCGATTCTAAAACCTACCCGATATTCATACAAAATTTTATGCAAATCGGTCCAGTCGGAGGCGTATGGTAATTAACACTGTGACACGAGAATTTTATATATGAGAAGATATTATATTGTGATAAAGGTGTTCATTAACAAGTAATACCGCGAGACGAAGCTAACTGAAAAAGTAAAATCATCAGGTGTCTTCCAATGGAAATCTCGTTAAAAACACTTAGAAAAATTGACACACCATATTTATTTATTCGTATTTTATACATGAATAAGTTGTATTACATCTTTCCTTATTAACAAAACAAGTTATAGACAATGTGACTAATAAATTACCAAAGTTAAACGTTAAAAAATATTTTTCATTTATATTTTACCTGGAATTGATAGAAAGGTGCGTCGGTGAGAACAGCAGGGAACATAAGCCTCGCCACCCCACTGGCGTCGGTCTCGCCCTCCGCGCAGTCGCTGAGCTGGGCTGGTCCGACCACCCCGACCGTCCCGACCGCCCCGCGCCTACACACTCGCAGGACTTCGCCCGCTCCTGGCTTGTCGTCCCAACGAGTCGCTTTCACCTGGACACGTTATCGTTATATTTCATTTAATATCCTGCCACAGTGACTAGATGATAGAGTTAAATCTGACTGCCTTGTTGGTCTAGTGGTTAGCATATGCTGCTGATGGAGAGGTCTCGATGTCGGACCAAGTATTTGTGTGATCCATACATATTTATTTCGGAGTTTAAATATTTGTTTCGGAGTCTGTGTTTTCTATGTATAATATTCATGTAGTTAAAAAAAAGTATATTTATGTATTTATATCAGTTGTTTACTACCTTTAATACAAGCTCTGCTTGATTTGGACCTAGATGTCGTTGTGTGTGAAATGTTAAAAAGAAAAATTGTGTGTGCATCTGTTCCCTATATAATTCCTTAACGAATTGAAAGGTTTTGATCAAAAATGCTTTACAGTTAACAATCTTCAATTCTTGGCTATTTTCAAATACTGATTTTTGAAGGTATTTGTCAAACTTGTTCTTAAAGCTTACCTTTAATTTATAAGGCAGTCCGCGAGATATAACGGCTCTGTGTTTGGTGAGAAACTCCAGAGTTATGGGTTTGTCCACAACCTGTGACACCACTGTGGTGTTCTGCCATATCCTAGTACCTTCCTCCTGAAACAACATAGGTTTATATAATATATTTAAGTCTACCAAAATGACTCTACTTTGCCTGATGGAAAGCATAAGTAGAATCCAGGAGTAGGGGTCACCATCCGCATTGTGAGGGTAAGCAATGGAGCATGGTGACCCATTCCGTTTCTGCATCATTCTCCTGGCTTCCAGAGGCCGAGATAATTATTGGGTCTCCGGTCTTGTGACTCACCTTGTGTGCACCTCAACGTAATACGACAGCAAGAGTGCTGTCATTATTAGGATGGACTTTTTTTTTCGTAAGCTTACCAAAGTGACTCTACTCTGCCTGGTAGAAAGTATGAGTAGAATCCAGGAGTAGGGGCCACTATCCTCATGGTGAGTGTAGGCAATGTAAATATGGTGACTCATGCCATGGCGGCCTGGTCAGAAAATTCTGCATCATTCTCCCGGCCTCCTAAGGCCGGTTGAATGATGCAGAATTATTGGGCCTCCAATCTCCAACTCACTAACGAAATACGTCAGCAAGAATGCTGTCAGATTACGTAGCCTTAACGGTGTCTTGCCAGTCCCCAACCTGTACTCGGCTAGCGTTAGGACATATGGCCTTAACCCTCTCCTGAGAGGAGACCCGAGCCCGGCAGTTGGACGTTATGGATTGTTGATTGATACTGTAAAATGAATGAATAAATAACCTGGAAAGAGAAGTCAGCGACGAGGACCTCAGGAGGGTTCTGTGAGTGCAGGCCGACTCGTTTGGCGGCCACGGCGTGTCTGTGGCACGCCTTCGGAGCCCTCAGCTGCACCGCCGTCCTCACGCCCGCACCCCCACCTCCCGCACCTCTCAGACGGATCACCAGCATGCCCTCCACTGCTTCCGACCATGGGTACCTGAAGAATTTACTTACAACTAAGTTTAAAATCGTGCAACCTTGCCTCATCATCATCATCAGCTGCTTATAGCTCCACTGCTGGACATAGGCCTCTTCTAAGGAACCTAACAGAGCCCGATCTGCTGTTTTTCGTATCCTGATGATAATATGATGACATCCTGGCTGATTTCAGCCACAGCGGCCAGTATCGATAGAGACCAGCCACAGGAGATATTAGGTAGAAATCAAGCGCAGGACCCAAGAATATACTCTCCGAGACACGGAGGTTAAGATCTATATTTCCAAACTATGGGTGGTATTAAGTATTTCTGTAATCAGAAAAACTCAATAACACTTTTTGGCACTTAGCTACGGTCGCATACATTAACTACTAGACCAACGAGGCAGTTGACAATATAAGAAATATATGACGTGTTAGAGTTTGGCCGACAAGAACAAACCGGCCTGCTGAATACCAGTGGAATGCCGGATTCCTAATATCTGTTATCTTACCTGACGCACACAGTCCAAACCAGTCTTTCACTAGTTTTCAGTACTTTAGGCGCATGGCGGACGCTGAGTTGGAATGGTGGAAGCTCATAGTGGCCTACCCAGAACACGGCAGAACCCTGAAATAAATAGAGGTTTTTATATTTTAGGTAATAAACAGACGATGAGCCACAGAGTAACTGTTCTAATAATTCTAATTAAAGTTCCAAGCCAAAGGAACAAAATTACATAAAACTATCTTTGAAGCTGGTTGTTGATTGTGTCAAAATATGAGCAAAGATGGTCCTTTGAGTTTTTGAAGTGTGCAGATGAGCTAATTTCTACTTAAGTGATAATACCTGGGATCCATCTTCTAGCTTGGCTCTGAGCGTCCATTTGCCGGAGGGTGCCAGTGTATCCAGCTGGTATTGTAGTTGCGCTAAACCGAGCCGAGTCCTCACGCGGAGCCACTGAGCTACACGAGTTCCCTGCCATGCGCCTTGTGGTCCTTCGAGCCATACTTCTTCTATCTGGAAGGATGAAATATAATTAAAATAGCCGGTCACAATGAAGCAGTTTCCTATACTGTATGGTTTAGCAGTCCCAATAAAATGTAGTACAGCCACGCTGATTTCAGCATGAATGAGCCGCCTCGACCAGGGCACTGCTTATACACAGAAGACTAACAAGAGCTCGGAGGCCTAATATTGCAATTGCATCTCACTATGCTACCATAGTGCGTTACTAAGCATTGTCTCATTCACATTGAGGACGATGAACCATACGCCTGGATTCTACTAATGCTTTCCATCAGACGGTGTCACTTTTATAGGCCTACATATATATATTTTATAAATAAAATAAATATAAATATTTCGGACTCCTACACACAACGTCATCTAGTCCCAAACTAAGCAGAGATTGTATTGAGGGTACTAAACAACTGATATAAATACATAAACATACTTTTTTTTTGTAAATACATACATATTATACATAGAAAAACACCCAGACTCCAAAACAAATAATTGTGGGTCACACAAATATTTGGTCTTACCCGGGAATCGAACCCGAGACCTCTTGATCAGCAGCCGCATACACTAACCACTAGACCAACGAGGCAGTCATCATATTTATAAATGATGTATGACATAAGACAAGGTTTTTTTTATTCATATATAACTAGGCTAGAACCAATAGGCCGAACATCAATGAAAAATATTACGAAAACGGGAAATATTTATTAATTAAAGTGTGTGAATTATTAAAGTGACACATTTGAAGTTGTGAAGGTTAGTCATTAAATTAATCATCAACAACCCATAGCGTCCCACTGCTGGGCTCAGGTCTCCTCTCAAGAGAGGGTTAAGGCCATACGTCCCCCCACTGGCCGAGTGCGGGTTGGGGACTGGCAAGACACGTTGTGAATTAATGAATTAATCAAATGATGGCAATATTGGTTATGAGGTTATCGCAAACATATAAATTAATTCATTCACTCACTCGGAGTGATGTGTTAAACTCAGATTAAATTAATCAATTGATCTTTATTATCAAGCAATTAATCGAATTAAATTACTTAAAGGTTGTTCTGGAAACAAACGATTCAAGGGTATTAATTAAGGTTCTTTATTGAGTTGTTTGGTTTGTTTTTATAAACACAAAAAAAAATTATTTCGATATAGAGATGACATTTACAGTAGGCCAAAACCTCCGTTCTAAGGAGAGGCCTATGTCCAGCAGTGGACTGTTGAAGGCTGTGGATGGTGATGATCTCTAGCATTGTGAATATTCCTGTGACGCTGGAGACTATGCAAACATAATATATGAAACGGATACAAAGAACGCTCAGACTGTAAACAACAATTCGTAGATCACATGATGTGTTGTTATATCTGGTGTTTGAAACCACAACCATCACCATGATAGAAAGCGGCAGGGGACCGCTTAAACCACTATGCAATTACTGCAAATGTCCAGATGATTGTTACTCTTTCACACAAAAACTACTGAACCGGTTTAGTAGAAACTTTACAGTGTGGAACTTTACACTTTGGTGTCTTACGTATTTTGCTGTCATCGACTCTAACTCACCCACGCCACGGGAAGAATTTGGATTTTGAACTGGTGACCCTAGAGCAAGGTAGCCTATGACTGGCAGTGCATGTGGTAGTAGGGACTAGAGTCACGCTGATTTCTGCACGAAGTGGCCGGCTCAACGTGGGCAGTACTACCCTTACACAGAAAACCTAGCTAAAACTGACAGCATTCGTGTTGTCGTAGTTCGTTGGTGAGTGTGAGACCGGAGGCCCAATAAAGAAGCATTTCATTAAGCCGCCATAGTCACCATGCTGCATTGTTGTACATTGTAGCGACTTTCATAGACAGCGCAAGCTAAAACATACAACAGCGCCATCTATCGAAGAAACAATGAACCACGGAGTAATGGATCGAACTATATGAACCAAGTAACTACTAATCCTGCATCGCGATATGTAATCATATATAGAACACCGCAACATCAACAGGCCGTGGTGCGCCTCACACAATCACCTCGCCTAGTCGGAGTATGCTCCCTTTGTGTTCGAGGGACATGACATGACACACTCGTTCCTCCACATTTACAACGAGTATGGTGATGTATAAATAAAATTGAAAAGGCTAACTATTGGTTACTAAGTAATTAAATAAAGCATAAATTACAATAAGCGAATACAACCGTTACGCATTTAACCCAGTGACACTGTCTCGATAAACTTAAGCAAATATTGATAAAGCAATAAAAAACTTTAAGCACTTAAGTTTAAACGTTTTACTTTTTTTATCTCACATATGAGAAGAGAAAGCTTTTCGTCCGTATATGTATTTAAGAACTTGTATTTTCTTTGCTTTTGTTCCGGACAAACCAACAGACAAAAAAATTAAAAATACTTTTTTTATGTAGGCATCGTATGTACTTTCATATATTTAGTGCAAAGCTATTAATTTAAAATCACAAACAGACACTCCAATTTTATTTATTTGTATATAGGTTAATGGTGACTGGCAAAATCGAGGGGAAAAGACCCAGAGGCCGCTGCCCGTTGCGCTGGACAGACCAAGTTAGTTTCTTTCTCGGAAGTACGATCCATGCTGCTCTGCATGCTGCCTGTAAATGGCAAACCGCCATTCACAAAACTTTAATAAGTAGGGGTCACGACCCTTAGAATTGAGGAAAACGACGCAAAGAGGAGGACTAGTACCACAGAATACATAATAGTACCAGCACAGAAGACTCACTCCGAAAAGTAAATTAAAGTTATAGATACCCTCGGTGTCAAAAGATTAAGTTCAATTTAGATCGCACAGCGCCGAATCACTACGATTATATTTACCTACAACTGCATCTCTTTCTATCGTGTAACTCTGAACTGTTCTGACGATGTCTGTTCGACCGGCGTGTCTGACCCGGCAGGCAGCCGGCCGACTATACCTAAACTGCGGAGTGACACCCCCCTGCTAGTACCTAACGATAAATAAGTCACTGTACCAGGTAACTGTGATATCAATACAAATAAATTAAACTGAGGTGTCTGTTTGTAATATCAGATGAACAGTTGTTTACTAAATGCATATGAAAGTATTTTTAACCGACCTTAAAAAAAAGGAGGAGGTTCTCAATTCGTCGGAATCTTTTTTTTATGTATGTTCAGCGATAATTTCGTCGTTTATGAACCGATGTCAGAATTTTTTTGCATTGGAATGGGCGTAGCATACAGGTGGTTCCATCGTCACCATATCGGGATCTGATGATGGGATCCCAAGGAAATCGAGGGAACCGATCAAATATCATAGGCACAATTGTCGCGATTTGGGTACTCGGAATAGTTTTTCTTTGAAGTCGGTTCCTTTGTTTTTTTTTTAAAGACAACTCCCGCATTAGGAATATAAATTCCTGTGTCGCGGGGGACTTTACAAACATACATGAAACGGACACAAAGAACACCCTGACTAAGAACAACAAATTGTGAATCATACAAAGTGTGGTCCTACGTGGGATTTGAACTCACGACACTTGGCGCAGTAGGAAGCGGCGTGGCGACCGCTTAAGCCACTAGGCCAAAAGTGCAGTCAGTTTGTCTGTTTCATTCATTATGATTTGTTTTGAAGTTTGTTTCAGTCATTATGATTACTATTACATTTCTTTATTACATCAAAAAATCCATTATCAAAATTTATGTCACTCTGTTTGTTCCGCTTAATCTTTGAGATGGCTGGATCGATTTTGACGAGACTTTCATTGAAAGAAAGCTGATATATAAGGAGTAAACTTAGGCTACTAGCTACAACCATAACAGCGGGTAACACCGCGGAACCAAGCTAGTTCGTAATAATGCAAGTGAGACTACATCTGTGTTATTGTGCCAACCGGTCCATCGACAATCGGTAACTGTAAACGATATATCGATCGTTCTGATAATCGATTGTGGCGTGATGCGCTTTGTTGCTTCTGTACTGTTCGGTGTTTGGTTTAGTTTATATTTGTATCATAATGTACAGTTGAATTTAACGGTTTCAAGTACGAATCGAATCATTTTTAGAATAGACTTAAATAGCTTATAACGTCTATACATATAGATAAAATATTTGAAATATAGAAAAAAATATGTGAAAGAAATATATGTATGTTACTTAAGTACAGCCTTAGTAGACTGAATAAAAATGATAAATGAATATAGTAATTAATAATTATCTTACACTTATGAATGTTAGTAATTTTTGCACAATAGACATATATGATAATGATGTTATAAGATAAACTAAATGTGATGCAGAGAGTTCTAAATCTTTATTAATAAGTATTAAAAATAAGAAAATTACTCTGTCTGTCGTTTTTGACGTAAAAACTATTGAAGCGATTTAAATGAAATTTATTACCCAGGTAGTCTGTCAGCAGTCAGAAGCCTGGGAATGGACATAGGCTACTTTTTAAAGCGATAACAAGAGTTTAGTGTTACGGAGATGAATATGCTGCGGTGGAAGTGTGGAGTCACTTGTACTCCTGCACTCGAGGCAGCCTTCATGTCCGTGACATCGCAGACAATATGCAGAAGAGTCACCTGAGCTGGTACGGTCACGCTTTGCGGCAACCGCCTGGCCATGTGGGTAGCAAATGTTTGGTCACGCCGCCCCCACTGGGTCCCGGTAGTAGGGGCAGACCCAAGAAGTGTTGACTTGATGTCGTAATGGGTGACATGCGTGTTAATGGTCTCACTACCAAGGATGTCGAAGACCGGGTAAAGTGGAAGAGGAAGAGCCGGAAACGAAAACGCAAGGATAATGCTGAACCGACATACACGCGGGCGGAGCCGCGGGCGAAGGTCAGTACGATATATACAAGAGTAGTCCAAGACCAAAATGAAAACGGATTAATCACGTAATAAAGGAAACTTACAGAAAGAGAGAAATCTCTGGACTGACGTATTTTAGAAAATAATCTATATAAATAAATACAATTGACGTGTCTGTATGTTATATCAAAATAACAGTTTCTTACCAAATGAATATGAAATTATATACGTTTAAAATTTTCGTCTGTTTGTCTGTTTGTTTTGGTTTTGGGTAATCTCAGGAACGGCTGGATCAATTTTGACGGGACTTTCACTGGGTCATTAGGAGACTTTAGGAGTTACTTAGGCTACTTATTTTAGACTAGCTTCGCTTCGCGACGTTTTTTTTTTTATTTATTTTTTTTAAAAAGACAACTCCCGCATTAGGAATATTAATTCCTGTGTCGCGGGGGACTTTACAAACATACATGAAACGGACACAAAGAACACCCAGACTCAAAACAACAAATTGTGAATCACACAAAGTGTTGTCCTACGTGGGATTTGAACCCACGACACTTGGCGTAGTAGGAAGCGGCGTGGCGACCGCTTAAGCCACTAGGCCAACCGTGCAGTCACTCGTTACTCGCGATTCACAACTATAACCGCTCGTAACGCCGCGGGACACAGCTAATAGAAGAATAAAACTCATTGTTGCGATGGCCCGAGAAAAAATTATAGCTATAAAATATCACTACTAATTAAATAGTTATTTATTAAAATCATAAATTCATTCATGATATAAAATACCTAGAGGTTGAACGTCGCTCACGTAATATATTATATTCGAGTTATTATTATGGATTTACAAAAAAAAAGTATGTTTATGTATTTATATCAGTTGTTTAGTACCCATAATACAAGCTCTGCTGAGTTTGGGACTAGATGACGTTGTGTGTAAGATGTCCGAAATATTTATTTATTTATTTATTATGATTATATTAATAGTTACAATACTTATAATATAAGCTAATAAATCAAAAGTTTTATTAAGAATGACACCCACAGAACATTTCTCTGTTCTATGACGAAACTTAATGATTCTAATATACCATCAGACTTAAATCGAATAAACAACAAATCCTACTTATTCATTTTCCTTTTTATAACATTTTTTTTTCCAAACTAAAATTTTTCTTAATTACTCCATAAAAAATAAGCTATCTGCCAGGGAGAGCTCCGTCTAAATCGGTCGTGTGTGAGATAATAGTATGACAGTATGTCAGGCCATCATTATTTTATTAAATAATTCGCGGTAAGTAAATTCAAAGCATTGTAACGAGCTACAAAACGCGTACATGGGTCCGCTAGCACACATAATTAGCTAGATATTCAAGAATGTTTGTTTCACAATTGAAACTGGTCAAGAAATCAACTAAATAGAACATCTAGCCGGTCCGCATTCAATTGTGGATGAAACAGCTATTAAGAGCGCAGATTTGTATCGCAATGTTTACAAACACATACTGTTCTCATAGCACTGTCTTTGATTTAATCATGCGTCGGCAATGTAACAAGGTGAATACGCGATTGGTAAGAACAATAGAATTGTTATTAATGCGATTTAATTTTGATAACAAGTAAAATTTTAAATTTAAATCCCCCAGCTGATTGGAGTCATTTCCATCTTACATAGATAAAAACACTCCCGACTAATTCACCTTTCAAACTAAAACCAAAATCAAAATCGATTAATCCGTTCGGGAGCTACGATGCCACAGACACACAAACACATACACTTCAACCTTATAACACCCCGTCGTTTTTGCGTCGGGGGTTAATAAGGTCAGGTCTAACTGTTTATAATTAACACCCAGAATCAGAACAAAAATTTGTGAATCAAACAAAGTGTGCTCCCACGTGGGATTTGAACCCACGACACTAGGCGTGGCGACCGCTTAAACCACTAGGCCAACTGTGTCAAGTCAGTCATTTTATACTGTAATTCATGTTAACGGAAATGCATTAAAACATACGAAGAGGCAATGGGTGAAAGTATAACATGAACACCGATACATATGTAAGTCAATGAACATGTTTAAGAGAGATCCTTTGACTAGTACAAACATGTTGAGAAAACGAGTTGCTCGTAAACCGTGTTACGGTAATGTTTGGTTATGGAGACGGGATTTATAACTTTTTTACACAGTTTTATGAGGAGAAAGGAAGCGAAAAGAATGACATTATAGGGATGATAAATATACCTCAGTCTTTTGTTTTGTCTGTCCTGAAGAAGCTGAGCGATCACTATGTTAGGCTCGAACCGAAAAGAAAAATCGAACACCATCTGTATCTACCAGAAGCTGGGGAACCAGGTGTACCCTAGAAACGGCATACCTGGATCCTCGACGTACCTGGGAACATCTACAGCTTGATACATGACCCCTAATTCGATGCTTTCATCACATGGGATAAGAGGGAATACAAGGGCTAACCTAACGACGCATTTGCCTCCAGAGCGTCGTAATAATCTCTCTCTAAAATGCCGTTACCATATTATTAATATTGCGGGCCTCTATTAAGATCATTCGTCCGTGTGAGTGTTGCTAAACCAATTACTTCCAGGGCTCAACCTGTGTAATAAATAACAAAAATGTGATGTTGCAAATTGTAAATTGATTAATTTCATCATACGCAGAACGTGTAATGTTGTTGAATTCTTTGTTTATTACCGCGCGAGCAAATTGATGGTATTTTTTCAGTAGAATTATTTATTGAAATTTTTTAATGACTTTTTTTGGAATATTTGTGAGAACTTCTCTGGGTGGCCTTATTGGCAATAAAATCCTACATTGCATGGGTTAGCACTTTAACATTATTCGTACGAGTATTCTTGGGCATCAAGGACGCCAATACACTTAAGAGCTTTGGGGCACATTTTCATGGCGGCGATGATCGCTTGCCATTGAGTGATTTGCCTCCTATATCAGTCAAAAAGAAACAGAAGTGACTCATCTAATCACTTGCTTCTATACCACAAAAATACGGATGAAAAAGACAATCAAAGCCGCGGGTAAAAGAAAATGCCGTTTTAAATATATTTTATTTTATTGCTATTAAAAGCATTTAATAGTAACGCCGCCATAATGAGTGTTTCTACCGTCTCAGCACAAACGAGTTTTGCAGACGTCGCTCAATAAAACCAGGTCAGTAGTACATGGTATACATACATGCTTTAAAACAATACTTTAATTAATATTTATTTTCCATATAGTAGTGTGAAGCGGTCATAGTCGAGTAGCCTTAGGTGATTGGAAACAATTACTGAAGGTAAGCAATGACGGCGTGGTCAGACCTAGGTGGGTGACCGTTTTGGCATGATATGTTATGAGCGTTTCCGTGATTCAGAGGTCAAGTTTAGCAGTCGGTCCCGGTGAAGCTTAGTTGGAGGCCTTCGGGCGGCTTAAAAACATTAAACGGCAAGATTACGTAGCCACAACGTATCTTGCCAGTCTCCAACCCGCACTCGGTCAGCGTGGGGACGTATGGCCTTAACCCTCTCCTGGGGAGACCCGAGCCCAGCAGTGGGACATTTTGGGTTGTTGTTGCTGCCTTGTTGGTCTAGTGGTTAGCGTATGCGGCTGCTGATCAAGAGGTCTCGGGATTCCCGGGTCGAACCAAATATTGTTGTGATCCACATATATTTGTATCAGTTGTTTAGTACCCGTAATTCAAGCTCTGCTTAGTTTGGGACTAGATGATGCTGTGGGAAACATGTCCGAAATATTTATTTATTATTTACAGAATACTTAGTGTAATCCCTTGGGTGTGATAAGAGTCGCTTAGGCAGCAAACTACGCCGGTCAACAACACAATAAAGAGATGGAGAATTAAGAGACTTAACACAAACACTATACGAGTGCTGAGCTCAGATATCCTCACAGGAGAGAGTTAACGCCATACGTACAGTAGGTCAAAACCTCAGTTCTAAGGAAAGGCATATTAAGTCTAACAATGCACTAGTAAAGGCTGTTGACGATTAATTATTCACGAACATTTGGGTGAAAATTTTAGTGAATTTAGGCTTTCGAGAAGTTTCAATTTCGGTGAAATGCAAAGAAAGAAAGAAATGTCAAGTAGGATTTGGTGTCTTCCGATTGAACCCAAATGTTTCAAAGCATGGTTTCCGAACGAAACCAGCTTTTATTCGTCCGTCGCTGAATTTCAATTGTTTACGTGGCAATACGTGATCTTCAAGATATCTGGCTGTTGTCAGACTTTTTGGATGTATAAAGTTTTATATTCTAAACTAGATGAGTCCCGCGGTGTTGCCCGTAAAAGTCCCGTCTAAATCGGTCAGACAGACAAACAGACAGACGAATAAACAAAAATTGAAAAACTTGGTTTTTCGATGTAAGTACCGTATGAACTTTCATTAGCATTTAGTAAAAAAAACTGTTATTTTTGATATTAATCACACAAATTTTAAATTTATTAATCCCTACTATCCCTACTTATACTATAAATGCGAAAGTAACTCTGTCTGTCTATCTGTCTGTTACGCTTTCACGTCTAAACCACTGAACTGTTTTTGATGAAATTTGGTATGAAGATAGAACTGAACTTGGGAAAGGACATAGGCTACTTTTTACCGCGATAACCGACCTACACGCGGGCGGAGCCGCAGGCGAAAGCTAGTTGATATATAAAATCTAAATCCATTGCTATAATTTTTCTTTACGCAAACAACAATGAAACTTGGGTTTATTAAATAGAATGACATCACAATAAATTATGTTATTTTCCAAATATAATTCATGTTTGTGAATAACAAATGGTGTTTTTAGGAAACCAATGTTTGTATAACTATCGAATATAACAATGACATTATAAAAACCAGACAATAGTGTCGATTAAAATAATGGTATACCTAGTGTATCAAAGCCAAGGCCAGCCGGCTCACTAGCTGATACAAGCGGTGTTACAGAGTAAAGCTAGTCTTAAAAAATAAGCCTAAGTTACTCCTTAGGGCCATTAGCTTTCTGTCAGTGAAAGTTCCATCAAAATCGATCCAGCCGTTTCATAGATTATCCGGAACAGTTTTTTTTTTAAATTGCATTTTTGGTGTAAGTAACGTATATACTTTCACATGCATGTAGTAAAAAAAACTGTTAGTCTGATATTACATTCAGACACTTTAATTTTATTTATCAAAATATTTTATTTATTATATTTTTATTCATTATATACTATATCTATATATATATATAAAGATGAATTGCTATTCGTTAGTCTTGCTAAAACTCGAGAAAGGCTGGACCGATTTGGCTAATTTTGGTCTTGAATTATTTGTGGAAGTTCAGAGAAGGTTTAAGGTGAATAAATATGAAAGTAGTTTAGGTCTTCTATTTATCAATTGATGCAGTACTAAGTCTGCTAGAGTCAGCTAGTTATGTATAGATTTTGAGTTTCTAACACTAAATATCACAAACTACTATACCACAGAACAATGAAATTCTCTTCTATGTGTTATACTGCTATACAACCGTCCTCACCTCTCATTCTGAGTGAGGGAGTACCTCGTACCTCGTAACATCACTCGGGTAACGGGTTCGATTACCAGTTCGGGTCAATAATGTTATTGGGTGTTTCTTATTAAAGAAATACTTAGGAACAGCCCGTAATTTGGAAGTAGTAGAGCCCCCAGTAGAAGAGCCACGCTGATTGCAACACGATGGGGCTCGATCGGGACAGTTCTACCCTCACACAGAAGACTAACCTAAAATGACATCAATCGTGATGTCACAGCAGTTTCAGCGTTCGACACGCTGCTTTCTACTGCGCCAAGTGTTGTGGGTTCAAATCCAACACGGGATACCACTTTGCGCGATTCAAAAATTGTCTGAGTCGTGGTGTTCTTTGTGACAGGACTATATTCCTAATGCGGGAGTTTTAAAAAACTTAGTAGTCTTTTAAAAAAAAAGAAAAATAATTAGCAACAAAACTAATACATTACTGTCCGAAATAGCTATGTTAGTGTTAGTGTGAATTACTCACCGATCCATGTGAAGGAGCCAGGTCAGGTTTAAGTGCCAGGATCCGAGCACGTACAGTCTCTCCAGGCCTGTAGCGTGCGCGTTCACTCTGCACGCAGAGGACGCGACCACTCGATATCCGTAAAGTAAGACGACGTTCCCAAGTGCATTGTGCTTCTGGATATCTGAGGAGTTAATTCAGAGTCAATTAGGCTGCACGGATGGTGTAGTGGTTCAAATGGACACTTCTTACTGTACAACACGGTTCGATTCTCACATGGAAAAAAAATGGAGATCTATGAAGTGTTTTTATTAACTGATAATCTATACATTCAATAAATTAAAATTATTAATATCCGTTAAAAAATTAAAATTAGGCGCTACCTACGTAAGAGGTTACTAGTAAGAAGACGGTAAGAATAATTGGTAAAAACGTTTTACGATGTCGTGCTCACAATTATTTGTAATGGGTGGGAATCGAACCCAAGAACTCTGGCTGCCAGTGATCACTATAGCCATCCCTGTCTAATGTTCTACCTGTTCTATATTTATCAGGAGTCTTTTTATGATGCGGATAGTGTAAATTAATTCTGTAGATATTTTTCAATTTTTTGAAGTAGGTAGAGTCAAGTGTCTTACTGTAATTTGACAATCAAGTCAGCCTTGGTGTTGGGCAGTTGAGGAACGCTGATGTCCAGACAGCCACCGTCTCCTGCGGAAGATGAAAGAAAGGTTACCAAGAACCCAAAACGTTCCACTGCTGGGCTCTCCTCTCAGAAGAGTGAGTGCGGGGACTGGCAAGACTAATTTTGCCGTTGGATATCTTTAACACGCCCGAAGGGCTCCAACTAAACTTGACGACTGTTAACCCATGATAATGACCGGGACGCACTGCTTAACGAGACCTAACTCCCAGCGTGTGCTTAGCCTAAAGTCCCGCCTGTCCTCATTGCAATCTTGTTGAGGATACGCGGAAGACTGCAGCCGAGAAGACCAACAAGCTATTGAGGCTCAGCGGGGACTGAAAGCCACTATCCGCCCGAATTTTAGCCGTTCGACGATAAACTTCGGCTATCCCTTTCGCCTCCAAATATAATCCTACGATAGTCACGTATGGTTCTAACCGCAAATATCCTATGCGGGCGCCAGAAACGCTTGTTAAATCTAACGTCACATCAGGGCAACACAATGTACATAAAATGAAATCTAATTGCAATAAAAACAAGAAAATAAATTGATTACACTTGATCTCCGTAACATAAACAATTTACGTTCGTTTTATTGTCGTTACATGGAACTAATACCGCGAAACAAAACAATTAGTCATTGCTAACACACGCCTACATGCGATCTAAAGAAGGATCGCTTACCGCCGCAGACTTGAAGTATTGTAAAAAATATTGATAAAAAATAAAAGCATTATAAAAAGTTTAGACAAATATTCCAAATATTTGACAGTTAAATTATCTCTATTTTAATCTGAATACTAAACATACATACATATTAAGTCGAAACTCATTTACATTAATATAATACGTCCGACTTTTATATGTTTCTAAAGTATACCTACGTTTTTTTTTCATCTACGACAGACAAAAGAAACAATAATATGATATCCTACAGATTCTTTAGAGTACGTCCATAAGAAATAATGTAATTTCTTAAGTACTAATCTGTTAACAAATAACATTATTTTGATGTTCTACAGTAAAAGGAAAAAAAACATACAAAAAGAATATATCAAAAAATTCTAAAACTCTGTCAAAATTGGGAACAGATTCTACATTTTATTTTTCACGAGTACCACTTCATTATCACAACGTGAGTTAGAAAATGTAACTACTTGATCCTGTCACTAAACCATGACTTGATGGAAAAAGATGAGTCGTCAAGTTACTCTAGCTATTAGAACCAGGCCTGAAATGGTGGCTAGAGATGCCCCAGATGCAAGGAGGTCAAGAGAGTGTACCTTCCATCAGACTTGCTTTGCGTCAATAAAACTACACACATCAAAAGTGTCTAGGGATCAACATATATTTTTGCAATAACTTTTCTCCTGATTGATATTAATTAAAAATTTCTTTAAGGATTCATCAAATAAAGTGTTTTCGTTTGTCACAGTAACGATAAACCAAGTCACCTTTGCATTAGTAAAGAAATTTGCCATTTTCCTAATAAAGGGATTTTTGACATTTGAACCACTAACATTAAAGTTCGAAAAAAAGACTGAAATAACAGTTTTCTTTAAAATTTTATTAGGTAACTTAAACAATTAATAATCCGTGTTTCTACCGCGAACACTAACAACACAAGAACATCGGTTTGGCATACTCAAAATGAGTTCATCCAAATCACGCTGTGGAATGGCCGCCCATGTTCGTTGCAACAACAAAAAAAGGTCTTCTTGCGACTGCATACCCTCCATATTCGGCAGAGCTCTTCTCTGTAGCATATCCCATGCATGCTCAATCGGGTTCAAGTCTGGCGACTGAGCAGGCCAGGGCAGGACATTGATGTTAGCTGCGGCGAGAGTCTGTCTTACAACTCTTGCGGTGTGCGGTCGTGCATTATCATGCATTAACTGAAATAAGGGACCGATTTGCACTTGTAGAGGAACGATGACGTCTGATACAATCGTCTCAGCATAAATTTGAGCCTTGAGGTTGCCTCTGATCCAAATCAACTCAGTTCTTCCGCCGATCCAAATACCCGCCCATACCATGATGGTTCCACCACTATAAGGATGGACTTCCTGGCAGGATTTTAATCGCTGTTGGCGTCCAGGGGTTCTCCAGTGTCGTATACGTCTTGTATCCGGTCTCATACCAAAACGAGACTCATCAGAAAAGCACACGAAACGCCATTGTTCTTCTGCCCAATTTCTGTGTTCAAGAGCCCATTGATATCGAATCCTACGATTGTGCATTGCTATAGGTGGTACCCGTAGCGGTCTTCGGGAATGAAGGTTCACTTCATGCAAGCGGTTTCTGACTGTTTGGTCGCTAATTAAGTTCCCTGAAGAATGATGAAGCCTCACGGCTAACATCATGGCGGTTATTGTTGGAGCTCTTCGAGTTAAGATTTGAATGTATCGGTCTTGTCTCCGTGTGGTGCAGCGATACCGTCTTCCATGGCGCTCAGCCACGGTACCAGTGCTTCGGTAACGTGTCCAAAGTCGACTGATAACACTCTGACTTGTATTCAGAGCTAAAGCCACAGTACGTTGCCGGGAACCAGCTTCTATCATTCCCACGGCTCTGAGCATTTCTTCCCTGCTTAAATGACGTCGCCGCTCCATAATAACGTTGGTTTTAATCAGTAGTAGGGAAACAGTAGCACTAATAATTTCTTCAATGCGTTGTATGTTTTTATAGGGAAAATATTGGCAGCTGATTTTCATCTTTTACTCGAATTTGATTGACAGTTCCTGATTCAAATTATGAAATGCACCAAAAAGGATCCATATAAATTTATAAAATCATCAATTTATTACAAAGCCACATCTCAATCTCAAGAAATCCGCATAAAAATGCTTGATCCCTAGACACTTTTGATGTGTGTACTTCAGCTTTTAAGAATTTGCAGCTAAAAGTGTTTGTGTTGAGCTAAATAAACAATCTGACATTGTGCAAAATACCTGGAGGCAGTTCCCTGGAAGCTGTAGTAGTCAGAAGGTCCTCAGTGAGCAACGTGAGCAGCAACCTTGCAGGTCCGTCTGGATGGAATCTTGACACACACGCACGGTTTATTCCTCCGGATTTGAGGACTCCTGGCGCCAGAACCAGGTGGTTCTTATCCGTGCAAGGGTTACTGTAAAATAATAATTGGATTAGATACCTTAGGCTATCATGGTTAGGATGGGGTGGTGTCTTGAATTTTGTACTTTATTGAGTGCCACATAAGGGTTTGTATGTCGTTACACCAAGTGATGTGAGTTCAAACACATCTCACATTGGATAACACTTTTTGTGATATATAAATTGTTAGTCTGAGTGTAGATTTTCATATCAGTGGAATTCAATTCGCCCTCAGGGTTGCGGTGGTCGGATGCTAGTCGCTCCGTGTGAGAACTGATATTCAGGTAAAACCGGTTGAACTAGTAGCCAACTTCAAATAAAATTGGAAATATTCTCATTTATCCCTTTGCCGGTTTCTGTCGGGAGTTTTAGTATCAGGTGTTCGTTTACTCCTTTATACTAACTGTTAACTGCCTCGTTGGTCTAGTGGATAGCATATGCGAAAGCTAATTAAGAAGTGTCGGATTCAAATCCTGAGTCGGGTCAAAAAGTGTTTTTGCGTTTTCCTTACGAAATTCCTAATAGCAGCCCGGAGTTTGGAAGTTTGGCGGTGATTCACGCCCGTGCCCCGGAGAGCACGTAAAGCCGGTCGGCCCCGGTTGTCATGAAAATCTATGACAATCGTTACTGGGAGGTCAGTGCCCTCAAAATTACTGACAACTAGTTCAAGCGAATTTCAATTCTCCCTCAGGGTTGCGGAGGTCCGATGCCAGTCGCTCCGTGTAAAAACTGATATTCAGGTAAAACCGGTGAAGTGTGTAGAGGTCAAGGAAACTTTTTGTATTAGAAAAATAAGAAAAACATCATGAATTATCGTTAGGACGGAAACTTTGGAGACCACTCATAACACAGACCCTGTTGGCCCTGTATCTAATTTTTATTTGATGTTTACACTTTGCCATAAAACTAAGAATCAGTCGATTGCGAGTCGGACTCGCGCACTAAGGATTCCGTAACATTATCTAAACAATTGAACTGTCTGCCTGTTGTCATTATCATTGTCCATCAAAAAAACGACAACAAAATCACATCTGTTGAATGGGAGCCCACATAAATATTTATTTTATTACGTTTTAAGTATTTGTTGTTATAGCGGCATTAGTTAAAAATTTCTTACTGTCTCATGTCTCATGTACCGTGATAGCTAGTATCACGGTACATGAGACACAACCTGGTGACAGACGAACGAACAGCGGAATCTCAGTAATACGGTTTCATTTTACCCTTTTTGGGTACAGAATCCAAAAAAAAAACATACAATAACATATACAAAGTCAAGTCAAGTCACGTCTACGACATCATCAGTGATGAAGAAACTTGGATCTATACCTACGATCCTGCTTCCAAATAACAATCTACAATCTGGGTCTTTCAAGACGAGCCAAAGCCGACTCAAGTTGTTCGTTCTCGAAGCGCTTCTAAGAAAATGGTAGCCACGTTCGTTGGAAAATGCCATGCCATGTTACGACTATTTCACTTGAAGATCGTAGAACGGTTAACGCAGAGTGGTATACAGTTTGTTTACTATAAGTGATCACCGAACTTCTAAAATCTAACTCAAAGCGACTCATCATCCTGCACCACGACAACGCAAGCTCACACAGCGCTCGTCAAACGATTGAGTATTTGAAGTTCCATTTTACCCTTTTGGGTACAGAACCCTAAAAACATACAATAACATAATACAAGATTCGTGTCAGCATTAATCACATTAATTAAACACATACTGTTTTATAATGCAATAAAAAGCGGTCATCACGACTTCAATACATCATAATGTATAATTACAAATGATAGAACAAAAACTGATGAGAACGATTATACGGTTGTTTCCTCTTATAAACTCAAGGTCTGGGTGACCTTGTTTGACCATTATATACAAAACACCATGACATAAGCATGAATTGTATATCGCGGCATGGGAATCAATGCCGTGATTCTATTGTTAGGATTTAACGGTGAAAGATGTTTTAGATTGTAATAATTTTTGCCTTTTCATAGTTCCGTTAAACGGGACCCTATTACCTAGACTCCGTTGTCCGTCTGACTCTAGCCTAGTTTAGACAATTGAAATTTTCACAGATGATTTATTTTTGTTGCCAATGTAAAAACAAATACTAAACATAATAAAATAGGTATTTATTGGGGCTCCCATACAAGAAACGTGATTTTGCTCGTTTTTGCTCGATATTGATAATGACAAAGATATAAATGAAAGCGAAGGTACAAGGTTCCTACATACATACATATTATTTTATATAGAAAACATCCAAACTCTGAAAGAAATCTTTACAGATCATACAACCAATTTGTCCGATCCGGGAATCGAACCAGTTTCTTCAGCACACCAGTTGTATATGCCACCACTGCGCCACCAACAAAGTCAACGTATACCACTCATAAAAGTGAAAATTAAGGAATGAAGAATTATAATTTATTATGATAAACTAACCCCTTTAAATAATTTGACAGCGAATAAGTCCACTGTATAATAATAACTAAGTATAAAACAGAAATTGTATTTGGATATATTTTTTAAGTCGGTGATATTTTTTTAAATGTAAATGTACCCTTATTTTAATAGTTCATTTAATTTATCAACCATGTTCATAACAAACAAAGAAGTATAGAAACCCTTCAACAGAAAAATATTTTCATTTCATAAAAATAAGGTTACGAGTATAATTGTGAATGAATTACAGGGAAAAATCCTTTGCAAACGCCCTAAGGTCGATGGATTTACTTCTAATTACATAGTCTTGACTAACAATAACAATAATTAATATTTCCTCTTTCTTAGGGTTTCTAAGATTAAAAGGAAAAAAGAAAAAAAAAAATCTAACATACACAGGATACATGGTTATATACACCATAAACAGAATAAGATATTGGACCTAGAGGCCTAGATATATCTAACGCATAGGCGTTAGATATATCTAGGCCTTTTAGTTTAAATAAATTAAATAACTTTATTTGTTATGGACGTTCTATAGAGAATCTGTAGGATATCATATTATTGTTTCTTTTCTGTCTCAGATGAAAAAAAAACTAATAGTTTTAAAACATAAAAGTCTGACGTATTTTATTAATGTATATGAGTTTCGAATTAATATGTATGTATGTTTAGTATATCTTGTATACAAGGCCTAGATAACTTTGCGGTTCGGATCAAATGGCTGTATAATCTGCAAATATTCGTTTCGAAGTTTGGGTATCTCCGATGTATAATGTGTATGTAGTATAAATGTATTTATATCAGTTGTCTAGTACCTACCAATACGTTAGTACAAACTCTGCTTAGTTTAGGACTAAATGGCGTTGCGTATCAGATGCCCAAAATATTTATTATTATTATTTACTATTATTGTGCACCAAGTTCAAATTTCTGAATTCTAATTTAGTATTCGCGAATTAATTAAAATGAATTATATATATTATACCTAATAACAATATTGATATATTATGAGGCAAGACAAGATTATTATAAAATGATTTCACCATGACGGGAGAAAACTGCATCAAACGTCAAATTAGGCAACGCAATCAACCAAGCAATATAATATTAATTACGAACTTTCGATACCAGTCTGGTAGTAACGTAAGTAAGTAATATTCAGTGTTTTGAATACCAAGATAAAAGTTTTTAATATTTGTGAAAAGTAGAAAGACCAAAAAATGGTTTACTAGAATTCCGAATATGCAAAATCTTCATTAATACCTTACTTTATTTATTAAAAACGGTTCAGTAATTAAATCGCTACGGTGGAGCATACATAGAATTCCTAGGGGTATAATAAATAATAGTTTATGTCTTAGTCTCAGACCTACACACACAAATTTTCATAAGAAACGAGCAAGCCGTTTCGGAGGAGTATGACAACTAACAATGTAATACCGATTCCTGAAGTATTCATGCGGTTGCTATTGTAACTTCACGACATCCGCGGGTAACACCGCGGGTCGAAGCTAGTTTAAAATAGAATTAGCCACACATATTCCTAATATTATAAGCTATCTGTCAGGAAAAAAATTCGTCAAAACTCCAACCGTTTCAAAGATTATCCAGAAAAAACAGAAATGCTGTTTTGATTTCAGTACCGTTTATACTTCTATGTGCATTTAATGAAATTGCAAACACACGCTGTATACCTGTATGTAGATTAAATTAAACGTGTCGTAGAGACAAGTCAAAGTAAATCTTATCTAACAAACAGTTTACAACGAGACATTCACTGGCATTCCGAGCTAATCTCGAGTTAAGGAGCCAGTTTCCCTTGTCCACTGATGAATGCACTCGTTAGCCTATTCTAAGAAACGTAAAACAAGTCCAAAACAACCAGGGTTGTGTGAGAATGAGACAGCATAATATTATCTGATGTTGAGTGAGTGTAAGGGGTGTCATTTTCTAAACACCGTAGTCAAAATGGAATGTTAGGTTTAAGCACTATAAAACTCTTTTTTAATCTGCAAAGAATAGAACGATTCGATCTTAACTTGTTTTATTATATCACTAGTGACTAGTTGAGCCCCGCAGCATTACCCGCGGTTAGTCTAAGTTACTCATTTCAGCTTTCTGCCAGTGAAAGTTCCGACAAAATTGGTATAGCCGTTCCGGAGATTAGCCGGAACAAACAAACAGACAGACAAAAAAATAAAAAAGTGTAGTAATGCATTTAATAAAACTTCTTAATTTGAAATTCAAAACAGACAATTCTATTTTATCTTAACAGGTCCTTCAAGCGGGGAAAAATAATCTTACTAGGCCGCCATAGTGTGGGTCACTGGTCGTACTACACTGTCCGTTGTGGCAGTGAGGATGGTGGCCTCCACTTCTAGATTCTGTTCATGCGTTCCATCAGGCGGGGCAGAGTCATTTTGGCAGCTAATATAACAAAAAATCTGTTTGTTCCGGTTAATATATTTTTTTTTAATTTGTAAAAAAGACAACTCCCGCATTAGGAATATAAATTCCTGTGTCGCGGGGGACTTTACAAACATACATGAAACTGACACAAAGAACACCCAGACTCAGAACAACAAATTGTGAATCACACAAAGTGTTGTCCTACGTGGGATTTGAACCCACGACACTTGGCGTAGTAGGAAGCGGCGTGGCGACCGCTTAAGCCACTAGGCCAAGCGTGCAGTCAAGTCAATATCTGGACCAGTTGGACCGATGTTCACGGGACTTTCAATGGCAGACAGCTGATGACATAAGGCGTAACTTAGGCTATTTTTTTCACTAGCTTTACTCATTGGCGTTGCTCGCCTTTACAACAATAACCGCAGACACAGTAATAAATAATAGTAAAGTAATGACTGAAGACACCTCATCTCACACGGGCGTCTAATCCCTAACGAGGTAAAACCTGAACGATACGTAAGATAAATTACACTCAGACAGAACAAATGATCCAGCACATCACATAATTATTTATATCAGTCAAGAACGTATACCATCTCTACCCGGGCAGTTAGAGTCATTAATTATTACCCTACAAAATCATCAATATATTGTGGAATAACAATTTTTTTCCTTAGAATATCGACAAATCTCTTCCTAGCCTTTATTTTTGTCAAGATTATTGTGGTGGGCTACTAGTTCAACCGGTTTTATCTGAATAATATTTTCCCTACGGAGCGACTGGCTTCCCACCTCGAAGGATAACTGGATTCGAAGGAAGAAATATTTGTCAGTATATTTAAGGGCACTGACTTCACAATAACGATAACTATAGATGTTTATGACAACCAGGACCGACGACTTAACGTGCACTCCGAGACAGTGACAGACTTCAATACTCCAAGAGGTTGAGTTTCCATTGTCAACAACCCAGGAGAGTCATACGTAACACTGGCTGAATGCGAGATGGGGATGTGCAAGAAACGTTGTGGCTAAGTAAATCTTACCGATGGATGTTTTTAAGCCGCCCGAAGGCATCCAACTAAGTTTTATCATTGTTATCTTATGATAATAGGGATCGACTGCTTAATGTGACTTCCGAATCACGGAAATGCTCAAACATATCATGCCACAAACGATCACCCGTCTAGATGTGAACAATAAGAGCCCAAAAAACCACATTAAAATATGCACATCATCAGCACATTCGTGGTGTCGTATTTCGTCGCTCAGTGCAAGACCGAAGGCCTAACGATGCAGAAGCATTTCTCTAGGCCGCCAGTGTCAGTAGCTATGCTGCATTGTCTACATTCGCAGTGAGGATGGTGATCACTACTCTTGGATTTTACTCATGCTTTTATTCTATACTAACTTTTATCCGCGACTCTGCCCAGGTGTAGGTTATCGCGGTAAATAGAAGCCTATGTGTTATTTGGTGTCCGTGTGGTGACGGATTAAGAATACAGTGTCTCCTATTCATTCTGCGGGTGTCGTAAAAGGCGACTAAGGGATACTTGAAACCAACCCGTCTGGCCAGCGTGGTATAGTAGGCCAAAACCTTCTTCTAAGGAGAGGCCTATGTCCAGCAGTGGACTGTTAAAGGCTGTTGATGAAGATGATGTGTTATTTTGATATGTAAGCTTTATTAGTGTAAAGTTTTATCAAAATCCATTAAATAGTTTTGCGTAAAAACATACATATATACATTCTCACAAACTTTCGCGTTTATAATATTAGCAGGATTCTATCAAGCAGAGTGCAGTAATTTTAGCAGGCTTAAATTTATAAAAGTTTGTAGAAACGCCTTTCAAAAGATCAGCATCTCAAACCTAGCTAACTATAGCTAGCATTTTTATGTCAACCATACTACTGTATAACGATTCCATTAGACGATTAAAGACGTGGTCTTCTAAACATAGCATAGACAAAAATAGAACAACATATCTCACGACATGCAAGCAGTTCTATTTTTGCTTGAATGACGCGGAGTAACAGCACAGAAGTATGTTATAGTAGCTTGTACTTGCGGTTTGATCTGCGCGTATGTAGATTATCACGGTTAGTCAAAAGCTCTGCGGAGCGAAACATAGGAACCAAAAACCAAAAGACTAAGTTACTCTTTATATCCTTAGCTATCAAAATCGGTATAGTCGTTTTAGAGATTGGCCGGATCAAACAGACCGAAAGACAGACAAATAAAAAAAAAAATTGATGTAGTACTCGTATCCACTTTTATATACATTTAGAGGAAATATTGATTAGAATTTATTATAAAAACATACTTGAAGTAATTTAATTTATTTGTATATGCGAAAGTTTGTGAGGATAGATGTTTATATGTAGGTGTGGGGGTTTGTTACTTTACCACACAAAAACTATAGCACAGATTTATATGAAATTTTGCAATATATACCCCAATAGCCGACATACACGTGGGCTGAACCGCGGACAAAAGCAAATTTTATATGCTATATTTAATTTTATATTTAATTTTACAGTAAAGAACAATTCCCTTCGACGTTATAATCAATACAAAACCCATACATCGATTCAAATACGAGATTCATTTATTGCAGTGGCAATTTCAATTGACTCTTCATTGTTGCAACTTAAAAGGCATGAAAGGTGAATAAACTTTAACAAGTGCATCGGTTGGTTCGTTGAAGAATATTCTCACAAGTCGTTTTCATTACTAGTATCGTTCTAAATTGTTACTAGGTATGTAATAACAGTGTTCAGGTGGCCTAGGGTGAGTTTATTTTACCGCCCGCGTCCGCGATGTATGCCATGGTTATTGTTGTTTATCGCTAGTAACTGAAGGTAGTCTAAAATATTACCCTTAATTACTCCTTTGTCGGTGTGGTGACGGATTAAGAATACAGAGTGTCACCACTCCTATTCATCCCGCGATTGTCGTAAAAGGCGACTAAGGGATAAACTACGCAAGACAACATCGATGCAAAGAGAATGAAAACTTAAAACCAATTATGTGTGAAAAATCATCATGGACCGTCACCCCACCTAATAAAAAACACACAGTGTGCCCTCTCCGCGCTTCTCCGTTTAGGAGGGGGAGAAGTCCATTGTGGGATCTCCTTCTGAACTTCTCCAGCGCCTGCCCGCTCCTGATGCGGGCACCGTCTCTGTACGACGACCCTCTCTTGGGCGGCGTCCCGCACACACCGACGCCGCCCCCTCGCGGCTGGCCACATAGTGCGGGTGGAGGGAAAACCCGTCCCTTCCACCCGCGGCCACACTTAAGGCGGCATGAGGCGCAGATGTTCGCGCCTCCGTCGCCCGAGTCGCCGGCGGCGAATCTGGTCCGATTGGATGTCGTCCTCCCGGGCCTTCTCCGCCGCCTCCTTCTGCGTGATTACGTCCTCGCAGAAGGTTGCGACCGCGGTAAATGAGCTCTCGCTGCCGACCATGGAACGAACGACGGCCGGCAGTGAGAGATCCCCTCCGAAGACTGCAGTGAGGACCCGGCGCTGCGTCTCCCATGCGGGGCAGACCGTCAGCGTGTGACGAGCCGAATCCTCACTGCAGTCGCAGTGGTGGCAGGCGGGACTCAATTCCCTGGCGACCGAGTGCAGGTACTTTCCGAAGCAACCATGCCCGGAAAGAACCTGCGTCAGTCGGAAGGTAAGGGTTCCGTGCTGCCGCACTGCCCATTCGCCGATGACCGGCTGAAGCGCCTCTACGGTGGCGAAGCCAGCACGTGGAGTCTCCAGCCGGACCGACCAGCGATCTATCGTGGCCCGGTGAGCGGCTTCGCGCCACTCGCACTCGCGCAGCTTCGGAGCAAGCTGTTGGAAGTTCTCGTTGAAGAGCCACCTACCGTCGAGGACCAGACCCAGATATTTCAAGTGGGCCCGGACCGGTACGAGGACCGAGTTGACCTCGATGGAGGCGCCGGCGGGCGGACCACGACTGGGCCCATGGAAAAGTAGGGCCTCCGTCTTTTCCAGGGTCAACCGTAAGTCCAGCGCCTAAATGCGCCCGACCACCAGGGAGACTCCTATGGTGGCCAGGCATGCCGCTTCTTCGAAGGTCGCTCCCCGGGCTGTCACAAGAGTGTCGTCGGCGTAGCAAATTACGCCGAGCCCAGGGGGGAGACGCCCTCGCAGGACCCAGTCGTATCCCATGTTCCACAGGAGTGGTCCAAGGACAGACCCCTGTGGAACACCGCACGACATGGCCCGACGTCTCAAAACTCCTTCTCGGTCCTCGTACACGACGGTACGCTCCGTCAGATAATCTGCCACTAGCCGCCTCAGGTACTGTGGCACTCCGTGGTAGTGGAGTGCGGCCCTGAAGCAGCTAACTTAAAACCTACCCTATACCAACCCGTCTGGCAAGCGTGGTATAGTAGGCCAAAACCTCCTTTCTAAGGAGAGGCCTATGTCCAGCAGGAGACTGTTAAAGGCTGTTGATGATGATTGATGAAATTACTCCTTATTTCATCAGCTTTCTGTCAGTAAGTCCTGTCAAAATTGGTCTAGCTATCCCATAGATTGCAAGGAACAAACAGACAGACACATAAAAAATAAAATAAAATAGTCGTTTTGATTTACTTATCTATACCACACAATCCTACTGTATGTACATATGTATGTTTGTGTGTGTGTGTGTGTGTGTGTGTGTGTGTGTGTGTGTGTGTGTGTGTATGTATGTTTGCTGCTCTTTCACGCAAAAACTACTGAACGGATTTGGATGAAACTTTACAGTAATATAGCTTATATATCAGAATAACACATAGGCTACTTTTTACTGCAATAATCGAGATACACAGGCGAAAGCGAAGTGATTATAAAAATACATAAATCGTAGATGTCAAAATGTATGACTGTTTATCTCCTGTCAAAACTTCACAGGTTGCTATGCATAACACACTTACATAGCAACCATAACGATAGTTTGTAAATGCCTAATTTAAATGAGTTCTGGATATCACATATGTAGGCTACTTTTTATCCCGAAAAAACGAGGGTAACACCGCGGGGCGCAGCTACTGTACTTAATAGTACTAGTATTTGTACAGATACAATAGACGGCGGTCGCGTTCAGCGTTGTGATTGGCGAAGATTTCAGTACGGGCCAATGGCAGTAGATGAGAAACAAACTCAAACTAGGCCCTCAGAAATGAGACATCGAATGAAGAGTTACATAGGTCAATGACTTGAGGTTTAAAATGTCTCCAAGCAAACGCAATGACGGTACTCGCTTGTGATTATTGACTGATTGTCTGTAATCTTGCGTTTCTCTAATAGGAGTTGAATTATACGAATGCGGTTTGTATTTTACGGTTTCAATTATTGTCCTAGTCTCTATGTTTACGATTGAAGATGAATAATTTTATCTTTTTGAGAGATATCATCATCATCATCATCAGCCTATCGCAGTCCACTGCTGGACATAGGCCTCTCCCATTGCACACCACTGTGATCGATTTTGGGCTTCTCGCATCCAGCTCTCAGCATTTTTGAGAGATATAAGCATTTTTTATTTTGAAAGTCTTGATTTAGAGAAAAAACGGTTCCATACACATACCTATCTACATTTCCGTACACATATCTAAAAAAATTACGTTTGTTGTATGGGAGTCCTTTTAAATATTTAGTACCTGAGCGACCGAGCTTTGCTCAGCGTAAGGCAGGCACAGTTGGTGAATACTTTTAAGAGACTCGTCAAGGATCACTATTTATCTCTGTAACAGCTGTCTGAATATGTATATGTATGTTTATGTATGTATTCATATGCGTGAATATATGTACATATATTTATGAGTATTAGAAAATTGAAAATATGCACTACTAACTACAATTACCTTTAAGTATAGTCCATCTTAAGGTTGCCTGGAAGAGATCGCAGTCTTCGATAACGCCGCCCATTGTACCACTGTTTATTGGAACTGATCCTACAATGTATCTTTTGTATTATGGTGTGCAATAAAGAGTACCTATCTATAAGACTAATCTACATCGAGTTTTTACTTCCGAAAACCCTCAAGTATTAAATTTCAGAGAAATCGTTGAAACCGTTTCCGAGATCACAAACATTTCAACCGTCTAACTGTCACGGTTCACGAGATAAAGGCTGGTGATAAACCAACAGATGGATATAGGAGTCTTAGTAATAGGGTCTTACAGTTTGGGTACGGAACACGCTACAATTATTGCAATTAAATAAATAATAAAAAATAAATAAATATTTTGGACATCTTACACACAACATCATCTAGTCCCAAAGTAAGCAGAGCTTGTGTTATGGGTACTAAACAATTGATAGAAATACATAAACATACTTTTTTTTTACAGTTAGTTAGTACATACATGTTATACATAGAGAAACACCCAGACTCCGAAACAAATATTTGTGGATCACACAAATATTTGGTCTGACCCGGGAATCGAACCCGAGACCTCTTGATCAGCAGCCGCATACGCTAACCACTAGACCAACAAGGCAGTCAATTGCACGCTACTTGCAAAATATTTGCCATACAATTTCATAATACAACGTTTAGCTGATGTCAATCATAATAATATGCAAATCGATGCAAAACGGTATCCCGTAATCTGGGTTGAGTCACAGCAGTATCAAAAAGATGTTAATCATGCATTGTTCCTTGATTACCAAGAGTCGGGTGGTTTTAAATAAAGCTGTGTCATCGGTGGCAATGACCCTTTTGGGGGTAAAAGCCCTACAGCAATTATGTCGTTGACTGTACAATGGTGATGTCTCATTCGAAGCTTTACGGAGCCGTCTCCACGGTTGAGAGAATCGCAACGATTTTATCGTGTTGTTACTTATTTCTATACATTAAGCCATTAAGAGTCGCGATGATACAATGAAGGAAAAATCGCTCGTTCGTGTCTACAGAAGTGCAGATTCTGTAGTTTGTGGAAGCACCCTTTTTGATGTGAAACATCTATAGGCGCACGTATGTGAAACACGCACGTAAAATAGATTTCTGGCCTGGCGACTGGCGACGCGTCGCCACGGCACGCTATACGATGGTATATATATACAGTCTATATGCAGTAGTGTGTACGGTGTATATATATATAGACTACTATTTTAATAATAATAATTAGTAATATTTTATTTTATCATTATGACATATTTAGTTCCTATTACAATATGTTCTTTTCTGCATATTACTTTTACAAAATAATGGCGATGTTTCACATCTGCCAGGCGTCCCGTGACGGCTCAATTTTTTTTTCAACAAAGGAGTGGAGGCCCCTTGGTCCCAAATTATATTCCAAATAAAATAAAATAAAAATTCAATCTAGTTTTCCAATCAATAATTTATTGTAAAACTAAGTATAGATTATTTTATTATTTAAATAACATATAAATGTAATCGAAAACAAGAATTATCTCAAATAAAATTTTAGCGTTAACGAACTTTCCGAGCTTTGTTGGCCAAAAGTCTCTATTGTGCCCCGGGGCTGTTGCCCTGGATGACTCCCCTAAATCCGGCCGTGTACTTACTTTATTTTATACTTTTTGTCGGTAAAAAAGGTTAGAGATTTAATCATTTAACAGCAGCAATTATATTATTTGATAACGGTATAACCGAACTGAGTCTTTAAACCTTTAAGTAAAGGATGTATCATAAATTACTGCAATACACTTCTTACGTTACGATACAGTAATTTTGACTTGTTAAAGGTTGGCTGGAAGAGAATGGGCATTAAGTTCGCCTCTGTACAAAGTTAGTGCAAAAAGTTTATAAATAATTTATGTGGCTTTTTAAGTTGCATATGTCCATAGTCTAATCATTAATACTAAGGTTTTTTTAAGGGTTTTTGTCTGTGTGGTGACGGATGAAGAATACAGTGTCACCACCCCCATTCATCCCGCGGGTATCGTAAAAGGCGACTAAGGGATAAACTACGCAAGACAACATCAATGTAAAGAGAAGGAAAACTTGAAACCAACCCTATACCAACCCGTCTGGCCAGCGTGGTATAGTAGGCCAAAACCTTCTTTCTAAGGAGAGGCCTATGTCCAGCGGTGGACAGTTGCAGGCTGTTGATGATGAATTTTTTTTTCATGTATGTTTTATATATCCACATTTTTCTAATTTAGGTCCTTACTATCTATACTACACTATAATATATATATAAAAATACACTAATCTCATAAACTTATTATCTCATATACATTAATCTCATATACAATAATCTCATAAACTTTTTGGATAGAATTAGACTACATAACTTCAAACTTTCACCAATGAGGGCCGAGAAAAATTAGGCAACAGCAAAAAGTTATGAAGGTTACCTAATTCATTAAAATCCGTAGAGTAGTTTAAGCGGTACGGTGGAACATACTAACATAGACGGACAGTCAAAATTATTACATTTATTTTTGGCTCCACCATAGTCAGGTGAAAACGAAAATAAATATAAAGAAATAAATAATAACTGTCTGTCTCATACGTTTTCACGCATAAACCGCAGAACTGATTTTGATGAATTTTTGTTTAGAAATAGATGGAACCTTGGAAAAGGACATAGCTACTTGTTACCGCGATAACCGACATAGACGCTGGCGAAGCCGCAGGCAAAATATGGTAGATAAATATTTATTTATTTTTTATTTATTTTTTAAAAAGACAACTCCCGCATTAGGAATATAAATCCCTGTGTCGCGGGGGACTTTACAAACATACATGAAACGGACACAAAGAACACCCAGACTTAGAACATCAAATTGTGAATCACACAAAGTGTTGTCCTACGTGGGATTTGAACCCACGACACTTGGCGCAGTAGGAAGCGGCGTGGCAACCGCCTAAACCACTAGGCCAACCGTGCAGTCATATTGACCGCCATTATGACGTCTGACACACATCGTTATCAAATATTCGCAGACAAAATGGCTCGTGTAAGCGGTAGCAAATTATCAATTCTTCAAGTTTTCATTTAGTAGTAGTTTATGACGTAATCAGATTTAGTTTTAAATTTCTTGTATGCTTTCAGTCAACTAACAATGGATACTAAAGATCAATTGATACTGCATTCAAAAGAACAGTGTTTTTATTAGTAAACACAGTCATACTATTGCCATGCTCTGTGTATGTATTGCCATGATATGGGCATGTTATGCAGAGGTATGAGATAAGGGCATGATGTAACAAAAAAATTACGATTTTCGCAATTTTTCCTTTATCTGTGCTATAAGACGTTGCTTAGTACCAACTTTCAAGATTCTGAGTTCACGGTAAGTACCCTGTAGGTTTTAATTCCCTTGCAAGTGTGAAAAATTCGCGGAAATTCGCGGCATAAACGGCTGTATCTTTTGATTGAGTTGGCTTAGAAGTTTTTTTTTTTCACAGCCCCAAAGCGACAGTAGACCTAAGTATTTGATTTAAATTCCAGCTTAATACCTCAACACGATCCTGAGAAAAAGAGTCTTGACAGACAGACTGAGGGACAACAAAGTGATCCTATAAGCGTTCCGTTTTTCCCTTTCGAGGTACGAACATGGAAAGAGGACGCTGCATACGTGACGGGATTTTACACGGACGGGACGTGGACGTGGTTGCCTCGTTATAAACGGGGACGTGATGTAAATGCATACGCTCCGTGACTGTGACTCGGATCTAACGTGTTAGTGTTGTGAACAAGGAAAGATTTTTCATTTCAAGAATTGGCTTTAATTGCTATTGACGTGCTAAACATTGTCGGCGACGATATTTAGCTCGTCCCATGCGTGCCACGTTCCCGCCCCGTCCGTGTCTCCGTGAAGTATGCATTTCCTTATACATTTTGTATGTAACGATGTTTGCAAAACTTTCCGTCCCGTTCCGGCCGTGTAAAATCCCGTCACGTATGCAGCGGCCTTAACACATACTGAGCCTACTCCAAATAAAATTGAGATAAGGGCGGGTAGATGATGGTGAGTCATGCTATCGCCACTGAATAATACCATTGACTACCTACGGTATGAAGTGCTCATAGCAAAGTTGCCCTATGTGATTAAAAAGAATCACCGAGGGTAATCTTTAGTTAAGCAGCTACATAATGGTGGTAATTCTATTGTAAATTTCACTAAATTAAAATTTCTCTGAAAATATTTTGTATTGTTTTTAGGGTTCCCAAGTTCATGACTCGGAACCCTTATGGTTTCGTCAAGCCCGTCCGTAATCGACGTACTGCCCAAACGGTTGGTGCTAGAAAGATGCAACTTTGCACGAAGATGTGTTGTGATTACGTCGACAAAGTGCTTAGAAAAATATTTTTATTTGGGGTACCTCCCCTACACGTAAAGTGGGAATGATTTATTTTTTCTCACGCCTACCCCATCGTGTGGGGTATCATTAGATAGGTATTTTAAAAACATTGCGAGATTTCTAACCCATTTTTCGATTTATGTATCTGTTTGCTAGTTATTGACCTTTAATGCGTATTTTTTGCAAATATAGGGCGTCGCCCCCTCTAAAAGCTAAACGCATGCTAAACGGCTATCTCAAAAAATCAGAAAAAAATCATGATAGCTGTCCATGTACTGACCTTTAAAGGAAAACTATAGCGGATTAGATATAAAAATTCTTTCAGGAGATAAAGGGGCCTAACTTTTAAAATGCAGTCACTTGGAAAACTTCGTAAAAAAATAAAGAAATAATAAGCAAACATAGCAATTATTATCTATTGGACACGATTTTAAGTCCACCTTCCACTATTGGTGACTACTACTATTTTCTATGCGTGGCCTGGCACGCACTTGCACAATTTTTTTTATTCATTGAAATATCTTTATTGCACACAAAATTTGACATTTAGAATGGCGTTTGACAGGACAAACCTCATTTCTAGTAACTTAATTTAGATAACTTTCAAACAACACAAATAACGCCAGTGTCCACCTAACCAGCTAGTGGTATTCTAGAACTTCTTACGAATTGTTTAACTGGTTCACTTAAGCCGAAAATGTGTGTATACGTTTAAAATCTATTTATCCACCAGTGACACAATTTATGATACATATTTCAAACATTTTAAACAAAACTCACCTGAAGACATTCAGTACTTTGTTCGTAACATTTAAATATTGAGAGTTCACTGGCGCCAAAATGAATAGCAAACACAACAACATTGTTAATTTTTTCATTGCACCCGCACTAAGGTATTCACAACACTGATTGTTCCGATTCATCAAAAAAGTTTATTATCAATGCAATGTTTACACAATAAGGTTTGTCTTTGCTTATTTTAGCAAATTTTATTCACATTTTTATATTAAAAAGATAGAATAACGATGACCTTACACATTATTTCTGTTTTTAGAAAAGATTTACACACAACGCCAATTTTTTTTTATTTGATCAGAGGTAATTTCAGAAGGGGAAGGTCTTTTAAAATATTTCTAAAACACTGTTAATTTACACAAGCGTTTTTGAATTCATAATTTGAAATTAAATGTGTTTAAAATATATTTTTTTTTTTTGTTTTCTATTTTTTAAATTCCCGCGCTCACTAATTTACCTAGATGACCGGTCAGAAAGTCGAGTCGCGATAACTAAACGAAATTCACTTTTGTACAAACTATTTTATGAAGAAGTCCTACTTTATTTACCCTGACAGTAGACAGTACCGATTATAGCATTTTTTTATTGATAAACAACTGTTATTCAATTTATCTCAATGGATGCCGTATTCAATCGATTGACACACACGTCTATCACGACGTGCGCGCAAAGCGAACTAGACGCGATTCGTACGCATGCGCGAAAGGACGACGGCGCGCATCGCGAGATGGGAGAGGTGCCCAATACTTTTTTTGCACTCTCAACTCATGGGTTTTTTAAATTTAAATTTAAGCTTACTAAAGTGACTCCAATCTGCCTGATGGAAAGCATGAGTAGAATTCAGGGTAAATAATATTATGAGTTAGCTTCAGGGCCGGATTTACCATAGAAGCTGAAAAAGCTGAAGCTTGGGGCGGCAGAATTAGGGGGGCGGCAAAATATTTTTTTAAAGACCATACTCGCATTAGGAGTATATATCCTGTGTTGCGGGAGGCTTTAAAAACATATTTAAAGGAACACAGAGAACACCCAGACTTAGGAAAACAATTTGTGAATCGCACAAAGTCTTTTCCCACGTAGGATCCCACGACACTTGGCGCCGTAGAATGCAGCGTACGTTCGAGTTCCGTCCATTTGCGGCCACACAGGACAGGATGACC
The DNA here is from genome assembly GCA_932526445.1 of Phragmatobia fuliginosa. Lineage (NCBI taxonomy): Eukaryota > Metazoa > Arthropoda > Insecta > Lepidoptera > Erebidae > Phragmatobia > Phragmatobia fuliginosa. Next base: position 18,883,944 of record OW052072.1, on the reverse strand, counting down.
ATGGCATAGATGATGCCTTTGCAGATGGTTGCGACCGCGGTAACCGTGTATGGCTCTAACCGCCAATATCCTCTGGAGTCACCAGAGGATATTGGCGGTTAGAGCCTCCTCTACACTCCGCCGCCGCCGACCAAGTACTGCCATCTCTTGGATAAATTGACGTTGACAGGTACATGTTTAGATCATAGAAGCCTATCTGCGCGACAGGACGGTGAAGTTTATGGATTAGAACGGGGTGGAGAATCGAAGAAGGAAAGTGTGTTGTGGGTTTCCTCAGGGCTCTGTATTGGGCTCATTATTATGGAACCTCCCATACGATGCGATCTTTCGCACCAGTCTGCCCTCTGGCCTAAGTGTCATCTGCTATGTGGACGATACCCTGATACTGGCCAGAGGGTCACGCTTTGACGAAGTGCTTCTGCTTGCCGAGCAGGAAGTAGCTTGTATTGTGGAAAAGATTGGTGAGCTGGGCTATAAGTCGCCGGGTTCGGGGAGTAGCAAGGGCGTTACATCGTCTGCTGCCTAATCTCGGGGAACCAAGGGAAGAAGTTCGCTGCCTCTACATGGGCGTCGTACGATCCATGGGGCACTCGTCTGGCCTAAAGACCTGGCGGGTTCCTCCCGCTGTAAGGCTCAACTTAGGAGTCTGCAGCGGCTGATGGGCATTCGGATCGTACGGGGCTACCGTACGATCTCGTATGAGACAGCGACGATCATGGCGTGATCTCCACAGAACTAATTTGGTAGTAGACCATCGCATCCATATCGGCCAGAATGTCGAAGGGACAGCGCTGGATCATGAGCCTGAAATGCTACGGCAGAACGCACACACGGGCTTGGAGGACACGACTCGAAACACAGGGCACGAAACAACGCACTGTTGGAACCGTTCTGCCAAGCTTCGAAGCTTGGATAGAGAGAACCGACTGTGTCACCTACTCAGATTCTCACTGGACATGGTTGTTTCGGTGAGTATCTGAATAGAATCGGATGTGAGGTTACGGCACAATGCCACCACTGCGGGCACGACCAGGACTCCGACCAGCACACGCTGGAGAACTGCCCTGCATGGAAGTCCGAGCGTCGAGACCACTGCCGAAGTAGGCCGCCGCGGGACTTAGTGACCGGTTCGCCGGGAGTCCCACACACGCCCTCTGTCTCCCCCACGGACGGTATGGACGGTACGGAAAACAAAAAAAAAGGTGCATGGTTAGCAATATCGGGCCTTTCTTACCTATCTTCCTCAGCCTACCAAACGTTATAAGTAGTGCAGTAAAAACCAAGCTTTGCTTAAAAACAACAAAAGTTGTAAAAGTAATCTAGTAACTAGATTATTTCTTAAAGAAAGGAATTAACTTTCGGTAGGGGCGGCAAAATTTTTAAAGCTTTGGGGCGGCAAATGTGTAAATCCAGCACTGGTTAGCTTTCTGTAATAATAATTGATTTAGGTTTTGCGTGGCTAGGCATCTTTCAATTTTGTGCACGACACATATACCTACCCTAAAAAAAAAATCTGCCGAGTGCGTGTGAGGCCACGCACAGGAAAGGGTTCCTCAGTCACCCATATTGGTACGTGGATTTAAAATCCTATCCAATAGATAATTATTATGTTTACGTAATAATGCGTTAATTTTGTATGACTTTTCCAAGTGAGCGCATTTTACAAGTTAAGTCTTCATAACTCCTGAATTAATAAAGTCATCTAATCCGTTATAGTTTTCCTTCAAAGTTCATTATATGGACATACATCACAATTTTTTCCAGATTTTTGAGCCAGCCGTTTAACTTTTAGAGGGGGGGACGCCCTGTTTTTACAAAAAAGTGCCCTTTAAAGTGAAATTTCTCGCAAACGAATACTTAAATAAAAAAGTTTTTGTTTTTAAAAGACCTATCTAACGATACCCCATGGGGTAGCCGCGAGAAAAAAATTACATCCCCACTTTACGTGTAGGGGAGGTACCCCAAATAAAAATATTTTTCATAATTTTATTGTAGCACTTTGTCGACGTACTTAGAACACATATTCATGCAAAGTTTCATCTTTCTAGCACTTACCGTTTGGACTGTATGTCGAGGACGGACGGACGGACAGACGGACGGACGGATGGACAGACGGACATGACGAATCTATAAGGGTTCCTAGTGATATACTTCGGAACCCTAAAAAACGGTAAAATGTACGGTGTTAGCTATCTGAATAGTTAACAAGAATTTGACGGGTATACATTTATTGTAAACTTAAAATTTTCAATTTAACTAAAAATATTAACTAAATATAGATAGTTATCTGCCTAAAAAATACAAGTTTTCTCGATTATTGTCATTATTGTATTACTTAGCACTATTCTATTATGTATTCTGTGGTATTAGGTCTAATAATTTTTATTCTAGTGGGGCGTGTCTCCATAAGTCTATCAGTTAAATATAGAAAGTTATAAATTAAAAATAAATTTACCCATTCAAGATATATTTAATTTTAGATACAAAATACAAACATAACAGACAGAATGCAATGAATGAAAATTGATGAGATAAATAATAATAATAATCATTTATTGCCTTCTAATAAAATAATACATTTAAGATACTTTAAAAATAATGGCAAAGGGTTTGGATTCAGCGGTTGTTATAAGAATACTTTCAAAATTTGGGCGGGACGCAGGCATCCCACGGTACCTCTCGGTACCTTATATACACGGTGATTTTGAAAGCGTTTTGAAACCGAAAATTTTGAATTAGTAATCAATAACAGAAGCTATATATAACGTTAATTTAATAAAATATATAATATTTTTTTTCATCAAAGTCGATATTCATATCGTTTACAGATAAAAAGTGAGAAACAGTAGTAGCACTATTCAATCACACGTAGGTACATACTACAAATAGAAATACTATGCGTTTTAAATCGTAAATCGTCAATCGCCAATAAAATCAACGATTTCGTCTTTCAACCAATCAGGGCATTGCATTGACTGTGCGCCGCGGGACTCGCCTGTAATCGTCACGCGTCCTTCGCGTCAGTCGGTCACGGTCATCTAACCACGGACCAAAGGTCATCTAACCGGCAACTTGTACTTAGAGATGTTAATTGTTAAGTGATGAAGTTGATAAAGTGAAAAGTGATAGAGACACATTAAGTAAATTAAAAGACAATTGTATCAAACGTGGACGCTTGTGTGTTGAACGGGGATTCCATTTTGACCAGTTGCTTCGATACAGAGAAGTATTAATAGGTATGTAAGTAAGCAAATAAACTGTAAATAGGTATGTAAGTTAATTATTCTGTAGATAGCTCCGATTTTTTTAACACGCCTGACGTGGTTAATAAATCGAAAATAAGTTTTAAAAAAATAGGTATTTCCGCCGCAGTCCTACAATCCGTTGATAAATTGATTTGATGTGATTCGTGGTTAATAATCGAAAAGAAGTTTAAATAAATGGGTGTATCCGACAATCCGACAGTCCTAAGCCCGTATTAAGTATGAAGATCAAACTGGAGTCAACCTACGAAGTACCTACTCGCTAGCTCGCGCCTATAGGTAAAATTATAAATCAGCTGTTAGCGTCACCGGCGCGCGGCGTGTCTCATTCATACTACTTTGCAGTGCATTACTACTTTCCAAGTCGATCGAGTAAAAATGAATATTAAAACTGAAACTTTTTTATAGTCAACATTACAATTGATTTATCCATTTTTATTGGTACTATAGATGATTCCAAATTAAAATGTTTCGTTTTCAAAACGTCTATAAAATCACCGTGTATATATATATATATATATATATATATATATATATATATATATATATATATATATATAACAAAAACACAAAAAAAAAACGAATACTAAAAAACTGTGATATCAATAATGAGTAGCCAGGACTTCACGTAAATCTTTAGCGAGAGAGTGTAAGTAGTTGATCTGCCAGTAAATATTTTTTTACCTTAATTTTGAATGTGCTAAGAGACATGAACTGTCGTAGAGGTGGCGGGAGGTCATTCCAAATCTTTGCAGACCTATATTTAAAACTTCCTCGATGTAATATTAAGCATATTAAGAAATTATTTGCACTAACTTTGGTCCAGGTCAGCGAAAAGTTTTTAACTTTAATTTTATTATGATGTCAATTATAATGTGCGAAAAGGGTTGCAACACGTGAATAATTAAATGTATTTATTCAAATGTTCTGGGTTTATCACTCTCTAGGTAGGTATTGAAACATAATAAAGTTTATGTATTAAACGTTATACATACTCCTATTGTAACAACAAACTAGCACCTATAAAACGTTTGTATGTATAAAAAATGTACCTACATAATATTACGTATAAAAATTTATACAAACAAATAAAATTGGGGTGTTTGTATGTGATATCAAATGAGCACTTTTTTACCAAATGCATCTTAGAATATTTACGGTACTTACATAAAGAAAGCAATGTTTTTTGGATGTCTATCTATCTTTTTGTTGCGGCTAATCTCTGGAACGGCTGAAACGATTTTTACGGGACTTTCACTGGTTTCTGTCAGTGCTGTTTCCAATAGTAACCGCGGGTAATACCGCGTGACTCAGTATACAATAAAAAAAATCTATACCCTTTTTGTTATCCAAAATAAAAAAATATAGTTGTGGAAGTTTTATTTAATTATTAAAAACACACAACTTACGATCCAAAAAAAGTTGAGTACCCCTGGCTAGGTTAATAGGTCGATCAACGACCGTTGAGAATTATAATTAATTGATTAAACACGTAACACTGATTGTTTAGTTCGCATTGTTGCTGAGTAGATTGGAACGTATCGCCGCGACGCTATCATACTTAATAACTATCATTATATTCACTTTAGATATCACTTTCGCTTATTACAATTTATATGTGTATACTTTTCACTTTTTAGGGTTCCATAGCCAAATGGCAAAAAACGGAACCCTTAAACATTCGTCATGTCTGTCTGTCTGTCTGTCCGTCCGTCCGTATGTCACAGCCACTTTTTTCCGAAACTATAAGAGCTATACTGTTGAAACTTGGTAAGTAGAAGTATTTTGTGAACCGCATTAATATTTTTACACAAAAATAGAAAAAATACAATAAATTTTGGGGGTCCCCATACTTAGAACTGAAACTCAATTTTTTTTTTTCATCAAACCCATACGTGTGGGGTATTTATGGATAGGTCTTCAAAAATGGTATTTAGGTTTCTACTATCATTTTTTTCTAAACCGAAAAGTGTCCCCCCCCCCCTGTAACTTCTAAAATAAGAAAATGATAAAACTAAAAAAAATATATGATGTACATTACCAAGCAAACTTCCACCGAAAATTGGTTTGAACGAGATTTAGTAAGTAGTTTTTTTTAATACGTCATAAATCGTACACTGCAATTTCCCTTTCATTCAATCAATACACTATTATTAAAACATCGATCAAAGTTACAACGAACTACAAAAACTTTTATATGATGTTACTTGCTGCTACGGAACCCTTCATGGGCGAGTCCGACTCGCACTTGGCCGCTTTTTTCTTTTTCATAGATTAGAAAACGTGGGATGTGGGGTTTTGTAGGATAGGTTTTATAAAGGTTTGGACATCCTTTATATAAAGTTGCTTTAATGTCCAAGTGATAATCATCTCAACATATATTTGTCGGCAAAAGGTTTTTGTTATGGCCTTTGCCTTCTCCGAAATACATATTGTTTGGGCTGCGTGGTGTTTCTCAAACATTTCATTCTCGTAAGATCATCACTTGGAAATCTGGAAAATACAAAACAATATACACTGTCTTTTTACCAACATACATTTTAACACTATTATTGCCAAATAATATAATCATCATATTAACTGAAAGACAACAAAACACATAATAGTAATATGAGCATATCAATTAAACGGTACGTACTGGAGAACGCGGACGATAGGTATGTATTGTGCCTACGATATCCCTTCTCTTTGATTTAATCTATTACGCCGTTATTAGTTCTTGTCACACCTCAGTTACAATCTTATCCTCTGTCCTTTTTTAACGCGTCTTTATTATTACTGGATATCATTTAATAATTTCGGTAAATGGGAAACAAAACAGTGACAAAATACAAATATTACGTAGTTACTTATAAATACTTACCCGTGGTATGTAACTCTTCCTTTTTATTTACTTTGGAACCATAGTTTTTACACCTTCTTAACACACAGCTCGGCATTTTGGTAATAATAAGCACTTCACGGAAACGCCCTGACAACGTGTTTATTCGCTAACTTCTATTAGCCGACTAAATGAAATCACGACGATTGTCTACATTTGTCCGCAACAATATTCGCGCGATAGTGCGATATCTACCTTTTTTATAATATCATTGTTACTTTCATACTAAACGGCGTTCAATATTGTTGCGGTATGACATGACGTACTTATTTATAGGTGTATACATACATTACGATTACGAATGCAAAAGATAATACGGAATGCATGGTAAAGAAAGAGATAGCTATCTCTTGCGAGTTGCACTTTGAGGTTCGTAGTAAATTATGGACTAACAACTCGTTAAACTTGATACAGATATGACATTGAATATCGCCATTTGCTAAAAGTACCAATCAGTATCGTAATGAGTGTCGTAAAAAATGAATGTAGTAATAATAAAACAACGAGGAAAATTATTATCGATTTAGTTTCAATAACAATATAAAAACACAGAAAAATTTGTACAGACAAAGAAGGTAATATAGTTATTCAAATTATTCGCAATAGATGTTTTACATCAACATATATTTGTCGGCAAAGGGTTTTTGTTAGGGCCTTTGCCTACTCCGAAATACATATTGTGTGGGCTGCGTGGTGTTTCTCAAACATTTCATTATCGTAAGATCATCACTTGGAAATCCGGAAAACACAAAACAATATACACTGTCTTTTTACCAACATACATTTCAACACTATTATTGCCAAATAATATAATCATCATATTAACTGAAAGACAATGACAATTAAACAAATAATAGTAATATGAGCATATCAATTAGACGGTACTGGAGGACGCGGACGATAGGTATGTATTGTGCCTACGATATCCCTTCTGTTTGATTTAATCTATTACGCCGTTATTAGTCCTTGTCACACTTCAGTTACAATCTTATCCTCTATCCTTTTTTAACGCGTACTTATTATTACTGGATATCATTTAATAATTTCGGTAAATGGGAAACAAAACAGTGACAAAATACAAATATTACGTAGTTACTTATAAATACTTACCCGTGGTATGTAACTTTTCCTTTTTATTTACTTAAGAACCATAGTTTTTACACCTTCTTAACACACAGCTCGGCATTTTGGTAATAATAAGCACTTCACGGAAACGCTCTGACAAGGTGTTTATTCGCTAGCTTCTATTAGCCGACTAAATGAAATCACGACGATTGTCTACATTTGTCCGCAACAATATTCGCGCGATAGTGCGATATCTACCTTTTTTAGGGTTCCGTAGCCAAATGGCAAAAAACGGAACCCTTATAGATTCGTCAAGTCTGTCTGTCTGTCTGTCTGTCTGTCTGTCTGTCTGTCCGTCCGTATGTCACAGCCAATTATTTCCGAAACTATAAGAGCTATACTGTTGAAATTTGGTCAGTCGATGTATTCTGTGAACCGCATTAAGATTTTTATATAAAAATAGAAAAAAAACAATACATTTTGGGGGTCCCCATACTTGAAACTGAAACTCAAAAATTTTTTTTTCATCAAACCTATACGTGTGGGGTATCTATGGATAGGTGTTCAAAAATGATGTTGAGGTTTCTGATATCATTTTTTTCTAAACTGAATAGTTTGCGCGAGAGACACTTCCAAAGTGGAAAAATGTGTGTCCCCCCCCTCTAACTTCTAAAATAAGAGAGTGATAAAACTAAAAAAAATATATGTTGTATATTACTATGAAAACTACCAACGAAAATTGGTTTGAACGAGATCTAGTGAGTAGTTTTTTTTTAATACGTCATAAATCGTAAATCGCAAATTACCTTTCATTCAATCAATACACTAGTATGAAAACATGGATGAAAGTTACAACGAATACAAGAACTTTTATATGATGTTACTTGCTGATACGGAACCCTTCATGGGCGAGTCCAACTCGCACTTGGCCGCTTTTTTATAATATCATTGAAACCAACGAAGAAAATTATTATCGATTTAGTTTCAATAACAATATAAAAACACAGAAAAAATTGTACAGTTAAAGAAGATTATAGTTATTCAAATTATTCGCTATAGATGTTTTACATCAACATATATTTGTCGGCAAAGGGTTTTTGTTAGGGCCTTTGCCTTCTCCGAAATACAAATTGTGTGGGCTGAGTGGTGTTTCTCAAACATTTCATTCTCGTAAGATCATCAATTGGAAATCTGGAAAATACAAAACAATATACACTGTCTTTTTACCATACATTTTAACACTATTATTGCCAAAAAATATAATCATCATTGGGTGTTTTTCTATGTATAATATGTATGTATTTACAAAAAAAAAAAGTATGTTTATGTATTTATATCAGTTGTCTAGTACCCATATTACAAGCTCTGCTTAGTTTGGGACTAGATGGCGTTGTGTGTAAGATGTCCGAAATATTTATTTATTTATATTAACTGAAAGACAATGACAACTAAACACATAATAGTAATATAAGCATATCAATTAGACGGTACTGGAGGACGCAGACGATAGGTATGTATTGTGCCTACGATATCCCTTCTGTTTCATTAAATCTATTACGCCGTTATTAGTCCTTGTCACACTTCAGTTACAATCTTATCCTCTGTCCTTTTTTAACGCGTCTTTATTATTACTGGATACAATGATATTATAAAAAAGGTAGGTATCGCACTATCGCGCGAAAATTGTTGCGGACAAATGTAGACAATCGTTGTGATTTCATTTAGTCGGCTAATAGAAATGATTTATTAAATGAATTATTAAATGATATCCAGTATTATTAGACGCGTTAAAAAAGGACAGAGGATAAGATTGTAACTGAGGTGTGACAAGGACTAATAACGGTCGACTAGATTAAATCAAACAGAAGGGATATCGTAGGCACAATACATACCTATCGTCTGCGTCCTCCAGTACCGTCTATCTGATATGCTCATATTACTATTATGTGTTTAGTTGTCATTGTCTTTCAGTTAATGTGATGATTATATTATTTGGCAATAATAGTGTTAAAATATATGTTGGTAAAAAAACAGTGTATATTGTTTTGTATTTTCCAGATTTCCAAGTGATGATCTTACGAGAATGAAATGCTTGAGAAACACCACGCAGCCCACATAATATGTATTTCGGAGAAGGCAAAAGCCCTAACAAAAACCCTTTGCTGACAAATATATGTTGATGTAAAACATCTATAGCGAATGATTTGAATAACTATATAACCTTCTTTATCTGTACAAATTTACTGTGTTTTTATATTGTTATTGAAACTAAAACGATAATAATTTTCTTCGTTGTTTTATTATTACTACATTCATTTTTTACGACACTCATTACGTTACTGATTGGTACTTTTAGCAAATGACGATATTCAATGTCATATCTGTATCAATTTTAACGAGTTGTTAGTCCTTAATTTACTACGAACCTCAAAGTGCAACTCGCAAGAGATAGCTATCTCTTTCTTTACTATGCATTCCGTATTATCTTTTGCATTCGTAATCGTAATGTATGTATACACCTATAAATAAGTACGTCATGTCATACCGCAACAATATCGAACGCAATGGAACATCATTCTGCTCAAAACGATACACAATTCAAAAATGTTTTATTTCTTTCTATCCCGTGAATGTATCCTATACGTCTCTTTTCTATGCTCATCGCGATGAAATTATGTACGTTAGAAATATGACGTCAGTTGCAAAGCGTCATATAGTACAAGATCCCACCGCTTGATTCTGCAGCTATCTGTTTTTTCGATACAACTAATTTTAAATGAATGTTTATAAAGTATACAATGCATTAGGGATAGGTTGCCTATCAAAAATTAGCCGCAATTACCTGAAATTAATTTTAATAAAATTATTTTGCTGATGAAAATTGCAACTATATGTTTTTTTAGTGAATTTTACGACATTTGAAAGAAAATAATGTTACGAATTCAAAAAGAATTGGTTGCCAGCTCTCAGTCAGCCGCAACGTTAGGGTTGCCAGGTATAAACATTTATATTAATGATGTTCCATACACAATTAACCGACCTCTAGAACCCAGGCCTGAAAACTTCTGCGAAATTTTATGAAAAATCAGTTTCAAAGAAGCTCTCAAATTTTTAGCTACATTCTGGGAAAACTATTGTTTTGTTTAAACATTACTAAGAAAATCGGAGTTTTTTTGTTTATTAGTTCAATGTTCATGTATAGTAATATTTCTGATGTTATTAGATTAATAACGGCTTTTATTATGATTAATCTTATTATTATTATCATTTTTAATTTGGGAAAATAAGTACACATCAATTCATACACACTAATTTTCATTAGTCAATCAGAGCAATGGAACATATAATGATGACGTTAAAGAATGATTTTTATTTCAAAGTTTTTTTATTATAAAAGTAAAAAGTTTGATTTTTTACTAATAATGTTATATTTAATTATATATTTAATAATGTTGAATCATTATACTTATTCTTAATGCAAATCTTATAATTATAAGTCTTTAATTTTTCTTATTCATTGTATGTATCGGTGTCAATATCATCTGAATCATCAGAGTCATCATCTACTTCTATATTTTCATCTATGTCTTGTTGGTGTACATCTAAAGTTAATTCTTTTTATGCTTACAAGATATCTTCTACAGTCATTGGAGTTGGATCGCCAATGAACCATATTGGTTTTAAATTACCATCAATTACTAACCAACCGTAGTCTTCTGGATTAAAAGTAATACAAAATGGCTTAGTTACATTTTGACACATGCAATTTATGAAACAATTTCTCAACAAATGTTGTTTTTATAATTTCCAATAAGGGAATCAATTTCGAGTCAAAACTCGTGACGTTCTTTAAAAAAAAAATTTCTTCTTGTCCCTGAATATTATTTTTGGAAGATCTTATGCAAATGCAAAATCCTATCCTATCTTATCCAAAAAAAATGCAATAAGGCTACACTCTATTAACATATTGCATTTTTTACGCCTTACAAAAGTTTGGTAAATTTCTGAACAACAGAAATTATTTCATCATTAAAAATCGCATCGTTGACTAATGCCAAGTCCGGCATTAGTCAACGATGCGAAAACTATTTGAAAGGTCCTATTATTTAAAAAAATTTTGAATGGCCTGATCTTTCCTTTATCATAAAACGCAGCTGAATAATTACAGCTACTAAATGCATGGAAGTAAGTAAGTAATGTAAAAGTTTGTAGGCCTGGGTTGGAGAGGTCTGTGAATTGTAAGGAACATTAATTTCTTCTCGATTTTCACGTTCGTTTAATGTTTGATATAAGGTGACAGATGCCTGTCAAAAATTTAATGTATTTATTTTGTATTAAGATTTAAAAAAAACAAGTGTGTGTATATACACTAATATACCTGTTTACACCTGGCAACCCTAAGGTTGCGGCTGACTGAGAGCTGGCAACCAATTCTTTTTGAATTCGTAACATTATTTTCTTTCAAATGTCGTAAAATTCACTAAAAAAACATATAGCTGCAAATTTCATCAGCAAAATAATTTTACTAAAATTAATTTCAGGTAATTGCGGCTAATTTTTGATAGGCAACCTATCCCTAATGCATTGTATACTTTATAAACATTCATTTAAAATTAGTTGTATCGAAAAAACAGATAGCTGCAGAATCAAGCGGTGGGATCTTAGACTAATAGGCCATAGCTGGATGGATGGACTTGTAACTTGTAATAAATTAGGAGCGTCATTGCAGTGTTTCCACTTTTAGGGAATTCTCCTTATTTTAGGGACAAATAGCTGATATTTTGGATTGTTAAAGACAATTTGAAAAATACAGGGATTTAGGGAATTTCGGGGTAAAATCAAAGCCTATACTGGTAGTCCTGTAGTAAAGTAAATGATAGACTATACCATAGCTTTTTGATTGGGGATTCACCAGAATCCTAATAAATGCCATTCGTCAAAAAACAAAATTGACCTATTTTCGTTGATGTCACCAGAATTTGGTCGTATTGTAATGTGTAGGTTCTTGATTTGATATGTTTGACGTTATTTCTGTATTGCGGAGTAGTAGTGGCACTAGTGGCATCAATTTTTCAAGTTCAAGTTATTACGATATTATATGGAAGGAAATAATAATTAAGCATCATCTTCGACGAAAATAATGTAAAAGCAATGCGTCAACTTCCAAAAATTTTAATCCTATAGATGTATGATCTTCTGTGGGCATTTTGTTATTATATATACCTATATTAAATAATATGCTGAAGTTTATTTTCTGTATAATATTTATATTCCCTAAATAAAGGATTTATGAAAGTAGTTTAGGGAATTTTAGGGATAAATTCAAAAGAAACTAGGGAAAAATGGAAAACGAAAGTGGAAACACTGCGTCATTGTCCGGCGACAGCTTGCAGTGTGTAGTTCACGACACATATTTAATATTATTTCAGTGTGTTTTGTGTTTAATTTCAACCAAGTAAGTGAATATTACTTCTCTTTAGAATATATATTTGTGTTGTGTGATCGAGTTATAAGCTGAGAGTAAGTATTTTTTTATTTATAAGAAGTTACGTACACGATGTGACCGTTACAGAATTTTGGCGGTTTTAGAATTGTAATGTATTAATGTTTGTGACCAAATCTGTTTAAAAAGTAATATAAACCGATTTGTATATCTATTCAAGAATAGTATTCAGTGAAAACATTATAGTACAAATTTATCCAGGATTGCAAATTTTGTTCGAACACAAAGCAAATTCTTAACGGTCAAATTGGCGCGGGCCTATGCACAAAGCAGTTAGGGCTTGGCACTAGCGATGCGCAATCTAACTCACCAATGAGATCAGTGATTTATAAATCTTTTTCCTTAGAAGATTTAAATCATTCTTTTAAATCTTTAACTTTAACTCTTTTGAATCTTTGGTTTCGAATGACATATTCGTTCCAACTGAACGAATATATTCGAAACCAAAGATTCAAATGATTTAAAGATTTAAAAGAGTGATATGATGCAAATAACTATTGATCCATGTAGGTATTGATTCTTTCATTTCCTCAATACATGATAAACGCTTTTTATTATATATAATTGTTCACAAGCGCCATAAAACTTTTCAAACTTGACTGCACGCGAATTGTTTTGTTTTTTTAACTATTATTTATAGATTAATTGTTTTGTTAATGAATTAATTAATTTAAATTTTAGGTTTCAGTTTCAATCAAGTTTATTGCAGAAAATATTTACTATGCATCGTGATTGTATTTCGTAGAGTGCGCATGTTATCTTTTTTTAATTCACAATATCCTGTATCTATTGTCTCATACTATCTCTGATCTGTTAGTTTTCGTCATTCCATGTAACTAAAATCAATTCTATCGTAGTGAGTTAAAGATGTGTTTTCCAATCCAAAGATTTAAAGAGTGATTCCGCATTTTGACAGATTAAACATCTTTTAAATCAATCACTCCTCTGAGTTACACATCTCTGCTTGGCACACAGAGCGTTTTCTTGGCTGAGCTTGAGATTTTTATTTCTATTTAATTTAAGTTTTTGAAATTTATATATTTATATTGCATTGTTATTATATGGAATGGCGTGGCGTGATAACTTAATTTTTTTTTAATTATCAAAGTTTACATATTTAATTATTATTTCATACAAATTTCAATACAAATCAAATTATTTTATTTATATATATATATATATTTATATTTAATTTTAAAATTTGTAATTGGATTTTTTTTAAATGTTTTTAATATGTCTTATTTTATTTTATTTCATATAAATTTCAATACAATTTAAATTATTTTTTTTATATATATATTTGATTTTAAAATTTGTAATTGGAATTGCTTTTAATGTTTTTATTATGTATTAATTTATTTATTATAACATTTTTGCTAACCACTTTGCTTGTGCTTTGTAATTTGCTTTTTACAGTTTAAAATGGAAGCTGGTGGTAGCCGCGGCGGTCGAGGCCAAGTTGGCGGCCGTGGGATAGGTTGTGGCGGCGGTGTTGCACGGTAACTAGCCTTTACACAAATGTACATATTATATGTTTTCACATGCTTTCATTATCTCAGAATTAATTATAAGTGCTTTCTTTTCATAAAATGTGTATCTTTTAGAGAAGCAGATGTGAGCCCAGCTCCTTCAGCGCCCTCAGTTAATGCTGGGCCGTCGCAAACGTAAGTAAACATTTATTTGAAATTTTATCACTATCTTGAATCAATAAATAGTACTACTACACTAGTGTATTTTCTATCGTTTCTTTTAGATCATTCACTGAGGAGCACAAGAAGGTGAAGAAGATGCGGGCGGCCAACAAACGGCATATGGCTCGTTTAACACCTGAGCAAAGGGCACGGCTTATGGAGATGAAGGCTAGGAAGGAGGTCGGGAAATTCCTAGTGCCCGATGCTCCTCCTAGCAGGAAACGGAGGTAAGAAAATAAGAGTAAAGAAACTAATATTCTTCTCACAGTCACCAATAGTTCAATTATTGTCATATTTCCAGGGTGGCGAGAACATCGCCGGATCGAGTGCCGTGCCCTTTAGTGCCCGGCACGCCTGAAGTGCCGCCCCCGCGTGATCTTCAACACTGGGAGCTCAAAAAATTAGGTGTGTAACTTGTCTGCAGGATATTGTGCCCCTTAATAACTGATCCAATCTAACATAATTATTATAATCTGTTTTTATTCAGCACTGGACGGAAGCGGACCCTCTACGGTACCTGATGTTCCTGATGTTCCGGATGTTCCAGATGTACCAGAACGAGGACATGCAGGCACCCCGCCTAATGTGGAGTAAGTTTGAATTTAATCTCTGACTCACTTTTGTTTTATATATTACTTATGTCATTTCACAGCAAAACCCAGTTAGTATTTACCAAGAAATTCACTTATTACTTATGTTATTTCACAGCTTAACCCAGTTCGTATTTACCCCTTCCTTGAGGGTAATACAACTAGCCGAGGGAATGACGCTTGACCCGTCGCTGCAGACGGTGCCAGTCGTCATTGAGTACCACGGGTTCACGCCGAGCACCTCGTTCTCTGCCGAGCCATCAACTTCAACCTCAAGAGGTATGTAATATATCTATAATTTTTATTTCTCGTATGTGATGAATGTCTGGTTGTATCATGGGACTAGGATGTCATGACGATTCAGTGAGGTGTTTCTTATTTTAGGTGATTTATTCTTTTCTTAGGTTAGGTTTCTTAGGTCTTTTTAATTTCTACCTGAAGCTAGTACTGTCCCGGTCGAATCAGCCCTCTCCTGCCCTGCTTAGTGCCAAATCAGCGTGGCTCTACTACCGAATTTCGTTTCAGCACCTGCGATGGTAGAACCTGCACAGGTAGAACCTGCGCAGGCAGAACCTGTCATCTACCAGCTCGACCAGGAGGAAGACATTGTGGAGTGGCTGTCTACGGTGCATCCTGGCAGTGAAGCTGAGGACGATGACGACGACTACGAGTCCGCGCGCCCTCGCAAGATCCGCGCTACGGACTTCCCAGTGGAGGAGTTGACCAGCGAGGAGACTCAAGTGTTGAGGGCAATCGACAGGCAGGACGATTGTGCTCTGATGGAGGCCAGCGGAGAGGACATGCTGGTGTTTGATTGGTCGAACGACCCTGAGGTTTTCTTAGGGGAAAGAGAAGTTTTTACAGGGCGTGCGGGGCCCACTTTTTCCACTGAGAATATGTCCCCATTCGAAATTTTTGCCAAAATTTGGGATGAGGATATATTTAAACTCATCGTCGAAGAGACCAATAAATACGCGGCACTTCTTCTCGCTGATCCGAGTCTCGCACAATCTACCCGCCTGAAGAAATGGACTCCAATAACGCCACACGAGTTGTGGGCGTTTTTTGCTATTATTATGCTGCAAAGCTTCGTTCCCCTCCCTGTAGAGAAAGAGTATTGGTTCCCATGTTTGCCCTATTTGAAACTGGGTAACTTCACCGACATCATGCCCCATTACAGATTTCTATTAATTAAACGCTGTCTACATTTCGTAGACAATAGCTTGTTTGACGCAAGAGGTGTCCCGACGACGAAACTCAGCAAGATCCAGCCCATCCTGGATCATCTGGATAACAAGTTCAGCAGTTTATATCTGCCTGAGCAGAACATTTGCATCGATGAGTCGTTGCTGTTGTGGAAAGGAAATCTCTCCTTTTCACAACTCATAGCAACGAAAGCTGCTCAGGTAGGTATAAAAAGTTACGAACTTTGTGAGGCTAGGACGGGATACCTCTGGAAGACGTTTATCTACACAGGTAAAAGTAAAAAAGAGGAGGGGGATAATGTCGGCGATCACGCGGGCAAGGCTGAGCCTGAGAGTGCAACGTCGAAGATAGTTTTGAATTTAGTTAGTCCATTGTTGAATAAGGGTCACACACTCATAATGGACAATTTTTATAATAGTCCACTACTGGCGCGCACACTCAAGGCTCAGAAAACTGACGTCTTTGGCACCTTGCGCCTCAACCGAGAGTTCGTCCCGGACTCTTTACGCCTCAAATGTAAGGCAAACATGCGAACTGGTGAAGTGACCTTCAGTCAAACTAAGGATTTAACAGTCATGGTGTGGAACGATGCTAATGTAGTTTCACTCATTTCCACCTACCACGCGGTAGAGGTTGGCGGAAAGGAAAAGTACGGTTACTATCGATATAAGCCGAAAGTTGTACTAGATTACAACATGTCTATGGGAGGCGTCGACAAAAAGGATCAACTTTTGCAGGCGTTTCCCATAGAACGCGTTAGAAATGCGATATGGTACAAAAAACTTTTCCGCCGGCTTCTCAACGTGTCTATCCATAACTCTTTTGTGATTTACTCATCTGGTAAATCACCCATGCCACAGAGGAAGTTCAGGGTTGCGTTGGCGGATGAAATCTTACAGAGATTTCGCCCGCCAAGAATAACAAGGCCTCTGACTGTTACATCCTCTACTTCGGAGTATCACATCGCTGTCAAAGTAAAGTCAAATCGTTGCAGGCATTGCGCAAAGAAGAAGATTGTAAATAGGTCAGTTTACGCTTGCGAAGCTTGCAAAGTGAACCTCTGCTTAATCCGCTGCTTTAAAGAGTATCACATTTCCATGGGACTGTTCTTGTGATATGTAAGCCAACCGCAGGAGTAGGGGCTTTCATTTTAGGTCGGTCTTCTGTGTGAGGGTGGTACTGTCATTTTAGGTCAGTCTTCTGTGTACTGCCCCGGTTGAGTTTTTAAACTCAGATTATATATATTATATTATGTGTGTGTTTTATTATTTATTTTCAGGTTCTCCAAGATGGATGAAGATGAAGATTAGTAGTATTTTTATAGATAGCTATAATATTGTATAACTGTGAATTTTTTTTTGCATTTTACTGTGTTTTATTATTTATTTTCAGATTCTCCAAGATTAGTAGTATTTTTATAGATAGCTTTATTATTGTATAACTGTTTTCTTAATAAAATGCCTATAATGTAACCAAAAATTGTAAAAACTATGTTGAAAAAGAGTGTCCATGGAGTTTCTTGTCTGTTCTTCTCCATCTGATCTACGACTTGGAACAGACAATTAGTTTAATTTGATTATATTAATGATAAAAATAAAACTATTTTTGTACTAAAAGTTGATATTTTATTTAAAAATTTAGGACACATACAAACATACAGAACAAAATTTACCCTTCTTTTTTGACAGTTGGGTAATAAAATTCATACCATTACATTTCAGTCTTTGAATCAGGGATTGGGACTTAAGTATATTTAAAAAAAAATTATGATACAAAATTTATGACATACAAACATACAGAACAAAATTAACCCTTCTTTTTTGACAGTCTGGTAATAAAATTCCATAATAAAATACCATTTCATTTTAAAAAAATTATGACACATACAAACTTACAACAAAACTCGATTATGTAGTCTGTGTACCCCGGCCTTAATTTACCCGTGTTTCGTCCGTTGTATCGACTTCTGATATTTCTTTAGCTGTGTTTTTTTGTCATGGCTATGTGATATTAAGTGTGATACATCATTGTAAAGGGCATTTCCTGCGGAATATAGTTACTTAAGATATATTGTCTTTACAGAAACTTCACCATACAAAATAAAACGAGTAAAGTTAGGTATGCTTTTACGTAAGTCGGAGTTGCTTCAATCAATTCCATATTTTTCTGTATTTTACAAACCTACCAACGAAATCGTAATACAATATCGTCCAACATGAGCATAGCTATAATATAATAATAATATTTCTTATTTACGTGAAAGCGTATGCTTCTAATAAATTGCTAAATATGCGTAGAAAAATATTCACCGTTTGAAAATGTTTCGTGATATTCCTATGCCTGTAATTTTATATTTTTGTACTATGGAGTTCGTTTTTTTTTATTTCATTACGAGTAGATAGGTCCATTCCACCGTTAAAAGTAATAAAATATGCATGCTATCGATTTACTTTATAAAATAATTCAGCTCAAAATGTACATAGTGATTTTTTCAACCATAGTGAAAGTTTGCCGTCGTATATAAAAAATTAGAAACTAAGGCGATTCACACACTGCACCGCGCTACGACGCGTAGCGCGGAGCGGCAGATTTTAATATTGTATGCAAGTACATCGATTAGTATAGAGAACACGCCAGGTCCAACACACTGAACACGCGCCTAGGCGCGTGAACGCGTACGGCTAGCAGCTTCGGGATTGGCTGCCCGCGCCTACGCACGTGTTCGCGTCGCCAGTGTGTGAAGTCCCTTAATGTCAACAAACCGTCGGTTCTACGTCATAGCGTCATTCTTAACCTACCAAATTAATACCATTCGTACCTACGGTTGGCACTATTGAGGCAACAAAAAATTAATAGGTAAGGCTATTCACACACTGCACCGCGCTACGACGCGTAGCGCTTAGCGGCAGATTTTAATATTGTATGCAAGTACATCGATTAATATAGAAAACACGCCAGGTCCAACACACTGAACACGCGCCAAGGCGCGTGAGCGCGTGCGGCTAGCAGATTCGGGATTGGCTGCAATGGCTGCCCCGCGCCCACGCGCGTGTTCGCGTCGCCAGTGTGTGAAGTCCCTAAGGTCGCCCGGCGAAACGCGCGGCGTCGACCCGCTGACGTCAGAGTGCATGTCACTCGGCGGGATTTTGCGTTTTTGACATGTCATTCAAGCGGTGAATACAAGACATTCAACATGATCAGAATTCGACCGCTAGGTGATCTCTAATATTAATAATTGTCTATGGTTCAATGCTGTAGCTGGTTTTATTCATACCATTATGGTATCTTGAATGCAATAACAATCACTAAATTAACAGTATGCATGCTTTGAATAGAGATGTGATTTCACTATCTATTATTTAAATGACCGCTTAACTTTGGTTCCCTAACGGTACATTAATAACATGTTACCTGTGCCTTTCAATTTGTCCAGTCGTTATAATTTCAAATGTAAAATGTTTGCCGCCATTTAACTTACGCAGACTCCGCAGACTATACAATTTAATATGGCGCCATGAGATCTGTAAATTCATTGTTTGTAAATAACTAAATAAGCATCTGAGACTTTTCGTGATCAGAAGACGGATATTTTTCTTGCACAGAGAATTAACACTGCCATCTGTCGTAGGGTCATAATCAACAGATTAGAATTTTATATTAATAATTCTTTGGCCAAATTTAAAATGGTTAAAAAACAAGAAAAAAATTTAGCCATATTTTTTTATTTTTTATTAAACAAACACGTCCAACATAAGATAGTTACTTAGATACTTCATTTAAAAAAATACAAGGTTACAAAATACAACAGTTTGTATTTATTCATTTGTATGATCCAATCTAAAGGACAGTTTCTTGTTACCAATATAAAAATCCCAATTTACTCCATCGTAAGTAATCTTTGATTATGTACATGTCATGTTTATAATCAAAATAAGTAATATTTATCAGCATCATCAGCCCGTTATTTTGTGCTGGACTAGGCATAGGTCTAAATATACCAACAGTTTTATATAAACTTATATAATTAATTACTTTGAACATATACACATGATTATATGCAAATAACGGTGATTAATTTACTAATTCAAGTATTAAATTTCTCAAATATCTCAATTTCTGTATTTTTTCTTTAGCGCCATCTATACAAATTATGCAGAACTCATTGGAATCTTGGTTACCTATTATTCTCGGTTTTGAGACTTTAATAGTGCTCCACTTTAGTTTAATAATAAAGATATAGATGGCGCTAAATATAGTTTAACAAACAAATTAATATGTTCTATGCCAATTCTGGTTAAACTTTCTGTGCGCACATTTCATTAATCAATTCGTTCATTGAATACGTGTTGGATAAAAACCATAAAGTGTATAATTATACGACTGCCTTGTTGGTCTAGTGGTTTACGTATGCGGCTGCTGATCAAGAGGTCTCGGGTTCGATTCCCGGGTCAGACCAAATATTTGTGTGTTCCACAAATATTTGTTTTGGAGTCTGGATGTTTTTCTATGTTTAATATGTGTGTATTTACAAAAAATAGTGTGTTTATGTATTTATATCAGTTGGTTAGTACCCATAATACAAGCTTGCTTAGCTTGGGACTAGATGACGTTGTGTGTAAGATTTCCGAAATATTTATTTATACTTACATCCTTGTAATCGGCAGAGCCATATAATCGGCTGGTTTTTTTTCAGTCAGGCTCGGCTCCTATAGGACTAAGCGAGATGTTAACTATCTTATCTTAGGCATAGAAACAAAACACAATAAAAAAAAATTAAATCGATCAGAAAGTTGCAGAGTTCATTGTGAATAAGAACGTAACACACATTATGTAACACAAATACAATTAAAACAAATAATATTTGAGTATGTCAAATGGTTGTGTGGGTGACGTTTAATTAATTGATTTTTGTATTTTTATGCATATTAAAAAAAAATCTTCCTGCACTCTTCTTCCGCATAAACTAAGTGTTTAAAATTTCATACACCTCGGTCGGACGACGCAATTTTCGTAAAATGGGGTACAAACTTTTTGCTTCACGTATTGATATTTAAATACATAAAATTATCGTGTCACAATGTTAGTAACCATACTCCTCTGAAACGGCTTGATCGATTTTTATGCAATTTTGTGTCTTTTCAGTAGGTTTGAGAACAGAATGTAAAATGTTTTTTAAAACCCTTAGTGATTAAGGATGAAGTAAACGCATTGATGTATTAAAAAACCCAAGATACACACTCAGCGTCTCAAAACCGTCCTCATAAAATACGAGCACAATTGCTCCTTTTTCAAATAGTCTCGCGTCGCTCGCGTCTCTGTGCGCACGTTAAAAATACTGAAGTGTCCGTGAGGAATTGTAAAAATATTACGTCAAGAACGTTAAAAAAGGATGGGATATCGTATTTTCGGTAAGTAAAAGAGTTTGTTAATTTGTTTTTGTTGTTTTTGTGACTAAATATCGGAAGCAACATGTGATTTTCATTTAATTTGTCTAAAACTTTACTCAACGGTCCAAGTATAATACGACAAATTTCAATGGCCGCTTTTTCAGTGTGAGAACGACTATTAAACAACCTTTTATTTTAGTCGCATAATCCAAACGACCCTATTCTTATTCAAAACTTCGGTAGTAAAATTTGATTGGTCATGGTACACTGCTTTGTAATAAAAACTTTAACCAATGCGCGTAAGGTTGAATTTGCAAAAGATATGTTTATAGCATAACTAAAACTACCCACATTGATATTTTTATACATCAATGACTAAGTGGGACAGTTTCGTATGCCGCTTTTGTTTGAGACTGTGCATCTAGGGTTTTTATATATCAATGAGTAAACGCTAATGGAGCCGCTGATATCAACTAGTACTCATTATCTACCTAGCCTTTATTCCCAACTTTATTTCGGGTCGACTACTAGTTCACGGTTTTACCTGAATATCAGTTTTTCCACGGAGCGACTGGCATCGGTCCTCCGCAACCCTGAGGAAGAACTAGTTGTCAGTAAATTTGAGGGCACTGGCTTCCCAATAACTATTGCCATAGATTTTCATGACAACCGGGACCGACGGTTTAAAACTAGTACTAATATATTATAAACTAAAAGTAACCCTGTCTGTCTGTAAACCGCTGCACCGAACAAAAGGAGAAACCCGAAATTCATACTAACTTGGGCCTGGCGTTACAGTGCTAGAATTTGGGCATAAATTACAATATCTATGACGATTTCACGAGCCTAATTTTCAGGTCTCCCAGCAATGGCCAAATTGGTAAAATCAGACAATGTTTACATTTTAGGTTAAGTTTATTGTTTGAGTTATTTTCATAAAAATTGGCCAAGTGCGTGTCAGGCCACGCACAAAATAAGGTTATGTATTCACCCATAACTAAATCGTGCCCAATAGATAAATTAATAATAATAATAAATAATAATTATTTCGGACAATTTACACACAACGCCACCTAGTCCCCAAACTAGACAACTGATATAAATACATAAACATACTTTTTTATTGTAAATACATACATATTATACATTGTTGTATTTGCTTATTATTTCTTTATTTTTGTACGAAGTTTCCTAAGTCAGCTTATTTCACAAGTTAGGCCTTTACAACTTCTGAAATAAAAAAGTTATCAAAACCGCTATAGTTTTCTATAACATGAAAAACACGATTTGATACATTTGTGTTTTTCTATGGCATAGTCACATTTATAGAAAAATACAAAACTACCCTTTCATGCTATATTTAATGCTGCCAGTTGTAGATATTTAGAATTGCCGCCATTGTAAGTAGTTGTGTCACGATTCGCTGGCCAGACTCTATTTACATTGATTAAAATACCTATTAAAACAATAATTTATGCTAAAACAAAGAAGTATTATTTATTTATAACAGTATCGATTTCCACTAAATCGATCCTATTTTAGGAATGCTACGTTTGTGGAGCTAGTTACGTATATTGAAATAAGTGTTGCAGAGGTTTACAAAGATTGTTTAAAACAATAGAATTCTACTTATTTTCTACACTTGGCTATTGCAAATGAAGCTAAGATTTCGATAGGTTAATTAAGCAAAATACACGAATTTTTTGGTACATATCCCATTCGTGTAACGCTTAGGCCCAGAATCGGGTTTCTCCTTTGACATCAAGATACTTGAATATTGACGAAGGACATATCCTACTCTTTACTGCGATAACCGACATACACAGGCGGAGCCGCGGCCATTAGCCACTAATATGTAAAGTGCATTAACCACAACAAACTCCATTTGCTAGTAGTTTCGGAAGCTCTCAAGTGCTAGCAACCCACCCATTGTTTCGGCTTAGCTTAAACTATTATTCACTTTGGACGTTATTATGTTGAAGCTAATGTTACCAGCTCGGACTAAACAGGAAATCCGTACAAGCATGCTTAAGTTGGGAATGTACCACAATTCTGTACAAGTTTTTAATGTACGGAATGATTGTAATTTTCCAGTGTCATATTCTTCTCTTTTTGCTTGCCTCGTTGGTCTAGTGGTTAGCGTATGCGACTGCTACTGCTGTCTCGGGTTCAAATACCGGGTTGGGCCTAAAAGTGTTGTTGGGTTTTTTTACAAGAAATCCTTAATAGCAGCAGGGAATATGGAAGTTTGGCGGTGATTCACACCCGTGCCTCAGAGAGCACCTTAAGTCGTCGGTCCCGGTTGTCATGTCCGTCTATGGCAATCGTTATTGGGAAGTCAGTGCCCTCAAATATACTGACAACTAGTTCAATATTCGAATTTCAATTCGCCCTCAGGGTCCGATAATTCAGGTAAAACCGGTTGAACTAGTAACCTAGGAAACAGATGAAAATATCAAATTGTACAAAGATTCTTAATAGTAAGAATATTAAAATTATGTCGGGACTTTGAATTTTAATTTACTAGCCACTTACTCTGTGGCAGTAATAAGTAGGTCAGATTTTGTTACATAATTTGAAACTGTTTATCTTGAAATTCTTATTGTAGATAACATTTGAAACAAACAAACAATTGCAGAATTATAAAACAGCAACAAAATACGAAATCTAAAAGAGCTCAAGAATATCGATAGTTTATGATTATTCTAAAATTATTACTGAGCATAATAAATTGAGAAAAGAAATATAACATTAATTTGATTATTCACTGTGAGAGATGCCTCGCTACAGAAGACCGACCTCGATGGGAGTAATATCACTGTCTTACATTAAGCCGGTGTAAAGTTAATTCGTTGATTTTCGCCGATTGCTGAGGTACCTTTTAATCCTGTATCACGCTATTAAAGTTCTCACACCGATTAATATTTAAGTAACTTCCTAAAATTGCCTTGAGTTGCTAGTATGATCAACTCGATCACTGAATCCTCACTGGTTTTTAATGAGCGCGCAAATATTTTTTGTAAACAATTTTGGGACAAATAATTTTCATTATGACCTCTATCAACCTCCGAGCAATAAGTCTTGCGATATTTACGAAATACTGATTTTCGTGGCCTTTATAACTTTTTTAGCCGGCACGATATTAATGTCGATTTTGACATCATCATTAAAACGTCGTAATAAAAGCGTATACAAAAATTCTACTCACTAGGATTTTTTTCCGCAAATTGGGGCTTAAAATGCCTAAAATGACTGGACTTGCAATAGTATTAAAGTTTCAAATGAGCTTGTTACACGCTTTTTATTAGCTTCACCTGTATGTTTGCAACCGACTCCTTTGTGCGCGATTTTTACCCACTTTAAACGGCGAGATTTCGTTCAAACTTTGTAGATTTATCGAGGACCAAAGATAATACACTAATTTGAGAAAAAAATGTTTGAACAAAATGGTCTTTTTTAGTATAGAAAAAAATAAGAGTTTTAAAAAACTAAACAAGCACGCTTTTAAACTAAAAAGTAGAATAGTACATTGTTCACCGAGGGAGGAAAGGGACCGATTACTAGCGAGGGAGCAGTTTGTGGCCCGAAGGCGCAGCCTAGGGCCACAATACTCCCGAGGTAGGAATGGGACTTTCACCCGAGTGCTACACAGTGCTTTATACTACACCTGTGAGGAACATTTATAGTATTTTTAAAATTTAATCAAAACTTATGACACCATATAAGACACAATTTAGCTTAGAATTTGACAAATATTTCACGCTTCTTTTGTTTTTTTTTATTCTTCACAAAAGGATGTCAGTGGCACGGCGATTCCATATTTAAATTATATGAAAACTCCTTGACACACAACACATGAGAAATGAAAATTCATACAACTTTCTCTCCCGCTAAAACACGTTAGAAATGGATTTTCATACATTTTTTCCTCCCGCTTATTCAGGTCAAGGAAAAGACTAACTTTCTCTTTTCATTTTCAGGGAATATTGACTACTGTTCCGATCAGGTGTAGTATAAAATAATTTTAATGTAACAAAGCGTGGGGTGCTTTCTGAGAATATTTCAATAACGTCGCCCCACGCTTTTAACATTTAAAATTATTTTCTACTTTTTAGTTTAAATTTGTTTAGTTTTTTAAAACTATTATTTTTTTGTATCAGAAACTGTGCCTTTATGTAGCCTTTGCAGTTTTACAAAATAAGTATAAATGTACTGTAAATTATTTTGGTAGAACGCGAATCGCAAGTGAGCTCGTAGAAAAAACTAGTACTGTGAAATAAAACTTACTGAAAACTGGACAATAATAATTAAGTTTTATTTCGTCGACGGGGTGGCCAGCTTTCAACGCTTGGAGTGTTGCCAGGTGGAGATTCCGACTGAATTTTTAATTGTGGCAACATTTCAGCGATCGAGTTCTCGCGTGTCTGCGATATTTTGATTTATTTTCATTCTCGCTTTCCTTTTATTGTTCACTTAACGTTTTCTTTGTTTAACCTAGTAATTCGATTTACTTTTTAATTAAGAAAATTTATTATGTAATTTTTTCCTCGCGTAATGTAAACCACAGATAACAAAAATGTCATAATTACAGGAGATCCAAATATGTTTTCTATTAAAAGTGGATTGGAATTTCATTAGCAGTTTTTTGAACGTAGATAGAACTACTTTTTATTACTAACAGTAACACTGAGCCCTTTATTCCGTTTTGGCTTTAAGTGTCAAGTGATATCGTTGATTATTTTACAGATTACGAATCCATAAACGACTTAGTGACTATACTGAGTTGATTTGTACGATTACTCACAAAATATTACCATAATCGTAAAATCTCTGTCGCTTATGTGGAAGTCGCCACACTAGTTTGTTTTACACCAGTTAATAAAAACACCTACTTATATTATCTCGGTTATATTTTCAATTCAGTTTGACTCTAATTGATTTCTGGAAACGCTGGATTGTAGTAATGAATCAGAACAAATCAGAGGTTTTGGTACAAATATTTAACCTGAAATCGAGTTCTAGATATTGGTAACTACCTGAACGAAGATTTGGTCTTTTCTGCTATGTTTTGTAGTATAGAGAGAGTAATAAAGAGAGGTTAGTCAAGAAACGACTTTACCCGTTTTCGTCAAAATCGTAACGGGTAAAGTCGTTTAAAGATATTAAGAGCCACGCTGTCTTCATCACGAATGGGCCGGTTCGACCGGGGCAGTACTACCCTCACACAGAAGACTTACCTGAAAATGTCAGCATTCGTGCATTTCGTTTATAAGTGTGAGATATGAAGTCCAAAGATGCAGTTGACAGCGAACTAAGCCGCCATAGCATGGTACCGTGTTGCATTGTCTCATTTAAATTGAGGATGGTACCCCTGCTCCTGGATTCTATTCTTGCTTTCCATCAAGTGGAGCAGTCTCACTTTATTAGGCCTATATGTAAAGAAATGGTCCTCCAAAAGGTAGATTCTCTGACCAGATAAGTTGATCATGCCTGGCGCCTCCCAATAGTGATAATGGTGTTGGGAAACTGTATGTAAGGTATGGTAATCACTGAGAATTTCTATATCGCAATACAGGATTAGTAGTTACTCCAGCGTTCGCTGTGTTTTCAATAGATGGCGCTGTAATCTGTTCATCCGTCCAGCCATCCGTCCGTCGACATCGACCTACCGTCCCAACGATTAGTGCTATAAAGATGAAACTTTGCATGGATATGTGTTTTATCACGTCGATAAAGTGCTAAAATAAAATCACTAAATCTTTTTTGGAGTAATTCCCTACACGTGAATTGGGGGATGTTTTTTTTTACCTCATCGTACGGGGATACCCTATTAGATAGGTCTTTTGAAAATATTGAGAGGTTGCTAAAACGATTTTCAACTTTAAATGGTATTTTTGGCCGATATTTTGAAAAATGTATTCTGTGACACAGGTACTTGTTTTCGAGAATAAACTTTATATGGTTTAAATAATCACACAGTAACAACGCTTTCGCGATGTAATACACTTACGTGCTTCCGTTGCTTAAATTATATCGTTAATTACCTTTACAAATGCACTCTACGTTTTAATTAATTGATTCTGCAGTTTGCATCTGGTTTACATTTATTTTCGATAAATGAGTTTTATTTGAAATGGTACCCAAATGGACAACGGGACCTTATTCTTGAAACTCGGCTGTCTGTCCGTCCGTCTGTCACCAGGCTGTATCTCATGAACCATGATAGTTAGACAGCTAAAATTGATTGTCACAGATGATGTATTTCTGTTGCCAGTATAACAACAACTACCACAAAAACAGAATAAAATAAGTATTTAAGGCGGTTCCCATACAACAACCGTGATTTTACTGCTCGTTTTTACTCGATATTAATAACGGTAACAGATAAACCCTTGAAATGTATAGGTAATGGTACGGAACCTTCCTATGCGAGTACGACTCGCACTTGACCAATTTTTGTACCTAGTTAAATAGTGACCGTCTAGTCACTGTTTAATTATATTCTATAATGAAAGTAAAGCGTTTTGATTACTTACTATAATTATATTTAACAAATCCATTCCAATATTCTAGAGTCAGTAATTGTGCATATCTGTTTCTCGGTTATGCTTCCACTGCTTATTTGATTGACTGAATTGGACGAATTTCGGCATAGAGATGCATTGAACCATTGAGAAGGTCATAGGATACTATTTGTTGCGATAACCAACATACACGTGGACGAAAGGTAGTTTCTTTTATAATTAGCAAGTCCGCATGTAAGCCTAGTGTAGTGAAAAGAAATTGACTGCTGCACGTACCAACAACATTTTTAAGTCAATTGTTGTAAATTGCGAGTTACGCCGCTGAGCTAAGATAGTCTCTCTTCCTAGCCTTTTTTATTTTGGGGTCGGCTACGAGTTCAACCGGTTTTACCTGAATTTCAGTTTTTCCACAGAGCGACTGGCATCGGACCTCCGCAACCCTAAAGGGAGAACTGAAATTCGAAGATTGAACTAGTTGTCAGTATATTTGAGGGCACTGACTTACCAATAACGATTGCCATAGATGTTTATGACAACCGGGACCGAAGGCTTTACGTGCTCTCCGAGGCACGGGCGTGAATCACCGCCAAACTTCCAAACTGCGGTCTGCTTTTAGGAATTTCCAAAGAAAAACCCAAAAACACTTTTTGGCCCGCCCCGGGATTTGAACCCCAGATCTCTTGAATAGCAGTCGCATACGCTAACCACTAGACCAACAAGTCTAAATAAATAAAATTTTAAATTTAAAAAACCCCTGATTTATTGGACCGATTTTCATCAAACATAGCTAAGAACACACCCGAGTAATTCACCATTAAAACAAAATCATCAAAATCGGTTCATCCGATCAGGAGCTACAATGACACAGACATACATACACACAGACACATACACAGATACGTCAAACTTATAACACCCCATCGATTTTACGTCGGGGTGTTAAAAATAGCCTGAGTTACTCCTTATGTCATCAGCTATATGCCAGAAAGTCCAGTCCAAAAATCGTCCAGCCGTTCCGGAGATTACCCGAGACAGACAGACAGAATTTTAAATTGCTTTTTTATTTAGGTATAGTAAAAAAACTGTTCATTTGATATTACATACAGACACTTCATTTTTAGGGTTCCGTAGCCAAAGGTTCCGTAGCCGTAGCCAAGTGACTGCACGGTTGGCCTAGTGGTTTAAGCCGTCGCCACCGCTCTCTACTGCGCCAAGTGTCGTGGGTTCGAATCCCACGAGGGATAACACTTTGTGTGATTCACAAATTGTTGTTCTGAGTCTGGGTGTTCTTTGTGTCCGTTTCGTGTATGTTTGTAAAGTTCCCCGCGACACAGGAATTCATATTCCTAATGCGGGAGTTGTCTTTTTTAAAAAAGAAAAGAAAAAGAAAATGGCAAAAAACGGAACCCTTATAGATGTACCGTATGTCACAGTTACTTTTTTCCGAAACTATAAGAACTAAACTGTTGAAACTTGGTACGTAGATGTATTCTGTGAACCGCATTAAAATTTTTACACAAAAATAGAACAAAAACAATAAATTTTGGGGGTCCCCATACTTAGAACTGAAACTCAAAAAAAAATTTTTTATCAAAACTATACGTGTGGGGTATTATCAAAACCATCTATAGATAAGTCTTCAAAAATGATATTGAGGATTCTAATATTCTTTTTTTATAACTGAATAGTTTGCGCGAGAGACACTTCCAAAGTGGTAAAATGTGTCCCCCCTATAACTTCTAAAATAAGAGAATGATAAAACTAAATAAAATATATGATGTACATTATCATGCAAACTTAAAACAAAAATTGGTTTGTTAGTTTTTTTTAATACGTCATATATCATAAACCGCAATTTACATTTCTTTCAATCAAAACACTATTATTAAAACATCGATGAAAGTTACAACGAACTACAAAAACTTTTATATGATGTTACTTGCTGCTACGGAACCCTTCATGGGCAAGTCCGACTCGCACTTGGCCGCTTTTTTATTTATCTGTATAGGTTGCTAAAAGCTTCTTTGCCAATTCGTGGCCTTACTTTGATTTTTCATTTCGAGGTGCTTATTCCAAAGCTGGAGATCGTAGCTTTAGTTTGGAAGTCGGCAGGTAGGCAGAGTGCAAATGCAAGGTGCACACTCGTGAAACAATTTCCTACGGGCCCATTGGAGCGGCAAATAGTGGATTTTCAAGAATTTTGAGGGGACGGACTCGGGGTGGGTATTCTCTGAATACTAATTTGCCTAAATCTGCCTAGTTGGTCTAGCGGTTAGTGTATGCGACTGCTGATTAATTTCTAAAGTCCTGAAATCCCGAGTCTGGCAGTTGTTGCGTTTTTTTTACAAGAAATTTTGAATAGCAGCCCGGAGTATTGAAAATGGCGCTGTTTCACGGCCGTGCCTCGGAGAGCATGTAAAGCGGTATGTCTCGGTTGTCATGAAGATTTATGGCAATCGTAATTGGCAAGTCAGTACCTTCAAATGCACTGAAACCTACTTCAATCTTCGAAGACGGTTCACTCTCAGTCGCTCGAACAAAAGTGATTTTCGGGTAAAACCGCTTGAAATAGTAGCTTACCCGGATTAATCTTTTAGTCTTTTAATAACTGTTAATTAAAGATAAGCTACTTTTTGTTATTTTTTTACCGAGCAAATTATTATTTTTATCGCAGTCGAATAAAACTTTATTAATCTTCTTCACATTAGTTAACTAATTACTTTGTCGACGTGACAAAAACACATATCCATGCAAAGTTTCATCTTTCTAGCACAAACGGGACTTTGACGGGACTTTCAGTGGCAGATGCCTGATGACATAACGAGTAACTTTAGAATTTTTTTTTAAGATTTACGTTACTAGCGACTCACAACAAAAACCGCAGGTAACAGCTGTTAATAAATAAAATTGTACATTTCCAAGTTCGGCGCTGTGTGCCCAGACAATCGTGCGCAACGAACTCTGGGTTATGCTCTAGTGAGTTTCCAACTGATGCGTTTTGTCGGCGGCCTGCTCTGGCAACACCGAATCTACGAAATGTGTTGCTAGCGTTAAAATGGTTACTCGATCGTCGGGACTCGTTCATGAACTTGTTAAAATAACGTCTATAAATTGGTAAAAAAGATTATTTTGATATCATCATCATCATCAACAGCCATCTAACAGTCCACTGCTGGACATAGGCCTCTCCTTGAAAAGGAGGTATTGGCCTACTATACCACGCTGGCCAGACGGGTTGGTATAAGGTTGGTTTCAAGTTTTCCTTCTCTTTGCATTGATATTGTGTAGTTTGTGTGTTTGTGTAGTTTGATATAAAATTTATTAATGAAACAGATGGGTGAAAATAACTAGTATCCCAGAAGATATGCCAAGAACTAAATAGACAATCCAAGGTTTGTATATTCTATATGCTTCATACTTTCGTTTGGTATTAAATTTATTCGTTATGCTCATTAATTCACTGTTTAATTAATAGTCATTTCTTAATGTTTAATTAATAATAGTTTGGCCAGGAACTTTTAACCCAAACCACCCGCGATAAATCATTTATTATATTAAATTAAATTTCAAATATTTTTCATACAAAAAACAGAAAAGTGAACCATCTTTTACGAAGTCCAGGTCCTGTCAGGAAACCAATTTAAGAGTATTCTTCAGTTACTTCTCAGAGTCAGTCAGGTAATTCGAAACCCAATCCCTCTAATTTTGAGAGGGACAGGCAGCCAAAAGAAGACAACGCATTTAAATCTTTCAAGTTATTTACCATATCATTTACCCGCTGCTTCGCAAGCGTATTTGTCGTCTATCGCGATAAAATTAGCCTATTCCTTTCTCCAGGGTCCAATCTATCTCTATACCGAAATTCATTCAAATCGTTTCAGCGGTTAAACAGTAAAAGTACTAGTACGAATCATAAAACTCGTTTGTTAATTTGCTTACATTACATTAAAAAAAGTATTACAAACTCTTTCCTACAAACGAAACAATTACATATTTTATTATTAGGTACGTATTAAAATAACACGCTCAATCCGCTCCACATCTCAAATTGTACACATATATATGTATACACATCGACCTAAAAAAAGGTATACAATCAAATTCCCATTTCGCGGAACCAAACACGCCGCAAAATCCTTTTGAAAGACATTAGCAAACAGAAAGTAGCGAGGGGTGGATTTGAAATAAAATCAATGTATACACACCTTTATAAGTCCCTGTATACATGAGGGGAATAGGATTAGGCTAATTTTAGGTAGTATTTAGATAGGTATATAACTCTATTTTTATATATGTGCTTGTCAAAGTGCTTTTACTCTGCAGTGCAGATGGCACATTATTCATCGAAAAGGATCAGAAAAAAGTACTGATATCAGTAAAGATAAAAATAATAATATGATAATCAGTCTTATAAAAGTACTGATAGCATTATTTTTATATACAAGTTTTATACTAAACAAGTTAATTACCTATAACAGTTCTTTGATTATTTTGTTAATAAATCGTAATTTAAAGTTTCCTCAGCTTTTGACATCAAACTCACAATTGACCACCATGTTGAATTTATTGTCAATTTCACACTAAACATTCAAGCATTTTTTTAAATTGTTCTACTTTTGAATTTGATTTTGAAACTCATTAAATACAGAATATTTTTTTTATACAAAAATAAGCATAGAGAAAACACCGATCTCTTTTTAGGGTTCCGTTGCCAAATGGCAAAAAACGGAACCCTTATAGATTCGTCGTCTGTCTGTCTGTCCGTATGTCACAGCCACTTTTCTCCAAAACTAT
Source organism: Phragmatobia fuliginosa (assembly GCA_932526445.1). Lineage (NCBI taxonomy): Eukaryota > Metazoa > Arthropoda > Insecta > Lepidoptera > Erebidae > Phragmatobia > Phragmatobia fuliginosa. Next base: position 18,851,040 of record OW052072.1, on the reverse strand, counting down.
AAGAACTATATTTTTGAAACTTTGTATGTTGATGTATTCTGTGAACCGCATTAAGATTTTCACATAAAAATAGAAAAAAAATCAATAAATTTTGGGGGTCCCCATACTTGAAACTGAAACTCCAAAAAATTTTTTTCCTCAAACCCATACGTGTGGAGTATCTATGGATAGGTCTTCAAAAATGATGTTGAGGTTTCTAAAATATTTTTTTTCTAAACTGAATATTTTGCGCGAGAGATACATACTTCCAAAGTGGAAAAATGTGTGTCCCTCCGTGTAACTTCTAAAATAAAAGAGTGATAAAACTAAAAAAAATATATGATGTACATTAGCATACAAACTTCCAACGAAAATTGGTTTGAACGCGATCTAGTAAGTAGTTTTTTTTTAATACGTCATAAATCATAAACCGCAATTTACATTTCTTTCAATTAATACACTATTATTAAAACATCGATCAAAGTTACAATGAACTACAAAAACTTTTATATGATGTTACTTGCTGCTACGGACTCGCCCATGAAGGGTTCCCCTTCATGGGCGAGTCCGACTCGCACTTGGCCGCTTTAATTTAAAATATTATTCTATTCTTTTTTGTGAAGCATTTAAAAAGTATATCCGGGCAGTTTTATAGTTTTCTTAAAAAGTAAAAGTTTAAAGTTTTTGTGCTAAATATTGATAATAGATACAAGTTATATAGATACATGGACTGCCTTGTTGGTCTAGTGGTCAGCATTATGCAGCTGCTGATCAAGAGGTCTCGGGTTCAATTCCCGGGTCGGATTTATATCAGTGACCATAATACAAGCTCTCACTAGATGGCGTTGTGTGTAAGATGACCGAAAATATTATTATTTAAGAGTAAGTTTAAATTTCCGTATTATCTAATTACTTGTGTGACATACTGTTTTCCCTAATTCGTAAGGTTGTGTGTGACTTCATGCCGTTTAAAAACACCCAACTTGACAATATAAGAAGTCTTTTCTACAGATAAGTAGCCGATAGTTCTCAAGGAATGTATTGAATATTGCTTACTAAAACACTTTTATGAAATGAAAACATAATTTCATCTCTGGAAAATACTCGGAAATGTCATTAAATGAGTTTTATTTGCCTTGAGTAATTTACATACATTCTGAAAGAAATTAAAGTTATTTTTACGCAGAGTAGTTTAAACTACTTTGCGTAAAAACTGTGAAAACTATTAAAAACTAACTGAAAACTATTAAAAACTAACTGAAAACTATTAAATGGTTATTGCTTCAGAGACATTTTATCCAGAACAAAGTTTAGCAAGGGGAGAGTGGGATCGGGGTTCCAGTGACTTCCTTTCGAGGGTACCTATACCTGGTTCCCCGACTCATAGTACCCGAGACGGCGTGCGGTTTTAGTCGGTTCGTGTCCGACATAGCCACCAACGTGTGGCACCCGTGGGGATTTCCGCACGAAAAAAAAGAAAGGCAAAGAGTAGGAGACCAATTTGGTTTAGAAGGTGACATAATATATAGTGTTAGCTGTTAGCCAGCATGAGGCGATTCTGTTGCACATATTATAGCAATCAAATTCTCGTGAAGCTCACTTAGGTTTCAAAATATTTTGTAAGTGTTGTTTCTCTGTTTCAAAAATGTATATTTATACCTACTTCATATTGTCTCCTGTTTTACTGAATAGAGAAATAAAGTTATTATATTTTCAGGTTCAGGTAAAAGGCTGTTTAATTCTTACAGGTACTTTTTAACAGTCATATCATAACTCAACTCACTGTGTTTGTGGGTCACTGTTTAACATCGTGGTGGACAGTAGTTACAGTGATGGGCGTGGGGTAGGAATTATTCCCATACAAGAAAACCTTAAAGCAAAGAGCAGTAGTTGTGGTCTTCAAAATTCCAGCTAAACACAGCAGCATTTCATATTTCAACACATCAATAGTCCACGGCTGGGCATAGACCTCTCCTCAAAAAGGATTTTAGTTTTGGCACATAATAGTTGCAGCATTTATTCAAATTCGTCTTTTTGTGTAAAAAGCTTCTTTTTATACTTAGAACGAAATCCGTTATATCCTACCTTTTTTCAATGTTTTTTTTCTATAGTCCCTCGTATAAACCGAGTATTTTTGCTTTCAGCCATAATTCCGATTTTTACTCTCATAACGCGAGGTAGTTATGCCTTGTTATGGCGCATTGATTAATTCGTTCGTTTCCATCTTCCTAATTAATGGGTTGGCGCTGATGAGGCCATTAAAAATATTGCTCTTTGAAAGTACACTGCAAATTGCAAGTTTAGATAGAACGTCAGAGTTTGTTAGCACTCATCAGTATCTTCTATAAATTTATAAGGAATATTATTCCAAATAGCTTTTCATTTGAAGAGTTGTGAAAAATGACTGACAGATTGCTTGGATTGGGAAAATGATTTCTACCTCTCATAATTTAGATAACTACAGCGGTTTCCGAATTTGCTATTGCATCTAAGAAAAATTTAATAAATATGTTCATTGTAACATTTTTCGTTTTCCTTACAGATCACTGCCCAAGAATTTCTGCACGAAACACCCTGGTTGAGGTGAGCAATGGTCTCTCCACGCTGCTGTCCTTTGAGTGACTTCTGCTTGGAATTAGGAGAGTGGAGGATTTGGAAATGGGTCTCCGGTAACTGCATTCACTCAGCAAAAAGCAAGGAAATAATTAGTTAACACGGCTTTTTTTTGCGAAACCTTGGTATTATGTAATCAATCGATTTGGCTTTATCACGCCCAAATATTTTTTTAACACGATGTCTATCCACTATTTATTTACTGTCCCACTCAAAAAAATTTAAACACAGAATAAAAAAATGAAACAAAATTGACAGCCCTATCCTAATCCATAGATATTTGAAAAAGAACCACAGAGCTGAAAAAATATTATTTGTATTTGCAACTCAGCTGTGTTTTAAGAGGCGTCGGATGGATTTAATTTATTGGCATATTCCGACGGCTCAAAACTGGCAACACTCATGATTTGTGGCCAGTGTGGGGGAACTACAACTTTTGAAACTGTTTCGAGTATATTGAATGTTTTGAGTATTCAGGATTCGGTTCGAAATAACTACATTGAGACAACATTGAATAAGCTTCAGTTTCCCGCTGTCATAAATACCTTATAAAAATTTAAGGGCGAGTTGGACTCGCCCATGAAGGGTTCCGTAGAAGCAAGTAGCATCATATAAAAAAAGTTCTTGTAGTTCGTTGTAACTTTGATCGATGTTTTAATAATAGTGAATTGATTAAATGAAAGGTACATTGCGGTTTACGATTTATGACGTATTAAAAAAAAAGCGCCCAAGTGCGAGTCGGACTCGCCCATGAAGGGTTCCGTAGCAGCAAGTAACATCTTATAAAAGTTTTTGTAGTTCGTTGTAACTTTCATCGATGTTTTAATAATAGTGTATTGATTAAATGAAAGGTACATTGCGGTTTCCGTTTTACGATTTTTGACGTATTAAAAAAAAAGCGGCCAAGTGCGAGTCGGACTCGCCCATGAAGGGTTTCGTAGAAGCAAGTAGCATCATATAAAAAAAGTTCTTGTAGTTCGTTGTAACTTTGATTGATGTTTTAATAATAGTGAATTGATTAAATGAAAGGTACATTGCGGTTTACGATTTATGACGTATTAAAAAAAAGCGGCCAAGTGCGAGTCGGACTCGCCCATGAAGGGTTCCGTAGCAGCAAGTAATATCTTATAAAAGTTTTTGTAGTTCGTTGTAACTTTCATCGATGTTTTAATAATAGTGTTTTGATTGAAAGAAATTTAAATTGCGGTTTATGATTTATGTATGACGTATTAAAAAAAAATTACTTACTAGATCTCGTTTAAACCAATTTTCGTTGGAAGTTTGCATGGTAATGTACATCATATATTTTTTTAGATTTATCATTCTCTTATTTTAGAAGTTACAGGGGCGAGGGGAACACACATTTTACCACTTATGAAGTGTCTCTCGCGCAAACTATTCAGTTTAGAAAAAAAATATAGTTGAAACCTCAATATAATTTTTGAAGACCTATCCATAGATGACCCCACATGTATGGTTAGGATGAAAATAAGTTTGAGTTTCAGTTCCATGTATGGGGACCCCCAAAATTTTTTTAGTTACAGTTCCAAGTATGGGAATTTATACGACCCCCATATATGACCAACAAAATGTATTGTTTTTTTTTATATTTTTGTGTGTAAATCTTAATGCGATTCACAGAATACATCTTTTATTTTTTTATATTTAAGCCTGCCAAAGTGACTCTACTCTGCCTGATGGAAAGCATGAGTAGAATGCAGGAGTAGGGGTCACCATGCTTACTGTGAGGGTAGGCAATGTAGCATGGTGACCCTTACCATTGCAGCCTGGTTCGATTATTCTGCATCATTCTCCCGGCCTTCGAAGGGCGGGAGAATGATGCAGAATGATTGGGCCTCCGGTCTCACACTCACCAACAAAATACGACAGCAAGAATACTGTCATTATTATGATGATCTTCTGTGTGAGGGTAGTACTGGCCGGGTCGAGCCGGCCCATTCGTGCTGAAATCAGCGTGGCTCTACTACCTACTTACCAAGTTTCAACAGTATAGGTCTTATAGTTTCGGAAAAAAGTGGCTGTGACATACGGACGGACAGACAGACAGACAGACATGACGAATCTATAAAGATTCCGTTTTTTGTCATTTGGCTACGGAACAATTTAGACAGACAATTAGCTTCACGACTGACTACTGACTGACTACTTGACGTTTCAAAAGTGCCGTTGTATGGTTTATTTGAAATAAAATGGTTTGATTTGATTTGAACCCTAAAAAGTAGCCTAAGCTACTACTAATTACATCAGCTATGTGTCAGTTAAAGTCGAAACAAAAAAGGTTCAGCAATTTCAAAGATTAACCCAGACAAAGAGATACTAAGACAAATTAAATAAACTTCGCTGTAAATACTTGCACATAATATATTTAGTGAAAAGTTAACCTCAAGACTGACAATTTAATTTTATTTATTTGTATAGAAGCATAGAATTAATTGAAAAATACTAAAATTATAAAATATAATGTGTATAAACAGAATTATTTATTTTCATTCATACAAAAATCCATTGTCATGAAAACAATGCTTTGTGTATAGAATTGAAGTGAATAGGTGAGCCAAAAAGGGCTGACCAGTTTATTATTTGTCCCTAAATTGAATTTAAATATCTGAATGATGTTCTTTTCAATAAGAATGAAAACAATAGAACAATACCTTTTTGCCGAAAATTTTGTACAATCTGAATTATCAGATGATGTTATGATTAAGTGTCACCTAGGATAAGTAACATAATGCCAGCAGTCAACAGGGCCAAGCTGCCAGAAAGTGGGGACCTCTGATGGCAGATTAATTGTTGCGGTCGGCGGGAGGAAGACGTCTTGGTCGCAAAATTGCGATCACGTCGCAACATAACATGATTCGGACAATAGGCTGGGCAGGCGAGGCTTCCAAACCAGGTTAGAGCCTAGATATGTGCGGTTTTGATCCTGGGGGGACCTGAAATTGGCCGGTTCCTCCCCAGAGCAAGGCCCCTGCGTCGATCGTCGGGGTAATTTTCAGAAGAACCACATATTCCTGGCTCCTGAGCCTCTTGTTGTAAGAGTGCAACAACAACGGAAGACGCGCTTGGCTAGAATATTATAAATTCGAAAGCAATAGTCTGTCTTTTACGACTAAACTGTTGTTGTTGCTGTTAATTAACATTCGCGTATGGATGCTTTGATTCTTTAGGAAGGATATCCGCAATATTCGCTGACAAAAACTAGTCATGTTATAAATAAAAATACATTTCTTATCGGCATAAAACACAAGTTTTAAGAGGCGTTTAAAAGATTTTTATTATAATTTTAACAAAAAGGAACCGACTTCAATGAAAAACTATTCCGAGTACCCAAATCACGACAATTGTGCTTAAGATAACTCCTCAAAAGGAGTTCCCTCGATTTCCTTGGGATCCCATCATCAGATCTCGATATGGTGACGATGGGACCACCTGTAAGCTACGCCCATTCCAATACAAAAATAATTTTTGAAATCAGTTCATAAAAGACGAAATTATCGCTGAACATACATAAACAAAAAAAAGATTCCGACGAATTGAGAACCTCCTCATTTTTTTTGAAGTCGTTTAAAAAGACAAAACACATTTAAACTTCTGGATAAAATAAGAAGAATATCGTAAATCACGTTATTCCGGATTATCAGAAAAGACGAAAAGAATAATTCACCTATATAGTTCCGAGTCACGGCGCTTTAGGAACTGACTTCCAAATAAATCCGGTACTTACACGTCCAAGTACCGACTACGGAGACTGCCCCGAAGCTATTTGACTGCATACCTTAGTAAAGCTATAAAACTAAAGGCGAACACTCGAACCGGTAAGCCTTACTGCTTTCTCGAAGTGTTTAAATATGTGAAAAGACTGGAGAAAAGGAGTTGAAGAGGCTAGATTGTTTTATTTATTTACTATTTGAGGTCCGCGGTGTTATTTACTTCTTATAGCATCAACTTTCTGGAAGTGGAAGTCTGTCAAAATCGACTCAGTCATTCCAGATATTACCCGGAACAAACAGAAAGATACACAGATTACACGTTTTTTATTAAGACATAAATCGTGAACCGCAATTTACCTTTCATTCAATCAATACACTATTATTAAAACATCGATGACTTTTATATGATGTTACTTGCTTCTACGGAACCCTTTATGGGCGAGTCCAACTCGCACTTGGCTGCTTTTTTAATGATGCAGAAATCTCACTAGGCCGCCATAGGGTGGATTACCATGCTGCATTGTTTGAACTCATAATAAAGATGGTGACCTTAACTCTTAGATTCTACTCATGCTTTTCTTGTTTTTTGGAGTACAGGCACTTAGGTATACATTCATTATATGTATAGGTATACATTAGTATAAATTCCTGTGCATTATGTAGAAGTGGAGTTCTTATTAAAAAAAAATAGTATCATCATTAAATAGTTTGTTTAGGACTGGTTTAATTGACTGCCTTGTTGGTCTAGTGGTTAGCGTATGCGGAAGCTGATCAAGAGGTCTCGGGTTCGATTCCCGGGTCATACCAAATATTTGTGTGATCCACAAATATTGGTTTCGGAGTCTGGGTGTTTTTCTATATGTAACATGTATGTATTTACAAAAAAAAAGTATGTTTATGTATTTATATCAGTTGTTTAGTACCCATAATACAAGCTCTGCTTAGTTTGGGACGTTGTGTGTAAGATGTCGGAAATATTTCAAAATATTTATTTTTATTTGGTTACTATTACTAAAGCTATTCAATTGTTAAAATAAAATAAGAGAAAACATTCCACAAGCATTAACTGCACAGTATAAGGAATGCAAATTATTTGCGGCTAACGTTAGAACCGTTCTCAGATACTTGAGCGCAACCTACTTCTCTACTCTTTGTTAATATACAATAGCTTCATCTGAATAAAGTTGTATTAAGGTTTTACTTTTCAATATTTTATAATACTTAATCAGTTTATTGTAAATAATAATAAAATTGTAAGGGCAACAACGCACTGCGACTCCTATAGCTTCTTCTCCTTCTGTTGCTAGAACAGATAGCAGTAGCCATTTACCATTATGTAATAGGTATGCTCCTATATCGTAAAACAACGGTCCCCCAAATCGCCTATAAAACGTGTTGGTCATTCACAAAACTCCTCTAAATACTTTCATCCTTTGACCCAACGTGTCTATGCGTCGTTTAACAAAAGCAAACAACACTGAACATCTGTGGTTGTGACTTGTATTTAACATTTGTTGTTGGTGATTCACCCGGGTATTAAAATGTCCTTTATCATGTGCGCTGGGTTTTAATTTGTGACGTCACGTCGTAAGCGCGTGGCTGTGTCTGCTATGAGAGAAATGTGTGACGTTAAGGTTCGAGCTCATTATGCCGGGCCGCAGCGTGTCGGGGCGGGCCGCAGCGCAGCGCAAAATGCTAACTTAGCACATTAGTGACGGGCCGGGTCGCAGCGCATTGACGGATTTTGAGTACAGTGTACTGCATGCGCAACTTCTGTGTATTTAGTGCAACTGTACCTTATGGATAGCTCTGACGAAAAACTTTCTTTTTTTTCCTGCTGTTAGAAGAAGAAGTATCAAAAAACGCAAATTTCGTAAAATAAACGCTTGCTATAGCACACGTTGACGGGGCGCAGCGGGGCGGGGCGGGCCGCATCGCACGGACGCAAATCCGCGTCGCAATAATGGGAGCCGCTGCGGCCCGACACAGTGTGCGATACTTCATACAATTTGTATTGAAGCGATTTGAGCGGATTTTTGCGCTCCGCCCCGACTCGCTGCGGCCCGACATAATGTGCTCGAACCTTTATTGTGTAAAGTGGGGAAGTGAGTGTTGCACGAAAGTTGCTGTAACAGACGCGAGTTAAACTGTATACACTCACAAATTGGATAATGAGAGCATTGTATGGTTCGCATCGCATTAGAGACTACCGAAATCGGCTTTCATTGTTATTAAAAAAAAAAGATTTTGGACTAAATTGAGAACAAACTACCGCCTTACTATTTCTACGGGCGAGAGAATCACACTAGATCGGCGTTTCTATCATTCTATCATTTGGTAAGGATACAAATACGTAGTACGATGATAATATCTCCGCGATTCTATCGCCCGTGAAGACGGCCCCTAAGGGTGGCAAATTAAGAACTAAATAAAACAATTCATCCTCCTAGCCATTATTCCCAAGTTTATTTGGGGTTGGCTACTAGTTCAACTAGTTTTACCTGAATTTCAGTTTTTCCACGGAGGGACTGGCATCGGACCTCCGCAACCCTAAGGGAGAACTGAAATTTGAAGATTGGACTAGTTGTCAGTATATTTGAGGGCACTGACTTCCCAATAACGATTGCCATAGATGTTCATGACAACCGGGACCGACGGTTTTACGTGCTCTCCGAGGCACGGGCGTGAATCACCCGCCAAACTTCATGACTCCGGCAGTTATTAGGAAATTTCCTAAGAAAATCCCAAAAATACTTTTTGGCCCGACCCGGGATTTGAACCCCAGACCTCTTGATTAGCAGTCGCATGTCCTCTGCCTCGTTGGTCTAGTGGTTAGCGAACCACTAGACCAACGAGGCAGAGGACTAAATAAAACAATAAATTGCGAAATATTTTAACGTGTACAGCGTAGAAATGCATCGAAGCGTATAAATCAAGCGAATAATACATATTATGTGAACGTATATATGTCATTATTTTAAAATAACAACTGTTGTACAACTAGTTGCTCTAACAATTTCATCAATAGCCTTATGACATACTCGTAATGTGTTCAAACTATAATGTTATGTCCTTACAACACAAATAATGTGCTGAGTACAATGCTACCGTTTATTTTATTATTTTTATCATTCAACTAGCTTTAGTCCGCAGCTGTTAGTTTGTCTATTTCACCCCCTCAGATGTGGAATTTTCTAAAGTTCTCTTTTAGTGCTTGCCTACATTCCTCAAGGATACATATAGCAAATTTCAGCTTGCTGTGCCCTCTAGTTTCGGCTGTGTGCGTTGTCTGTCAGTCAGTCAGTGACGGAACAGTTTTATATATATATTGATAACATGGTGGATTAAATATATAACTTATTTTTGAAGTTGATTTAATAGCTTTCCATAGACTACTATACTACCATAATTAAAATCTAAATTGATTTAGTTTTGCTATTAGTAATACGAATAAACTACAAACTCAATGATGTACTATCGTGAATCTGGTTCATACTTGGGGCGTTAAGGGGCGTTCTAACGCTGAAATCTTACACAAATAGTATTAGTATCTATCCAAGTCTTTTAGAGGATAAAATTGGACTTAGCTTTATTAGGAGCCCTGGAAGAGACTGCTGTCAGTGGTGGCATCACCCTCGATCAGTTTCCACGGACTATATACACGGTATTGTTACTAGCACAGTATTTAACACATTAAATATTAGAAATAATAATAAAAATACTAAAATTCACCCTCGCTTATGTCACATTACTGAGGTAGAAAACACAATGACGTACTCGTATTATGTATAGCTATAATTTTAACAAAAAGAAACCGACTTCAAAGAAAAACTTGTTGTTGTGCCTATGATATTTGAGGAGTTCCCTCGATTTCCTTGGGATCCCATCATCAGCCCGACCCGACTACGGCGAAGACAAAAGTTAGGGTAACAGTTTTGGCAGTCTATGGATGTTTGTCTCATCGTAGAGCCATAACTATGAAACCGATATTAATGAACGAGGTGTCAATAATTGGTAAGAACGGCGAGTGTAACAGCGCCTACCAATATTAAAAGTTCTATAAATTTTGTTTTTTGGAAATAAGTCGTAGGCTTATAGAATGTTCAAAGACTTGATGTAAGTGAAGTGATATTTAGTTTTAAGTTACATTTACTATCTAACACATATGTGTAAACATATTTGTTTTGTTTTGATTTATTTCTTTCTTTCTAATTTTTATGGGTTTATCTAGTATAATAAATTACTTTTATCATTATTACCATTGAATAAACCTACTAATAATAAACCTAATAAGCGTGTTACAAGTTCATACAGTTGTTCTTTAACTAAAATAATTATTAAACAATCGCAAAAAAATTAGTTGCTGACAACATTTTACATAATAGCCCTCCAGTGTAATTTATCTGGACAATAATTAGGCTGTCCTCACGCCACAAATTACGTGGTGAGCTCACGAAGCGGTATCATATCAGTTTGTGTTACATGTTGCAACTTGAATACATTAAATTTATAATCGGGAGCAAACAGCTGCTGCTGGTCTTAAACTCGTTTATTGAAGTTTGGAAAATTGAAATTTCATGGTAGAACATTTTTGGTAAATGACGGCAACACTGGCCAGCTCCAACTAAAGTTTAAATTCTCAGAACCTTTCGAATTTCGATCGTTTCTACTACTAAAACATTTGTTCTTTCAATATTTCCTTAGTTCTTTCTTCTAATTCTATCTTTTTTCGGCGGTAAGATATTAATCTGTTGAACACAGGATTACCCAAATTTTTGCTACAAAATCTAGTTATTAGCTTCACTAGGTCTTCAGATCACTTTGTATGAGGACTCTTCATAAGGTAATCTACAGCGATATACTATTAAGTTTCATCCATACGTTGTTGGCATACCCAAAAGTCGAACTAAACGGTTTGACAGCTCGTTTTTGGTGAGAGTCGCCAAAATTTGGAACGACCTGCCTGGGTCTATTTTTCCTGATAAGTTGAACTCTGGAGCCTTTAAGAGTACAGTGAACAGGTTTTGGATGGGCGTGCACCATCTTCGTCTTCATCTACACTTTCCATCAGGGGAGATGGAATACAAGCGCCTATTCCATTAAAACAATAAAAAAAAAATTTAGGAGGAGAACTGTTCAGATTAACACTTATAACATTTTTTTCTTATGTATGGTGTGTCTCAGAAGTCTTTTCTTGTTAGTTTTACTTGTTTTTCGTTTATATAATTAAGATTACTATTTAAATTTTCAATATTTAGTTTTATTTTGATTATATTTACCTCATTTTTCTATTAATCAGGCCCTACAACAAAATCAACTACGCCAAAGCCAAAGAGCATCTTCAAGACGCAGTCATTTAAAACGGCCGTAAATAGTGTAGGGACACATAATTGCAATCGCCCTCTCAATAGCACGATGTTGCCAGTATTTATGCGTTTAATAATACCGACTATACAACACTATTAGCTTCATTTGGAAGGTTGAATAGTTGTGTAGATAAGGAATGGAAATTTGGAACAGTGGTGTGCCAATTATTACTGTCTATACTAAGAAGGGTGGTGTGACATGTGTGGTGTGACCAGAATGGACAAGGTGAAGAATGACTTTATTAGAGGAAGCCTGAAAGTAGCAACATTAGATGAAAAGTTGACAAGCAAGAGATTATCCTGGTATGGACTTGTGATGCGTAGAGAGGAGCAAAATGTAGTGAAGAAAGTTTTAAGTATAAAAGTTGACGGATATAGGAGTAGAGGGCGACCCAAAAAGAAATGGATGGACTGCGTGAAAGAGGATATGGCCAGAAAAAGAATAAACAGTGAACTGAAAAAGACGAGAAAAAGAGAAGAATGGAAGAAGAAAATTCATGGCACCGACCCCAAATAAATTTGGGAAGAGGGTAGGAAGATGATGACACTTAGAAGGGTGCTATAAAAATTGCGTAAACTGGTTATAATATAGGCGGTTATCAAAGAAGTAAAATACGTTTATTAATTTCTTTAACTTTTGGGTTCGATGTTGGTTCTACAGTGGTAGGCATAGCCAGCCGGTCTTAAGAAAACTTCAATTAGTTTTTCCTTTTAACTAAATTTTAAGAATATATTATGACATCAAAAGGGTCCTTAACTTTTCTGATATAATTTATCTTGGGTATTAAACAAAGTTTCATTTTCACTGTGTGAATGTGTTTCTAAGGGCCACAGCACACTAGCTACTTTTAGCATCGACGATCGGCAACAAGTCGCTTTTTAGAAGCTAAATACGGCGATCGAACGCTCCACACCGCACACATAAAAACGCCAAACGCGGAGATTGAGGCGCTTTTAAGAAGCGCGACACAGCAGCTGAACGCTACTCTCCGCACACATTCGGATGCCGGTAGCATCCATTTGGCGTCGGAAAATTATAGACAACACGACAACCGACGCGATCCAGGCATCTGAGCAGTCGCTGTTTTCGATACCGCGTTCGAACGCAGAAAGTCGCTCAAACGCGATGCAGCATCGATGCAGTCGCAAAACCGCAAAAGCCAATCCGCATTCGTCCAGTATGAGTACGTATGAGCTCAACCCTGTCCTGGAAGAAGACCTGAGCCCAGCAGTGGCCGCAGTGGGATTATGGGTTGTTGGTTGTTAATTAATTGCCTCGTTGGTCTAGTGGTTAGTGTATGCGACTGCTAATCAAGAGGTCTCGGGTTCAAATCCCGGGTCGGCCCAAAAAGTGTTTTATGGATTTTCCTAGGAAATTCCTAATAGCAGCCCGGAGTTTGGAAGTTTGGTGGTGATTCACGCCCGTGCCTCGGAGAGCACGTAAAGCCGTCGGTCCCGGTTGTCATGAACATCTATGGCAATCGTTATTGGGAAGTCAGTGCCCTCAAATATACTGACAAACTAGTTCAATCTTCGAATTTCAGTTCTCCCTTAGGGTTGCGGAGGTCCAATGCCAGTTGCTCCGTGGAAAAACTGAAATTCAGGTAAAACCGGTTGAACTAGTAGCCGACCCCAAATAAACTTGTTTGCGACTAGATGGCGTCGTGTGTAATGCTTAATATAGAAACCCATTCCCTAACATTAATAAAATAAGTATTTAATAAAAGCGGGCACAACACTATCCCTTGTCCCGGTCATAGTGACGTTACGTCACGGAGACGATACCGGTTAATGGCCGCCGACAGCAGGCACTTACATAAAATCTAATTATGTGAACATGTGCGGGAATGTGTACTAAGACACGTATATGGGTGTAAGTTAGTACATTACATATGCTGTAATGATAAGAATGGGCTCTATGGGTTTATGTGTATTACACATACAATATTACTCAAGAATTTTTGTATGTCGAGTCATTATGAATTCATAAATTGTTAGTACTGACTGCTGTGGTCGATTCCCGGGTCGGAACAAATGTATGTGTGAACCACAAATATTTGTTTCGTAGTTTGGGTGTTTTCTATGTATGAATTTACAAAAAAAAGTATGTTTATGTATTTATATCAGTTGTCTAGTATCCACTAGCACTGCTTAGTTTGGGACTAGATGACGTTGTGTGTAAGACGTCCGAAATATTTATTTATTTTATTTATTATTGGAAAGAACGGTAGTGCTATTTTTTATGGGATTATCACGACATATAACCAGAAGTTTAAAAAGTAGGGTTAGATTTCTGCAGGCCTTGACCGCGTCTCTGTCAGTAGGTGTCTACATCGTGGAGCTATGAAGAATCTTATTGTATTACACACAAACACATCATATAAATGTTTTGATTTCTTTTAAAGTAAGACAATCCCGCTGTAGGATTATAGTCCTGTGTCGCGGGGGACTTTACAGACATACAACAAAACTGACACAAATAACACCCACACTTAGAATAAGAACCTATAACCTAACAAGCTTTGAGCTAATTAAAAAAATACTTACTACGTAGCGGGTTTTATGGGACGGTTTTTTTGTACGTAACCAGTTTCATAGCAAGAAAAATAATTCCCCACACGTTTCCCCGTACGTAGGTAACTGGTTATGTAGTATTATTTTCACAGGCGGCCGAAGGGGCCCAAACGCAAACATCCATTCAAATGATCAAACACAAATCGTAGTCTAACCAATTTCCTGTATTTCAAGTTAGGTCATTTGCAGGTCGTGGCCAGTCCATTACGCGGCGGTGTCTCCAATCAGTGAGGAGTCAAATTGCTGAAACCGAGGACGCCACTGCGTTGATCACACCTTGATTAATGAATGTTAGTGATTCGGCAAGCAGGATTTTGGTCTTAAATGCTGCTTGTTTATTTCATAAGGTGTATCTTTGTTTGTATATTCTCATTGTTTATTACTGTCGGGTACTGGCAGAGAGAATTGAACATCATTTGTCACTACTATTTTTAAAGTCACTCATCTTTCAACGCACGATTGCTGGTTTGAATCAATTTTACAAGGTATTATTAATCTTTATTGGATATATTATTATGGCATATTATGATTCTTCCGCGAAAGGGGATTTTGAATTCTTATTTTATCTGCTATTTTATTGTATAATTTTGTCATAGATTCAATTTAAGAATTTAAGATTCTATTTAACATTTACCTCCCATTAACAACATTTAATATATAGATATGGACTTCTCTATATTGTGTGAGTTTATGACCTACTTATACATTCAAAAATAAAAAATATTTTTATTTTTGGTCGTCAATTTTTCTAACTCGCCTAAGAAACTCGACGTCCCCGAAGGCCTTTGTGCAGACCGAAAATTTAAATTAAATACCCTTCTAATTCCCTGTGAACCCCGTAAAAAGATTACTGCCATGCTCCTTGAAAATCTTTTTACAGAAAAAAACAATCTCTTAAATGAATAATTACTAAAAGATCCGCTAAAACAGATAGACTTCATCCATTTCAACGGAGCGATTGCCAGCTCACTAAATGCGAGCATTTTTATTAAAAATGTCGGCCCAAGAATATAATAGATGGTACATTAGTTGAATTAAAATGGATTTTCAATACGAAAATTGTAATAGATATTATCTTTTATTTAATTTATGATTGTTTCAGTTGTGTGGAATGGAGCAATCTTAATTCACTTAAAAATACCTTATTTATTTTCATTCGACATCTTTGTTTGTACTTTACGGGATACTGCTTTAAAAGTAAATAATAATAATAAATAATTGGACGTCTGACAGACATCACCTTGTCCCAAACTAAGCAGAGCTTGTACACTAGGTACTAGACAACTGATATAAATACATATTCATTTTTAAATAATATCTACATAGAAAACATCTAAACTCAGAAACAAATATTTGCAGATCATACAATCATTTGGACCGTCCCGGGAATCAAACCCGAAAGAAAAGATCTCAGCAGCTGCATAACCTAACCACTAGACCAATAAGGCAGTCATGCATTTGATGTATAACATGAGAGACGTGCATAGTGAATCCCCAATGGCATTCTTTCAATATTGTTGCATAACAAAAAATATCTTTAAGATGAGGATAGGTTTATTTGCCAGAGTATAGAGAGTAAAGATGTTATCACAATATAAAAAGTTCCTTATATTCTGGAGTATTGTAGTTTGCCGTTGTTCCACGCTCATGTTTCGGTCCCGGTTGTCATGAAAATCGATGGCAATCGTCATTCGGTTGTCAGTAATCTCAAATATACTGACAACTAGTTCAACTTTTATAGACACATTCAGTTCACTCAGGTTTGCGGAGTTCCTAATGCCAGTTGCTTCAGGGAAAAACTGATATTTAGATAAATGCGGGGCTCCAAATATTCTTAGAAAAAATAAAGGTTAGAAGAACGATAATGTCGTGTCAAAATTACTAGCATACTAAGTACTAGCATTTCTAAAAATATCTTGAAAAAGGCCTGTAAATAAAACGTAAAATGTAAATATATTGTGCTCAAACTACACTTAAACATTCTTTTAAATCAGAGCAAGTCTTAAAAGATGCCGATACATAAAAAGTCCTTTACGAAGGTGTTTAAACGAGGGCTGCAAACGAATCGCTTGTGACCGACCTAAATTGGGTGCGGACCTTTGTAGAACAGATTTTGTATTGATAGTACATTTCCGAATCGTTACCTCCAATCAAATTGTTTTGTACAGTACGGTAAGTACATCTTTCGTTCCGTATTATGTGATAATGGGTGTGTTATTTTGTTAAATTAGAATAAAAAGGTTCGTAAATGACATTCATGTTTATTTAAGTAATAATACACTTAGAATTTTTTTGTAACCCTTTGTAAATATGTAAACAACAAGCACGGTAACATATGAATACTTATAATATGGAATATTTATGGCATGATATGTTATGAGCATTTCCGTGTGGGAGACTTTACAAATAACATGAAACGGACACAAAGAACATCCAGACTAAGAAAATCAATTTGTGAATCACACAAAGGCGATTCACACACAGACGACGCGCCCACGCGCGTATGCGCGGGCCAGCAGATCCCGCGCGCATCGACGGTGGAGCAGATTTGCCTCTTCGAGCCGATTTTACCGTGCCTCCGCGCCTTTGTACGCGGCCCACACCAAACTAAAGTTAGTTTCCATTTATTTGGTCGTCGTCGTCTGTATTCTTTGCATTTCATATCCCAAATTGCTGGGCATTGTTCAATTTCGTATATAAATATATCCATGTCCTTTAAGTCCTTTAAGCACGGAAACAGGCGCGATACCGCGGAGCGCAGTGTGTTTACTGCTGCGGTCCGCCCCGCCTCCGCGCCCGGTGGCAGAATCTGCTAGGGGCACGCGCTGACGCGACCTGGCGTGTTTTCTATATTAATCTATGTACTTTCATACAATATTATAATCTGCTACTACGCGCTAGGTGACGGGGCGCGGAGCAGTGTGTGAACCGCCAAAGTGTTATCCTACGTGGGATTTGGAACCACTAGGCTGTCTTGTTTCATTGGTCAATGCGAGACCGGAGGCCCAATAATGCAGAAGGATCTCAAAAGGTGACACAGTGGGCTGCTTCTGATTCGCCAGAGTAGAGACACAGTGACGGACTCATATATATTAATAATAATAATAAATATTTCGGACATCTTACACACAACATCGTCTAGTCCAAACTCTGCTTAGTTTGGGACAAGATCCCGCTGTGTGTAAGAGGTCCGAAATATTTATTTATTATCCCGTAGCTTTACTCACTCACTCATCATATGCCTGCCCTTATCCCGAGTATAGTGAGTGAGTAAAGTGATAGTGAAGAATTGAAACATGAAACTGTTTTTTTAAATACCTATATCTACCTGTGCAATGCCGGGGCGGGCGATGTTATGGACATCTGACACACAACATCATCTAGTTCCAAACTAAGCAGAGCTTTTGCTATGGGTACTAGACAACGTTCTGTATGCTACATACAGAACATTTCATCTTTCTATTCTTAACTTTCACTTTACATACAGAACTTTTCATCTTTCCGTTCTTCACTATCATTTTAGTCACTTACTATGTTTATATTTGAATAGCTGAGTCTCGCGGTTTTACCCGCAGTTATAGTTGCGGTTAAATCGCGAGTAACGTTGCTTAGCTAAGACACGTCAACTACAGAGAGGTAAATAAATAGGATCACTCCTGACCACTGTCTCTCACACTCTCTATTTTCTAAACACAACTTTAGTGCTTATTCAATGTAAATACTGGGGTGCACGAGAGGAGCCTCCCCGGGCGACGTATAAAAGAGAACAAGAGTCCCGACGTCCGGCGCACCCTGGACACCTAACACTCGGTGTCGCAGAGTTCAAGTGACAAATCCTCTCACCACAACTGATCAACACAAGGCCAAACGCAATCCGCGTCGTTGAGCACCAGGCCAAAACCATGTTAAGTGTTGCCATTGATACGATAAGAAGAAGAATGCAAATACTACTATTGAAGAAATTATAAAACTAGTTCAAAATTTGTAAAGGAAATCCGATTATATACAGCTTCTTACACAATCATTAATAAATGGATTTAATTAAATTGTTTATTTATTTAACCCATATAATAGATATGTGCCGAAACCATGTTTGTGAATTAGTTATAAATTATTCGCCAAACAATCAATATAAGCTTCACCCAATATACTTACTGCGTTCGGTTAATTAAAAATAAGAGTAACCATCAAATCTATCAAACAAGGATATTCCTGTAATCTATTGAATCACTTGCGAGTGGCGTGTTATGAATGGGCCGAGCTCCACTGGTGATACTATAGAACTGGTGTTAACATTTCTTTCGATCTGTTCGATTGAGTGAGGTTATCAGATTCTGGAGGTCCTCCTCTGACTTCGAGGGAAACTCAAATGTCCAGCATTGTGATGGGTCACCATACCATACCATGGCATCCTATTAATATGCTTATGAATCATTGGGCCTAAAATCTTGCATTCGCCAACGAAAGACGACTGTCATTTTAGGTTGGTCTTAATAAGAGGGTACCGGTACCGATCCGGTGGAGAAGGCTCATTCGTGCTGAAATCAGCATGGTTATAAAATCTTATTCCGTAGAATGCTTATAAGAAAGCTAAAAATGTCCTGCGAATAACGTAGCATGTGGTGTTACTAGTAAACTAACAGTTAATACAGTAATTCGATTAATTGAAGCATAATCTGAATAATTAAGAGGGTGTTTACAATACACTGTGTGTGTGTGTGTGTGTGTGTGTGTGTGTGTGTGTGTGTGTGTGTGTGTGTGTGTGTGTGTGTGTGGCAAAGGGGAAAGTTCACGCGTTCACGCGGCTAGTACAGGGTGTAGGCAGAGACCTCACTATGTACATTCTATGGAGGTGAAAAACAATTTCGTGTGTAGAGGGTAGTTTTAGGTTATTAATAGAAACTGGAACATCCTGTTTGTTATGATTCTGAGTAGATTGACGATGATATTGACTCTAATCAGATAAAAAATGTCTTATTTTTTGTTGATATTGAAGTTTATTTATTTACCATTACGAATGAAAATAGATTGATATGATTGAACACTCGTTTATTTAACATATAGGTTATATGTTGTCAATATATATCTATTCAGTCTTCTTAAATAATTTTGTTATAATAAAGAAATATTATAATAGTTGGAATAATGGAGTCGGATATGATACATAGCCGAAATAATATATAAGTATGCTTTTACAATTTTGGCTACAATCATAAAAGTCACAGGATCCGATAACACAGACTAAAAAAGTTTGAGCCAGGAGAGGTTCGAAGACCAATAGACCCAACTACGAGTACTATAAAACTTATTTGCTTTATGTGTTAGTTATAATTGTTATACAAATACTGGTAGTGCTCTAAAACCAATGACAAAGGCGGCGACATGAACGGCTTAGCAAAGTATTCATGCATAGTTAGTTAAAAACATACTTCATACTACAACCACGACGGGTCGCGTAGGTCATACGTTACTTAGATTAAAACAATGTGGAATGGAATCAATTTAAATGACGTACAATTTTTGACATGAATCCGTAAATTAGCTCGAATTCTGTTAAGAAATGATTTCATTTAAATTATTGAATAGAAACTTTGCAAAAAGGAACCTTTCTCCTAGCCGATTTGGACCACGGCGGTCAGTCTCAACGCGAAACAGTCAACTACGCAGGAGATATTATAGTGTAGAGAAACTTCCTTGGCCAACTTGGAAGGCGCTTAATAGGCTGCGTACCCATGTTGGCAGATCTAGGGACAATCCGACAAGGTGGGGATTTTTAGACCCAAGCGCAAATAAATGCGATGGTGGCGCGTCACCATGTGTGGGCCATTTATTGACATGCACCGCGATCCCAGATTCATTTACGCTTGATGACCTGCATCAAGCAAGGCCAAACGCAATCCGCGTCGCCGAGCACTGAACCAAAACCGTGTAAAGTGTTGCCATTGACACCATAAAAAGAAGAAGAAGATTATAATGCACAAGAGTATGCACACATAGGTGCATTCTCTGTTCCCTCACTCTCACAATCCGATGGGACAGCTACCTTACACGACAGGTGTAGGATAGATATTTCTACGTGCTCTCGGAAGCACTGTGTTCCGGGCTCCACCTTCTGAAAAATCATTACCAATATTACATACATACCGTGTGGTGACGGATTAAGAATACATAGTGTCACCACCCCTACTTATTCCATGGGTGTCGTAAGAGGCGACTAAAGGAACAAAATAAGCAGCTAACATTACTGCCAAGAGAAGGAAAACTTGAAACAAACCCTTTACCAACCCGTCTGGCCAGCGTGGTATGGTAGGCCAAAACCTCCTTTCAAAGGAGAGGCAGTAGACTGTTTAAGGCTGTTAATGATGATATTGATGATATTACATATGCAAAAGTAACTCTGTCGCGTTCTCACGTCAAAACTACTAAACTAATTTTAATAAAATTTAGTACACACATGGTCTAGTCTATTTTTCCGTGAGTAAATCCTCACGGATACCACCAGCCCTCAATTGGTGGTTATGTTGGACTCGACCTGACCAAAACGAGGAACCAGGTAAGATAAATCTAAAGCCTGAAAAAGAACATGGCTACCTTTTACAGCGATATACGACACACACGTGGACGGAGCCGAAGGCGTAAGTTGGAGTCAAATATTTCTAAATCAGAAAAACTTAATGTCAATTTTTGATTTGACCCGTGATAAGAACCCAAAGAGGCCTATGTCCAGCAGTGGACTGAGATAGGCTGATGATGATGATGATGATGAAGAACCCAAATCCCATTTGACACAATCACATTCGCATACGATAACCGCTAGACTAACGAGGAAATTTCAAACTACAAATTATTATAAACTCTTACTCATCAACACTGACGTTCAAAGTGATAGAGTATTTTAATAATATTTCGTTGAATATATTCGTTAATAAATATCGGTATTAAGTCATCTTTTATGACATATTCCGCGGTAATGAAATCTGAGCGCTTTAACGCGAACTGACTTTATACGAAGATTAAACTGACGTCAAACGACGTTTAATACTTTAAACGCCTTTCAGCGTTACAGTCAATTAACGTTTAAATCTTTGTTGGCGCTGGAAACAGACGTAGAGTATTACAGAACATGTGACTTGACAATATGTTACTATGAACCATATCTAGATAAGTTTATATCTAAATTCATGAAGGCAAGGTAGATAAAGTAAATAAATAAAAATAACCACATACATGTAACGCACAGTTTATGCACAGATAAATCCTTCATATCCAATTCTTAATCTGTTCTAAGACTAGTTCAGACACTATTCACATCGTTGAAAAGCAGAGTTATCAAAGGGCGCTTTCAGCTGACGATAGGCGCGCTATCTCGAGGCAGGAATAATCTGGCGTTTGACTCATGTTTGTACGTGTTTATACTTTCAGAGTTCAGTTGAGTTCAGAGGGTTACTTTGTGTTACTTAACAGTATGTGTTTAGGGTAACTATTTTTTAGACTTAAAGTAAAAATCTTGACTGGGGCGGTGCTATCCTCGCATAGAAGATCAACCTAAAATGAAGGCATTCATACTGATATATTTCGTTGGTGATTGCGAACCCGGAGGTCAAATGTTGCAAAGGAACTCACTAGGCCGCCACAGTAAGCACTATTCTAGGATTTAATTCATGCTTTCAGGCAAAATTGAATTATTTTAGTATGATTGAATAGATAAAAAACTAACTGCCTCGTTGGTCTAGTGGTTAGCGTATGCGACTGCCAATCAAGAGGTCTCGGGTTCAAATCCCGGGTCGGGCCAAAAAGTGTTTTTGGGTTTTTCTTAGGGAATTCCTAATATCAGCCCGGAGTTTTGGTAGTTTGGCGGTGATTCACGCCCGTGCCTCGGAGAGCACGTAAAGCCGTCGGTCGGTCGGTCATGAACATCTATGGCAATCGTTATTGGGAAGTCAGTGCCCCCAAATATACTGACAACTACCTCAATCATCGAATTTCAGTTCTCCATTAGGGTTGCGGAGGTCCGATGCCAGTCGCTTCGTGGAAAAACTGAAATTCAGGTAAAACTGGTTGAACTAGTAGCCAACCCCAAATAAACTTGGGAATAAAGGCTCGGAAGATGATGATTGAATAGATAAAAAAGACGAATTATATGAGCGGAAGACTGCCGCTGCTAATAGTCATCAGCTGAATTGAAAATCTTTAAAGGCACATTGATGTTTTAGTATATACCAACCATTTCAAATTAATACTGTTATAATTTGACGTTTCCTATAGTTCGAGATATGTCTACAACGACCAAAATTGTGAACCAACCACAGAGTGAAAATAATAATAATATGAGGTGCACATATTCGATTTATGTTGAAGCCTTTAATGTTTTAAAGTTCGACGACTTAAGTAACTACTTCAAAGCTTAGTAGTTTAAAATTTTCTTAGTTAGTTTTAGCTGCTGTTGTGTTGAAGTTAGAAAGTATAAGAAGTTTTAAATAAGTAAACATCTGGTAGTTGACATTTACATATTTATAACTAGTTTTAGACGTGTCAAGACATCCCGAGAACTCATGAAAAACATCAAGAGAAGAAAAGTAGCCTATCTGGGACATGTATTAAGACATGAGCGTTACCATCTTCTCCAGACTATAGTGAAGGGAAAGATTGAGGGGAAAAGACGCGTCGGAAGAAGGAAACTGTCTTGGCTTCGAAACGTCAGACAATGGACCGGGATCGCCAACGTAGAGGAACTGTTTCGTCTGGCGAGGGACAAGAAGAGATATGCGGAGCTGACGGCCAACCTTCAGTAGTGGAGAGGCACCGCAAGAAGAAGAAGATAACTAGTTTTATGCTGGAACGATAAAAATGTAAACCTTTATATACGGAAACGGATCCGTACTCATAATCATGTGTACTGATCTCAAAATATCGTCCCGGTAGTTGGAAAATTAAATAACTCTGATTTTGTGGTTCTGAGATAAACGCATTTTAGTGTTTTGTGAGAGAACTTTTCAGTTGAGGTAAAATTTAACAACACATGTTTTACATTATTATACATTTAACTTATCATTGACCACAGTTATTGATTTTTTTACTGAGTTATTTATTTTTACTTCAAAAAAATTGTGTTAAGTCTGAAGATATCTATTATTCCATCTGTCCATAAAAAATGGCTATAAGTTTGGAACGGAATACGATACGAAAATGCTTTTAAGGCTCAAATATGCGGCATGTTTTAGGTATTTTGAATAATATAATAGGGAAAAGTCAATTTCGCCAAACCCGGACTTATTTAATTTTCCAACTACGACGATATGATGAATAGGAATTTTTTCAAGAAATAATCTCAATATTTTGTTGACTATTCTTTCAACTCCTGCCCAGCTGGCCAATTTGCAAATGTATTTCGTTTTCTATTCTATTTTTGTATTCTCCTGTTTCATTGGCTAATATTATGTTTTGATCACGTGACTGAGTGACATTAGCCAATGAAACATGAGATAGAGAATAGAATAGAAAACGACATGAAATACACATTGCCAACTAGTTTCCAACTCAGTACAGCTTGTACTATGAAATCTAGATTGACTAAAAGGATACTCTTATTATTCTTCTTTTTTTAAACATATACATAAGTATTATACATAGAAACACAACTGCGAAACAAATATCTATGGATTATACAAACATTTGGTCCGATTCAAGCACAGCAGCAGATTTAAATCATAGTGTTTTTTTACAATGTGCGCTAATAATTTTAATGATTCAATATTATAGTTTAAAGTAACTTGTATAACATATCTCGGCTGCTGATCAAGAGGTCTCGGGTTCGATTCCCGGGTCAGACCAAATATTTGTGTGATCCACAAATATTTGTTTCGGAGTCTGGGTGTCTTCTATGTATAATATGTATGTATTTATAAAAAAAAAGTATGTTTATGTATTTATATCAGTTGTTTAGTACCCTTATCACAATCTCTGCTTACTTTGGGACTAGATGATGTTGTGTGCAAGATGTTCAAAAATATTTATTTATTATTATTTATATCTTTACTACATTATACTCGCCCGTTTCATTCTTTATTACCTAGGGATATAAAAAACAGTTTACGCCCTACTTTCAGACCTATTAGGAAATTTATGGAATTCTATTCTCATTTCCATAAGATTGGTAGTACGAATAGTTAGTAATAGCACGAGCCGGTATTTCCTCCCATCCAATGTTGTCGACAGGGTTTGCGTGGTACAAATCATAAGTTATAGAGATTATATTAGCTTTTGCCAGCGGCTTCACCCGCTTGTATAACGGTTATCGCGGCATATATATAGTAGCCTAGTATTTAGAATTCAATATTTATTTATTTATAACATAGTTACGTCTACCGTTACAGATATGTAGAATCTAATGCGGTATACGTACACAATTTGTTTTAATTAAAGTATCTGTTACCACATAATGTAATTATATTTTAGTGTGGATTTGTCAAATTCATCATCATCTACAATCTCAAACAGTCCACGTCCAGTAAACGTGCCTGTTTAAGTTCAGTGCTGGATATAAACCTCTAATCAGTTCGGAACTTTTTGCCTATTACAGGGTAGTAGTACAATTTATGTCTATTAAAGGATCTGGTGACCATGAGTTGAATGTTCTTTTTATTCTTTTTGTTTTCAGTGATTCACAGTGACTATACTGTGCTTTAAAGCATAATAAAATCCAAGAGTGGGGGCCACCACACTCGCTGTGAATGCGGTATGGCAGCCCACTTTATGGCGGCCTACTGAAATACATTTCACGCCTCGTTTAAAGGACCCATGATGATAGTGTGAAGGCAACACGTAAACTGGTAGTGAGTTACAGTTTTTGACTGCTCGACGCAGAAAGGAAGAGTCGAACCGTTTAGGTTTAGTGCGTATTTCTACCACTCTGAGGTGGTGACCGGCTGGAGAAGGTGGGACCAGTTAAAAGAGCTCTTAAGAACACTCTCACTCTGCCATATAGACGACTTCTCTTCGTAACTCCAGGGG
The DNA here is from genome assembly GCA_932526445.1 of Phragmatobia fuliginosa. Lineage (NCBI taxonomy): Eukaryota > Metazoa > Arthropoda > Insecta > Lepidoptera > Erebidae > Phragmatobia > Phragmatobia fuliginosa. The sequence continues at coordinate 18,825,767 of OW052072.1, read as the reverse complement.
CTCAAAAACAGGAACTAAAATGTGACAAGTTATTATACAATATTAATTGAACTTAAGTGACTAATGTAACATCAACACATTTTTTAATTAACTCAAATAACAAGTTATTTACAGATTTTAGTAATACACTTCCGTCCCTTTCACTCCTATGGACTGTTTAAGACTTTAGGCTACGTACATAAAAGTGGGAAAGAGACGCCATGTCACGTTTGAAATATAAATGAGAACAAAAACCCGCTTTTATCTCATGACTTAAAAGTCCTCGATTCAAATTGAATTTCTATTAATCGAGAAAGTTTTACTACTAAATCATCCTTGTAGAGCCGGGTGTAACTGGGCGTAACCGGTCGTAATCGCTAGGAACGGTCGCTAACCGGTTATAGTGGGTATATAAAGGGATTGTCGTCGGTCAAAAGGGCTGTAATCACTTTAAAATTATATCACTTTACGCCTCGCTTACCAGGCGTTTGAAAAATTACGGTTCAATGTCTAAACTTGCTGAAATCTGGGGCAGATGTAACTTTTATAATAGCCAATAATAATGACCTAACTTTAAGTCTTAAGATTTTTATAACGAGGTAATATTTTAAAAGTTTTGAACCAAATGTTTGAGATTGCTTTCATCAACGGCTAAAACTGAGAGAGATAGTGTATAATACATGTCTGTATCTCGCAGTTAAAGATCTCTTTCTTTAATGTTGTTAGTTATAAAGAGTCGTAAAATTTATCGATCATGGATAGAGTTTAGTTACCTGAACGACCTTTCTAGAAAGGTCATTCAGGTAACTAAAAAATCGAATAACTTCCGCCAAGAATAGAGATTCTTGACGGAAGTTATTCGATGGTTCTATTCTTCGGAAATCTTACACACAACGTCATCTAGTCCCAAGCTAAGCAGAGCTTGTATTATGGGTACTTAACAACTGATATAAATACATAAACATACTTTTTTTTTGTAAATACATACATATTAAACATAGACAAACACCCAGAACAAAAATATTTGTGGATCACGCAAATATACGGTCTGACCCGGAATCGAGACCTCTTCATCAGCAGCCGCATATGTTAACCACTAGACCAACAAGGCAGACAAATGAGACTGAATGATTAGAATTAAATACTGTGAAGATTCTTGTTGTGTTTAAAAATGAAAATTATTTTTCATTCCTGATACATTATTTTAGTTCAACCTCATAGGTGAATATGACAAGGAGGATATATTTTATTATGGTCTGAGTGAATTTACAAATATAGCACCTTTCAAGATTAGTTTAGCCATAGATGTAATTAGTTTTTTAAGTAGCTACAATATCGAATTCGATTAATCTGTAGGATATTGTAAGAACGATATAAATAATTAAATACCTTTAAAAAAATAAAAGTTTTATTATATGATGCACAAATTTTCTTACTAAAATTTTCAGAGTAATTGGTATAAAATACTTTCTCTAATCTGGCAATTTAGTCTATTAGTAAATATGTGACGATTATAGCAATTTGTTTATGTAATACGTGTGTTGTTACAATTACAGGCTGTTGTATTAAATTGAGCAATTTCTACAATCACCCTGCATTCTTTTCTGTAAAAGGCAATTATTTTACGAAAAAACGTGGAAACTTTGAGAAATTGTCGGTCATAAAGAAAATTAACTTCCAAGTTGTTTGTTTTAATTCTATTTTGAACACAAAACGGAAGCAATTTAGTGTTTTTATTGTTAATAAAAGTCATTATTCCTTTCTTCTGGCTTATGATTATTTATTATGATTATCCCTTTTGTTACCATGGGGTAATAAATATTTCATTCAATTCTTCATTATGTGGCGACTTTCACTCAAACCTCGGAAAATATATTTTAACGCCATCTAACGTAAACACATCGAACTACGAAAGAACTAATAACTCTGCATCCTGCTATAGAGAATCTTTAAGCGAATAGTAAGTTTAGTAGAGGTCAAAATAAAATATTCCTTTACACAATTAAAACTTTTATATGATATAGGCCTGCTTTAGCGTATGGTGACTGCTAAGCTACAGATACTGCATTCGAATCCTACTCAAGACAAGCATAGTGTGATGAGAGTTCTCTGTCTGGGTTGTATATCTATATACGTATCTCATCACTCCCCATATTGTCCCACAGCTGGGCACAGGTCTCCTCTCAGGAAAGGATTAATTTACGACCCCACGCTGGCTGAAGTTGCCGTTGGATGTACTTAAGTCGCCCGAAGGCCTCTAAAAACTAAGACGACTGCTATCTTATGACAACAACCGGGACCGACTGCTAAACGTGACCACATGACGTGTAATTACAGAAACGCTCATAACGTATCATGCCACATACGGTCACCCATCTAGGTCTGACCTCACCGTCGTTGCTTACCATCGGTGATTATTTCCTATCACCTAAGGCCACTAGGCAATGAGCGCTCCTGTATGGATTAAAATTAATCAATTTTCGTAAGTGAAAAATTTTGTGCTAATAAATAAAGCAAGTATTAATATGCTTTTATATAGAGAACAGGTTAGATATCGCATGCTAAAAGCTACAAACTCATATCGGTATATCTTCTCGGAGCTTGCATTAACATATGCATGACGGTAGATATGCATGCATGGCACGACTTACATTGCATTGGCCGTTATGAAAATAAAGAAATGGTTTCAAGAGATTCCGTGAGTGTACAATCGATTTCTTTGTTTTGTATGCTTTTATGTGACTTTTGAAACCTGTTCAAGTGCTGCAGAGAATATATATAAATATATCTAACAAATAGTTTTTTTTTTCGGGGAGTTAGATTCTTAGGTAGAATCGGAACAGATACACCCCTGTCATTCAATCTTCACATACACTTGATACACTAGTCCAATTCCAAAATTTCCTGCCAACAACCCATAACGCCAGGATCCCTTACATCAAACTACTTGTGTTAAATACTTGGGATTCCATCTGGACCAACGTATGACATGGAAAGATCACATTAAAAACAAACGGGATAAAATTAACTATAGGTTCAGAAACCTCCTGTGGTTGCTTGGAAGGCAGTTCACATCATCAACCTAATATGGACTTATGGTACCCACCTCTGGTCGTCAGTAAGTAAATCAAATATTTTTTGCCTAGAAAGAATGCAAAACAGCATCCTAAGAACCATTTGCAATGCACCTTGGTTTACACGCACTTCTGAAATTCATTCAAGACTGTAATCTCACGATAAAAAACGGGACCTACTGCTTAAATTGACCTCCGTTTGACGAAAACGCTCATGGTATCATGCTTACCCCAAACGGTCACCCATCTACGTACTGACTAAGCTATCCTTGCTTGCTCTTGGTGGTTTCTAACCACCTAGTGCAACTGGGTTAAGAACGCTACGCTGTAAGAAAAATAAACTGCAAACTAATGTAAAAAAGTTTGTTACGTTTAGATAATTAAAAAAAACTATAAGCAAAGAGTGCTTTGACATAGCCGTCTCGTACGAGATCCCTGCCAATTTGCATTAAAACTGTTTGAAGTAAAACCGTTTGGGTTCCGTATGTAGTGCAGTGCCTAAGCTAAATACTGGATAGCTCTAAACAAACTTGTGTATACAAATAACGAATAATTTCAAGAAATTTTGTCAGTAGTATTAAAGTTTTTGGAGAGTGAAGTTTATTCATTTTGTTCTGTAAGGATTATATATGGACGTGTAAGTGTAACCACCATTAGGTGCTTAAAAGAGAAAGAGAATTGAAAAGAACTAGGACTCCTCTTTTCTTGATGTAGTGTAGAGTAACTTTGACAGACACTATATTAAAAAAAACAGGCCAAGAGTCAGACTCGAGCAGCGAGAGTTTCGTACAAATAACTAAAGTGTTATGTGATGTATCTAAAAATTTCAGGTTTTCGTAATTTTTCCTTTCTTTCCTATCGTTTCTCTGAGGGATCGTATCAGGAATGAGGTAATCCGTCAGAGAACTAAAGTCATCGACATAGCCCACCGGATTAGCAAGTTGAAGTGGCAGTGGGCTGGCCATGAACTGACGACCGTTGGGGTAGAAGAGTTCTGGAGTGGAGGCCAGGTGGAGTGAAGATTTGCGAAAGGTGGCTGGCAGGAGCTGTATGCAAAAAGCACAAAATCGATCAAAGTGGTGTGCAATGGGAGAGGCCTATGTCCAGCAGTGGACTGAGATGGGCTGATGATGATGATGATGTAATTTTCCCTTTATGTGTGCTAAAAACGTTAGTCTGGTTGGTGGTCGACTGGAGGTAGCTTTTGATTCCCTTGCGAGTGTCTTTCCTTGGATTTCCTTCCTCAGGTATAATAGAAGCCCCGATCATATTAACTAAGTTACATCACATCCTGTAGTTTTTACCGTTTTGCCCTGTTAGAAAGATGCATTGAGTTGTCAATAAAAAATGATATACAAATAGATAAACATTTCAAAAATTGCCAGAGCAAAGCGACCAGAGGCTGTACAGAGCTATGTAAATGTCATTCCACATCGTATGATGTACACTTTGGGGTACCATAGTGAAAAATAACTGTGGCCATTGTGTGCTATTGTACACTTTAAGCGTTTTATTTTGATCTGCATTTGAAAAATATACCGTGTCGCTTTGACAGTGTTTTTTTTTGTCAGCTCGTGACGATTCAGTAGGGGTAAATATTTTCTATTTGTTGAAACTTTTCTAATGAAAATATAGATACGTGAAACATTCTGAAAATAATCTTAAAGTACTAATATTGAAGTTTAAAACAGCTCGCCGGATTGATTATCGGAATTAGCTTATAATAAACTAGATAAATAGAATGGATTATGAACTGACCTGTGATCATCAGCTCAGGATCAGAATTGTGAATTAGTTACATGTACTTATACAATATTCTCGTACCTCTTCTCTCAGGATTTTAGCCTACTGCTTTTTTTCTGCGGGCCATCGCAAGACGTATGACCAGCAGTAGATTGCAATAGGCAATCTGTAGCAAAATTAAAAAAAAAACATTATCTTACTACAGGAAATTTACTATACAGATAATAAAATGAAATACTAGGATATTTATCAGGTTTAAAATACGAGGTATCTTAAACTTTCAAACACGAATTTTATTTAAGGGCAATTCCATACTTTGAGGAATCCGGCATATTTGTTTTATTTTCTTTCTTACACTGTGTTCAGTTACTATATTTAAACTAATCTGTATTCCTGTCATAGACTCTATATATGATTTCATAAACTGCACAGCTATGTGTCAGCGGAGTGAGTGCCTGGTGATGGTAGCAAGAGACTCACGTCCAATTCGGACACCAGCTCTCTCACAGTTACTGTCTTGAAAATTCATATTTTATAGATTGGTAACTGTGAGAAGAGAAATAAATACTGTATTATTATCACTATCATAGGCTAAAGATGATGACGTACAATATTGTTAATGTGTTATATAGTTAAAGTTACATAATCAGACCATATTATTTCGCTCAATCCTGAACTTAATCATGAACCAAACATTCCGCTAATCTCATAACTCCATCAACAGCTCAACTATAAACTTTGAAACATTTCAGCATAAAACTATTTGTACTACGTCGGTTATATCGTAAAGACTAGCCTATCTTCTTACTGAAAATTCAAAGTAAGTATGTTCATTTTAAAATTCATTCAAATCAGTGAAACGGTTCAGCGGTGAAAGCGACACGGTGTATACTACAGAGAGAATTACTAACGAATTTATAATATTATTATGGAGTGTGGATTCATACTACCATTTCTATCCGACAGTTAGAAGCAATTGTAACTCTACTATCGTGATATGTGGAGGTCCGGGTGTTGTATTTGTCCCTTTGCGATGGAGGATCCTCCGAACAGGTGAGGTGGCCACTGGCCAGTGGTTGATGTTGGGCTGTAGTATATATGCTAATCGGCTAATTTCTCTATCGCGATACAGGATTAGTAGTAACTCCGTTCAGTTATTCCGTGTTTCTTTCTTAGTTCAGTGTTCCTTCGGTAGATGGCGCTGTTGTATATTTTTCGCTTGCTCTGTGTGTTAAAGCCGTCACATCTATATATGGTTTAATAAAGCTTCTTACCCTTGAACCTCACAATACAGTGATTTTTATCTCTTAATTAGAGTTGTGTACACCCTCAATGAAACCCTCCCTATTTACAAATAACATTGTGTATACACCACAATCAACAGTAACACCCTGTCATTACTGGCCGTCAGCATTTATTCCGTACGGAACACAATAAGCCGCCTCGCGTTCCCTCTTACCCACTTAATTTTCCTGTTCGCTCTCAGTTAATTGGCTCTGTGTAGATGGCTGTGCCAAATAGGTGCATTATATTAATTTAAATGTTTACTGCAGTTGTAGCTAGCAACACTGTTATTTTTAATTTGAAACTACTTTTTGCCGGCTCCGCCCGCTTGTATGTCGGTTTTCGCGGTGAAAAGCCTATGTCCTTTCCCAAGGCTCCATCTATCTCTATAGCAAAATTCATCAAAATCGGATTGGTGGTTTAGGCGTGAAAACGTAACAGATAGCAGCCAGACTTACCTTCGTATTTATAATATTTGTAGGGATTTAGAAAGTTTCTACCTAAAATGATAGTTTAATGCGGATACTTCGATATCCATACTAAACATATTAACAATTTGAACGTCAATCGATCTACGGACAGACAGACAACGGTCGTTTTTTTCGCTTTCACGGCTACTGTACTGATTTAAGTGAAGTTTGGTTCTTGAGGAAGGGCATAGACTACTCTTTACCATGATAATGATGTGTATGTCACACACGGGTAGGTAAACGGGCTAAATCTAGTGAATTATATTTCTGCGATTTATATTGACAATCGGCATGCTAGTAATTGATTAATGACAACAAGGATGGTTCTTACGGAGAGTTTTTTTTAAAAGTTGCATGAAAAAGTCTAAAAACAACACTTTTCTATGCGTTACTCGCGATTCACAACAATAACCGCAGGCAATACGCTAGTAAAGTAATAAAAAGCAGAGGCTTCATAACTTCTTTTTCTTTTCATTAGAACCTTGTTCGCCAAACAGTAATCCTAAAGGTTTTTGAGAGAATTATCAATAGAGTAAATAACTTATTTATATAAAAGCTTTCTCACACGTGAAACCAGTGACTGAAGAAGTTTTCTTTTGACATAAAATTTGAAGGAATTTTCCTGCTTTTATAAGAAGTGTCGTAACGATATACATACTTTGGAGAGAAATGGTCTGTGATATGTAATTAAGCGTATGAAGAGATATGACGTGGAAAATTGGAGCTAAAAATATAAAATAAATATCACAGGTAAATCAATGTTTACACTTTTGAACTACAAACAACAACTACAAACAAAATACATTGTCCGTGTGGAGACGGATTAAGAATACAAAGTGACACCACCCCTATTCATTCCATGGGTTTCGTAAAAGGCGACAAAAGAAACAAAATAAGCAGCTAACATCACTGCCGAGAAAAGAAAAACTTGAACCAAACCCATTACCGGGTTGGTAATGGGTTTGGTTCAAGTTCAAGTCTGGCCAGCGTGGTATAGTAGGCCAAAACCTCCTTTCAAAGGAGAGGCCTATGTCCAGCAGTGGACTGTTAAAGGCTGTTGATGATGATGACTTTTGAACAAAAACTTTTTAATTTAGTAGTTTTGATGTTACTTTAGTGGAATTTCAGATAAGTATGCATATTACCAGCTAAGTCCTGTAGTATTTATTCGCGGTTATTATGGTAATGTGGGTGTTACCGCGAAGCAAATTGTTTTCAAATTCAAATAATGTATATCGGATTCTAAATCCATATTGTGTTAGTTACAGTGACTTAACCTAGTGTTAGTATTAAAAATATAATATATAAGTACATACATAAAAAATACAATATATAAGTATATATATATGTCTGTGTGGTGACGGATTAAGAATAAAAAGTGTCATCACCCCTATTCATTCCATGGGTGTCGTAAGAGGCGACTAAAGGAACAAAACAAGCAGCTAACATCACTGCCAAGAGAAGGAAAACTTGAAACAAACCCTTTACCAACCCGTCTGGCCAGCGTGGTATAGTAGGCCAAAACCTCCTTTCTAAGGAGAGGCCTAGGTCCAGCAGTGGACTGTTAAAAGTTGTTGATGATGATAATCTTTATTGTACACCAGTTTATTCAATTTACATGCAATAGTCCATCAAAAAATGACCATGTTGGAATGGCGGCCTTATCGCTAAAAAGCAATTTCTTCCAGGCAACCTTGAAATAGATGTTCATGTGCACATGTCAACGCAAACTTGGGATGGAAAAAATTTACTAAAAAAAAACAGAATTCAGGGGCAGTATTTGGTGCGAGAAGTAAAAGAATACAAAAAACATATACCTATACACACACACACACACATTTTGCCACACACATAATATAGTGACGTCGTTTTCTAAGATAACCAGTTCAATCCTTCTAAGGACCTCACGAAGGCTTCCTGACAGTTATCACCATGTAATCTCTCAGTATCTAAACCATATGATTTAGTGTGAGCAAAAGTTTCAATTCAATTACTAAGGAAATACATAAATCAAGTTGTTCTCATACCGCTTTTCTGTTCTCGCACTCGCGGTTAGGAATTTGAATTAGACCCTAATTTAAAATTACTCAAATAAAATTATACCGACTGCCTTGTTGGTCTAGTGGTCAGCGTATGCAGCTGCTGATCAAGAGGTCTCGGGTTCGATTCCCGGGTCAGACCAAATGTTTGTGTGATCCGCAAATATTTGTTTCGGAGTTTGGGTGTTTTTCTATGTATAATATGTATCTATTTACAGAAAAAAATATGTTTATGTATTTATATCAGTTGTCTAGTACCCATAATACAAGATCTGCATAGTTTGGGACTAGATGACGTTGGGTGTAAGATGTCCAAATTATTTATTTATTATTATTTATTATACACATATGTATATATTTTTTCATCATCATCGACATATATTAAAAGTCTACCACTGCTACCTTCTCTTTCTAAAAGAGGTTTAAATGAAATTGTATTAAATAACGTCAAGAAAGAGAAATTTCCAGACAAAAAAAATTAAATTGCGTTTTTGATGTCAGTATCGTGTATATTCTCATATGTGTTATTTAATATTACAAACAGAAACTTCAATTTTATTTACTTGTATGGGTTCTGGGGATGTAAAGATGATTTTAATTCTTTATTTCATACCAAAACTGTATGTACGTATATAATAGTACCTAACACTGATTCATTGCAGAGAATGCAGAAGGTTAATACCTACTCCAGTTCAGTCTTAGCAGTAGGGCAAGCAAGTTACTGTTCAAACATACGGACGTATATTTTAAATTAAAACGCTTGCTTTAATGGCCCTCAAATTGAAAGCGTACTAGCAGTATTATATTTTAGCTGGCAAGGCCTGTCAGTCTCAAAGTCTGTTCTGAAGATATTTGAAGATCGTAGACAGTGTTACATACGGAATCAATGTTTTTTTCCCACCAGGCATGTTCGTGCACGACATCGTGTTGTTTGGTTTTTTGAGGCTTCAACCACAATCAGTTTTTCTGAATTTCAATTAATCACATTAAACTTTTTTTTCCTGCGCATGTCACTGTTTATTTACACCTCGTTGATTGAAATCACTTCATCGTTTTAGGCGCTAAGGTGGAACACAAATAAATATAAGGACTATTAAAAATATTATGCTTCTTTTTAACTTTGCCGCAGTCAGGTATAAAGAAAGACATCAAGTTTTAGACGGAATTTATTGGTTTCCGTGTGTTTCCAATATCACCAGTCTTATCTATGTAACAGAGATGGCGGAGGCAGATAGCTTGTAGCTAAGTGCGCTGTTGTGACGACTACGGTCACCACGGATTTTATGGTGTCAGGATTTATGATAGGATTCTGCATAGATGTAATATATGAAAATGACTATTCTCAACTAGCGTTCAAAACAAAATACTAGAAAGTGGACACAGAACACTTGTATCTTGAAGGGAGTTGTTCAACATAAACATGTTTCTTAGTAAATATCCTTGGAAACGTTGTGACAAAAAGTAGCTAAGATAATAAAATAATAGTGAGTGTATCAATAAATATTTATAGAGATCCCTCTTGTGACGGAGAAAAGCAAACAGCTTGTCCCTAGAACAATAACCATGTTTTATCCAGTTAAAGGCCGCACCGTGCATGAATAAGCTAAATCCTGTTCCAAATTTATTCTAGGAACGTCCAAGTTTAATGGGTTTAGTTTTAAACCGTTATTGTCCTAAAACCAAATGAGATTTGAAATCCGGGAAGGCCACAAATCAGAGTAACCCGGAGCAAGTTGCGTGTGTCAGCCCCATTGAGTGTAGTGGCTACTGTTAGCGTTCTGAATTACAACCCGCGATTACTATCGCTTTTATAAGTGTTATCCATGTACGGCCTGAAGATCGTTAGGCCTGAAACTAGGTTATACATTGTGTGAAAGTGAAGGAGTTATTTGTGGGTTACTACTTTCTGCATTGAGGTGGAATATGTTTCATGAATAGTTTCTCATCTTATAATGTCACTGAATCCTTAGTGGATCCAAACTTGTGTGATTATTTTCAAAAGGTTTGGTGATTATAGTTGATCAGAACTTATTTTCTAAGGAGAGTGGACTGTTATAGGCTAACAATGTGGTAAATATTGTATACATACATACATTTATCGTGTAGTTAATTACGGAGTTTCGTATACATAAATCTTTATTTCTAATAATATAATAATTTTAACAAAAAGGAACCGACTTCAATAAAAAACTATTCCGAGTACCCAAATCGCGACATTGTGCCTATGATATTTGAGGAGTTCTCTCGATTTCCTTGGGATCCCATGATCAAATCTCGATATGGTGACGATGGGACCACCTGTAAGCTACGCCCATTCCAATGCAAAAATAATTTTTGAAATCAGTTCATAAACGACGAAATTATCGCTGAACATACATACAAAAAAAAAAAAAGATTCCGACGAATTGAGAACCTCCTCCTTTTTTTTGAAGTCGGTTAAAAAGATAGATAAAGACGAATTCATCACAGTCACAGTTTGCCTACAATAATTTTAGTTAACTCACGTACTAACGTCAATTTTTTTGCTGTCCAGTGTTCGCTTTAGGGATGCGATGAAAATAAAAAATTAATAAATATGACCTGATCAGACAAATATCTACTTTTTTTAGTAAACATTTGGTTACAGAAAGGGACAGGTGTAAATGTGTACAGTACAGTACAATAAATATTTTTTACAAATGTGTCATTTTAATAGACCCATTGGGATTGCTCGTGGCAACATTTATTATGTCGAATTACAGTGACAGCTGTCATTTTACGTCACATGACAAGGAAGCCATCTTGTAACTCGACAGGATTCGGATGACCGTCGCTAAAGCATAGTGCTCAAGACAAATCGCTTATTTCCGAGGCAATCACTTAAACATTTGATTCAAATTCTCTTGACTGATAGCATAGTTGCTAAGTATGGGGGAGTGAATGATTATTTATAGATTAGATAAGTGTTTGAAGAAGATGTGAGACTACTAGAATACTAGGAACATATTTATGTCGCTGGGGATAAACACACAGAAGAAGACTTATAAAACACTCAGACAGCAATTTGTGGATCAGACGAATTCTTATGCCATTGAATTCAAATCCATACCACTAATGGCAGTAGAAAGAAGTGACGTTTTAACCACTCTACCAACCGTGTAGTCAATTTGTCAATCAAGCTTATATAAACAAGGACTATATACACCACTTTTATTCTCATAGTATTATCCCGAACTTATATAAGAGAGCCAAACCAATTTTCTTCGTAATACCAAATATTGGAAGGGACGCGAAAACGAGCATCTACCCTACCCCTGGAGTGATTCGGCCGGACCTTACGAACTTCGCAATTAAATGACAAAGTTTCTAACAAGTAGAACGGAACTGTAATGATAGGGATAATCTATTTATGTAAGAGAACAAATACGGGGAAGTTAACACTTTTCACTAAATGTTTCTTATTTAGCATTTGTGTTATATATGTATATTGTTTTAATGGTTTGAGTACTGATTGTGTTGTTCGTTTATGTTTAGTTTCCTTTGATTTGTTTTCATCTCGGCAAACGTAGTGTTGGACGTCCACAGGCCAGGTGGAGTGATGATTTGCGCAAGTGGGCTGGAAGGAGCTAGATGCGAGTAGCCGAGGATCAAACTGAAGGCCTATGTCCAGCAGTGGATTGCAATAGGCTGATGATATTGATGATGATTATTATTTGTTTAAAGGATGTAGGGCTATTTGAAGAAAACGAGTAAACATTTCAGTTTCTAATATAATCATGATTGATATCTTTTATTTGCCGTTTACGGTCTGCTTTTAGACGTGGACCTCTCCTTAAAAAAGAGGTTTGGACTACGTTGGTCAGACACATTGTTGAGAATTTGTTTTCAAGGTTTGCTTCTCATTGGTCAATGGTCAATCATTGGATGAATAGGAAATTCATTCCATTAGCGACATTTCGTATTCTAAATCCATCAACATCTCTTCTTCCGAGCCTAAGATTATTTAAGAAGATTATCAGTCTTACTCTCGAACTCGACATATAAGCCTTTATAATTATCATTATTTTTACGAGATGTTTCGAAAAATAATAATTGTTAAAAACATAAACATAAAGTATTTAGTCCTGAAAATAAGAACAATACATAAGCATTTTTTTCGAGACTTTCGCCGAATCTTAAAAAATACTTTTGGTTATATAGCGGGACTTATTTCCTTTTGGACTTTGAATAATTTCATTCCGAATAAACTGTGCAACAATAACTATAATAATAAAAAATATTGCCAAGTATATATTGTTAACATTTGATAAGTTTATCAGATCATTACATTTACATATTAACTAAGTACCAAATTGTGTCATATTACTACCCACAGTTGTTGAACTAGGTTGGAACCCGGTGCGTCGGCATACGGCGCCTCTAGCCATCCGCTATTTACATTACTACAGCTTTATTATTGATCTTTAATTTTAAGTTTAAGGTTATAACAAAACAAAAACAAATCAGAAATTAAAACAAATAAAAAAATAAAATAAAAAAAATGTAGGGGTCCTTCGGGTGTGTTGTGTGCATGGGTGCGTGTGTATCAGAGGTTGAGTGAAAGTTAGTTGTAAGTTTGTGTAAAAGTATAATTTTGCAGCTTTACTATTAACAGATAACTATAATACATAAGTACTCTAAAAAATAAGAAAGCCAGTTTCACTCTTTTTTTTTTGAAATTTAATATAACTTTGTGTGGCATTCAATAAATTATCTGTAACGATATCGTTGAAAGCTGAGTTTAAGTATTTAAGGCTATAAATTTTAACACAAAATCCAAAAAAAATCTAAGACTAATCTTTCCCAGCTCAATTCAAAGATAGCCTATCAATTTCCGAGCCATTTAAATAGCCATAAACTGAAATCGGGCACTTAAAACGAAACATTTTAAGTTCGCGGGCTGAAGGACGAAGTTAAGGAAGTCGTTCACTAAAGCAGCTTAGGTGGGTTAAGATCCCATGGGTTTTCATGTGGATAAGTTTCAGTGAATCCATATCGACATTTCATTTTTTATCAGCTGTTTAATTTCATCATATTTTGATAAAATAAAACATAAATTTTTATAGCTGTACTTTCACTTACAAACATTTCTAAGTCATCATTATATATTATAAAATAATCCTCCGCCGCGTCTGTCTATCTGTCTGTTCGTGATAAACTCAAAAACCACTGTAACGATTCGAATGAAATTTAGTACCCAGATAGTCTGAAGGAAGCGGAAAGGACATGGGCTACTTTTTACCGCTATAATTGACATAGAAACGGGCGGAGCCGTGGGCGAAATCTAGTAACATATAAAAATAAGTTTATTGGAACCGTTGATAGTGAAACCAATAAGTTTCATATCGTATGTCAGCTACTCTACCTTTTTTTTAAGGTTTTAAGTTAAAAAAACTAATAATCTTCAAAATTACTTATAAAGAAATTTATTCTTTAAGTAAAATCAAACCATAAGACGTAATATCACAAGATATCTTCAAATTTGTGTTTTAAGATTGATATTTTACTGTTTTAATGCTGAATGACAAAAGAATGGTACCGACGTAATGATTCTCCCAAATTATCATGTTACAGTTCAGTCTATAGCAACCCTAAGTTCGTTGCAAAGTAGGAAATGTTTGAGAAAAGCCCGGAGCGCAGTGAAGTAATTGATAGCTCCCTACGATTTAATTTGGAGTGGGCCTGCGATAATCGCTGAACGTTTGAATACTCTAAATTACAAGAGGTTTAAGATGTTATAATTTTAATATTACTCTTTGCTAAGTGGTTTGTGGGGGGCGGATTAATTACTGTTTGGTTTGAAATTACTTATTTAAGATAAATGTTGCAAGATTCTCAAGTTTGTTTAATACCTTTTTTGGTTTGAAATAAATCTATGGTAAACCAGGCAGGTATTTATGACGCTGAAAGGACTGCAGCCGAATCTATAATTTTATTTAGTTATATATTTATAGTTGCAGATGATAACGGACAAAGTGAGCGAGTCCAGGCAGAGGTGGTACGGTCACCTAATGCTTAGAACCGAGGATCGTGTCGTGAGGAGGTGCCTTTTTATGGCTAGAAGGGGAAGAGGAAGACCCCAGACTACCTAGCTGACGAATCTTTAGGAGGACATGAAGAAACTGGGTCTGAGGTAAGATTCTGTCATTCTTAGTACTACGCAAACTATCTGAACTAAAATACCTACTTTAAATTACCGACCCCAAATAAACTTGGGATAAGGCTCGGAAGAAAAAAAAGTCGGTAAAACTAATTACCACGACAACTTCAATGGCGTGATACAGATTCAGTTGTAGTTCGGCATCGAGTGCGGTGGGTTGGGGACTGGCAAGACAAGTTGTGGCTATGTAAATCATGCCCTTAGATGTTTTTAAGACTCATGAAGGTGTGGAGGAACGGATGTCGTGTTCCTCCATCACAAAGGGAGGATCCTCCAACCAGGCGAGGTGATCATGCCTGGCGGGCTACTGCCCAACAGTTGATGTTGGGATGTTGTATATATGCTAATCGGCGCGAGAATGTTACTTTCGCGATTCAGGATTAGTAGTTACTCAGTATAGATAATTCCGTGTTGTCTTTGTAGTTCAGTGTTTCATCGGTAGATGGCGCTGTTGTATGTTTTTCGCTTGCGCGGTATGTGGAAGTCGCCACAAAGGCTTCCATTTACGTAAACGCTTTTTTTTCCTGAAATCGTTTGTCAAAAATTTAAAATGCTTTACAAATTAAATATTCAGTATTTCACTTAAAATACATAAAAGGTATCAAGTAATATTTATAAATAGTGTAGTAAATTGTGCACTAAATTGTAAGTTAATCTTGCAGCAACTTGCTGAATATGCATGCACGGGCCATGCTATTTGTGGCTCACTTATCGCTACCCGTATCTTTTGAATAATAGTTTCACTTGAATTAACTTATACACTACTTACAACATACAATGAAAACTTCATTTAAAAGGGTAATTAATATATTCATTTTTAAGAAACACGTCGAAAGTAAATCATGCAATTTAACAAGAGTGACTGAAATAATGAAGCACTGGTTTTACAAAATCATAGACATAGGCCTCTCCTTAGAAAGGAGGTAATGTCCTACTATACCACGCTGGCCAGACAGGTTGGTATAGGGTTGATTTCAAGCTTGGCAGACTACTTAGAGGAGCGTACCGTCGAGTACGAGGACCGAGATGGCGCCTTGAGACGCAGGGCCATGTCGTGCGGTGTTCCACAGGGGTCTGTCCTAGGACCACTCCTGTGGAACATGGGATACGACTGGGCCCTACGAGGGCGTCTCCCCCCCGGGCTGGGTGTAATCTGTTACGCAGACGACACCCTAGTCACGGCCCGGGGGGCAAACTTTGAGGAGGCGGCGCGCCTGGCCACCACGGGAGTCTCCCGGGTGGTCGGGCGCATCGAGGCGCTGGGTCTGCGGGTGGCCCTAGACAAGACGGAGGCCCTATTATTTCATGGGCCCCGTCGCGGTCCGCCCGCCGGCGCCTCCATTGTGGTCAACTCGGTCCTCGTACCGGTCCGGGCCCAGATGAGGTACCTGGGTCTGGTCCTCGACGGTAGGTGGCTCTTCGACGAGCACTTCCGACAGCTTGGTCCTAAGCTGGTGGGCACTGCCTCCGCCCTAGGGCGACTTCTGCCCAATTTGGGCGGGGCCAGTGTCCCCACTAGGCAGCTGTACACGGGGGTTGTCCGGTCGATGGCACTGTATGGTGCACCGGTGTGGGCGGCGGCTCTGTCCGCCCAGAATAGGGCGCGCCTCTGGCGCCCCCAGAGGGTATTGGCGGTCAGAGCCATACGCGGATACCGCACCGTATCTACCGAGGCGGCGTGCGCCTTGGCCGGAACACCCCCGTGGGATTTGGAGGCGGAAGTGCTCGCCGAAGTTTATCGGCGAGTGGCTGACTTCCGGGCGGAGAACGGCTTTCGCCCTCCGCCCGATGACGTGCGCGAGTGGCGCGAAGCCGCTCGCCGAGCCACCATGCAGAGATGGTCGTTCCGGCTGGAGACCCCACGCGCTGGCTTCGCCGCCGTGGAGGCTCTTCAGCCGGTCATCGCGGAGTGGGCAGGGCGGCAGCACGGGACCCTTTCCTTCCGGCTGACGCAGGTACTTTCCGGGCACGGTTGCTTCGGAAAGTACCTGCACTCGGTCGCTAGGAGGGAACCGAGTCCCGCCTGCCACCACTGCGACTGCAGTGAGGACACGGCCCAGCACACGCTGGCAGTCTGCCCCGCTTGGGCGGCGCAGCGCCGGGTCCTCACTGCAGTCACCGGAGGGGATCTCTCGCTGCCGGCCGTCATAAGATCGATGGCCGGCAGCGACAGTTGTTTTACCGCGGTCGCGACCTTCTGCGAGGACGTAATCTTGCAGAAGGAGGTGGCGGAGAAGGCCCGGGAGGACGATATCCACTCGGACCCGATCCGCCGCCGGCGCCCTGGGCGGCGGAGGCGCGCATACCTGCGTCTCATGCCGCCCTGAGAGTGGCCGCGGATGGGCGGGACGGGTTTCCCGTCCGTCCGCAGTAGTGGCCAACCGCGAGGGGGCGACGTCCGCGTGTGACCGGACGTTGCCTAATCAGAGAGTAAATTTTTGAGATGGTGCCCGCAACAGTGCGGGCAGGCGCCGGTTGGAGTCCAGAAGGAAATCCCCTCCCTGGACTCCTTCCAATACAAAGGCGCAGAGAGGGTCACACCGTGTGGTTTTAGTCGGTTCGAGTCCGACACACCACCCCGCCGTAACCCCCGACGGGGTGACGGTCCGCGGGGATTTCCACACGAAAAAAAAAAAAAAAAAAAAAAAAAAAAAAAAAAAAAAAAAAAAAAAAAAAAAAAAAAAGGGTTGATTTCAAGTTTTCCTTATCTTTGCATTGATGTTGTCTTGCGTAGTTTATCCCTTAGTCGCCTTTTACGACACCCGCGGGATGAATAGGGGTGGTAACACTGTATTCTTAATCCGTCACCACACGGAATGTGTATGAGTACTTTTTTATTTTATACTTGCCGAGTCCTGCGGTGTTCCCTGCGGTTATTCTTTATAAATCGCGAGAAACGCCACGAACCGAAGTTTTTATAGCCTAAGTAACTCCTTCATCAACTTTCTGCCAATAAAATCCTGGCAAAATCGGTCTATCCGTTCCAGAGGTTAGTCGGAACAAACAGACAGACAAATAGACAGATGGATAAAAACTTTGAAATTGCCTTTTCAATGTACTTTAATATGCATTTAGGAAAAAACTGTTCACATTTTATACTCGCACTCCAATTTTATTTATTTGTATTTGTATAGACTATCGCTTTTTGCTATGACTATTGCTTTTTGCATTGACAATTGCTTTTTGCTATGAATATTGCTATTTGCTATGACTACTGCTTTTTGCTATGACTATTGCTTTTTGCATTGACAATTGCTTTTTGCTATGAATATTGCTATTTGCTATGACTACTGCTTTTTGCTATGACTATTGATTTTTGCTATGAATTTTGCTATTTGCTATGACTACGGCTTTTTGCTATGACTATTGCTTTTTGCTATGAATTTTGCTATTTGCTATGACTACTGCTTTTTGCTATGACTATTGCTTTTTGCTATGAATTTTGCTATTTGCTATGACTACTGCTTTTTGCTATGACTATTGCTTTTTGCTATGAATTTTGCTATTTGCTATGACTACTGCTTTTTGCTATGACTATTGCTTTTTGCATTGACAATTGCTTTTTGCTATGACTATTGCTTTTTGCTATGACTACTGCTTTTTGCTATGACTATTGCTTTTTGCATTGACAATTGCTTTTTGCTATGACTATTTGCTTTGACCGCAGTTTGGCCCCACAATATATATAACGTTAAATAGTTAGCCTATGTTATTATTCAAGAATCGAGTTATTTCCATAATAAGTTTATTTGACATCAACGAGGTTTAGTCGTAAAAACATAACGGACAGACAGAGTTAATTTTGAATTCATAATATCAGTATGGATTGGCAACTGTTGAGTATATTGTTATTTAAAAATACTCAACTCTACTCCACCTGAAAGCTTGAATAAAGTTATTTCAATAACATTTATTTTTAAACCTATAAATGGTGAATTGAAAATTTGATTACTCTTCATTGAACGTCTCAAATCAAAATCTTCTTATATATAAAATTCTCGTGTCACAATGTTCGTTCCCATACTCCTCCGAAACGGCTTGACCGATTCTTATGAAATTTTTAATGCTTGTTCAGTAGGTCTGAAAATCGGCCAACATTTATTTTTTATACCCCTAGGACGCGAGCGGAGCCGCGGGCATCAGCTAGTATATATATAAAAGTGTTCCGTTACTGACCGACAGACAACCGAAACTACTAAGAGCAAGCACTAAGAGATGATGTAGAAAAATTCTACCTCTAAGGTGGTGAGAAAGGCAATCAAAGTTATACATCAGAATAACACGTAGGCGAAGCAGCGAGCAAAAGCTAGTAGTTCATATTGAAATATATTATACTACCAAAAATTTTGGCCGAACATGCTTGTAGTGTAACCATGCTATAGAATACTACTACAACAATTTAGGATAAGTACCCTGTTAGAAACTTATCGTATGATTTAACACCGCAGGGTGCATGTTTATACACCAACTATGCCATTCGGAATTTGTCGGTGTTCAATACTGCTTTATTTGGCGAGACAGTTTGTGGCTAAATTTGTCAACAATTTTTGTACTAATTTCATGGACGAACGTGCGAACTGAATCACAAATAGTTTTATCAGACCTCTCGCTCACACTTATAGACATATCGGATCTCTCGCTCTCACTTCCACTGTGTGCGTGTGAGAGTGAGTACCTAGTGTGAACGAGAGATTTATGACCCGGTTCGCACGTTTGCAATGGCCCAAGTATATATGGAAATGTGTGTTATTCCTAATAGGATTTTGAGAACATCAGCATAGACTGAACATAGTATGTATGTTCAGTGACACAATACCGCTATCTGCATTCATTTACAAAGCAAACATTATATAGTCACAACGTTGACTTGCCAGTCCAAAACCCGCAGTCGACCAGTGTGGGAACATAATTATGGCCTTAACAATCTCCTTAGAAGAGACCCGAGCTCAGTAGTAGGACATTATGGGTTGTTGATGGAATTTATTGTCATTTTTTTTGAAAGTACGGCTGAGTCTTGAATTTAAATTAATTTTGGCTGTGTTTAAGATTCTGAATGCAATTTATGTCTAAGTTTAAATATATGCTAGGCATATTCTTTATGTATTTCAAAATAGAGTTGCAGTACAAATTGTATTAAATTGTGTGCAACTCTATTTTAAAGTTTGAATTGACCTCTATGGCAAGTTGTATAAGTATTTTAATTAAACCATATCGGTGTTGTTACATGAGAAAAGTTAATAAGCATCGGTACCCTGTGTAATGAGATTATAATAATTTTATGTTGCGACTTAGCGTTTGGTGCACTGCAGAACATCTTTTTTATTGTTATCTAATGCCTTCTAAAGTGACTCTATTCCTGATGTAAAGCATGAATAGAAGAGCCACCATACTCAGTACCAATGCAGGCAGTATAGCGAACCATACTACGGTAGCCACTGCGTGGGGAAGTGTAGTGTTTTTGAAAATACTCACTCTTTATATCTGATCAGAGTAGGCAGAGATGATAAAACACCACCTTTAACAATCTTTATATACGTTGCCCACTTGTTTTAATTCCATCAGACATTTATACATAGGGTGCTTTTAACGAGGGTTTTTTTCAGTACACTGCCGATCTGGCCAATATAATAATATCTATAAGTAAATGATCAAAAGCTTTAGTCACAATTTATTATTACTGAGGTATTAAGTAAGGGCATGCAAATGTCGCAATGCTATAGAACCTTAAGATTAGAGCATAACAATATAAATCTTGCGATGGGCGGGGGTCCACGAAATTCACGGCTAATGAGATTGTTCCTGCGAATGTTGTATCCGATGGTAGGGTGGCCACGCGATTATAAATTCCGGGATGTTTTACTATTTTGTTAGAGATGCACTCTCATGCATGACAGACAAGAAAAGGTGACTATCTCTGTTATGATAATTAGATTTTGTCCGCGGCTCCACCCGGCGTATAGTTCGGTTATGTCTATGTATGTTATGTAAAAAAAATCTATGTCCTTTCTCAGGCTCTATACTCTTGGCGTAATAAATTTGGTTCCGTAGTTTTACCGTGAAAGTCAGACAGACTGACAGATAGTTACTTTCGCATTTATAATATTAGTGAGAATTTCAGCTCTAAGATAAAGGTTTTTAGTTAAACTTCATCATCAAGAGTAACAGAGGACACGTTTAATTCGCTTCTTTTATAGCCAAGACACTCATTGGATCGATGAGCTGGCGAAGTGAGTATGTTTAGACGAAAAGACATGAAAATGCTTCTGCATCATAAGGCCGCCGGTCTCACAATTGAACACAGTGAAACACGACACCACGAATATTGTCAATGAAGTTGGTCTTCTGTGTGATGGTAGTACCCCGCCCGGTCGAGCCCACCTATTCCTAAAGGTATCACTTCTATTAAACTGGCCTATTTCTGCCAAAAACTTTATGTCTTGTTCCGCTATCGAGTCGTCCAGATGTCGCCAGTCCATTGTATTGACCATTATTTTTTTTTTGAAATCTCACACATAGTTCACCAACATAGTTAACAAAATTGGAAAATCACGACTTTTCCAGTCTATGCACTCCAACAGTATTAAACACAAGTTGTAATCGACACAATTAACCCTCCACAGCGCCAGTGGTTGATTACGTTATTGACACTGATTGTCTCTGGTGCTTTACGTGATTAATCATTTCCCTATTAACTAAGTTAGTGGAAATACAGAGTGGACAGAGATCTCGAGTGTAGAAAAACCATTTTGGGTGGAAAAAACAGTACAGAGTATGCAGAGCTGACTTCCAACCTCCTTTAGTGGAGTGGCACCATAAATAGAGGAAAAAGATGGTCTCTTTTTATTTTTTTATATTAGCTGCTAAAATGACTGCCCTGCCTAATGGAAAGCATGAACAGAATCCAGAAGTGGAGGCTACCATCACGGCATGACGGCCTAGTAAGATGCTTTTTCACGCCCCGCTTGAAGGACCCGTGGTCATAGAAGGAAGGAAACATGCGCTCGTAGAGAGTTCCAGGTTTTAACTGCTTGGCATAGAAAGGAAGAGCCGAACCGTTTAGTTCGCGTATGGCAACCACTCTGAAGCGGTGGCTTCCGAGACCAGCACGTGTTGTCCTGTACAGGAAAGGGGAAGGGGGGACCATAGTAGTCATACAGTGAAAATCAAGCAATGTTTACTCAATATTGGTTTTTTTATCGTAACATGGAATCACTCCGGAAAAACTAGATAAATTTGAGACTAAAACTGACTCCCTCACGACCTGAAAGCTTCTCGACTTAATGCAATCTGTTTATCTAGTCTAAACCAAATCAATTATTAGCGTAGTTGCATCAGAGTTGGCCTTAATTTTCAATAAGTGCATTGAGTGTGGTGTGTTTCCTGATTTAATGAAACACAGTAAGATCATTCCTTTGTTTAAGGCGGGTAGCACGTCCGATCCTACCAATTATAGACCCATTTCGGTGTTACCTACTTTCAGTAAAATTTTTGAAAAAATTATACTGGATCAGTTACAAACTCACTTTAGCGCAAACAAAATTCTACACAAGAAACAGTTTGGCTTCAGAAGAGGACGCTCGACAAGTGACGCTGGTGTTGAACTATTGGAAAATATATTTAGTGCCTGGGAGGATAAACAGGATGCGCTGGGTGTTTTTTGTGACTTATCCAAGGCATTCGATTGCGTTTCTCATGAAACATTGATCAGGAAATTGCATCACTATGGAATAAGGAATACTGCTTTGGATCTTCTTATCTCTTATTTGGGTAATAGGACCCAAAGAGTGGAAGTTAATGGACAGAGGTCCCTCGGGTCTCTGGTCACTATGGGGGTTCCGCAGGGCTCAATTCTCGGCCCATTTTTGTTTCTCGTTTATATAAATGACCTACCTAATCTAATAAAAGATAATCAGGAGATAGTGCTATTTGCGGATGACACCTCACTTTTATTTAGACTAAAACGACAGCAATTAGTTACTGACGATGTGAATAACACTCTCTCCAAGGTCGTGAACTGGTTCAACGTTAATAACTTGCTTTTAAACGAGAAAAAAACTAAATGTATTAGATTTTTTACACCTAATGTTAAGCAGGTAAAAACTAATGTTCTGATAAATGGAAAGGAGTTGGATCTTGTGGACACCACTAAGTTTTTGGGTATAACTTTAGATTCTAAATTGCAGTGGGGCCCACACATTGATGGCTTGTCGAATAGACTCAGTTCTGCAGCATACGCGGTTTATAAAATTCGCCAATTAACTGATGTGGACACCGCAAGACTGGTGTATTTTAGCTTTTTTCATAGTGTAATGTCATACGGTATTTTGTTGTGGGGAAATGCTGCTGACATTCAAAGTATCTTTGTGTTGCAAAAGAGAGCTATTCGCGCAATTTATAATCTCAGTTATAGGCAGTCACTGAGGGATAAGTTTAAAGAAATTGGTATTATGACAGTCGCATCTCAATATGTATATGAAAATCTAGTGTATGTTAAGAAAAATATACATTTATTCACAAAGTTTAGCGACATTCATAATATAAACACTAGAAATAAAGATAAACTCGTGTTGCCAACGACTAGACTACAAAAAGTAAGCAAGTCTTTTCGATGTCAGGGTGTGAGATTCTACAATAAGATTCCAAGCAAATTTCAAGAATTAAGTATTAACAAATTTAAGTCCGTAATTAAACAAAAACTGTGTGATAAAGCTTACTACACAGTCACTGATTATTTAAATGACAAATTTGCTTGGGATTGATGCTGCTCGCTCCCACATTGTAAAGTGATGAGCATTTCTAATTTGTTAATTTTTTCGTTGAAATTGAATTGTATAGTTTTTTTATTTTTTTGTGTAAGTTTGTAAATGTGAGTATAGTGTAGGCTTGTAATGTTAGTTTATATTTAGTAATTTTCTGGTGGTTTTGAGTGTTTCCACGGCCTACTCAAGTGTCCTGCTGGCGTCAGTGTCGTGTTCCGGGTTGTGGATCCTGACTACATCGGTTAGGCTACACGATGGCTGGGGCCCGTATGCCGTCTGTATGGACAGGTCGACTCAAAACTTTGGTCCTTTCTTCAAAAGGTCAACCCAGACCCTATACGGCACTCACATAGTTCTCTTTACTGTTGTACACGGACTTAAAAAAAAAAAAAAGACACCTCTGTGGTTTGTTTCGGCGTTTCTTCCCAGAGTGAGTCGTAGGAAATGCCGGCGCCTTCTAGCTGTAAGTCCGACTTGTAAAAATGTCTCAAAAGATTTACTTACAGAAATAAATATCATTTATCATTTATCATTTATCATTAGTGATATCTTAGCTAGCTTAGACTGGAACTCCGCTTCGGTATTTATTTAACAGGAACCCTTTGGCGCTTCTTGTTTTATTTGAACCAGGAGTTTGTTACATAAAACTGTAAAGACAAACTTTCTGCTTTAAAACCAGTGAGCTTGTTACAAATTCTTTAAAGGGATTAATTAAATAATGGCCGGGAAAGGCCTTAGTTATTTGTAAATAAGTAATATTGTAAGCATAACATGGATTCTCATTCACAGGTGCTTTTGAACTTTCAGGACTAACAAAAGAGGTCGTTCGTGTATTGTTATTGTGCGTTGAAGTTTCTTGAAATAAGTTAATTAGTTTCTTGGTAATAATCGGTGTAGAGACATGCTCCATCAAAAGTTATCAGAAGGCAGATTTTCAATATCTCGATCACTTTGATGTTCCTTCGAAGTTCGTTATTTTCAATTTATGTAGTAAGATACACACTTTTAATTGCTTGCGATTACTATTAATGGATTTAATCTTTGGAACAGGAGTACGTTCGTTCGTTGCAAAATCACCTTGCACCTTCTCTTTTTATACTTTAAATTACAGTTACTTTTCATGATCATCATCATCAACAGCCTTTAACAGTCCACTGCTGGACATAGGCCTCTCCTTTGAAAGGAGGTTTTGGCCTACTATACCACGCTGGCCAGACGGGTTGGTAAAGGGTTTGTTTCAAGTTTTCCTTCTTTTGACAGTGATGTTAGCTGCTTATTTTGTTCCTTTAGTCGCCTCTCACGACACCCATGGAATGAATAGGGGTGGTGACACTTTGTATTCTTAATCCGTCACCACACGGACTTTTACTTTGTTTTACTACTTACAGTTACTTTTATTCTACTTCTTAATAAATTAAAATTTATCCTGAAAGGTTTTGCCCCAAGACATCATCAAAAGGTACTTTTCTTATTTTGCTACGTCTTAAATATACTTGTTATTGTATTACTTATTTAGAAAGTTAAAGACACTATTGACTATCGTGACACGCTGATTTGAGCTGGCTCAACCAGGGCGATAGTAAGATAGAAGGTCTTCCTAAAATGACAATATTCATTCTTTCTTATTACATTACTTAGAGCGAGATTGGAGGTCCAAAGATGTAGAATCATGCTTTCCATCAAACAGCGTACAGTGATCTTGGCAGTGTTAGTTATTAAAACAAAAATAGAAAAATTAACAAAAAGCTTCCATTCCTTTCCTAACAACTACTGAATTAATAAATATTCATTAAAGTTACAAAACTAAAATAATATATAACGATATAAACTTTTTCTTATTAGGCAATAAAATGAGTGTGCTGCGCGAACAAAAAACGTCGAGTTTAGGTATTTACGAGCAGAGTTGCGCGGCAGCGCCGCTAGGCAGCACCGTTGCCGCTTCCTACGTAAAAACATTTTATCTAAAATATGTAAAATAATTGTACAGAGTAGGCTCCACACAGAGTAATACATATCTTCTAAATATTCAGTCGCTATTTCTGAAAGTTTTGTTCAAAAGTAATAATTTCTAGAATCTATAAATCATCATTTTCATAATCAGCCTATCGAAGTCCTTTGCTGGACATAGGCCTCTCCAATTGCACACCACTCTGATCGATTTTGCGCTTCTCACATCCAGCTTCCGTCACTATAAATATATCATCTATACAGGGTGTCCCAGAAAGAATGGGTAATCCTTAAGCACTTAGTAGTATAGCTATCCGGCGTACAAAAAAAAACCCAAAAAAAAATCCAATTGTTGCCCAAGTTTTGAAGTTATCTTATTCCTCACAAACAATCTTATTAGAAATGCAGTACATAGTATGAGTGCCTATTATACTTTTTTGGAAAAAAACAATAACATGAAATTTGATCAAAAATAAATTATTACAAAATTTGAAATTTTTGTGAAAAAAAAAATGTATGAAAAACTAAGCAGCAACTATATTTAAAAAAAAATGGTATAATACATAATTTTATCCAAAGAGAGAAAATTAAAGCTTCCTTTTTAGTGTAGCAGGTCGTGTGATAATTATAATGTTATTTCGCTATTTACTACCTGAGTGTGGCCGAAGTAATTTTTTGTTAATTACGAGACAGAGATAGGTGAATATATTTAGTACTTAAGTACAGTGTAAGCGAGCGAGAGAAGAGTATATTATTATTACATTGTACCTTATCTCTCATAACAATGGCAAGTATTTGGTGCGTCGCTTGACTTGTTCGGTATCGCATGTGCCCATTCATTTTGCAGTTCTCTGTGATTTTCAATCAGTGTTACAACGACGATTTCTGGCTAAACAGCCAGAAGTCATCGTTTTAACTAAGAGCCCAATTAAATCATTGGACTCTCAGTTTTGCTCACTGATTTGGACTTGATAGTTTGGTGATTTTACGACGACTTGGCTTGTATCTGAACTGGTTTCGTGTATCAATATGCCTCGTATTCAATATACGGCACAAGAATACGCAAACATGCACTTTATTTATGGTGAATGTAGAAGTAGCGCAAGACTGATGCATTCCTTTATAGGGAAAGATACCCTATAGCGCGTCATCCAGATTACCGCGTATTCATAAAGCAGGCACCACACTTCGCTATTCGCTATTCGTTATGCGGGTTATTCGCGCGCATACGGCGAAGTGTGGAGAGTATATTCGCCAATATTCGCTTTATTCGTACGCATCGAATAGCGAATCGCATATACGTCGACTTGTCGGTTTTTTGACACACTTCAAAGGACACGAATAAGGCGAATACACGCATCGACTGCCCACACTTCGGACGGGTAGTGAAGTGCCCTGTGCATAACTAACAACCATAGACTATAAAACAGTTTTTGAAATAGATAAATCAATTAAACGATTAAAATAACCTATCATATGATCAAAATAATTTGACTTCATTGAAGTATTGTTTCTGTCAAATTAATAAAATAAAAAGGAAATTAAAATAATATGTTTCGTTCGTTCATTGACCATTAAAAATGACAATGCTCTGTGCATAACTAACAACCATAGACTATAAAACAGTTTTTGAAATAGAATAAATCGATTAAACGATTAAATTAGTTTATTATATGATCAAAATAATTAGACTTCATTTAAGTATTGTTTCTGTGAATTTAATAAAATAAAAAGGAAATTAAAATAATATGTTTCGTTCGTTCATTGACCATTAAAAATGACAATGCTCTGTGCATAACTAACAACCATAGACTATAAAACAGTTTTTGAAATAGAATAAATCGATTAAACGATTAAATTAGTTTATTATATGATCAAAATAATTAGACTTCATTTAAGTATTGTTTCTGTGAATTTAATAAAATAAAAAGGAAATTAAAAGAATATGTTTCGTTCGTTCGTATGGTTTCGTTTTGTTCACCATAAAAATGACAATGACACATCTCTACAACACACATATTTGCCTTATTATATATACCAGTACGAAGTGTGGTGGCGTGTTTGTTGTTTGCGCGCATAACAAATATTCGGGCGAATACGGCGTAGACAAATAACGAATAGCGAATAACGAAGTGTGGTGCCTGCTTAAGAGTGCACAGATGTTATTCGGAAGGTAGAATGCATAGGTGGTACAAGCACTGGGAGAATAGCAAATATCAATACACAAGACACTGTGCTTGACGAAATTCAGAAGAAGACAAAGACGACCCTGCATCATGTACTGAAAAAAAAAATTCATCCCTACCACGGGTTCAAGCTCTTCAGCCGAGAGATTACAACGCAAGAATTTTTTTTTTGTCGACAAATGCTTGCAAAAATAGAACAAGATCCACAATTCTTTGACAACATTCTGTGGAGAGATGAACCCACTCTTAAAAGAGATGGATATAACAACGTGCATAAACTGCGCAGCTGGCAACTCTCGAACCCGCATCTAATGCGAGAAGAAAAATCGCAATACCAGTTCAAAATAAATTATTGAACTGGTATTTTCAACGAAAAAATCGTTGGTCCATTTGAACTGTCCGGAAAGTTATCTGGCCAAAGTTTTTTACATTTTTTACAAAATGATCTGCCAAATTTAATAGAAGAGGTACCTGAGGAGGTGAGGCAATCCCACTGGCTACGTGCTGCAAATGTCCGTGCCTATTTAAATGCCTCATATCTAAATGTATAGATGGGTAGTTTGTCTCCTATTTTGTGGCCTCAACGATCCCCGAACTTAAATCCACTAGATTTTTTTTACTGGGGCTGCTAAAAGAACGGATGCACTTTAGGCCCACTTCAAGTTTGGAGGAATTACGCAGTCGTGTTCAGGAGGCTGCTTCAAAAATAACTGAACGGCGCTACGCATGACTTCTTGAAAGAGCATTTATCAGAAGATGTCGAACTTGTATCTCAGTTGGTGGCAGACAATTCGAACACCTCTTATAAAATAAAAATGATTTTTTCTACATCTTAAAGCTTTTTATTATTATAATTTAAAACAAGATTTATTCAGTCGAATTTGCTCTTTTTGCATCTAAATAACAATCACTGCATATTTGCGTTATATGAAATTATGAAATTATACAAACTCTCAAATTATTCTCAAACTTTGTCATTTTTTTTTTATCAAAATTCATGTTAAAAATTTTAGTTCATATTTTTCTTTCAAAAAAGTACAATAGGTACTCATACTAGTTACTGCAATTCTAATTAAAGTGTCTGTGAGGAATAAGATAACGTCAAAAACGCAACAAATTTCATTAATTTTCAATAATTTGCATTAATTTTTTTTTTGTATTTTTTTTGTACGCCAGATAGCTGTACTACTAAGTGCTCCAGGATTATCCATTATTTCTGGGACACCATGTATATATATATACTAGTTGACCCAGCGAACTTCGTACCGCCCAACTTTAAAATTCCAGAACTTGATCGCAGCGCCACCTACCGGGTCCAATTGCGAATCTAAACCATTCCCAGATCCCCTTGAACACACACAAAAAATTCATCAAAATCGGTGCAGTCGTTTGAGAGAAGTTCAGTGACATACACACTCACATAAGAATTATATATATATAAAGATAACCTCATTCACAACGATTGATATCTGGAAAAGAGTAAGCAAATCAGAAATGAAAAACATCAATAACAATAATAATAGGTTTAATAGTTAGATTTACGATGTTTGGGTATAGTTATACTATCGTTATTTGTTATTTTTCGTTTATTTTTGACCTGTTTTTTTTGAGAGCTTTCAATATATAATGAGGCTCCTTAATTTCCATTTTTCTTGATAATTCATCTAGTCTTGTACAAAAGTTTCTGAGGAGGTGGTTAGAACACTCTATCTTTTCGACAATAAGTGCGGCATATGGTTTGGTATCCAGAATATTTTTGTAGGTGCTGGAATCACCATCAGCTATGAGTTTGTATATCATACATGCTCAGGTACTTCAAGTTTGCGCTTCTGAGCTCGCCCGCAGACCATAGAGTTTTTATTTTTAACAGACATGTAGAGAACTGTTTTAGTTTGTAGCCAATGATATCTGCAGCTCCTGAAAAGGTCGTATAGTTTTTCCTGTATAACCTCTTACTCCAAAACGCATCAGGTACAACTGTTATCATCGGTACGCTATCTGCATTAACGTCACCATTTTTTTCAGCCAGTTCAAGTTTTTCTTTTGTTGCTTCCTCTATGCTTTTTTCTTTGGCCAGTTCCCAGAGTTCACATACTTTAGCATGACATTTGGCATAAAAATGTTCTGACATGCAGGGTATATCAAGAGAAGTTGTGACTTGCTCCAGGGCACTGAATCCCATACCTACACACTTAATTACTCACGATATTTTGATTGAGTGCAAGTTCCTTGCGGTTTCTAGGTTTTCTACAATTTTTCAATCTTAATTTTGCATTACACATATTGCATACTATGAAACAGGAGGAATGAAAACAATTTCTATATTCTCCATTAATTTTTAAATTACTGAAGTTGCAACCAAATGGAGAGTTGTGGTGAGTAAGTTCTTGGTTACCCGAATTGTGGCTTTGCTTTTATTCGTGTTTTCCTTTTCTACTATAAGTTCTTTCTTGACCATAAGATTACATGTAACCTGAAAAACATAGGCCTATAATAATAAAGTGAGTTTGATAAGAGTAGGTTAGGTACCTTTGATTAATTACATGTTTATAATCAAAGGTAAATATTTACGTTTTGAAGTTTTACCGTCTTGATTACTTGATTACTTGTATTGATTGATTAGCAACTGACGAATAATTGTGAACGGAACATTGAATTTACAATAAAATTATAACAGTAACATTAAACATACCTGTTTGAGATATTTACCTATTTGCGTTTGTACGTTTGTATTGTGTTTCGTACATTTGTTGCTCTGCGTTCGCACTACTCTGTACAGGATTCGACTCGAAATTTGATTTTTTTCCAATTTTCTTATTTGCCAATAAGTATAACCAATGACATATAGACATGATACACAATACAATACTGACATAAGTCTAAAAAAAACTTCAAAACAAAATCGATCTCATTAATATTAGTAATTAGATCCATTCTGCTTTGAAGTTTCAGACCTAGTAATTTAATTAGAGCAATGTTTTTTTCTGCGCAATGTGCAATGTGCATCAGGCGTTTGTGTTAAAAATTGAAAAGTCTTAATATTTTTAGATTTATACTTTTAAATTAAATTAAACACTGTCTATACCCTGCACGTTGTAAATACAAATATTGTCATATGAAAATTATTGTTCTAGACGTAAAATCTACTATCTTTTCGAAGAAAAATGTTTTTAAGATTTCATCTGACACACAACATATATGTATCGTTTTTTAATTTCATATGTATCTGTTTCAAATTCCAACCTTACATAGATCTTGTTCAAGGATCGACCTAAACTATACAAATACTTTTGATGTATTTAATTAATGCAGCGCACAGTACTACTCATTTGAAAATACGTCAAATCCCACAATTTCGTGCAGTACCTTCTTAAGCTTAACTTAGACGCACCTTAATAACTTAAGTGGTATTAGAAAGTTATAATGATGGCAATTGATATAAAAACTTAAATATAAAAACGATGAAAGACCATTTTAAGAAACTGCTGAATTGTATATTTACGAAACTTACAAACATCTTTATTTTACCATATAAATTTTGTGAGTCAGCAGTATTGGCCGATGTTGGAAGGTTAATTAGTACAGTCAAGGGTCATATGTTGATTATACTGATGGCCTTGTCATTTAAGCGGTCGCCATGATGCTTACTACTGTGCCATATGGTGTGGGTACAAATCTTACATACTTAATCTTACACATAATATAAGGAGTATCTTAGGCAACTGTTTTAGTCTAGCTTCGCCCCGCGGCGTTTCTGGCGGGTACACAACTTTGGGTAAAACCGCAATTATGATTCGGTAAAACATTTTTAAAACTACTGAGGTTTTCTTGAACTGCGACACATGTATTCATTTTTAAAGTGTAGCCAGTGCAGGACAGAATGATGGTACATAAGCATTTTCACCTATTTAGATATAATAAGCAAATAAAAACTAACAATTGACTATATTTTTCTATTCAACTAAATAGTTTCTATGAAATTAGAGTATATTAAGAATAAATGTCTCAGCAATAAAAAACCCATGGCGTTCTTACGAGCCCGTCAACCACGCCCCTACTAACCAATTGGAAATATATTCGCTTAATGTCGCGAGAGATCTACAAAGCGATAGATTTAATGGACGCCAAGGGATCTCCTTGTACCCATGGAAACCTCACGGGAATAATTTCTTCAACTGAAATTGTGTTAAAGGCTCCGAAAGTTTTATTTGAATACGTTACATATATCACTCGGATTTTTGAGGCTTTTTCCTTTAGTCTATTTACGAGGTTATTATTTATATCCACTTGTTGATAAAATTTAAGAAACAGATTTATGATTATTATTATACGTAGGTTCATCACAAGTTGTCAACACCAAAAACATGTATCAACAACCAACAACCCATAACGTCCCACTGCTGGGCTGGGGTCTCCTCTCAGGAGAGAGGTAAGGCCATACGTCACGACGCTGACCAAGTGCAGGTTTAGGACTGGCAATACACGTTGTGGCTACGTAAATCTTGCCGTTGGATAGAAACTCCTTCAAAAGAACCAAACAAGACGCCTCCAACTAAGCTTCACAACTGTTATCTTACGATAACCACCGGGACCGATTGCTAAATGTGACCTCTGAATCACGAAAACGCTCATGTGGTATCATGCCACAAAAGGTCACCCATCTAGGTACTGACCGCGCCAACATTGTTCACCCTCGGTGATTGCTTCCAATAACCAAAGGCCACTTCACCATGATTGCTTGTATGAGGTATGATGACAGGTATTTCCAATATAAATTTCTTTCAAATATAACCTCAAAATAAGTTGATGGAATATTTAGGATTCCGAAATACGAGTAGTCTATTATATGAGGAAGTTACAACCCTTTTACAGTTTATTACTAGACAAAAGCCTTTTATTTTAACATGAAAATTACAAAATAAAAAGGTTTTATTTCAAATAAGTAACAGTAGTTTCATTTCGCTTTTGATAGGTACATTACTGAGTTACAATTCTCGTTTACATTAATATTTATATATGCAACAACGTTGTAGTATAGTGTAGTAATAGTAAAATAAACAAAAAGAAATAACCTCCTACCATTGCATACACTGATCAATTTTGGAATAAATAAACCAAAATATAAAAAGTTTATATTTACAAAAACGTTTTTGTTTATTCAAACCTTCATTTCGTAGTTAGCTACCCTAACTACTGATCCTACCTAACTGGGTAACTACCTAAACTGATGTCAATCATATAAATTAAATAAATAAATATATATTATGGACATCTTACACACAGCGGCATCTAGTCCCAAACATAGCTTGTATTATGGGTACTAGACAACTGATATCTAATATATAAAATTCTCGTGTCACAATGTTACAAACCATACTCCTCTCAAACGGCTGGACCGATTTGTATGAAGTTTTGTATTCATATCGGATAGGTCTGAGTATCGGCCATCATCTATTTCTACCTTCAAACTTTAAAACAAACACTCAAACTCAAAAGTATTTGCGGATAACACAAACAAACCTGAGACCTCAACGCATACAGTCCCACTGCACCGCAGAGCAGTCACGAATATATTGTACTCATAAATTGCCTATAGAGTCAAAGCATGGTAGTAAAGTAATGGGTAGAAGAGGGTAAATTATGACGTTATTCAATGTACTCGCTGTAGTGTGAGCGCCGGAGGGATTTTGTTTATTAAACACACTGTGATGTATGGCCAGCTTTGCGTCATACGTATAGTTTAAAGCAATTTGTGAATTTAATTTTCGAACAGGAAATTGCTTTAAACCTTACACGACGGTGATCCATTGTTACATGTATATACGATTAAAAAGTAGGGCAACAGGAACAAACCTCGTTGGACGAATAGGCTTAAATTTTATGGAGTTTCTTGTCTGTTCTTCTCCATAGGATCTACGAATCGGAACAGACAATTAGCTTCACGACTGACTACTTGAAG
The DNA here is from genome assembly GCA_932526445.1 of Phragmatobia fuliginosa. NCBI lineage: Eukaryota > Metazoa > Arthropoda > Insecta > Lepidoptera > Erebidae > Phragmatobia > Phragmatobia fuliginosa. The sequence continues at coordinate 18,792,149 of OW052072.1, read as the reverse complement.
TTTCAAAAGTGCCGTTGTATTGGTGTATTTGAAATAAAAATGATTTGATTTGATTAAAAATGACTAAACTACGATGTGTTTTTTAGGGTTCCGTAGCCAATGGCAAAAAACGGAACCCTTATAGATTCGTCAAGTCTGTCTGTCTGTCTGTCTGTCTGTCTGTCCGTCCGTATGTCACAGCCAATTATTTCCGAAACTATAAGAGCTATACTGTTGAAATTTGGTCAGTCGATGTATTCTGTGACCCGCATTAGGATTTTTACATAAAAATAGAAAAAAAAACAATACATTTTGGGGGTCCCCATACTTGGAACTGAAACTCAAAAATTTTTTTTTCATCAAACCTATACGTGTGGGGTATCTATGGATAGGTGTTCAAAAATGATGTTGAGGTTTCTAATATCATTTTTTTCTAAACTGAATAGTTTGCGCTTCCAAACACTTAGACACTTCCAAAGTGGAAAAATGTGTGTGTCCCCCCCCCCCTCTAACTTCTTATATATTTTTTTTAGTTTTATCACTCTCTTATTTTAAGAGAGTGATAAAACTAAAAAAATATATGTTGTACATTACCATGCAAACTACCAACGAAAATTGGTTTGAACGAGATCTAGTGAGTAGTTTTTTTTTAATACGTCATAAATCGTTACACGCAATTTACCTTTCATCCAATCAATACACTAGTATAAAAACATCGATGAAAGTTACAACGAACTACAAGAACTGTTATATGATGTTACTTGCTGATACGGAACCCTTCATGGGCGAGTCCGACTCGCATGAGAATAGGAAGGAGAATAGGAGAATCCAGGAGTAGATCACCATCCTCATAGTGAATCCAGACAATTATACAAATATGTACGGTAACCCACACCAAGGCGGCCTAGTCAGATGTTTCTGTATGATCAGGGGGTGTCACTCCGTAGTTTAGGTATAGTCGGCCGCCTGCCTGCCCAGGCAAGCATGCCGGTCGACTACACATCGTCAGAACAGTTAAGAGTTACACGATAGAAAGAGACGCAATTGTAGGTAAATTTAATCATGGGTGATTCGGCGCTGTGCGATCTGAATTGAACTTAATATTTTGATGCCAAGGATCTTTATTTTTTTAATTTACTTTTCGAAGTGAGTCTTTTGTACTGAATGTAAAGAATGCTATCATTTCTAAGTTGGTGTTCTGTGCGAATTTGACAAGGTGGGCGGATGAACTAGAAAGAATTCGGATTGACGGTGTATTCAAGTTGATCCAAATATTTATACCCTGCTAATTTTAAAACATTCTGTCTTTTTGAACGAAGGAAGGAAGCGCTTATAGCCAAGTGGCCCGAGGTGATTGGAAATAATCCGCAAGGGTAGCCAACGACGGTGCGGTCAGTACATAGAAGGATGATCGTTTGTGGCTGGATGTTATTAGCGTTACGTCCGAGGTCACGTTAAGCAGTCGGTTCCGGTTATCATAAGATAACAGTCGTTAAACTTAGTTGGAGACCTTTGGGCGGCTTAAAAACATTCAGGGGCAAGAATATATGGTGTGTGTGTGTGTGTGTGTGTGTTTATTTTCTTTTTTCGAGGGGAAAAATACAATTACGTATCATAGGGCTAAGATGTTATGCGCCCCGTATGTCGGGCTCGGTGTGGTACCTATACCGACTAAAAAACCACCTCTTTCGCCGGCCTCTAAATCCCTACGGGCCCGCCGTTAGGTATTACGTCACAGGGAGAGGATCTAGCTGTTGCTCTTCCTACTGGTAGCAAAAATTATTTATTTTTCCCTTCAATGACCATTATTTTTACTCTCGGTACGCCTTCTCTCTATCTCACGTAGGTCCAGTAGTACTTCCGTTGCAAAACTATTTATAGCACTCCAGGTTTCCTCTGAAGAAAGCATTGCATCTACCAAATTTTCAGCTCTCATAGTTTGCTCGAGGACCGTCTCCAATTTTCTTCGCAGCGAGTCAAAACGGGAGCACACGAAAAACACGTGTTCTGCGTCCTAAAGAACTCCAGGACAGGACGGACATTCCGGGGAATCATCGTGTTTAAAGCGATAGAGGTACGCTCGGAAACAGCCATGCCCTGAAAGCATCTGTGTCAAGTAGAAATTGACTTCACCATTTTTTCGGTTCAGCCAGACATCGATTTTTGGTATAAGACGATGCGTCCACCTACCTTTCACTGCAGCATCCCATTGCGATTGTCAACGTCTTATGCTGTGCTGTCGTTCCTCTGTTCCAATCTCATCTGAACTCGACCCAATCGATCGTCGTCGGTAGAGAGTTTGTCGCTCCTCGGCTAGCACCCGAATAGGAAATATTCCAGCGATGACGCATACCACTTCCTCAGAAACTGTGCGGAAGGCACTGGCTACTCTTAGGGCACTTAGCCGATATATTGATGCGGCTTTTCTGCGCACCTCTTGGATTCTTAGAGCGTCTGCCCAAATGGGTATTCCATATGTAAGCACTGACGTGACCACTGAAGATAGCAGTAATCTCCTGCATTGCTTTGGACCTCCGATATTAGGCATCAATCGGGACAAACATGTACTCACCACTGACGCCTTGGCACTTACGTGCTCTACCTGCTGCTTAAAATTAAGTCGGGCATCAAGCATGACTCCTAGGTATCGGATAAACGGTTGTGACGTCATTTCGTGTTCACCAACCTTCAGCTGGATGACTTCCACTGTCTTTCTGCTAGTGATGAGCACTGCCTCGGTTTTGTGTTCGGCCAATTGCAGGTTCACTGAACTCATCCACTGGTTGATTTGTGCGAAAGTGGTGTCAAACATCAGACCTATCTCATCAAGATGCTTCGCAACGATCACAACCGCCACATCGTCAGCATAAGCTACAAGTTTAAAATTTCCTGGCAGTGTTCGTTTCAGAAATCCATCATACATGATGTTCCACAATAGAGGGCCTAAAACAGAACCCTGAGGTACTCCCCCAGTTATTCCGTATACCTGTCGGCCGTCCTTTGTATCGTATTTCCCTGTTTTTGAAGTAACTTGCAACTATCCTACAAAGGTATCCTGGCACATTTTTCTCCATAAGGGCATGCATAATACAGTCCCAATTGGCGGAATTAAAGGCATTCCTGATGTCCAGGGTAGCCACCAAGCAATATTTTTTCGAACCTCCTTTCCATCTAGTTCCTGCGATCGCATCCTTTGCTGTGTCGACGACAAGGCTGATTGCATCTAGGGTTGAACGTCCCTTGCGAAAGCCATACTTGTTATTGGCCAGCTTCGGCTCAACTACTGATTCGATCCTTTGATGGATTATTCTTTCTAGGATCTTGCCCGCTGTATCCAGCATGCAGAGCGGGCGATAGGATGACGGTTCATCTGGTGGCTTTTTTCCTTTGGGGAGAAGTACTAGCCGCTGCTGTTTCCACTTGCGAGGAAAGGTCCCTTCTTTTAGGCATGTATAGTAAGTGTGCGTGCGTGCGTGCGTGTGCGTGTGCGTGTGCGTGTGTGTGTGTTTTTCTTTGCAGTAATCCAAACAAAGATTTCCCCTTGACCTTGCAAACCATAAATTTAATTTCAATAGCAAACGAAAAACCGCTTCATCCCCATCCCACGACCAAGAAATGTGTATCCCCTGCAAAATTATTTAAATTGAAATTTATTAAGAGAGCTGTTTATATTTTGCACATTTCTTAATTAACGCTGAGATGGGACCGGCTTCTGTTTTGGTTTTGCTGTCAGCAAGTGGACAAATATGATTGTTTTGTGGGTAAAATCCATTTCATATAACTTTTACGAAAATTGCTGTAATTAACTGACCAACTTCATTATGAGACCAGACTTTTTTCTTTAAAAATGAGCACATAAAACTTCAAAAATAAATAATACATTTTTAATATTTTTCGGACATCTTACATACAACGTCATCTAGTCCCAAACTAAGCAGAGCTTGTATTATGGGTACATAAGCAAAAACAACTGATATAAATACATAAACATACTTTTTTTGTAAATATATACATATTATACATAGACAAACACCCAGACTCCAAAATAAATATTTGTGGATGACACAAATATTTGGTTTGACCCGGGAATCGAACCCGAGACCTTTTGATCAGCAGCCGCATACGCTAACTACTAGAACAACAGGGCAGTAATGATTTTTCAATGAATCAGGTTCAGTGAATCAGCATAAACCATCACATAAGGTTCATTTGAATGAATGAATGAATGAACAATTTTGTCATCTTAGGTAAGATAAAGTAATATCCTAATGTTAACACTAAGTTTATTTTACCATCACTAATATAATCATGATAAACGTAGTGTCGATGTCACAATATAGGATTTAAGTCGGTTATCGCGGTAAAAAGAAGCTCATGTTCTTTTCAAAGGTTCCATCTCTATACCAAAATTCATTACAATCAGACAGAATTTCTTTCGAATTTATAATATTAGTCGGGATAATGAATAAGCTCACAATGAACTTTACAACAAAATCCACACGACTCTCGTTATATTTCGTAGTAAAATTTTCTGCGATATGAATCCGTTATATTAAATAGTTTTTTATGCGTGATTTCATTATTTTTACTATCTCCCGCGTGTCGTAAAGTTTCGCTCCACTACTGTTTCGTTGAACGTTATATAGTAACATTTATTTTGACGACGCCGTGGTTTTATAGCCGCTAAAAGATTTTTTTTCTGGTTTCTCCGTAGTTTTATGAAGATTGTTGACAGTTAATCCGAATGTTTATACTTGTCGTTTATAGATGGTGAGACGATTGAGAGATAACAGTTGTTAAAGAATTTAGCGCATTTCGGTTAACAGGAACGTTTAATTCTAGTTCTGCAATACCAAATAGTATTAATAACATTAGAATAAATAATAGATAAGAATTTATGCTTTTTCGAAATAATTTAGATGTTAGCGTGTATGTGCTGATAAGGAAATAAAAGTGATGATACGGCTTCACAGAAAATGACTTTCAACCAATCCTTTCGTTTGATTTTACTACTAGTGAGAGACCTTTTCATGTTATCATTAATTGATATCTTACTATGAAATCGGTAAAGATCATTTGTACATAAAAATCCTTTAAAAACAATCGCAATTAGCATTGGTTCAGTGTTTTAAGAGCATTTTAATACGATACATCACCAGGGAAGTCACCCCTTCAGAGTGGAAGACATACGCTCCAGAACTAAGCGGTTCGGGTCTTCCTTCTTATGACGAGCAGTTAAACACTGGAACTCACTACCAGCTCATGTTTTGCCTTCTTACTATGACCCGGGGTCCTTTAAGCGGGGCGTGAAAAAGCATCTCACTAGGCCGCCATAATGATTAATGCATTTGCAGTGAGTATGGGGACCCTCACTTGTCGATTTTACTCATGCTTTCCATCAGGCATAGTAAAGTCACCTTGGCAGGAGTTATGTAAAAAAAAAAAACGTCCAAAATAACATTGCACCATATGTACAATCTGTGGAATATAAACCTGTTTCGATATTTAACAAAAACAAGACAGGTTTTACACATATTCTGGTGTACTCGTATTTTCAAGTCAAGTCGCAAGGGTATTTCGAGACCATATTGTCCAAAACTCTTGTGGGATAGATCTGTAGTGGAGAAAATACCGTACATTCAAAAACCACGTTTCTATTTGCATAATTTGAACTTGTGTGTGTTTGTTTGAAAACAACTTTGGCCAAGGGAGACGATAGTTTTGGGGAATTGTAAAAACATCATCATATTAGATTTGAAAAGTTGTGTAGGAAATCTCCACAATTGATTCTCAAACATTTATTTACTACTAGTTGCGCCCCGCGGTGTTACCCGCGTATGCGTGTGTTATGCATGGCAACCTATGTAGTTTTGACTCGAGATAAACAGTGATACTTTTTTTTTTTTTTTTTATATTTAAGCCTGCCAAAGTGACTCTACTCTGCCTGATGGAAAGCATGAGTAGAATCCAGGAGTAGGGGTCACCATGCTTATTGTGAGGGTAGGCAATGTAGCATGGTGACCCCTACCATGGCAGCCTGGTTAGATAATTCTGCATCATTCTCCCGGCCTACGAAGGGCGGGAGAATGATACAGAATGATTGGGCCTCCGGTCTCACACTCACCAACGAAATACGACAGCAAGAATGCTGTCATTATTAGGATGGTCTTCTGTGTGAGGGTAGTACTGGCCCGGTCGAGCCGGCCCATTCGTGTTGAAATCAGCGTGGCTCTACTACCTCAATACATTACCATACCACCAAATACATTTAGACATCTACGATTTATGTATTTTTATAATCACCTAGCTTTCGCCCGTGTATCTCGATTATTACAGTAAAAAGTAGTCTATGTGTTATTCTGATATAAAAGCTATATTATTGTAAAGTTTCATCCAAATCCGTTCGTTCGTTTTTGCGCGAAAGAGGAATAAACATACATACACACATACATACTCACAAACTTTCGCGTTTATAATATTAGTAATATTTTTTGTACATAGTAACACAATCCTAATTAAATAAGAATGTTGTCTTACCTCTACATTACCTCAGCGTTTTCACATTACTAGTGGGTACTTCTTATTAGGTATGATGGTTTAACCGTAAAACTTAACCTGCATGATAAGTATTTAATATTCATTTGACTAGTATCACTTCCACAACAAGACTGTTCGAACAATAATCTCAAGAGCTTTTTAAGTACTTTCTCCCACCCATGTCAGAGGATTACAATAGGTGCAGACGAATAGAGAGTGCATCTAATAGCAAAACCGTCAAATGAAACCGTTTGCAGACACTTTCAATTTTAGAATCACAAGTGCACAAGTTGTCCACATTTCTGTTCTATTCATTCATTCATTCTATTCATTCCGTGAAATGAATAGGGGTATTCATTCCATGGGTGGTTTAGGTAGCAAACTACGTAAGACAATTTCACTGCAAAGAGAAGCAAAATTTGAAACACAACCTAACCCTAACCAGCCCATGTGAATAGCATGGTGTAAGCTAAAACAACCGTTTTAAGGACTGTAAGTTTTTATTAGTGGATATTTTAGGACAAAACATCGTAGACGACAATTTGTTGATAGAATGATTATTATGAAACGCAAATAATTTTAAGAGCACGCATTTATGAATTTGGCTGGAAACATAATTACCGACCGAGGAAAATTCGTATAAAAGAACAACAAAAGTAAGTAACACCGATTCCAACCTGCCCTTTTCTGGATGCCGAAACAAGGGGTCAAAATACAAAAAGTTTGTGACAAAACCAATATTGAGTACAGGGAAGCGGTGGAAACTTCCAAATCAGTTTAAGAGTTAACGCGTAAAAAACTAACTTATAAATCCCGAGTGCGACAGACTCAAGGGAAATTGAGTTTTTGGGGAGAACTCTTTGTTGTGACCAGACCGCTTTGTTCCGATGAAATGTGGCTTCAAATAATCGCTTTGTTTTTACAGACAAATGCACTAAGAATATTATTATATGTCGAAGGAAATTGGGATAGTAAAAATGTGTATATTGCTTAATACTGTCGTTTCCTAATGTAATTTATTTGAATATTAAGAAAATAGCAGTGTGATAATTCTTTTAATTTTAATAGAGAAACACTTAAGTCCTATTTTTTTTCGTTTTGTAGCTCATGTGTTAGTTACGGAGTGGCAAAAGTCTGATGGGCAATGATTATTTACGTCTCACAGTTTAGTGTGGGACGAAAACCACCAAGCCTGGTATATAACCAGGTTTGTTGAAACACCGGGACTGCCGAATCACCGGATCTGCTTCCTTTGTGTTGGAGGGACACTGCTTGCTGACTTAAGGCGTATATCTCGCCGTTAGTCATGGATCTTAGAAGGATGAACTGATTTTGCTTTTTACTTTTTTTGAAAAGTAGAAGTATCGTTAGCTGTATAGGAAATCTGTTCAAATTTCCGAAAGTCGTTAATCCTTTTACTTATTGTTGAGCGGATTTTGCGCTTGGGGTTATTTGATTTTTCTATCCATAAAACAGTTATAGATAGGAAGGAACATTCAGTAATTCCATGTCTGTGTGGTGACAGATTAAGAATACAGAGTGTCACCACCCCTATTCATCCCACGTGGGTGTCGTAAAAGGCGACTAAGGGATAAACTACGCAAGACAACACAATGCAAAGAGAAGGAAAACTTAAAACCAACCCTATACCAACCCGTCTGGCCAGCGTGGTATAGTAGGCCAAAACCTCCTTTCTAAGGAGAGGCCTATGTCCAGCAGTGGACTGTTAAAGGCTGTTGATGATGTTGATGAGTGATTCCAGCTGAAGTGTACGCACTATAATTTCAGAATGATCAAATTCAATCCGTAGGTCTTGTAGGTTTGTTAATATATTCAAAACAAATACGCTTAGATATATTAGTATCCAAAACAAAACTTTTATTATAATTTAAGTAAATATTCTAGAAATATGTTAACATAAGCCATATAAATGCAGTCCTCTACTAGACGTTCTCCTAAAGAGAACCGTAAGTTCGTCTAGAGACATTTGGCAGTTAGGGGCACTTGGCGGCACTAATCCTGGAGCAGGCAAGTAGTCGAGGAGGCAAGTTCGGCGGCTGCATGTTTAGTTACGAGTGTTTGCTCCTCTTGGTACTCCTTAATGAGGTTTTAGTTCCAGAGTTTCTTGTGATTTTGTTTACTTTTTCTTTTAGCTTTATTTTACTCGTATTTTTTTGTGATTAGTTCATAAGCAATGAGTTATTTAAGTAAATGTATATTAATACTAAAACTTAAACGATGATGAGATTGCTATGTTAGAACACAGAAAAACAATTTGCAAAACATTTTAATAAAATGTTTTTCACAATGTGATATTTGTAAACACGCGATAATGCAAATCGCTCTTATGTGTTTAAAATAAGTTAGTACATCTTTTTATGTATCAGACAAGATTACATAAGGAGGAGAAAGATTAGTCGGAAAACGGACCACGGACGTCCTCAGGGTCCCCAGGTTTTATTATTCTTTCAAAAAAGTAGAAAGTAGAAATAATATTTATGATTATTCCTTTCCACTAAATGAAAGTTTCGTTACACATTAAAAATATTTAAAATTAAAACTTTAAATACACACATGTAATTTAATACTAAGTCACATACAGAAGGTAAAGTAAAGAACACACTCAATTGAGCAGAGGCGAAGTTCACGATTGTTCGCGTCGCCTTGAATGATACATAATTAATCCCCGTTCTTACCTCAGCACAAGTGTAACCGTTACTTAACTTGTGTACTTAGTGGGTGTCATCTCGTGATGAGGGTGTAATACCTGCCATTGATTCCATGAGCCAGGTACCAGACGCACCTTCGCTTAAGTGGTTTCCTCATCAACTAGCGTCACGTTGATTGGTGTGGTTTCAAAAGCTTTGCGTGTCACGGAACTTGTATGATTTATAGAATTTTAAATCTTCTCAGATTTTAGATACAGTTGCAGCAAATCTTATATATAAAATTCTCGTGTCACAATGTTAGTTACCATACACCTCCGAAACGGCTTGACTGATTTATATGAAATTTTAATATTTACATTTAAATGAAAATCGAAGTTACAACCGTAGGAGGTGATATTTATAAGTTGCAATTTTTTTTTGATAAATTAAACTCTTTAAATGTAAATCTTTTATTTACAGATATTTTTACACATCTCGACTTTATAACTCGAAAGAGCCAGTGTTTCTTAATAAGCAATTTGGAAAAAAAATACCGGAACAAAGAAGAGAGTTGTCTTTTTATTAACTCGTGTTTTTTTAAATAAAATTCTGCGAACAAAAGAACTGTAGAGTAACGTCAATTTGGCCATGTAGACGATATATGATCCCCAAAATGGCCTGCAGTTTAAGTACTGCTTTTTAAGCCTAGAATCACCCATTAATTAGGGGGAGGAAGAGAAGAGGAGGAAGAGTTATGCTCTGGCAAAACTCTCCTAATCAGTGAAAAGTAACGAATAAAGCCTCGTTCCAGTGAAGCTACCTTAAATGTGTGTCTTTAAAAGACGCTTTCCTACGGTATCCAAATCGTTTTATGCTAACTTGTGTGCCAGTCCAGATCAATCTGGGTAGATTCTATGTGAAGCAGCCTAATTTGTGTTTTGTTTACAAATGAGGTCCCCGAGCTGTACACATACTTGGATACGTTGGATGTTTTTAAGCCGCCCGAGGGCAGTCGGTCAATCACGTAAACGCATATAATGCCAGAAACGGTCACCCATGTTTCCAATCAACTAAGGCCGCTATGCTGTGAGCTCTGCATCTGCTTTATTGTGAAAATATTCAACGACTTGACGTTCAAATCACATTCAATTGAACTATTAATTCTTTGTGAAATGTTTGACTCAAAACTTTACACGGAAATATCACCAATCGCATCGACTCAATCGCATTTCAAAAGCCTAAAACACACGTCGCAGATAATCGCAAAATGCAAGCTGCGTATGCGATTTACCGCACGATCGCCCATGATTCGAACGCATCGCTGGCATTTGGACAGCAAAGGGATTATTGTATTCGCTGGTACACGGAAGACTGGTCGCGGCGGTTATGCGTTGGGAATTTTAGATGTGTCTGTTTATTGTTTAATTTGATGATAATTTTCATCATTAATTATCATCAACCGTTTTTAGTAGGCTAGACAAAAGCCTCTTCTTAGAAAGCGAGTTTTGTAATGCGATATAACGTCGACCGGACTTATTGGTAGATATGAGATTGGTTATAAGCGGTAAGCCGGCTTTTATCACCCTTAATGGATGGGTGAGTGTGTTGATACTACCTATTCCCAATCCGTCAGAAAACGGTAGTTTACGAGTGATAAATTGAAGGCTTTATGGGAATATAACAGGTAATATCACGACTATTTCAGAGTCATAATATATTCACAATTTCTCTTATGGTTTTAATCTATACAAATAAATAAACTTGGACTGTCTGTACATCACAGTATATACGGTACTTACATAAAAAAGGCATTTTTTTAATTTTTTCTCTGTTTGTTCCGACTAATCTCGGAACGAATATAACTGCACCGGTAGTGGTATTTACCACTTTTAGAAAGATTGAGAATGTAGAAAATGACGCAAGGAGCAATTTATGCTAATTTTTTAGACCAACTTCGCTCCGCGGTGTTTCTCCCGATTAACAACTATAACGGCGGGCAACACCGCGGGTCTCAGGTAGTACATAATAATTTAATTAATATCCCACGAGATGTAAATAATTGCAGATAACTCTACGTAACAAATTTGAACCTTATAAGTTTTTCCGACTTTTGCTGACTTTGACTGAGTGTGACTGCAGTGCTTTTATATCAATGTCTCTAACTAGCCACAAACAGTAAATTTTCATTGTACTTGTTAGCATATTAAATGTTCGAGTCGGACTGATTAAGTTCTGTAGCACTGATGCATTTGTACTGCCTTGTTTTATTGCACAGTAAAGTAAAACCAATTTTTTTTTGGGGTACAATATTTCATTCAAACTTTTTTTTAAAAGCAATTGCCCCATTACGGATATATTTCTGTGTTACGGGGGACTGGGAAGACCTGGGTGTTCTTTGCGTCCGTTTCGTGTAACTTTTCAGAATAACTTTGTGGATTACACAACGTGTAGGATTTGAACCATTACCACTTGGCACATTAGAAAGCGGAGTGTCGACCGCTTAAATCGCTAGGCAATACTTTACTACTTTAATAACTTGAAGCTGCAATCGAACTTTCACTAGCAGACTTAAGACATAAAACATAGACAGTTCTGACTTCATATAACTTCTGTAAAATCTTCTAAATTTAGTACTATCTATCTTTAATAACTATGGTTTATTTCAAGATAAAGATACCAAAATTTTAACATTTACTGTGACAGCCACATTAGGAAGAGCCTGTGTTGTGGCTATAAAACAATTAAATACAATTTGTTGGTTTATTCTATTTATCGAAATGATATACTCAGTGCGCGTGTGTGTGTGTGTGTGTGTGTGTGTGTGTGTGTGTGTGTGTGTGTGTGTGTGTGTGTATGTGTGTGTGTGTGTGTGTGTGCGTGTGCGTGTGTGTGCGTGTGCGTGTGCGTGTGTGTGTGTGTGTGTGTGTGTGTGTGTGTGTGTGTGTGTGTGTGTGTGTGTGTGTGTGTGTGTGTGTGTGTGTGTGTGTGTGTGTTATTCCGAGTACCTAAATCTCGACAGGTGTGCCTATGAAATTTGAGGAGTTCCCTCGATTTTCCCAGTATTCTATTATCAGATTCTACTTTCCTTACCACGGAACCATATGAGAGGCACCAGCTTTCGAATAAAAAAAGAATGTTAAAATCGGTTTACCCAATCGAAAGATCTGAGGTTAAAAAAATTACAGTCGAATTGAGAACCTACTCCTTTTTATAAGTCGTTTAAAAATTAGTTTTGTATCCCTGTAATTCAAGCCTGAAATAAATTCCATAACTTTAGTTATAGCTTAGTACTTTGTGCAGTGTCGCAGGTCACAGCAGTATTTGCTACTTTGTTAAATAAGTAGGAAAACATGTACATACTTAGGAAATCTCTTTGCAAAACTGTTTTACATTTTGTAGTAGCGAGCGTAAGATGTCCAAAAATATTTATTATTATTATGGGTTTTGCATAAAAAAAAAATCTCAACTAATCCTGCTAAATGTGAACCTAGGAACAAGGGCTTATGCCTAGTGGGTTGGATCATTATGTACTGTTGCCTACAACCATTTGGATTGAGTAGTGGATGTAAGGAATTGTCGCATTACGGAACAGGTATCGATTATTACTGATTTATTATTTTTACCAGCTGCACCCGGCAGACTTCGTACTGCCTCAACCGATAAATAGAAGACTAATCATCATCAACAACCCATAACGTCCCACTACTGGGTTCGGGTCTCCTCTGAAGAGAGGGTTAAGGCCATACGTCCCCACGCTGGCCGAGTGCGGGTTGGGGACAGGCGAGATACGTTGTGGCTACGTAAATCTTGCTGTTGGATGTTTTTTAAGCCGCCCGAAGGCCTCGAACTAAGCTTCACGACTGCTATCTTATGATATCAACCGGGACCGACTGCTTAACGTGACCTCCAAATCACGGAAACGCTCATTACATATAATGCCACAAACGATCACCCATCTAGGTCCGACCGCGCCGTCGTTGCTTACCCTTGGTGATTGTATCCAATCAGCTATGATTTAGATGATAAGACTAAACTTTTGTATAAAATAAACTTAAAACAAACAAAAGGAATCCATAATTAACAAAAAAAATGCAATTTATTTTTAAATATTCACCTTTTAAACCTTCTCTGGACTTCCACAAATAATTAAAGAATAAAATTAGCCAAATCGGTCCAGCTTTCTCGAGTTTTTGCGAGACTAACGAACAGCTATTCATTTTTATTTATATAGATTAATAAAAACTCTTGCATTCACCATTAAATTATTAGTCAATAGAGCCCATTGTTAAGTTGAGCGAGTAGGTAACCGCATTGTGTATATCTAACGAAAGTATCCTTCATCATGCACTAAGAGTCCCGACTACACACGTTTGGTTTCGTCTCGTCAGGCTGGTAAAACCTGACCTGGTTTGAGAATCCACCTGGTTAGTGTTACAGGGAGGGGTTTTTTAAATATAGAGCACTCCAAACTCTTTCTGTTGTATTCAAAAATCCAAATGTAATACCTAAACCATGGGATGACGTCATTTGGGCCAGCTTGCCTGGAGCCGACTAGAAACTCATACAAACATGTACAAAAAATAGTAATTAATTTTTACATTTACTTATGAAAGGGTTGAGGCCCTGCCCTCTTCTTCGGTCTACGGTAAGGTGATATAAGATAATTAGATTCTAATTACTAAACTTTGTAAATTCTCAAGTTCATAATAAGATTATATTCATGATTACTAAAAAACAACATCTCAAATCGATATCTTGGGATCCTGGAGACGACACAAATATGAGCATTAATTTGCGGCTTTGTTAGCGCTAATTGTCAATTACTAGCTTTCGCCCGCGGCTGCGTCCGCGTCTTTGTCGATTGTCGCGGTAAAAAGTAGCCTATGTCCTTTCTCATGCTTTACACTATTTGGGTACAAAATTACATTTAAATCTGTGCAGTGGTTATTGAGTTTATCTTATACTTTATTTTCAAATATGTAGTGATAATATTTTATTTGAAAGTAGCATTTATTTGTGTGCTGAATATCGTTCAGATTTGCTCAGCGTTTCTCGCACAATTGAGTAAAGAACATTCAAGCCTTCACCCGCATCATAAACATAAACTTTCGCATAAAAGCAATAATAGGATATATAGACAACAATGTAAACTATACATGAATAATTTGGTGTAATAATCGAAATGAGGACCTCCAAACATTCCTCGATTACGACAAAGTTCACCACAAACCTATTTCAGTACACATGTTTATAATATTGTGAAGTTGGTGCTCACTTGAAGTTTGCTGTTCAGACTCTAATCTTGGGTTTAATTTAACTAGTTCTTGTTAAACGGGTTGAGCGCATAATCACAGATTCGGATCCGGCTGGGGACACACACACATGCCACGATTATTTTAAAGAAGTACTTTGTAAGTATATTTCTTGAGACAAATCAATAAAAATACAAAATTCTTTTGTACAATTGTAATAAGTCACTGTCGGTATCTCTAGTTCTCTGTCGAGTAATCTCATTATGCATTTTATCGGACAGAGAGACACCCAGCATCGCACGCTCCATCGCATGCTGAGCTACTTTAAATTTATGGACCAGTATGATAGTGAGTGTCCACGTCTCGCTCCGTATGATGTACATGTCTCCAGACGGACTGATGGACGCTGGAGTCGAAAGGTGCTAGAGTGGAGACCGCGATCAGGCAAACGTAGTGTAGGGCGCCCTGCGGCACGATGGGCCGACGATTTGAGGAAGGTGGCTGACTGCCCAAGACCGGGATGGCTGGCGTTTCTTGGGGGAGACCTTCGTCCAGCAGTGGACGGCGATAGGTTGACACTAATAATAAGTCATTCAATCGATACCAGTAATAAAACAAAGCGATTCAATCGATTATAGTAAACATATTTTTCTAAAATTCGACTACGTTAGAAAAAAATGTCTTGATCCAAGTACATTTCAGTTCTTACAGTATCGTTGGTTGTGTCAAGCTAGGTGTGCGGGCAAATTGAAATTAAACTTCGTAGAAGTTCTTTAAGGAGACTGCGTTTAATTTGAATCAACTTGCAATGCATTTAATTATACTTGAGCGGATTAAGTCGAGTTAAATCTGTGAAATGGAAGCCAAGAAAGAACTAGTTATATATTTAAAATGATTCATTCTGATATAATAGTATTTTAGTTGCCGTTGCATTTGAATTAATTATTTAAGTCCTACCCGGATTTCGAACCCGAAACTTGTTGATTAGCAGTACATTTAGGCCCAAACTAAGCAGAACTTGCACTATGGGTACTAGACAACTGATGTTAATATAATATAATACAAATAAATTCTTTTAGTAAATATATATTAGATAAACAAACTAACTAGCTGGCTTGTTGGTCTAGTGGTTAGCGTATGCGACTGCTAATCAAGAGGTCTCGGGTTCAAATCCCGGGTTGGGCCAAAAAGTGTTTTTGGGTTTTACTAAGGAAATTCCTAATAGCAACCCGGTGTTGCATCGAGGAGCACGTAAAGCCGTCGGTCCCGGTTGTCATGAACATCTATGGCAATCGTTATTGGGAAGTCAGTGCCCACAAATTGACTGACAACTAGTTCAATCTTCGAATTTCAGTTCTCCCTTAGGGTTGCGGAGACCTCCGTAACCCTATACAAAGAAAACATCTAAACTCCCAAACAAATATTTGCCGATCAATCAAAAATTTGTTTCATCCCGGGAATCGAAACCAAAACCGTGTGCACAGTAGTCGCATACGCTATCACTACGCAACCGAGGCAGTTAAAATCATTATAAATTTGCTAGACAACAATTTCTGTATATACTACAGAACTTCATGAATAAATCAAAACAGACCATAAAATATACTTCAATTAACTTAAAGGCAGAAATGAGTCATGACGCGTGAAAATATTCACGCACGTCTGCACGCATTCATTCTGCACGCATTGCACGCATTGGGCGTTCCTGCACGCAATTGTTCAGTAGGCTTTAGGAATATTGCGTATTAAGCATCGTAAGAGGAAAAGCGTTTATTGAAATTTTAATATAGTATGGTTTTGGGAAGTGGCAAATTATGTATTAAAAGTGTTTTATATAAAAAGAAAACAACTACATCCTCCTAGCCATTATTTCCAAGTTTATTTGGGGTCGACTACCAGTTCAACCGGTTTTACCTGAATTTCAGTTTTTCCACGGTGCGACTGGCATCGGACCTCCGCAACCCTAAGGGAGAACTGAAATTTAAAGATTGAACTAGTTGTCAGTATATTTGAGGGCACTGACTTCCCAATAACGATTGCCATAGATGTTCATGACAACCGGGACCGACGGCTTTACGTGCTCTCCGAGGCACGGGCGTGAATCACCGCCAAACTTCCAAACTCCGGGCAGCTATTAGGAATTTCCTAAGAAAATCCCAGAAACAGTTTTTGGCCAGACCCGGGATTTGTACCCGAGACCTCTTGATTAGCAGTCGCATACGCTTTTTGTTTTGTATGGGATTGAACCTACAACATTTGGTGAAGTAAAAAGCGTCGTGGCAACCGCATTAGCCACTAAGCCAAATTTTCAGTCAAAATTCTTTATGTGTTTATTATAAGGAGGAAAATATAGGCTAATCCTTAGGAGGCATGCTAAACCAAGCTAATCAGACGTAAAGCTTTTCACCTCTTTTCAATCCATTCCTTTTAGCCAAATTGCAAACGTGTTTCGTTTTCTATTGTATTCTATTTCTCTTTTCTCTTATTTCATTGGCTATTGTAACTCAGTCACGTGATCAACACAAAGTATTATCCAACAAAATAGAGAATGGATAAGAAAACTAATTGGCTAGAGGGGGTGTTGTTTGTCACTGCACGGTTGGCCTAGTGGTTTAAGCAGTCGCCACACCGCCTCCTGCTGCGCCAAGTGACTGAGTGTTGTGTGATTCATAATTTGTTGTTCTGAGTCTGGGTGTTCTTTGTGTTCGTTTCATGTATGTTTGTAAAGTCCCCCGCGACACAGGAACATTGTATTCCTAATGCGGGAGTTGTCTTATGGGAATAGAAAAGAAATTGCTGTCTTATTTAGTTCTTCTAACACCTGAATAAATAACAGGGATATTGACACTACATACATTTAATAAATCGAGCTTGCGAACATGATGTAACAGTATTCAAATCAAATCAAACCATTTTTATTTCAAATACACCAATACAACGGCACTTTTGAAACGTCAAGTAGTCAGTCAGTAGTCAGTCGTGAAGCTAAGTGGCTGTTCCAATTCGTAGATCCTATGGAGAAGAACAGACAAGAAACTCCATAGACACTCTTTTCCAACATAGTTTACAACCAGAATTTTGACAACGTTACACAACTTTATCATCAAAATTACTTCCGTTTCAAAATACAATATTTATTTGACGTATTTTTACCAAAAAAGTTTAACAAACAACTAACAACGTGTTCCGAAATAAAACAGTCAAAAGTCGTATTTGATATTGTACCACGCCACAGGTCGCGTGCAATCCGATGGTATAAACTTTTAACGAGAATCAGAGGTACCAACTAAATTGGCTCCAGGCACTAAAAGTTATGTATACCGAGGTTTAACTCCTACTTTAGTCCTAATGCGGTTTTACGTACAGTATTATACATTGATTTTTGGTAAACCTTTAGTTGGTTAGTTTCATAGGTTGGTTTGCATGATCTAAAAAAAAAACATGCAAAGCTTTTGGTGCAATCATTTGTGTGTTCCTTGAGGAACTTTTTTTATGTTAGGAACGTATGTATGTAACAAAACCAAATCGCGGACAAATCAAACCAAGTACCAAATCGCGACAGTGGGATCCATGCATCAGATCCCAACATGGTAACGATGGGACCACCTGTGAGCTATGCCAAATCCAATGCTAAAAATTTTTGAAATCTGTTCATAAACGAGGAAATTATCGCTGAACATACATATAATGGATCATATCAGGAATGAAGTTATCCGTCAGAAAACGAAAGTCATCGACATAGCCAAACGGATTAGCAAGCTGAAGTGGCAGTGGGCTGGCCATATTAGCCGCAGAACTGACGACCGTTGGGGTAGAAGAGTTCTGGAGTGGAAACCGCGTTTCGGCAAACGTAGTATAGGACGCCTACAGGCCAGGTGAAGTACGATTTGCGCAAGATGGCTGGCAGGAGCTGGATGGGAGAAGCCCAAAATCGATCAAAGTGGTGTGCAATGGGAGAGGCCTATGTCCAGCAGTGGACTGATATAGGCTGATGATGATGATGATACATATAAAATAAGACTAATTGAGAAACTCCTCCTTTTTGAAGTCGGTTAAAAATGTGTATATGCAAAGATTTGCTCCAACAAAAACAACAGACTGTTTTGAATCGGAAAAAGATGCTAGTGTTTGGGCCTGTGATGCTCTATATCATATAAAAAAAACACACCGTAAAACAAGAAAAAGAAAAGAAGAAAAGAGAAAAGAAGAAAACAGATTTCAAAACTGAACCATTTTGTATATCGTTTTAGGGCATTGTAGTATTTGATACTTTTCTAATTTGTTTGTGTAACAGATTTATATTATTTAAAGCTATAAACAGAGTATTCATAATTTACAAACATCAGCCGGTAAGTAATTGTTCTGTAAGCATAACTAATCCTAACAGACAAATCTTGGTATACATACACACATATCTACATAGCTATAGATATATACGTTATTAAGCTCACGGATTAAATACATGGAAGGCACATTACTCGTAACAATACCCACAAACTATCCGGGAAGGAAATCGGAACGGCTCAGATTTGACGGCACACTACCACTTAGCACCGTTATAGCCACTTAAGATTGGACGCCTACATCATTTATAATATAGCACTACAGTCTACAGAGCATTGTGTGAAGTTAAACGGAATGGGATATTAAGTGTCTCCCGGGCCCTAGATATCGCTGGGGTGTTTTGTTAAATAGGTGAGCTTGCGTTATTGGGCATTTTTGGTGTGATCTGTTTTTTATATTTTTTGGAAAGTCTATCAGATATACAAAGGTAAACTGTAAAAATTATCTAATGGTCGTCTTCACAAATGTCCCCTATATTTAATGGGTTACTTAGAGACTGAAGTAATCTTCAGTGATATTTTTTTTTGGTTTTCAGCTACCCTTGACTGCCTTGTTGGTTATCGTGTGCGGCTGCTGATCAAGAGGTCTCGGGTTCGATTCCCGAGTCGCACCAAATATTTGTGTGATCCACTAATATTTGTTACGGAGTCTGAGTGTTTTCTTTGTATAATATGTATGTATTTACAAAAAAGAAAGTATGTATAGGTATTTATATCAGTTTTTTAGTACCCCTAAGACAAGCTCTGCTTAGTTTGGGACCAGATATTGTTCCGTTTAAGATTTCCTAAACATTTATTTATTTACTTTATTTTTATTATTAAAAGCCAGTTTTCACTGACTTAACGTTTTTTGGGTTCCGAAGTTTATGACTTCGAACCCTTTTAGATTCGTCATGTCCGTCCGTCCGTCCTCGACTTACCGTCCAAACGGTAAGTGCTAGAAAGATGAAACTTTGCATGAATATGTATTGTAATGACTTCAACAAAGTGCTGCAATAAAATTATAAAAAAAATTTGTTTGGGGTACCTCCCCTACATGTAAAGTGGGGATGTTTTTCTTTTCTCGCGGCTACCCCATCATGTAGGGTATCATTAGATAAGTCTTTTAAAAACAATAAAGGGTTTTTAAGATCATTTTATGATTTAGGTATCCGTTTGCGAGAAATTCCACTTTAAAGGCCACTTTTTTGTAAAAACAGGGCGTCCCCCCCCCCTCTAAAAGCTAAACGGCTGGCTCAAAAAATCTGAAAAAATTCGTGATAGTGGTCCATATAATGAACTTTAAAGGAAACTATAAGGGATTAGATGACTTTATTAGTTCAGGAGTTATAGAGGCTTAACTTTTACAATGCGCTTACTTGGAAAACGTCATACAAAATTAACGCATTACTACGTAAACATAACAATTATATCCATTGGATAGGATTTCTAATCCACGTACCATTATGGGTGACTGAGGAACCCTTTCCTGTGCGTGGCCTGACACGCACTTGGCCGATTTTTTATGTTACAAAAACATATAAACTTATAATTAGTATAGGTATCTAATATATAAAATTCTCGTGTCACAATGTTCGTTCCCATACTCCTCCGAAACGGCTTGACCGATCTTTATGAAACTTTATATGCATATTCAGTAGGTCTGAGAAGCGGCCAACATCTTTTTTTCACAACCCTAGGACGTGAGCGGAGCCGCGGGCATCAGCTAGTATAACTATAAATAGATATTTATAACACACCATGAAAAAAAAGCGGCCAAGTGCGAGTCGGACTCGCCCATGAAGGGTTCCGTATCAGCAGGTAACATCATATAAAATTTCTTGTAGTTAGTTGTAACTTTGATCGATGTTTTAATAATAGTGTTTTGATCAATGATATTATAAAAAAAGCGGCCAAGTGCGAGTCGGACTCGCCCATGAAGGGTTCCGTATCAGCAGGTAACATCATATAAAATTTCTTGTAGTTAGTTGTAACTTTGATCGATGTTTTAATAATAGTGTTTTGATCAATGATATTATAAAAAATCGGCCAAGTGTGTGATAATTGTTATGTTTACGTATTAATGCGTTGATTTTGTATGACTTTTCCAAGTAAGCGCATTGTAAAAGTTAAGCCTCTATAACTCCTGAACTAACAAAGTCATCTAATTCGTTATAGTTTTCATTTAAAGTTCATTATATGGACCACTATCACAAATTTTTCGGCGGGCGGGACGGCCTGCTTTTACAAAAAGTTTGCCTTTAAAGTGGAATTTCTCGCAAACGGATACCTAAATCAAAAAATCGTCTTAACAAACCTGTAATTACAATACATATTCATGCAAAGTTTCATCTTTCTAGCACTTACTGTTTGGACGACAAGTCGAGGACGGACGGACGGACATGACATATCTATAAGGGTTCGAAGTCATAAACTTCGGAACCCTAAAAAGTTGTAGATCTTTTAATTACCCACAACTTTGCCATTTAACTATTTTCCTTGTAGTTTTGCTGGAACTCGAGATAAACCGTTTTTTACCCTTTGTTGTATATATTTAGCCATCCAATCTGACTCTACCCTGCCTGATGGAAAGCATGAGCAGAATCCAAGGGTCGGGGCTACCACACTTGCTGCGAATGCGGACAATAATGTATGGCGGCCCACACTATGGCGGCTTAGTGAGATGCTTTTTCACGCCCCGGTTAAAGGACCCGAAAACCTCCCTCCCTACCCCTTCCCGACCTCAGATCGCCCGTAAATTATTTTTCCTTTCATTTTTATAATATTCTCCTCCTTTTCCAATAAGTTTCATCCTACTATAATTTTATTTGTTTTCAAAAATTATCTACTCTGGTCTACTGGTCTATATGTCATTTACAAACTATCATTATGGTTGCCATGGAAGTGTGTTATTTCTAGCAACCTGTGAAGTTTTGACAGGAGGTAAACAGTGATACATTTTGACATCTTCGATTTATGTATTTTTATAATCACCTAGCTTTGGTCTTTGTATCTCGATTATTGCAGTAAAAAGTAGCCTATGTCCTTTCCCAAGTTCAGTTCTATCATCATACCGAATTTCATCAAAATCGATACAGTGGTTTAGGCGTGAAAGCGTAACAGACAGACAGACAGAGGTACTTTCGCATTTATAATATTAAGTAGGGATTAAAAAAAAACTACTCACTAGATCTCGTTCAAACCAATTTTCGTTGGTAGTTTGCATGTTAATGTACAACATATATTTTTTTTAGTTTTATCACTCTCTTATTTTAGAAGTTAGAGGGGGGGGGACACACATTTTTCCACTTTGGAAGTGTCTCTCGCGCAAACTATTCAGTTTAGAAAAAAATGATATTAGAAACCTCAACATCATTTTTGAACACCTATCTATAGATACCGCACACGTACAGGTTTGATGAAAAAAAAATTTTTGAGTTTCAGTTCCAAGTATGGAGACCCCCAAAATGGATTGTTTTTTTTCTTTTTTTATGTAAAAATCTTAATGCGGTTCACAGAATACATCGACTGATCAAATTTCAACAGTATAGCTCTTATAGTTTCGGAAATAATTGGCTGTGACATACGGACGGACAGACAGACAGACAGACAGACAGACAGACAGACAGACAGACAGACTTGACGAATCTATAAGGGTTCCGTTTTTTGCCATTTGGCTACGGAACCCTAAAAATCGGCCAAGTGTGTGATAATTGTTATGTTTACGTATTAATGCGTTGATTTTGTATGACTTTTCCAAGTAAGCGCATTGTAAAAGTTAAGCCTCTATAACTCCTGAACTAACAAAGTCATCTAATTCGTTATAGTTTTCATTTAAAGTTCATTATATGGACCACTATCACAAATTTTTCGGCGGGCGGGACGGCCTGCTTTTACAAAAAGTTTGCCTTTAAAGTGGAATTTCTCGCAAACGGATACCTAAATCAAAAAATCGTCTTAACAAACCTGTAATTACAATACATATTCATGCAAAGTTTCATCTTTCTAGCACTTACTGTTTGGACGACAAGTCGAGGACGGACGGACGGACATGACATATCTATAAGGGTTCGAAGTCATAAACTTCGGAACCCTAAAAAGTTGTAGATCTTTTAATTACCCACAACTTTGCCATTTAACTATTTTCCTTGTAGTTTTGCTGGAACTCGAGATAAACCGTTTTTTACCCTTTGTTGTATATATTTAGCCATCCAATCTGACTCTACCCTGCCTGATGGAAAGCATGAGCAGAATCCAAGGGTCGGGGCTACCACACTTGCTGCGAATGCGGACAATAATGTATGGCGGCCCACACTATGGCGGCTTAGTGAGATGCTTTTTCACGCCCCGGTTAAAGGACCCGAAAACCTCCCTCCCTACCCCTTCCCGACCTCAGATCGCCCGTAAATTATTTTTCCTTTCATTTTTATAATATTCTCCTCCTTTTCCAATAAGTTTCATCCTACTATAATTTTATTTGTTTTCAAAAATTATCTACTCTGGTCTACTGGTCTATATGTCATTTACAAACTATCATTATGGTTGCCATGGAAGTGTGTTATTTCTAGCAACCTGTGAAGTTTTGACAGGAGGTAAACAGTGATACATTTTGACATCTTCGATTTATGTATTTTTATAATCACCTAGCTTTGGTCTTTGTATCTCGATTATTGCAGTAAAAAGTAGCCTATGTCCTTTCCCAAGTTCAGTTCTATCATCATACCGAATTTCATCAAAATCGATACAGTGGTTTAGGCGTGAAAGCGTAACAGACAGACAGACAGAGGTACTTTCGCATTTATAATATTAAGTAGGGATTAAAAAAAAACTACTCACTAGATCTCGTTCAAACCAATTTTCGTTGGTAGTTTGCATGTTAATGTACAACATATATTTTTTTTAGTTTTATCACTCTCTTATTTTAGAAGTTAGAGGGGGGGGGACACACATTTTTCCACTTTGGAAGTGTCTCTCGCGCAAACTATTCAGTTTAGAAAAAAATGATATTAGAAACCTCAACATCATTTTTGAACACCTATCTATAGATACCGCACACGTACAGGTTTGATGAAAAAAAAATTTTTGAGTTTCAGTTCCAAGTATGGAGACCCCCAAAATGGATTGTTTTTTTTCTTTTTTTATGTAAAAATCTTAATGCGGTTCACAGAATACATCGACTGATCAAATTTCAACAGTATAGCTCTTATAGTTTCGGAAATAATTGGCTGTGACATACGGACGGACAGACAGACAGACAGACAGACAGACAGACAGACAGACAGACAGACTTGACGAATCTATAAGGGTTCCGTTTTTTGCCATTTGGCTACGGAACCCTAAAAACAAAAAACAATGATACAACGGCCGACCTTTATACCGACCGATGGGTCTATCTGTAAAGTAGCATATGTCGTCTTATGTGATTATATTTTACCTCAATTACAACCACTTATTGTAATTAGCAGAAAGTGTGTCATTAACCCTATGTATAACTAAAAAGACATTCCTTCTGATGGAATCGGCGCAAAGCTAGCAAAAAGGTAAGCCCGCGAACCGAAAACCGCGAAGCTTTTACGAGTGTGGTACACATGCTCTCATTCATTAGCACTTGAACGTGTCGGCTTCTACGGTGATGAGCAAAAACGCACATTTTAATAACGTCAAGTAGATCGATGTGCTTTAAATGATTGGCTACCGACGGAGATGTGGTGTACGCGAATGGTTCCTGCGAAGTGATTACTTTGGTAGTCATTTGCGTTTGGTTTTCGTGGCTTAAATATTATTTATAATGCAACCGGTAAGTAAATGTATCGAGTATATAATTCGTACATATGACTGCCACAGTGGCGCAGTGGTAGCGTGTGCGAATGCTGTGCTTCAGGTGTTCGCAAATATTTGTTTCGGATTTGCGTGTTTTCTACGTAAACATGTTTTCTATGTATACAAAAAAAAAGTATGTTTATGTACTTAAATCAGTGGTCTAGTACCCATAATACAAGCTCTTCTTAGCTTAGGACTAGATGACGTGAAAGATGTCCAAAATATTTATTATTATTTATTATACATACGACATAAAAAAGTTAATAGTTTCAGTTAAAAATTGAAACTCACTGCCACCTCATGTGTTTCCTTCCCACTATGATCCCGGGTCCTTTAAGCGGGACGTGAAAAAGCATCTCACTAGCAGCCATAATATGGGTCTCTATACTGCCTGCGTTCTCAGTGAGTATGGCTACCAACACTTTTAATTCTACTCATGCTTTCATCATTCTTGCATCAGGCATAGTAGAGGCACCTTGGCAGGCGTTAAAAAAACCTAAAAGAACAAAATACTTTTAATTTAATAGTGATAATCGTCTCGATTTTCAAATATTAAATATAATTCTCCAACCTACCCGATATGCACACAAAATTTCATAGAAATCGGTCAAGCTGTTTCGAAGGAATTTGGTAATAAACACCGCGACACGAGAAGTTTATACATTGGATATAAATACCATTCACGACAGTAATATTCAACAATCTAAACTGATAAATAAAAAGGTGAACTTTGTGCGGTTGTGAGTTTCTGACGTTGATCTCTAGATCTACAGCACTGATTTAAAAAAAAAAATTATAAGTAGAAAACTAAATTATTTCTAAGTCTCATAGGCTATATTTTACCCCAAAAAATGATTACCGCGATATAGAACACACAAATCCTATAACACAACAAATATAGTCATGAAATTATTTTAAATTTCCAGAATGGCAAACGAAAACGAGATATTAGTTTCCTCGAGTTTTGATACGATCCGTCATTCGTTCATCCCAGTATGAATACTCAAAAGTTAATAAATTAAATTACGTAAAAGTTCAAAGTAACGTGCATATATTATTGGGAGATGTCAGCCTGGAGTTTCGAACCGACAGTTGTCTTACAAAGTTGGTTCACTTGACTCGAGGGCCTCATGTCCGCGTCTCTGGGGAGACCTGCCTGTAGAACTTTTAAGTGTAAGTATAAAATACTTACACAAAAAGTTGACAATTGTCTTTAAAATACATGTGGGAGATGGGTTTAGGAGACGTTTTAAACATTTTGAATTATACTAGCCCTTGCCCGCGGCTCCACTCGTGTTCATGATGTATCTCGATTGTTGCCATAAAAAGTAGCCTATGTGTTAAGGCTTCGTCAAACAGAACGCGTACTTAGCGCGCGTCAGAGCGCCAACTGACGGCGCGCTATGACGCTGAGATGTGTTGTACTACAATGGTAATATATTGCCAAACAGAGCGCTAGCGCTATCTCTACGCAACGCTCTGTCGCGGCGTTAGGACGCTTTGACGTCAGGCGTTGTATTTTTTTACAGATTTTGATTTTAGCGTCCGAGTGAATGTGTGTCAAAATACTGCATAATGTCCGAAAACTTGATATAATTAGTTAGAAAATACCCATGCTTGTACAATACGAAGGATAATTCTTATAAAAATACGACAATTAATATAAAATTGTGGGAACAAATCGGAAACGATAAATTTATGTCGTGCACCCATTCTCTTTTTTTCTGTGACCGTGATATAAAAGTAACAATTCCTCCAAACCTGAATCACTAGACATCTTAATACTTTTAAATTTACACACTTTGCTATCGATAGGTACTATGATTTGGCGAATGTTACGTTGCATCAAGGAGCGTTGAGCTCTTGTGTGACATGAAAAGAGCGCGACGTTAAAACGCGACGCTATAACGCTCTTACGCAGCGCTAAGAACGCGGTCTGTTTGACGAAGCCTTTAATCTAATATATAAGCTATATTACAGTAAAGTTTCATCTAAATTCATTCCGTAGTTTTTGCGCGAAAGAGCAACAAACATACCTACACACATACATACTCACATACTTTCGCGTTTATAATGTTACTAGCTTCGCCCCGCAGTGTTACCCGCGTATCATTATGGTAACCTGTGAAGTTTTGACAGGAGATAAACAGTGATATATGTTGACATCTACGATTTAATGTATTTTTATAATAACATAGCTTTCGCCCGTTTATCTCTATTATTGCAGTAAAAAGTAGCCTATGTGTTATTCTGATATAATATAAGCTATATTACAGTAAAGTTTCATCTAAATCCGTTCAGTAGTTTTTGAGTGAAAGAGGAACAAACATACACACATACATACTCACAAACTTTCGCGTTTATAATATTAGTAGGATAGTAGAATTTGGCAAAAAGTGTTGGGTTTTACAGTCACACTAAGAGGTGTCCAATAGGCGCTCGCGAAATCATCCAAAAAGATGGAAAGGCCTATTATATATTAGTTAAAACTGTTCAATTGATATTACAAACATATACATCAATATTATTCATTTGTATACATGTGGCTTACCAAGTAACCAAAACGTCTAAGATAAATCCCCCCAGATGGTGCCTTAGCTAACGTTGAAATGTAGCATGTGCTCTTTAATGGTATTCATCGCTCACGAACCCACTGACCCATTTGAACGAACTTCTTAAAACTTCTTACTAGTTCACTGACAGCGCTTTATTTTACGATTTTTGGGGGTTGCTTTGATTTTAAACTAATGGTTATTTCGAAGGAAAGAAAAATTTAGAAATGTATTATTCATTGAAGTGTAAGTGAATAATCGAATAGGTTACGGGTAGAATCCTTGATGCATTATCACTACATATTGTAAAGAAATTAAAGTTCTCCGCGAAGTCTGTCTGTCTGCACTTTTTTCTTGTATTTAGAATGTAACTACATTTTAAACACAAGAAAATGTTTTGCAAAACCAACTTGATTACGTAAAATCTTTATATAGACACAATTTATATTGATGCCTATATCATCTGGGTCATTTTGACTGCCTTGTTGGTCTAGTGGTCAGCGTATGCGGCTGCTGATCAAGAGGTCTCGGGTTCGATTACCGGGTCGGACCAAATGTTTGTGTGATCCGCAAATATTTGTTTCGGAGTTTTGGAGTTTCTCTATGTATAATTATTATCTATTTACAAAAAAAATGTATGTTTATGTATTTATATCAGTTGCCTAGTACCCATAATACAAGCTCTGTTTAGTTTGGGACTAGATGGCATTGTGTGTAAGATGTCCAAAATATTTATTTATTTATTATTAATAATCTATTCTCATTCCTCATTCATTAAACTCAGTTCAGTACAAACTGTACAGTCATTTACACACTGTCAAAACTATTTCCTTCCTTTTCATTTTCATTCATTCATTTCCATAGAAGACAACTCCCGTATTAGGAATATATGTATATCCTGTGTCGTGGGAGAATTTACAAACATACATAAAACGGACACAAAGAACACCCAGACTCAGAATATTAATAACAATAGAAAAATCACACAAATTGTTGTATCACGTGAGATTTGAACCCACGACACTTTACGCAGTAGAGAGCGCGTGGCGACAGCTTAAACCACTAGGCCAAAGGTGCAGTCTTTTGGCTTTGCTAAAGTCGAATGATATTAAATGAATGATATTAAATTATTATTAAGTAGTTATGTGTTTTATTATGCTAAAAGATATTACATAATAAAAAATACAACTACTTTTAAACAAAACGTATGAATGCAGGTTGGGGCGATGCTTGAGCTAAAAGCTGGCTTGTGTCAAGTGAGCTGCACTCGGGCGTCGCGAGGGCCCTCTCTGTGACCTCATACGAACTATTTACTTGGAATACTGTGAGCTATTTAAATATACTGCGATTTACTTCCTGAGAGGGAGAAATGTATGAATTTCTGTGCATTGTGTTCGCTGAGTGGGGGTCGTTAGGAATTAAGTGATTTGTCGAATGACTGATGTTGAACGGTGGGTAGAACTTCATTTATACAAATAAACTGATGAATGATGAAATATTTTCCTCGATGACGCAGTGGTAGCTTGTCTGCCGTGCTTAAGGTCTCGAGTTCGATTCCATGGTCGTCCAAATGTTTGTGTGATCCGCAAATATTTGTTTCGGAGTTTGAGTGTTTTATATGTAAATATGTATGTATTTACAAAAAAAGTATGTTTATGTATTTATATCAGTTATCTTGTTGTTGAAAAGGATCTTCTTCAATCAAATGCAATTACTTAAGATAAATCAGTTTAATGCTTGAAGATTACAAGGTTCGGTAAAGAGTAATATGTATAGTTCTGAGTGTCACACGGCTCAGATGGCGCCAGCGGGCCCGGGCGTGAGGGAAACCGTTGCGTTCCGTTCTTGTTGCCTCAAAAATCTAGTACTCATTATACAAGCTCTGCTTAGTTTAGAACAGGTCATCAGGCAGAGTTGAGTCACTTTCGCAGGCTTAATTAAAAAACAAATATCTTTTCAGTTACAGTTGTTCACGGGCGGCGTACCCATCCCGGTGTACCGTCCCTCGTTTACCACCTACATGACAACAATGAAAACCTAATTAATTCCCCCATAACAGTAACATTACCTTTAACCTGCCAAAATCAAACTGAAGGGCACAATAAAAATGAAATGCTTTTAAAAATATATATCTGTCCCACTCCTGAAACTAACGGCGAGCGTAACATTAAAACAATAAAAGTGCCACGATTGCGCCAAAAACAATATTCAGCGGGACGAATGGGCCGAAAACGCCCGGTAATGCCCTGAAATGCCCCGAAACGGGCCATAGTGGGCCGTAACGCGTCGGTGGACAGCGCTGCCATCAGCGCAACATGTCACGAGCTATGTAATAAAATGGCCACGTCCCCCTTACAACACACTGCTTTGCCAAGCGGTGAACTTGTTTCTACTACTTTTAATAAAAATAATATTATTGAAGATTGGAATATTAAGTTTTGAATGGTTTGTTAAATAATACTTATTTTCTTTAACAATTTTTATTATGTAGTTAATAATTTAATTACCTTTTTGAGGGAGAATAATCGAGATTTTTCTGTATTTACGAACGGATGAAAAGAATTGTTACTTGATTATCTTTTTTTGTATCAAATGTATTTTTGTCATAAAATGTTTAAAATTGTTGTACTGGTTAGTTTTGTGTTTCCAATGTAATTTTTGCAGTTTTTCACATTCTCAGGTACTTGAGTTCAAAATTTTAGCCAGAAGTCTCCAACACTTTCAATCCGATCCGGAAATCAAACCCGAGACCTCTTCATCGGCAGTCGCATACGGTAACCGCTAGACCAACAAGGCAGTATCTTATCCTACTAACATTATGAGTATGTTAAAATGCAAAAGTTTGGATGGATGTTTTGATGTATGAATATTTGTGACTCTTTCAAGCAAAAACTACAGAACGAAACTCTACAGTAGTATACATTAGGATAAGACATAGTATGAGGTACTTTTTACAACGTGACTGAACGACACTGCCATTAAAATGGTTTATTATTTACATAATCAGACCATACATTTATGCAATAAGACACAAGTACGTTGCCTTTAAGTGCTTTGATAAAGATAACGTGTAATCGACATTTGTTTTATCATTTCTTTAGGCCTGAAACTGCGTTAAGCGGGTGCCCGCGTCGGGCAACCGTCACCGCGTGGCTACGCGAGTGGACACGTGGGTGGACTCTGTGGGAAATGGACGGTTCCCGTTACGAGGACCCGTTACGGAGACCGGATTATTTTACTTACGCTAGTTCAATTCTAACGGTTTGCATGTATAGTTGTGTTGATGAAAAACTTAATATATTTACGTAGCACAACGACGACTAGCAAAAAAAACGACAGCCAGGGTGACACTGCACTTCCTCAATTACTCTTTCTGTATCGAAAGACATTTTCCCCGATAAACAAGCCCGTGTGTATTACCGCTGGCGGGCACCGCACGTGCCCCCGCGAAGGGTTTCGTCGCACGGAGGCGGGCCCCGTTGCGTGGGTGCGGGACGCGCCTCCCCGTGACGGACACCCACGCAGGTCCCCGCGACGGCGACGTAGCACTTTTAAGTTAAACCGCACGGGCGCCCGCTTAATGCAGTTTCAGGCCTTACTTACACTAACATTGCGAATGAAATGATATCGTGATCTAATTTGTTATTAACGACATCTATCGTGGCGGTAATAAATTGGGTAGCTACAGTTTAAATTACACATGCTTGTGATTGATACCGAACAGCAATTGTTATTTAAAATATTAATAAAAATAACATTTTTGTGAAATATACACGATATTGTATAAAATCTAGTATTTTCTATTTATTTTCATGTATTCGATTGCATATTTTAACGCATTACTTCTTGTTCTTTTTTTATCCCAACATTTTGGACCGAGTTGTCTTCACTTATTGACTGTGTGTCGCACCCCAAATAGTGGTGTATATTTTTACGACAGCCCCTGTCCGGCGTTATTAAGACGATATCCAGCGGGTTCATAATAAACAAATAATAATTCATGGCTGTTACGTGCCAGTCACGTAATACACCTTCGTTAATGATCTTGGCAAACATTCAGATTTACTGATAATGAAATATGTGTGAAATATGATATAATATAGAAATTAATGACTGAACGAATGGTTTTGTAGTTTGACTACTCACCTCGTCGGTCGCTTTCTACTGCGTTTAGTGATGTAGGTTCAATCTGCATCAGGACAGCACTTGTGTAATTCAGCAGATAGTCATTATTATTGTTTTTTTTTATAATTACATGATTAACTAACACTATTTAGGATTCCGTAGTTCATGACTCGGAACCATTACAGTTATGTTATGTCCGTCCGTTCGCCCGTTCTAGACTTACCGTCCAAATCGGTTAATGCTAAAAAGATTTAACGTTGCATGGATGTGTTTTTATCACGTCGAAAAATTGCTACAATAAAATCGTGAAAAATATTTTTATTTGGGATACCTACCCTACACGTGAAGTGGGAATATTCTATCCCATCGTGTGGGGTCTCGTTAGATAGGTCTTTTAAAAAACATTTAGAGGTTACTAACGCGATTTCTTGATATAGGTACCTGAGTAAACTTTAAAGGGCATTATTTTGTAAAAACGAGGTGACCCTTAAAGCTAAACGCTTATTAGGAAAACTTCATACAAAAATAACGGGATAATAAGTAAACATAACAATTGTCTTGGACACGATTTGGAATCCACGTGCGATTATGAGGGACTACTACTACTGAAAGTATGCGCAGAATTGAAGAGTTATAAATATTTCGGACATCTTACACACAACGTCGTCTAGTCCCAAACTAAGCAGAGCTTTTATCATGGGTACTAAAAAACTGATTTAAGTACATAAACAAAATACATACATATTATACATAGAAAAACACCTAGACTCCGAAACAAATATTTGTTGATCACACAAATTTTTGGTAAAGGCCGGGAATCGAACCCGAGACCTCTTGATCGGCAGCCGCATACGCTAATCACTGCTAGATCAACAAGGCAGTTAAAGTGTTAGTTTCTATCTTAATTTGCAGAAAATGCAGCATGGCGACCTATAGAGATATACTTCTGCATCGTTAGGCCTCCCATCTCGCACTCAATAACAAAACACGACAACATAGATGTTGACACTAGGTTTGACTTCTGTTGATGCGAGAAGTTATTTTACTTCCGTGTGGTGACGGATTAATAATACAAGTGTCACCACCCCTATTCATTCCATGGGTGTCGTAAGAGGCGACTAAAGGAACTAAATAAGCGGCTAACATCACTGCCAAGAGAAGGAAAACTTGAAACAAACCCTTTACCAACCCGTCTGGCCAGCGTGGTATAGTAGGCCAAAACCTCCTTTCAAAGGAGAGGCCTATGTCCAGCAGTGGACTGTTAAAGACTGTTGATGATGATGATGCGAGAAGACGAACCGACTGAACCAAGTCGCGGGCAATTGGAGAGGACTATGTCCAACACTGGACTGCGGTAGGATGATTATGATGAAAAAAGAACATGATGAAGCATCGTCGAAGATAGATTGATGAATAGTCTAATATTTTTGGAAAAGGGCCACAGCACACTTGCTACTTTTAGCATCGGCGATCGGCAACTAGTCGCTTTTTAGAAGCTAAATACGGCGACCGAACGCTATACACCGCACACTTAAAAACGCCAAACGCGGAGATTGAGTCGCTTTTTAGAAGCGCGACACAGCAGTTCAACGCTACTCTCCGCACAAATTCGGATGCCGGTAGCATCGATTTGGCATCTGAGCAGTCGCTAAAACGCGCGTTTCCGATACCGCGATCGAACGCAGGAAGTCGCTAAAACGCGATGCAGCATCGATGCAGTCGCAAAATCGCCGATCGCCGATGCTAATACATAGCATAGTAACTGTACTATGCTATGTTATCCAAATATATGTTGTTTTCTCAAAAAAATTAAAATTCAAAAATCATCGCTACAGTTCTAAATTCAAACTACCAATAAACGTACTGACATAGACAACTTATCTCATCCTAAAACTATCTTTAAAGTGTTACGTTCAGAAAGTGTCTACTCAACCCTAGTTCCTGCCTGTCTTGTATTAAGGAGGTCGGCTAAGGGTCGACTGAGGCGGTGCGTGTAACATCAGGAAATGACCCCCGACTAACACTTACACGATATTTCTCCAATCGTACGTTTTAATGTTCACTCTTATCAGGAATCTCGGAAGGGACCGATTTTTCCCTGAGGCGTGTGATTTTTGCCAGTTTCGGGTAAGTTCTATACTACATTACGTTTATGTATTTTGTCAGCAACTCGGATAGATTCTGATAGCACCGATTTGGTAGAAAATTAGTGTTTGTTTGCAATTTTTTTTCTTAATGTAAGTGATAGGCATATAATCATGTATTATGAGGGGCTAGTGATTCTTTGTGTATTTAGATTTGTTATTTCTCTGTATTTAAATAAAAAAATTGGCTATCATTATTACTATATTATTTCCGCACTTATTTATAGATCACCAGCGTTTGTCCATGGTTCCACGTCTATGTATCATCGTGGTAAAAAATAGACTGGGTCCCATTACATTTTTACATTACATTTACAGTAATTAAATTTAAGATAATTCCAACTAATCTCAAAAGAGCGTAATCAGCCACATTAGCTTTAGATTATTGTATATAGTCAGGTTGGCACTTTGAGTGATCGCCTGTGCTTGTGTGAGCGATGACGTAACAAGATGGCGAACATCAATTTGACGTTTAATAGCTTGCGGTGACAGCTCATTGGTTAAATGTCATTGTTGCAATGCCACCTGGACAAATACTGAAATACACTAGTTCCATATACTTATATGTTACTATTTTACAAACATAAAATCCTTACTAATATTTTAAATGCAAAATTATTAAACCGATTTAAAAGAAATTTGGTACACAGATAGTATAAAGCCCGAGAAAGGACATACACTACTTTTTACTGCGTTAACCGAGATACACGAAGGTGAAGGCTAGTGATATTTATCATCATCATCATCAACGTTTAATATTTCCACAGCTGGGCATTGGCCTCTCCATAGATAAGAGATTTTGGCCTACTATATATACTACCATGACAGAGCAGTTTCTGTCAAAATTTCCTTCTCTTTGTGGTTCTTCTGTTCTGCGTAGTAATGTTCCTTAGTCCCTTTTCCGAAATGAATAGATGACACTCAATATTCTTAATAAGCGAATAATCAGCTACACTTATTTACGATTAACTTAGTTATTGGAGTAATCATTTGTCGAACTAATATAGTGGGGTTAATAAGGCAATCTAAATATTATGGGTTCCTATAATACCTAAAGGCAAATCTATGCTACATTATGACGACTTTTTACACGCTTTTATTAGCTTCACCTGTATGTTTGTTTGTATGTTTGTAACCGACTCCTTTGAGTGCGATTTTGATCCACTTTAAACGGCCAGATTTCGTTCAAACTTTGTAGATTTATCGACGACCGATGACAATAGACTAATTTGAAAAAAGAAAATAAAAAAAAAACAATAAAGAAGTATTTTAATGTCTTTCTAAAAAAATTGTTTTAAATAATTAAATAAACACGCTTTTAAACTAAAAAGTAGAAAATAATTTTAATGTAACAAAGCGTGGGGTGCTTTCTGAAAATATTTCAATAACGTCGTCCCACGCTTTTCAGATTAAAATTATTTTCTACTTTTTAGTTTAAAAGCGTGTTTGTTTAGCTTTTTAAAACATTTAATTTATTTGTTTGTTTTGATTGAACGTGTTTATATCAGAAAGTACTGATCCAATTTCAAATATTATTTGAGTGTTAGATAGCCCAGTCATCGAAGAAGGCTATATATTATATCACGCTACGAACAAAGGGAGCGGTGTTCAATAAAAAGGTTGCAAAAATGGAGGAAAGTTGTTTATTTTGAGAGTTTTCATTCCGTACCCAGCGTAAACGGCTAAAGTTTCACAAAAAGTATGTTTGTATATTAGAATTATTCTCTTTTCAAAGTTCTTAAAAAATACACGACAATCTATGTTTACTTTGAGAGTTTTCATGTATTTATTAATATCAATGACGTCACACTTGTAACTGTCTCGTTGGTCTAGTGGTTAGCGTATGCGACTGCTAATCAAGAGGTCTCGGGTTCAAATCCCGGGTCGGGCCAACAAGTGTTTTTGGGTTTTTCTTAGGAAATTCCTAATAGCAGCCCGGAGTTTGGAAGTATGGCGGTGATTCACGCCCGCGCCTCGGAGAGCACGTAAATCCGTCGGTCCTGGTTGTCATGAACATCTATGGTAAACGTTATTGGAAAGTCAGTGCCCTCAAATATACTGACAACTAGTTCAATCTTCGAATTTCAGTTCTCCCTTAGGGTTTCGGAGGTCCGATGCCAGTCGCTGAAAAACTCAAATTCATGTAAAACCGGTTGAACTAGTAGCCGACCCCAAATAAACTTGGGAATAAAGGCTAGGAAGAAGAATGACGTCACACTTGCTCTCGTAAAAAAGTCACTTAATTGAAATAATTTACTTAATTGTAATAATATGAACTGAAAGCTAAAATCTAATGATTGTCGAGGGAATTGTTTAAATGTTAACACTATAGTGCGAGTAAATTTTTTGGTAACGTGTACGTTTAGGTTTACTGATAGATGTAACGTACCTAAAACGTAACATGGTAACTCAATTCCGTGCGCTATTACTCGTTAGTGATTGCGGTCGATGCTTTTAGCTTCGACTTTGGGACAAGTAATTTGCACACAGAGACACTTCAATACACGTTCTAAGTAATACCACAGAATACATAATAGTACCAGTACAGAAGACTCACTCCGAAAAGTAAATTAAAGTTATAGATACCCTCGGTGTCAAAAGATTAAGTTCAATTCAGATCGCACGGCGCCGAATCACTACGATTATATTTACCTACAATTGCGTCTCTTTCTATCGTGTAACTCTCTGTTCTGACGATGTCTGTTCGACCGGCGTGTCTGACCCGGCAGGCAGCCGGCCGACTTTACCTAAACTGCGGAGTGACACCCCCCTGGTAATACGAATGTATAGTTTATTGAAGTGCTTTACCAGCAATTATGGAATCATTTGAGAGTGAGCAAAGCATGTTTCGACACATACAATTTAAGGGGTATGAAAAATAGTTTACGTCTTATTCTCAAACTTGACAGAAACAACATATTTCATACAAATAGGTCCAGCCGTTTCGGAGGAGTTTTTATATGTACATGTTAGTGTTGTGCCGGATCTTTAAAAATGTATATCCGCGGATATGAATACGGATACGGATCATAGATGTCAAGATCCGCGGATACGGATAAGCATACGGATCTTGACTTTCTTACTCAATCTATGTCGGTGCATTTCACATGTTAACTCACTTCGAAATGTTTGCAATGTAAAGATACAAAAATATCTGATTTCTTAAAAATATTGATAAAAAATATATTTTCGTCAAAAAGTAACGGATACGGATCAATTAATGCCGCGGATATCCGCGGATACAGATACATCACTAGTACATATTTTACATGAATGTTATTGTAGCATAGGCAGAATAAATTCTACCAGTAAGTAATATTTATTTTTCTTGTTTAACCTTATTTATCCAAGGCAATCTAAGTTGTATTCCAAGTTATTGTATTCCACTCAAACTTCAAATTGTAAGGACTTAGGAAGTACACTTATTGTTGAAGTGCATACGGTTGAATTAGTTGTGAAGTGCCTTCATAAGAGTATGTATTGTGAACAAGCTGAATCCTGCGGAGTTACAAGCGGTTTTGTTGTAAATCGAGAGTAATGTCGCGAAGCATAGATAGTTAAAAAGAAAACCTAAATTACTCCTTATGTCATCAGCCATATGCTAGTGAAAGTCCTGTCCAGCCAGTCCCGTTCGCCCTAGCAATAATCGCAGGTAACACCGCGCGACGCATCTAATCTTGTTAAAACTGTTCATTGTGTTATTATTCGCTTTAGTAACTCAAGAAGTCTTGTACCAACTAAGTTGAAATTTTGGCCGAGAGTTTTTATCACACAATTATTTGTCCTGGGTGAAAATCAAAACCACAACGTTTGATCATCATCATCATCATCAACCTATCGCAGTCCACTGTTGGCCTTAGGCCTCTCCAGTTACACACCACTCTGATCGATTTTGGGCATCTCGCATCCAGCTAATGCCAGCCATATTACGCAAGTCGTCACTCCACCTCGCCTGAGGGCGTCCTACACTACGATAACAATCCGTATCCCTAACCACTATAGACCAACCGACCAGTTAACCTACAATTTATGTGGTTCAATAGTACTTACCCACTGCAGTATTTTTATTTCGTTTAATAGGTTAGCAAGGGTTCAGAAGTCGATTTCCTCTGTAAAATGAACAGAAGATTTGAGTTGTCATCTTCCAAATAAAGGTTATAGCACAGTAACATAGAAAAAGCGATTGGATAAAAATTATATTGTGTATATAAATGTATAATATACATATGTAAGTAGTTAACAAATCAATTTTAAGAATCTTTCATAGATTTGATTGGAAAACGGTTTTATTATTTGCGCTAATTAAGTATCTATCTAGTGATTTGTACTACGATTCGTACGCTTCAGGTTACTTTTTATAAAATTAATATGATCCTAATCTAGAGATGTATCCTTTGCAATATAAGAAGAATTATCGAAATTGAACTACTCTGTAAAATATGCGAGGTTATATGTAACAATCAGTGAGTGATCAATCAATTCCTACTTTTCTACCCTTAAGCTTGATTTTTGTTCTTACCCTTACGAGTAAATCGAGGTGCTTGCGTATCTTTTTCAATAAAAAATATTATTGAAATCGCACTCCTCTAAAATTTTATGTGTGATCATATGACAATCAGTGAGTACACAATCAATCATCCCCTGTTTTGCTACCATTAGCATTGAAATTATTTTTCCAAAATTAAGTGGAGTCAAATATGGCAAAAAAAAAAGAAATATCAAAATCGGACTACTCTATAAAAAAATATGCGTGGTCATACATAAAAATATATAAATATACGTGTCGAATTGAGAGCCTGAGAGAGATAATTTTTTTACGATTGTGACTCAAATTGTAATTATCGCTTTTTTATTGAAATAATGTCTTTTGCATTCAAGAATATTGTCTGGACTTTAAAAGAGACTGTGAGCCCTGAGTTTGTTTCGTCCTTTCTTCTCAGGGCTAGTCCAGTTAGGAAAGGCCGAACTCATCTGCTCAGAATAAAAAAATAACTTGCAAAAGTGTTCATGTAACCTAATTGCAGAATAAATGATTTCATTTCGGTTAAAAACGCTACCGCTCCTTAATGAGTTAATACCGTTGGATATGCTTATGGAGGGCTTTACTCGCGGGAATATCCTTTTACAGTCCAGCTGTCCCGGGGCTAATGTGTCATACGTCATAATGTTAGTACCTCTGTATAGTTTTTACCCTCCGGGAAGGATCCAACTTAAGACTTTTTTTTTAGATAAAATGCTATTACCGAAGATATAAGACTGAAGGAATTGGCTCTTGTTTTCACGTATCGTACGTGCATTAGTTTGGAGAAAGTTTTTTTAGTTCAATATTATTATTTTTATTGCCTGCCGTGGCTTTTGCTTGCTGTGTTTGAGGTCCCGGGTTCGATTCCTGGGTCAAATCAAATGTATTATATGCAAATATTTATTTCAGAGAGCGTGTGTTTTCTATGTATAATTTGTATGACACGAATTTAAAATAGAATAAAAGAATACACAATTATGTATTTATGTCAGTTGTCCAGTACCCATAGTACAAGGTTTGCTTACTTTGACCTTAATGACTAGTTTTATTAAAAAAAAAAGTTTCGTTACGTCTATGGATTAATCGTATTATTGATTTTTTTTATGTAAATAAATTTGATAAAATTTATTTTACTAATGTATTTGACGGTCTGGAATTCTCAAAACTTAAGCCAATCACAATTTCCTGGCATGTCCGAATAATATCCTTTTTACCTTTCTATATTAATTAAAGGATTTCGTAGTATATCTATTCCTTTGTCCGCTAAAAAGGAATCCTTTCTACAAGACGTGGATACCACCAAATTCTCTTTTATATAAGCTAATTCTAAAAAAAATAAGACAGTTTCCAATCTACTAACGGACGCGTACCTATTATGCTGTCTCCGACAATTCTCAAGAACTTGTATTGTTGAATCTCCATCGAAAGCCGCCCTACTTTCCGTCTCAAGTAGAGTGTGCTGGCTTCTAGTGGATACTGGGATAAAGATATCAGTTTGTTATCCTTACAAGGAGTTCTGTGTTCTGTGATAGAGCAGGTGTATCGTAGAAAAGGACGATATTCAGTCTTCAACACGCTACATGAGAATGTCTAGCAAAGTTTGATGAGGTGAATTTTATTTTTAGGATATTGTGAGGTGTTTACGAAGAGATATAAGTTTAATTTTTTTATAAACTGTGTTATATAAACTAGTTTGGCATGAGTTAATGAGATGCGATTATTAAACCTTGGAAAATATTTTTTGAGCCCCTTTGAAGATACTCGTCTAGAATGATATCAGTTGTCAAACATTTTTTTTTTTACTTGTATTCTTTAGAACGTCACAGGGGTGTGCCCTGTTTTTAACTTTTTTGTTTTCAAAACTTTCTCACTCCTATTTTTAAAAGAAAACTCCTTCCTATCAGGAATATAAATCATGCATAGCATGTACTTTGAAAACATACATGAAGATAACACAAAAATTTACAAAGATTTATAACAACAATTTGTGGTTGCCCATATAGGATTTTAACCTACAATACTTGGCATAGTAAGAAGCGCCATAATCACAGCTTAAAGCACTACACCAACCCAGAAGCATATACTGACTGCACGTCAGTATATGCTTCTGGAACACGATTATTTAGACATTCAGGCAGTCAGTTTTTAAGCTTTTATTGGTATAGGGTTCATTTCAAAATTTCCTTTCTTGTATAGATTGCTCCCTTAGTCACCTCTTACGATACCCACGGGATAAACAGGGTTGGTGACACTCTGTATTCTTAATCCGTCCCCACTCAGATGAAATGAGCCTTTGATCCATATAAAACGACAAAGAAATTATTGAAAAGAAAATCCGTT
Source organism: Phragmatobia fuliginosa (assembly GCA_932526445.1). Lineage (NCBI taxonomy): Eukaryota > Metazoa > Arthropoda > Insecta > Lepidoptera > Erebidae > Phragmatobia > Phragmatobia fuliginosa. The sequence goes on along the minus strand of OW052072.1, from coordinate 18,751,908 downwards.
CGACACAATAACACATGGTAACAGTGTAGCAAAGATTGTATGAAAAATAAATACATTCTGAGTCAAACCGATACCAACTCACAACAAATAAAACCGCGAACAAATAAAAAGTGTTGAAATAAAAACACGAGGCAAGTTTAACTCTGAAGGTTTCAATCGAGCGGTATTGTTCGAGAAATAGTACTAGTGGTCTTAAATGAATATTCACGATTGACTGTATTCTGTACTATAATAATCTGTCATCTTCATCTTCTTAGCCTTTATTCCCAAGTTTATTTGGGGTCGGCTAATAGTTCAACCGGTTTAACCTGAATTTCAGTTTTTCCACGAAGCCACTGGCATCGTACCTTGTTTGAACTAGTTGTCAGTATATTTGAGGGCACTGAATTCCCAATAAAGATTGCCATAGATGTTAAAGACAACCGGGACCGACAGCTTTACGTGCTCTCCGAGGCACGGGTGTGAATCACCGCCAAACTTCCAAACTCCGGGCTGCTATTAGGAATTTCCTAAGAAAAACCCAAAAACACTTTTTGGCCTGACCCGAGAATCGAACCCGAGACCTCTTGATTAGCAGTCGCATACGCTAACCACTAGACCAACGAGGCAGTTTACTATACTAATGTGTATTTTTTTAGATATTTAAGCCTATTAAAGTGACACTCCTTTGCCTGATCTAAAACATGAGTAGAATTCCAGGAGTAGGCAATGCAACATGGTGATGCATACCATGTCGGTCTGGTCAGATAATTCTGCATCATTCTCCCGGCCTCTGAAGGATGATTTTTGTTACTTAACACCTTTACAGTCCCTATACAATATTACAAAACTATTACATAACTTCAAACAGTTAGTGACTATGTATTGTTCTGATTTGTATTGATTGTTTTGACGGTTTTCTCACAACAAATACCTTGTTCACAAGTCCTAAAACTTAAAAGGCCTAACTGGTACGTCCGCGAAAAAAAATTCAGAACAAGTTACTCAAAAGGTGTGAACCCAAACAGGGCTCACGGACTTGGAGCCATATACATGACGTCAGCCCGCAGTGGGCTCATAGGACTGTAAACGTGACAAAGGAGACCACATCATGTACAAGAAGGTTAACACAAACACCAATTCAGTCTTCGCGACAAAAACTGTTCATCTTTGTTTTTGAAATACCGATAGTAGTGGATAATTCCCGATAGAATTGAACTGACTGCCGCCACCGATTTCTCTTCATTTGTCATTCCACAATCGCGAGGAACTATAGACGCGAAATAATTAACTTGGCTTTGCCTTTCTATTTTTATTTCCGAAGTAATTTGCATAACTTGTAAGTAATTTTGTAAATTGATGTCAAGCTTTAGAAATGAGGTTGGTAGTACATTATAGTAATTTGTTGAATATTATATGTATGATATAAATGGCTGAACAGTTGGGACGCTATGTCGCTTTCTATTGCGTTTAGTCTTGTGGGTTCAAATCCCACACGGGATAACACATGTGATCCTCAAATTGTTACTATGAGTCTGGGTGTTCTTTGACTTTGGACTTAACAAATATTTTTTCCATAATCAGCTCAGCCTCCTTTACGTCAAATAAGTTATATAATTATACTAGGTTGCCAGCTGATTTTACAAACATGTTATTAAAGTCTCCCACGACAAAACGTGTATATTCATATTCTTAATGCATGAGTTGTCTAAAAAATCACAGTGTTGCTACATACATAGCAATATATATAGGTTAGTAAATAAATAAATAAATAACGCCATTTAGTCCCAAACTAACCAGAGCTTATATTATGAGTGCATCATCATCATCAACAGCCTTTAACAGTCCACTGCTGGACATAGGCCTCTCCTTGAAAAGGAGGTTTTGGCCTACTATACCACGCTGGCCAGACGGGTGGGTATAGGGTTGGTTTCAAGTTTTCCTTCTCTTTGCATTGATGTTGTCTTACGTAGTTTATCCCTTAGTCGCCTTTTACGACACCCGCGGAATGAATAGGGGTGGTGACACTCTGTATTCTTAATCCGTCACCACACGGACAACGAGTGTTGCGTGGGTGCAAGTCAACTGATATAGATACATAAAATACTTATTTTTGTAAATTAAATCAATATTATACATAGAACACACCTAAACTCCGAAAAAAATTTTTTTGGAACACACATACGCAACCATTGTGGTACCAAGCCAGTATTTTTAATGATAATGGATGGATAATCAAAAGATAAACAGTTTCGCTCATGTCTTCATATGTCAGGCTGCCAGCTTCAAATAGAACCAAACTTCTCTCGTTTGATTTAATTTAAAAAACATTAAATAACATTTTTTATGATTTTTAAATTTTATTTTTCCAATTGGCTACATTCTAGTACGAGGCATGCCTAGTATTAATATAATATATTTTTTTGTATTTCGCTTAGGCACTTAAAATTTATGTAAAATGTATGTCAATTATAGTCTTTATTTATTACTCTAATAACATTTTCAAACAAGTTTGATAATTTCAGCTGTAAGCAAGTGGTAGGTAATTTGCTATTTAGGTTTCGTTTCTCGTCATAATAAAGACCTACTGTTAATAAAAATATTGATACAATATATCTTTATCATCATCAAAATTGTGTAAAAGCACCAGAAAAAAACACAACTGAAGTTAGTAAAAATAACTCACTAGAAAAACTTTGACAAACAAACAACATAACAAATCAAACTTACGTACACACAAAGTTCTTATAGGAAAATATATATTCACAGGTTATCTAAACAGTGCCAATATACGACAACAACAAGTTCAAAACAATCTGAAGTTATGTGAATTCTATATTCTCTATAAATCTACTTCAAGGATATTTTTCTCCAAAATCTTCAAGAAGCCTTCATAAAGAACCGATCACTCACCGAAACCTCAAAGAACAAACAAAGTCCAAGTATCAAATTTCGGGCGCTTGAAAGCTATCATAAATAAAAGCATAAGATACGTTACAAGTCGACTTTTGGTCCGAACCCCCAAAGTTAGGGGCTAAAATAACCGATGTCCATAATCAGCTCAGCCTCCTGTACGACAAATAAGTTATATATACTGGGTTGCCAACTGGTTTTTGTATTTCCCTGAATAGCAGATATTTTATGTCTGATTATATACTGTAAAGTAAAACTTGCTTAAATGGCTTCTATCTCACGATCTAGATTCGTAGCTCTTAATATTTAAACAGTGCTGTTAAGTTGAAAGCATATATCAATGCCTAAAACTAATCAGAATTCGGGCTATGGGTAATAAACAACTGGTATAAATACTTGATATGTTTTATACGTTAAATGTAGATTACTCTCAAACTCCGAAACAAATATTTGCAGAACATACAAACTTTTGGTCCGATTCGGGCATCGGATCTGAGACCTCAAGCAAAGCAGTCGCATACGCTACTACTTCACCACCAAGGCAGTCAATCTTTTGCTGACGGTATCGATTTTGACCGTCGGTCCCGGTTGTCATGAACATCTATGGCAATCGTTATTGGGAAGTCAGTGCCCTCAAATAAACTGACAACTAGTTCAATCTTCGAATTTCATTTCTCCCTTAGGGTTGCGGAGGTCCGATGCCAGTCGCTCCGTAAAAAAACTGAAATTCAGGTAAATCCGATTGAACTAGTAGCCGACCCCAAATAATATTGGGAATAATGGCTAGGAGGATCGATTTTGAGCTAATGGTACCGATATAGTTTAATACAAGTTGCATTGTAACCCAATGCACCTCCATTTAATATTATTTATAATATACAAGAGAAATCCACGTAAAGAGGCTAAATATATATAATTTTTGAATAGTGTCTTACAATTTGACAAATTACTATGGACAACAACTTTCTGTAACTTGTTTTCAATTACTGATATATTTATTGATAGGAATTAAATGGTTAATAAACGTTTCGTTCAGATATTAATGTTAAACTAACAAGCAATGTTTCAACCCTGAATTGTAGTTTCAACCATGAATTATAGTTTTCAACCAGTGGCTTTGCGGACTTGTGACTAAGCGATTGCGGTTTTAAGCCTCATCAAAGTCTAACTTTAGGTTTTAATATGATGGAAATTAGATCTATATACTTTAAGAAAAGTTTCCTCAACTGCTGTCATAGTAACTCTTTATCCAACATTACGCATTAGGAATCGTTAGACCCGTTCTTTCATTTCATTGATTGTTTCCAATCGCCTAAGGCCACTTATCTATGAGAAAACTATACGAATATAGAATATTAGTATGTTCTTCATGCAGAAGTTTCTTCATATTAGTGAAATAAAATCTAATCGACAAAAAAAATCAAAAATACCTATGTTGAAAAATATTTCTTGAACCGATATGAATGGGCAGAAACAAAGCACTTGAAGTTATATACATGAATTTGAATTAATAAAATAAAATAATAATGTGTGAATTCAAGTAATATATAATAATGACATCAACACACAAACAAATCAAATGTCATGTTACTAACTACATTAAATTTTCAAGTTACAAATTTATTATCTCGGGAAATTTCCAACGTCTGGCAACCCAGTCCCCAAGTGACCTCCTGAACTTTTAATGACGGCGCGACACCGGACCTCCGTGATCTGTTTTTGATGTCAATCAAAGGAAGGTAAATGATACCATGGCAAGATTAAAACCTTCCCATTACAAACTTTATGACACTCTAGAACAATGTTCCAGTTTGGTTTCAGTTTAAAAAATAAAGATTACAAACATCTAAATTATGATGATATCGACGTAGGAAAACGTATTTGCTGTAAGCCTCAAAAAATCGACTCGAATCAGAAAAAATAATAATTTTAGAAAACTAAACAAACACGCTTTTAAACTAAAATGTAGAAAATAATTTTAATGGTAAAGCGTGGGGCGACGTTACTGAAAATATTTTCAGAAAGCATCCCACGCTTTGTTACTTTTTTTTTAAATTATTTTCTACTTTTTAGTATAAAAGCGTGTTTGTTTAGTTTTTTAAAACTATTTTATTTAGAAAGACTAAAAAATAGTCTAATCAGTTTTAATTTTTTTTTATTGTTTTTTTATTTTGTTTTTTCAAATTAGTGTATTCAAGTTTGAACGAAATCTGGCCTTTTAAAGTGGGTCGAAATCGCACCCGAAGGAGTCGGTTAGAAATATACAGGTAAAGCTAATAAAATGCGTGTAAAAAAGTATTGCTTCGATTGCTCCAAGTCTCATAATGGCTTACACCTTAAGGTTTTTGAACAATGTTAGTGTCTTCTTTGGTGTAAGTCTGTCAAAATCAAGTATATTTATACGCTGATTTCGGCCTCGGCAATAGAGACTTCGCAACTAAGCAGAGGTTCAGGGGTCTGATTACCAGTCAGGAGAACTGATTGTATGAAGAGCACAATTATTGATTCTTATATGTCTGGGTGTAACTTTATACTATCGCAATATCATACATATTGCAATACACTGATCTATATTAAAATATATTAGTGTATCGTTTGGAGATAAACTAATCACAGATAATCACACAACGAACAATCCATGTGGGATTTAAACCCACAACACTTGGTGCAATCGAAAGCAGAATGTCGACCGCTGAAACCACAAGGTCAACATTCTACTCAATCCGTCAGTATACTAGCATCTTTTTCCTATTATTGATTATGTCGTATCTTTTTTTCCTTAATACGGAACTCCAAATGTCCCGTGCCTTCCATAAAATCATATTACCATTATATTTGCACCAGTTTACAGTATCATTATAATAAATTATCATTTTCTATTACAGGAGTTAACTTACAGTCTAAAAAGTGTATGTGTGGAATTTGAAACTTACTAGTTATTTGTCAGCTCAAATTTTATTGTAAATATTATTGTGTATTTGTTTGAATTCTGGCAGTATTAAACACTCCGGCATTGAGCCAAGACAGACAGTAGTTTCCTCAAGACAACAAAATAATCAATCCAAATTATTTCCCATGTAGTTGAGCACGCGACCGACTCGGATGGGTGAAAGTTTTAATGAACCTATAAATGGTAACAATCTTGTGTAGTGCTATTTCTGTAGCTGACGTTAGTTTTACTGATATTATCCAAGTTTGTCTTGAGATAATGGTTTTATGTTGGTGTTGCATTTCGTTGATTGTCTTGTTCAATATATGTAGGGGTAAAAATAGGGGCGATGAACTAAAATAAGAGTACACAATTCTAAGCCTAAGGATAATCATTGAGATGGATTTTATTTCTTCCAAAAAAGTTTGGAATCAAATAAATATATAATTTGAAGTTAAGACGATTACAAAATTGTTTGTAAAGAAGAAAAGTGAGTTACTTTTCATTTTTAGGGTTCCGTAGTTTGACTCGGAAACCTTATAGATTCGTCATGTCCGTCCGTCCGTCCTCAACTTACTGTCCAAACGGTTAGTGCTAGAAAGATGAAACTTTGCGTGTATATGTGTTTCGTTTCTATTACGTCGACAAAGTACTACAAATCATGAAAAAAAAAAATTTGGAATACTAATATAACTCATAACCTGCGGATAATTTTTTTTCTCGCGTTTAAAATCTTTAAAAACATTGAGAGGTTGCTAAGACAACTTTTTATTTAGGTATCCGTTTACGAGTTATTTAACTTTAAAGGACAATCGTTAATCGACAATCGACAATGAATATTGAATAACAAACCGCAAATATTTTTGTACTCCAAGCAGTATTTCATAAGCCTGATTATTCTTGGAATATCATACGCCTTAAAAAGAAGTAGGTGCAAACAGTATTAGGGTTGTAAACATCAAAAATACCCGTATTATATCAAAGATTGATATATATTACACTATATATGAGTTAGATACTGGTTTCAATTCTAGGAAGGATTATGTTCTATATCAAAGGGGTCTCTGTGATATTTTTGTGGTAATACTCTTGAGCAAAGAGTTCAAAGGTTTTATGTGGTGTTGTAAAAATATTTTTAACCTATTACATTGTTCAGGGAAAGAAAAATATTTACGTTATTTGAATTCCAAATGCGGACACTGTTTAAAGAACAAAACAGTAAATATAGGTAGAAGAACCACGCTGATTCAGCAGGAATGGGCTGGCTTGACCGGGGTTGTACTACCCTCACACAAAATTCCGTTGTTTTGTTAATTTGTTAATCATGGCACCTACCACCGTGTGCGCAGGATGCCACCAAAAGTTGCAGACAAGACAATGTCTCGTATGCTCCCTATGTAAGTGTAAATATGATCTGGAATGCGCTGGCCTGTCTAAGGATTACTATGCTAAGCTGATGACATTGGAGCAAAAGAGGTCTTGGAAGTGCCCTGCTTGTATAAGTAAAATGCCAAAGTCTGATAACACAGACACTCCCATACGCACTCCAAGGGGGATTGAATGCAGTCAAACAACAGCCTCGCCCACAAGCAAAAGCGGTGAGGTAATGAGAAGGAAAATTTCAGACCATAGTAGTTGCACAGATAGCTCTGAAGATCTGAGTGTGTCGGGAGACACTCTGCACACAGAAGACAACCTACAAACTCAATTTTCCCCATTAACAATGCAAGGACTGAGTGAATTGATAGCAGTAAGGTTGAAAGAAAACAATTCATTTATTATAGAACAAATACAAAACACTATACAATCCGAAATAAAACGAGCATTAACTGAACTACAGAAGGATTTTGACTACAAAACCGACGTTTTAACTTTAGAAAACAGTAAAAGAGAACAAGAAATCAATAGTATGAACATAAAAATAGAAAAACTAATACAAGAAAATGAAAACTTAAAAAAGGAACTGAAATATTTGGCAACACAACCAAACTGGACGGTAGATAAAACCACAAATAAATACAAAATGGTACTCTACGGCTTTCCGGATTATTACAGAGAACCTGAGGGTGACCTCTATAATAGAGTTGTGGATTTATTCCACAATATCACCAATGTAAATCTGTCAGGATATATAGAGGACATGTATAGAATAGGTAGAAAATCTGATAAGAATCGCCCGCTAGTAATCGAAATGCTAAGCAAAAGAATGACTAGATATGTTCTAAGTAGAAATCGAAGTTTTCAGGGAACGGGACTGTCTTTATCTGATTTCTTAGACACAAATGCACTAAAAGAAAGAGGCCAGATGCGAGAAGAAATAATTAAGGCTAGGAAGAGTGGTCAGCACGCTGTTATAAGAAACAACCAACTATACATAAATGGAAAACACGTAAACCTGAAGGATAGCAACTATATGATACAACAAAATACAAATCACCCGGAGAAGAGTTTTCTGGTAACAGATACGATGACAGAGGAAAACTGGCAACGACTGAACGGAATGGAACCAACGCAAATCAGCAGCCCTAATAGCAAAAAGAGAAATAGTGAGATATACGCAACGTCTACTGATCCGGAAAGAAATGATCATACGTTTCGAAAACCAAGATCAAACATTTAAAATACTATTCCAAAATATGCAAAGTCTTTCTAATAAACAACACATAGTCGAGGCATTTCTTAATAAGAACCAAACATACCAAGCTATATGCATTACAGAGACATGGCTCTCCCGTGAAAAATTGGACATCATACAATTTAACGGCTACAAAATTGCTACTTCCTTCTGCAGAGTACATCGTGGAGGCGGAGGTGTATGCATTCTTCTGGACGACGATTTAGAGTATGTAGAAAGAGATGACATAGCAGAAATGTCAATAGAATATGTTTTAGAAGCTTGTGCAATCGAATTACCTAAAGAAAATATATTGTTACTAGTGATATACTGGAATAGAAGGGAAGAAGAAGTATTCTATAAACAATTAAAAGTATTTTTGAATCACATTAATAGAAAGTATTCGAAGTGTAACGTTATAATAGGAGGAGACTTTAACGTCAATATTTTAGAAAATAACACGAAATCGGCTGAATTTTTAGACGTAATGTTAGAATACAAATTTAAACAACATATAAAAAACCCCACACGAATCACGAAAAACACATCTACTTGTTTGGATCTAATATTTACCAATTTTCATAATATTAACACATATACAAAAGTTGAAGAGTTAGGCTTCTCAGATCATTGTGGTACAGCAATCTATATAGATCTACCGCAACCTAATAAAAAAACCTGGTATATCAAAAAGAGACTGTATAACAATAAAAATATAGAACTATTCAAAATGAAATTACAAAAAATAAAATGGAAAGATATCATAAAAACTAATAACAATAATATAAATGAAAACTACAACGCTTTCAACAAAATATTGATAAATATTCTCAACGAATGTATACCACTTCAAAAAATAAAATTAAAACATAACAATAAAAAATTTTGGCTAACAACAGGTATAAAGAACTCTAGTAAAAATAAAAGACTACTAAAAATACTTACACTTAAAATAAATAATCCAATAATAACAAAATATTACAAAAGATACGAAAAAATGTTAAAAAACGTAGTTATCACATCAAAAAAATTACATTACATAAACAAAATGAAAAAGTCTGAAAACAAGGTTAGAACAATGTGGAGTGTTATTAACGAAAGAACAAATAAATTAAGAAAAAAAGAAAAAACGAATATAAAGTTACAAATAAATAACGCTACGACCACCGACCCAAAGGAAGTGGCTAATATTTTTAACAACTTTTTCGCATCCATAGGGGAACTAAACACGCAAACATCAGTTAATGTATCGCGAGACAATTCAGTATTATACCCCACTGAAAACACAATGTATCTTAGCCCGGTCGAACCTCAGGAAGTAAACAAACTCCTTAGGAACTTAAAAAACAAAAAAAGCCATGGATTTGACGAATTACCTCCTTTACTAATGAGACAATGCGCAGACGAGTTGACTTTACCATTTTTCCTACTCATCAACCAGTCGTTTGAGGAGGGTACTTTCCCTGATACATTAAAAAAAGCAATTCTGAGACCCATACACAAAAAGAACACTAAATCCGATCCAACTAATTATCGCCCAATAGCCCTTTTACCAACTGCCTCTAAAATATTTGAAGGGGCCATGTGCGACCGTGTTTATAACTTCTGCGAAAAATACAAAATATTTGATGATTGTCAAAATGGTTTCCGAAAGAACAGATCCACAACATTAGCAATATATAAATTTATACAGAAGGCCATAGATATAATAAATAACAAAAAATATGCGGTCGGAATCTTGTTGGACATGACGAAGGCCTATGATAAAGTACAATATAAAATATTGTTAAAAAAATTGCAAGGCATAGGAATCCGCGGTATCGCCCATCAATGGTTTACATCTTACCTAAAGGATCGAGAACACATCGTAGAAATTGAGTTTCACAATCACACAACCAAAGAAATACAAAACATCAGATCTGAAACTAACTTAATTAACGCCTCTATCCCTCAGGGCAGCGTAATTGGATGTCTTTTATTCTTAATTTACATAAATGACCTTCCCAAATACATAGATGAACATTGTGTTCTATTTGCGGATGACGTCTCACTCTTAACTTCTTGTCAAAATAATACAGACCTCAACATAACTTTAACTTCTACGCTCGATAAAACAATCGCCTGGCTCAAAGACCACAACTTAGAAATAAACTTCTCAAAAACTAAATTAATGTGCTTCCATCCCTTCCAAAAAGCCCCTTTAAGTATTGATCTAACATATAACAATCTTAAAATAGAAACCGTCCCTGAATTCACTCTACTTGGTATCTCAATAGACACAAACATTAACTGGAAATCTCACATCGCTAAAATAAAGTCAAAACTATCAAAATTTATATATGCCCTCCGTGAAATAAAAATAACGACAAATTCTGAGACAGCCCTCGCCACGTATTATGCCTATGCTTATGCGTGGCTGAACTATGGCATTATCCTGTGGGGTACCAGTATAGATGCGCCTTTGCTGTTACTAATGCAAAAGAAATTAATAAGAATAATAATGAACATAGACGATACAGAAAGTTGCAAACCTCATTTTCAAAAATTAAAAATACTTACTGTCCCTGGAATGTACATTCTGGAAACATGCAAATTTGTAAGACAACACAAAGATTATTACACAACCAGGGAGGCTACTAATACAAGATATACATGTCGACATAGGGATAGATTAAATTTACCAATGTCTAAATTAAAAATGCATGCATCAAGCCCATATGTTATGTCTATTAAATTGTATAATAAATTACCTAATAACATTAAAAACGAAGAAAAATTGAATACATTTAAAAGTAAATTAAAAGACCTTTTATTACAGCGATGCTACTATCACATTAACGAATATTTAAATGACAAATTCTAATACATAATTCAAAAGCTTTTTACTGTAAACATGACATAACATAAAAATGACATACTACAAAATTGACATACCTATTCTAAAAATGACATACCATAAACATGACATACTTGACATAAAAATATTCCTCTGTAATAATAATATTCTATATAGAAATAATAATGACAAAATAAACTTATAACATATGTACTTACACTATAAACGTGAACAATAATGTAGTTCTAGACGTATTTAATGTATCGTATCTGAATAAATTTCATAATGTGCTTCTTTGATAGTGGATGTTCCGTCTTCTCTTCCAGTTGCCGTGCCCAACAGGGTCCATAATTGTTTCCTCTAATATGTTGTTAACACCTTATATACATTATGGAGTGCAATAAACGATTTGAATTTGAATTTGAATTTGAATTTGAAAATACCAACCTAAAAGTCGTGCTGTCGTCTTTAGTTGGTGAGTGTGAGACCGGAGGCCCAATCTTTCTGAAACATGGCACACCACAATGGTATTGTATGCCCACACTATTGTAGGCCACCATCCTCATGTACATTGAGGATGGTGGCCCCGACTCCTGGATTTCTACTCATGCTTTCCATTAGGCAGAGATGAGTCACTTACCAAAGTTAAATTAAGCTTAAAAATATACAAAAAAAAACACCCACCCATTTAGACATTGTGGAATAGACGGCTAGTCTCTTTATGATATTGGTAGGTATAGATAAATATTTCTATCTCTCATGGATTCTCGATCAAAATAAATTAGTTTTCAAATAGAAAAATGATCTCCTATTTAGGACTAGAATACATCAAATACTCAGAAATGCATAGCTTTCAGTCAAATCGTCAAACACATGCGTGTAAAACCTTTTTGGTTTCTTTTGCATTTGTGTTATCATGTTTCGTTGGTGAGAGTGAGACAGGGTGGCCAATGATGGTGAAGTATCTCAATAGGACGCCAGAGTGTCTTCACCAGGTTCACCATGTTGTGTTGCCGGCAACAAGTACGGTGATCACTACACTTGGATTCTACTTATGCTTTTCTTCAGATAGAGTACAGTCGGTTTGAACATCTCATTTAATAAATAAATGCCAAGTGCGTGTCAGGCCACGTATACCTAGAATAGGGTTCAATAGTCACCAATAATTGTAGGTGGATTTAAAATCGTGTCTCATACATACTTGTTAAGTTTACTTATTTTTTCTTTATTTTTGTACGAAGTTTTTCATGTGAAAGCATTTTATAAGTTAGGCCCCTACAACTCCTGAACTATAAAAGTTATCCAAGCCACTATTGTTTTGCTCTAAGGTTTTAAGATTTTGTGAGATAGTCGTTTAGCTATTAGGGGGGGGGGGGGGGGGACCATGTTTTTAAAAAAAAATGTGCTATAAAGTTCAATAACTCGTAAACGGATACCTTAATATAAAATGGTTTAGCAATCTCGCAATGTAGTAAGAGGCCTATCTAATGATACCCTACACGATGGGATAGACGTGAGAAAAAAATATCATCCCTACTTTACGTGTAGGAGAGGTACCCCAAATACAAATATTTTTCGTAATTTTATTGTTGCACTTTGTCGACGTAATTTAAGCTCATATGCAAACATTCATCTTTATAGCACCAGGCGGTAAGTTGAGGACGGATATGGCGAATCTTTAAGGGTTCCGAGTCGTGAACTAAGAAACCCTAAAACTTATATTAATTAAAAAAAAACACGTCCAACTAAACAAAATAAACATTACTTTGTGATAAATAAAAACTAGTATATTTCTTCATTAGAAGCTACATTGAAGTATGTATTTAGCCGTTCATTAAAACTTGCCCGGATCTCTAGCACCGGGATCCGGGCGTTCACCCTTTCGACCGGAAATTTATTAATTTACACGTATTTACCTACACGTTCTCTATCTCGGAAGTTAATTCTACTTGACTTATTGAAGGACTTTCATCTCGGCCGCCATGTTTATTTACTGTGTCGATTAATTATTTTGTATGAGATTTAGTTTCTGTTTCAGTTTATTTATTTTAGATGTTTATCAGTTACTGTTAGATCTATATTTGTTTACTATAATATAATATGGCCTATCTATGATAAGTGGTTGTTCCAATGATCATCAAGATTTATATGAAACTTAAAAACATAATCATCGTCATCAATAGCCTTCAATCAATAACAGTCCACTGCTGGACATAGGTCTCTGGACAAGGACGTTTTGGTTTACTACATCCAAACGGGTCGGTATAGGGTTTTTTATACCGGTACGGGACGGTAGACTAGTTTGAGACCGGAGGCCCAATCATTCTGGATCATTCTCCTAACCTCCGAAGGCCGGGAGAATGATGCAGAATTATCTAACCAGGGCCGCGATGGTATGGGTCACCATGCTATAATGCCTACACTCACAATGAGCATGGTGACCCCTACTCCTGGATTCTACTCATGCTTTCCATTAGGTAGAGTCACTTTGGTAGGCTTTAATATAAAAATAAATGAAGGTTTCTAGACAATCTAATGACACCCACGAGATGAACAGAGGTATTTGTACTCCGTAATCTCAATCCTTCTTTAATCGTAATCATATCAATCTTCCTTAACCTACATATGGACAGAGATGGAACCATAATCATATTGATAAAACTTTTCTTAGCTATGTGTCTTAATACGAATAAAATCAGTGACATCATACATGTTCTTGATCCAAAACCGAAAACGTTCACAAAACTATTTGTTGTCTGCTAATAAATTGTTCAGTTTCGTGATGTATATACCGAAGGATACCGTTTGTATGACTTTCCTTCTGTTAGCGGAGTCAAGTCAAATTATACACAGATATCCATTTTCCTGAAATACTTTAATCAATCTCTATGATTTTAAAAATAATCCAATTGACTGCCGTCTCTCGATCTCACATTTCTTTTTATAATGGCCGCTTGCACAGTGTTGCCAACTATATCGTAAAAATCAACAACTCGATAATTTATTTTAAATCGATATTGTTTGAAATAATTATAAAATTAGATACACTTCATTTTATTATTTTCTTTTTTTTTTAATTAACAGTATGGAACGCTAACACTTCGTACGCTTCCTTTCAGTTCCAAGCAGTTAGACCTAACCTTACTAGATCACCATATCGCTCATCATGTTGTATTATTTACTTGTATGTGCGTCCATGAATGGGAGGTTTATAGGTTGTTGATGATTTACATACGTGATAAGAATGGTGACAATCACTCTAAGGTTTTAGAAATAATAATTTATTTAATTTCGACACAACGCGATCTGCCCTAGACTGCGAAGTTACTGGTGTCCAACGTCCCCAGTGATTCGTATGCCAAAAAATACTTTTCTATATAAATATATGTTACAAAATTGTCAATTTTCTAAACGACCAATATAAGTTTTGGGAAACTTTTTATGTGCTATAACAAAAAATATCAAAACTTTCGACTTTTTTTCTTTACTAGCGCTTGAGGCCCTATTTCTTACAAACTTTTAAGATGCTTTAATAGGATAATGTTACCGTATAGGGTTTGCCTTTTTTTTATTGCAGACTTTTATAAAATATTCATTCATCATCATCATCATCATCATCATCATCACCGTAACGTCCCACTACTGGGCTCGGGTGTCGTCTCAGGAGAGGGTTAAGGCCATACGTCCCCACGCTGGCTTGAAGACTGGCAAGACACGTTGTAGCTACAGGTTACGTTATCTTACCGTTGGTTGTTTTTAAACCGCCCGAAGACCACCAACTAAGCTTCACGTCTGCTATCTTATGACAGCAACCGGGACTGATAGCTATACGTGACCTCCGAATCACGGAAACGCTCATATTAACAGATCACGCCACATACGGTCACCCATATAGGTCTGACGTCACCTTCGTTGCTTACCCTCGGTGATTGTTCCAACATCTAAGGCCACTCGACTATGAGCGCTTCATTAAAAACATTACAGCTTCCCAATAAGATATTCATTTCAGCTTAATACCAATTAATACCGGCATACATTCCTGAGAAAATTTATCACTACAGACAGTGGTTCGTGAAAACTCTATTTCATTACTTCTAATAAAAAAAAACTAATAAATTGAAATTTAGTCACTCAATACACCATGCTCATTGTACAAAGCAGCATGATGACCCACACCATGACGGCTTAATGAGAATGATGCAGAATGATTGAGCCTCCAGTCTCACACACACTAATGAAAGATACAAATCTTGAAATTTTATTTATTTTAAACTTATTGCACATGTTGTACAAAGGCGGACTTAATGCCATGAGGCATTCTCTGCCAGTCGACCTTCAGGTGTTCCAGAAATGTGATGCGGTAGGTGCAGAGAGAAAAAAAATACCATTACTAGGCATAGGTATATAAATAAGATTACCCTACTTAAATATATTTTTCAATACACATACATTTATACATATATACATATACGATATATACAAAATTTTAGGCTGATCTTCTGTGTGTGGGTAGTACTGCCCCGGTGGATACGGCCCATTTGTGCTGAAATCAGCGTGGCTTTAATACCCATAGTCAACAATCGAGTTAGACGAAACAGAAGCATCATCATCATCATCAAAAAGCTTGTATTGTGTGAGTTCATCATCATTATAATCATGATCAACAGCCTTTAACAGTCCACTGCTGGACATAGCCCTCTAATTTTAAAGGAGGTTTTGGCCTACAATACCACGCTGGCCAGACGGGTTGGTAAAGGGTTTGTTTCAAGTTTTCCTTGGCAGTGATGTTAGCTGCTTATTTTGTTCCTTTAGTCGCCTCTTACGACACCCATGGAATGAATAGGGGTGGTGACACTTTGTATTCTTAATCCGTCACCACAAGGACTGAGTGTGAGTTGCATACACCATACTGCATTGTGTGCATTCTCAATGAGTATGGTGACCACTACCCTTGAATTCTACTCCTACGAGTATGTACATAAAGCAGAGTGGATTCACTTCGGCAAGATTGCCACTACTATCTTAAATACAACTTAATAGGCTGTTCATTTTTTTCTCCACACATATTACACGGCCTAAGTGCACAACTCAATAGCTGTGCACTTAGGCCGTGTAATATTAATAATACATAAATAAGCACTTCGAATAAGGATAAATATAACTATTAATAAATCAATCGAACGTATACCCTTACTAACCCTATATATACAGTGTAATTACCCTTGTTAAGAAGTTCATTATAGATGTTTAAATTAAATTGGTTTTAATTTTAAACATAAACATAATCCTTATATAAGATTATAAATGCGAAAGTAATTCTGTCTGTCGTTCGCGCTTTTACACTAAAGCTAGCGATATATACATGGGCAGAGTCGCGAGCGAAAACTAATATTAAAATAATAATCTTTATTTTATCATCAATCAGTTATAAACGAAGTACATAGATCGATACCGCAAAAACATATTTCATTCAGAGGCGTTAACAACCGCGGTCGCCACCATGGTACGGCAAGGCCACACTCTCGTGCTAGGAGTAAACCAGCGAACTCCCAGTCGAAACAGCTAATATAATTATGATTACATACAGTAGATCTACTTCAATACTGGGTCCATATATTAGGCAAGCCTGTATTTGGGACCCAGCCATACTTAAAACTAAGATATACATTACATATACATAATAGAGACAAAAAAGTAATTAAATATTGAAGAAGTGAGTTTATTATTTGTAAATGTACTAATGATAAACTATGACAATATTTTCAGGGTCTAAATGAAAAAGGAAATGTTATTGTTGAGAGAATCTATAAATGTAAAACTACTTACATTTTGAACATCACAAGACACGGGGTACGTTGTTTTATGATGGATAGACGGGATCTCACATAACATGTCAAACGTAGTCCTGGTTGTCATGAACATTTATGGCAATCGTTATTGAGGAGTCAGTGCTCTCAAATTTACTAACAATTAGTTCAACTGTCGAATTCTAGTTCACCCTCAGGATTGCGGAGGTCCGATGTCAGTCGCTCCGTGTTAAAACTGAAATTAAATCAAAACCGATTGAGCTAGTAGCCAATCCCCAAAAATCTTTGAAATAATAAAGGCAGAAGTACTTAATAGAGTAAATTAAAAAAAGAAAAAGAAAGAAGAAGTACTTTTTAGAGTAAACTAAGAAACTGTTTTAAGGTTCTTTCATTATTTTGTTACTAATTCTTGTAGGTTGAGGGGTGGAAGGTTTTTCAAGGATGGTTGCACTTGACCATTGCATTGCACTCTTTGCTGCCTGCCATTTTTTTTTCTTCTATTTTGAAAACACGCAAAACACACATGTTGCAAGAGACAAACGATAAGGTTCAAAATTCTTGGAGTTGTCTTAAAATAATATACAGATGAATAGTACCGTTCATCTTTTTTTTTTATTTACCCAAAAAAACCTTTTTTCCCTAAATTGTAATGAAAAGATAAACTATTGATCCTAAATCGTGAGTTGCTTACCTGTTTAATTTTTAATTTATTCATTTTGGTTTCTCTATAACTTCATGAATTTTAAAACTGAATCGCTGTGCCGATGGATCGATTATATTATTTGTTTCTCGGGAACTGAGCGATATTTATTGATTGGTTATTTTACAACTGTTGATTTTTTGTTATGTATTAGAATTTATATTATTAAGATTTTATTTTGCATTTATTTCAATAGATATATATCGTTTAATATAGGTACTGAAGTATGTGCTTAACATACTTTTATTGCATACATTGCCATTGATTGCCTTGTAAATAATTTAAATATGCCTTCCCTTTAATAACGATCTAAAAAAATTGTAAACGTTACAAACAACTATTGGATTGGGGCGGCATAAAATCGGTTATTGTAGAGAACTTTGGAAGAGATCTAGGTCCAGAAGTGTTTGATTGAGATGATGATGACAATACTTAAATTCACATTTATGCATAGCGTTACTTCATTAAATATATAAAATATCTTTATTTCATAGATCTGCCTTGTTGGTTTAGTGGTTAGCGTATGCGACTGCTAATCAAGAGATTTCGAGTTCAAATCCCGGGTCGCGCCAAAAGTGTTGTTGGGTTTTTCTTACAGGAAATTTTTAATAGCAGCCCCGAATATGGAAGTTTGGCGGTGATTCACGCCCGTACCTACCGCATGACAACCAGAACCGACGACTTAATATGCCCACCGGGGCACATAAGTCGTCGGTTCCGGTTGTCATGAACATCATCGTTATTGGGAAGTCAGTGACATCATATATACTGACAACTAATTCAACCTTCGAATTTTAGGTCTCCCTCAGGGTTGCGGAGGTCCGATGCCAGTGGCTCCGTGCAAAAATTAATAGTCAGGTAAAACCGATTGAACTAGTAGCCTTATTCCCAATATTATTTGGGGTCCCAAATAATATTGGGAATAAAGGCTAGGAAGAAGAAGAAAGTTTTATAGATATGTAGATATACAGTTAACGTTATTTAATATACTTAAAACCTAAATTGGAAAGCAAAAAATTCAATATTCAGCATACCCATGGAATGAACAGTCCTACCGAGCAAGAAATAAGGACCGAACAACGAAGTACAGTTACTAGAACTCATCTTGATTTTAAATGTACTTTATTTATTAAGACTTTTAGAAAACTAAAAAAAAAAACAGGAACCAAGTCTATTATGAGTACCAACTTCTTTTATTTTGAAATGCGTTTCTCCTGTCATAGTACAAAATAAATACCTCAAACTTTATATATAAGATTTTGAGGAACGTACACTCATCTCCTTCATACCAGTATTTTACCTCGCCGCGGTTGGTACATGTGCTCTCAAGATTGAGAAATTAGATTTGTCTCTAACAAGAACTATCTAACAATATTGACAAGCAATTATTACGTTCTGAGAAATTTCTACACGAGGTGCTGACACGTTTTGAAGAAAACGTCTCTTGATAATGTTACAATGCACGAAAAATGTACCGAATGAAACCTGCCTTAGAATTACATCGCGGTATTCTAGACATTAAATACCTAAACAGCATATTAGTCTTGATTTCATTGTTCTTTTCAAATATATAATTAAGTCTACCAAAGTGACTCGACTCGGCCTGATGGTTAGCTTGCGTAAAATCCAAGAGGGTTCACCATTCACATTGTGAGAGTAGACTATGCAGCATGGTGACCAATACTGTGGCGACTTATTGGCTTTGGCCTCGTATTCACCAACAAAATACGTACGTACACGAATTTTGTCATTTTAAATTTGTACCGCGACGGTCGAGCCGACCTATTCATGCTGATATCAGCCTCTGCATGCCTCTTTTACTTGAAAACTTAATTTGAAGTGTCATTACTCACTCATATCGGGACTTTCCGTGTGGTGACGAATTAATAATACGGACAGTGTGTCCCCACCCCTATTTACCCTGTGGGTGAGGCGACTAATTGACAACATTACCGAAGAGCGAAGGAGAATTTGAAACAAACCCTGTACCAACCCGTCTGGTCGTCGTGGTAATATACGCCAAAATCTTCTTTCTAAGGAGAGGCCTATGGCCAATGGATTGTTAAAGGCTTAAAGGAATTGACTGATAGACTGTTAAAGTAGATTGGTTAAAGTATCGTTAGTTAATCATAATAATTTCTTAGAACTGCTGGCTAGGTTTAAAAATAAGTGTTTGGGAATTTGGAAAGAATATTATATCGAAGAGTTTATAGCCAAATTGCTTGCAAAGTGATTGGAAACAATCACCGAAAATAAGCAACGACGATGCAGTCAGTACCTAGACCGTTTGTGGTATGGTATATATGAGCGTTTCCATGAGGTCATGTTAACCAGTCGGTCTTGGTTGTTATTATAAGGTAATAGTCGTGACTTATCGTGTGGTGACGGATTAAGAATACAGAGTATCACCACCCCTATTCATCCCGCGGGTGTCGTAAAAGGCGACTAAGGGTTAAACTACGCAAGACAACATCGATGCAAAGAGAAGGAAAACTTGAAACAAACCCTATACCAACCCGTCTGGCCAGCGTGGTATAGTAGGCCAAAACCTCCTTTCTAAGGAGAGACTTATGTCCAGCAGTGGACTGTTAAAGGCTGTTGATGATGATGATGAATAGTCGTAAAGCTTAGTTGGAGGTCTTTGGACAGCTTAAATAATTCAACGGCAAGATTACGTAGCCACAATATGTGTTGCCAGTCTCCAACCCACTCTCAGCCAGCGTGGGGACGTCAGGTAGTCTCTCCTGCGAGGAGACCTGAACAAAGCATTCAGACATTATGGATTGTTGATTTGATTGATGATTATATAATCAATGTCGAAACTCATTTGTTTGCCCATAAATTGAAGGCTAAATTCATTTGGCATTAATTAAAGAGATTTTAATGATGTTAATATATTCATGAACAGATGACATGTTCATATTATAACAGTGTGTTCACGCTACTCGTGACGTTCTGCAGAAACGGAACGCAAAACCGTTAACTGACAGAAGTGACGTTTAGTGTGAGACTTCAGTGACAACGTGTTTGATCACCGGCGCGAGCGCTGGGCGCGCTTCATAAAATCCCTTAAAATATATCCCGCTCAAACAATCACGCGAGTGAGTGTCCCAAACCCCAAAATCAGCTCGAAAACTGGTAAATAGAACAATTACAGTGCCACGAACAATCGGTGCGTACCTACCCCGAGGAGACCCGAAACAAGCAGATTCCTCATCAGCTCAGACCAGTCACCAATCCGTAAGTACACAACCCTACTTCTCCTAATCCCCTCACACTGCTGTAATGTTTGCGCCGTCAAGCCGTACACATTACACAGTGTCTTTCTATGGTCTAAAACATACAGATATATCACCTGTTTTTCCCTAAATTATATTTATAACGAAGACTTACATTTTATGCAGTAAGTACCTGAAATCAATAAAGAGGAAAAACAAAGTAGAATTTTGAAACTTAAACCGTAAATAAAATTACTTGAAGTTTGATTTTCCTTGAAATAATTTGATACTTAATACTGTGATGAACTTATAATGCGCTTTTGAGGGACCGTCAACTTGCTAATACTGTCAACTTTTTAGGGTTTCGTAGTCGTTACAGAGAAACCTTAGGTATAGTAAGTTCTTAGTACTAGAAAGCAGTACCTTCACAGAAAATGGTGATACAAAATCTATTCAAAACTGAAATAGCTGAATGGTTTGATCGTTTGCTTAAACGCTCCAATCTTAGGAACTAATGGTTAGAATTGAAAACTCATGTTGGTGTTGACCAAAGTTAGGACCAAAAAGAGCTGACTCCTAATGAAACAGTGGGGAAAAAACTACTATTAAGCTGATGTGCTCAACCGAAGGCCCAATCATTCGGCATCATTCAAAGGACCTTCCGAGGGTGGCAAAATGATGCAGAAACATCTCACTGGGCCGCCACAGTATAGGTACATGTTGCATTGTATGCCCTCACAATACGAATGGTGATCCGACTCCTGGATTCTGTTCAGGCCTTCCATCAGGCTGAGTAGAGTTACTTTTGTAGGCTTATTAAAGAAAAGTGTTTAGAAGTTGGTTAAAAACTTTGGATACTGTATTCCTGTTAATTTTTAGTCTCGTTACATATAGTGAGATATAGGAGTCTTACAAAAGCCCACTGCTGTTAGTTATCTATACTACAAATAAATAAAATCGGAGTGTCTGTTTGTAATAACAAATAACCAGTTTTTTACTAGGTACAGTTATTGCGTGTTTACCCAGGGAGCCAATTAGACGACACGTTGATTGTAATATTTAATAATGACTCTGTTATGACTCTGTATGACTCTATATGACTCTGTATGACTCTATATGACTCTATCTAATTTATCTTAAACTAAAGCTTATATACAATATGTAATATGGACAGTTTTAGGTGGGGCGAGCTAGGAAGTACTATTTACTTAATTGCTAAATTGACAATATGTTATTTGTTCTTCCTTAATTAATAATTTACAATATTACTATTGTTTGACGGCACGTACGTTAACTTGAGTAAAACAATTATTGAAGCACGTATCCGTGTAAAGATCTAAACTACTAATATACTGTGGCTTCGCCATAATGCCTATCAAAGTACTTACGGTACTGACATCCAAAATAGACTTTTTAATATTTTTGTCTGTCTGTCTGTCTTTTTGTTTCGGGTAATCTCTGGAACGGCTGGACCGCTTTTAAAGGGACTTTCACTGGCAGATAGCTGAGGACATAAGGAGTAACTTAGGTTACTTTTTTATGGACTAGCTTCACTCTACGGCGTTACTTGAGATTGATAACAATAACGGCGGGTAACACTGCGGGACTTAGCTAGTTAAATATAAAGATAATCAAATGACACAACTAAAGCTTTTAACAAATTGTAGAGAAACAACCCTACAATTTGTTAATCCGTGTGGTGACGGTTTAAGAATACAGAGTGTCACCACCCCTATTCATCCCGCGGGTGTCGTAAAAGGCGACTAAGGAATAAACTACGCAAGACAACATCAATGCAAAGAGAAGGAAAAATTGAAACCAACCCTATATCAACACGTCTGGCCAGCGTGGTATAGTAGGCCAAAACCTCCTTTCTAAGGAGAGGCCTATGTCCAGCAGTGGACTGTTGAAGGCTGTTGATGATGAACTCTACAGAATTACAGCACTGCAAAGCGAAGAAAAACTTAGCACAAACCTTATAATTTATATCAACCCATCTGACCAAAGTGATAGAGTACTCGTGGGCCAAGACCACCTATCAAAGTAGATAGATAGTATAAAAAAAAGCGGCCAAGTGCGGGTCTGACTCATTCACGGAGGGTTTCGTAGTAGCAATTAACATCATATAAAAGTTCTTGTTTGATGAAAAAAAGTTTGAGTTTCAGTTCTAAGTATGTAGTACCCCCAAAATGTATTGTTTTTTTTTTATTTTAGTTTGAAAATATTAATGCGGTTTACAGAATACATCTACTTACCAAGTTTCAACAGTATAGTTTCGGAAAAAAGTGACTATAACATACGGACGGATAGACAGACAGACATGACGAATCTATAAGGGTTCCGTTTTTTGTCATTTGGCTACGGAACCCGAAAAAGGAGACTAACAAACGCTGATGATCATGTATTTTATAAAAACAGTTCATAAATAACAGTTTGCGCATATGGTCAGTGCCGTATTCCCATATACAGTGTGCTAGTTTAAAATTGATGTACCGCAGTATTCGTGCGGACACGGCTGCCAATAATGATTAATGATCGAAACCTTTGTATTGAACGACTGATACCTGCAGATGACGGATTTCAGGGTAATTAAGCCTCCATGTGGGAGGTTTGTGGTGTACAGATCTGACGCTTTACACACTAATTAAACAACTGTTCATTGTTGTACATAGTCATATTCTTATAAAGCAGGTTTTAACTAAATTTCAGAATTTCACGACATTTCTGCCTCGTTGTTGGTCTAGTGGTAAGCATATGCTGCTGATCAGGAGGTCTCGGTTTCGATTCCCGGGTCAGACCAAATATTTGTATGATCTGCAAAGGGTGTTTCCTATATATTGTATTATGTAAGTATTTACAACAAAAAGTATGTTTAAGTATTTATATCAATTGTCTAGTACCCATAATACAAGCTCTGCTTAGTTTGGGACTGGATAATGTGTGTTAGGTGTCCGTTTTTTGTATAGTTTTTGTCGTATAGCGGAAATGATTCCCGATAAAATTGTAGACTCAGAGTCTACCCGTGATTACGAGCGGTATAACCCGTCTGAAATCAGAATAGAGCAGGTATTGTGCGGCCGCTCCTTAAACGTGATCGTTAATATTTTTGTTTCTAAATCAGAGTTGAAAACAATCTTATCTAAGAGTACAAGTTCTTGTGTAAAATTTAGTGAAATTTAGTAAAATTCTCACACTTTTCCTGGTAATAACGACCATTAAGGTCGTTATTACCAGGAAAAGTGTGAGAATTTTAAGTCTTTAATTATATTTTAAGGCGATAACTTTTCAAAAAAAAATCGACTACAATAATATACTATTCTGAGTACCCAAATCGCGACAGTGGTTCGCCTATGCTTTTGAGGAGTTCCTTCCACTTCTCCAGGATCTTATTATCAGGTCCTGGTTTATTAATCATGGGAACCCATGTTCCAGCTCCAGACAAAAGCTTTCAAATAAAAAAGAATTATCAAAATCGGTTCACCCAAATCGAAAGTTCTGAGGTAACAAACAAAAAAAAATACAGTTGAATTGAGAATCTCCTTCTTTTTTTTAAGTCGGTTTAAAATTGCTAAAATTGATTTTGTTCCCATTTTATTTTTGATAAAAATAAATAAAATTTAAGTGATATTTGTAAACTAACTGCTATTCGCTAAATGTATATCGAAGTTTATGCTTTACGTGTATCAAAAAACTATTTTTAAAATTTTGTATGTCTTTCTGTTTGTTCAGACTTATCGCTGCAGCGGCTTTTACGATTTTTACGTAACTTTCAATTGTACATATCTGATGTTATAGGAATAACTTAAGCTTGTTTTGTCTTAGATTTTTTTTAGTATAAAATTAAAACCAATAGTTGTGAACAACATTCGATTCAAAAGCAACAAAACAGATAGGCGACACCGTGGTGTGACACTAGTCTGTCATAAATATCTGATGAAAAAATTCATCTCAATACTTTTAGATAACGCTGGTCTGGAATGAAACATATCACACATAAATACCACGTTTTTGTCGCATCAGAAAGACATTTTTTCTAGGCTAGATATGTTTAACATTCTAGATAAAAGGAAATATATTGTTTTATTTTGTACCTCCTGAGGCGTATATGTGTCAAATAAATTGCCACGTTGGAAAAATATTCGGCATAGAGGCAGTAGTCTCATTTTATACAATATCTTATGATATGTACCGAACTACGGGCTTACTCTTGAATTCAATACCAATTTCAATCAAACACGAATCCAATTCCAATTTCAAGTTACGATGAAAATAGTTACGTAGTGTTTCAAGTGAATCCCTTTCATTCAATCAATACACTATTAAAAAACTAAAACCTTGATGAAAGTTACAACGAACTACAAGAACGTTTATATGACGTTACTTACTGCAACGCAAACCTTCATGGTCGAGTCCGACTTGGACTTGGCCGCTTTTTTATCATCCTAGTCTTTATTATTCCCATTTTTGAGGTGAGCTGCTCGTTTAACAAACTTAACCCGAATTTCAGTTTTTCAGAGCAAGATGCATCGTACCTTCGCAAGCCTGAAGGTAAAATGAAGTCAAAGGTTTAATGGCTATGGTCAAAGGTTCATAAAACCGAGACCGATAAAGAACCATCTCGATAGCGCGCTATGGTGTCGGTCACCATGCTGTACTGTGTAGTACTGACTTTTCAATAACGATTGCCACAGATGTTCATGACAAACAGGACCGATGAAGAGGCATCTCATCATGCAGTCATAATACTGCATTGCTGCATTGGCTCTTTACTGCGTCAAGTATTGTGTGAAGCATTGTCTTTTTATAAAAGAAAAATAATTTCATATTTTTCATCAGTCAGAGTGCAGTCACTATGGCCGGCTTATATGTATAAAAAATCTTGTATGCCTAATGCATTTATAGGTCTATAAAAAGAAGTATAAATTTAACAAAATTTAATATTTCAGAGATAGACTTTAGTTCATAGCGAAGCAACAAAACTACGGCAAGACTGATGGATGCATCGATTCTGCTTGACGAAGTATCTCAAAATTTAGTTGACGCAATTAATAAAAGTTAGGAGGTTTAAACTTACTTTTGTATGGTGTCGAATCTGAGAATGGCAGGTCTGAGAATCCGCGTACATCTATTTTTCAACACCCTAGGACGCGAGCGGAGCCGCGGGCATCAGCTAGTCTTATATATAAAATTCTCGTGTCACAGTTTTCGTTGCCATAATCCTCTGAAACGGCTTGACCGATCTTTATGAAACTTTATATGCATATTCAGTAGGTCTGAGAATCGGCCAACATCTATTTTTTATACTCCCAGGGCGCGAGCGGAGCCGCGGGCATCAGCTAGTAATCTATAGTAATGGAATAAAATCAAAAGTTATGTCTGTTACGCTTTCAGAACCGATTTCAATTGAATTTTGATATAGAAATAGGTTGAACCTTGGCGAAGTATATAGGCTACTTTTGTCGCGATAACCAAAAAAGTCAAAAACTGGTACAATAAAATTAAAATGTATGCTATGTAAGATAAATGTATAAGTTTGTTAACAAAGGTTTGAAAATGTATGAAGACATGGATTTTAGTTTCCATACGGTTTCATAAGATTCTAGAATGTTAACTACAAGTCTAACTTACATGTTCTGTGACTGAAATGAGTATTTCTACTGACGATAGACAGAGACAACAAATCTTCATGAACACCACAGTTTAGTCTTACAAATTGTCTTTCTTTTTTATATTTAAGCCTACGAAAGTGACTCTGCCTGACAGGAAGCATGAGTAGAATTCAGGAGTAGGATCAACTATCCAGGCGTAAGGCCCTCCCGACCTCCGGTCCGATGCATAAACGGGCCTCCGGTCTCACACTCACCAACGAAAGATGAAATCACCAATGCTATCATTTTAGGTTGGTTTTCTGTCTACTGCACCGGTCAAGCCGGCCCAATCCAACTTTACCCTCAGTTTAACCTGGGTATTTTTTTTATTTTTTTTTTATATTTAGCCTGCCAAAGTGACTCTACTCTGCCTGATGGAAAGCATGAGTAGAATCCAGGAGTAGGGGTCACCATGCTTATTGAGAGGGTAGGCAATGTAGCATGGTGACCCTTACCATGGCAGCCTGGTTAGATTATTCTGCATCATTCACTCGGCCTTCGAAGGGCGGGAGAATGATGCAGAATGATTGGGCCTCCGGTCTCACACTCACCAACGAAATACGACAGCAAGAATGCTGTCATTATTAGTATGGTCTCCTGTGTGAGGGTAGTACTGGCCGGGTCGAGCCGGCCCATTCGTGCTGAAATCAGCGTGGCTCTACTACCTATTATATACCAGATATCATGGTATATAGAAGCCTATATTCTTCCTAAAAAAACTGTCGATCTCCGTTTGTAAGTTTCAACCAAATCGGTTTAGCGGTTCAGCTACGAGACAGACAGACGGAGTTACTTTTGATAATTTTATGATAGTTGTAAAATACTTTATTTAATCCCTTAAACTAACTCTTTCGCCTCCATCATGGACCACACTCGAAAACTTTCCAAAGTTCCTATAAAGCAGTGTTGAACTTGTTGCTCGGAGGGCATTTTCCGCATAAGATGTGCCTTCGAACATGCGGTTCATTGGAAAAGTTCACCCCATCGTGGGAAAAAAGACGTTTAATTACATCTGAGAACTCCGTTTTATAGCTTTCTGGAGACTTTACTGACAGCCTTTATTGATTAATATACCCTTGAGCTTTTGGGAGCTAAGGCGAGAGACATTCAAACTTCAATGTTGAATGGTCAATTTAACTGGCAATGATTTTGACTTTATTACCTGGAAGGTTTCAAAAATGATAAAGATTTCTAAAACATATAAGATAAAATGAATCCCTTAGGGCTGCGGAGTTCCAATGCCAGTCTCTTCGTGGATAAACTGATATTCAGGTAAAACCGGTTGAACTAGTAGTCGACCCCAAATAATATCGGGAATAGAAGCTATCAAAATGAAGGTGATGGTGCCAGTTCAGACCAAAGAGGGCACTTTGATACTTTCTAGATCTCTGACAACTTTTTCTTTCCTACAGTCTTTGGATCGTCCCAACATGACATTAAACGTAACACAACATGCTTTTATTAAAAAATAATATAATGGAAGTTCTGCTACGAACTATTCAATAGACAATACAGCTACGTTGAGTTTACATGAAGCCGAACATCGACTAAGTAGAAACACTTAACCCATTAAACTAACGACGTACTAAGTCGCACCTCAAATGCACTTAAGTTCAAACTTAAGTTATTTTACTTAAATTTTGCAAGTTAAAATACACCCTTAAAAGCTTAACCAATGAAAATAAAAGCTTTTAGACTTAACACCGACAGGTTAATATCCCGTAGCACGTCTACGGAGTCGACGTAGAATGGCTACGAGTATGCTACGAGACTTGTTTGAAAATAGTCGCGTTTTGAATAGTAGTGAGTCTGATGATAGGAATACTAATCTTTAATATTTTTATAAATAAGAATTTAGTTTCGAATATTGAGGTATTAAACTGAGAATAAATCTATAATAACGAAGTGTAACGAATATGTAAGTTTTCTATAAAAGACTTGCAGCTACAGGTTTGTCTCAATGAGCGGTATCGCCGCTCATTGAGACAAACCTGTAGTCCAGTCCAGTGTAGTCCAGTGATTATCACTTGATATTAAGTACTAACAAATGTTTTTTTTTGTTTTTTTTTTTTTTACCTCTATACCGTAGTATACGTGTGATACTAGAACATTTTTAGTATTCCGTAGTTTATGACTCGGAACCCTTGCAGAATCTTACTTACCGCCCAGACGGTTGGTGCTAAAAAGATGAAACTTTGCAATGAATGTATGTTGTAATTACATCGACAAAGTGCTACAAATAATTACAAACCATATTTTTATTTCGGGTATCGGGAAGGTACCCTAAATAAAAATGGTACACGTAAAGTGGAGGTGTTTTTTTTCTCGGGTACCCCAACGTATGGGGTATCATTTATTAAGTCTTTTAAAAATATTGGGATATTGCTAAAACAGTTTTTTGATTAGGGTATCCGTTTGCGATTTATTCTACTTCAAAAGGCATTTTTTCGTTTTAACCCCTCTAAATGCTAAACAGCTGGTTCTAAAAATCACAAAAAAAAAAAACATTATAGTAGTACATATGCTGAAAGTATAGAGGTGTTACTTGTAAAATGTATTTACTTCGAAAACTTCATACAAAAAAAGAAAAAATAAGTAAACATACCAATTTATCCATTGGATATGATTTTAAATCTAAATGCCATTATGGATGCCATATAGCCATGCCAATGCCATTTTAGAGGTAGTAGAGCCACGCTGATTTCAGCACGAATGGGCCCCGGCTTGACCGGGACAGTACTACCGTCACACAGAAGATCATTCTAATAATGACAGCATTCTTGCTGTCGTATTTCGTTAGTGAGTGTGAGACCGGAGGCCCAATAATTCTGCATCATTCAAACGGCCTTATGAGGCCGGGACAATGATGCAGAATTTTCTGACCAGGCCGTCATGGTATGGGTCACCATGCTGCATTGCCTACATTCACAATGAGGATAGTGGCCCCTACTCCTGGATTCTAGTCATGCTTTCCATGAGGCAGAGTAGAGGAGTCACTTTGGTTGGCATACATAAAAAAAAAACAAAACAAAAAAGGGATGACTACAGTACCCTATGCTATGCGTGGCCTGACACGCACTTGGCCTATTTTTTCAAAAGTATTTCTTGACTTAGTAACAATGTTAAAATGCACATAAAAAGCTACATCTGTATTAATATTATAACGCTGAAGACTTTGTTGGGTTGAAGTCAGGAAGTACTGGCCCATAGGATATTTTTTACTGCGATAACCGACACACACGTGGGCGCAGCTACGGGTAAAGCAAGTAAAAAATAAGTAGTAATGTTAAGAAATAGTAAAAACTCATTCTACAAAACATAAATGAAGATTTAATTTTGTAATAAAATAACACATGCATGTAAAACCCTCAACAATAAGCGTAGCGAATAGCATTCCAGAAATAATAATTTTCAGGACATAAACTTGGTAGAAAATTGTCTGAGTGTGAGATGTTTATGCTAGAAATAAAATACGTGGCATTGTGTTGTATATAATGGAATTTGCGATGGCGTTTCTTCGACGCGGCGACAATTTCTAGACGGGAACGCTATCGATTCTACAGACAAGATTACTATTGAAGTATGTGATTATTGCGAGTTTGTTGAAGAATCTATTAACTTGGTATTTCAATAAATCTTTACTTCCTTATTATTATTGGTTAATCTAGCGGCTGCTGATTAAGAGGTCTCGGGTTCGATTCCCGGGACGGACCAAATGTTTGTGTGATCTGCAAATATATGTTTCAGAGTAAAGGTGTTTTCTATGATTTAAAATATATTTAATATGTTTATATATTTAAATCAGTTGTGTATTCCCATAATACAATCTCTGCTTAGTTTGGGACTAGATGGCGTTGTGTGTAAGTTGTCCGAAATATTTCTTTATTAGGTATTTATCAGAATTTTTGTTTAGTTGATTATTTAACATATTTATAAGCAATATTCTTTGCTATCAAGGGCAAAGATTGGATTAATTGACTTTGCTATTTATGTATCTAAACCCTTTATTGGAAACATTACAAAATTATTATTATTTTATTTTGAAAAGATTAACTTTATTTCGTTAATTTAGAATCCAATTACACCCACACTTTTCTATAATACCTTCTTAAATTATTACTGCGGCGGTACAGTCCAGCTGATAATCTTAATGAATTATAGTATCATTAACATATTATATTGCTTCTTAGATAAGGTAATCCCAATAAAATTTCGAGTTTGCATACACTACCTCGCATAATGAGGACCTTTCTCCGAGTACCTTATTATTTCAAACGACACTGACTTATATTATGTTCGATAAGCACCGTATATGTTCTCTCTCTCTCTCTGGATTCAGTCCCTCATTTTTGAGGATCATGGTGATGTGTGATCGTGGTGGATGATCTTCTTCCATTGGTTTCTGTCCGGCGCGTCTCTTACAACCGCGTAGAATTTAGAGGTCGACGAGTCCTTTACTTGATCGGTCCATCTTGTTGGACATCGTGCAATCGAAAAAATATAGAAAAAAATTGCTGAAATATTAATTTAGTTATATTACATATTATATGTAAACTATTTATATATGTATATAAATAGTTTACATTTTTATATATGTATATAAAAATATATGTACAGCCAGCAGCATATATTTATTTAATTTTGAAAGTCTTATTTCTAGGTCGCAGACTATTCAGTTTCACGAGAAGCAACCACGTTACACGCATAGAAAGCTCCAAAATGAGTAAAAAACAATGAACAATTTTCATTCGCATTAAAAAAAGTAAGTTACTTAAGGATCGTATCCGGCACAAGTAACACTACCGTTGATAAGGATATTTTTGTAAGAAACATAAATTTGGTTGATTACTTTTCTCCTTAAATTGTCTGTTCGTTTGTCAATTATTTATTCAGTTCATTAACTGGCCTAGATGTTTCAATGTTCGCCACAACGCTTTCTACTTCGCCAAACGTCCAATACAACGATTTACAAATTGTTGTTCTGAGTCTGGGTGTTGTGTACGTTTCATGTATGTTTATCTCCCAGGGTACTAATGGTCCAAGAGCCCAGAGTGATCAGACATAACTTATTTTCACATGGATGAAACCTTAACTACTCAGTAGCGTCTAGTGTACTTTTAATACCTGCGTGTTTGTGGTACTATTAAAACACGCAGGTATTAAAAGTACACTAGACGCTACTGAGTAGTTAAGGTTTCATCCATGTGAAAATAAGTTATGTCTGATCGCTCTGGGCTCTTACTCTATAACGTATTCGTAGTGACAAAATAGACGGTATACAAAAGTAAAAGATTACTGTTAATATTTACGATCATAAAAAGTCACAAGTTCACCGCTGAACATAGAAGGAAAAGCCTTAACATTCAATTCAATTACAGTATTTGAAACGTTCATTAAACACGACATAATTTATTATTAGAGTATTTCATATTTAAAAGCTGCAGTCATTTTTAAATGAAATATTTTATTTATTGTTGGTCTAGTGGTTAGCGTATGCGGCTGCTGATCAAGAGGTCTCGGGTTCGATTCCCAGGTCAGACCAAATATTTGTGTGATCCACAAATATTTGTTTCGGAGTCTGGGTATTTTTCTATGTATAATATGTATGTATTTACAAAAAAAAAGTATGTTTATGTATTTATATCAGTTGTTTTAGTACCCTGTTTTAAACTTTCATGGTCAGTAACATTAAAACAGAAATGTGCGGGATTGCTACCATGTACCTTTTTGTTGGTGAGTATCCGATATTTCGGCACTGTTGCAAGCGCCATGATCACGGAGTAACTGAAGATCTTGCGGGTGGGATGTTATTGGCAGACATATCGGTCTACCCTCTTTCGCAGTCTTTTTCTACGATCGTCCCCGGTACCACTGGTCACTAACTGGACGATCGTAGAAAAAGACTGCGAAAGAGGGTAGACCGATATGTCTGCCAATAACATCCCACCCGCAAGATCTTCAGTGACTCCGTGATCATGGCGCTTGCAACAGTGCCGAAATATCGGATACTCACAAACAAAAAGGTACATGGTAGCAATCCCGCACATTTCTGTTTTAATGTTTTAGTACCCATAACACAAGCTCTGCTTACTTTGGGACTAGATGATGTTGTGTGTAAGATGTCCAAAATATTTATTTATTTATTATTATTTATTTATTTATTGTCTTTATGTATAACTGCCTAGTTGGTCTAGTGGTTAGCGTATGCGACTGCTAATCAAGAGGTCTCGGGTTCAAATCCCGGGTCGGGCCAAAAAGTGTTTTTGGGTTTTTCTTAGGAAATTCCTAATAGAAGCCCGGAGTTTGGAAGTTTGGCGGTGATTCACGCCCGTGCCTCGGAGAACACGTAAAGCCGTCGATCCCGGTTGTCATGAACATCTTTGGCAATCGTTATTAGGAAGTCAGTGCCCTCAAATATACTGACAACTAGTTAAATCTTCGAATTTCAGTTCTCCCTTAGGGTTGCTGAGGTCCGATGCCAGTCGCTCCGTGGAAAAACTGAAATTCAGGTAAAACCGGTTGAACTAGTAGCCGACCCCAAATAAACTTGGGAATAAAGGCTAGGAAGATGATGTATTTACATCAAATATACAAGAAAGAAAAAGGAACAATTGTGTTACAAACTATATACAACAATAGGCGGTCTTAGGGCCACAGCACACTAGCTACTTTTAGCATCGGCGATCGGCGATTTTGCGACTGCATCGATGCTGCATCGCGTTTAAGCGACTGCTCGGATGCCAAATCGATGCTACCGGCATCCGAATGTGTGCGGAGAGTAGCGTTCAGCTGCTGTGTCGCGCTTCTAAAAAGCGACTCAATCTCCGCGTTTGGCGTTTTTAAGTGAGCGGTGTAGAGCGTTCGGTCGCTGTATTTAGCTTCTAAAAAGCGACTGGTTGCCGATCGCCGATGCTAAAAGTAGCTAGTGTGCTGTGGCCCTTATCGCTCATGGCGATCTCTTCCAGACAACCAAACAAAATTGAAAATTGAATACTGATTTTAAAACAACGAATGATTCAATTAATGAAATTGACAAATAATTAAGCTTGTATCAATGAAATGCAACTGTTATCTCGTTGGCACAGAGCCCCCCCCCCATCAAGGGAAAAATATTCCATATAAATTTTGCATCAATTTATTACGTATACTTACTCCGACGGTAGTTTTGAAAAAAATTGATTTGGTTATGATTTTTTTAGTATAGTACGTGTAAAGTGTGATTACTTACTATGCCTTTTTTGTCTTTTTAAAAGGCCTGAAACTTAAAATTTAAAAATATAGAAATGTCTGTCGCACATCGCAGTTATAATTTTTTGAGTTGCAACTTAGTTTATGACACTGACACATAACGTGACTT
Organism: Phragmatobia fuliginosa; assembly: GCA_932526445.1. Taxonomy (NCBI): domain Eukaryota; kingdom Metazoa; phylum Arthropoda; class Insecta; order Lepidoptera; family Erebidae; genus Phragmatobia; species Phragmatobia fuliginosa. Next base: position 18,717,907 of record OW052072.1, on the reverse strand, counting down.
ACTATTGGTATAAATAATTTTCAAAGTCAGTGAAGTAGGTCCAGGGCTTCCCCCTACAACGATACAAATTTACAAACTTTCTCTTTATTATTATTAAGTAGCTTTTAACAGCGGCTTCGCCTATCTGTTATTCTGATGGATAACTTTGATTATCTTTTTCACCTTCTGAGAGGTGGAATTTTCCAAAATCCTTTCTTAGTGCTTGGCTATGCTCCTCAAAGAACATTATCATCATCAACTACCCATAACGTCCCACTGCTGGGTTCGGGTCTCCTCTGAGGAGAGTGTTAAGGCCATACGTCCCCACGCTGGCCGAGTGCGTATTGGGAACTGGCAAGACACGTTGTGGCTACGTAATCTTGCCGTTGGATGTTTTTAAACCGCACCTTTTTCTCTTCTTCTTACACCCAGTAGTTTCAGCTGTGCGATGACTGTCTGTTAGTCAGTAACGGAACAGAGTACTAATACAAATATGTATATTTAAATATATGTATAAGTGTGTTTACTAGCAGGCTGGTAATCACATTCTGTCTAGATTGGAGTCAGATAACAATGTGAGTAAGTGATTACACATTATATTACTCATTCAGCGATAAAATAGTCCAAATTTTACCCAACAAAAATACGGATTTATAGATGCCTACGTATAGCTGTGACGTGGCTGTTGAGATGAATATGCGGTGTGACTAGGATAGACAAGGAGAGTAATGAATACATTAGAGGCAGCCTGATAGTAGTGCGTCTGAATGAAAAAATAGAATAGCAACAGATTACCGCAATATAGACATAAAAAGACGAGTAAAATGTGGGGAAAAATACTAAAGTGGAGATGTTGACGACTGTATCGATTGAAGGTGAATGTAAGGAGAAAAGTAATGGATTTAGGGTTTAATAGCTTAACGATGACCGATATAAGCAGGAAGTGTAGCAATGCCAACCGTAACTATGTTAATCTATGATAGTCATTCTTAATGTATCGAACCTTCCTTACCTCGAAAAGTAGTAGTAGAAAACGAGGCGTGGAATCGAAAACTAAATCTATAAATCTTTAAATAAATATTTCGGATGAATAACAGACAACACCATCTAAGCAGGGCATGTATATTTATACTAGTTGTCTAGTAACCATAACTAGATAACTAATATAAATACAAATTATTGTTTTTGTAAATGCATATTGCAAACACCCAAATTTCGAAACAAATATTTGCGGATCACACAAACATTTGGTCTTACCCAGGAATCGAACCCGAGACCTCAAGTAGAGCACTGGCATCCGCTACCACAGCTCCACCGAGGCAGTCAGGAGCTCAGCATATTAGATTTTTAGCATTAAAGAAATCAATAACATTTTATATTTAAGTGCAATGACCTCAACACGTTCTGTCGTCAAAGGCTCATCCATCATGAAAAACTCATCTGTGTGTCATGATGAGGCTCGTTTGGACCTCATTGTTATAACACGCACTGTTATAACCCTCTCTTTATTAAAACCCTAAATACAAAGGTTAGAGAAGGACACATAGATGTTTTAACATAATTAAGTTTACTTTCTAAGTTTATGTTCAAATAAAACTGAAATAATAAGAAAAGAAAAAATGAGTCAGGGTTATTTTTATTCAGTTTTCCGTATACATTTTCCAGTGTGAATTTCACTAGGTCAGTCCATATAAGCCATATATATACCTACTTTCTCTTTGCAGTGTTTAGTTGACTCCTACGATACCCAGACACGATAAATAGTGCAATTATAGCAAAACTCAATTACACAAAATTCAAAATAATCAAGCTTTGGATCCCGGGTAATAACGCTTAGCGATGCTAGGCGAGAATAAAAGTAGCTGAAGCGATTTCTTATATCACCAGATATCTGCCAGTATTTAGTGTGCCAGTGTTATTTAAAAAGCATTTTTCGATGTGAGTATATAAATAAATAAATATTTCGGAAATCTTACACAATGTCATCTAGTCCCGAACCGAACAGATCAAGCTCTTGGGTACTAGACAACTGATATAAATACATAAACATACTTTTGTTTTTGTAAATACATACATATGATACATAAAAAACACCCAAACTCCGACATCGTGCATATCGATGCACACAAAGTTTCATACAAATCGGTCCAGCCGTTTCGGACGAGTAAGGTAACTAACATTCGACAAGAGAATTTTATATATAACTAGCTGATGCCCGCGGCTCCGCTCGCGTTTTAGAGGTGTGAAAAATAGATGTTGGCCGATTCTCAGACCTACTTATTCAGTTGCATATAAAGTTTCATAAAGATCAGTCAAGCCGTTTCGGAGGAGTATGGCAACGAAAACTGTGACACGAGAATTTTATATATTAGATATAAGAAAAAGTTATAAGTTCATTTTTTCCATTGCATTAATAAACAACTTACTTTATAAAGCAAAACATTTTAAATACAAATTAACTAGAGCAACTCCATTACACAAAACCCGTCGTAGAAATAAAACGTAAAATAAAATTTCAGCTTTTAATAGTGGGTTAATTAATATTTTTTCCGTATATAAAACGAACTAGAGTTCATTTCATCATAACAATTATACTGCATTAGAATGCACTATAATTGTTATGGACTATTATTTTTAAGGATGTGTTTATATTCAATACGACAGAGAACTGAGTTTTTAAATATAATGATTATTATTTTTTTTATATTTATTATATCTTTTTTACAGATTTATTCCATCGGATATCTATTATCAAGATTAAAAATAATCTGTCCTGATAGGCTGAGCAAAATATAGTGAAGAAAGTTTCAAGTACGGAAATTGACGGACACAAGGAAAGAGGAAAGCCGAAGAAAAAATTGATAGACTTCCTAAAGGTGATATGGCCAGGAATTGAGTAAGCAGTAAACTGACAAATTATGGAGCAGAATACAAAAAAAAACACCGACCTCATATAAAGTATGTGACGAGGGTATACAATTAATGATGATAATGAAAAATATCCGATTTACCAACAATCTAAGTGTCCTTTATGATATTGGGGCTCCCCTACAAAGAGAAATGCACTGCCTAATTATAATACCACTTTAAAACTTGTCTTCATTAATACAATGAAAAGCATTCGGTGGGTTTTCATAATGATAGTGTCATATAGTATAACGATACACGATACACGATTTTTTTAAAATAACTTCAAAATAGATTTCGGTACCATTCGGTAGATTGAAGGATTGATTCGAAGAAATTATAAATGTTTTAAATGTGATAAGCATATTTTTCTTTTGCTTCACTACATATTATTAAATAAAGTTCTCCGCCGTCTGTATGTCTGTCTGGGTGCGATAAATTCAAAAACCCATGCACCGATATAAATGAAATTTTGTTCCTAGATAGTCTAAAGCCTTAGAAAGGACATACTTTTACTACTACTACTTTTTACTGTGATAACCGACATAGACAATCAAAAAGCATCTCACATAGCCGCCATAGTTTGTGTCAGCATCGCCATAATTCTTGCATCGCAGCAATCTGGTGGCCCCCACTCTTGGATTCCATTCATGCTTTCCATCAGGCAGAGTGGAGTCACATTGGAAGGCATCAAATAAAAAAAAAGGAAAAAAAAAGACGCGGGAACAGCTGTGGTTGAAAACTAGTATTATTTAAATTTGAAAGAAAATTAACTCATCGTCGAGAAACAAGAACACACAGTTTATTTCAATTTACCTCAATGAATGCACATTGAATTCAGTTAAACGTTTCTAGCAATCAACTATAGCCGGTTCCAAAAATAACGGGTCAGTCACATAAACCAATAACGGGTCAGTCACATAAACCCGAATATCTCCCGAACTACGTATGCCATCCTAATGAAACGAAGACTGTTCAATTGAGAATTTAATTATACAGATAAAAAATAAAATAAAACTTAGTTACACCCACAATATTAATCTTAAATTAAAAAAAAACTAAAGTAGTCATATTTTTCTTAAGATTACATTTTTTTTATGATTGTTTTTTTGCTGTTTTTCATCACTGGAGGCTTCATCACGTGGAGGCAATACAAAGTATTAAATGAAGAAAGTGATGAAAAACAGCAAAAAAACAATCATAAAAAAAATGTAATCTTAAGAAAAATATGACTACTTTAGTTTTTTTTTAATTTAAGATTAATATTGTGGGTGTAACTAAGTTTTATTTTATTTTTTATCTGTATAATTAAATTCTCAATTGAACAGTCTTCGTTTCATTAGGATGGCATACGTAGTTCGGGAGATATTCGGGTTTATGTGACTGACCCGTTATTTTTGGAACCGAGTGTATTTTAAAACTAAGTACTTAATATGCTGCATTCCGCTTTTCTCTATTTACCAAACTACAGACCTTAATGCAATATTATTCGAAGCTCTGCATTCCAGGGTTCTTGAAAATTCTGAACACGACTAATAAAACATTCAGAACATATTCGCAGTCAAATAAATGCATTTACTAAAACCTACAAAGGCAGTCACTTAAGTCATATAGAACTCAGTTCATAAACAATTTTAAACGGTAAAGAGTTCATTTTAGACTAGACGATATAGTTCGCGTGCTTCTTTTGAGTAATCTTTATTTCCTGTGACCTTATCGCTTTTGTATGTGGCTGTATCACGGACTTAACTTAATTTACAGTTAAACCTTATACCTCTTGTATTAAAGTTGATATTCCTTATAACTCCGAAATTGTTTAATGAAATTAATTCCAGGTTACGTTCATTGTAGTTTGGACTTTATTATTTGATGATAAGGTTTTAAATTCTGCGAGTATTCTATAGTGGTAGGCCAACGATTCGATGGTGTTATGCAAAGTCAAGATAACAGCCCGGCAAAGCATTTTAATGTCTTTTATTGTTATAGTTATGTGGGCTTATAGTTTATGAGCTCGGGTAAACATGCACGAAATAAACATGGAGTAAATACTGTATCAACATTGTATATGCCATGGGTTTGATATGGAAAGTTTATGATTGTTGCTTTTGGTTTCTAGAATTTTGGACTGAGGTATCCTAAAGTACGGTCTTTGACTGAAAACATTTTATGATATAATTACCATGTTAATTAATATTATTTTTACGGGAATTAACGCGATCACTATTTAGGGTATTACATACCTCTGATTTGCCTGACGTTTCGACCAGGTTGCACCGGCCGTGGTCACAGGCTGACTGGCTCATCGGCGCACGCCCTCCGTCGTCGAATCCGTGAAAGAGAAGGTTCTTCATCTACCCGCATGTTTTCGATATTGCTGATGTTTTTGTGTCGCCATGTACCGTCACGGCCTTAACCCTCTCTTGAGAGGAGACCTGAGCCCCGCAGTGGGACGTTATGGGTTGTTGATGATGATGATGTACCGTCACATACCACACTAACAGTGACCCTATTCTTTAAGCAAACCGATGAGTCACTATTCTGGTGTTTAACCGACTACGACTGTTCTTCACAGCAGCGATATGTTCTTTGACTCTTTCTGCAATAGTCCGCTTAGTTTGGCCTATGTAGGAGCTTCCGCAGCTGCAGTCTATTTTATAAACACCCGGAGTTTGTAGTGGCAATATATCCTTCGGTGTGCCGACGATGTTGTGAACCTTTATGCCTGGTGTCTATACTGTCGGAATGGAATATTTCTTTAACACAGACCCGATCTTGTCCGTAACTCCCTTGACATAAGGCATATAGGCCGGTTGCCTGTTCTCTTCTGGATACTTGCGTCTTATTTTCGGTTGCTTCCGTCCTCCTTTCACTTGATATCCGTTACCTTTGAGTACCTCCTGAACATGTTCTAACTCCTGTTCTAAATGTTCAGGGTCACAGAGATCGTAAGCTCTGTTCTTGAGTGAGGTCATAACAGATTGCAAGTGCCGGGGGTGATGATGAGACGTGGCGTGTAGGTATCTGTCCGTATGAGTAGGTTTACGGTACACACAGTGTGACAAGGACCCATCTGATCTCACGGTTACTCTAACTTCTAAGAATTACTATGTTCTCGCAAAATACTAAATGATGAATGAAATTATTCGAAGAATAACTAGACAGTCGATCAGAAAATTTTTGATGATCCTCTGATAATTACTTGTATTGATCTTCAGATTTTCTTTTTACTTAAGTTGAACTGCAATTACAGAAACAGAAAAATATTAAAGAAGAGTTCTTCCTAGTCTTTATTACTTCTAGATTATTTGTGGTCGGCAACTAGTTCAACCGGTTTTCCCTGAATGTATTTTTTTTTACTGAAACCTACTAAAGTGACTCTACTCTGCCTGATGGAAAGCTTGAGTAGAATTCAGGCGTAGGGGCCACCATCTTTATTGTGAGTGCATACGATGCAGTATGTTGACCCACATCATGCTGGCTTAGTGAGATGTTTCTGTATCTGATGATGCAGAAACTCTTCGGGGTCAGTTCAGGGTCTTCGGTCTCACACTCACCAACGAAAGCACAGCACGTTTACTATCATTTTAGGTTGGTCTTCTGTGTGAGGGTAGTACTACTTATAAACATGATCATGTCAATAAACATGCATACTCATACATAACCACAGTTTTCGTGGTTGTCCCCATTGACATCTTTCTCATCTATGTATTACATACTGATCATAAAAGTGCATTATTATTTCACTTCGCAGAAATGTATCATCCTGTATACAGAGTTATATAATTCTGTATAAAATAAAAATTAAAATGTGCTAAGCGCTGGTCGCAGGTGATTGGTTGTGTTCGGCAGCCAGTAATATGTTATGTGACTTGGGTGGGTATTGAATCAATACTATATGAAGAAATATCAATGAATACCCTCTCAAACTTATAATTGATTGGACATATAATGTGTTGTAAGTTCTTTGTTTTTTGGTGATGTATCTGAAGTGTTTGAGAATGCTGGCTGATTCATTAGATTCATAAAGTATGTAAGTAAATTTATATGTATTGATGATGATACCGATGCACAGAAAAACTTGAATGAGTTTGTGCGGTATCGTATTTGTTGCTTGAACTGTGTAACTTTTTGATAGCAATAAATAAATAAAATAAATAAAAAATGACTGGCGGGCATAGAATGTTTAGAATCGAGTGACTGGCATCGGACTTCCATAACCCAAAAGGTAGGCTGAATTCGAAGATTGATCTAGTTATTAGTTTATTTGAGAGCACTGGCTTCCAAATAACAATTGCTACTGTTCATGACCACCAGACCGACGGCTCAATATGCTCTCCGAGGCACGGGCTTGACATACCGCAAAACTTCCAGACTCCGGGCCATTATTAATGATTAATATTAAGAAAAACCCACACAATAATACTTTTGGTGCGATCCAGAAATGAAACCCAAGACCTCAAAATCGGCAGTTGCATAAACTAGCCCCTAGATCATAAATGCAATATTTAAGTAGATATTTAAGTATTTAATAATTATTCTTTGTGCTTATTTAAATTTAATGTTTGAATAAACTTGCAATAAATACCATATGTAAGTAAGTATAAATTAAGTAAGTATTAATACATAGCCTGTAAGTCACTTTAGTACTCAGGAAGAGCAAACACATAAGACTTATAACTTAAAGTTACATAAAGCTTAGTTCCTTTAAAACTGTCATTGTCAGGATTCATATCGCTATTAAAGCTAGGGGTACGGGCAGTAAATTTTAATAATCCAGCTTCGGGAGCCAATAAATCGAAGTTTCATGTGCATATTTCAGAGAGATTGGTTAATCCATCAGAAATATGGTTCGCCATTTTTGCCTAGATAAAAAAAAATAACATCAGTTAATAACATGCAATTCTGAAAACTTGGTCCGGGGTAATAAAATAAAACTTATTAATTATTTTACGAGTTTATACAGTACACATTCCTATTATACATAATATGTCTGCTTACAAAGCTTGAGAAATATAGAAATTTAACCCTGTATTTACATATTTTACCTTGCTAATAGAGTTTATCCCTGGAGCGCTATGATTTGGCTCTATACAACAAAGCTTAGGGAACTTCTAACGGTGTGCTAACTTCTAACTACGAAGAAACTAGCAACATGTAGTAGCAACTAATCTTGCATCGCGATATAGAAGTTCTCGCGCCCACCTATCAAGCATAAAATCAAGTAAATTAAAACAAGCTTACTTGCAGACTAAGAAAAAACGTCAAATTTTAAATGCTCCTTTTAGTTTGATTATAAATTAATTTTCTGTTCAAAAGAATAAGCTTTTACTGTCAAAGTTAACGTAAATTACCGAAATTAATTAAGCACATAAAAATACAATTATAAATAAAATGATACACGTAAAAAACTCATTAATACATTTTTCCAAAAGAAAAGTCTTTAAAGTTAGTTAGTTGGCAAAAATTATCTCAATTTAGCCACGAGATAAGCCAAGATACGCAGACGACAGCTCTGTCAGGGTAAATGTAAAACGAGATTATTAACCAAATAAATCTTGTCGTAATTAGTTTACACCATTCTTAGCTAACTGGAACCTGTTTGTGGTAAATCTGTGACTACACAGTATGCAGCTGTTTTTGTAATTGTTTTTATTACTCTTTTTAGCTAAAGTAGATTTATTCAAAGAAAGTTGAAATATTGTTTGTTTGTTTGCAAATTATATCTTGAGGTAGTACAAAAAATATATAGTTGTAAAAAAAAGTGACGTACATTTGTGAATACATACATATTATACATAGAAAACACCCAGACTTCATAGCAAATATTTGAGGATCACACGAACATTTGGTCCGACCAGGGAATCGAACCAGAGACCTCTTGGTCGCATACGCTTACCACTAGTCCAACATGTAGTCAAATATATACTTACAATTGATAGGTATTTTTTTTTAAAAAGCTGATCTCATTCATCATTAAATACTATAATTTCTCAATTAACAAACTTATGTATCATATCTTTAAAGAGCTAAATGCCTTAACCACTGTGTAGTTACATATAATCTATAGACATTAGAAATACATCTCGAATCTTAACCTGCCTTGGCTTGATTGATCATGGTAGTAAATATACAGCTTACTTCAGTAATAAATCTTAAAACTTCACCAAGTTTGACATTTCAAAGTCAAATTCAAGTAATTAAATTGGAGAGAATATTACGCTATCAGAACGAAGATTTTCGACCCTTCGACCTCAGCTATAAAGGACGATATAAAATATCACCAATATCTTTAAAACAATATTACTTGACCGTAAAATGATCAAAATTGAGATATTGACATTGGTTTGTAATAAAGTTACATGAACTCACATTGACTTCACGACTACCCTAGACAAATATCGTCAGAAAATAAGACTTAAATAATAACCATTAGGGCAGTGTTTTCATTAGTTAAAGTTGTCGAAAAAAACTTTAATTTGTTATTATAGGAGATAATCTTTCACAGTTTACAAGTAATAGTTACTGTGACGTAAATTCGACTGCACGGTTGACCTAGTGGTTTAAGCGGTCGCCAGTCCGCTTTCTGCTACGTCAAGTGTAGTTCAAATCCCACGTTGGACAGCACTTTGTGTGATTCACAAATTTTTTTCCGAGTCTGGGTGTTCTTTTTACGTTGTACGTTGAACGGTTCATGTATGTTTATAAAGTCCCCCGCGATACAGTATGTATATTTTTAATGCAGGAGTTCTCTTTTTAAAAGTAAATAAAAAAAAACATAAATGGAAAGAACATTAAGATCATCATCATCATCATCATCAACAGCCTTAAATAGTCCACTGTTGAACATAGACATCTCCTCAAAAATGAGGTTTTGGCCTATTAGATCACATTCATTCTCTTTGTAGCATTGTAAAGGAGGACCTATTGAGTGAAGTTTCGTGAACCTCGTTGCACCTTCCGTACTAGATCTCTACATTCCCCAAAGGTTGGCTGGTAGAACATGCAATATTCAATTAATACGTCAATGTACACAAGTTCATGAAGTTATAAATAAAATAAATTATACAATGATATTGAAAAAAAAACTCAAGACAAGCAAACCGCAACGAAACATGACAATTACATGCGTGACAGTTGACATATTTATCCGCGAAAGTCTGAGTTCCTCAGATAAACGAATTATGGAATAGATACTTTTTCACTGAATCGGTATCCAATGAATGAATAGGGGTGGTGCTACGCCGTACTCCTAATCTATAACACTACAGTCTTAAAAGATCACATTAATTAATTGTTATAGGCATAAGAAATTTACTAAATAAACTACAACCATAGAAAAAAACAATTTATTTTTGTTTATTTATTTTGTCCTTACAATTAGCTAGGTTACAGTTTGTTCTAAGTATTATAATTCAAAATTCTTTATTCACTTAGGATGCAATACATATCTTGTGACAGGTCAAGATTCTACATGTACATTTATGCCATGTTCGCAAACAATAGGTAGAGCCAGAGAAAAGAACATGGCAATAAAAACTCGCGGCCACTCCTTTCAAATCGCCAATGTTTACATAGTTTTAATGTTTATAAACCTGATATGGGGGTAAGGCGCTGCCTCTAATATACTATACACCATGTTAGAGGACTGATGCAAATTATAGTGATTAAAAATTAGTACATAAGCAATTAAAAAAAAAAAAAAAAATTGCACAAAAAAATAAATAAAACATTTTGCACCTATAACTAATTTGAGAGACTGGTGCCTGGTGTGGATTTGTTAAAATCTATATTACAGGTAAAATAAATGAGTAAACTTACTCTTAAATAATGTTTTGACCTAAGTTAGAATCAGACGTCAAATTTAATAATCAACAACCCGTAACGTCCCACTACTAGGCTCGGGTCCATTCGTACCCACGCTAGTCGAGTGCGGGTTGGGGATTGGCAAGACACGTTCTTGCTACGTAATCTTGACGTTGGATGTTTTTAAACCGCTCGGAGGCCTCCAACTAAGATTCATGACTGTTATCTTACGCCAACAACCAGGACCGACTACTTAACATAACCGTCTTATTGACAGAAATCTCATAAAAAATGAATGTTCAATCATTTCATATTAGTGAAACCGCAACTTTATTAAAGCATTTCGATATTTGATTGCGAAAGTTCAAGCAAGGGTTTATGGGTTCTAAATATAATATTAGTAAACATTCAGAGACTGTAAAGTAGTTGAGATAAATATAACCACGATTCTAAGGCAAAACAAGTACAAATACTAAGTACTAAAAAGAGAATTTACCCGATTTTCTAAATTATAGATACGCAAGTAATTTTTATCTTCTGATTGTCTTGTTAAGATGTATGTGTACCCATTAGCTTGAAAGCGGGGCCGTTTCTGAGATAGCGCGAAGTACAGATGGATAAAAATCTTACTTACCTACGTTAAAGGTACAAAGCTAGTATTTACATATTTTTTCAAGAATATTATTTAAAATTAAAATTCATTACTGCCAGACACTTTCCGTGGGCCATTACTTCTGCCAGACGTCTTGAAAGTTGTGAAAAAATTAGGTAAACTACGTTATAGTAGCAAACCTAAATTTTATACCATTATCTAAGGTACTATTTTAAGACCCTTTGTATGCGGCCGAAGGGCCTATCACCCCTCCAGACATATATTTGTAGTAATTAGGAAGCTGAGGTATATCATCTTTGGTATTATTTCAAGAATATAATTGTAAAATATTAAATGGTTTTTACACGCTTTTTGGATTGGTCATACAAAGGATCTTAAAATAGTACCTTAGATAATATGTATAAAATTTAGGTTTGCTACTATAACGTAGTTTACCTAATTTTTTCACAACTTTCAAGACGTCTGGCAGAAGTAATGGCCCACGGAAAGTGTCTGGCAGTAATGAATTTTAATTTTAAATAATTTTCTTGAAAAAATATGTAAATACTAGCTTTGCACCTTTAACGTAGGTAAGTAATATTTTTATCTATCTGTACTTCGCGCTATCTCAGAAACGGCCCCGCTTTCAAGCTAATGGGTACACATACATCTTAACAAGACATTGTACTAATAATCCTGAAAATTTCAGCTTTGCACTAATGACGTAGGTCTGGCGGCTTTGGGCTCTTGCTCTATATAGGCCTACCGATAAAAGTTCTAGTACGATGAAACGACAAAAAAATATTGTGTTAGTCAACATGCGAGTGTTTTGCGTCAATTGTCTTTCTATAATCACATAAGCCATCTCTTCTCTTCTATAATGGGAAAATATTTGATTTTCAGAGACGCCATTCCCTTTCACGTTGATAATTTTTTACACGCTTTATATTAGCCAGCTAGCCATAAGGCGACTAAGGGACAAACTACGCAAGACAACATCAATGCAAAGAGAAGGAAAACTTGAAACCAACCACTTGAATCTTGAAGAAAACCCTATACCAACCCGTCTGGCCAGCGTGGTATAGTAGGCCAAAACCTCTTTTCTAAGGAGAGGCATATGTCCAACAGTGGACTGTTGAAGGCTGTTGATGATGATGATGATGATATTAGCTTCACCTGAATGTTTGTTTGTAACGGTAAGATTTCGTTCAAACTTTGTAAATTTATCGAGGACCGATGACAATACACTAATTAGAAAGAAAAAAAACTAAAAAAGAAAAAAAAATAAACAAATTAGTCTTGTCTTTTTTAGTCTAGAAAAAAAAAGTTTTTAAAAAACTAAACGAATAGAAAATGATTATAATGTAACAAAGCGTGGGGTGCTTTCTGAAAATATTTCAATTACGTCGCCCCACGCTTTGTTACATTAAAATTATTTCCTACTTTTTAGTTTAAAAGCTTGTTTGTTTAGTTTTTTAAAACTATTTATTTATTTTTTATTAACATTTGTTTGCAACAACTTGGCTTGCGGACCCCATCAGGACATGAGAAGCGACCTTTTTATATTTTTATTAGTAAGTATATTACGTTTATCTCATACATGCAACATTTTTATTGTTTTTAAATAATCTCAAGACATTAGTTTCAAACTCTCTCTTTACGAATGGTGTTTAGATTTATGTTGGGTAAGGTGGTAATGATATCACACCTCGGAGATCACACGTTTTAGAAAAATCAACCCTGTTTACCATCAACTCATCCATGAAATACAGTCAGGGCAAACACAATGTAATGTCATCTGGTATATAAAAGCGCGTAACAACGATCCCTATCATATTTTTATGCATTTGAAGCTCAACTAAACCATGATTGGTGTTCGGAAGACGACATTAGAATACATTTAGATATAATGTTATGCTCAGTGCTAGAATGTGGCCATTAAAACAGCGATTGAGGTTGATTTAAATAGTTCAAAACATAATTACGTAAATGATTTTTTTATGTTTTTGTTTTTTGTTGTCGAATAAGAGAGATGGCAGTTAATAAGAGGTGTCTGTTTCTCTGATAATTTTTATTGACAGCACATACTGTACTAATTAGTTATTAAACTAGTTGTCAGTACATTTTAGGGCACTGACTTCCCAATAACAATCACGACAGATGTTTATGACAACCGGGACCGACGACTTATAAACACCGCCAATCTTCCATATGCCGCGGCGCCGGGCTGTTATTAAGAATTTCCTGGAAGAAAAATCCAACAACAACTTTGGCCCGACTCGGGATTTGAACCCGACTGGTCGGCAGTCGTATGCGCTAACCACTAAACTAACGAGGCAGACTTACGTGTTGCAGACAAAAATTGAGTAACGGGATCTGGGCTTTATTCAGTTGTATTTGGTGTGGCTTTGGTTCTGCTGTTATGTTAAAAGTAAAAAAACTGATCGGATAAAGAGGTTCGATGATAGAAAATGTAATTTTTAAAAGTAATTTTTAAAAAGTAAATCTTTAAAAACATCCGGAAACTTTAGTTACGTTGCTAATATTCACGTTAAGGTAAATAAATTAAAATAATACCGTCATAAAATCAACAACTTATTTCGTAGCTATAAACAATTGAGTTCCAAAAGCTCAAAGGTTTCGGAACTCAATTAGTTTTTAATCTAATACTTATTTTTAAATTTATCTAGAATACAATTTCCTTAATATCGCGTTACTCGTGGCCTTAAAACTAAAGATTGCTGACTACGCCTGAGGAAATTCCACATATTTGATGTACATAGAACAGTCCTACTTTATGTTCTACCCGAAGGCTGCTTTATTACGATCCTTGTAATACTATTATGTAACTGTGTAAAGTAGTTATTATAACTGTTTATCACTTCTTGCTTATAAGCCTAAAACTAAAAACCTTAACAATTATAATAAAATAACTTAAGTTCGCATATAATATGTTCGCATCATAGACAGTCCCGAAGCCACCGAGTTCCTAGAACCCTTGCAGTTGCGAAGAGATGTCGCATCTATGGCAGTCCTCTATCGCCTTTACCATGGTGAGTGTTCTGAAGAGCTCTTCCAACTCATCCCACCCTCTCCCTTCCTCTACAGAACAACACGATCTGGCCAGCGAAGTCACCCCTTCAGAGTGGAAGATATACGCTCCAGAACTAAGCGGTTCGGGTCTTCCTTCTTGTGCCGAGCAGTTAAACACTGGAACTCACTACCAGCTCATGTTTTTCCTTCTTACTATGATCCCGGGTCCTTTAAGCGGGGCGGGAAAAAGCATTTCACTAGGCCGCCATAATGTGGTTCGCCATACTGCTTGCATTTGTAGTGAGTATGGCGACCCCCACTTATGGATTTTACTCATGCTTTCCATCAGGCATAGTAAAGTCATCTTGGCAGGCGTTATATAAAAAAAATATATATAAGGAGTCCCTTTAGGCAAGGTTCCGAAGATACTGGCAGCTTTGAGTAGCTAATAATAATAATAATAAATATTTTCGTCCGAGGTAGCTGCCGGTAAATAGTGATACCCTGCTGACAGAAATTACACTCCTAGGGTTTAGTTGCCAGAGGTCCTGTTTTGACACAAAAATCATCAGTTTCGTAACCCTAGCAGTTTAGGTTTAGCATCAAAGAATCAGTTAGTAACGACAAGTTATTACTATTTTATATCATCATCATCATCATCAACAGCCTTTAACAGTCCACTGCTGGACATAGGCCTCTCCTTAGATAGGAAGTTTTGGCCAACTATACCACGCTGGCCAGACGGGTTGGTATAGGGTTAGTTTCAAGTTTTCCTTCTCTTTGCATTGATGTTGTCTTGAGTAGTTAATTCCTTAGTCGCCTTTTACGACACCGGCGGGATGAATAGCCATGGTAACACTCTGTATTCTTAATCCGTCACCACACGGACAAACTATTTTATATGTATCAATAAATTGTATTGGCTAAAATGAAAATTATTTGAACAGAAATTGCATGCCAAAAATATATATTCCCTTTAAGCAGAATAAAGCTTCATGTCTATACCAACGTGTACTATAATTTACCGTCATCAATAACCACGTAGACATAATCATCACGAACTTCGACAGCCAAACTGATTAACGATATTGCTCACTAAAAAGAAAATAATAATTCAATACGTATTTCGTTTCAATTCATGCCAGTCCCAGAGCTGGCGCGTAATAATTGAGCTTCGTATGAAATATATGATATGTTGTATTTATAGCAGTGCTAAAATATGTTGTGTTAATCTTAACCAAATTTATTTTGCAATCTTATTTCTTAGAATAGAATAGAATAAACTTTATTGTACACCAGTTAGTATAGTTTACATACGGAAATAAATCAATATGACCATGTAGGAATGGAAAAAAGAGTATAGGAAAAAAAAACTAAGTCATGGGCAGTGTTGGTGCGAGTTTAAATAATTTTTAAATAATATATGTGAATAAAAAAAAGAAAAGTGAATAACAAAGTAATATTTACACTGATAAATATATACACAAATATAAACATATATACACATTTACATATATCATATTAAGAACTTTATACACCACTGCTTGTCAAAAGCCTCTTTTTAAAAAGGGGCTTTTGTTTTTCTTTTTTTTTCTTTTTGAAAAGGTACAACCCTTTACAAGGTACACGCTGGTCAGACTGGCTGTATGAGCAGTGCCTTTGTCCTAGGTAGTGTGTTCCTTTAGTCAGCTTTTACGACATCCACTTGAAGAAAAGCGGTGGTTACACCGTGTTTTCCTAATCAAATATCATAATAGAACCTTTTGTGTTTATGAATTAAGAAATTAATCAATGAAACTGAAGTTATAATAAGTTTAAAGTTCTCTTTATTTATATATATCGTGTTGAGTTGAGATTTCGTATTGTATCGAGTTCTGGTTAATACCAGGACATATGACAACGGTCTTAGCTCTTGGTGTTACGCAGCGATGAAGATTCCCTTTGAAATCACGTTGAAGTTTTGCTCGAACCAACGTTTAACAAAGCAAGCAAATAAAAGTTTGACTTTGTAATTTAAGTATATTTATAATTCCACGTAGGTATGACAGTACTTTCCATGATCCATTTTTAAGTTTGGAAGTTCTTGAATCCGTTGCATATATTATTGTAAGACCCCTAGCGATATAGAAATTTGCTAGTACAAAGTCTACAAATACTTAAAACATATTTCCAAATTGAGAACCTCTCCCATCTGTAATTTATCAGTGAGCAGATCAATTACGACCTCTCAGTATTATTCATTTAGTACCCACTACCCTCATTCCGTAAAGGCCATTGCCAACATCTATTAATAACCTTTTACGTTTAAAAAATGCCAAAGCAAGCCTAGCGTGGTAACATCACATTACGGCCGAATACTTAATGAGTCAATTTCTCCGTGACAAGGTGAGCCACTATTTGTAAAGAAAATATTTTGTTGTAACAATCTTAATGGTGGAAGTTGACACATCATGAGCACAGTAATTTGTGGTTGTGTAATAGGGTAACAAGGGGTAATGGGGACTGAATGGGGGCTTGTTAACGGTGGCTTAAGTGAGTGTCAAAAGATTAATGAGTTTTTTTTTGAGGGCAATATTAAATAGGTTTAGTGATTTGCGATCGTAGAATGGGAATATACATTTTTTGTGTAAAAAGAAGGCCCCTGATATTAACGGGCCTGGCTTTTGATCCTGATTTCTAACCAGAGATCATTCGTTTGGTTCTCATACTCTAATATTAATTGTCTTGATGGTCTTATGGTTTGTGAAAATGATTTCTAAGCCATCTAAGATATCGTGGGTGTGGTTCTCATCCGGTATAAATAATTGTATGATGATCACAATCATATGTTTCGTGTCTAAGTTTTATTAATCTCGTAAACAGCAGTTTTCAATTAACAACTTTCACTAAAGGCTTTTAATAATTATAATAAAATTTCGGACATCTTACACACAATGTCACCTAGTTCCAAACTAAGCAGAGCTTGTATTATGGGTACTAAACAACTGATATAAATACATAAACATACTTTTTTTTGTAAATACATACATATAAGTACCCAGACTCCGAAACAAATATCTGTGGATCACACAAATACTTAATCCGACCCTGGAATCGTACCCGAGACCTCTCGATCAGCAGCCACATATGCTAACCACTAGACTAGTAGACCAACAAGGCAGTCTAAGATACTTACCACCAAATATCAATTCTTTAAATTTTACTCTGTCTGTTGGTTTCGGCTAATTTCTGGAACGACTAAAACGATTTTCACGGAACTTTTACGGGCAGATAGCCGATGTCATAAGAAGTAACTTCGGCTTCTTTTTTAGACAAGCTAGCGGTTTTACTTGTGGATACACAAAAACCACATACGTATTGTCCGTGTGGTGACGGATTAAGAATACAAAGTGTCACCACCCCTATTCATTCCATGAGT
The DNA here is from genome assembly GCA_932526445.1 of Phragmatobia fuliginosa. Taxonomy (NCBI): domain Eukaryota; kingdom Metazoa; phylum Arthropoda; class Insecta; order Lepidoptera; family Erebidae; genus Phragmatobia; species Phragmatobia fuliginosa. The sequence goes on along the minus strand of OW052072.1, from coordinate 18,700,175 downwards.
GTCGTAAGAGGCGACTAAAGGAACAAAATAAGCAGCTAACATCACTGCCAAGAGAAGGAAAACTTGAAACCAACCCTATACCAACCCGTCTGCTAGTAGTACTGATAGTAAGTAGGCCAAAACCTCCTTTCTAAGGAGAGGCCTATGTCCAGCAGTGGACTGTTGAAGACTGTTGATGATTGATGATGATGATGCATACGTATCTATAAATTTAATAAATATGTCGTAACAAAGTATACTTTACAGAAAAGAGGCCATATATGCTGTGTTTATTTTGTTCATTTCCGACAATTTATAATCCAGGTGTGTAAAATAGCATTCCATGAAAATAAGGAATAATTCAAGGTTAACCACGAATAAATGTGAAACTATTTTATAAAAAACAGATGATTCGCTCCAGCTCCACTATCATACAAATATTTTTATCCCGCAATTTTCTTTAACACGAAACTGACAACTGAACTTCTGAAGACAACGCAACTATGAAAAAGAATCCTCTGAAACTCGGAGTTTTCAGCTTGGGAATTTCCTTACCGGCACCAGATGTTAGCGCTACGAAATATTACAGCTTACTTCGCGGTCGGGGCCACAAAAACAGCAGCTTAATAGTTTGATGCTCATGAATTTATACTGCTTTTAAAGAGGTTATATAAATTTAGCATAATAAAATCATAAACTAGGAAAAACCCGTATCATAAAGAGTACATACATCATAGGTCCTGTATATATACAGTGCAGTAATCACAAAGGTGCTTGTTACCACATTATTATTTTACTTTAGTTTTTTAACAAGTTATGGTGTGTGTGTGTGTGTGTGTGTTCGTGTGTGTATTCGTGTATGCGTGTGTATGTGAGTGTGAGTGTGTGAGAGAGTGAGTTTTTGTGCACTTGAGTTGTATCTGAGTCGCATGTGTTGTAATTAGCTGACGTAGGTGTATTGACTCCGTGTACGCTTAATCCTTCTTTAATAGCCTCTCGATTGCCTGCACGGTTGGCGTAGTGGCTTAAGCGGTCGCCACGCCGCTTCCTACTGTGCCAACTGTCGTGGGTTCAAATCCCACGTAGGATAACACTTTGTGTGATTCACAATTTGTTGTTCTGAGTCTGGGTGTTCTTTGTGTCCGTTTCATGTATGTTTGTAAAGTCCCTCGCAACACAGGAATTTATATTCCTAATGCGGGAGTTGTCTTTTTTTAAAAAAAAAGAAAAAAAAATATATTCTTGATTTCACTATAAGATATCCCTCAACATGTTTTTTGTTTCAGATTACTTTAGATAGTAAAGATCTTTGGTGTCGAGACTAGTTTTTTAATAAACTAGTGACATATATTATAATGAAAAGATAAAAAAAAGTGGCTGTGACATACGGACGGACAGACAGACAGACAGACAGACAGACATGACGAATATATAAGGGTTCCGTTTTTTGCCATTTGGCTACGGAACCCTAAAAATGAAATAGTTAACTATTCTCGAGTAAAAAGTACCTCGAGATAGAGAAATATTCTTGCGTAGTAGTTGTTTTTTAATAAGAAAATAAAAAAATCGGCCAAGTGCGTGTCAGGCCACGCACAGGAAAGGGTTCCTCAGTCACCCATAATGGTACGTGGATTAGAAATCGTATCCAATGGATAATTGTTTTGTTTACGTATTAATGCGTTGATTTTGTATGACTTTTCCAAGTAAGCGCATTGTAAAAGTTAAGCCTCTATAACTCCTGAAATAACAAAGTCATTTAATTCGTTATAGTTTTCATTTAAAGTTCATTATATGGACCACTATCACAAATTTTTCGGCGGGCGGGACGGCCTGTTTTTACAAAAAAGTGGCCTTTAAAGTGGAATTTCTCGCAAACGGATACCACCTAAATCAAAAAATCGTCTAAACAACCACTTAATGTTTTTAAAAGACCTATATAATGATACCCTACATGATGGGGTAGCCGTGAGAAAAAAAAACATCCCCACTTTACGTGTAGGGGAGGTACCCTAAATAAAAATATATTTCATAATTTTATTGTAGCACTTTGTCGACGTAATTACAATACATATTCATGCAAAGTTTAATCTTTCTAGCACTTACTGTTTGTACGATAAGTCGAGGACGGACGGACGGACGGAAGAACAGACGGACATGACATATCTATAAGGGTACGAAGTCATAAACTTCGGAACCCTAAAAAGTTGTAGATCTTTTAATTACCTACAACTTTGCCATTTAACTTTTTTCCTTGTAGTTTTGCCGGAAATCGAGATAAACCGTTTTTTACCCTTTGTTGTATTTAGCCATTTATTTAGCCATCCAATCTGACTCTACCCTGCCTGATGGAAAGCATGAGCAGAATCCAAGAGTCGGGGCTACCACACTTGCTGCGAATGCGGACAATAATGTATGGCGGCCCACACTATGGCGGCTTCATGAGATGCTTTTTCACGCCCCGGTTAAAGCACCCGAAAACCTCCCCCCCCCCTACCTCTTCCCGACCTCAGATCGCCCGTAAATTATTTTTCCTTTCATTTTTATAATATTCTCCTCCTTTTCCAATAGGTTTCATCCTACTATAATTTTATTTGTTTTCAAAAATTATGTACCCTGGTCTACTGGTCTATATGTCATTTACAAACTATCATTATGGTTGCCATGCAAGTGTGTTATTCCTAGCAACCTGTGAAGTTTTGACAGGAGGTAAACAGTGATACATTTTGACATCTTCGATTTATGTATTTTTATAATCACCTAGCTTTGGTCTTTGTATCTCGATTATTGCAGTAAAAAGTAGCCTATGTCCTTTCCCAAGTTCAGTTCTATCATCATACCGAATTCCATCAAAATCGGTACAGTGGTTTAGGCGTGAAAGCGTAACAGACAGACAGACAGAGATACTTTCGCATTTATAATATTAAGTAGGGATTAAAAAAAAACTACTCACTAGATATCGTTCAAACCAATTTTCGTTGGTAGTTTGCATGTTAATGTACAACATATATATTTTTTAGTTTTATCACTCTCTTATTTTAGAAGTTAGAGGGGGGGGGACACACATTTTTCCACTTTGGAAGTGTCTCTCGCGCAAACTATTCAGTTTAGAAAAAAATGATATTAGAAACCTCAACATCATTTTTGAACACCTATCTATAGATACCCCACACGTATAGGTTTGATGAAAAAAAAATTTTTGAGTTTCAGTTCCAAGTATGGAGACCCCCAAAATGTATTGTTTTTTTTTGTTTTTTTATGTGAAAATCTTAATGCGGTTCACAGAATACATCGACTGACCAAATTTCAACAGTATAGCTCTTATAGTTTCGGAAATAATTGGCTGTGACATACGGACGGACAGACAGACAGACAGACAGACAGACAGACAGACAGACAGACTTGACGAATCTATAAGGGTTCCGTTTTTTGCCATTTGGCTTCGGAACCCTAAAAACAGAAAGCTACTATTTTAACTTTTATCAACAGTTTATTTCAAAAACTTACATACATGAAACATTGCAAATGCCTATTGCAGTCCTCTGTACATAGGCCTCTCCATTGCACACCATGTGGTTCGATCCTAGGCCTTTGGTATTCAGCTCCTACTAATCGTCTTACTTAATCATCAAATAAAACCTTTGTTATCTAATTCTTACCGCTTCATTACACTTAGTGGCCCTCATAAAAAAATACGTTATTCCCAACGATAGCTAGTTTGTTTACCCGTGTTTGCGTCTGTTTTGGTGTTTTTATTTCACCGTTTCACGTTGAGAAACACTTTATAAATGGTTACTTGGCATTAATGTTTCACAAAAGTATTTTTTTTTAAAAGGAAAGTATTTTATAGGCTTCTTTTCTTTGAAATAGTTTGTTGTTTGGTGTTTTTATTATCGTGCTTCGGTCGAGTAATTTATTTTATGTGAATGTTCTTTGAAGTTTTATGTGGAAGATAGAAGCTAGGTAAGGTATTAAGTACTTTGTAAATATTTCAGCTGTATCACCTTGGATATCTAATCCTGATCTTGTGATAATAAATACAAGCATTTATTTACGTTATTTTTTTGATATTTTTAAATCAATGAAGAGGGATGAGCTTCATCATCATCATCACCATCAACAACTTTTAACAGTCCACTGCTGGACATAGGCCTCTCCTTAGAAATGAGGTTTTGGCCTACTATACCACACTGGCCAGACGGGTTGGTAAAGGGTTTGTTTCAAGTCTTCCTTTCCTTCTCAAGCAGTGATGCAAAGAAACAAAATAAGCAGCTATGCTTATTTTGTTTCTTTAGTCGCCTCTTACGACACCCATGAAATGAATAGGGGTGGTGACACTTTGTATTCTTGAGCCATAAATTATTATTATTTCTTATTATTCTAAAGTAATCACATTATCTTAACGAATAGTATGAATATGAATCAATACGTGCCATATGGCATTATAGGCACATATGGAATTATGCCAACCCATAATGCCATACGTGCCGACGCTGGCCGAGTGCGGTTGGGAACTGGCAAGACACGTTGTGGCTACGTAATCTTGCCGTTGGATGTTTCTTAAGTAATCCATCCAATGAGGTAATCCATCAGAGAACTAAAGTCATCGACATAGCCCACCGGATTAGCATGCTGAAGTGGCAGTGGGCTGGCCATATTAGCCGCAGAACTGATCAACGTTGGTTTAGAAGAGTTCTAGAGTGGAGACCGCGTCTCGGCAAACGTAGTGTAGAACGCCCACAGGCCAGGTGGAGTGACGATTTGCGCAGGATGGCTGGCAGGAGCTGGATGCGAGAAGCCCAAAATCAATCAAAGTGGTGTGCAATGGGAGAGGCCTATGTCCAGCAGTGGACTGAGATGGGCTGATGATGATGATGAATGTAAGAGTACTTTATTACACTGTGAAGCCCACACCACTAACTGATTTAAAAATTATTGTACCTATTGAAAGTATATTATCTGGGTGTAGCATAGACTACATTTTACCATAATAACTGTCATAGACGTGGGTAAAGCAGGAAAAAACTAGATACATATAAAAAACTTCGTTACAAAACAAAATCACGAATACAAAATAATCAAATTCCATTACGGTAGCACGCAATTCATTTCAAAATAGCATTTCTGTTCCGTCATGTCGTTTCACCTTCCGTCTGTCACGGCATGTATCACGTATGTAACATGCTCCACGTCACGCAACCACCACTATTTGTCATGCCCACCGTTTGACCTGCTTGCATATCTTTTAACTCGGTGAGTTGGGGTTCCAGTGATGGCGGTAACTGATCATCTACGCTAAAGAATTTGTAGACTATTTTGAACGCTACAAGCTCAGGAACTACTTACTCCTAGTTAGTAGTTAGTGTTGGGAGTCAAATTTAATAAAGCTCACTATCATACATCGATCAACCAATAGAAGTCGAATATCAATGAAAAATGATAAAAATTGAGAAACCCTCTTATTTTGGAACAATCAGTAGATAAAGTTGTTATTGAACCCCAGTAAGTATCCCGTAAAAACTATGTAATGTAACTTCTCTTTAATATAATCTTCTAGGTAGGTACTCTGTAACCGAAAGGGCAATAGAAAGGAAAAAATAGGGTTCCCACACCGAAGGGGGTCATTTACAGACCATAGATGGCCCGAGGTATGTCAGGGTTCCAGGGATTTCCTTTCGAGGGTGCACCTGGTACCTCGGCTTCAAGTACCCGAGATGGCGTGCGGTTTTTAGTCGGTTTGAGTCCGACATAACCACCAGCTGGTTGGCTGGTGGTATCCGTGGGGATTTCCGCACGAAAAAAAAGGTAGGTACTCTGTAAAATTTATTCGCTACTGATTTCAAAGATTTACATAAGTTGTAAGATTAGTTTCTGACTAAAAAGTAGTCTACCTATTACTTTATCTAATGCTATATCTGCTAAGATTAACATGCGGAACTTTACATGATCCGAAAAAAAAATTACCAAAAGTGGTAACAATAATGTTTTTGCGGTATTTTCATATTCTTATTGTAAAATGATATTAAGGGTATTTCCGCTGAAAATGTAACCACACCCTTTCCACGTATGCTTCACTAGCAAAATCTCGCGTATACTAGGCTAAGTGGGGTGCATACTGCGTCTGCTTAATTTAGAAAGTTTTTGTGACTGCATGACATTTTGCTGTATCAAAGAAAAGATACTTCACTTCGGGAAGCATGCAAAGTTAGAATAGACTATTTTTAAAATTTCTGCCGCGAAAGGTACTATATTCTGCAAAACATTTACAACATCCATTAATGGGTGTTCTCAGCACAAATAAAGTGTTATCACAAGCAGGGCTTAAACCCATAACACTAGTTGTAAAGGGTTTTTCAACAAGAACTTTGTTTTCTAAAACAAAATAAAACAAAGAATTACATGAACATAATTCAAATTTTTATTGTATTACGAAGCGAAAAGTTTGGCAATTATGATAATATTATAAATGCGAAAGTAACTCTGTCTGTCTCTCTGTCTGTCTGTTACGCTTTCACGCCTAAACCACTGAACTGATTTTGATTAAATTTGGTATGAAGATAGAACTGAACTTGGGGAAGGACATAGACTACTTTTTACCGCGATAACCGACATACACGCGGGCGGAGCCGCGGGCGAAAGCTAGTTATGAATAAAAAATGATACCTGACAAATTTTCATCACGAGCACGCTGACAGATGTCGATTCTTTCTCGTGATCCATTGACCGTTACCTTATTTCCACCGCCATCTTCGAAAAAAAAACGGCCCAATCACGCCTCCAGACCACATAGCGCACATTCAAATCCAAGAGCAATTATTGAGAAGCATTTACATTATCAACGTGTCGTGAAATTACTCAGACAACCGACAATTACTAAAACATTGCACAATTGCCAAGAATGGGAATCCTAGATCGGGGTCCCTAACCTCTGGATAAATAGATCCATTATTAAATTATGAAATAGAGCTCAATTTGCCCAACTGTCTTAGTTACTTGTGCCTTAGTGCCATAGACAGGCAAGTCAATGATATCCAGTTTGGTTCCATTTAGTATATATTACGGAAGTTGAAAGTTCAAAACTTGTTATACTTTGTAGTCTAGGTTTAACTTTATACTCAAAAAGAACTCTTGTTAAAGAGTTGGATAGAATTTTGTCATCGTAAAAAGTTTTATTACTTTAGAACACAAGGCGACAAAATTTTAACGGTGGTTTTTGAACGTTTTACGTGATAACCAGTTTCAAAGTGTGGTTGTTATTTATTATATTTATAAGTACGACTACTATCTGAGAGGCAATTTTTTTTAAAGTTGATGTTATGATATAAGTACCGTATCCGTATACACTTGCATAGAATATGCATTTAGTTAAATTCGCCTAGGTGCGAACTTATTCTATGCATCAGGCCACGCATAGAATATGTTTCCGTAGTCACCCATGACGGCACGTCGATTTCAAATTGTGTAAAATGATAATTATATGAAAAGTATGTCTACCTATTAAAAGTACAGTAAAAAGACACACAGATGTATTTTTTGATGGAATGAACACCGTCTCCTACGCATACATCTGCAACTCAAAATTCAGAATTTTACGGTAAGTTTCGAATACAGTTGGTGGAAATAAGCTGCCCTTTTTTTGGGTTGTGAATTGTGAAAACTCAAATTCTGTAGTACGTTAGCGCAATATTGCAAGTTATCCATGTTGGTGACAAATTAGTATACAGAGTATCACCACACACATTCATCCCATGGGTATCGTTAGAGGCACTTATAGATACGTAGGCACTACGTAAGAGGTTCGTAGGCAAATATCAATACGTAGAGAAGGAAAACTTAAAACAAATAAAATCACCTCATCTTAGTGTTGTTGTTGATATTACAAAACGACTGCACCTATTAGCTTAATATTACAGTTGGTTTTTTTTATATATTGGAGCCTACCATAGTGACTCTATTCTACCTGATAGAAAGCATGAGTAGAATCCAGGAGTAGAGGCCACCATCCTCACTGTGAGGGTATACAATGCCGTATGGTGACCCACACCATGGATCAGTGAGATTTTCTGACTCAGAATGTTTTGGCCTCCGGTCCCACACTCACTAATATAGGACGTCATTTGAAGTTGGTCTTCTGTGGGAGGGTAGTACTGCTCCGGTTGAGCCCTCTTCGCGTTCACCCGCGTGTTTATCGCGATTTAAAATTGCCCATATCCTTATTCAGGCTTCAGACTTTGCTAGAATTTGATACACATCTGTGTACCAAATTTCATTTAAATCAGTTCGGTAATCGGTTTATAATATTAGTAAGGATTAACCGATTGATATTCACTTGTTATATTTCTTACACCCAAAAAAACATCTCACTTTATTTTTAACACCAAATAGAAAAAGACTTGTTCTCATTTTCTACATCAGCACACCCACACAAAGTCTGGGCGGTAATCTAAACATACATAACACCAAGTGAATTGTACACGCATTCATTTCAATTTAACATCGTTATGAGATAAGTAGAAACTTGCTCGCTAATACTCCACAAGAGTTAACACACACATACTCGTGCAGATGCTTGGAACAAGCTCATGTAAACATAAATACTGAGACACTGTTTTGCATAAATGGGGGGCGCATTAACCGCAGCAGTTTAGCATGAGAGAACAGTACTCAGTTTCCTGTTAGTTGTCGTAAACTAGACTTACTAATGTCTCTCGGTTGAGGTCCGATTCATGGGATATAGAGTTTTTTATTTATTTAAGCATTTATGCACAAATGTGACAAAGGCGGACTTAATGCCATGGGCATTTTCTACCAGTTGACCTTAAGGCGATGCGAAAGCTGTCAGTAGAATTACCGACCGCCATCACAAGTGGCGCAATATCAACTACCCTATTTGGAAATAATCCGCTCTTATTTAAGTACATTCAATATCATTAAATAATTCAATATCGATTACAGAATCGACTAAAACTAATACAAAACTAATTTATTAAGTTATGATTACAATTAATCATTACTAAAAGTAATGTAGTTAAAGGTACATAATCATGAGACGTCATATAACTTATACACAAATATACTTATACCTAAATAAATACATATTATTTAGATTTTTAGTTTGAGATAGCTTATGTTAGGTGTTAAGGTTTAGTTATTGTTTCTGTGAAATGTTTCCGCAACAAGTGTTAAAAAATTGGCGACTTTTTTGGCGGTATTTTAAGTTGCCAAAGCAAGTGAAGTTGTCTGTTTTCTTTGTTTAAAAGTGTTTGAGTTTTACTTAGTTTACTTACTTAAGAGAAAAATATACAAACAGGTATAAAAAGTGCTTTAATATACTGTAGAGCCCTATATCGTTTGACTGTTTAACACATTTTTATTATTCCATATTATCTATAGATGATAGGTTAGTTGTTTCAAAGTGGCATCACAGATTTTTTTAAAACAAAAAAGGTATAAACACTTTATTCGCAGGTTTATCTTTGATTAGGTAGTAGAGACACTCCGAATTCAGCACAAATATGACAGATTGACTAGGGCGATACTAACCTTTCAGCATTTGTGCTGTTTTATTTCGTTGGTGAGTGCAAAACCGGAGGTCCAATAATGCACTAGTCCGCCATGGTGTTGGTCACCATGCTGCATTGTGTGCACTCACAATGAGGACGGTGACTATCGCTTTTTGATTCTGCTCATATTTTGAATCTGGCAGGGTAGAATCACTTTGGCAGGCTTGTCACACGATGGCACTGAGCACTTATGAAAAAAAAAACTGGAAAAGGAACGAACTGGGGATCACTCTTATAGTCTTTTTTTGGCAGTGGTGATATTTTTATGAAGGTAAAATTGATGCAAAGGTAAAAAGAAGACCAAATATTCTTACATTACCATACATACATAGCATACAATAACCAGAATATAAGAAGTATTTCAAAATCAAAATCAAAATCAAAGCATTTATTTCAAGTAGGCCAGTTACAGGCACTTTTGAATTGTCGAAACAAAAATGTAGCTACAGTCCCAGTCACAAGACATAAAAACTGTGAAAGTACTGTAGTTGCCCATTCCCTAGCGTAGATCTCTATGGAGAAGAACGGGCAAGAAACTCCATGGACACTCTTTTAAATCAAAATGTTTTTTACAAAATCTTGGTTACATCATTCATGTTGAGATGTTACATTATGTGAGAACGATGTAGCAAGACGTGTACGTTAAAAGTGTCCATAGTACAACAAAAATACAATTGAAAATTAAAATAATTAATTCAAATAAGCCGTGGCAACTAAGAGATGACCAGTCACAACTGACAGCGCCCGTTCACGAACATGACGCATGGATCCGCACCATTCAACTCAACCATTTTGAAGGGAATTAAATGATCCGACACACGCGCCACCATCAGCGTGACATTTGAGTGAGCATGAACTACTTTCAACCGCCAGGGCAGATTCAAGTCAAGAAAAGACGTAGGTTTTCAGTGAATGATAGCTTGAATAGCTTCCTAGTACATAGTACTCACACAATATGGGCTATGCGATTATATAATACTAATAGATTGAATCTATACAATGCAAAGAAAGTTGTACAATCTTCAGCAGCTCCAACAATACCATTCAATGCTATCAATTTATGCGCCCCTGTCCTTGTGAAGCAGGACCAGCATTGAGCCAAGCATTTTTATCAGCGATATAATCGCTCAACTTGTAATATGCTTGCTTACATAGTGAGCGGTTAATGATTTATTACAAAGAACACGTCAGGCCTTATGACTACACTTGCTCAAACTAACGTTAACTGGGACATTCTAGTTCTGACTGAGTGTTGTCTTCCTAATACTCATAACATCCCTGACCTACCAGGTTAGAACTATTACAACACTGCCAACAACCTGACACAGAATGAAGGTGTGGTTGTTCACATTCACAAAAAACTACAAGTTGCGGTGGTCGAACCCCCACTTTTAGATGCAAACTGTCTCCAAGTAACAATTGATCCTGATACTATTTTACTTGCCATATACCGACCTCCAGGATATAAAGATACAACAAGGTTTTTGGCCTCCCTAAACGACATTTTAACAAAAAATTCTCATTTTAGTAACATAATTGTTACAGGCGACATCAACATTAATATTCACGAGCAATGCCGAGACCCGGTTAAGAATAGTTACCTAAACTTATTAGCATCACATGGCTTACTACCAGCGCACTTGCTACCCACCAGACGGAATGCTTGTCTTGACCACTTTTTGTTGAAAACAATTAAACCGGCTTCAACGGTGGTCGCGAACTCATCTCTTACCGATCACGATACTGTTTTGTTGTTTTTGAAAACTCATGTATCAAAAGTGGAAACAAAAGAGTTTGTTAAACGCATTAACTATGGACAATTAGATTCAGACTTTAAACAATTGGACTTTGGTCGGGTATACGAAACGTTAGATCCTAACGACGCGGCAGATATAATGATTAGTTTAATTAAAAATGTTATTGACTTAAACTCGAAAACTGTCAAAATTCCGAATCGCAAACAAACTATGAAACCATGGATTACCCCTGGCCTACTACGGTGTATCAGACATAGAGACAACCTATATAAAAAAAGTAAATTGGCCCCTGATAATGATATTTTGAGGCTTACATTCAAAAGGTATAAGAACTTTTGTAATAAACTTTTGAGGAGTGTTAAGGTCGATTACGAAAGTCATAAATAGCATATCAAGTAGATCTAAACGTAAGGAAAATGTTTCATCCAGGCTGTTGACTACCCTGGCCACACCAGAGTCTTCTGTTAACTCTGTAAACGAATATTTCACAAACATCGGCAAACATCTTGCGGAGAAAAATATTACTGATACGACCCAGCCCGTTAAGTCAGCTTGTGTGAATAACAGCCCACAATCTATGGTACTGTTGCCGACCGATGAAGATGAAGTAACTGGGATCCTGGGGTCACTTCGTGATGCTTGTTCTGCTGGCTGGGATGGAATATCATGTGCTATTTTGAAAAGACATAAGATCGTAGTGGTGCCACCTATGACGTACATTTGTAATCTTATACTCTCTGTAGGAAAATTCCCTAACGTGTTTAAGAGAGCCATCATACACCCAATCTATAAGGGTGGGGACGGAAGCTGTGTCAGCAACTATAGACCGATTGCCGTACTACCAGGCCTTTCGAAAATTATTGAGCGGATAATGAACAATCGCCTTATCGCTTATCTAGAAGGAAACAAGCTTCTCTCCCCCACACAGTTTGGTTTTTGAGCTGGTAAATCTTCCTATGGGCAAAAAGTTATAGGCATATTTTTGGATATTGCCAAGGCATTTGACACGGTTTCCGTACCCAACCTAATGTCAAAACTTGAAAGCTTGGGAATCAGAGGTGTACCACTGGATCTTTTTAAAGATTATCTATGTGGGCGTACACAGAGAGTTAAGATAGGAGACTATTATAGCGACGAGCGAACTCTCACATATGGCACACCTCAGGGGAGTGTAATCGGTCCTACACTCTTTCTTGTCTATGTCAATGACTTGGCTGGGCTCAGTTTTTCCGGGGGCAAGACTGTAATGTTTTCTGATGACACCGCTCTATTGTTTAGTGGTAAAACGTGGAGTGAAGCCTTTGAACGCGCTCAGTCGGGATTCAGTATTGTATCGGAGTGGCTAACAAATAACTTATTGACCCTTAATAGAGCAAAAACACACTACATCACATTCTCACTAAAAGGCGGTGCTCCAACTCGATCTGTAGTTTCAGATTATGCGATAGTTGCCCACTGTTGCCCTCAACCGTATAGCGCTGAATGTTCTTGCACTCCCTTACATAAAGCACACACTATCAAGTACTTGAGTGTTATCATTGATGGTACTTTGGGATTTCATGAACACATAGACACCCTAAGTGCTAGGTTACGTAAGTTGATGTTTGTGTTCAGGACGATTAGACGTGTACTAGAAAAATGGCTAAAATCAGTTTATTTTGCTCTCGTTCAGTCGCTTCTCACTTATTGCATCACTATATGGGGTGGAGCCCCAAAATTTATTTTAATTAACCTTGAAAGAGCACAAAGAGCTATCCTGAAGGTCTCTTATTACAAGCCATTCCGCTTTCCTACGTCATTACTGTACCAAGAGACTAAAGTCTTAACGGTGCGCCAGCTGTTCATACTAAACACGATGATAAAGCAACACTCTTTGCTAACCTATAGCGGAACTGTCGGGAGTGACACACGTAGATTCAACCCTGTCCAACGCACTAAGTTCTCGACAAGATCCTGAAGGCGTTTTTTTTGCTACATGGGTGGCTTCCTGTACAATAGGGTCAACAAAGTTGTACCAATTTTCCATCTTACGAAGGCAATGTGTAAAAGAACATTGGTCAAGTATTTGGGAGGATTGAACTACGATGACACCGAGGCGTTGCTTTCGGTAATGGTATAGGGTTTTCTAATGACACGTATACACGTAAATAACTCACCCACAGGTACACAGCCTAGCACATTCACACACATTTTAACAATCATGCACACACAGACACGCAAAGACAAAATAATGTATGTATGTATCTAATTAAGTTAAAAGTAAATCATTAAATGTTATTATAAAACTAAATGTAAACATACCCAGGGGGAGGAAAAGACCTGGTGTCCTGAAACACAAGCCTCGAGCTTATCTTAGGCACCAGTCTTCCACAATATTATAGCAGTTATAATGTATTTGAATGTAATGCACTAATTTGTAAATACTATATTGTGGTAAGAAAATAAACTATTAATATTATTATTACGCGATAATTATTATTATTATTAAAAGTTCTTCATCATTATAAATAACCTACAGTGGTGTACCACTACATGACATGTACTACATGACATACTCTCTTCTTGAAAAAGAGCTTTTAGCCTACTGTATTATCCTTTCATTCCGAGTTTTATGTTTATAAAATTTTCAATCAAAAACAATTTATCGACACACCATTTATCGCTCTTCTCTTACTTCTTAGGCCATTGCTTGTCAGAAGCCCGAATGCTGCAAGTGCCATGCTGTTCGTCGATATACATCAGCCACCCCGTGATGGACCGCCACGTTCAACAAGATGAGGCTTTTGGCTTTGTAACTGGTTTTAGTTTTAGATATGAGTTTTGGAGTACTATAATGAACTAAATTCCAACTCCCCTTTGCTGGATTAAACAACTTTCTTACTCAATATCGAATCTTTGTGACTGCCTCGGTAGCGCAGTGTTAGTGTTTGCGACTGTTGTGCTTGAGGTCTCGGGTTCGATTCCCGGGCTGAACCAAATGTTTGTATGATCCGCAAATATTTGTTTGGATTGGATGTTTTCTATCTATAATATCTATGTATTTACAAAAAAAAACGTAGGTATGTTTATGTGTGTGTGATTGGGACAACTGATATAATGGTCCAAGAGCCCAGAGCGATCAGACATAACTTATTTTCACATGGATGAAACCTTAACTACTCAGTAGCGTCTAGTGTACTTTTAAATACCTGCGTGTTTGTGGAACTAGATCTGTGACACCTGGGCAGATATCAGGTGAGAAAGGTAACTAAAAATAAGAGTTATCTAACTTAAATTAGTATGGCTGATCTTTATATATATTTTGTAGAATATTATTCTAAACTAGTTTCATAAAGTGTCAGACACTTTTCATGGACCAGAGCTTGTGTCAGACGCTTTAAAGATCGACAAAAAATTAATGAACTTTACTTATTTTTACATGTCTGATTTTTTAATATTTTATTAAAGTAACTATTAAAAAGTTACATTTCATCAGTCAGACAAATTCGAGTGACCAAACATCCCTTAAACACAAAAATTATTCAGCCGGGAGTGCGATCATCATGCTATTTCAGAGCGAGTGAGACGTCCACAGCAACTTGGATCCCGTTTTTTAGGGTTCCATAGCCAAATGGCAAAAAACGGAACCCTTATAGATTCGTCATGTCTGTCTGTCTGTCTGTCTGTCTGTCCGTATGTCACAGCCACTTTTTTCGGAAACCATAAGAGCTATACTTTTGAAACTTGGTAAGTAGATGTAATCTGTGAACCGCATTAAGATTTTTACATAAAAATAAAAAAAAAAACAATACATTTTGGGGGTCCCTATACTTGGAACTGAAACTCAAAAAAATTTTTTCATCGAACCCATCGAGTAAAAAAATTAAATGTAATGAAAATACTTACTAATTTCAATCTAAGATTTTCGCATTCTTGTTTCAATAACATGGGCTTCAACATTAAGTTGTTAATTATTAAATATTAAAGTGAATTCATTTATTGCATGTATTTGTGATAGGTGGATATATGAGGATCCATTTTATTTTATAAGGAAATATCTTTATTTTATTGTAAAAAAGATACCAGTTAGAAATAGATGTAAACAAAATATTACCACTACCACAAAAATATCACTATGATTAATTACAGCAAATATCTCCTAATCATCGCCGCAGTCATTAGAATAAATAAATAAATAAATTAAAAAAAAAATTGCAGTAAATTGCAGTTTACGATTTATGACGTATTAAAAAAAAACTACTTTCTAGATCTCGTTCAAACCAATTTTCGTTGGTAGTTTGCATGGTAATGTACAACATACATTTTTTTTAGTTTTATCACTCTCTTATTTTAGAAGTTAGAGGGGGGACACACACATTTTTCCACTTTGGATGTGTCTCTCGCGCAAACTATTCAATTTAGAAAAAAATGATATAAGAAACATCAACATCATTTTTGAATACCTATCCATCCACGTATGGGTTCGATGAAAAAAATTTTTTTTAATTTCAGTTCCAAGTATGGGGACCCCCAAAATGTATTGTTTTTTTTTTATTTTTATGCAAAAATCTTAATGCGGTTTACAGATAACATCTACTTACCAAGTTTCAAAAGTATAGCTCTTATGGTTTTCGAAAAAAGTGGCTGTGACATACGGACGGACAGACAGACAGACATGACGAATCTATAAGGGTTCCGTTTTTTGCCATTTGGCTATGGAACCCTAAAAACGGGATCCAAGTTGCTGTGGACGTCTCACTCGCTCTGAAATAGCATGATGATCGCACTCCCGGCTGAATAATTTTTGTGTTTAAGGGATGTTTGGTCACTCGAATTTGTCTGACTGATGAAATGTAATTTTATAATAGTTACTTTAATAACATATTAAAAAATCAGACATGTAAAAATAAGTAAAGTTCATAAATTTTTTGTCGTTCTTTAAAGCGTCTGACACAAGCTCTGGTCCATGAAAAGTGTCTGACACTTTATGAAACTAGTTTAGAATAATATTCTACAAAATATATATAAAGATCAGCCATACTAATTTAAGTTAGATAACTCTTATTTTTAGTTACCTTTCTCACCTGATATCTGCCCAGGTGTCACAGATCTAGTTCCACAAACACGCAGGTATTTAAAAGTACACTAGACGCTACTGAGTAGTTAAGGTTTCATCCATGTGAAAATAAGTTATGTCTGATCGCTCTGGGCTCTTACTCTATAAAATCACACATACCGCACCACATAGCGCACAATCAAATCCAAAAGCAATTATTGAGAAGCCTTTGTACGCTCAACGTGTCATTGTAAGGTGCCAAAATTTTCTCTTCGCAATACAATAAAAATTTGAATCATCTTCATATTAATTCTTCGTTTTATTTTGTTTTAGATGACAAAGTTGTCGTTTAAATTTTTTTTTTTAAATAAACCTTAGTTCCTATTCTTTCTTTATAAAAATATATTTTCAAGGAAATGCCTTCTTTGCGTTTTCCTTTGGTGACTTAAACACAAATTGTTTATTTAATTAATCCTCTTTATGCCCGTAAACTTTTTCTTTGCGAAATTTGCGCCTTCATTATATTCAGGCCTAGGGCAAAAAGAAAGAAAATGAAACAAATTAAGTAAAGTGTACTTTTAAGTTAATATTAGCTAAAAAGCCCTCGGACACATACACCATGAAAATGATGATAGACAATTTATAAGGAAGTATTTTATGCATAAACTTATTTGATTACCATCCGTTTGATGGTGCTCATAGCTAAATAGTCCTATATGATTAGAAACAATTACCGAGGGTAAGCAATGATGGTTCAGTCAGTACAAGGATGGGTGGCTTTTTGTGGCATGATATAATGATATACATAATTATTTCTTCTGGCTCTAGATGTACTGTAACCATATGAGGTAATTGTTTGTATTTCAAAATGTGTAAGAATTTAGAAATCGATTTAGTAATACGTAAAGCAAAAACTTTGTACCTATTTCACCGAAAATTACGTGGAAAAAAGAATTTTGATTAATGGAAAATTACGTAAATGGAGTATAACATTTCGCACAATAATCCCTACTCGTATAATATTATAAATGCGAAAGTAACTCTGTCTGTCTGTCTGTTACGTTTTTACGCCTAAACTGCTAAACTGATTTTGATGAAATTTGGTACACAGATAAGTCTAGAGTCTGAGCAAGAACATAGGCTACTTTTTACCGCGACAACCCATTTATACGCGGGCGGAGCCGCGGGCGAAAGCTAGTAGTTTAAATAGAGAATAAATATTAAATCAGTTCAGGAGTTATATAGGCTTAACTTGTAAAATGCGCTCACTTGGGAAACGTCATACAAAATTAACGCATCAATACGTAAACATAACAATTATCTATTGGATACGATTTTAAATCCACGTACCATTATGGGTGACTGAGGAACCCTTTCCTGTGCGTGGCCTGACACGCACTTGGCCGGTTTGTTAAATTAACATTGTAGATTCAATATGTTGATGAAATATTATTATGAGCTTTTAATATCGTTCATGTCTTAAATGATCAATAAGTTAGTAAATGTGCGCATATGTGTATATATTTGCAACCTGTCAATTTTTTTCTCAATTTTTTTGATTACAGTTATTTCATTCTGCCATATTTCGCAGTCAATCTTACTTTGGATTAAAAATAAACTTCTCAAAGCCGTCAAACATAGGTGCGCGTTCTTCAATAGTGGGTAATGTAAATAGTGAAACTGGAAACTTTATTATCTCCTTCCAAAATAGTTTCAGATAGAATCTTTTAATTTAGTTTTATGCTAAGAACATAGTTAGCCATATCAGCTAGATTTCTTACCTAATTTTGAATGTCGTAAAATTTTATTACTCTACTAAAACTAATGTTAGAAATTGATGTTTGTCGATCTAGATTTCATTTTAATGACAGTACTTATTAGGCATTAGATAATCCCAGCAGGATTTGGAACAAGCCTACCTGGATTACTGTATAGCTTAGGTTAATACGAGTACATTACGAATAAAATAAAAAAAAAGAATAAATGTCAGACATTGATGCACGGTTGGTTTAAGTTTATTGAGGCGGCATCGCGGAAGTTGGGCGTACTGAACAGGGTGAGACGGTTCTTCGCGCCCGGGCATCTGTGTCTTCTTTAAAAGACCCAGGTTCGTTCGTGCGTGGAGTACTACTCTCATCTTTGCGATGGATCCGCCTTGTATTTATTTGACGCTCTCGATCGGTTACAGAGGCGAGCAGTCCGCATTATCGACAGTAACGAAGTCACGGAGTCCCTTGAGCCCCTTCAGCTGAGAAGAAATGTCGCCTCCATGGCAGTCCTCTATCGCTTACATCATGGAGAGTGTTCTGAAGAGTTTCTACCAGCGCATGTGTTTCCTCCCTTCTATGACCCCGGGTCCTTCAAGCGGGGTTTGAAAAAGCATCTTACTAGGCCGCCATAGTGTGGGTCACCGTGCTGCACTGTCCGCTGTGGCAGTGAGGATGGTGGCCTCCACTTCTGGATTCTGTTCATGCTTTCCATCAGCATTTTGGCAGCAAATATTTAAAAAAAAACGGTCGTAACGTCGCTTTCTACTGCGCCAAGTAATCGTTGTCGCTACCATCAAATTCTACATCGAGGCCTTCGGGCGGTTTAAAAATATCCAAGGGTAAGATTACGTAGCCAACACCGTTGTCTTACCAGTCTCCAACCCACACTCACTAGGCCAGCGTAGAGACGTATGGCCTTAACCCTTTCCTGAGAGGAGACCCGAGACCCAGCGAGATTTCACGAGATATTCTATTTAATAAGTAACAGAGAAACAACAGTAGCTTCATTTATTTTTAGTAGCGGTGTTACCAAAATTGCAAGTAACGCCGAGTAGCAAAGCTAGTCAAAAAATTAGCCAAATTACTCCTTATGTCATCAGCTTTCTACCTGTGTAAGTCCCGTCAAAATCGGTACAGCCGTTGCAGAGATCACCCGGAACAAATAGACAGACAGATGGCCAGACAGATTAAAAAATAAATACATCACGTCTATGAAGGTTATCACAGTAAAGAGTAGCCTATATCCTTTCTCAGGGCTTAAACTATCTGGGTATTTTGAGTTTATCGCGGACAGACAGACAGATGCAGCGGAGGATTTTATTTTATAATATTGTAGTGATTAAATACACGGCCCGTGCCTCGGAGAGCACGTAAAGCCGTCGGTCCCGGTTGTCATGAACATCTATGGCAATCGTTATTGGGAAGTCAGTGCCCTCAAATATACTGACAACTAGTTCAATCTTCGAATTTCAGTTCTCCCTTAGGGTTGCGGAGGTCCGATGCCAGAAATTCAGGTAAAACCGGTTGAACTAGTAGCCGACCCCAAATAAACTTGAGATTAATGGCTAGGAGGATGAGGAGAATGAGTGATTAAATACAGGGCAGTAATAGAAACGTCTAACGCTCGTCTTTCACAACACAAGCAGGATATTATTCGCTTTAGAGGATATAAATTTACATCATCTCACTGTCGTAGCTTTCCAACACGCGCATTGTGTCTGTATTCTATTCTAAGAATGTAGGACGTATCAAGAACATATGAACACAGAAATGACATCAGACAGACTTGGATATATATTTATATTTCTGTGTATTTCGAAATCTTTTGTTAACATATTCGTGGTAGTAGAGCCACTCATTTCTGCACGAATGGTCCGGCTAGACAGGGGCAGTACTACCCTCACACAGAAGACCAACCTAATAATGACAGCATTCTTGCTGGCGTATTTCGTTGGTGAGTGTGAGACCGGAGGCCCAATCATCTGACCAGGCCGCCATGGTATGGGTCACCATGCTACATTGCCTACCCTCACAATAAAGATGGTCAATAAATCAATCAAAATTTTTTTTTTCAATCAATCAATGGTGACCCCTACTTCTGGATTCTACTCATGCTTTGCATCAGACTAGAGTAGAGGCACTTTGGAAGGCTTGAATATAAAAAAAAAACAAAACAAATATTAAGAAAATGACAATTAATTACAAAAGTACATTACGGAATCAATATAATGAAATAAATTAAGTTTAGGTTAATAAATATCGAAAACTTGATTTTCATTATTAACATCAAAAAGCAGGATGATCAAATTTAAATTCAGCAATTGTTCAGAACGAAATTATTTTAAAGAAAGGCCAAAGCACGACTTTCAAGTTTAGACAAGTAATCAATAATAAGCTAAGAATTATAGAGATGATAATAGTAATAAATTAATATTTCAGACGTCTTACAAAACGCTATCTAGTCCCAAATTAAGCAGAACTTATACTATGGGTACTAGACAACTGATATAAATACATAAACTTTTTTTTTTGTAAATACCAACATATTATACATAGAAAACACCCAAACTTCGAAATAAATATTTGCGAATTACATAAATATTTGGTCCGACCCGGGATCGAACCTAAGACCAAGCACAGCAGTCTCATAAGCAACCACTGCGCCACTGAGGTAGTCAATAGCACTAAAATTATATAGTAGGCTGATATCTGTACTAAACCAACTACTTTGATGAACTATTATGAAAACGTTACTGAAATTTGACTGCACGATTGGCCTACGCCAAGTATTGGTGCCCATATGTGACAATACTTTGTGTTATTCCCAAATTATTATACGAAGTGTAAGCGTTCTTTGTGCCTCTTTCATGTATGTTTGTTAAGCCTCTTGTGACTTAGGATGTATTTCTAATGCGAGAATTGTCTTTTAAAAGTAAGATAAAAAAAAGATAAAAAGGAGATAAAAAATAAAATCTTTAATTAAATCCAACGGTTTGAAAGCAAGTAGACATCGAAAATGGATTAACTTGAGAGTAAATACAAGAAATAAAAGATAAAAAAAATCTTTTGAGAAATAAAATTTATCAACTTTCAAAGCTAGAATCATTTTGGTTGTAGTTCTGCACGTTTGCAACGAGGAAAATACATAATACTTATCGTTAATTTTCTTTTGTACAATTTTACTTTAAATTAAACGGTTCGTGGTAGTGAGAACTACATAAAGATGATTTTTTTTCTATGGGATCGACATGGCAAGTAAGTACTGTACTTATTGTTAAGCACTTTAGTTTTTTTAGTTACATTAATAGTTTTTTTTCGGGTGTCTTAACAGATTTGATAATTATATATAAATTTCTCGTATCAGAACATTGGTTGTCATACTACTCCGAAAAAAACTTGACCGATTCTTATATTTAAGCGGCTTCAATAAAAGGGGAGGTGCTCAATTCGTTGGAATCTTTTTTTGTGTTTATTTAGTAGGTCTAAGCATTAGGCTATTCTTTTATACCGTTGGTGATAAAGAATGAAAAGCCGCGGGCATTAGTTAGTAAATTAAATATATTTCTCGTAACAGAGTTCATCGTGAGCAACAGCTCAACAGTTGTCTGTAAAAAAAGAAAGTTGTCTTTAAAATACTTATGTGATGTTAATCTACAGGTTCATAACTGAATGACGATCCTCATGCTTTGACATAAGTATTGGAGTTATTATAGCAGTTGAGTCACAATCTCGCATAACTCTCCTAAAATCTTTCATCATCACTTCTAGAATTTCATCCATTGCACTTTGGCATCTAGCTTAAGTTGTTAGACAACAGAGAAAACGGTAGAAAACCGCAAAGTAATCCAATAAGGTTACTCCTTTTTTTCTTTTAACAAAAAGAACCCTTAAAACACGGTTTCACATGCCCCATTGAGCTATCTGCCCACGAATGTGATGACGTCATAAAATATGGGTAAAATGTTTCCAACAAAAGCGTGCTGAAAATTGTGTTAATCAAGATTTCAAATCAAGTACTCTCCAGCCGCAATATCTAAACAGGAATATATACACACAATGTAGTTGAAATTGCGCAGGCAGAGATCGCGTTGGCTGGCGAACAACAGTAGGGTACGTGTTCAGAAATATAAGCACGACCATCTAGTTCGCATTCAACCAGGTTCTTACTCAATTTTAAGGTCATGTTTCTAAGAAGAATGTATGCGATATTTTCGTGTGATATGTCGACTGGATTACGAGTTTCTTATTCAGTTTATACAGTGTGTTTCTTTTTGTGCTTTCATTTCATTCAATATACGGATTCTTCCTTATGAAAATCTATATTACTTACAAATCTATACTAATATTATTTATTGTGAGTTTGTGACGTTGTCAGGGTAATCTCTGGATCTACTGTATCCATTTTAACAATTATTTTACCAATAGAAAGTTACGTTATCTGTGAGTGTCATAGGCTTTAACTTACAAATATGTGATCCAAGGGTATGTAATACCCTAAATAAGTGATCGCGTTAATTCCCGTAAAAATAATAATAATTATCATGGAACGCGAAAGTTTAAAAGCTAGTATGTGATCCAAGGTCTCAGAAAATTTGCTTAAGATTTGCTGCTTATTTTATTTTCTGTTCAATACCTATATGTTCCCGTACGGAGTCGGGGCGGGCGGCTACTACTTAAAATACTTACACACAAAGAATTTTAAGTTCCTTAAAGTTAAAAATTTAAACATCTAAATAGGTCTAAAAAAAAATTTATAATTTTACATTCTTGATATTAAATTACTGAATAGATTATAAATATATACAAGTAAAAGAGATTACTGATTACATAAGCTTCATCTCACTTTGGAGGGGGTGGGGATATTTAAAGAACTTGAATCTCTTCAGCCACTTGTGCCTAAAATTAGCGGTAATATAATTTAATATCACGTTTGCAAATACCTTCTTCCGCATGTGCCCAGCGTGCATCTAAGGTAATCCAGCGTATTCTTCTTAATACTCCAGTTAGTCTTAAATGCATGTTTACATGAGGGTATACACCAGCTGTACCCTGGAAGGGACAGAAGGGGCTAAGCTATTCTACTACCATAATTATAATGTAGTCAAAGATCTCTATAACAAACTTATCATTTCATTTGAACTTTGAAGTAAATAAGTCATCCAATTATTGAAATACTTTTGTTTAGATTGTAGACAGATAAAACACGCTTCAGTACGAAGAATACTTTATTTAATATTGAATATTATTGTAGAGAATATTTTTATACTTCTTATAAATACCAGTTCTCAGTATTACATAACATTTATAATATTTCGACTGCCTTGTTGGTCTAGTAGTTAGCTCATGCAGCTGCTGATCAAGAGGTCTCGGGTTCGATTCCAGGGTCGGAGTAAATGTTTGTGTGATCCACAAATATTTGTTTCGGAGTCTGGGTGTTTTCTATGTATACTATGTATGTATTTACAAGAAAAAAGTATGTTTATGTATTTATATCAGTTGTATAGTACCCATAAAACAAGCTCTGCTTAGTTTGGGACTAGATGATGTTGTGTGTAAGATGACCGATTTTTTTTTATTTTTTTTTTAAAACTTGTAGACCCAAGTAGTTGAAATTTGACCAAAATCAATTTAAATTATAAATAGCAAATTAAAGTTTTATTTTCATAGACTATAACTTTTATAATCACAAATTTCGCTAAGACTACGCTACAATGTTAATTTGACAAAAGATATATGTTAGTGTGTGGCGTTTTATAAATTGATTTAAAATATTTTTATGCATATTTAAAAAAAGTAATAGCTTCCTGCACTCCTCCTCCTCATAAACTATAATTGTGTGAAATTACATACTCCTACTACGACCACGCAATTTTCGTAAAAAAAGTTTTTGTGTTACGTATTAATTTATAGATTTTTCAATTCTTACACATTTTAAAATACAAACAATTGCATCATAGTGATAAAGTACATCTAGAGCCAGAACAAACTAGTGTATATAGGTATAATGATATTCCACAAACAGTCATTCATCCATGTACTGACTGCGCTGTCGTTGCTTGCCTTTTTTTTTATTTATTTGGTGCTTACCAATGTGACTCCACTCTGCCCGATGGTAAGCATGAATAGAATTAAAGAGTGGGGGCCACCAGACTGACTGCGATGCAGGAAGTATGGCGATGCAGACCCAAATTAATGGCGGTTTTGTGAGATGCTTTTTCACACCCCTCTTATAGGACCCGGGATCTTAGGGCCACAGCACACTAGCTACTTTTAGCACCGGCGATCGGCAAATAGTCGCTTTTTAGAAGTTAAATGCGGCGACCGAACGCTCTACACCGCACACTTAATAACGCCAAAAGCGGAGATTGAGTCGCTTTTTAGAAGCGCGACACAGCAGCTGAACGCTACTCTTCGCACATATTCGGATGCCGGTAGCATCGATTTGGCATCTGAGCAGTCGCTAAAACGCGCGTTTCCGATACCACGATCGAACACAGAAAGTCGCTAAAACGCGATGCAGCATCGATGCAGTCGCCAAATCGCCGATCGCCGATGCTAAAAGTAGCTAGTGTGCGGTGGCCCTTAATGGGAATGAAACACGTGGGATGGTAGCAAGATCCAGTTTTTAACCGCTAGGCACAGGAAAGAAGAGCTAAACCGTTTGGTTAACCCTTGGTAATTGCTTCTAATTACATAGAACAACTTGGCTATAAGTGTCATCAAACGGTTGGTAATCAAAATATAAGTTTAGGCATAAAAACTTCCTCATAAATTGTCTATCATAATTTTCTTGATGCATGTCTCCGAGGGCTTCTTTTAGCTTCAATAAACTTAAATGTTCCCTTAATTTATTTCATTTTCTTCCTTATGCCTTAGGCTTCAATATAATTAATATCTGTGTATATATAGATACGATATTAAATACTTTATATCTGTGAATGTGTGTTTACTTTTGTGGCATAAAAGATTTCTTTGTAAAGGTAACATATTTATTAATATTGTAAAATTTCGTTTGATCAATGTTGGTTCTTTGATTAAATAAAAACATAACATTGTCGTTGTTATGCAGGCACCACACTTCGTTATGCGCTATTCGTTATGTGTCTGCGCCGTATTCGCCCAAATATGTGTTATCCGCGCAAACAACAAACATGCCATCCACACTTCGAACTGGTATGCCAAATAAGCATCAAATAACGCATATATGTGTGTTGTAGAGATGTGTCATTGTCATTTTTATGGTGAACGAAACGAATATACTCTCCACACTTCGCCGTATGCGCGCGAATAGCGCATAGCGAAGTGTGGTGCCTGCTTTATGTAGCCTCCATTATTAACTGATGAAAAAGGAAGAATATTTTTAAGTTAACCCATATTTTTTTAGACAATTACGCAAGCACTTGGATTAAAGTTATTTGACCACTGTGCGCTCTTTAAATACTTTTTACCATGCACAACCAATCTGTGGCGTAAATAGTCGCACAATACGATAGTAAAAATGACTTACAGCCACCTAATAAGCATGTGTTTTCTAAATATAATATGTATTTACAAAAAAAAAGTATGTTTATGTATTTATATCAGTTGTTTAGGACCCATAATACAAGCTCTGCTTAGTTTGGGACTAGGTGACGTTGTGTATAGTTGTCCGAAATATTTATTTATTTATATAATATTTTTAGAAAGTCAACTCATTAACTCTAGTTGTAATTATTCATTAATTACTTAAATAGTCAAAGGTATTTTTAAAGTTATATAAATTTCAAAATTAGTTTTTGCATCCCTTCACCTTTAGTTTCAAATATTATTTTTCTATAAAGAGAATATGGCTAGCTTTGCATACTTATCTATATCCATGCATATACATGGCAATAAGTTTGAACAGGTAAATACATGTAGATAACTATGCCGAGCTACTAACCTATAGAAATCAAAATAATGATAGAAATTAAGAATGGTATAGGTTTGCCTACAAAAAAGGTGTGACAAAATTTATTAAAAAGCGGTCACATAAGCTTTGCGATAGGCTTATTATAGGCTATAGCTTTGCTTTGCTATCATAGGTGTGTCAAAATTATGTTTTAAGGAGACTGCCGATTGGGACCGCCCTGTCCTCTCTACATGGGAATGTTCCCGGTCCGCCTGATCCGTGAACGGGCTTAGTAAAGCACCGCTGATTGCATAATGAGTATCGCTCTATAATTGCAAGCCTGAGGGTGACAGGTTAAACAATCTGTCACCTTAACTGATGCAGACTTGGGTGGCGGCTATGAAGCACGCGCTCTTTTGGTTCATCAAACATTGGAGTTCCTACACCGGAGAGGACCATCTACCAGTTGTAGATTATGTCGGGGTTCCAAGAATATCCTATCTAGACTGCACTTGCTTCCCTTGCTTCTATTCGATGGTCGTAGGTGTAAGTCGATCTTGACCGAGTTTTAGACCACAAATAATAGTATTTTCGGATAATCAAACAAATAACATACTACTTCCTTCATTCTCCAGATAGCTTACTATACTATTAATATGCAGTTGGAAATTTACAGTCTTCTGTAACATGTAAAAAAATATCTGTCTACCCTCTTTATCACACAAAACCGCTGTTACACATAAAATGCAAATATAATAGAACACGATTTGGAAAATCAACCCTCATAAACCAACTAGAAGGATCATGTTCACGTAATAGCGATAAAACAGGGCAGCCTCATCCCCTGTGTTGTGTTATCGGAATCTGCATAATCTCATCGAGCCTGCAGGCTGCTTCTGCGGTTCGTGTCACCGTGAAATATTATAGGTTAAATTAGATGGTAAGCCCTTTTAATAACGCATGGATTAGCTTTGAGTTTTATGTTTCTATTTTGTTTTGTAACTGTTTTTTAGCCCTGGAGTCTAGTTTATATTTGATAGTGAAGGGGCTGAAGGAGTAGACGCATCACCTTATGGTGTAATATTCATCAACAACCCATAACGTCCCACTGCTGGGCTCGGGTCTCCTCTCAAAGAGGGTTAAGGCCTTACGTCAAGGCAGTCGGTCCCGGTTGTTGTCATAAGGTAACAGTCGTAAAGCTTAGTTGGAGGCCTTCGGGCGGCTTAAAAACATCCAACGGTAAGATTACGTAGCCACAACGTGTCTTGCCAGTCCCCAACCCGCACTCGGCCAGCGTGGTGTAATATTACAATTGTATATTTAAATTTTGTAAATCAACAGTCACAAGTGCGTTGATGCCCTCTTCCCCAAGTTAGGGGGAAGATGATTGTATGCAAACTAAGATATCAGGCTCTGAGAGATCAGAATGGGATGACCAGAGCCAATTTTTGATGTACGACTGCCTCCTGATCTAATTTTTAAAATCGTAATTTGAGTATACAAAGAATTACAATGTACTAGTATCTCTACCTATTGAGTGAGAGTTATTATAACTTTTTTAAAAGTATCGTTAATCCTTAAAATGTAGTTCGTGATGTAAACGTACATACACATGAATAAAATTGAAGTTGATGATAAAAGATCATCATCATCAACAGTCTTCAACAGTCCACTGCTGGACATAGACCTCTCCTCAGAAAGGAGGTTTTGGCCTACTATACCACGCTGGCCAGACGGGTTGGTATAGGGTTGGTTTCTAGTTTTCCTTCTCTTTGCATTTATTTTGTCTTGCGTAGTTTATCCCTTAGTCGCCTTTTACGACACCCGCGGGATGAATAGGGGTGGTGACTGAATGGATTTGGGTGAAACTTTACAGTAATATGACTTTTATATCAGAATAACACATATACTACTTTTACTGCAATAATCGAGATACACGGGCGAAAGTGATTATAAATATACATAAATCGTAGATGTCAAAAGGTATTTTACTTTTTACACAATATCACTTTACAATATCACTTTTTATCCCCTGTCAAATTTTGCAGGTTGCTGTGCATAACACACTTGCATAGCAACCATAATGATATACGCGGGTAACACCGCGGGGCGCAGTTAGTAGGTAATATAATAAATATATATAGGTATAAGGTATAATAAATATCAAAAATCATAAATGAAATGTTTCGTAAGTTCTATATTAGCACTAGGTAAAACTATCAAAGAGGTTATGCTATATTTTAAAGACTAATAATCTTACCGAGTTTTCCAATACTTTAATTCATATTTAGCATAGTAAAAACACATAATTTAAAAATAACACAGTAAAATGACATAGCAACCATAATGATATACGCGGGTAACACCGCGGGGCTGCACCCCGCGGTGTTAGGTATAAAAAATCATATATGAAATGTATTTCGTAAGTTCTAAAACGACTCTAGGTAAAACTATCAAAGAGGTTATGCTATATTTTAAAGACTATAATAATCTTACCGAGTTTTCCAATACTTTAATTCACATTTAGCATAGGAAAAACACTCAATTTAAAAATAACACAGTACTTTAGCAGGAGTATTAAAAAAACCACCACTCTAAATAACGAGACCGCGACAGTCGCCGGGTATTGCGAAGCCTGGAATTAATCCACTATCTAGGTACCAGATCCGCGCATGACGCAGACGGGACCCGAAGGATTACAACCTGCCCATGTTGGATATTTATATAAATATTCTTTAAACACCGAGGTTTTTCCGAACTGGATTTTTCTATGTGTTATTTATGTGTGGAGTACGATTAATTTTTTTAGCATAGAGTGCAGACTCACACGACGATCCCTACTAATATTATAAATGTGAATGTAAGTTTGTTTGTTATACTTTCACGCGAAAACTACTCAACCGATCATCATGAAACTTTGTTCACATATTCTTGGAGGTATTAGAAGTAACATAGGATACTTGTGACCTAACTGAGATACACGCGGGCGGCGCTGCGGGCGAAAGCTAGTATTATAATAAATGTGAAGGAGGAATAGAGAGAGTGCCGCGGAGAGCGCATCAAGACGTCGGTCCCGGTTGCCATTAACATCTATGGCAATTATTATAAGGGAGTCGGTGCCCTCAAATATACCGATAACTAGTTCAATTTTCAAAATCCAGATCGGACCTCGTCGTTCCGTGTAAAAACTGGAGTTCTGGTATAATCGGCTGAACTAGTAGTCGACCCCAAATAGTCTTGGAAATAAAAAAGGCTAGGAAGATGATGTGTTCGTGGTTGATATTAGAATTTCTAGTTGTATTATTATTTAGACATTTATACTACTATAGAATGATAATAGTACACAGATGTTGTATAAAATTAAATAATAGATACCTGCTGTATATTATTGTAACTTGTTTCCGACATTTTAAAGTAATCGTTCCAAACGTATCATCGTTACTACACTTGCAGGTTTCTCACAAAGGACATTAATCTGTGTCCATGGATGATTCGCCCCAGAACCAACAACCGTAAATAATGCCTATTATATTTTAAATCTATATAGATAAAAATGAATTGCTGTTCGTTAGGCGACTCACACACTGCCCCGCGCTCCGTCGCGTAGCGCGGAGTGGCAGATTTTAATATTGTATGCAAGTACATCGATTAGTATAGAAAACACGCCAGGTCCAACACACCAAAAACGCGCTACGACGCGTGAGCGCGTGCCGCTAGCAGATTCGGGATTGGCTGCTCGATTTGGCTAATTTTGGTCTAGACTTATTTGTGGAAGTCCAGAGAAGGGTTAAAATGTGAACATAAAAAATAAATGGCATTTTTTTTAAATTATGGATTCCTTTTGTATGTATTAAGTTTATTTTATACAAAAGTTTAGGTCTTCTATTTATCAATTGTAAAATCAGCTAGTCTATTGTAAATTCTCTTTTAATAGCATTCATAAGACGTACACTCCGCAAAAATAAATTATTGCAAAAACAAGTTTCAGGTATGAAGGTTATTTTTATGACTTTTAACTTTTAAATAATTATTGATGATCTTAAGGGAAGAATAGCGAAATGGCGAACGTTGTGTGTGGGAAGAAGTTATAAAATATAGGGAGAAGTTAAAGATTGTTATAAAAGTTATAAAATCGCGTGTGTCTGAGAACATAAATTAACTACTGTATAGCTATATTTCATTGGCCACGATCCCCTTTCTACATACATTTAAAGTTTTTTTAAATTAATAATATTGGCACAATAAACAATATCATAGACCTTAAAGAGATACACTATACGATACGAATACTTGTATTCAATATATTGGTATTTATATAAATATTTTGGTATTATCATCGGACGAATATTTGATATACATACTAAGTAATATGTAAGAAACAATAAAAAACATATATTTCATTAATATTTTTCTTTTATTTGAACAATCATAATCGATGAATATAAATGAGTTATTTGAATATTGCTTTGACAGTTTAGCCGCGTCATGTTCGTCGTTTTAGGATTAAATTTGTTACATCATCATCAACAGCCTTTAACAGCCCACTGCTGGACATAGGCCTCTCCTTGAAAAGGAGGTAAATTTGTTACAATACTTTTAATTAAAGTATGTTTTCAAAAGTGGAGTTTCCGTATGACATTAATATTTTCTTAAAATGAATTAAAATAGCTTAATAATTACAGTGTTATACATCATATGGTTGTTGGTTTAGGGACAATCTTCGGCGATGTCCTTTGACCTTGTGGAGGCGCTATCTAGGTTTCGATTTTCGAGTCGGACAGTACAGAATTTGGGTATTTTCTGTTCATAATATACATGTTAATAGTCAATCTAGCAGTCATGGTATAAACTCTCAAAATTTAAAAGAAAGAAAATAGTTTATACTTACTTTCTACTTAGGTTATAGTTATAATACCTCGCGTACATTAATATGTAAAGACTCTTTTCTAGCACATTAAACTCAAGAATATTCATGGCCGATGAGTTCTGCAAAGTAAGATCTTCCTACCGCCATATTCCTTGCATTATTCCTTAAGATTATATCCCGCTTAACGGAGGGGTTGGTAATTCAAAGTTGAAAAGAATTAAGTGACAGCAAAGTAATAGTAGAGGAGTCAAATTAAGTTGAAATGACTGAATTTTAAAATGCAAATGAAATAAACTTTAGTTTCTCGAAAGAAATTGACACTAGAAGTCACTTTAAGACAACAATTCACAAAAAATATTAGCATAGTAGATAGATAACATAGTAGTCAGCATAACAAATATTCGCTTTCGTAATATAATTAAACTTACGTATTTGAACTTAAATGTACAACTTAACTTAAGTTAAGAATACAGTGTTACCAACCCTGTTCATCCCGCGTGTGTCGTAAAAGGCGACTAAGGGATAAACTACGCAAGACAACATCAATGCAAAGAGAAGGAAAACTTGAAACCAACCCGTCTGGCCAGCTTGGTATAGTAGACCAAAACCACTTTTCTATTGAGAGGCCTATTTCCAGCAGTTGACTGTTGAAGGCTGCTGATGATGATCATGATTTGAACTTAGGCAAGCAACTAAATAGGCAAGCATTCGTGTGTATATATAACTTACAAAAAGTACTTCAAAAAGTATACTCAGTGAGAACTTATAAATAACGTGCTATAAGCACAAAATCGTAGTATTTAATGCATACGTATGTACGTAAAATATAGACCTTGTGAACGAAAAAATCAATTACTATGTCCATGATTTTATAAGGCGGTAATCAACGACTAACAAGCGAGCTTTTCAGCGACCCCCAATATTTACCAGGATAGGTTCGTTAACGTTTTTCAGTTGGTGAATGTAAAGTGTCTGTATCTAGCAAGAGATCAAACCTTACATGATTGCCTGTGAGTTGGTAATGATTGGATTAGAAGTGACCCCTTTGTGCAGTGACCATGTGTTCGTTAAAACTTCATAAGTGGACATATATTTCTACTGTAAGTAGAATTCACCTCACCTATTTCGTTTTATTAGTTTTAGGATTATACATATATACATATTAAAGAAAGATACGTGAAAAAATATAAGCAAGCGAAGAGTATAAACTTCCAAATAGAACGATGCAGTTTGAATGCAGCTTTAGAGACACATAATACACACAGAGGACCTGGCTGTTCATTTATTACAAGCATAATCTACAGTTTATTTCTTCAATCTGCTTCTGAAGCGTAAATTTCACCGTAAGCATACTATGAACATATTAAAAACACTACACATATATAACGCAGGCACTGTCAACGGTCACCATTTTAATCTAGGAAGCGTGGAGCTTCCACACATTTTAATGAACCCATTACGTATACGCAAAAGCATGAAATTGCGATCAATTCCTATTTACTGTTTGAAGAAATTTGTACCTATCCAGATATTGAGTAAATGTTTGAATAAGTTTGATTAGTATTTTCCTTGAGTTAAATCTAAGTCAAATATGGTTAAAGTATGTATACAATAATCTGCTATATTTCGGCGAAGAAACGTATTCACAAAGGTAGCTTTTACTTTTGATTACATACTACTGTAAATTATAAATTACAAACTGATAACGCAGACTGATCACTATTAAATGACTCGTCGTTTTATTAAGATTTGATTCTGATGCTTACCACGATTCTTAGACTATTGTTATGTTCCTCTGACAAAAAGCGAATCCATCTCTTGTGCCCATATCAGATTTTTTTTAATGTTTAAGATGGTCAAGTGCGATACCCCGCTTAGAGTCCTCTCCGGAATAGAGGTTTGGTTTTCGATAATCTTACTCATTCTGTGAAAACAACGAAAGAATTCTTTAACATCGTGAGGCCTTACTATACCTTCCTGATTAAACGCAAATGGAAACGCAATGGTTGCTTTAAAGCGAATGATCATATAATCTTTGTGCTGCAAGTATTTCTTTTCCAGCCACAGCTGTTTAAAAAAAAGTAAACACTAAAACTCAACTAACACAATAGAAACCATTACCATTTCATTTTAGAAACGCGGGTCAACGACTATCAAACTTGGATATGAGTATAATTGTGTCCTTTGAATCTTGATTCATACTTTTCCAGTGTCATTTTTTGGTTTACTTTTTTAGGGTTCCGTAACCAAATGGAAGAAAACGGAACCCTTATAGATTCGTCAAGTCTGTCTGTCTGTCGGTCTGTCCGTCCGTATGTCACATCCACTTTTTTCCAAAACTATAAGAGCTTTACTGTTGAAAGTTGGTCAGTAGATGTATTCTGTGAACTGCATTAATATTTTTACACAAAAATAGAAAAAAAAAAAAAAATTTTGGGGGTCCCCATACTTAGAACTGAAACTAAAAAAATTTTTTTTCATCAAAACCATACGTATAGGGTATCTATGGATAGGTCTTCAAAAATGAATATTGAGGTTTCTAATATCATTTCTTGCTAAACTGAATAGTTTGCGCCATAGACACTTCCAAAGTGATAAAATGTGCCTCCCCCCACTGTAACTTCTAAAACAAAAGAATGATAAAACTAAAATAAATATATGATGTACACTTCCATGCAAACTTCCACCGGAAATTGGTTTGAACGAGATCTAGTTAGTAGTTTTTTTAATACGTCATATATCGTAAACCGCAATTTCCCTTTCGTTCAATACACTATTATTAAAACATCGATCAAAGTTACAACGAACTACAAGAACTTTTATATGACATTACTTGCTGCTACGGAATCCTTCATGGGCGAGTTCGACTTGCACTTGGCCGCTTTTTATTTTAAATATTTTTTTGCTTCGACAATATTTATTTATTTAAAAAGTATATTGTATTTAATAAAACAAACCGAGTAAGAAATTGTCTGTCTCGTTCAACTTTTAACAGTAGAAGGTTTGAAATATTACAATTATGGAATAAACACAGACTAAGCCATCAGTCAGCAAATGCTAATAACAAACAAACACCAAACACGGCAAAGGTATTTATCTCTAACTTATTTTTTAACACAGTACACAGCTAGCAGGCGCCACAATACTCTCAGTGCCACGTCATTTAGCCTATAACCATCGGACTATCGCTTCAAACGATACCTTATTTATTCAGTTCTAATAAGTAGTTGATGCATACATACATACATACATAACCGGTAGAAATCATAACCCCCCTTTGGCTTTGCCGAAGTCGGATAAAAGTAGTGTGTCCAATACAGCTGGTAACCACTTCCTATCACTATACGTAATACGTCATAGCGTATAGACACAAGAACGATGGGTACATCAGCACATTACACGGTGTGCTTAACACCGTGCACAATGCAGCCAACTTGCTCCTTTTTTCTACATCACAATTTTTTTATTAAAAAATTATGAGAGAAAATCGACGGCCATTGTTCGTTGTTTGGGTAGCTCATGTTTATGCTAGTAATGAGAGTTAAGTGCGGTTGGTTTTTTAATTCATGTAATGTGTAGGATAAAAATATTGAAGAAGGATAGTGATAAAAACTGTTTTTCATCTATTTTGCTTTGTGTGCTTGCTACATGTTTTGTTTTATTTCTTTTTATAATAATACTATTATTAGCTTTCGCACGCGACTCTGCCCTCGTGTATAATGAACGCAAGGGTTTTTAAGATCAATACTACAAAATTCAAAACTAGTTTTGCAAAAAGGTTTCCTAAATATATGTTTCCCTTTTTATATAACAAATTGGCGAAGACGTGTGACCTGCGGCACTGCACAAAGTACCAAGCTAAAACTAAAATTAAAGAATTTATCTCCGGTTTGAATTACAGGGATACAGAACTACTTTTAAAACATATAAGCTGATGTGTTATACACTCACTCACACATACATACACTTACACACTTGCACTCCCACACACCCACACACACACACACTCACACGCACACACACACTTGCACTGAGAATTTTAAATAGATGTATTATTAGTATTAACAAGTAGATATAAGTCCTAGGCATAAGATAATCTTATCGTTTGATAGCCACAACACAGGCTCCGCCTAGTGTGGCTGTCACAGTAAATGTTAACATTTTTGTATCGTATTCTTGAAATAAACATTATTATTATTATTATTATTATTATTATATTGGTTGTCGCGGTAAAAAGAAACCTATGTCCACTTTCAAGATCTGGACTATCTGTGTGCGAAATTTAATTTGAATCGGTTAAGTAGTTTTGCCGTGAACAGTGCGCCGGACAGACAGACAGACAGAGTTTTTTTCATTTAAAAATACTAGATTTCACCCGCGGCTACGCCCGCGTCGTTGTCGGTTATCGCGGTAAAAAGTAGCCTATGTCCTTTCCCAAGTTCAGTTCTATCTTCATATCCAATTTCATCAAAGTCGGTTCAGTGGTTTAGGCGTGAAAGCGTAACAGACAGACAGAGTTACTTTCGCATTTATAATATTAATAGGGATAGTAGGGACTAGATTTCACCCGCGGCTGAGGTCGGTTATCGCGGTCAGAAGTAGCCTTTGTTCTTTTTCAGGCTTTAGGCTATCGGACAGACAGTCGTGGCAGAGGACTGAATTTTATAATATTTAGTGAAGGATATTAATATTAGTAAGAAATATATTCATCAGGCTTGACAACTAGAAGCCTGAATGTAGGATTAATATGAATATGTATGATGTATGTGACATTTAAATTACTCAACGATCACACTATGACGTCATTCGATCTTTCAACCCGAAGGATTATCGTTGCACTATTCCCGGAATTTTTCCTGAGGTTATTCCCGCTGTGGGAAGGAACCGCAGAGATTTATTAGAACAGGGGCGGGATGTGCTGATACGTAATTTATGAGCCGAAAACTGTAGCCAAAGGATTTCTTTAATGATAAAATCCGTTAGTCTACCGTTCACTACTTGGCACGTTTATTGATAGCTTTTTGAAGGTTATGAAGATAACCTTGATAAAATTTCGGTATTATTACACTTTTATACAGTCCTCTGAGGGCCGTTAGAATGATTTATGGAGAAAACTTTAGATTGTACACCAGTCTGCAATAAGTTTGACGCAGGTGTTCTATAACACCCATCTAGATTTGAGTCAGAACGATTGAATTGTGCTGGTTACGTCACACTAGTTGTAACTCAAATGGTGTTAGGATTAAAATGTCTATTTTTATTGGTAAATATTTTCTTAGTTGTGGTTGAATTTCCGAAATTCTATTTCATCATAGGAGACAGAAACGTATTGACTTACAGTCAGACTGAATGAATGACTTACAAATTTAACTTCAATCTAGTAAACATAAATTTCGGAAATCGTTCTTCATATAAAGAGACATAAACATATTGACTTACAGTCAGACTGAATGACTGACTTACAAATTTAACTTCAATCTAGTAAACATAAATTTAGCCTAATAGAAAAAAGTATTTCAACTAAACGAATATAACATTTATTGCAAGATGTTGACAATCTTCAAATAATATAAAATAAGACGACGTTATCAAACATGCGATTTGAATTTAAGTGCATCTGGTATTAAATTCCAAAAATATCTCGAATATATAGGTAGTGCAGAATCTGTAATATTTCCAAAATTACCATGGAGTTGAAGATATTGTAGAGATTTTTTGCATATAGTACAGGATCAGGAGGTATTGGCACGCTATTCCGACACTGTCCCGGATTCCTCCACTAGCGTGTGGTCCACGTCAATTATTTCAGATAATAGAATAAAAATATGCGAGTTAGATATATTCGTAAACAGCACATAAAAAAGAATATTGAAATTTTGACTATTGTTTAATAAATAAAATGTTACTCACACAAAAGTTCGGATATAGAATTACTACTTTTTAGGTTTAATACTTATACACGACTTGGATTTTAGCAGCGGGATAGTTTCAGTGAAGGGCAGTGTAGACCTGTAGTGAATTATTGGCTTTTACTGTTAGCCAGCTGGAAGGCTAGAACCAGGTCCGTAGCTGGGTAGAAGTTTAGCTAGAGATCTACCAACTGAACCAGAATTTATAACACACTTGTTGCAGATTTTCAATAATGTTTTCACATAAATCGGCAGTTATGACAATTGCAGTATAAAAATGATTTCACACATATCACACACGGCATCTGATCTCAAATTTGACAAAGCAAGTACTATGATAAACAAATTGCTTTTAGTTTTTTTTAGCATTTCTACATTAATGCATATAAAATGAAGTTATTTATAAAGGAAGGAAGGTAAATGTAAATTGCCACTTTATAATTTAACGCAAAATATAAAATGCAAAGAAACCTTAGAAGTATCCTTTAATGCTCACTTTAATGCTTATCGTGGTGGCATAAGAAAATTACGGCGTCTTGGATTACAAGTATTTTTTATATCTTAAAGGTGGTTGAATAGATCTTCTGAAGTTTTTTTCATTATCAACCTCTATATAAATGTATAGCCTTATTTATTTGTAACGAACCCTTATTTAAAAACAGGATCATGCAGAAAATAGGGTAATGTAAAATTGTGAATAATATTTAAAGTAAGTTCAAATGCAAAGAAAATCACGAGTGTTATTACGGTTCTAAGCTAGTCTACCCACTACATATTATTATAAAATAAAGTCAGTCTGTCTCTTCACGAAACACTCAAAAACTACTGCAACAATTTCCATGAAATTTTGTACCCAGACAGTCTAAAGTCTGAGAAAGGACATAGGCTTTTTACCAAGATAAACCGACGAAGACGCGGGCTCAGCTGCCGAAGAATGCTAGTAATATACATTGAAATATTGCTACACATTTTGTCTAGCTTTTTCTTATGCACAAACTCGTGTTCGTCTACAACTCAACAGATATAAATGCATCAGCATAATTTGTGTGCCTGTCCCTTCTTCGAATCAGAAAAGAGAGGGAGTTGGCCTACGGTAAATACGTTGTGTCTGTTTGAATGTCCTGATTCATTATACGAGATAGATAATTTTATTTTAACGTTTGATAAGATTAAGAAGGGAAGTGGACTAATGATATTACCAACTTCTTCTTTCCGAGTGTTCTTGGGTCACTCCTGGTGTACAGAAGTTATAATGGTGAGTATATGGGAAGTATTGGTCCCATAAAGTTAGCCGTCGAAAGAAGTAGTTTACAAGCTTAATGTAGGGTTTCTAAATACTTGCATGGTTGCTTCGGAAAGTACCTGCACTCGGTTGCCAGGAGGGAATTGAGTCCCGCCTGCCACCACTGCGACTGCAGTGAGGATTCGGCTCATCACACGCTGGCGGTCTGCCCCGCATGGGAGACGCAGCGCCGGGTCCTCACTGCAGTCATCGGAGGGGATCTCTCACTGCCGACCGTCGTTCGTTCCATGGCCGGCAGCAAGAGCTCATTTACCACGGTCGCAATCTTCTGCGAGGACGTAATCACGCAGAAGGAGGCGGCGGAGAAGGCCCGGGAGGACGACATCCAATCGGACCTGATTCGCCGCCGGCGACTCGGGCGGCGGAGGCGCGAACATCTGCGCCTCATACCGCCTTGAGTGTGGCCGCGGGTGGACGGAACGGGTTTTCTCTCCACCCGCATTATGTGGCCAGCCGCGAGGGGGCGGCGTCGGTGTACCCTAAGAGAGGGTCGTCGAAGTCGTCGAGACGGTGCCCGCATCAGGAGCGGGCAGGCGCTGGAGAAGTTCAGAATTAGATCCCACCCTGGACTTCTCCTACTCCTAAACGGAGAAGCGCGGAGAGGGCACACTGTGTGGTTTTTAGTCGGTTCAAGTCCGACACAATACCCCGCCGTAACCCCCGGTGGGGTGACGGTCCATGATGATTTTCCACACATAAAAAAAAAAAAAAAAGGTTTCTAAATACTTTAAACTTAAAGGCTTTTTACACTGATCGATAACTTTGAGAAAAAAAAATAACAATCGCTACAACTGCTCGCTTGGTCCATCACCAGAACGCATAGAGCGAAATAGGAGTATTCAATATTCATACGTAGATGAATATTGGATATCGTCGAATTGGAATGCGATACATAATTAAATATCATACCATCAATTACATTTAACGGTCGTGTAGGTCAGTGTACGTCTAAGTATAGGAGCTCCAGTACCGAATTAGTAATAGGAAAGTATTAGGACCGAAGTTTCAGTTCCAAGTATGGGGACCCCTAAAATGTATTGTTTGTTTTCTATTTTTATGTGAAAATCTTAATGCGGTTCACAGATTACATCTACTTACCAAGTTTCAACAGTGTAGCTCTTATGGTTTCGGTAAAAAGTGGCTGTGACATACGGACGGACAGACAGACAGACATGACGAATCTATGAGGGTTCCGTTTTTGCCATTTGGCTACGGAACCCTAAAAAGCTTACAAATCTGAATCGCTGTTAATTGAAAGCTAAACTAAGATAAACTTTTATTTTTTAGAATATAATTTAATTAATTAATTATACTTATGTGTAAGTATGTATGTATATGTATATATGAATGCATGTCTGCCTGTCTATAGATGGATATATGTTGTTTTTACTTTCGCGACTTTTACACATACTCATGTTTTTACTGTAAACGGGACTTATTCGCGATTATACGCGATATCGTAACCTTTTTAATATTATCGCGAATAAGTCCCGTTTACAGTAAAAACATGAGTATGGATATATGTTATTTAATTTACTTCAAAACTCAATGCATAGTCGACTACCACTGTCTCTCCGATACATTTTGATCCATCCTAAGGTTGCCTGGAAGAGATTGTTATGGGCAAAGCCATAGCAAAATAGTAGTTTTAGATCTTTGCACGGTTACGTGATTAAATAATTGTTTTACTAAAGTTAACGTACGTGCCCTCAAACAATAGTAATATTATAAATATTAATTAAGGACAGTATGTTGTTTATACTTCCTTAATTAATATTTATAATATTACTATTGTTTGAGGGCACGTACGTTAACTTTAGTAAAACAATTATTTAATCACGTAACCGTGCAAAGATCTAAAACTACTATTTTGCTATGGCTTTGCCCATAGATATTCCCCCTCTAAAGAGAAGAAACATCCTTATATTACTATTATATACTATTGTTGTATAGTTTTGGTTATTATATTATAATTGGAATCTAACCGTCTGGTGGGAGACTCTACCAGAACGTGTCCTTTTTTCTGTTTGCTTCTCTGCTTGTGAAGAATCTGTTATCTTGTCTCCGATTGTTTGTTCGCTTATCTTGCTATTGTTCTTTTGATATTTTTCTACTTCGTGCCAATCGATTGCAGAGGGTAAGGTTATCGTCTCGATAACTCGAGATAAGGCATCGGCTACCACATTCTTGTGGCCACTGATGTGCTGGATATCCGTACTGAATTGTGATATATAATCCAGATATCTGATTCGTCTAGGGGTATCATCCAATGATGGCTTCTTGTCGAAAGCATGCATTAGTGGTTTGTGATCCGTGTAGACTGTAAATTCTCGTCCTTCTATGAGTCTTCTGAAGTGTTTTATAGCCATATAGATTCCTAGCAGCTCTCTATCATAGGTAGAGTATTTTGTTTGGGCTTCACTAAATGATTTGGAGAAAAAAGCTATTGGTTCCCATTTTGTTTTTCTTCGCTGCTGTAGTACAGCGCCTGCGCATTTGAGACTAGCATCTGTCATTAAAGCTATTTGTGCGTTGCTGTCCGGATATGCCAATGTAGTTAATTGTCGAATGTCCTGCTTGCAGCGTTCAAACGCGTGGTTTGATTCCGTATTCCACTGGATAACCGTCTTATCGTTTTTCTTACTATTAATTAAATATTTATTTAACGGTGCCTGATGCTTTGCTGCGTGTGGTATACTGCTTCTGTAGAAATTAATCATACCCAAAAAACGTCGTAACTCATTTACCGTTTGTGGTTTAGGGTAATTGTTTATAGCTTGAATCTTTTCCATAGTAGGAGTCAACCCTTGGCTCGTTATATGATAACCGAGGAAATCAATCTCCGACTTGGCGAATTCACATTTGCTTGTATTTATTGTTATGCCGTTTTTGTGTAGGCGCTTAAACACCTCCTCTAAGTGTTCATAATGTTCCTTAAGGTTATTTTTCTTGTCAGCGATAAATATGTCGTCCACATATACAAATACGTAGTCCAAGTCTCTGAATATAGAGTCCATAAATTTTTGGAAGGACTGTGCTGCATTTCGCAACCCGAATGGCATTCTGATGAATTCAAAAAGTCCAAAAGGGGTTATTATCGCTGTTTTCTCTGGTTCAGCAACGGGCAGTATGTGAAAAGCTTTCTTTATGTCTATCTTGCTGAATATTCCTTTTCCGCTTGCTACATACGTGAAATCGAGTAGCCTTGGCAGCGGGTACCTGTCTGGTACTGTTATTTTATTTAGTGCGCGGTAATCTCCGCATGCTCTCCATTCGCCATTCTTCTTCTTGACTAAATGGAGTGGCGATGCCCATTGACTGCTTGAAGGACGGCATATTCCCATGTCCATCATATCTTGGAACTCTTGTTTTGCAATCCTGTATTTGTCAGGCGGTAATGGACGTGCTCGCGTAAATACTGGGAAACCTTTTGTTATTATTTGATGCTGTACTTGGTGCTTAGTCTGTAGATTCATTGATCTAGGCTTTGTAATATCTTCATATTTCTCTAATAATCCCTTTATTGGTTCCTGTAGAGAAGCGTTTATAGAACGCACTGATGCAATTTTTGTTCTTACTATTTTGGCAGGCGTTTTCAGACCTGTTTTTTTATCGATCAGTTTTTTTCCGTGTATATCGACTAATAACTGATAATGATTCAAAAAATCAGCTCCCAGGATTGGCATCTTAACGTCGGCAATGGTAAATGTCCATTTAAAGCTTCGGCGTAGTCCTAGGTTAAGCGTTAAAGTGCGTTCCCCGTATGTATTTATAGGGGTCCCGTTTGCGGCGAATAATTGGTATTCGCATGCTTGGCTCTTCTTATTTGTGCTATTTATAACCGAAATGTTAGCACCCGTGTCGACTAAAAATCTATAACCACTGTTTGAGTCAGTTATAGTTAGACGGTTTGCTGGGTGGATAGCACAGAGGCCCGTCTTATTCTGTGCTAATTTTAGTTTTCCGATGGCCTGTTATTTTTAATTGTATTCCATG
Organism: Phragmatobia fuliginosa; assembly: GCA_932526445.1. Taxonomy (NCBI): domain Eukaryota; kingdom Metazoa; phylum Arthropoda; class Insecta; order Lepidoptera; family Erebidae; genus Phragmatobia; species Phragmatobia fuliginosa. The sequence goes on along the minus strand of OW052072.1, from coordinate 18,658,130 downwards.
CACAAGGCTTATTGCATCTATATGAATCCTGCTTGAACCGATTATGGAAATAACATAACCCATTATGTGAGTTTCTGTGGCGCGACCTTGACCGTGAATGTGGCATATGTCGTGTTTGGTATTTGCTGCGTTGCCTAGGTTGATTCTCGCGTATGCTGCGTAATGCATTTATTTCTATTCGCATGGCTTCAAGTTGTGACGTTATGTTTGTAACTAGGTTAATGTCAACCGCTGTTTCTTGAATATTTCTTTTGTTGTAGGTCAAGTTCTCGTAAATTTTATCGGCTAACTCGCTCCAGTTGTCTACCGACATATTGTTTGTGACCGATAATATCGCTGTTAGCGAAGCGGGGAGTTGCCTTAGCCACAGCAGGCGAATAGTGTCGTCGTTTATTTTTCCACATCCAGCTTCTTTCATTTTTCGCAGGAGCTGGGAAGGCTTCTGGTCTCCCAGGTCCATTTCTGCTAGTAGTCTGTGGAAACGTCGGTGTTCGCTCTCTTCGTAGCAGTTTATCAGACGTTCCTTGATTGTGGAGTACTTGTTTTCGCTGGGTGGATTAGTTAATATGTCACTGACTTGATGGACGACCTCTTTTGGTAGTTTGGATATTACCATGTTATATTTGTAATCTTCGCCCTGTTTTTGTGGTGCTATTATTGCTTCGAACTGGGCGAACCATAAACGTGGGGAGTCTGTCCAAAATTGCGGTAGTTTGTCTGTGACCGTGATAGCAGCATCTGAATCGCACCCCGTGTCGCCTCTTGAAGGAGTTGTTGTTGGAGCCATTTTTGGGATGTGATACTTTCGTAATGCTATTGTTTTCTAGATTCACTGCTGAACACCATATAGGGTTCCGGTCGTCCCGGTATTATATCAGCACTAGAAACCAATAGATCACGTCGGGGTCACCAATTATTGCGTGTTATCCCAGGGAGTCTTACAGAGATAAGAGAGTCATTAATAAAACATTACAATCAACGTGTCGTCTAATTGACTCCCTGGGATAACACGCAATAATTGTCTTTGGCAACAAGGCCGCCCTTTGTCCACTAAATATCTGTCATATAATGTACTATATTGTAACTCTGTAATATAGTGTGCAAATAAAGAATTTCCTATTCTATTCTATTCTTAGATTCTAGTAGCCAGACAGGCTGAGCTTGTTTAGTATTTTCCAATAATATTTTAATGTGTATAACTATGTAAATAATAGGAGGGCTGAGAACATCTGAAGACTAAGGGGAGCTCCATAATCAACAGTGAACTGATTTTCATATTGATTGCTTATGATAATAGGCTGATTGATTGACTGGGTGCAACCTAGATTCAGTACCAATGATCGTTCTCATCAAACAACTCTTGGATTGTAATTATATTAACTCAGGCTCCCAAGTCAAAACGGCCAACAGGTATATTTCGGACATCTTACACACAACACCATTTAGTCCCAAACTAAGCAGACCTTGTATTATGGGTACTAGACAATTGATATAAATACATAAACATACTTTTTTTTTGTAAATACATACATATTAAACATAGAAAATACACAAACTCCGAAACAAATATTTTGTGGATCACACAAATATTTGGTCTGACCCGGGAATCCAACCCGAGACCTCTTGATTAGCAGTCGCATACGCTAGCCACCAAGCCAAAGAGGCAGTGGTTAATTCATCTGAATTTAGTTCAGATAGTGAACTAAAATCACCAGTTTCAATTTCCGTTGATTAATAAGTGTTAATCGGATTGTCGGAGGTCTATGTAATATATTGTGTCCACTGGTTTGCAACAAATTTGAATATCGTGAATTTGAAATGAAATGAATGTAAAACCCACACACGCTTTGTAATTCTTTTAAAAGGTTAGGGTTAGGTAACATTAAATAACCCTAAACCATTCTTTACCTAAATTACAGTGCCCGGGATGCGGTTTGAACTTCATGATGGTTCTTGTTGGACTGTTTTGACCAGATAAAAACATTTTATTCTAGAAATGTTGACGGATAGCCTTTTATTTTGTGAAGACCTACTTCTGATGTGGATGATATATTCAGAATGAATGGTTATATTGATGAATGAATTTTTTTTCTGTAAGTAAATCTTTTTAATCAATATGAATAAAGTAGTTCCGGTACTGATTACTGATTGACAGACAACGCGCAGCCGAAACTACGGGACGCAGGAAACTGAAATATGTTTTTTGTATTCCTTGAGAAGTGTAGGCCAGCACTATGAGAAGGTTTATGAATTTCCACCCCTAGGAGAATTAAAGAGGCAATCCTAGTTTGTTTGTGAGCGAAGCCACTGGCATCAGCTAGTACTAAACTATGATCAATAATATCAAAAAAGTATCGTCTAGTCGTTTCATGAAAGTTAAATCTATTTGTACAGTGTGGCGACTTCCACATACAGCGCCACGAAAATGTACAGCAGCGCCATCTACCCAAGAAACATTGAACCACGAAGAAAACACGGAATGAACTATACGTAGTAATATATACTGAATCGCGATAGAGGAATTCTCGTGCCGATTAACATGTATACAACATCCATACATCTACCGTTGAGCAGTGGCCCACCAGGCATGATCACCTCACCTGGTTGGAGGATCAGGATAACGATATTGAAAATAGTATTATGAGTAAGGGTTCGAACAATTTGAAAAAATAAGCCTTATGAAGGTTATAAAAGACTTTGATATAGACTTTTATATTTATACTTGTTGTACAATTATACAATTGTAATTAAAATTGTACAATTATACATTTACATGGTTGCCTAGAATAAGTTGTTTTTTAGCGATAAAGCCGCCATTTGTACATGGTCAATCTGTTTATTACTGTGTTATTTTTGTATATTATATTAACTAGTGTACAATAAAGTTTATTCTATACTATTCTTTTCTACAAAACAATCATTATTAATGCACAGAGGTCGCTGGATTTATCACTTTTATCACTCAGATATTTATCGCACTGCAGCTTAGACTGAACTGAACAGCGGTCGAGAATGTGCCTTTCTATTAGACGTCACGAGTATTGTTGATTTTCGACGATTCCAATAGCCATTGAATATTTGAATATGATCTTTAGCCAAACGGGTAATAATCAATTCAAATTCGACCTAACGTTTATTGTACTAACGAACAATGTTTTGCGCTACAATGCTTTATTATTAGATCTTATCTAGAATTTGTACCTGTCGGTAACAAATTCAGCAGCATTTAATAGTAGCAGCTTTTTGGAATTCTTTTGAATTTTCGTAAAAATATTAATTTTACACATCATACACTCGACTGTTTGATCGCAAACTAGGTAGAGACTATACTACTAATACCACGAATTACCACAGTATACTATAGTATACTGTGGTAATTCGTTGATAATTAAGATATTTTTTTTTTTTTTTTTTTTTTATTAGCTGCCAAAATGACTCTGCCCTGCCTGATGGAAAGCATGTACAGAATACAGAAGTGGCGGCCACCGTCCTCACTGCCACAACTGTACGTTGTGGCAGTGTGGACGGTGCAGCACGGTGACCCACACTATGGCGGCCTAGTAAGATGCTTTTTCACGCCCCGCCTGAAGGACCTGGGGTCATAGAAGGAAGGAAACACATGCGCTGGTAGAGAGTCCCAGGTTTTAACTGCTCGGCACAGAAAAGAAGAGCCGAACCATTTAGTTCGAGAGCGTATGTCAATCACTCTGAAGTGGTGGCTTCCGAGACCAGCACGTGTTGTCCTGTATAGGAAAGAGGAAGGGGGGACCAGTTGGAAACTCTTCAGAATACTTTCCATGATGTAAGCGATAGAGGACTGCCATGGAGGCGACATTTCTTCGTAGCTGCTGGGGCTCAAGGGACTCGGTGACATAGGAAAATATTTCTAAATACAATCAACCAGCCAACACAGAACATTTTGTCTTTGATAAGAATCGAACTCACTAGTCTTTTCATATACAAATACACCAGACGGTAGCACGGTTGGCTTGTGGTTTAAGAGGTCACCACGCCGCTTTCTACTTCGCCAAGTATCATGAGTTCAAATCCCACGTGTGACAACACTTTGTTTGATTCAGAAATTGTTGTTCTGAGTCTGGGTGATTTTTGTGTCCGTTTCATGTATGTTTGTGAGGTCCCCCGCGACGAAGCATTAATATTCCTAATGCGGGTGTTGTCGTTTTTAGAGGAAAAAATAGGAAAACACTCTATGAAGGCATATTTTCCAATAACTTTCTCTTAGTTTCAAAAGATAACATGTCTATTAACTGTGATATCTTACCTTTATGAATGGCCTGATGCGACACGAAGACAGCGACAAATCATAGAAAAATACTTGTCATTTGAATTCAACAAATTTTCTCCAGAACCAACTAGGAACTAAAGGCACATTTAAAATATCAAAATGAGATTCTGACTCAAACTTTCTAGGAATCTAAAATTGAATTTCGTCTCGTCCCGAAAGCCATTGTTCCTTGGATTCAGACTAAAGCGTTAAAATGACAATTGGCCTTCAACAAACAACTCTGGGCTCTATTTTATGTACACACAGAGTTGAGATTTAAATAACTGTATTTATTTTGCTAGTTGACGCTTTTTAATCGGATTGCATTTTCGAGACGCAGAGCAGGTATTTATCTGGCCAACTCCTTATTTTAAAAAATATATTCTTAGTTTTGCAATACTTTTTATAATAGTTGGCATCTGTTTCGTTTGAATAAATTTGATAGAATAGTTTTAATGCATATTTCTTTTGGTTATTTCTCTAGTGAGTTAGGATTGGTAATGCAAGAATATAGATTAATTCTATGTAAAATTGAACGGATGTTTATATTATGTCTGGAGTTAAGAATTAAATTAAAAGTTAAAAATATTTATATTTTCTGTTAGGCTGGAGTAGCACTTTGGCCAAACCGGTCCACTAATACGAAAGTTATCCTAATAAAATGTTTAAATTAATACCAAACACAAATCTTTTTAGCAATCGTATTCCTGACTTTTTACTGACACTTTTTACAGACTGAGTAGAGTCACTTTAGTAGGCTTAAATATATATATAAAAAAAAAATTACAAATCTGACACGCAATTTCAAACCAAGCAGCTGGAAAACGGGAATTATTCTCGATATAATTAAAGTTTTATCGCGAATAAGTCCAAAATGATACAAATCTGGTCTGGAAATCGCACCAGAGACCACAAGCACAGCAGTTGCACACGTTAAATGCTAGATCAATGAAGCAGTCATAATAACATCTATGTTTACCTGTTTCTATGCATAATTCAAATCCACTTAATCGTCGTGCAGTTGTCATGTCATTTCATCGCCTAGGGATAACAAGCTTCTTGACTATACGGGAACTGACCGTGACTGCAATATAGATCTTATGTACTCAACACGCGATTATTACGCTATCGCATTCAGTATGCACTAATATATCGTGTGTTGATGCTACGTGGCTTGAATTAGCCTGGAAGGTCCCTAAAGCCAGTTGCGAATTTTGTCCTTTACTTCTCCTTAACTGGAAATTTAATGGATTAGTTCTAAGCATGTCAATGATAATATAATAACTTTGAATACTTTAAAAAAATTGAAATGGAATCATATTGATTTACTGTCATCATCATCATCCTATCGCAATCCACTGCTGGACATAGGGCATAGTGTGAAAATATTAATAAGGTTCACAGAATACATCTACTTACCAAGTTTAAACAATATAGTTCTTATAGTTTCTGAAAAAAGTGGCTGTGACATACGGACGGACAGACAGACAGTTCCGTTTTTTGCCATTTGGCTAAGGAACCCTAACTAGCTGATGCCCGCGACTCCGCTCGTCTCCTAGGGGTATGAGGAGTTTGGCATCAAACACCACGATACGTGAATTTTATATACTTTTTATATACTAAGTTTTTCCTTGAATATCCTTCTCCCAGAGACAGGACAAAGGTCAGAATTGACCCCTAGAAGCATCAAATTATAACTATTATTCAAATATTCATTGCCAACTACCGTAGATAAATCCTTCAAAAGAAACAAAATAAAACAATTGATATCGAAATCTTCTTAAATATTCTCTTCAATATTTGTGTACAAGATTGAATTTGTGATTGAGCGGTAAAGAAATATTTATTTTTTCACAATATCTACAAAGTCTCGACGAAATAAATAATTTACATACATCTGTAAATATGTACATATTTATGGTTGATTTCGTTTCTGTGAAGTTCAGTAATTATAAGATATAGTAGAATTTATAATATATTCAGAATAAAACGTATATATAAAATAGCTAGCATATAATTGACATCTGAAATGGTATAGCCATAATTATCATCGTCATTTTCTGTAATCCACTACTGGACATAGGTATCGCTAATGTCCATAGGCGCCCTCTTCTTCTTCCTAGCCTTATTCCCAAGTTTATTTGGGGTCGGCTACTAGTTCAATCGGCTTTACCTGAATTTCAGTTTTTCCACGGAGCGACTGGCATCGGACCTCCGCAACCCTAACGGCCTGGCCACGAGTTTTGGTCTTAGCGAAAAGCGGAGCGGCGTCGGTGAGCGGTGCGTTTTGCACGCCACGAACCTTAGTAGCGGTTATTTGCAGCGGCGACGGTGGACTTATTTAGGTAGTCGAAACGTGTTAAAAATCATGGCGTTATAAAAATTATCCCCTGTCTGTTTAGAAACAACTTTTTTTTTTTTTTTTTTAAATATGACAGAATGAGTGCACGAACTAAATAAAGATCGGTATTTAAATGGTGGATTTAGTGAGCTATACGAAGGTCCTACCTATAAGAAGTAACTGATATTTCCAAGTGTTTTGCTAAGTAGGTACTTACAGAGAGAAATAACTTTAAAAACTTGTCAACTACTTACATTGCTTATAAGACATACTAGTAGTTTCGTGTGTAGTTATATCTACAGACAAAACTACTGATATGTAAACTGTTTTGCTAATTAGGTACCTACTGACAGCGAAAAAAATTAACTTTTAAAACTTGTCAACTATCCACCTAGATTACGTAAACATACCAGTAGTTTTGTCAACATATCAGTAGCTTCGTTTGGTAGGTACCTAGGTTCTATGTTTTTGTGTTATCAATTTAAATTAAACGTAAGTACCATTATATTCCGGAAAACATCGTTTAATTTCTTCCCACAACCTTTTTATATTTATGTTGGGGATATTTTGACATCCATATAGGCGGTCTATTTAAATTTCTGTTATAAAAGCCTCGGTATCCATTACCGCCATAAAATCGTCTAAAATTTTTTGTTTTTATTTAACGCCGCTGAGTCCGTCACTCTTTCACCGCTGTCCACGCCGCTCTGTTTCGTGGCGTCGCACATACTAACTTGTGCCTTTGTTCCTGCCGCTCTCCACGCCGCTCGCCGCTGTAGCAATTCGCTCGGCCAAAACCGCTAGCTTTTTAGCTATGAGCGGCGACTCGTGGCGTGCCTCGTACATTTTTATACTTTTGATAAGATAGACTTCTTTTAAAAATAAGATATCATTACGGAAATAAAATATTATAAGTCCTAGGTAAGTAATATTTGATCAGTGTCCATTCTCTCATTGAGCGACTAGGACGTGTGTACAGACAGCTAATAAGTGTGTGGTTAACGGTATTTACTACCTGCCTATCGTCGGCGCGTTCGCGCGCTGCCGATAGACACGGCGTTGTTATATACAATATAAAATATGAGTGAGGGTGTATCAGAGGAGAATAGAGGAGCGACAGCTATTATTAGTACGGGAGAAAGTAGTATGGAAGAAGATAACATGATTCAAGGGGAGAAACAACAACACAACGAAGAGGAAAATATACATATTTCAGGAGAACAGGGGGTGGAAAATAATGAAAATTGGACAGTAGTGGGCAACAGTGAGAAAAGAAGAAGAATAGAACCGATTGAAATAAGTATTTCTAGTACACAGAAGTTACCTAAGCAGTTTGCTTTGGCCAAATTATTTAATTCCGAAAATATAACGGGAATTACACGTGTCAAGTTCATGAATTCTTTTAGGGTGATTGTCAGGTTTGACAACGAAGAAAGTGCTGAGAAGTTGTTGGAATGCCAAAGTTTCAAGGAAAAAGAATGGCGGGTTCAGAAAACATGGGAGAAAAATGTCTCCTACGGTATTATAAGACAAATAGATTTAGACCTATCTGATTTAGAACTATTAGAATGCATTAAAAGAGATAACAGATTTGACATTTTATCAGCAAAAAGGTTAAAGCGGAGAGATTATGAGTCTGGGTGGTCATTAAGCGAGAGTGTTCGTATTTGTTTTAAAGGAAACTACCTCCCGCCGTACATTAAAATATATGACGTCAATGTTGCTGTTGTACCTTATGTGTTTCCAGTTACACAATGTTCACGGTGTTGGCGTTTTGGTCATACAATAAAAGTATGCCCGTCTTTAAAAGTTATCTGCCCTAAATGTGGTAAGAATCATGCAAACTGTGAAACTTCCACTTACAAATGTGTCAACTGCGGAGGTAGTCATATGTCGTTAGTCAAATCTTGTCCTGCTTATATTAAAGAAAGGAAAATTAGGTCGTTAATGTCTGAATTTAACTGTACATACCGTCGTGCACTAACAATGTACATACCACCTTTTTCACCTAGCTATAATGAACAGTTTGAAAAACCAACATCTAATCCCCAGTCTAACAACTATAAAAGCTATACTTATACTCATAACATTACAAATTATAAATCATACGCTGCGGTAGTATCAGCAAATGATAAGCAGGAGCATAATAAGTTGGGAAGGGATTATCAAAGAAATAACAAACGTAAACAACGCAGCCCATCGAATCAATCACTGCAAGAGGCGAATGAGTCAGTGTCATCGGAGTCATACATATCGGACGACGAGGATCGCGCACCTGTCACTGACGGCGGACGTCCTGAGACTGAGGCAGCGAACGGTAGGCGATCGCGCCGAGGCCGCCCGCGCCGGAATCGACACCGACGCAGTGACAACAGAAATGAACAGTACAATAATAACTACAGTAAAACAAATAAATACAACTATAAGGCCGCGTCACCTGAACCTGATATGCAGTCTAACCCGGAAATTTCGTTTTCTAATTATTCATTTAAGCCTACATTAAATAAAATTAAAAGGATATTACTGTCTGAAAGGTATGACTGGTTCAAAAAAATTAATTTAAGTGTTAGCATTATTGTACAATGGCTTTTATCGACTGTTATTGCTAATATTACGGATTTGTCTTTACTTAAGAAATTGTTTGGCATTACTTGTAACTTTCAAAATGACTAGTGTTAATAATAATACCGTTATCAATATCTTACAGTGGAACGCGCAAAGTTTAAGACCAAAGTTATTATTGTTTGAAAATCTACTAATACAAAATAAAATACATATAGCAGTTGTTTGTGAAACTTGGCTTGAACAGAATAGTAGCATCAAAATTAATAATTACCATATTTTTAGAACCGATCGGGAGGATAATTATGGGGGGGTCAGTATCATAATACACAAGTCTCTTAAAGCCCAAATATGCCCAACGGTACTTGCTAACGTAGACATTCAAGTATTACATGTTAAGTTTTTTAATTGCAGACGAATTGAAAACATAGTTGCGGTTTATTGTCCTCAATGGGTACATACCCGTCAAACTGACTGGGAAGATTTATTTTACAAGTTTAATCGCAAATCTTTAATTTTAGGCGACTTCAACGGACATCATTTTACTTGGTCATATAAAACAGACTGCAGGGGTTCTCAGATATTTAATTTATTAGCTAACAGTAGTTTTGTATCTTTGAATGATAATAACCACACACGCATTAAACTGGTCGCGGGTAATATACAACGCAGTTCGCCAGATATTTCATTTGCTACTTCAGATATCTCGTGTTTCTTTAACTGGCAAGTTAGCAATGAATCTCTAGGTAGTGATCACCTTATAATAACTATCTCCACTTCGATTACATACAATCCAAATATTTTAAAAAAACGTAACTTAAAATTGGCGGACTGGCAGAGCTATGAAAACTACCTTCAGAGTACGTTCTCTGATTTTAATCTAATAGAGGAGCCCCAACAGCTATATAATAACTTTATTAATAATATAAATGCAGCTGCAGACAAGTATATCCCACACATAAAAGTTAATTTAAACCCTGCGAGTAAATTTACCCCTAAACCATATTGGAACTCTAACTTATCACAATCAGTTGCCAAACGCAGACTAGCCCTATCTCAGTTTAGAAAAAATCCTACTCCGTCTAATCTGACAACACTAAATAAATGCATCAAAGATTCGCGAATACTTATAAGGAAGGCATCAGCGGATAATTGGCACAAATTCTGTAACTCTTTGGAATCGGTTTCGACAGCTGGTGAAATGTGGAGGAAGATGAAATGGCTCAAAGGAAACAAAACTGAACATACCCATTTAGATAGTTCTAAAATCGAACACTTGTTATACAATTTATGTCCTGCTTATGTACTACCAAATAAGCCTACATTTACTTCGCATAACCCCAAAATAGAATTCCCCATAACATTAAAGGAATTAGAGTCTAATATTAAGACTAGCGATACAGCCCCGGGTTGTGATAGTATTTGTTACTCCATGTTAAAACACTTGCCTAAAAACGCAAAATGTATTTTGCTTAAACTTTTTAATTCTTACTTGGCTTCAGGTTTCTCACCATTGCAATGGCGTGATATTGGCGTAGTTCCCATCCCCAAACCTGGACGCGACCCGTCTCTAGTTTCGTCTTTGCGTCCAATTAGTTTAATGTCTTGCGTTTGTAAAATATTTCATTCAATTATTAATAAGAGACTTGAGTGGTATTTCGAAAGTAAAGGGGTTTTTTCGAAGGAGACTGTAGGCTTTAGAAAGTCTAGATCATGCTTAGATAGTTTGATAAGACTGGTAACAAGAGTCCAAACAGGATTTTCAAGAGATCAAGAGACTTTGGCGTGTTTTATTGATATTGATAACGCGTACAATAGTGTTAACATAGTTTCACTCTTAGATATAATGGACAAGGCTGGTGTGGGATCACAGATATGTAATTATTTATGGTACTTTCTTAGTTTTAGGACTGTAAAAATTCAAAACCACGATGGTTTTATAGCTCGATGTACAGGCCTAGGTCTAGCTCAAGGTGATCCACTATCGCCATTGCTCTTCAATATTGCTACCTATTCTTTATGTAACATCATAGGTGAAGTATATATGTCACAATACGCAGACGACTTTGTTTTGTACATAACCAGTAAAAGCCTAGAAGATGCCACTAAAATACTTCAAACAGGAATAAATAATTTAGTTATAAATTTAGAAAACTTAGGATTAAGTGTATCTTCTACAAAAAGTAAAATATGTATTTTTAAAAAAGGGGTTAATAGAAAAACGGTTTTAATTTCAGTGCAAGGTTCACCATTGCAAAATGTTAACTGTGTCAAATATCTAGGTATGTGGTTGGACTCCTCTTTAAGATGGTCCAGACACATAAATGTTTTACATGAGAAAGCCAATAAAGTACTTAATGTATTTAAAGTGCTAGCTGGATCTGGATGGGGCGTCCACCCTAAACATCTGAGACGTTTATACATATCCATCATTAGAAGTCGTCTAGATTTTGGCAGTTATCTCTATGACAATAGCTGTGACACCAATTTAGTTAAATTAGATAAAGTTCAGAATCAAGCTATGCGAATAATAGGTGGCTTTGTGAGAAGCACCCCCATTCATGTGATGGAGAGTGAGCTCTGTCTACAACCTCTACATGTTCGTCGTATTTATTTGGCTGGTAAGGCGTGGCTACGATCTAAGTCTATGTCTAACAATCCCACTATTAATGTCATTTGCGAACTGAACTCCCATATTCATCTAAGATACTGGCGTCGTAAAAAGAAAATTCCAGCCTTAATTCAAATTTATAATAGATTTAGTAATATTAACATTCATTCCGAAGAACAATTAGGTATGTATGCGTTAGAGTATTGGATGAATTGGTATGATGTGGATGACATTATTAAACATAGGATCGATGGAATACAAACCAAAAGAAAATGCGACCCTACATTGCTTTACCGAAACTGCTCTTTATTTTTGGACTCTCAGTATAACTCTCATTATAGGATTTTTACTGACGGTTCAAAGGAGGGTGAATATATTGGAGCGGCATTCTTTGACCCACAATCTGACCTATTATGTAAATTCAAAATTTGTGAAAATATTTCCATCATGTACATTGAACTGATTGCTATCTTGGAGGCACTACAATATGTTAAATCTATAAAGTGCAAAAAAATTGTAATTTTGACTGACTCAAAGAGTTCCTTACAACATGTGGCTCGTATTACCTCTTCTTTAAGAGGTTCTCCGATCGCTTACGATATCCTTAAAGTATTATTAGAATTAAAATCTGAATCTAAAGATGTCATCTTACAATGGATCCCTTCGCATATTGGCTTGATAGGAAACGAAATAGTAGACAGAGCAGCCAAGGAAGCTTCAAGTGATGGTGAACCTTTGCATATTTTACCTGTTTTTTCTGACTGTATGTATTTTGTTAAAGTTTATTGTTATGAATTATGGAAGATATACTTTGATAAGAGATCTGTGGAGAAGGGGATATGGTACAAGACACTACAAAGTGAACCTTTGCAGAATCCTTGGTTTGGGAATAGTGCAATGGGACGGGACCTATTAACCACTGCATTTAGACTTCGATCCGGACACATTCCACTCAATAAATTCGCACATTTAGTTAAAAAAGTTCCATCTCCTCTGTGTTCAGAATGTGGAATTGTAGAGGATGTTATACATATCATGGTGGAATGTGCACGAAACGAGGACATTAGGCATAGTGTAATGTTGTACGATATCCCCAGTTTAAAAGAAGTAGGGAGTTGCAATTGTATCCTATCTTATCCGCTATCTACAGCAGCCATACTACTATATAAAATTGTTAACATAGGTATGCGAAGAAGAGCCTATGTTAACAATTCTATATAGACTTTTATATTATTTAGATTAGATGAAACATGATTGTGAAATGGCCCAATGGAGTGGCATTACCATTTTGGTTATAACTCCTTAAATAAAGATTAAAAAAAAAAAAAAAAAAAAAAGTAATATTTGATTTCTTTAATAAAAATAGCAGTGACACTTCAAAGCTGACTGCCTCATTGGTCTAGTAGTTAGCGTATGCGGCTGCAGATCAAGAGGTCTCGGGTTCAATTCCCGGGTCGGACCAAATGTGTGATTCACAAATATTTGTTTCGGAGTCTGGGTGTTTTCTATGTATAATATGTATATATTTACAAAAAAAAGTATGTATTTATATCAGTTGTCTAGTACCCATAACACAAGCTCTGCTTATCTTGGGACTAGATCATGTTGTGTGTCAGATGTCCGAAAAATATTTATTAAAAAAAGAAAAAAATATATAGATGTTAAAAAAATCGTTCAGAGTGGTGTGAAATGGGAGAGGCCTATGCCCAACAGTGGACTGTGATAAGATGATGATGATGATGAGCAATAAAACTATTCTTTTCATTCCAGACCAAGATGATTAAATTTCATATTCGATGTTTACTTAAAGAAGCATCCATCCAAATTTATACCGCTCTAATTATTATCCAAAACTAAATACAAAGTTATATTAATACCGCCGAAGCATAAAATGCGGCTACCCTCAGGAATACTGACAAATTTGTGTACTTCAAACTGGAAAGTTAATGAAACTTCAGTAACTTTTACTTTTATGCTTTATCAAGAATTCATGGTTGCGAATTATTGTAGATTATTTTTCGAAAGGGTTGTTTGATTTTGGTTCCCTTCCGAACATACTTTATATTTGAAAATTTATTATGAAAAACTAGGTCAGAGGTGACATTAATTTGTTGTACTTAGTATTAAAAGGTTTTGTTTAAGTTTTGAATGATTATTTTTGTGTGCTGACTGCCGCCTTGGTGGCACGTTGGTAGTGTATTCGACTGGGTCAGACCAAATATTTGTATGATCTACATGTATTTGTTTCGGTGTTAGGGTGATTTCTATGTTTGTTTGTATTTACAGAAAATAGTTTACAAGTAGTCTATCAGTCAATCTACCTCCTATAATACTTGTTTTATTTCGTTAGATGCTAGACTTTAGAAGCTAGAGTTAGAAGAAGAATTGTAGGTAGCAGAGCCACGCTGATTTCAGCACGAATGGGCCGGCTCGACCGGGGCAGTACTACCCTCACACAGAAGACCATCCTAATAATGACAGTATTCTTTCTGTCTTATTTCGTTAATGAGTGTCAGACCGCAGGCCCAATAATTCTGAATTATTCAACTGGCCCTAGGAGGCCGGGAGAATGATGTAGAATTTTCACCATGCTGCATTGCCTACACTCACAATGAGGATGGTGTCCCCTACTCGTGGATTCTATTCATGCTTTGCATCAGGCAGAGTAGAGTCACTTTGGTAGGCTTACATAAAAAAAAAATGAAAAAAAAATATATATTTATTAAATGTATATGTCGCAGCCAACTCGCTTAGTTAACCGTTCAATCAACAGCCTAGCTTCTATACTAAACAGCTCCTGTTGTTGTGTGTCAGTTGAACGGCGCTGTTGAGAGGCTAGGCTGTCGATAGAACGGCTAATTCAAGAAGTTATCCTGTGTTAATAATAATAACTACATCCCCGGTAAAGTATATGCTGCCTTTCATGAGGATTGTTTTAGCAGTGCAAGTGTACATAAAATGAAAAGAAACAAACATTTTTATAAATGTTTTGAGGTTATTACTGAAGTTAGCTATTTATTTTTAAGTTTTCTAATCTACCTTTCCTTAAGTGATTTTTTTATGAATATTGGGTCCAAACTAGCAGACGGGACCATAGCAAGAGACCCCCATAGCATATAGATATTATAGCTCTTGAGCTATAGATCTATATCTTTATGCTTATTTAACTTATTTAACTCTTGTGTTACAGTACTTATTTGGCCTCAATGTAATTAGGGATAAGAGACGAAATTTAAACGCAGCAAAAAATGACTATAGTTTTAAAATTCATAAATATTTTATAGGAATGAAGTCTTTCGAATGCCACTGAAGCCCACTGCCACATAAGCCTCTCCAATTTCACGCCATTCGGTTAGATTTTCAGCTGGAATATAATTTAACAAAATCAAATATGGATAGTTGTCATTATTAGATCTAAATGTATAAATATGTGTTTACCATCAAAACATTATATTTTCTATGGCTCAGTAATCTGAGCTAAATAAATATGATTATCGGAATATTGCTGTATCACGCTACTAAATGCATCCCCGCCTTAATATACCCGGTCACCGCCTTACCAGAAATGCTACGTCAGAGAATATTCAAATACATGTGTTGTTAAAGAAACTCAGTCACACCCTAAGGGCTACGTGACTTATCACATATGGCTCAGTTTTCTATGAAAAGGTTAGGCGAGTGAACTCTGTGAATATTATAATATAAGCCACAACGGCGGTAGTTGTCATTTTTGTGGCGCCATCACTTCACTGCGCTTGGTTATAAATAGGAGTGATCTGTTGTATCGGTACGCATTTCTGACGAATGCGTCGCGGAGTGTGGATCATTGTCTTTGGACAATTAGTACTACTCTGTTAACAGATGTGGAAAGCTGTCTTTGACAAGTTAGTACTGTCTGAATTGCGGTGGGTGCGAGGAAAGCTGTCTAACAGCTAGTACAGCCCTATGTGACCGCCCTTGCTGTCTATCTAACTGTAATTTGTTTAGATTCGTTACTTAATTAACGGTTGTTTGTGTCTAATTGCATTTCTAAGATTATTTTGTAATTAATGAAATAAATTGTTTAGAATTAAAGTAAATTGTTTAGAATTATAATTATTTTTATTATTTTTCACTTCTGGACTCTAACATCAGAAGTTGGATCGATCTACGTTCACAAATTATTAATTTTCAATATTTGGGAAACGATCAACTACCGACATTTAGTTAGATATTTTCATTTAATTTGCCTATACTTCATTATCTAGGTGTGTCTTACTATAGAGAGCATTGACAAATGCACAATAGATCGCGCTGTCATATAGAACCAAAGTGAATATACGCAGTGATTCGCCGCAGAGGTCCCGGGAACGATAAACGCGATCGTTCGTTAAAAAAAAAGGCATTGCACACTATTAGTGCTCATTTGAACGCTATCGAAATTCAGTGTTCGTTGTGATTTTTAATAAGGGAATCCGACTTTTGTGATATTCTTATCCGCTCTAAATCAAAGTCAAAAATCAAAACTAAATCAGTCAAAAATCAAAACAAAGTCAAAACATAGCAAATATAAAAATCGTAAAGGAAGTGACGACTTCTATATTTGGTTTTTAGTGTCAATTACAAACGGTTTTAAAACGATTATTTTAATAAAATAATGAGGGTATTTGTACCACATGTGTGTTCGTGTGTATAACGCTTTCTTTCCAGTTAGTAAACATTGTGCTAAGCGATGGAAACTGCATCCGTGCCAATGTACAAGGTGTACAATGTGGTCCACCAGTGCCGACACGGTAATGAGAGAAGGTTAGAAGGTTCAGTTAAGAAAAACTTGTGAGTTGTGCTTGACGCTGTACTGGTAAGATCAAATCATATTACATGTTGAGTTGTGATTTATTTTCACATAATTTTGATATGTAGTGTACAAAAGTGAATTGTGTGCGCAATTTAAAATGATGAAAAAATGGACTGTTTGGCGCGTATACGAAAATGCCTTAGGGCTGATGCAAAGCTGTGGCTTAACAAAAAGGCTTAAGTAGTTGGTTTAGTTTTAACAATGACCTCATCTCATACCTTTTGTTATTGCGAATATTTGGTACTAGCTATTGCCCGCGTGTATGTTTCTATCTTTATACCAAATGTCATCAAAATCGGTTCAGTGGTTTTGGCGTGAAAGCGTAACAGACGGTTACTTTCGCATTTATTGCGAATATTTGGTATAACGTAAATAGTGAATAGCGCTCAAACGAATGTTTGTAACTACCCCACCTATGCATAATCAAGTAGGCGTTCTTTGCTATGGTTACGAACTATTTTTAACGAAGGAATGATGAATAATAGCAGTTGTAGTGGCTGCCTAATGCAACCCGAACTTATTACTTAAAGGTCAAGTAACTTTTATCCATTTACTTAAAATGTTACACTGACACAGCAAGTGTGACGGGACATAATACCCACACACGTTGTGATTAATCTGTTTAACTTTTATTTATGGAAACGAAAAATAGATACTTGTCAGATTATAACAATTTACAGTGTGTACACAAAGTTACTAGATGTTTCTCCGTAAATTTAAAAATTGAAATGACCATTATTAAACAACTAGCTTTAGCCAGCGGCTCCGCCCGCGTGTATGATGTCCTTTCTCAGGTTCTAAACTATTTGAGTTCCAAAATTCATCAAAACCGGTTTAGCGGTTTAGGCGTAAAAACGTAACAGACAGACAGACAGTTACTTTCGCACTTAATAGTAATAATAGTAGGGATGATCAAAAAAAAAAAATGACAACAAGAAATAGTTGATGATCAATTACATTTCTAATTTTTATTTTGATAATTCGATGAATGGGCTATTCTTTTATATTGGTGGTTGGTGAGAGCAAATAAATCGGGAGTATATAAACGTGTGATGTAACTATTCACAATACGGCAAAAGGGTGCGTGGACAGCAGAGCTAGTCCTGACGGAGCCTATTTAAAACAGCTTGAGGAACTCTTATCATCCGCCGGTAGATGTACTATGTCACATTATTTACTGGTGATTGCATTAGTCCACTGTTATTGTAAAATCTATGAAGCGTTATAACAGTGGTAAATGTTTAAATTCTAAAGATATGATGTTAAATTTATTTAATAGTTCAGAGTAGGTAGTACGAAAGTGACTTCACTTGTTATTAATGGTTCAAAGAAAAAAAAAAAAGTAAAGAAACTTCTATGAACCTTCTATAGTGGACTCCAAACTAAAACTTCATATTTTAAATGTAATCTAATAGGTTTTACACAACATCAACAACAAATTGTAAATGTTAAAGAAAGATCTCTTATGATAAAGCAAAACATATCGTTTGTTAGTTATGTTTTAATGTTTATCGAAATGCAAAGTATTGATACCGGTAAAGACTGCATGTCTATCGATCTTAATAGTACGTCTACTTAAGCATGCTATTCTTGATGTTATAGAAACATTATGAAAGGTTTTAAATACCCTCACTAGTGTCAGGTATTAAATGAACTATGTTATGTTGTTTGTGTAACAATAATGATTAATGGTCAGGTTAGACCGAGCTAAAATGAGGTTTAAGCACTAGTCATTGTGAGAGTACCAATTAGTGTTCCGGAAAGATAATCCTCATGCCTGACTGGCTATTTCAGGTGTTAAATTTTAAGATCATACACAAAATCATTGTAGCAAACTTGATCGTAAAGGTCTGACATTCATATAGGATCAAGATTAATAACATGTTCATAAGCACGTTACGAGCCAGCTCAGGTTATTGTGATCTTTCTTCCTGACAGAGGTACTTATTGAAACGTCAGTACCAGTGACGGTTTCGACTGCTTTGTTGGGTCGACAGTTAGTGTATGAGACTACTGTTCAATATAGGTTCGATTTCTGGGTTGAACAAACAATAACTAATAATACTGTGTACTTCTAATTGTAGATATGCTTGTTACGGCCCGAAGTTTAAAAGTTGTGGTCAACGTTCCGTGACTCGAATGAGTACAAAGAGTCGACGGTCCTACGCCTGATCTCTTTCGGGTCATGTTGGGTGGCCGTCTCATCGAACCAAAGGCGTACACCTGTGTTAGACAAGTACTTGCGTGCTGTAGTGTCTACTGTGTTTTTGGTTGCTCACCATTGGGACTGGCCGCCGTAGCAGAAAGGTAAAAAGGTTAAAATGGTAAGGTTTAACTACAGACTCGAGACGATCGACTATAAGCAGACGGTGGCTTATTACAGTAAGTGATTGAACGACACCTGTCGGACAAGCCCTGGTTCATAAAATGACTTTGAGGGCAATTAGTCTGAACTCGAATTCACTGCGTGGGCATACTTGGACATGTTTCGGGTTTGCTTGACGACAATCGTCAAGCTGCAGACATAACCAAAACTGGTGACCCGGTATCATATCCTAAGAGCTTTGCGATTATTGGGAACATCCTTAACCGAGTACCGTGAGACTTCTGTAACATTTTCTGACATCCTCCGGGTCTTGCGTCCTGAGAGATATGCGAAAGTTAGTAACATTCTTGACGATATTACTGCGTACATAATGAGGGCACTGTTATTTTTAAATATCCTAAATTTGCTTGCTAGTATCGCCTTCTAAAAGCTCTGATTATTCATGACGATAATGAAGCATATTGGTGACGTTAAAGTAATACCGTATTCAAAACTAATGCAATTTTTCATGCTTTCCTTAGATGATAACGATGCATTGAGAGCCTCGTCACTGTGCAAGGTGCAGTCTACGCGAGCCGAGCCCGGGCTGTGACCTGGTGTCTGCTGCTGCCTGGTGAGGCGCAGACTTGCGGCCTGCTCGCTGTATCGCGAGGTGCGGACTTGCGTCCTGCATGCCGCTCAGTGATAAGCGGACCTGCGGTCTGTTCTCCGTGTGTACGAGACGCAATCTTCGGCCTGATCCCCGTGTGCGTGAGGTGTGGTGCAATGTATGGCGGATGGTGGATAGCATGAGGTGTGTATATTGGAATGGACCCATGGACAGGGTAACCAGCCCCAAACTCGTGGTCTTCCTGAGATAATTTTAAGACCCATGGACAGGGTAACCAGCCCCAAACTCGTGGTCTTGTTGAGAGAGGTAAGACCCATGGACAGGGTAACCAGCCCCAAACTCGTGGTCTTGTTGAGAGAGGTAAGACCCATGGACAGGGTAACCAGCCCCAAACTCGTGGTCTTGATGAGAGGTTTAAGACCCATGGACAGGGTAACCAGCCCCAAACTCGTGGTCTTGTTGAGAGAGGTAAGACCCATGGACAGGGTAACCAGCCCCAAACTCGTGGTCTTGATGAGAGAGGTTTAAGGCCCATGGACAGGGTAACCAGCCCCAAACTCGTGGTCTTGTTGAGAGAGGTTTAAGACCCATGGACAGGGTAACCAGCCCCAAACTCGTGGTCTTGTTGAGAGAGGTTTAAGGCCCATGGACAGGGTAACCAGCCCCAAACTCGTGGTCTTGATGAGAGAGGTTTAAGGCCCATGGACAGGGTAACCAGCCCCAAACTCGTGGTCTTGATGAGAGAGGTTTAAGGCCCATGGACAGGGTAACCAGCCCCAAACTCGTGGTCTTGATGAGAGAGGTTTAAGACCCATGGACAGGGTAACCAGCCCCAAACTCGTGGTCTTGTTAATTTTAAGTTTAAATGTTTAAGACACACACTTATGATAACTGTTCTTATGATATTATGGTTCTTATGGTAACGGTAGACCTTCATGCTGAAGTCTACTCTTGTGTTAGTACTAAGTTTCTAGTTTTATTTATCTAACAGTGACTGTTTGTTTCTAATCTGGCGCGGATTATAAATAATCTTTCACTCTTTTCCTTGGAGGTTCGAACCTTTCTTATTCGTGTTAACTGTTATTATCTTGTAAAACTATTCGTTAACTCTAACTGTTTACGCTAAATTTGATAACTGTTTTTAGTAACTGACCAATTGGACGATGATGTACTTACAGAGGCGTCCAATAAACTTTTATTTTTGTACATGTTCCAGTAACCGCGAATGAGAACAATGAAGAAGTGTGGTCATCCAGACCTGCCGAGGACGTCAGGGTGTCAGGAGAGGCCGTATAAGCCACAACGGCGGTAGTTGTCATTTTTGTGGCGCCATCACTTCACTGCGCTTGGTTATAAATAGGAGTGATCTGTTGTATCGGTACGCATTTCTGACGAATGCGTCGCGGAGTGTGGATCATTGTCTTTGGACAATTAGTACTACTCTGTTAACAGATGTGGAAAGCTGTCTTTGACAAGTTAGTACTGTCTGAATTGCGGTGGGTGCGAGGAAAGCTGTCTAACAGCTAGTACAGCCCTATGTGACCGCCCTTGCTGTCTATCTAACTGTAATTTGTTTAGATTCGTTACTTAATTAACGGTTGTTTGTGTCTAATTGCATTTCTAAGATTATTTTGTAATTAATGAAATAAATTGTTTAGAATTAAAGTAAATTGTTTAGAATTATAATTATTTTTATTATTTTTCACTTCTGGACTCTAACAATAATATATCTATACTATTGAGTCATATTTTTAGTTTAACGCTGACTCAAAATTATTTAGGTATGCTTAAATTAGTTTAAGAAACTATTTATTAAGATTATGAAATAATAGTTTAAGATTTTCTGCTTTTCTGTTTTTTCGGCATTTAAATTTTTTGCAAAAAAGTTTTTATTACAGTGTTTTTGAATGGATCTTGTTTATGGTATTGTTTATTATGGTATTATTGTAATTTGGGAGTAAAGACATGCAAAGAGACAGGAACATGTAACAATTAAGCTGGGAAAAACATGGCATGTTATTTGAGTAGTTAGGGCTCAGTGCTAAAGTTAGATATCAGAAGGTATATACGTAATATACCTTCGAGATACATACATACGAAGATACATACATATTTTTATGTGAAATGTCAAAATCGTCTGTTTCTTATTTTTTTGATCTGATGTAATTTAAAAATCTGTTTTAACTGCTATTTGATTATGTCCTTCAATTCGTTCGATTCCCGGGTCGGACCAAATATTATTTGTGTGATTCACAAATATTTGTTTCGGAGTCTGGGTGTTTTCTATGTATAATATGTATGTATTTACAAAAAAAAGTATGTTTATGTATTCATATCAGTTGTTTAGTACCCATAACACAAGCTCTGCTTAGCTTGGGACTAGATGATGTTGTGTGTCAGATGTCCAAAAACATTTTATATTAATTACATGTAAATCGATATGCACAAACCTATACAACCTTGCATATTCATAAGCGTGGACTTTTGTGTTTCTATGCGCTTTCATGTTGCATGTGTTTCACATCATCAACAACAACCCGTAATGCCCCACTGCTGGGCTCGGCTCTCCTCTAAGGAGAGGGTTGTTTGTCAGGAGGCATGTGTTTGTTTCTTTAATAATATCGTCAAGCATATTTGTTTCCGTGGATCAAATCTTTCAATTTCTAATTTAAAGCTATCCACAAAATAATATATTTACGACTGTACTGCAGCGACCAGCAATTGTTTGTCTGCTAGGAAGTTTTGAAATCTGCTATTGTTTGGAAAACGTTCTTATTAGGGTAGATTAAGTTCTTACCAAGAACAGCACAAGGTCTGGGTTGACGAATTTGTACATTGTATGTAAATATAACTGGTTGTATGATAGATTTCTTGTCCAATCCTTACGTTCGGAGGAGGAGGATGTTCGAGTCTGGACGCTCACACCAGCATAAAGCGAAAGCAGGACAAGCGAAAATCACGACACGAATACTGAATTATTTACAAGGTGGTTAGGTTTGAGACTCTAAATCCGAGGCGTAGACAGATTGTTTCGAAAATGTAGATCTGACGAACGTGCCGATCACCCTGCCGCGGAATTATATTAAACTACCCTTACAAACATATAACACTTATTTTGTTTTGTTTTGTAACTTAGAAGTACCTTTAACTAATTTTAATCAAATGGATGCCATACTTTTTTCAACTCAGAGACAGACAGACAAAAACTGAACTGAATGCTAATGGAAAAATAAATTAACCAAATGAATTACAACATTCGGCAGTACATATCAATTTCGTGAACGGTAATTACGCACTTGATATATTTGTCGGTGTGATTTTAATCTTGAACATTATAATAATTCTTTACATTGACGACATTACAAAAATTGGACATTACCATACTCATCTGTAGATCCAATTTTAAGATAATCCCAGAATCCAATTTCTGAATCCCAAACCTCATCAGCTGCAAATAACAAATCTTGTGAACAAAAAAGGTACGGAGAGGCAAAAATATATTCGACAACGATATCTTTACCAGGTGAAGGCATTTGAAAGCGTTAAGTAAGAACAAGTCTCTAAGTGTTGGATAGAAGTTTATGTAATTTCCTTTGTACCCTACTTGATTACTAATTTCGTCCTTTTGTTAGATATAAAATTTGAACGGTGTCCCCTTTTGAAAACTAATAAAAATTTTAGCGTGGTCTTAATTTGACGGTGGAATTATTCCGATGAGTGAGCGACTTTCACCGTTTATGAAGGTATAATAGAACTCGGTTAGTGGGTTAGTTTTATTTATATAAACACCTTTTGGTGAACAATTTTTCTTAAAAAAAATTGTGAGCAACTTTAAGACTAAAATGTTCATTGTTAAGTACAATTTTAATGACAATTTATTGAAACGTGGAACAAATTTAGAGGAAAATACAAAAGGAATCACGCTTTGTACGTACAAAGCATATATTCTCCTTTGTTACTTTTATATCAGTGGTAATTCTATTTATATGTCCCCATTCTAAATACCTTTTGTTATATTTCCAGCTAGAGTTTAATTTTATGAATTGTTTCTATATAAAAGGTTGTCTAGAAGACATCTATTCTGAGTATTAAATATTACTTTCACTCCTTTCATATTTTGAAGCCTTATCCAACAATACCTCTTTCTATTGGAAGGATAAGAAAGGTCATTTTACCTATAGGTATATTCACCTTCTGTTCGCGATTTCAAAGTCAGGAGATACAGAGTAGCGACAGCGCAATGAATGGCAGCAACGCGTCAATGCCGAGTCAGCGCCGCTTCTCTCCTGTAAGATCCTTACATCTATACCAGTAGGTTTGTGGGAATGCTTTTCGCACCATACCCTTCGTATTTTAAAGGCGGTCTGTGTGTGTGTGTGTGTGTGGGACTACCGAGAAACCCGGTCTACCCACTTAACCCCACGGCGGCCTACAACGGCAGTCGGGAGGAACACTAGGATCGAGTTAGTGGCTTCTGGTGTCCCCCTGCCATACCCCACAACTGGGGTACGTCCCGGGGTGACTGGGTTACGAAGGACCTGCAGCAAAACATCATTTCTTTTTAATTTTTGTCTATCTGTTGGCTCCAGCTAATCTCTGGAACAGTTAGATCAACTGCTCTGCATCTGCTACTCAAAAGTCACTTCACTTTGAAATCCTTTCCCTAAAATCAGGGTGAAAACCGGTAATATACGGTGTCTAGAAAATAGCTTAGTATTGAATTTCTGTATGGTAAGACTAATCTTAATACTTTATTTCTTATTCTTGTAGATAAAGCTATAAAATTCTCTCTTAAAAATAAATTGTGATTCGAAATAATTTTTTGCTTGTTTCCTAGAATGTTGAAAGTTATAATGATGAGTTTCTTTATAACAAAATAAAAATAACATTTTCTTTTAAGTCCTCACATATGCGATATAAAAACATTACCACGAATAAATATAAGAATGTTAATATTTAAATGTTCTAAGAGTTTTTTCTCAATTTGTCACTATTCATGCATCACAGAGGTAAATGGAAGCAGCAGGATGCGAATGGCATGAACCTACACTGCTCGGCGTGTTCATGAAAATTCCTATACCCGATAACTGGTGACTAAAGACTGAAGAAGAAAAATAATCACCAATAAAATTTATTAGTTCTATGTTGTACATAGGCTCTTAGAAATGTGGTTTTGGCCTATTTTTCAAATTAAAATTCATTATTTCTGATCCAGCTGAATCCATATTGAGTTAGTTACAATGACTTAACCTAGTGTTAGTATTAAAAATATATAAGTCCATGCAAATTATTAAGTGTACAACCACCTTGATATGAGGGGGGAGTCCCACCAATCTGAAAAGACATTCAGTCAGGATGCTGTTGGAGGAGGAGCGGAGGCGCGTTAGCATGTAAGCGCAACGCTTCCGCATTATAACAACGAAGCCATCGACCTCAGTTCATTTAATTTTTTATTTACAGAAGTCTTTCTGGTTACTCTCATTACGTACTTGCAAGGCTTTAGGTATGGTCTCAATAAAAAAGTTCTGTAAATTCGGATCTGTTACGACACGAAAGATACGACACGTACAATGAAACAAAATTAGAAATTTAAATCCGTCTAATTTCAATAGCCAGGCGATATCTAGTATAACTATTTTATTTTGCTTTCTAAATCTGTTCAAAATTTAAGAAATAATTCTTAATTTTGCGTTTTCTGAGAAGACTGATTTTAAGAATACCTACACTTAATTGGTAAACATAATACCCTGTTCGTTTCCCTATAAAACATAATAGCAATTTCACAAACACGTGTCGGTAACAACGTAAAACTTGCCGATACTAACACAAGGCAAGAGAAACATAAGAGAAATAATTATAATAGGCGTTACAAGGCACACAATATTTAATTAAAACGATGTCTACAACGAACAATATACGTGTCTTAGAAACTCCTGAATTAAATTTGAGGAAAAATGAGACGGGCGTTGTACGGTCTAGGTGAAAATTGAAAAGAAAATTACAAACCAGGTTTGATGTATTATTCATTGTTAAGAAGGTTATTAATTTCATTAACTATAATTTAGTTATTTTATAATTTAATTTTGTTATCATTTATGATGGATTCTTGGTTTAGTGGTTAATGATCGTGACTGTTACGCCAGGTCGCTGACTTGATAATTAGAAAGAAAGAAAGAAAAGTATTTATTCATGATCACACACACACACCGTAAAACAATATAAATAAATACAGGTTATATGTTCATTACTAGGAGCTGCATCGGCTGTGTGGACTAGAATGGGTTGCTATCTCAGCTCCAAATTGTGCGCTGACCGGGCATCGCTGGTTTTCAGATGACACCATGTAAATGGCAACACAATCGTGTTATTATCATCATCATCAACAACAACGTCCAAATAGTATATTGTTGATCATAGGCTTTCTTTAGGTTTATAGGGACGCTGACCAGACGAATTATTATTAAAAAAAATATATATAGCGCTGTTGTCTTGGTGACTGAAGGCTCTCAGGATTCTTAATCCGTCACCACGCTAGTTATGTAATGAGCACGATCATTTGTTCTGTCTCTGGGTGTACCTAGTCAGCCGTCAGTACTTAGATGGGTGACCGTTTGTGGCATGGTATGAGCGTTTCCGTGATTCGATGATCACGTTAAATAGTCGGTCCTGGTTGTCATCATAACAATCGTAAAGCTTAGTTGGAGGCCTTCGGGCGGCTTAAAAATCAGACGGTAAGATTATGTAGCCACAACGTGTCTATCGTGGGGATGTATGGCCTTAACCCTCTCCTGAGAGGCGACGCGAGCCAAGCTGTGGGACATTATAGCTTGTTGATGACATACTTTACTACTAGGCAACTGATAGAAATACATAAACATACTTATGTAAATACAAACATATTACATGTTTGTATTTACAAAAGTATGTTTAGATATTTCTATCATAGAAAACACCAAAACTCCGAAACAAATAATGGTGGATCACACACACAATTGGACCCGGGAATCGAACCCGAGACCTTAAGGACAGTCGAGTACCTTCACAGCGCCGCCGACGCAGTATAATCCCTACTAATATTATAAACACGAAAGTTTGCAAGAATGTAAGTATGTTTGTTTCTCTTTTACGCGAAAGCTCCTGAACGGATTTGCATGAAACTTTACAGTAATGTAGCTTATATATCAGAATAATAAATAGGCTACTTTTTACTGCAATAATCGAGATACACGCGGGCGGAGCCGTGGGTGGAAGCTAGTAATAGTAATATCCTTTGGTCTTACGATTTAGGGGCGGTGACACTCTGTATTATTAATCCGTCATCTCACAAATTCTAGGAAGGACTGCTTACATTTCTGAAGTACAATAAATATAATCACATTGTTTACTTGCTACTATAGTAATTCGTTCACAAGTTTTGTTTTGTTGATAAAATATTATATGTAATAGAAATGTTAAGTAAATAGGATTGCTAAAGGTTTCTTTGTAACAAAATGTTGACATATTATCAAACAGATAAAATAAATTGAAAATCCTGCCTATTAAAATTTAAAGTCAACAAACGTAATGACGAATGGCCACAAAATAAATCTCTGCTTCAATGATGTAGTTTGAAATTCCAACAAATCATATAATTGTAAATGTTAGTACTTAATAATTCTCTTTTAAAAACTTTTACAGAGAGTTATTACAGAAAACGTAAACGAAAATATTTACACAATCTCTAAAAAGCATTTTCAAGGGCCTCAAAAGTTTTATAATCTGATAAACATTTACCGAAATAATAAGCAAAATAATTATTTCGAATGCAAAATTTATCAAAAATTTGCTTCTATAGTACGACCTTTCGAGCTTCAGTGTAAATGTTTTAAGTATAAAACATTTACACTGAAGCTCGAAAGGTCGTTCTCATCGCACAATCAATTATACTGAATAGAAATTAAGCCCACAATCTTTGAATTAGCAGTCAGGGTGACACATACCACGACGATGATATCGTTAATACAGCTCCAATATTTTTATTTTAACATAATTTTAACAAAAAGAACCGACTCCAAAGAAAAACTATTCAGAGTACCCAAATCGCGACAGGTATGCCATCACATTTAAGGAGTTCACGCGATTCCTCCAAGATACTATCATCAGATCCTTTCACACCACCTCATAGGAGACACCAGTTTTCAAATGAAACAGAATTACCAAATCGGTTCACCCAATCGAAACTTCTGTTATAACAAACATAAAAAAAATACATTCGAATTGAGAAGCTCCTCCTTTATTGAAGTCGGTTGAAAGAACCATATCCGACAAACTAAACATTCATCAACAACCAATTATGAAACTAAACAAAAGACACACAAACCTAAACTGTCCAACGGACATAAATTCACCGCAATCGACACCCGAAGTTATCAGCAAAACTATCATAAAGTATCATTCGAACATCCCGGAGACCCAAGCCACAGTCCGACCTAACTGCCAGTAAATCAGTTGGAGAAATCTATAGTAATCCAGTCGTTGGTTACCCCAGATAAAACTCAATATATATGGAATCTTCTAAAACTGAAACGGCTTTATTAAACTGAGGCCGGTGAACCGAGATTTATAGGGTGCCGGAGTTTCAATTAGGTGAAGGGATAATTTTCATATATTTCGGAGATGTAGTTAAAATAGTTTGTTTTATAATTACTTCTGAATTTAAACCAAAAACTATCACACAAATAATGACCTGTATTCTAAATAGTTTCTTAATTATAAAAGCGATTATTTATTCTATGCTTTTCTTATTCTATGCCTTATTCCCAATATTATTTGGGGTCGGCTACTAGTTCAACTGGTTTTACCTGAATATCAGTTTTTCCAATAAGCGACTGGCATCGGACCTCCGCAACCCTAAGAGAGAACTGAAATTCTTATGTTGAACTAGTTGTCCGAAAATTTGAGGGCACTGACTTCCCAATAACGATTGCCATAGATGTTCATGACAACCGGGACCAACGGCTTTACGTGCTATAGGAGGCATGGACGTGAATCACCGCCAAACTTGCAAATTCCGGGCTACTATTAGGAATTTCCTAAGAAAATACAAGACACTTTTAATTTGAAAGACAGACTGCACGGTTGGCCTAGTGGTTTAAGCGGTCGCCACGCCGCTCTCTACTGCGCCAAGTGTCGTGGGTTCGAATCCCACGTGGGATAACACTTTGTGTGATTCACAAATTGTTGTTCTGAGTCTGGGTGTTCTTTGTGTCCGTTTCATGTATGTTTGTAAAGTCCCCCGCGACACAGGAATTCATATTCCTAATGCGGGAGTTGTCTTTAAAAAAAAAAAAAAAAAAAAAAAACAGTACCTGGGTGACCGACCTTTGCTCTGTTTTTTATATTTATTACTACAACGCCACCTATTCTCTCGAGATCTGTAGTGTTGCTCTGTTGGAGTACTAACCACCAACATTTTAGTATTCCTAAATATGCGATAGTAAGATGCCATATTGTGTAGTCGATTTGAAGATGATATGACGCTAAAAAATATTTCTTAAATTTAAAATAGGAAAATATTAGAATTAATTAAAGGTTATAATAATTACTTGGATATTAAATATGTCATTTGACTTCAGAGACTATTAGTAATTAGAATGTCAGAAGGAAATTTACTTATAAAATAAAATAATATCGTAAGGTGACTAATCTATGAAATAGATTAATAAACTACGAAGTATTATTAATTAATAAATTTTGCTACTTCCATTAACCAAAATCTATCTTTATTATATACTAGCTGTCCCGGCAGACTGAGTCGTACTGCCTCAATCGATAAATAGGAACCTAAATTTTTGTACAAAATAAACTTAAAACAAACAAAAGGAATCCATAATTAATAAAAAAAATTAATACATTTTTATAATATATATTCACCTTTAAAACATTTTAAATTTCAAGACCATAAATAGGCAAATCGGTTAAGCCGTTCTCGATTTTTAGCGAGACTAACGAACAGAAATTCAGTTTTATATATATGTTATTCTTAAATGTTATCGAAATAGAATTTTGATTGGTAATTTTAAAACCGTTCTGTTGACAAACCGCTCCCACTGCCAACTCTGCTTGGGAGTGTATGTTTTCAAACTTCAAATCTAATAGGACGAAGGGGTGGACAAGAGTAAAAAGGAACACGTTATGTAGGTAGGTATATGGTAACAGTATTGATACTGGAGCAGCTTACAGAAGCTGATGTCACTAAAATCACAAGACAGATGCGCAATGGTGTTAATTCTGTTTCTGTCTAAACTATTTTTTTTCCATTTTT
Organism: Phragmatobia fuliginosa; assembly: GCA_932526445.1. NCBI lineage: Eukaryota > Metazoa > Arthropoda > Insecta > Lepidoptera > Erebidae > Phragmatobia > Phragmatobia fuliginosa. The sequence goes on along the minus strand of OW052072.1, from coordinate 18,628,258 downwards.
TCTTATTTTTAGTGTAGCGTATCAAATTCAACTTTTTCTTGAAAAATCCTCCCACACGGTCTTATGACCCCGAGATGTACCCCAGTTGAGGGGTAAGGCAGCGGACACCAGAAGCCGCTGATGCAATCCTGGTGTTCCTCCCGACTGCCGAGGTAGGTCGCCGCTTTGTTTAGTGGGTAAACCGGTTGCCCAGGAGTCCCTCACACGCCCTTCGCTTACCCCACGAAGGGTATGGTGCTGGAAGGTATTGGACGTGGCGACACAGGACTGATTGCAGTGGAAAAATTTGGGGAAGGCCTTTGTCCAGCGTCTTTTGACCGAGAATATGACGATGAAATGTTTCTGACAACACTTCAACACTTCAGCAAAAGAGGAAAGAATATTTCCCAAGTAAATTTATTCGATTTGCTCTGCACTCAAAGTTATATTGAGGTTTGAGGCAGACTTATTTAAACTAACGAGCAGCTAATCAGTGTTGATTAAAGAGTTTGCATTCGGCGGAGCTGCTTTGATCACTGCATACGCATACATTAAATTATAATTTTGAAATGAAATCAGTTTGATATATATATTTTACTCGAAGCTTGCTGCTGACTAAAATCGGACAAGTGTGAGTCGAACTCGTGCATGAAAGGTTCCGTTTATCTATATATTTCAAGTAGACGCTTGAAATGTATAAAATCGCTAGCTGTTTGTGTTATTAATATCGATAAAAACTCGGCCAAAAATCGTCTTAGAAACTCTCTATTGTTTTTAAAAGAACTATCTAATGATACTCCATTTGATGGGGTAGCCGCGAGAAAAAAGAAACATCTCCACTGTAGGTGTAGGGGAGGTACCCCAAATAAAAATAAATTTCATAATTTTATTGTAGCACTTTGTCGACGTAATTACAACACATAATTAAGCAAAGTTTCATCTTTCTAGCACTTACCGTTTGGAACCTTCGGAACCCATAAATGACGAAAAAACACAGTTGTTTTATGGAAGCCCTCTTGAATATTTATTTTATTTTGTTTTTTTAAAATTTGTTGTTATAGCGGCAAGAAGAATACACATCACTGAAAATGTCAACTGTGTAAATATCACTGTTAATATAATAGGTTCCCGTTTTACTTTTTATGTACGAAACCCTAAGTATAAAAATAGCATGAAAGTTAAACATAAATTCAACTATAATCTAGAGCATAGAACACATGATAGCAAACATCCCATAATTCCGAAAATAAACTGAAAATAATGAGTTCTCTAGATGCAAATACAATTCACATGAAATTTATCTTTTAAACGGCCTAAGAGAGCCGTTTTCGTCTAACAATCGAATAATTTACTTTCCAAGACAAGTTAAGTATCCAAACTTTTTTATTTTAAGGAAAATAAAATGTTCAAAATGAAATTGTTACTTTGTTCTGGACGCTATTTATGTAGCGTAATGTATTAAATTGTAATAATTTAATGTCAGCTAATTTAATGTAGTTTATTTAAACTATTTAACTTTGTTAAAATTAGAATAATATGTGCGTCATGAAGTAGGAAGTTGGAACAACTAGATAATAACCTCAAGCATCTTACACATTACTCATGTTAAACGAGGCAGATATAATATAACTAGCGGCCCACCCCGGCTTTGCATGGGTGAATAAAGGTAATCGCACACTTATCAGAGGCGAACGCGTCGAACGAGCCGAACGAAACGAATTTTAGAATTCTTTATATAAAATCTCATGAAACCTCGCACACTTACCCGCGTCGAATCGTCCGCATCTGGAAGAACCCCAGAAATCCTAGACGAATTCGGATGACGTCATAAAATTCGCGGATGATGCGGGTCGCCTCGATCGAGGCGACCGCATTCTATCAGTTGCGTATGACAGAGCAACGCACGAGTACTATTTCTTGAAATGATTTCGGTCGATGCCTTCGGCGCGATCGATTCTTCCGTTGCGGATAAGTGTGCGAGGTCTCCTTGACTTCGGTTCGTTCGGCGCGTTCGGCGCGGATAAGTGTGCGATCACCATAAACGGATGAAAGGCATTTAAAAAATATTTGAAACTTGACATATTAAATACTAAAACCTTCCAAAAGAATCATTCTATTCATTACTAAAAACAGTATGAAAATCAGTGTAGTCGTTTTTAAGTTTATTGCAATCATACATTTAGACAGATGCGGCAGAGGACTTTGATTTATAATATGTAGTGATTCGAGTTCGATCACAGACATGAAACATAATGTGTTTTGTTCTGGATGAGATGTGTAACATCGCCCTCTGGGTTACTACTTCCTATTCAAAAGGCCCATATTAGAAATGCCGTACCTACTTTACGTGGATACAGCAAAATATAGAAATATATTACAATATTAAACTAAACGTACTATTCAAATTGAACCCACTTTTATGTACGAGACTGCCAATGTAATTTTACTCTGCATACAGATCCCTCTTCATCATTGATTCTTTGGTGTTGCACTCACCAACGAAGGCAACGAAATACAACAGCACGAATGCTGTTATTTTTACATTTGTCTTCTATATTATATGCAACTATATATATATATTTATAACCGACTACCTCGTTGGTCTAGTGGTTAGCGTATGCGACTGCTAATCAACGGGTTTCGGGTTCAAATCCCGGGTCGGGCCAAAAAGTGTTTTTGGGGTTTTCTTAGGAAATTCCTAATAGCTGCCCGGAGTTTGGAAGTTTGGCGGTGATTCGCGCCCGTGCCTCGAAGAGCACGTAAAGCCGTCGGTCCCAGTTGTCATGAACATCTATGGCAATCGTTATTGGGAAGTCAGTGCCCTCAAATATACTGACAACTAGTTCAATCTTCGAATTTCTTGTTCTCCCTCAGGGTTGCGGAGGTCCGATGCCAGTCACTCCGTGAAAAAACTGAAATTCAGGTAAAACCGGTTGAACTAGTAGCCGACCCCAAATAAACTTAGGAATAATGGCTAGGAGGATGATATATATTATAATTATAACCATACTTAATATAAACTGATTCATTCATTATTTTATTATTCTTTCCATTGTCTGGTTCTTTTCACTATCCAACGTTATATTTACATATTCATAGTCCTGTTATGACAGATGTCAACGTGGATAATTCATAGCCTTGTCTTTTGTAAAGGAATCCTTCGCCACACTCATTAGGCAGGGCTGCAGCCTCTGTGGTAACTTTTCAAAACATTTCGCGTTGAAAACTGTTTTATTTGAATAGGAACGGACTGAGTGTTACCTATGGGTGAAATGCAGACACCCGAGATTTGATTCAATAATAAAATAAGTTTTGTTTGTCACATTTCTATACACATAAATTTTTCGTAGTAAAAACATTTGTTATGATTTCATTGTAGTCAGAAGCAATCGAATGGGTTGATTTAATTAAATATTTATATTTAAATAAACAAATATTTCGGGTTTCTTACACACAATGTCATCTAGTCCCAAATTAAGCAGAGCTTGTATTATGGGTACTAAAAATATATAAGCATACTTTATCTTTGTAAATACATAGAATATATACATAGAATATACATAGTACATAGTAATATATACATAGAAAACACCCAAACTCCGAAACGAATATTTGTGGATCACACAAATATTTGGTCCGACCCGGGAATCGAACCCGAGACCTCTTCTCTCTCTCTCTTCTTGATCAGCAGCCGTATACGATAACCACTAGACCAACAAGGCAGTCAAAAATTTAATACCTAACAGTTATTTATTCGTAGCCTAACAAAGAGGTTAGTTTAAAGAGATGTAATTAGACAATTTTATTTATATTGTTATTTAATGGTATTTTAGGTAACCAGGCAGCATATGATAGTCACTAGTGGCTACAAGAATGATAGTTTTATAAATTTTCCGCGGCTCCACACGCGTGTATCGGTCTATGTCTAATCTTTATGTCAAATTTTATTGAAATCGTTGGTGCTTCAATCGTGAAACCGTCAAGACAGATTTTCTTTCGAAATTTATAAATTTAGCATTTAAACTTTCGCGTTCCATGCTAATTAATATTATTTTTATGCCAGTCAGCCTGTGACCACGGCCAGTGCAACCTGGTCGAAACGTCAGGCAAATCAGAGGTATGTAATACCTTTAATAAGTGATCGCGTTAATTCCCGTAAACATAATTTTAATTTATAAATTTAGTATGGATTTGACCATAATAATTTCAGTTTTTGAACTGACAGTCTTCTCTTCTCTCAAGGAACCTTAAAAATAAAGGTCAGTCAAATCGTAGTCTTATCGTGGAAGGTGAAGCACAAAAAGATTTGTGAAAAGTCTTTTTAGTTACACAACGTTCCGGCAGACGGAAATGAATCCGGACCTTGAAACTCTGGAACAGAGCTTGTTACCACTGAACTAATGAGTCATTTAACCTTTTTTAAGTAAATAAAGAATTACATTAAATTCATAAGCTTCGATTTCAATTTTTTTTTAAAGGCAGCTCCCGCATTAGCAATTTAAATGCAGGGGACTTTACAAACATACATGAAACGACCACAAAGAACACCCAAACTTAGAACAACAATTTCCTGATCACACAAAGTGATGTCCCATGTAGGATTTGAACACCACGACACTTGGCGAAGTAGCAAGCGGTTTGGCGACCACTTACACCACTACGCCAAACGTGCAGTGTAACTAGGCCAATATTGTACCAAAGTTGCTTTCTATATATTTTCTGACCAAGTTCTGATCAATGCAAACAAAAAAAATCTGCCAAGTGCATGTCAGGCCACGCACAGTAAAGGGTTCCTCAGTCACGTGGATTTAAAATCGTATCCAATAGATAATTATTATAGTCCAAGATCCCAGAGCCGCCAGACCTACGTCATTTGTGCAAAGCTGAAATTTTCAGGATTATTAGTACAATGTCTTGTTAAGATGTATGCGTACCCATTAGCTTGAAAGCGGGGCCGGTGCTGAGGTAGCGCGAAGTACAGATTGATAAAAACCTTACTTACCTACGTTAGAGGTGCAAAGCTAGTATTTACAATTTTTTTAAAAATATTATTTAAAATTAAAATTCATTACTGCCAGACACTTTCCGTGGGCCATTACTTCTGCCAGACGTCTTGAAAGTTGTGAAAAAATTAGGTTAACTACGTTATAGTAGCAAACCTAAATTTTATACATATTATCTAAGGTAGGTACTATTTTAAGACCCTTTGTATGGGGCCAGACCAGTCCGAAGGGCCAATCATCCCCCCAGATACCTTTAAATATTTGTAGTAATTAGGAAGCTGAGGTATATCATCTTTGGTATTATTTCAAGAATAGAATTGTAAATTATTAAATGGTTTTTACACGCTTTTCATTAGCTTCACCTGTATGTTTGTTTGTTTGTAACCAACTCCTATGGGTGCGATTTTGACCCACTTTAAACGGCCAGATTTCGTATACTTGTATATACTTGTAGCTATTCACAACATCAACGAAATCTGGCCGTTTAAAGTGGGTCAAAATCGCACCCATAGGAGTTGGTTACAAACAAACAAACATACAGGTGAAGCTAATAAATGAGCGTGTAAAAACCATTTAATAATTTACAATTCTATTCTTGAAATAATACCAAAGATGATATACCTCAGCTTCCTAATTACTACAAATATTTAAAGGTATCTGGGGGGATGATTGGCCCTTCGGACTGGTCTGTCCGCATACAAAGGGTCTTAAAATAGTACCTACCTTAGATAATATGTATAAAATTTAGGTTTGCTGTAATTTTAAATAATATTCTTAAAAAAATATGTAAATACTAGCTTTGCACCTTTAACGGTAAGTAAGGTTTTTTAACCATCTGTACTTCGCGCTACCTCACAAACGGCCCCGCTTTCAAGCTAATGGGTACGCATACATCTTAACAAGACATTGTACTAATAATCCTGAAAATTTCAGCTTTGCACAAATGACGTAGGTCTGGCGGCTCTGGGATCTTGCTCTATTATGTTCACGTATTAATGTGTTAATTTTGTATGCCGTTTTCCAAGTGAGCGCATTTTACAAGTTAAGTCTCCATAACTCCTGAATTAATAAAGTCATCTAATCCGTTATAGTTTTCCTTCAAAGTTTATTATGTGGACCACCATCACGAATTTTTCCAGATTTTTTGATCCAGCCGTTTAGCTTTTAGAGGGGGGGGGGGGGGACGCCCTGTTTTTACAAAAAAGTGCCCTTTAAAGTGGAATTTCTCGCAAACGGATACCTGAATCAAAAAATCGTCTTAGAAACCCTTTATTGTTTTTAAAATACCTATCTAATGATACCCCACACGATAGGGTAGCCGCGAGAAAAAATTTACATCCCCACTTTACGTGTAGGGGAGGTACCCCAAATAAAAATATTTTTCAAAATTTTATTATAGCACTTTGTCGGCGTAATAACAATGCATATTAATGCAAAGTTTCATCTTTCTACCACTTACCGTTTGGACGGTAAGTCGAGGACGGACGGACGGACGGACGGACGGACGGACGGACGGACGGACAGACGGACATGACGAATCTATAAGGGTTCCGAGTGATATACTTCGGAACCCTAAAAAATGTTTTAAAAGTAATGACAAATACGAGTAAAAGTTATTTATCGAGTTAGATAATAAAGATTTTTGAGGCAAACGGTTCACTCAAGTGTGTACCTAATACTGCCCAAGGATCAAAAACCAGAGTTGTAATACCTTGCCACCTATTAAGTTTTTGTGTCAGAAACAAGTGAGATTCGGACTCTAGTTACTTTAATCAGTCGCTAAAAATAATCAAAAAATTGCTTCCCGTCAGTGTTCTATAGGGCCAGACCCAAGAGACTAAATTTGCCACTCAAGATTTCGAAACAATTCGAAAAAAAAACGGCCTAATCACGTCTCCAGACCACATAACAGTTGAGTACACACGTTGAGCATGCAAAGGATTCTCAACAATTGATCTTGGATTTTCAGAAGCCCTAATTCGGCAATTTGCTTGTTGACTTACCCTGACAAGCGAAAATGGGCTTCGTTTTTTCGTGTCCCTGAATGGTGTGCTATGTGGTCTGGAAATGTGATTAGGCCGTTTTTTTCGAAGATGAGGCTGGAAATAAGGTAACAGTAAAAGGATCACGATATCGCGAGATGTTAACAACTTAATTTTGACCTATTATTGATGATGTGGATTGATTTGCAACAGAACGGTGCCACATGTCACACATCCCACACAGCCAATGAAATGATCAATTTATTGCAAACGAAATTTCCCGAACGCATAATTTCACGAAATTCACTGGATTATTATTTGTGGGGCTATGTTAAGGACAGAGTCTACACGGAGCTAATCGAATCGATTACAGCATTAAATCTCAAAATTCGTGATGAGATTAATGAAATTGACCCGCCATTTTGCCAAAAAGTGATTTAAAACTTTGATGAAAGAATCGACATTTGTCAGCGTGCTCGTGGTAGACATTTGTAAGATATCACTTTTCATTCCAATTGCCAAACTTTTCTATTTATAATGAAATAAAAATTTGAATTATCTTCATATAAATTCTCTGTTTTAGAAAACAAAGTTCTTGTTGAAAAATTCGATAAATAAAAAGACTTGCCAATATAGATCTTTAAGAACTCATAACGCCCCACTGCTGCGTTCGGGTCTCCTCACAGAAAAGAGTTTAGGCCATACGTCCCTACGCTAGTCGAGTGTGAGTTGGGGACTGGCAAGTCACGTTGTGGCTACCTTAATCTTGCTGTTACGTGTTTTTAAGCTGCCCGAAGGCAAGGCTTCAAACTAAGCTTCACGACTGGTATCTTAGATAATAATCAGGACCAACTGCTTAAAGTGACCTCCGAATTATGGACACGCTCATGATATATCATGATACAAACTGTCTCCAATCTAGATACTGACTTCGCCGTCATTGCTTACCTTCGGTGATTTTTTCCAATCAGGTAAGGTCACTCGGTTTAGAGCGCTCGACGTCAAAATGGTTGTTCCACACATAAACTGTTTTAAATCAAAATCAAACTCAACTTTAACACAAGAGCCTCTCAATTTATTTATTGTAATATATTTTAAATGTTTCAACAGAATCCTTAATAGACTAGTGCTTTTAATGTTTGAAAACAAAATAAATTATAGTAGGATGAAACCCATTGTAAAAGGAAAAGAATAGTACAAAAATTAAAGGAAAAATAAATTACGGGCGATCTGAGGTCGGGAAGGGGGAGAGGGGGGGGGGGTTTAAGGGAAAAAAATGGCTTATCTCGATTTCCTGCAAAACTACAAGTCCTATGGAAAAAAGTTAAATAGCAAAGTTGTAGGTAATAAATCTACATCTACATCTTTTGCATTTACACTTTTTTCACATAACCTCAAATTTTATGTGAAAAATTCAAAAAACCAAGTTTTTGGTTTTTTATTTTTATCTTTTACAAATAAAATTATTTTTAAACGAAATTTGTGAAAACTTAGCTTTTCATGTCCTGAATACACCGTAATTTATTTGATTTGAAATATGTTTTTTTTTACCTCATTTTGACTGAATACCGAAAAAAATCCCTAATTTACAATCGAAAATTCGTCCGTCAAAATATGAACTTTTTTTAAAAAAATAGGGTGTTTTCTATTCGATGAAATCTCTACTTTCCCATGGTGTAAATATATATGACGAAACGGTGTGCCCGGTAAGGTTTTTAAAAACAGTGACGTCATTACTATTATTATTATTGGAGTATTCCATTTTCAGAAATAACTTAAAATAAACTTTACTTCAACCAGAACTCACTTTTAATTAGTATTGATTACACAGCTTCGAATATTTCACAATAATTTAGGTGTTTGTGTCCGAGCGCAGACAAACGAATCCTCGCTCTGCTGCAGCGGGCGGCTTTTTATAGGCATTGTAGTTGCGAGTTGTTTACGTCTTTGAGAACACGTGCAGCGATGACGTAGGTCGTTGAATGTTGTGTTGCGCCGATATATATATATACAAGGTGTAACCAGACGACTTCCGAAAACGAAAGATGCAGCTTCAGCACCCCAAATCTAATTAAAAAAAACAAACAGTTGTCTTTAAGAAAAATTTTAAATAAAACCTTTTAATAGCCAAAAATTTTTCATAGGTCACTCAGGTATTAAATTATCTTAAAATAGTAATAAATATGCATATACGCATATACTTTATAGAAGATTCTGCAACTTTCTCAAAGTATTGTAAATGTTTTATTTAATATCAACTTTATTATTTATTTCTTTATTAATTATAGTAGTATATTTAGATTTGCAATATTTTTGTTTATCATTGTAACATGCAATCTTACGTTTTTCGAGTGATTAAAGTGTAAATTTTAATAAATATCTAATTAACGATTAAAAAAAATCGAATTCGAGTTTATTCATTTTTGGCATTTTCTGAGAAGATTTACCATGTTCATAAATATATATTTTTAAACCATCGGAAAGTACAGATTTCATCGAATAGAAAACACCCAATTTTTGTGGAAAACGTTGATATTTTGACGGACGAATTTTCGATTGAAAATTAGGGCTTTTTTCGGTATTCCGTCAAAATGAGGTGAAAAAATAGATATTTTAAATCAAATAAATTACGATGTATTCAAGACATGAAAAGCTAAGTTTTCACAAAATTTCGTTAAAAAATAATTTTATTTGTAAAAGATAAAAATAAAAAACCAAAAACTTGGTTTTTTTGAATTTTTCACATAAAATTTGAGGTTATGTGAAAAAAGTGTAAATGCAAAAGATGTAGATCTTTTTATTACCTACAACTTTGCCATTTAACTTTTTTCCATAGGACTTGTAGTTTTGCCGGAAATCGAGATAAGCCATTTTTTTCCCTTAAAACCCCCCCCTCTCCCCCTTCCCGACCTCAGATCGCCCGTAATTTATTTTTCCTTTAATTTTTGTACTATTTTCCTCCTTTTACAATGGGTTTCATCCTACTATAATTTATGTTCACTTTTTGTTATTTTAAGAGGTTTCTACCCTGGTCTATAAGAGTTTATCATTATTTTACTCGTCACGTACTACCTTGTCTATCTAGCGTGAATAAACAAAAACAACACGACGACGTGTTAAAATGACGTGTTCTGAGTTTATAACGTGATGATTATAACAAGAGGAAAAGCTCACGTAACCTGTTTGTCACGGTGAGATATCAGTCTGAATGTTGACTGAATAAATATTTTCTCAAAATGTTAACATGCGAATCAAGATTAATACTTATCAAAACATACTTAATATTATGCTAGCTGATGCCAGCGGTTCTGCTCGCGTTCTAGGGTATGAAAAATAGATGATGCTGTTTTCAAATCCACCCGATATGCATCCAAAATTTCATACAAATCGGTTCACCCGTTTCGGAAGAATTTGATAACAAACACCGTGACACGAGAATTTTTAAGAGATGTATGTAAATGACTGCGCACATTAGTTTAGCGGTTAACGTATTCGAGTGACGATCAAGACAAAAAGGACGGGGCAAAATGTTTTACTGAGTATTTCTGACTATGATGATATGGTTAGTAACGATCTAGAGTTCAGAAGTAAGGGATTGAATCTCCGAGCCTCGGAGAGTACATAAAGCCGTAAGTTCTGTGCCTGATCTCTTCTCGAACGTGACGGATAGCAATCCCAGAGGGTTTTGAGAGTCAAGGAGCAGAGAGTGCATCTATGTTTGCGCACATACCCGTACTTTATAACTTCTCCTGCGTATTTCACTAAATGTACATAATTATATAACATTAATACAATCCTGAGTACTTCGAAGAGTCCTGATTTATACTTTTGGTACAGGCATGTTCAAAAAATTTTATGATCTTGAATCTTACATTTTGTTTCCTAAACAAAACAAAATGTATTTAGCTAAAAAACCCGACTTAAAATTAAAAGATTTATCTAAATCGGTTCACTCACTCGAAAGTTCTGAGGTAACAAACAAGAAATACAGTCAATTTGAGAAACCTCCTCCTTTTTTGAAGTGGATTAACAAATGACCAACGAACTTTATTCCTCCTTTACTCAATAAAGACCCTCTCTTACCCCTGTGTACATTACGTATTTTATAAGCACGAAACATATACTACAACACAGATGTTCTTAAAATCCTTTATAAAGAAATATCGTAACAATATCGTGGTTCATACTAAGCCCATGCTGGCGCATTAGAATGTTATGTGAACTATACGCCATATTGGTAGCGCGGCTGCGAGACCCAAAAATGTTTTATGCAACAGACTAGAGCTTAAGAGGATTGCACGAGAGTTATTTTATGTCTTCAAGTGATTTTTACGCTCTGTTCTAGAGAGATTCTTTTGAAATATAGGGAGCCGAGATGGCGTATCAATTGCACTGCACTGCATTCTTATATCAATAGAGGTAAAGTATGAAAGATTGTATTTGATAATCTCTGTACCTATTACACCAAGTTTGATTATTTTACAATAAAAAAAATTGAGCAAGTGCGTGTCAGGATACGCATAAATGGGGTTCCGTAAGTCATCTATTATAATGGTAGGGAGATTTAAATCGTGTGCAATAGACAATTGTTATCTTAACTTATATTTTTTTTATTTTTGTACGAAGTTTTCCAAGTAAAATAACTATAACTCGTAAAATAAAAAGGGTGCACGAGAGGAGCCTCCCCGAGCGACGTAAAAAATAGAATAAGAGTCCCGACGTCCAGCGTACCCTGGACACCTAACACCCGGTATCGCAGAGTTTAGGTTACAAATCCTCTCACCACAACTGATCAACACAAGGCCAAACGCAATCCGCGTCGCCGAGCACTAGGCCAAAATCAACCGTGTTGCTATTGATACGATAAGAAGAAGAATAAAAAAGTTATCAAAACCGCTATACTTTTCCATGAAAATTTAATATATTGGCTACTATCATGATTTTTTTAGATCTTTGAGCCAGTCGTCTAGCTTTTAGAGGGGTGGGGGGCACGCCCTGTTTTTATAAAAAATGCAATTTAAAGTTGAATAATTCGATAACGCGTACCTATATTGAAAAAATAGTTTTGGCAAACTCACAGTATTTTTGAAAGATCTTTCTAAGGATACCCCACACGATGGGGTAGAGGCGAGAAAAAAAAAACATCCCCACTTTACATGTAGGGGAGTTACCCCAAATAAAAATATTTTTCATAATTTTATTGTAGCACTTGGCCTATTGAGATGTTCCTGCATTATTGAGCTTCCGTTCTCTTACTCGCCAACGAAACAGTCTAGGTGTAATAACCTATAATTGAACGACCACAGGGCATGCATTTTGTGTTTTATACTCATGTGTGTATAATTTGTTGATGAGCAAAAAAAAAATCAGCAATAAACTCAACAGCCCGAATGCTGTCATCAGAATAGAACCGCTTTAGTCGAGCCGGCTCATAAGCCATAGCTGTTGGACATAAGCCTACGTGGCTCTGCTACCTCATAAAACTGCTTGAGAAATGATTCCCGTGATATGCGACTTTCACGTAGACGCAGCCATAGGTATAAGGTAGTTTTATAATATAGGTGGTAAACGTTCTGAAGGTGGTAAGTACACCTGCAATGTTAGAGAACGTGCATCACCTATTCCCCTTAGCCTGAAATATGAGAGTGGTTGGGCCTTCGGTAAAGAGACGCCGGATGCTTAATAGCTTTTATTATATCAATTTTTTCATCAATCATTTTTTTTTAATTCCGTGTGGTGACGGATTAAGAATACAAAGTGTCACCACCCCTATTCATTCCGTGGGTGGGTGTCGTAAGAGGCGACTAAAGGAACAAAAAAAGCAGCTAACATCACTGCCAAGAGAAGGAAAACTTGAAACAAACCCTTTACCAACCCGTCTGACCAGTGTGGTATAGTAGGCCAAAACCTCCTTTCGAAGGAGAGGCCTATGTCGAACAGTGGACTGTTAAAGGCTGTTGATGATATCAATTTTTAGGTGGACTTTCTAATGTCATCATTTTTAATGATAATGAACTCGTCAGGGTCAAATAGATCGTCTCAACAGGGACAGACATAGTATAGTGCACAAGTGTGTGCGCCAACATAGGTGCACTTTTTGTTCTATACAACTACACTGCAATTAAATATTCATTTACCTATATTTATAAATAAACTAGCTTTCGCCTGCGACTCCGTCTGCGTGTGTTAGATTAGAGAAAAAGATGAGATTAAACATACATAGCGATAGGTTTTATGTATTAAAATATTAGAATATTTAGAACGAATTATAAGGACTTTGGTCTAACAAAACAAAATATTATACATACATAAATTATTACAAAACTAGAGAACATTTTTGTAAAAAGAAAAACACAAATTACTTAGCTTTTAAATCTATAGAATATATTCAATTACTGGTTGAATAGTATAGAGCTCCGTACTGGTCCACGTCTCGACGAGAAGTCTGTCTGTCCAGTCGGAACCCTCGTTTTTATAGGCGACGACATGTATTTTATTCAAGTACCTTAATCAAAGTAAATTATTTTCAGAATGTATTTAAAGTAAACTATTAATACAAACATATATCAATATTTATATAAAATATATAGTTAAAAGTAATAATGATTACATTAAAATTACTAAACAGTGTTTATAGGAAACGACAAGTGAGTAAAACATACGAGTATGTATTTTATCAACTACCGTCATCAAACAATATGTTCAGAAAATATTTAAAGTAAACTATTGACAAACATATATCAATATTTATACAAAGTATTTAGTTATATTAACAAGTACATTTACATGAATCTAACTCATGTATGTCGTTTATTGCAGTAAAAGGTATCCTATGTGTTATTTTGATATTGAAACCACATTACTGTAAAGTTTCATCCACATCCGTTCAGTAGTTCTTGCGTGAAAGAGCAACAAACATACATACATACTCACAAACTGTCGCGTTTATATAACATATTAAGTAAGGATCACAATGTACACAACTATAGCCATTGCTTAACCTTTAAGAAGATTGAGGAAAAACCTAATGCTAACAGTGCGAGTTTATAAACAAAACCCTTTTCACAATAACAGTATATTTATTGAACATAAATCACGAACCAGTATCTTTCCACTTCCATTCTAATAAAAGAACTATCTACTTACAAATATTGCTATAAGTGGCCTTACTCGTGCCGACGTCAGTGGTAGTACTGAACGTCAATTAAGTCCCGAGGATTTAGTCGAGAAGGAAAAGTCTACAATTAGTACTCTGTGCAATAGAATTCTAGTTTTTATTTAAAATGATTGCATTCAAGATATTTGTGACAAAGTAGGCATTTGCGTCAGAAATATGTACCCTAAGTAAACTCTAATTAATATTACTGTGGCCGCCCAGTTTACTCATTTTTGTTTTTTTAGCTATTTGCATTCCTCATCAATATCAACTTCAATTGGGGTATATTTTACTTCCGTTGTTATGACTTTAACTAATTGCATTCGCAGATCAGTATAGTGCAAGTTATTCAAGAGTACAAGAAGTCAAGAAACTGAAACCTTCACGATATCAAGAAGCGAAATCATTTTAGTTGTACAAGTGCGAGTAGCAGTGTCGTCATTTAGGGTCGATAATCGGTGTAGTCTAAGTGTTAGCATCATCTCGTGTAAATAAACTGATTGACAAAAAAACCCCGATCGCTCTATATTTCATTTCTATACAGTCCACTCAGTTAAGTCGAAGGGCAGTGGGGTTATCCCCCATATGTTTTTAACAATAATTATTCATAAAACATGAAATTCAGATGTCTATTTTGATTCTCCCCAAGCTACACCGTTGTTAAATGTCATCATGTATGTGCTGTGCATACGTGCGAAATGGTACGCTAAATATAAGTTGGAGCCGACAAGTGCTAGAGTGGAGACCACGATTAGGCGAGCTTAGTGTTGGACACCCTGCAGCACAATGATCCGAACGGTGCGTAGTGTCTAAGACCGGGAATGTTAGTGATCTTTGGGGAAGACCTTCGTTCAGCAGATGGAAAACAGTAGCCTGAAGTGAAACAAAGAAAAACAGTCAAGTGGTACTTACACATAAAGGGTTATGTAGAAATGGATAATCTTCTGCTTTTTATAAAAAAATAACCAAGTTTCAAGCGAGTGTAATGTCCTCTTTCGTTATCAAAGAAGAGGATTTTTATTAACAATAGAATAATATAATTATACAGTTATGAAGGCACCGATCGATCTGTACTCTCTACTTGTTTACATCCATCGATCATGTTATCTTACCGATACTAATAAGATAGTGTGTTTGCTAGTTTGACCTTCTTACCAACTAAAACGTAGACTTATTTTTATATATATAAAGGGATAGTTTATGGGCTGGATATGGTAATTTGTTTCCCGGAGAAAACATGGTTTCTATGATAAATATATAATAGTTCGGGGACCACGATAGCCAATTTATTTCGCCAACATTTGCTAATAGAATTTATTTGTATATAAACATATATAGGTAAATTTAAAGAAATTTTACTTATGCCGTTTCAGCAATTAGTAACTTATGATTCAAATTTTTTTTAAATAATTCTTTTTAGCAAGAAATGAACAGCCGAAAGAACTGAAAATGAGAATTTATTAAACTCTTATTATTTAACTTTAATAACTAACTTCTTAAACTAATGTGAGCATACCCAAATAAATATGAGTCGGCGCCAAAACAAGAAAATTCATTAATTACATAAATCGTGATGACACGCCCTTGTTTGATTTACTTATTTCTTTAAAGTTAACGTACGTAATTTAGTTCTCTTTGTTGAATGATTGTTTGGTTAAGTTTAAGAAGTAAGTTATTAAAGTTTTATTATCAATAATTTTATTATTTTTTGCTTTTCATTTCTGTCGGCGGTACAATTTTCTGCTAAAGTTTTATTATTAAACGTTTTCGTATTTTGCAACGAAAACAAAGCTTTTCATGTCAGCACTCGTTTGAAATAACAAATAAAAATCATTAAATGTACGCAAAATGTTTGAATAAAAATACAAAAACAATGTTTGTTGTAATGTGCATTTGGCAAATATGTTATGATAAAAGTAAAAATATAGAAACAACGAATACAAAAACAATAAAAAAAAAGGTAGGTATGTTGCAACAAAGGGAATATATATTTCAGTTTTATTTTGCGCAAACAAAAAACAGAGGTATTTAGCAGGTGTATCTATTAGATATTAAAACATAATGCGTAGAGACTATTATTACCCGAAATAAATACCGACTCTAGTCGGTCTGAGACCTACATATTTATTAAGCTATTGATAGCTTTTATTGCGGGCTTTGAGCGCGGCGAGCGAATCAATTGCGTAACGAAAAAACCTAACACCCTAAAAAAGGATAGAGAATATGATTGTGACTGCAGTGCCTAGTGGATATGGATATGCTCATATTACTATTATGTTCTCTGTTTAGTTGTCATTGTCTTTCGGTTAATAGGATAGTACCTATTGTTTGGCAATAATATTGTTAGAATGTATGTTGGTATAAAAAGACAGTGTATATTGTTAAGTAAACTTGAATTAATATCAAAGAAGAAAATACTGCCTACATAAAAAATAAATAAATAAATATAATTGCTTAAGTTGATACAAAATGCTATGCAATAGCTTTACCGCGGCAGTCCCAGAGTGCCACACGACTGTTTTATTTATCCCACACATCGTTCGTTGGGGCTGTTCAAGGAGATTTTACCATGTAAAAAAGTGGGATTCAGTTGAACAATGTTGTAAGCGGCGGCTGATCAAACGGTATTGGGATCGATTCCCATGTTTTTCATACAATTATTGGGCTGAGCTAGAATGTCTAACCACCAGACCAACAAACCCGATGATCGCTATTGACGGAACACTTTTCTTTAACAATAAACATACATAACATTTCCAGTAAGAAAACACTAATGTTCCAACTTAATAACGCTCTCAACGGTCGCAATAGCTCACTTGTTCTTTGACAAATAGAGATCGATTATGGTGCAACATTGCCCACTTATTTTGTGTTTGCCATGTTACTTGCTATCTTATGGGGAAGTCTTGTAATCAGACTTTCCTCTGGAATTCCTGGGATTTTTTTGGATAATTCAAAGGATCTAGATTTTTATTATATTAGTAACGTTAAAAAAATTGTAAACCATTCTAAATTAATAGTAAATAGAAAAAAATATACAAATAAATTTGATTGAAGTAATTATTTGTATTTTCAAATTAATAGCTTTTTACTTAATGCACATATGGTAATCAAATTTATCAGTTATTAATAAGTAATGATATTAACTTAATGAAATTTCCGCAAAGAGATGAACTTTCTCCAAAATTATAAAATTAGAGAGCGAGAGAGAGAGAGAGAGAGAGAAACAATAGAGGAGATGACGCGTCTTGTGTCACGTCATCACCGTGTCACCGTGCCTTACCTTGTCTTACTGTATCATTGTATATGTTTTAAAATAGCATATAATAACAATATCCAAAAATAAAATTCTACCAAAATATAATAATTACCTTTGATGTACGTAGGCCTGGGGCTCTGTTAGTACAAAGTATTAAATAGTTTTAAAAAACTAAACAAACACAATTCAAACCCACTTTTAAAATAAAACGTTGAAAATAATTTTAATGTAGAAAGCGTGAGGCGACGTTATTGAAATATTTTTCTACGTTTTAGTTTAAGCGTGTTTGTTTAGTTTTTAGGGTTCCGTAGCCAAATGGCAAAAAACGGAACCCTTATAGATTCGTCAAGTCTGTCTGTCTGTCTGTCCGTCCGTATGTCACAGCTAATTATTTCCGAAACTATACGAGCTATACTGTTGAAATTTGGTCAGTCGATGTATTCTGTGAACCGCATTAAGATTTGTACAAAAATTTTGAAAAAAAACAATACATTTTGGGGGTCCCCATACTTGGAACTGAAACTCAAATTTTTTTTTTTCATCAAACCTATACGTGTGGGGTATCTATGGATAGGTGTTCAAAAATGATGTTGAGGTTTCTAAAATCATTTTTTTTTAAACTTAATAGTTTGCGCGAGAGACACTTCCAAAGTAGAAAAATGTGTGTCCCCCCCCCTCTAACTTCTAAAATAAGAGAGTGATAAAACTAGAAAAAATATATGTTATACATTACCATGTAAACTACCAACGAAAATTAGTTGGAACAAGATCTAGTAAGTAGTTTTTTTTTAATACGTCATAAATCGTTACACGCAATTTACCTTTCATCCAGTCAATACACTAGTAGAAAAACATCGATTAAAGTTACAACGAACTACAAGAACTTTTATATGATGTTACTTGCTGATACGGAACCCTTCATGGGCGAGTCCGACTCGCACTTGGCTGCTTTTTTAAAACTATTTTTTTAGAAGGACTACAAAAGACTAATTTGTTTAATTTTTTTACTAGGTTTTTTTTTCAAATTAGTGTATTGTCGAAATCTGGCGGTTTAAAGTGGGTCAAAATCTCACCCAAAGAGTCGGTTACAAACATACAAACAAACATACAGGTGAAGCTAATAAAAAGCGTGTAATCAGTATGTTTGTCAACATTCTGGTTACCGTAGTAATCAGTATGTTTAGTTTGGAACCTGGCCATATATGAAACACCTTTCCATTATAATTTGGTAATAAAATAAATACAAAATATTTTACCATATTACAAAGGAATCAGCTTTTCCAATAACACACTATCATAAAAGACGCCAAGCGTAAATCTATAAGCATGTTTCCTTTCAAAGCAGCTTAAAAACAAACAGAAAAAATATTGCCCATTCAGTATTTCCCTAAAATAAGTCCACTATTGGTGCACCTTCGTTTAATTCCGCAAGGACTTCTGTTGGTCCAGTCAAGCGAAGCAAAGGGAGCTATGCCAAGGGAAATAAAACATAATTTATAGTATCTGACGCTGCGGAAATCTATTGACAGAAACGGGGTAAACTACTTTCCTTGTTTATTTAAGTGACTTTTGCCTGGTATACGATGTCAAAAATATAGTGGCGGAAACGTTGCGGAAACGTTACTGCTTTAAATGTATACTATGAACTTATATACGAGTATGTACTAGCTGATGCCCGCGGCTCCGTTCGCCTCCTAGGTGTAATGTTGTCTGATTCTCTGACCTACCCAATACGCACACAAAATTTCATACAAATCGGTCCACCCGTTTCGGAGGAATTTGATAACAAACACTGCGAAACGAGAATTTTATATAATAGTAGCTGCGCCGAGCGGTGTTACCCGCGTATTTTCGGGATAAAAAGTTGCCTACTTAGGTGATTAAACAGAACTAATTTTTAAATTAGCCATTTACAAACTATCATTATGGTTGCTATGGAAGTTTGTTATGCATAGCAACCCGTGAAGTTTTGATAAGAGATAAACAGTGATACATTTTGACATCTACGATTTATGTATGGTTATAATCACCTAGCTTTCGCACGTGTACCTTGATTATTGAAGTAAAAAGTAGGCTATGTGTTATTCTGATATATAAGCTATGTTATTGCAAAATTTCATGAAAATCCGTTCAGTAGTTTTTGCGTGAAAGAGCAACAAACATACATACACACATACATACATACACACATACATACATACACACAAACAAACTTTCGCGTTTATAATATTAGTAGGATATTGTATGTATCTATATATATTGTATGTCTGACTGCCTTGTTGGTCTAGTGGTTCGCGTATGCGGCTGTTGATCAAGAGGTCTCGGGTTCGATTCCCGCGTTGGAGCAAATATTTGTGTGATCCACAAATATTTCTTTCAAAGTTTGAGTGTTTTCTATGTATAATAATATATGTATGTATTTACAAAAAAAAGTATGTTTATATATTTATATCAGTTGTTTAGTACCCATAATACAAGCTCTGCTTAGCTTGGTACTAGATGACGTTGTGTGTAAGATGTCCGAAATGTCCGAAATATTTATAGAAATATGTAACTGTGCTAGTTTTGCTCGTTATTTTTATCTACTCGTTAGTATTTGAGTTACTGATACTGATTGCTAAGTCTGAAGAAATAGCTTCAATTGCCACCCAAGACTAATGATTGTGTCGTGAGCATGATAGCTTGATCTGTGTCTGCGTGTTATTTATTACTATTACTAGCTTTCGCCCGCGGCTGCGCCCGCGTGTATGTCGGTTTTCACGGTAAAATGTAGCCTATGTCCTTTCCCAAGTTTAGTTCTATCTTCATACCAAGTTTCATCAAAATCTGTTGAGTGGTTTAGGCGAGAAAGCGTAACAGACAGACAGACAGAGGTACTTTCGCATTTATAATATTAGTAGGGATGCGTGCGGAGTCGGGGTTAAAAGCTAGTATATTATAAATTGTGAAAGTACAACTGTATCTGTCTGTCTGTTACGATTAAATGGCTAAATTGCTGCACCGTTAATAATAAAATTCGGCATAGGGGTACTTTGATTATATTGGCAAAAGAGATAGCTGAATAGCTACTTCTTATAATTTTCAGTGTCCGTGTGGTGACGGATTAAGAATACAAAGTGTAACCCCCCCCATTCATTCCATGGGTGTCGTAAGAGGCAACTAAAGGAACAAAATAAGCAGTTAACATCACCGCCAAGAAAAGGAAAACTTGAAACAAACTCTTTACCAACCCGTCTGGCGAGCGTGGTATAGAAGGCCAAAACCTAGTTTAAAAGGAGAGGCCTATGTCCAGCAGTGGACTGTTAAAGGCTGTTGATGATGATGATGATAATTTTCAGCTCCAAAATTATACAAAGCAGAGGTTAGCTAAATTTCAGTATCAATTTATCAGTAGTTAAGTCGAACTGCCTCACAGAGAATTACAGATATTGGTTAATAATACTAGACATCATTAATTTATGCTAAGTTGCAAACTGTTTACCTGGAACGCTGCCAAGATAATATTTTATCGAGAAAGTGAATGTCGACTTGAATATGAAATCCTTGTTAATTTCCAATGCCTTTGTAATTCTGTTCCGCTTTTATCACTAAACCGCTTAGCTGGCAAGTGTTTCTCGTATCCAACTCTTGGCAGACATCTTGTCCTAAACGCTGCCCTTTTTCTTTGGCATGGTTTGGTGGAAAAATCCTTCAGATTTTTGGTTCATCGGGGACTCAGGAGCCAAGAGTATGAGGTGTGCCCGCTAAAAACCACCCCGAACTATATTTTTTCAGGTCCACCCAGAATCGACGCCGTGTCTACCCAGGATCTATCCTAGGCATAGCTTAGGCTTTCCCTCTCTTCTCGGGTCAGTCATTGTATACGTAGAGATTACGTAGTCAAAATGCCACACCTAGCCTATAAGAGTCCTACACGTTGTCTCCACTCCAGAACTTGTTAACTCCAACGGTTATCGGTTTTGCGGATAATATGGCCATCCCACGGCCACTTCAGCTAGCTAATTTGGAAAGAAAAGATAATTATATGTAACTCATCATCATCATCATCAGCCTATCTCAGTCCATTGCTGGACATAGGCCTCTCCCATTGCACACCACTTTGATCGATTTTGGGCTTATATGTAACTACATATTTAGAAATATTTTTAAAATGTTTTTCTAGCAAATTATATAAAAATAGAATATGGTACTTGAGGTAAATTTAATATCAAAATTACCTTAAAGAATCTACAATCACAGTCATAGTAACTAGCCGCTGGACCCGGGGCCGTCAAAAATACAAAGGCAAGGAATTTCTCATTTTCGATCTCTAAGTTATCTAAGATCTCAATTATTATTTTTAAAGACAACTCCCGCATTCGAAATATACATCCCGTGTCACGGGGGGCTTTACAAACATACATAAAAATGACACAAAGAACACCCAGACTCAGGATTTCTGGACAATTTCTGGTTCACATTAAGTATTGTCCCACGTGAGATTTGAAACCTTGACACTTGGCGCAATAGAAACCGGTGAGGCGACCACTGAAACCATTAAGACAACCGTGCAGTTCAATGAGGCAACGAGCTTCTCAATAAACCGCCAAAAACCATCAATCAGGTTTTGGGGGGCAAATATGTTACTTATTATGTTTTATTTTTAATAAATAAAATAATAATAATACCGTTTTGCATTGTCTGCTTAACATGCATGGTGACCACTATTCTTACTCTTGTTTTCCATCAGCCATACTAGACGCTCATGTAAAAAAATCAACATCATGTATTAAAATGTCAGACAATACCATAAATAGCCATTAAATTTATTTTATGCCACAAAAACTACTAAGAACAGGTACTTGTTACCCACTACTTTATATAAAAAACTTACAAACAAGTTATCAAACACAATTTCAAACTCTAAACCGTTGATATAAAATTTAGATTTCTCGGCAAACGGTTTCTGAAATTGTTAACGATATACAAATTTACTTTTGAACATCTGCTGTACAAGTTTCAACTATATGCTCTTCAAAATAGAGATTATAATATTGGTATCTAAATATTAGTTTTTTTAGTATGACAATGGTACCAATAGATAATCCATGAATAAATGCATGAATAGATTCCGAAATAGTTCTGATATAAGAACCACTAGAGTGCCTTTTTTTACTATGAATTTTGTTTGTGATTTATGTATTCTTTGATAGAAGCTTTCATGTTTTATCGGCCATGTGTAGAATATGGGTCAGAGAAGATGGCAAATGATTGATATGATTATGGTGTCTGTCGAGCGAAGGGTAATCAGGAGATAATATTGTATGATATATGATGTAGGTTTTAATATTGAATCTGATCGTTGGGAAGTAAATTGTGGTGAGAAGATGGATTGATAATGAGAAAAATATCATTGTTACGTCAAATGTTTTACCACCCACCTTTATAGGGTCCACCCAAGTTAATGTATATTATTTATACAGTAGAGAGTAAAGTATGTCCATCATCAAATTATCGCTTACTGATAGCGTTCGCTTTGCCACGCTGAATGGTTATTCTTAGTCTCTGAGATAGAAATGGGCCTTTTGGTGACGAGAAGCGTTGTCAATCAGTTGCTTACCTAATTATTTAAATTTGTTCAGCAATTCAAAGCTTAACATACAAACAGACAGAGATATTTTAGAATTTCATCAACAACTTGATATATAATTGTGGAGGAACGGGAATCGTATTCCTCCGACCAGGCGAGGTGATCATGCCTGGCGGGCCACTGCCCAACAGTTGATGTTGGGATGTTGTATGTATGTTAATCGGCGCGAGAATTTCTCTATTGCGATTCAGGATTAGTAGTTACTCCGTATAGTTTATCCCGTGGTTTCTTCGTAGTTCAGTGTTTCTTCTCTAGATGGCGCTGTTGTATGTTTACGTCGCGTTATATGTGAAAGTCGCCACTTAATTATAAACTTCAAACTACTTACTCATAGAAAAGTGAAATAAATACTTTTTCTTTGACACCAAACTTCAAACGTTTTACTTCTATTTGTCATACAGTTCCTTGACTGTGTGGGTTGTCCTTTATTGAATTTAAACTTAGTTATAATAACAAAAGTTGGCCATCACGCCCCGAAATTTGTGTCACCAATTGACCTTTAAATTCATTTGCTATCTTGAAAGTAGAACTCGGTTCATAAATTGTTATTCTAATATTATTAACTTCTATGTGTTCCTTATAATATTAAAGACTGGATATTAACTGTGGGATTTCTCGTGAGAAAGTGTTTTTTCTTATAATTGAAATCATCTATTAACAGTACACTGCCATGCCTCCTTAGAATGGAAGTTCTGGCCTGGAATATTATCTTGGCCAGAAGGGTTTGTATAGGGTTTGAATCAAGGTTTGTCCATTGTGCGATTGTGACCTGAGTGATTCTTAAGAAGGAATTTTGAACATAAATAATTAGATCCTTAAGCTATTTTAATATTTACAGTAAAAAAAACTTCATACAGAAAAGAAATGGTAAATCGGTTACGTTAGAAAATCATAGAACTCATAAAACAAAGACCTCAAGCACCTACTAACTCAACATACAAAATCATCTGAATACCATTCAAAACACAAAATCAGCCATAATACACAAAATCTTCGCACCAAATCATAATTACAATAATTATAATAACTTTAGCGAGAATAATTCAAATGTTCTTACAAATTTAAGGTTCGAGAAAATTATTTGAAACGCGTAAAAGTCGACATAGACGAAAACTTTTGAGTGTGTTAACAAATAACAAGGTGCTAGCATATTTTATGTGATAATATCTTACCTACGGCAAAGTTATAACAGGCTCCTAGGGAGACGCGTTTGCGTATATTTAACCGAATGCTGCGGATAATGTAATGTACTTTAGGGAGCTATGGGAACAATATTAGAAACTGTATTGCATTTGTGCATCAAAATATTTGTTATTGTAACAGTAGTGTGTTGTCAAAAACCTTAAATAAGTCTAATTTTTTTTTTGGTTTATAGCGAAGTCTAATATTAAAGTATTTATAATTTAACCGTTATTAATGAAATTGGGTACAAATATGATCTAGAAACTGAGAAAGGACATGGGCTACTTTTTGTCGCGATAACCGTTTACACGCGGAAAGCTAGTTTCTCATATTTAGTTCACATTTATGATGAAAACCCAAAAAATTTGGGAGACCTTTTTGATCTTTAATCTGAAGGGGACCCTTTAACGAGGGAATAGGTTAGGTAGTTGTCGACTCGGTATCTCGTAGTAAATAAAAAGAAGTGTATAATTATATTGGACATCTGACGCACAGTCATCTAGAAAAGTGCTGTAAATACATTTATTGCTATATATAAAACACCCAAACTCCGTAAAAAATATTTGTATATTATACAAATATTTGGTCCCACCCAGGAATCTAACTCGAGACCTCTTGATCGGCAATCGCATACGTGAACCACTCAACCAACAAGGAAGGTCACTAGAAGGGATATATTCAGAAGAGTTTTCTTGGAGTGCAGACGTATATTTATTTAAAAGCAACAGTAAATATCCGCACATGTCGTATCCCTAACTTACAAAGAGCAGTTATGTATTAAAACTTCAATATTTAACGAGATTGTCCCATATACTATACATGTACGTACCTATTTAATTTTGTTCAACTTAGTTTTAAAGGGTCTATAATAGGCATACATATATTTTGTAAATAATAGGTATTACGGGAAATTTAATGAAATCATACAGAAGAACAATAAAAAAAAATTGTTTTAAAAAACTAAACAAACAAGCTTTTAAACTCAAAAGTAGAAAATTATTTTAATGTAACAAAGCCTGGGGCGACGTTATTGAAATATTTTAAGATAGCACCTCACGCTTTGTTACGTTAAATTATTTTCTTCTTTTTATTATAAAAGCGTGTTTGTTTAGTTTTTTAAAACATTTTTTTTTTCTAGACTAAAAAAGACTTTTGTTTAAACTTTTTTTTTATTTTTAGTTTTTTTCTTCAAGTTAGTGTATTGTCATCGGTTCTCGCTAAATCTACAAAGTTTGAACGAAATCTGGCTGTTTAAAGTGGGTCAAAATCGCACCCAAAGGAGTCGGTTACAAACAAACATACAGGTGAAGCTAACATAAAGCGTGTAATGACATCCTTGAGTGAGTTCGAAATCGATATTTATATGAAGGCAAATGGCTTGGAAAAGGTATTGTTCGAAATAGAAACTGAAGAAACAAAAAAAATGCAAAGAAAGATACGAAGGAGGATGCAAAGGCTCAAAAGATCATATTAAGTACAATCGACCGGAAGTTAAAAGGCTACTTATTTATGTGCAAAAATGCTAATGAAATGTATAAAAAAACTATGTGAGATATTTGAAGGTTGCGAAGAGCGTAACAAATCATCTTTGCTTCAAGATTTTTTCAACTTTAAAAATGATAACCTAAAAATATCCCAACTCATCACCGAAATTGAAAACCTGGCTTTAAGATTAAATAATCTTGGGCAAAATATTACTGAGGATATGACAATGTCAAAAATCCTGACCTGTCTTCCAGAAAAGTATAAATTCTTTGTAACTGCTTGGGAATCAACCCCTGAAGAAAAAAAGACTATCACTATGTTATCAAACAGACTCCTAAATGAAGAAGCTAGATGTGAATGTACCAATAATGAGACAACTGTGGCATTTAAAGCCCAAAGTAAAGTAAATGTTAAATGTTATAAATGTCACAAGATCGGCCACATGAAAAAAGAATGCAAAATGTGTGGAATTTGTAAAAAATATAACCATGAAGAGAAAAATTGTAAATTTAAACTGAACCAGTGTACAATATGTAAGAAAACAAACCATAAACAAGAAAACTGTTATTTCAGAAATAAAAAAGATATAAAACCTGTAGCTTTCATCGCTAATAATAGTAAAAAAGAAAATAAAGTGGATTTCATTGTCGACTCAGGTTGTACAGTACATATGACCAACAACAATTATTTAATTCAAAATTTAAAAGAAAAGTGTTCAACTATAACTATAGCAAACAATGATGTCATGCAAGTATCAGGAGAAGGTACTATCCAAGGAACTGAGTGCTCGCTGCAAAATACATTGTTAGTACCAGACCTCGCACAAAACCTGTTTTCAGTAAATGCTATAACTAATAATGGAGGATCTGTATTATTTACAAAAGACAAAGTGGAAATATATAAAGAAACAGACTTAATAATATCTGGAAATAAACAAAGTGGTCTATACAAGATATCAATGAATATTAAGAAACAAGAAAATGAAAAGTCTTTTTTATCACAAGAAAAAGGAACAGCTATGGAATGGCATAGTAGACTTGGCCATCCAGGTAAATCAGTATTAGAAATTCTACCAAAACTCGTTGATGGCATGAACATATTAGGATCAAAAACTATAGACGAACAGTGTGAGACATGTATTCAAGCAAAGCAGACTAGATTACCTTTTAAAACTATAAGAACCAGAGCAGAACGACCATTACAAATAATACACACAGACATATGTGGACCATTTGAAGAGAAAACCCATGATGGTAAACGTTATATACTGACAGTAATGGATGATTACAGTCATTTTACTAAAGTGTATCTAATGGAAAGAAAAAGTGAAGTAAAAGAATGTTTAATTAATTATATTAATGAAGCTGAAAGAGAGAAAAATGAGAAGGTTTCCTGTATACGATGTGACAACGGCGGTGAATATACCAGTAAAGAATTGAAAGATTGGTGCAAGCTGAAAGGAATAAAACTTAATTATACAATACCCTATACACCACAATTAAACGGGAAAGCTGAACGCTTAAATAGAACACTACTGGAAAAGACGAGAGCATTATTGTTAGATTGCAGTTTGAAAAAAGAAATGTGGGGTGAAGCAACTTACACCGCTACATATATTATAAACAGGCTACCATCGATAGACAACAAAACTCCCTATGAACTATGGTATGACAAAAGACCAAACATCTCAAATATGATAAAATTTGGCTCTACAGTCTATGCAAAACAATTAGACAACAAAGTAAAAAAGCTTGATCCAAGAAGCAAGAAGCTAGTAATGATTGGTTACACTAATAACGGATATAGATTGTGGAATACTGAGGAACAAAACATAGAAGTAGCAAGAGATATTGTGCTAATAAATAAAGAAACAACAGAAAACACAAAGAAACAGACAAGATTGTATTATGAAAATGAGGTACAAGAAGAAGAAGAACAAGAAAGCAATTATGAACAAACGAAAAAGCCAAAACAATACACACAAGAATACCAAGAAGAATACACTGAAGAAAACTTTGAAACTGCTAGCTCAGAAGAAGCTGTATTAAACCTAGAAAAAGAAAAACCGACAATAAACCTGAAAGAAAATACAACGACTACAGAAGGCAATGATCATGAATAACAACAAGAACAACTAAGACAAGAACAAGAAAGCAACATCACAAAGAAAAAGAAAGAAACGAACAGTAAGAAAGATGAACACATACCAAGACAAAGTACAAGAGAAAGAAAGAAACCAAAAAGATTTGAAGACTATGTAATATTAACCTATAACCAAGCTATAACTGGTACAGAAAAAGAAAATTGGAAAGAAGCTATTGATTCAGAGAAGGCATCATTGGAGAAAAACCAGACATGGGAAATAGTAGACAAAGAAGAAGCAAATGGAAAAAAGATACTTAGCAACAAGTGGGTATTTCGAAAGAAAGAAGATGACAAATACAAGGCAAGACTTGTTGTACGCGGGTTTGAACAAGATGACATTGATTTTAATGAAATATATAGTCCAGTAGTAAGTCAATCAGCCTTGAAAACTATTCTAGCCCTTGCTGCTGCAAATGATTATGAGATTATGACATTTGATGTTAAAACAGCATTTTTATATGGAGAACTTACCGGTGAAAATGTGTACATGAATGTTCCTAATGGTTATGAAAAGCAACCCAATAAAATATGTAGATTGAAAAAGGCCTTATATGGACTAAAACAAGCTCCTGTCACATGGAATAAAAGCTTCACTAATGCCATTGCAAGACTTGGACTAAAACCTACCAAAACAGACTCATGTGTATTTTCCAATGAAGATAAAACGATAATACTTGCTATATACGTAGATGATGGACTTGCTGTTGCAAAAGATAAAAATGAGTTGATTCAAATACTGAACAACCTAGAAAAGCAATTTGAAATGAAAATATGCAAAAAACCTACAAACTTTATTGGATATGAAATAGAAAAAAACAGCGCTGGAATAATACTGAGACAAGAAACCTACACAGAAAACCTACTGTCAAAATACAATATGCAAGACTCAAAACCGACAAGTACACCCTGTAATACTGATAAAAGAACGGAAAAGACTTCAGAACCTACAAAATTTCCTTATAGAGAACTTGTTGGAGGACTACTATACTTATCGACCAGATCAAGACCGGATATAGCACAAGCTGTAAATGAAGCAAGCAGAAAAATAGAAAATCCTACTAAAGAAGACATACTAGCTGCAAAAAAGATATTAAAATATTTAAATGGAACCAAACAAAAAGGAATTTTATATAAGAAAGGAGGAGATATTACGAAACTAGGTGCATACTGTGACTCAGACTACGCCAACTGTGTTGATACACGACGCAGTACTACCGGATTTGTAATAATGTTTTCGGGTGGACCTATTTCCTGGTGCTCCAAAAGACAACCGATTGTGGCATTATCTACAACAGAGGCCGAGTACATAGCTGCTGCAGACTGCTGTAAAGAAAGTATGTACATTGAGAGCTTATTGAAAGATTTAATTAAAACTAAAGTAAAAATTATTATAAATGTTGATAATCAAAGTTCTATACAATTAATAAAAACAGGCTCTTTCAATAAACGCTCAAAGCACATTGATGTGCGATACTATTTCATTCATGAAAATTATGTAAAAGGTAAAATTGATATTAATTATTGTCCAACTGATATACAGGTTGCTGACATATTAACAAAACCACTGCAGAAAATTAAGTTTAATAACCATTTTAAGAAGTTACTCATTTAATTGTTTTTGTTTGAAAAGGTTTTTTCATTTTGTTTAAAAGTAATAAGTGGTGACTATTATAATTACATATTAGTGTATTTCTGAAACATTTTGTAATTTAAAATATTTAGTAAAAACTTAAGACAGTATAAAAAGATGGTATGTTAGTAGAGACTATTTTAAGATTAAGTTTTTTTATTTTATTTTTTTAAAAAATGTTAATAAATAAAATTTAGGCTAAATAGATTGTACGTTGTAGGATACATTTTTTGAAAAAAGGAGAAGGTGTTAGTATTCAAAGCAGTAAAAATTAAAAAATAAGTTGTCAAACCTTGCCGCCTAACCTAATATATACTCTGTACACACTCTATGGCTACTACGCGTTAAGAAATGTTGTTACTTGTAAGAATATTTACAATAAAATTACCTAAAACCAGTTTAAATGTATTTCCTTAGCATTCCCAAACCTATTCACAAAAACACCCAAACACCGAAACAAATATGTTATGTATTTAGAAGTATATCACAACTAAAGACACATAATAACAATACATTAGTAGTGCACAGAATGCAACGGGAAATCATCTCAACCATACCATTGTCATCACATAGTATAGCTATATAGGATCCCATAATATTGTATTGTGCCGTAAAACTAATTCTCCAACAATTATGGTTATCACATGTTGCCAGAGCGATAAGCATATCTCATTAAGAGAAATTGAACGTGTAATGTACATAATTAGTAATAGGCTATCACAGTTTGCATGTAGTCCTCACATAACGTGTAGAAACATACATAGATACACACACTATTGACTGCCTTGTTGGTCTATTGGTTGGCGTATGCGGCTGCTGATCCAAAGGTCTCGGGTTCGATTCCCGGGTCAGACCAAATATTTGTGTGATCCACAAATATTTGTTTCGGAGTCTAGGTGTTTTTCTATGTATTGTATAATATGTATGTATTTACAAAAAAAAGTATGTTTATGTATTTATATCAGTTGTTTAGTACCCTCAATACAAGCTCTGCTTAGTTTGGAACTAGATGACGTTATGTGTAAGATATACTAGAATGTATATATATATATATATATATATATATATATATATATATATATATATATATATATATATATATATATATAGGTGCCAAACGAGAGTACGTAAATGTGTATAGTCTATATACACATTTACGTACTCTCGTTTGGCACCTATATCTAAAAATGTTTTTCGGTTATTCTTAGGAAATTCCTAATAGCAGCCCGGAGTTTGGAAGTTTGACGGTGATTCACGCCCGTGCCTCGGAGAGCACGTAAAGCCGTCAGTCCCGGTTGTCATGAACATCTATGACAATAGTTATTGGGAAGTCAGTGCCCTCAAATATACTGACAACTAGTTCAATCTTCGAATTTCAGTTCTCCCTTAGGGTTGCGGAGGTCCGATGCCAGTCGTTCCGTGTAAAAACTGAAATTCAAGTAAAACCGGTTGAACTAGTAGCCGACCCCAAATAAAATTGGGATTAAGGCTAGGTAGATTTGGCACCAATATCATGAAAAAAAAGGTGAAGAAAATTCGCTACAATATTGAATGATACATACGGACAAAAAAATATATTTAAAAACTGTTTTTTAAACGGGGGACTTTACAAACAATTATTAATGAATTCACAATTTCTACAATGTAACCTCATGACACCTCGCTCATGAAGTTTGTCACTTTGAGGTTGTGTCGCTATAGAGGTAATATTCAAAAATAAAGGAAAACTACTTCCTAGTATTAAACATGACGGAGATTTTCTTTACATATATAAAAACAAATAAAGGCATATCGTTCCAACAATGTTATGAGCTTTAAGTTACACTAGTCTGAAAAATAAAACATAAAACTAAACTGACTCAACGGCAGGCCAACTTGTAGTACATATCCATTCTGCACCAATCATTCTGCATCATTCTCCCAGTTACCAGAGGCCGGGAGAATGATGCAGAAACATCTGATCAGGCTGCCATGGAACGGGTCACCATGCTGCATTGTTTACCCTCACAATGAGGATTGTGGCCCCTACTCCTGGATTCTACTCATGCTTTCTATCAGGCAGAGTTGAGTCACTTAGGTAGGCATAAATATATTAAGGTATAAACTACTATTTGTTAGTTCATGGAACATAAAAAAAATCTTACAACGTTTTTATCATCTATCTTTTAGCGTTATCAGATTAACAAAATGAATAGAAAGGCTACCAAACCGAGTATAAAAATAAACAAAGAATAAACGAGTTTTTGTATGTCCCTTTCAAAACCCAACTACATAAAACGCCAGACAAAAATACTATCTAACAATTCATATCCGAACATTGTACCTGTAATAAAAGGGTTGAATGAAACTGTTAGACAACGTACATCCAAACAAATTCAGGTTATTTGCTAGCCTGGGGTGATGCCAACTTGGCTTGATCTAGCTTGAGATTTGGAGAATTTATATCCACACATTTCTTCTAGAGCAAAAGTTCCTAAGTAATAAAATGATAAAAATGTCTGGATCAAAGTTTTATTTCGAAATCACATTGGTAGTAAGAAATAAAGTTTCTAGTATTCGGCTTATAGTAAAAGTAATTAATTTATTTGTTTTGTTTAGTCTGCTTGAACTTCATAATAATAAAGTAGAATCTATTATAGAACTAGAATAACACAATATTTAGCATTCACAATTAGAGCAAATTGTTTCAATTGTAATCATAAAATTATTATTGATCGTCGAATTTTATAAGCAACTGACCCAACAGACTTCGTGCTGCCCCAATCGATAAATAGAATACCTAAACGTTTGTATAAAATAAACTTAAAACAAACAAATGAAACCCATAATTAATAAAAAAAAATCAATTCATTTTTACATATTCACCTTTCAAACCTTCTCTGGACTTCCACAAATACACACATCAAAAGTGTCTAGGGATCAAGCATTTTTATGCGGATTTCTTGAGATTGAGATGTGGCTTTGTAATAAATTTATGATTTTATAAATTTATATGGATCCTTTTTGGTGCATTTCATAATTTGAATCAGGAACTGTCAATCAAATTCGAGTAAAAGATGAAAATCAGCTGCCAATATTTTCCCTATAAAAACATACAACGCATTGAAGAAATTATTAGTGCTACTGTTTCCCTACTACTGATTAAAACCAACGTTATTATGGAGCGGCGACGTCATTTAAGCAGGGAAGAAATGCTCAGAGCCGTGGGAATGATAGAAGCTGGTTCCCGGCAACGTACTGTGGCTTTAGCTCTGAATACAAGTCAGAGTGTTATCAGTCGACTTTGGACACGTTACCGAAGCACTGGTACCGTGGCTGAGCGCCATGGAGGACGGTATCGCTGCACCACACGGAGACAAGACCGATACATTCAAATCTTAACTCGAAGAGCTCCAACAATAACCGCCATGATGTTAGCCGTGAGGCTTCATCACTCTTCAGGGAACTTAATTAGCGACCAAACAGTCAGAAACCGCTTGCATGAAGTGAACCTTCATTCCCGAAGACCGCTACGGGTACCACTTATAGCAATGCACAATCGTAGGATTCGATATCAATGGGCTCTTGAACACAGAAATTGGGCAGAAGAACAATGGCGTTTCGTGTGCTTTTCTGATGAGTCTCGTTTTGGTATGAGACCGGATACAAGACGTATACGACACTGGAGAACCCCTGGACGCCAACAGCGATTAAAATCCTGCCAGGAAGTCCATCCTTATAGTGGTGGAACCATCATGGTATGGGCGGGTATTTGGATCGGCGGAAGAACTGAGTTGATTTGGATCAGAGGCAACCTCAACGCTCAAATTTATGCTGAGACGATTGTATCAGACGTCATCGTTCCTCTACAAGTGCAAATCGGTCCCTTATTTCAGTTAATGCATGATAATGCACGACCGCACACCGCAAGAGTTGTAAGACAGACTCTCGCCGCAGCTAACATCAATGTCCTGCCCTGGCCTGCTCAGTCGCCAGACTTGAACCCGATTGAGCATGCATGGGATATGCTACAGAGAAGAGCTCTGCCGAATATGGAGGGTATCCAGTCGCAAGAAGACCTTTTTTTGTTGTTGCAACGAACATGGGCGGCCATTCCACAGCGTGATTTGGATGAACTCATTTTGAGTATGCCAAACCGATGTTCTTGTGTTGTTAGTGTTCGCGGTAGAAACACGGATTATTAATTGTTTAAGTTACCTAATAAAATTTTAAAGAAAACTGTTATTTCAGTCTTTTTTTCGAACTTTAATGTTAGTGGTTCAAATGTCAAAAATCCCTTTATTAGGAAAATGGCAAATTTCTTTACTAATGCAAAGGTGACTTGGTTTATCGTTACTGTGACAAACGAAAACACTTTATTTGATGAATCCTTAAAGAAATTTTTAATTAATATCAATCAGGAGAAAAGTTATTGCAAAAATATATGTTGATCCCTAGACACTTTTGATGTGTGTAATTTAAGACCAAAATTAGCCAAATCGGTCCAGCCGTTCTCGAGTTTTAGCGAGACTAACGAACAGCAATTATTTTTATTCGATCTGAAATTATTAAATCGGTATTTCACTTATGGCAAGGGTAAAACCCCATTTTTTTTTTTTTTTTTTTTTTTTTTCCGTGCGGAAATCCCCCCGGATACCACCAGTTGATGGTTATGTCGGACTCGAACCGACTAAAACCGCACGCCGCCTCGGGTACTATAAGCCGAGGAACCAGGTGTACCCTCGAAAGGAAGTCCCTGGAACCCCGACGTACCTCGGGCCATCCACGGCTTGCAGATGACCCTCTCTTGTGTGGAAACCCCAAGTTCCAGAAGTCTGAAAGGAGGCGCGGGCGCTTCGTAGCATTCGCGCCGCCACCCTGGCCTGCTTCTGCTAGGGTAACAGGTGGCCTCACCTGTCACCCCCAGGCTTGCGCTTATGGAGGACGGAGATCGTTTGACGATCTCCGGCGCCTGAGTCGTCTGCGGTACCTGGCCCGTTCCCGGGCCTGGCGGACCGGGAGGGTTCTAAGCCTCTCCCGGTCCCGCTCCGCCATCTCCTTCGCAAGCATGACTTGCTCACAGAAGGAGACAGCGGAGTTCCACGCACTCTCGCTCCGTATCATGGCAGCAATCATGTTACGGAGCGAGAGAATCCCCACTCCGATGGCCGCCACGAGGTCACGCCTCTGCTCCACCCACGCTGGACATTCGGCTAACGTGTGGAGCGCCGTATCCACGGTTTGGCCACCGCAATGGTGGCACTCAGGCGTTGGCTCTTTTCCGATTAGACACAGGTAATCTCCGAAGCACCCCTTTCCAGTGATCACCTGTGTCAGTCGGTATGAGAGGCTGCCGTGATGCCTCTCGAGCCAATTCTCCATAACGGGTCTTACCGCCGCAATAACGGCGTGCCCAGCGCTTGGTTGCCCAAGTCGTTCTCTCCACTCCTCCACGAGGACCTGGTGGAGTTGGGATCTCTGATCCTCGATTTCTCGAGGTTCAGGACCCCCACCCAACTCCCGCACCTCCTTGCGCCACTGATAAAGAGCTGCAAGGGCTCTCGCCTCCAGGTCCCATGGTGGAGTTCCGGCCAGGAGACTTGCTGCCTCAAAGGAGATCGTGCGGTACCCTCTTATGATTCTGATAGCCAGCACCCGCTGCGGTCGTCGCAGCAGCGCAACGTTGCTGGCCTTCAGAGCCTCGGCCCATACTGGAGCCCCATAAAGGGCCATCGACCGCACAACCCCCGCGTAGAGTCTCCTGCAGGAGTCATCGGGCCCCCTCATGTTTGGTAGCAACCGTGCCAATGCACGCGCTGCGCCAACCAGCTTGGGGACCAGACTTCGAAAGTGAGATTCGAAGTCCCATCGGCCGTCGAGTACGAGCCCTAAATACCTCATAGAGGGCTCGATGCCGATGCGAGTGCCTCCTACTATGAGACTGAGTCCATTAGGTGGCTTCTTCCGAGGCCCATGGAAGAACAAGGCCTCGGATTTGTGCAAGGCCACCTCAAGACCCAGCCGCCGGATTCGCGCCACAACTTGGGCAACCCCGGCCGTGGCCCTCAGGGTCGTCTCACGATGCGTCTCCCCCCACGCCATCACAAGCGTGTCGTCCGCATAACATGTGATGGCGACACCTTCTGAGAATGCACCGCGCAGCACCCAATCGTAGCCAATATTCCACAGGAGCGGTCCTAAGACCGACCCCTGCGGAACACCGCACGACATCTCACGCCGACCGAGACCGGTTCTACTTGGGTAAACAACGGCTCTCTCTGACAAATATGCCCCGACTATGCGGCGGAGGTATGAAGGCACTCGGTGATAAACTAGTGCCTCCCTGATACAGCTCCAGGGCAAAGTGTTGAACGCGTTGGCGATGTCTAAAGACACCGCCAACACCACTTCACCCCGGGAAACTGCATCCTCTGCCAGAGCCCTCACGCGCATGATCGCATCAACGGTGGAGCGCCCCTGACGGAAACCGTACTGGTTGTCCGCCAGATCCGGCCCCACCCTGTAGAGATGCTTAACGAGGCGGTGTGCAATTACTCTTTCAAAGAGTTTGCACACCTCGTCAAGCAGCACTATGGGCCGGTAGGCGGATGGTGAGTCCGCCGGGCGCCCCTCCTTTCGGATGAGAACCAGTTTCCCCGTCTTCCACAGATTCGGAAACTGGCCCTGCTCGAAGCATGCGCTAAAGAGCCCTCTCAGACGGGGCTCGAGAGCCGGCGCCTCATTATCAAGAGCCAGGACCCACGCTCGGCCCGGAACGCCATCGGGTCCTGGGGCGGTGTTCTTGGCTTTGAGCCTTTTCACCGCCAGCGCTAGTTCTACCCAAGTGACCTCAGGGACGTCGTCGTCGTCCACGCTAGGCGTCTCAGGCGTCGAAAGCGGAGCCATCTGTGGTGGAGTGTGCTCCACCACTCGCGATGGAAACAGGGAGTCAACGACCCCCTCAAGCAGCTCTGGCTGAAGACACTGGGTCAGCGGTGGAGCCCATGGGCGCATCTTGCCCCTAACCATACGGTAAGGGCGCCCCCATGGATCTCGCTCCAGTGTCTCCAGTAACTCGCGGCGAGCCTCGGTCTTTGACCGCTTTATCGTTGCTTGAAGGGTCCTTTTGGCAACCCTGTATTCCACCAGTAGCTCCGCCTCTCGGACTGCCGCATCCTCGGCGCGGCGACGCCTTCTGCGGAACCTCGACCACTGACGGCGCGCGGTGACGCAGGCTTGCCGCAACCTTGCAATCTCCGGCGACCACCAGTAGACCTGGCGCCTCGCAGTATTGGGCTTAACCCTAGGCATCGCCGCATCGCAGACGCGGGTCATCGCCTCCCGGAACCATTCTGCCTCGGCATCCACATCGACAGGTCTATCCGGCGTAGGAGCCCAGGCCTGTACGATGGTGGCTTCCAGGAGGAGCTCCTTATCTAAACGCTTGAGCGCCCAACGTGGCTCGGGTGGAGCCGGTCTAGCCGGCACGCCATTGGTGGGAGTGGAGACATCAAATCGAATGTATCGATGATCCGAACCTGTCTCCTCACCCACAGCGACGTGCCAGTCCCGAACACAACGTGCCAGCGAGGGGCGGGCGAACGAAATATCCACGATCGAACTGCCCCTCGCCGTCACGAACGTGGGTACGGATCCCCGATTCAGGACAACTAGACCGAATCTTGCAGCCCAGTTCTCCAGTGCCCTTCCCCTCGGGTTTGTGCGGCGGGAACCCCAGGCCTCCGACCAGGCATTAAAGTCCCCGAGCACAAGAACCGGGTGGGGGCGACAGGCATCGACGACGACAGTCAGCTGAGCGAGCCATTGCTCATACTCAGTTATGTCTCGATTCGGCGTGAAATAAGCGGCCACGACCGCTATATCCCCAACCACCGCGGCTATGCAACCTCGTTCCCTTGCAACCACGGCAAAGGGAGGGGTGCCAGCAGCGGTACCGTGCACCAGTGCCGCCGAGCCATCCAAGTCGGTCTCCCAGGCAGCCCCGAGAAACCGGTGTACGTATGGCTCAGCTACAGCGGCAATGTGGATGGACCACTGTGCCATGCTCTGGAGCAGAAGATCCTGAGCAACGGCACCGTGGCCCACGTTCGCCTGGAGAATGCGGAGATGTGAGTCCATTATTGGATTTCCATCTCCGCATTCCGCTGCGAATCTTGCCGCTCTCTGGCGGCACCCCCTGTACCCTCCCTCGAATGGCCTCCCGTTTTCGGCACAGAAAAGGCGCAGACCTTACTGCCAACCCGGTGATCCGCAGGCCTGCTTCCCGCTGCGCACCTAAAGCAGCGTAGCGGATTGTTGCAGTCACCCGCTTTGTGACCGGGCTGGCCACAGCGGAAGCAGAGATCACCTATGGTCACCTCCGCCGTGCATCTAACCCCCACGTGACCCACCGACAGGCAACGGAAGCACCTTGCCGGCCGGGCCTGCAGAAGTCGAGCCTGCGCCCTCAGGAAACCTCCGACTAGGAGGGTACGCGCATCAGCGACCTTTTGAGCCGCCGCGACAGGACAGCTGACAACCGTTGCCCCCTGTCCACTGAAGCCGAAGCGTATTGCTCCGACCTTCACATTTTCCAGAGGGCAGCCCCCAGCCTCCATCACGGCGAGCCTAAGCTCATCTGCCGTAACAGAGTCATCCAGGCCCGTGATGCGTACCGCGGCGCATTTTATGGGCCTAGACACTCGGATGTCAGCTGCATCCAGCGAATCCCTAAGTTTAGCCGCTAGGGCATCGGCTTTAGGACCACTGGTGGCACCGGGGATCTCGAGGAGCCGGGCGCCCGTACGTGTATTTTTACACCGGACACCCGGTATTTCGAGAGCCTTAAGGTCGACATTGGCCTTAACTTTGGCTAAGACCTCGGCATATCCCAGGCCCCTCTCCGCTGCCTCCGTCGTCAGGGTAACGACGACGGCAGCAGACCGAGGGACGCGAAGTCTCCTCGGCGCTCCCACCGCAGCGGTGACGGCTGCCTTTTTAGCCTTTTTGGCAGCTTTCCGCCTCTTCTTTTAGTCCCCGGCTACCATCCAGTCCCCTTCTAATGGGTGCTGTTTGGCATTAGCCGGGGTCAATTCTTGGGTAGAGGTTAGGGTTTGGGTTGGTTTCACCTTCCTCTTTCCCTTTTCTTTCCCCTGGGTGGCCTTCTCCGATGCTGTAGATGAAGTTGGCCTAGATACGCTAGCCACTGGTTGGGCAGTTGAGCCCACCTTCACAGCAGTCGCGTATGACGTCGATGGCGGAGTTAGCGATGGGCGGCAATGGGCGCTCTCTATGGCAGAGATGCGCTTCATAAGCCGCTCCTCCATCGCCGTCATGAGTCGGACCATGTCGGGTTCTACTCGGCAGGACGATGCGTTGCCACCAGCATTGGTACAAGTGGAACCCAACTCCTTCTCTCTCGCTTCGACCAGCTTCGCTTCGAGAATGGCTTTCTCCCTTTCGTGGGCCCTATTATCGGCCACGAGGAGTTTGCCAACCTCGACGATGCTGCGCATGACCGCTAACAAAGCCTCCTGTTCGGGGGACCCGGAGCTCCGAGACACCTGGAGTAAGCGATCGGCTACGCCGATTGCTTCTTCCATGCGATCTACGGGATTCCCCACTCTTTTTCGTAGCTCCTCCACGTCCGTATCGCTGCACTTCGTCCCGGTGGTGCTTGTCCTGTCGGCTTCAATCTTCTCAAAGAGAGCCTGAAGCAAGAGTTCACCTTCAGCCCTCTTTGCTGCCGAACATCCACCAGCCTGTCTCGCCACGGTGACTCGGCCAGCCTTTGGAGGCCGGCCTCCGCTGCGAGCCCCTCGACGGCTTGTACCCACCTTGGATAACGTTCCTTCGTCACTAGACGGTGATTCCAGTGGGCTTTCCTCCAATGAGTGAGTTTGGCGTCTTTTCCTCTTTTGTGAGCCCCGTCGATATCTCTCTGCAGCTGAGAGCATCGGTATGTCAGCACCGTTGTTTTCCGAGGCAGTGTCAGAATCCAACACTGCCTGTCTTGTCGCGTCCTCCGCGTTGAGTAGGTCACCGGATTTACCGCTCGGCAACGGGCGGGTTTGGCAGTGGTTGCTCCCCCCAGAATACGATTGGGAGCTGCCGGAGCCGTTTGGCTCCGGGAGGGACTCCCCAGGCGCAGTGCGTCCGGGACCCTCCTGGG
Source organism: Phragmatobia fuliginosa (assembly GCA_932526445.1). NCBI lineage: Eukaryota > Metazoa > Arthropoda > Insecta > Lepidoptera > Erebidae > Phragmatobia > Phragmatobia fuliginosa. The sequence continues at coordinate 18,588,658 of OW052072.1, read as the reverse complement.
TAGGTTTTCCCTTTTGTTTACCCATGCCATTATTTTTTGAGTTTACCGTCCTCCGACATGACACCCTTGGCACTGGACTCCCTCCAGCGACTCAGCCCATGGCCAGGCGTCAAAGCGTGGGCTTGGGGTTTTTTATAGAGGTTTACATCCTCGCGGGTCCGAGAACCCACCGGTCCTGTCAAATCAGGATTACGGCTGGGCCGGACGGGGTCTGCACCAGACTGAGTCCGTCCGCCCCGTGGTTTTTTATAGAGGTATCCTTCCTCGTAGCCCTCGAAGAGCCGTCGTTCCTGATTGTTGCCAATCAGGCTTACGGCTTGGCCGGACGGTGGCCTGCATCAGACCATTGTCCACTACCTCTGGATAATGCCAGCGGTAGAGGACTCGTCCGCCCACTAGCGCACTCTCCACTGTGCTCTCCGCTTAACGGAGGGACACGCGGAAAGCCTCGGAATAACCCTCAGGAGGGTCATTCTCACCTCGGCCGGAATTGGCCGTAGGCAGCAGCGTCTGTCCCATGTGGCGAGACAGGCGCTGCCGTCTCCGTTGCCCAGGGTGCACCACGAGGAGGTTCCGGACCCCGCACCCCAAGGGTAAAACCCCTGGGCTATTAGTGAAATATCGATTTAACACGAGAATATTTCGAATCCATTTATAAAGTATCCCTAAGTTTCGCTAAAACTGTTTAGTGATCGACTTTGTGACAAGACTAAAGTATTTTTATACGAGTAACACCCGTGTTAAAAATGTTTGGGAAGGCCAAAACGGTTATTAAAGAGATTATTGCTTCTCGACGACTTCTTCAAACTGCAGATAGGTTCGTATTTGTAACTTGCTGAGTTCCGCAGTGTTGTACCTACTATTATTATTATATAACAGTGTAACATAGTGTATAAGTGTGTAAGTGCGAGTAACGACGCAGAGTTAAGCTATTTGAAAAAATATAACCTGAGTTACTCTTTAGGTTATCAGCTTTCTGCCAGTAAAAATCGCTTCAAAATAGCCATTCCAGAGATTAGCCAGTACAAACAGGCAGACAGACAAACTTATTTTTATTTATTTATTCAAAGAGTTACATACAAGTTTACTTACATTGAATGCATTCACAATCTCATTCGAGATTTTAGATTCATCATGTCTGTCTGTCTGTCTGTCTATTCGTCCGAATGTCACAGCCACTTTTTTCCGAAACTATGTGTATCTATGGATAGGTCTGCAAAAATGATATTGAGGTTTCTGATATCATTTTTTTCTAAACTGAATAGTTTGCGAGAGAGAAACTTCCAAAGTGGTAAAATGTGTGTCTCCCTGTAATTACTAAAATAAGAGAGTGATAAAACTAAAAAAAATATATGTAGTACATTACCATGCATACTTCTACCGAAAATTGATTTGAACGAGGTCTAGTTAGTGGGTTTTTTTTTAATACGTAATACATAAATCGTAAGCCGCAATTTACTTTTCATTCAATTAATACACTTTTATTAAAACATCGTTCAAAGTTACAACGAACTACAAGAGCTTTTATATGATGTTACTTGCTTCTACGGAAAATTTCATGGGCGAGTCCGACTCGCACTTGGACGCTTTTTTTTTTTTAAATTGGTATTTCTTATAGGCAGGGTTTAAGACTTTCATATGAATTTACTTTAGTAAATTATATATAACTGTTTATTTGATACTACATACAGACACTACAATTTTATTTATTTGTATAGACTAGCTTTTGCTGGCTCTGCCCGCTTGTATATCGTTTATCGTGCGTATATGTTATTAGCCTATGTATTATTCATATATATAAGCTATCTTACTGTAAAGAAACTTCGTGCAGTTATTTTTACGTGATAAAGTAACAAACACCAATAAATCTTCAAATTTTCAGATTTCTGACATTAGTAGTAGTTCCGTGTGGTGACGGATTAAGAATACAGAGTGTCACCACCCCTATTCATCCCGCGGGTGTCGTAAAAGGCGACTAAGGGATAAACTACGCAAGACAACATCAGTGCAAAGAGAAGGAAAACTTGAAACCAACCCTTTTTTTTTTTTTTTTTTTTACGTGTGGAAATCCCCTCGGATCGTCACCCCGCCGGGGCTCTCGACGGGGCGGTATGTCGGACTCGAACCGACTAAAACCACACGGTGTGACCTCTCTGCGCCTGTGTTTTGGGAAGGGGGCCAGGTTGTTATCGCCTTCTGGACCCCTCCCGGCGCCTGCCCGCACCTTGCGGGCGCCATCTCCTTTTCCTCTCAAATTTTGGGCGACGTCCGGTCACACGCGGACGCCACCCCCTCGCGGCTGGCCTCTACAGCGGATGAACGGGGAAACCCATCCCGTCCACCCGCGGCCAGAATCAGGGCGGCATGAGGCGCAGATGAGCGCGCCTTCGCCGCCCCGTTCGCCGGCGGCGGATCTGGTCCGAGTGGAAGTCGTCCTCCCGAACCTTCTCCGCCGCCTCCTTCTGCGAGATTACGTCCTCGCAGAAGGTTGCGACCGCGGTAAAACAACTGTCGCTACCGGCCATGGAGCGTACTACGACCGGCAGCGAGAGTTCCTCTCCGATTACTGCAGTGAGGGCCCGGCGCTGCGCCGCCCATGCGGGGCAGACCGCCAGCGTGTGCTGGGCCGTGTCCTCACTGCAGTCGCAGTGGTGGCAGGCGGGACTCGATTCCCTCCTTGCGACCGAGTGCAGATACTTTCCGAAGCAACCGTGCCCGGAAAGCACCTGCGTCAGCCGGAAGGAAAGGGTCCCGTGCTGCCGCCCTGCCCACTCGGTGATGACCGGCTGGAGAGCCTCCACGGCGGCGAAGCCAGCGCGTGGAGTCTCCAGTCGGGACGACCATCTTGCCAAGGTGGCTCGACGAGCGGCTTCGCGCCACTCGCGCACGTCCTCGGGCGGAGGGCGAGACCCGCTCTCCGCCCGGAATTCAGCCACTCGTCGATAGACTTCGGCGAGCACTTCCGCCTCCAAATCCCACGGGGGTGTTCCGGCCAATGCGCATGCCGCTTCGGTCGACACCGTGCGGTATCCGCGTATGGCTCTGACCGCCAATATCCTCTGGGGGCGCCAGAGGCGCGCCCTATTCTGGGCGGTCAGAGCCGCCGCCCACACCGGTGCACCGTACAGTGCCATCGACCGGACCACCCCCGTGTACAGCCGCCTAGTGGGAACACTGGCCCCGCCCAAATTGGGCAAAAGTCGCCCGAGGGCGGAGGCAGTGTCCACCAACTTTGGTGCCAGCTGTTTGAAGTGCTCGTCGAAGAGCCACCTTCCGTCTAGGACCAGACCCAGGTACCTCATCTGGGCCCGGACCGGTACGAGGACCGAGTTGACCTCTATCGAGGCGCCGGCGGGCGGACCACGACGGGGCCCATGAAAGAGTAGGGCCTCCGTCTTATCCAGGGCCACCCGCAGACCCAGCGCCTCGATGCGCCCGACCACCAGGGAGACTCCCGTAGTGGCCAGGCGTGCCGCCTCCTGGAAGTTAGCCCCCCGGGCCGTGACTAAAGTGTCGTCCGCGTAGCAGATTACACCCAGCCCGGGGGGGAGACGCCCTCTTAGGGCCCAGTCGTATCCCATGTTCCACAGGAGTGGTCCTAGGACAGACCCCTGTGGAACACCGCACGACATGGCCCTGCGTCTCAAGACGCCATCCCGGTCCTCGTACATGACGGTACGCTCCTCGAGATAGTCTGCCACCAGCCGCCTCAGGTACTCTGGCACCCCGTGGTAGCGGAGTGCTTCCCCTATGCAGCCGAATGGCAGACTATTGAAGGCGTTGGCGATGTCTAAGGACACCGCCAACACCACTCCGCCGCAGCTCACGGCCTCCTCGGTCACGGCCCTAAGGCGCATCACGGCATCGATCGTCGAACGCCCCTCTCGGAAACCGAACTGGGCGTCCGACAGATCGGGGCCGACCTCGCAGAGGTGCCGGACGATGCGGGCAGAGAGTATCCTCTCGAAGAGTTTACCCGCCTCGTCCAGCAACACGATTGGCCTATAGGCCGCGACCGAGTCGGCGGGCCGTCCCGGCTTCCTCAGCAGGACCAGCTTCCCGCATTTCCAGCGCTCAGGGAAGCGTCCGGACGCCAGGCTAGCGTCCAACACCCCCCTGAGGTGGTCCGACATGTAGTCGAGGGCACGGGCCATCACTCGGGCTGGAACCCCGTCCGGCCCGGGGGCGGTGTTCTTGGATCGAATCCGCAGAACAGCCGCCCCTACCTCCGAATCCCTGACGGGCGGAACTTCGACCTCGCTGCCCCCGTCGTCTCCGGCTGATGCAGCCATCGACGGGGGTGTGTGTTCCGCCCGCTGCGGGAATAGGCCCTCGACCACTTCCTGCAGGAAGCTGGGCTGGAGAGTCTCCGTAAGGGGGGGGCCCGACGTGCGGAGCTTTTCACGCACCGCACGATAAGGGCGACCCCAGGGGTCACGCTCGAGACTCTCCAGCATCTCCTCTCTAAACTTGAAACCAACCCTGTACCAACCCGTCCGGCCAGCGTGGTATAGTAGGCCAAAACCTCCTTTTTAAGGAGAGGCCTATATCCAGCAGTGGACTGTTGAAGACTGTTGATGATGATGATGATAACATTAGTATGCAAATATTTAAAATATAAAAATACATATTTTTTTTTCCACTACTATACTATGATAAAACACTTTTACCATATTTTAAAACATTCTCATCAGTATTATCAAAAAATAACTTACGTACAACAAAATCTCTTTTGTTAAGACAATGACCGTTTGACCTATATGTTTATTTGGGTCTTACAAGAAATGTTCAAGCTTCGGCGGTCCTGTCCGTCTGTTTACGGACCTCTTAATGGGACAGTTAATCCGCATGGTGAACAAGGATACGGCAACACTCACACTAATAGCCCATGTCAATGTAAAAAGAGGGAATGTGTGTACGTTGTCACATTCTTACACTTTTGCTGTTGATAATAATATTAACAATAACTTAATTGTTTTCAAAGTGCAGATACAAGTTTGGATCAATAGATCACACACCAGAATTCCTTGTGTTGTGGGATCTAGTCTCTTTCAGTCCGATTGGCAATACCACAGAGAATGACAATTTTACTATTGAAACAATTAAGAAAAGTAAAAGAAAGACATAACAATAATTAAAATAAATAAATGCAGGTAAACAAAAAAATTAAATAGACCAAAAAATTAAAATAGACAAGGGGGTGAGTGTGTGTGTGTGTGTGTGTGTGTGTGTGCGTGTGTGCGTGTGCGTGTGTGCGTGTGTGTGTGTGTGTGCGTGTGTGCGCGTGCGCGTGCGTGTGCGTGTGCGTGTGCGTGTGCGTGTGCGTGTGTGTGTGTGTGGTGATCGTTTATGGCATGTTATGTTAAAAGCATTTTTGTGATTCGGAGGCCACGTTAAGCAGTCTGTTCCGGTTGTTATCACAAGATAACATCTTGATTGGAGGCTTTAGAGCGACTTGTCGGTTACCAAGCCGCACTCGGCTAGAGGAGACCTGAGTTCAGTAGTGGGACGTTATGGGTTGTTAATGATAATACTTTTATCCGCGGCTTCACCTGCGTGGATGTCGGTAACAGGGTAAATAGTGGCTTGTTTCCTGTCTTGAGAATCAATAAATCATTGTTAATTTCGTACAAATCAATTCCGCGGTTTAGCCGTGAAATCTTAACACATAAATAAACAGTGTTACCATCTATATATACATAATTTTCATGTCACGATGTTGCCATATATGTTTGATCGATTGTTACGAAATTTTGTGTTTATTCAGTAGGTCTAAGAATACATAATAATAATAAAAGAATAATACTTTATTTCAATATCAGCTATAACACTTTTAAAATGTGACCACAGTGACCTTTTAAGCAAACAATACCTGTGACGGGTCACTTTACGCTTCCATTGCAGATGTGTCACTATGTTAATTTTAGTGCAGTGATTTGATTTGAACATACAATTAAAATATAGAATAGAATAGAATAGAACAGAACAGAACAGAATAGAATATAGAATAGAATAGGACGTAAACTATTGTTATACCCCTAGATAATAAAGAATTAACGAACGCGAGCGCAGCCGCGGGAATCACCTATTCGAATTAGTAATATTTTAAATGTAGATTAAATATACATAGGTTTAAGTTTTAATCATAAGTAAGATTTAAGGGAATACCCTGAAAATAAACTTTCTCTAAGTTTATTTCATTCTAAAATAATTTAAGGCTTCCACTAATCTCTAAGGATGAGGAACAAAAGGTTACGAATAAAGGCAATTAGGCTAAGTACAAAGTTACGAGCTTATGTACACAACGGTTTTAGGTTACTGTTCACTTGTTAACTACATTTCGAAATAAAATAAAATAAAACAAAACATATAAAACTAGATATAATGTATCTATCTATTGTTTTATTTTATTGCTTTCTATAAATTATTATCTGTATGAAAATATGTACATGTGTGATGTTTATTGTAATAATGTATTACAGTAAGTTTTTTCATATCTTGTTTTTTGCTGTCAGCTGATAGTTCTTAAATTAGTCTACTAGAATAGGTGTTTTATTTATTGCTTTCTATAAATTATTATCTGTATGAAAAATATATACATGTGAGAAATATGTATATGTAATGAATGTATTACAGTAAGTTTTTCATAAGGTGTTTTTTTGCTGTCAGCTGATAGTTCTTAAATTAGTCTACTAGAATAGGTCTTTTAAAGTTGTTTGATTTTTTTTTAAAAACAGTGTTTTATCTCAAAGAGATAGAAATTCACCAAAGAAGAATGAAGCTTTTAGCTCTATTTATGTACATTGAAGTTCGTAAAAATAAGTTTATTTAGATTAAAATATTTACATTGTATATAGGTCTTTACTTTGAATAAAAACATTTCGTTCTAAACTTCTTTCCTACCTTGAACTCGTAGCCACGTAGATGGTCTACGAAATTCGTAGAATCTGCGTAGCAACTGTTTTGAAGAGTAACCGCTAACCGTTCGTAGTTTATTTTAAAATTTATTATTAAAATATTGCTTGAGTAATGTTATTCGGCATTTGTTTGGAAGTTTAATTAGAAAACTTAATGAAAACCCACCAAAATGGATTGTCTGCAGAACATTTTTCATTGAGGGTAATCTTTATTCAAATTTTATTACTCTTTGAATATAAATAACGTTTAATTGAATACGAAAATAGACTTTGTAATTGTTTACGGTGGATCTGTTATTTGCTGATGCTTCACTTGCGTGAAATTTACAACGTTTGTATATTCGAATAAATTTATACGTGAATTACAATCGATTTTGTATACTCGGTTATCGAAAATAGGAAGTTACAAATTATCGCAAAATAAACGATCAGCAATAAATGCTTACTTGCTGTAATTTTTGCTAGTATATACACAAGAAATGAATGGTGCTAATTTGATAAATATTATTAACCAACTGATCCACGCAACCTGATCTCCCGATTTCCGTGGTATATGTGTGAAAATAAAATGATTATAGTGAACCACCCTTAAAAGATTTTAAAGGAAACAATTGGTTTTTTAATAGGTCACCAGCATTGACACGTCTGGAATCACTGCAAGTCACCAAGTGACGCCAAAGCTAAGTGAGTACTAATATATATATACACTAGTTGACCCAGCGAACTTCGTACCGGCCAACTTTAAAATTCCAGAACTTGATCGCAGCGCCACCTACCGGGTCCAATTGCGAATCTAAACCATTCCCAGATCCCCTTGAACACACACAAAAAATTTCATCAAAATCGGTCCAGTCGTTTGAGAGAAGTTCAGTGACATACACACTCACACAAGAATTATATATATAAAGATATATAATCGTCAAGTGATCTGTGTTTCATGGATTCAACTTTTACCATATAGTTAGAACAAAATATCTAAATGCCATTTCCAGGATTAAAATTTAACTGAATATAAAATTAGTGAAATGATCCATGTGAGTACCCATAGATGGTAAATATTTGACTTCGAGAATGTGTACGGTACCCAAAACGATGTACGTTCAAAATCTACATATTTGTGATCCCCCTCAGGGCTGCCACGCGCCATATATTTTTCAGTTGTGGAAGTATTCTTTGTTTAGAAAGGATTTTTCTGACCCTTTTCAATTTCAACCCTAACATAATATAGGTAATAAATGAGAGAATAAGCAAATGAAAATATTTGAATTGATTGAATTAATGATGAAGCGGTTAACTCAAGCAAAATTTAAATTTGTAAACCTTTTATTCTCCCCGAGTGTAATACCATTTTTAACCGACTTCAAAAACAAGGAGGAGGTTCTGAATTCGTTGAAATCTTTTTTTTTTATGTATGTTCAGCGATAATTTCGTCGTTTATGAACCGATTTCAAAAATTATTTTTGCATTGAAATGGGCGTAGCCTACAGGTGGTCCCATCGTCACTATATCTGGATCTGATGATGGGATCCCAAGGAAATCGAGGGAACTCCTCAAATATCATAGGCACGATAGTCGCGATTTGGGTACTCGGAATAGTTTTTCTTTGAAGTCGGTTCCTTTTTGTTAAAATTATATGAAAAACTATTGAAATGAGAATGATAGAAGCGCGTGACCATTTGTTGCATGATTAGTTATGAGCGTTTCCGTGATTCGAAGGTCACTTTAAGCGGTTGGTTCTGTTATCATAAGATAACAGTCGTGAAGCTTAGTAGGAGGCCATCGGGCCTTAAAACCATTCAACGGCAAGATCACGTAGCCGCAATGTGTCTTGCCGTTCCCCATCCCACACTTTGCCAGCGTGGGGACGTATGGCTTTAACTCGCTCTTGAGAGGAAGCCCGACCCCAACAGTAGGACGGGTTGTTGATGATTCAAATGAATATGTTTCAATTAGATAATATTAATACCTACTTCTTCTTCTTCTACTGTCTGTGGTCCCGTTATACGGGATCATATCTCCTCACGTGTCTGTCATTCTATTACATTATACAAAAAATATAAATACTTTATTTTTATTATTATATCTTTACTGGTACTTACTAGTATCAAACGAATTTAATTTCATATTTATTAGTAGAGTATTTGTAATCTCGAATTCACAATGTTACATTTAGTTAAAGAAACTCACCTTTTTATTTTAATATATTTTATGTTTAAGTGACTAATAAATAAACTGAAATGTTCTTAAGTGTGCCAACCCTATTCACCACGCATCACGTCAGCGTCTTTCAATCTCTGCCAATATAAATGCAGCGATTGTGAACTCCCTCTAGTCAGCTCAATGCAATAAAACATTAGATATAATATGTAACTTGGTACGATTCGAAAACTTAACATTATCTTTTTTTTTAATATAGGCGAACTGTATTAATAAGCGTCCCACTAGACCGCCATATTCAACCCACAATCACAACACTGCCCACATTTGCAAAGAGGATGCTGGCACTCTTGAATTTTACTCATACTTGCCATCAGGCAGAGCAGAGTCAATTTGGTAAACTATTAACAAAATTAAAAAAAAAAACGGATTTAATTAAAAACTAATTTTCTATTTTTGTACAGAACTTTTATGCAATTGTTTTTTCTGTGGTATATAGACTTATTTATGCATATTATAACTGGTTTATTACTTTTGACGCACTACGTAATGACCCATCTATTTTAAAAAACAATACATTTATATTTACCGTACAAGTGCTGTAAAATAACTTGAAAAAAAAGACAGACAAAGGAACTTAAACTTAAAGTTTTAAAGACTTATTTTCCACTTAACGTAATTGAAAGTATAGTGCCGATGGTTAATTAAAAAAGTAACAATGGATATGTTAATATAAATAGTAACAATATACTCTAGTGTTAAATATATTTTTTCTCAGAAATCTTTCAGTTGTGTAACTAAAAGCTTTGGCAATTCCTTACATCAAATTTTTAGTTTTAAGTACTGATTAATTGTGGTTTTTAATGTACTTATTTGTTTCATTTTTCAATGAAATTTATCGTTGAGATGCTTCGATTAATAAGACATAAGCTAGCATGAGCTCACATGTAAAAGTTAGTTATTAATAAATTACATGGTTTGATATTAAAAGTATTCGTCTATATCAAACATATGCTTCATTTGAGTGATATACATGCTATTTGAAATTCTTGCTAGTCCGCTATGAATTTCCTAAACCTAGTATTATAATATATTTGAAATAAAATTTCATTCGTGCTGAAATCATCATGAATCTACTACCTAAAACAGCAATCTTGTAAAATTTTGACAATATTTGTAACATCAGATTGGAATGACATCTGTCATTTTAGTGAAAAGTCACAAGGTGAAACAAGGCGGCCATCTTGCACAACAATATTCGATCAACGGTCGCCGACGCACGTTCACGACAAATCGCTTATTTCCGAATCAATCACTAAAGCTTACACAAATATTTAACTTGAAGTTGATTGATTGAGATTGAGTGTCGAAGAACGAGTTATTATTTCCTGATTAACTAACTTATTTATGATAATTAAGGACACGGGTATAATGAAAACTTTAAAGTTCATCAAGATCATTAGGGTTTTGAAATCCGTTTGAATAAATAAATTAAAATTGTGGTCGAGATTATCATGACTGTCTCAATGGCGTAGTGGTAGCTTAAGCGACTGCTGTTCTTGAGGTCTCGGGTACAATTTTCAAGTGGGACCAAATTTTCATATGATCTGAAAATATTAGTTTCAGAATTTGAATGTTTTCTATAATTAAAAATATATTGTTTGTATTTAGATAATTTGTCTAGTGCCCACAGTACGAGCTTTTTTTAGTTTGGGACTTGATGATAGATTTTTACATTTACTTATTATACTTAAAATTGTTTTGTAATTCTTTAGATAATACTTATTATATCGAACTTATATTTTCATGTTTGTTTCGTCGTAGGGCCCAACAGTTATGGTGAACTTATGGGTGTAACGAATCACAATTACAGTGTACTGTTTTGCAGCCATTTTCATACTTTAAGTACTGGTTATTATTCTAAAATTACTTACTAAGGTACGAATGTGGTATGGCTATTGTTTTCCTCTTACAGCTACATTTTATATTCTAAATCTATCGCTACAATGCTTGTAATCGCGACTTCATCTCGACAAGATAAAGAGTGTCTGTGTACTACGTGATCGATATCTAAAATGCACATGCTTATCTATTGTATAAATTCTATTAATTACTTTAAACATTATATGACATATTGTGATAACTGTTTTTGATATTTTTTATTATAAAACAAATTTAATATATTTTGATGGATAAAACATAAAGATAATTAAGCTTTCATAATGTATCGCCTTAATAGTAAGCCCCGTAATAATTATAACCTCAAACTTATTACCTTCGTCATCTAATCCTGAAACGTATCTAAGAAAAAGTTTAATAAGAAAACTTTGTATATAAATGACAAACATTTTACGTTCTATGGTCGCGTCGTGAATAGTTGATCTTTTCTATACACACTGAATATCTTCTTTAGTGGTCTAATCTGAGAGGTTTCAGCTTTTGAGGTAGGTAGAAATATTTTGATAGAATTTAATTTGGATTGAGGTCTCATTTTGAAATACACTTTGTTGATTCTACCCGCGGAATCGTTCAAGTCGGTGCCAATTTTAATAATCAGTTGTGGAGGAATTTGTTAACATATAATATGGTCTTAAACATATTTGATGTTATTAAATGAACTTGATTACTTCCAATATAACTTTAATGGATGAAAATGAAAGTAGAATAACTTTAAAAATATTGACACTTGACTGCTAAACTAGACGGGAGCCTACGTTTTATAGTACAAAATTCAAAACAAATTGTTTGACCACGGTATGTATATTCATTAAAATCATTTATTTTTAGGGTTCCGTAGACAATTGGCCAAAAACGGAACCCTAGATTCGTCATATCTGTATGTCTGTCTGTAACAGCCACTTTTTTCGAAACTATAAAAACTATACTGTTGAAACTTGGTAAGTAGATGTATTATGTGAACCACATTAATATTTTCATATAAAAATAGAAAAAAAAACAATAAATTTTTGGGGGATAGAATACATGGAATGAAACACAAAATTTTTTTTTGTCAAACCCATACGTGTGGAGTCTTCAAATCTATAGATAGGTCTTTATAAATGAAATGATAAGTGGTTTCCACTATCATTTTTTTCTAAACTGAATTGTTTGCATGACAGGCACGTAATTGGAAAAATGTAACTTCTAAAATAAGAGAATGATAAAACTATTTTTTTGTTTTTTTGTACCAATTTTTTGTACTAAATTTACCTATTTTTTGTACTAAACTAAAGAGACGATCTAAAGTACAACTTAAGGCAATTTAGAATCACGTTCATCAAACTCTTTACTAATTTTTCTGTACCCTACAGGATCCACGATTGTTATTAGTTTTTACGCATATATTTATCAACTATTGTTAATATTGTCGAATGCAAACATAAATAAATTTTATTTGAAAAATATTAAAATTGTTGTACACTTAGCATATTGTTTTGTTCTTTAAAACTAAATTCAAAATGACTTCAATTTTCAGTTTCAAGTTGAATTGTACAGTGAATTTCATTAATTAACATAATAGTGTACTTACATTTTATTTCGAAATATACAACAATATTCTTAAAATTTCCAAGAATTTATTGAGATCAATTCAATTTCAACTAATATTGAAATTGGTTTACAAATAGCGTAGATCTTTTAACACACACAAAAGGACTCAATTTCGTCGCATGTTTATTTAGTGACTAGATGATACCGAAGGGATAGCCAGTTATATAAACGTACCAGCTGCGCCCCGCGGTGTTACCCGCGTATATCATATGGTTACTATGCAAGTTTGTTATGCTTAGCAACCTGTGAAGTTTTGACAGGAGATAAACAGTGATACATTTTGACATCTACGATTTAATATTTTTTTATATTAACCTAGCTTTTGATCGTTTATCTCGATTATTGCAGTAAAAAGTAGCCTATGTGTTATTCTGATATATAAGCTATATTGCTGTAAAGTTTCATCCAAATCCGTTCAGCGGTTTTTGCGTGAAAGAGCAACAAACATACACACATACTCACGAACTTTCGCGTTCAATAATATTAGTAGGATATCTAGATTTATATATAACCTGCTGTTTGATCTAAGTTATTTCTAATTCTCAAATAGGTAAAGCCTTTATCTCCAATTTTTACTACCAAATAGGTTTACATTTTGTTTATATTTATCCGGTTACATCTCAAATTTTGCTGTTGCTTTTTTTTAATCTTTTTTCAAATGGTAATTTTTAAATCACGGTCAGTTTAAATTAATTTAAATACAGTTATAAAAAAAGAGAACGTTAGTATTAAATCAAAATATGCACACGTGCACAAATTCCAAATTGGAATAGTAAAGTATTTTCTCTCATTGACTTTGACATTATCAAATTAATACAAATACGAAACTACGAAAGCAAAGAATTCGTGGTGTATTGGTATGCCATTCCAGTTTCCCATATAATAGCTTTGCCTAATTTAGTCCTATGATATTCCTAATATATTGATATGTTGGGGCGACCATGTTTTGGAGGGTGATCAGGATTTGTGTTTATTAATTATTTATGTAACAATCATTTTTTTCATTATTGTGAAAAAAAAGTAATTAAAACAAATGTAATCACGTTTGAAAACGGAGATACCGTTACCCTTAAATAAAACTAGGATTTCAATAGCTCCAAAGGTTAGAGTCATGTTCTTGGAATGATTTTATAATTTCTGATATAAACTAGTTATCAAAGTAAGGCCTATCAAAATAGGTTAAGTGCAAGTACGATTCGTACAATTAGGGTGCCGTACCAAGACGTACCCGTATCCAAAAGGGTAAACTGTCTGTCACCTGGCTGTATCTCATGGACCGTAATAGCTAGACATATAGTTTTCACCAATAATGTATTTCTGTTGCCAGTTTGATAACAAATACCAAGATTAGAATAAAATAAGTATGTAAACACAACAAAATAAAAAATGTAATACAAACAAGTATTTTTTTTGACGTTATTTATATCGAGCCCCCATATTATATGTCCCACAAACATGACATCATAGAAAACATTTTCTATGATGATAACGGACTCGACTGTTCACGATGCAACTGTTATGGGGTAGTAACTTACCTTGTGACACGTCTCCTTCATTTCTCCACCTATACCATATAAAAGTTGAAAAAATCCCTAAATCACTAAAATTTAGAGACACCGTATTCAGTGTCCCATATAGATATCTAAGCAGTCAATACACGCCGCATTTTTATCGCTCGCCTATGTGATTGGCGTAACAACACCCTTGTTTATGACAAGCAAGTTCGTTATCTAACTAGTTCCATCCCCCAGTGTTGCCCATATAACTCTATATTGGAATCTCCGACAAAAACAAAAAGAATGATGTTATATTTCTACTTGAAATGTCACAGAAATAATCCTTTTTGATTGAGGGATGCGAACGGGTTTTTGGCGTATGAAAAGTCTCAATCACATCTTTTTAGGGTTGAGTAAAAAGGATAGACAGTTTTTCTGAATAAGAAATCTTCACATATGACGTCATTGTATGGTTACTGAGTTGAGTTTTTGTGACTTTCATCCGTATACGTATTATGATTATATTTTATGACACAAGCTGTTTTAGTGTGCATTGTTTATTTGTGAAAAGGAGTCACTAAAGCGAGTTATGTGCTAAATTTATTCGATAAAAAAAGTTTTTTTATAAATTTTAAAAAGTAGGGGATCGTATACATCAATGTGATAGGTTTAAATACCACATAGGGCAATACTTTGTGTGATTAATAAATTTTTCTTCTGAGTCTGGGTGTTTTTCGTGTCGTGTCTTGGTTTTGCAAACTTTCTAAAAACTAATACCGAATATGTAGTCTTAATATCGATGGTAATGTTTTTTGAAATACCAGTTACATCAATTTTAAACTACAATAAAAAATAATTATAAAAATACATATTTTTACAAAGTTTAACTCATGACTGTTGTTAGAAATTAGTGAAGCGTTTTTTAAGAGTTAAATTTGTTTAAATAATTATCTCCCACTTAACCTATAAGTAATACAGAGCTGTAAGTTGCGAGTTTATATTTCAAACTAATTAGATGAATAATAGAATTACCCCGAATAATTTTATGTTTTCACAATTATTAAAGATTTCAAGCTAAGTGGAACCTATACCCTACTTATACCTTACTATCTTTCACGCACAAACTACTTAACAGACTTATATTCATCTTTGCAGTTATATAGCTAATCATCTTCCTAGCCAATTTATTCCCAAGTTCATATAGGGTTGGCTACTAGTTCAACCGGTTTTACCTGAATTTCAGTTTTTACACAGAGCGACTGGCATCGGACCTCCGCAACGCTAAGGGAGAACTGAAATTCGAAGATTGAACTTGTTGTCAGTATATTTGAGGGCACTGACTTCCAATAACGATTGCCATAAATGTTCATGACAACCGGGACCCACGGCTTTACGTGCTCTCCGAGGCGGGCGTGAATCACCGCCAAACTTCCAAAGTCCGAGCTGCTATTAGGGATTTTTTTATTAGTTGTGTAGAGTGTCCATGGAGTTTCTTGTCTGTTCTTCTCCATAGGATCTACGAATTGGAACAGACGATTAGCTTCACGACTGACTACTGACTGACTACTTGACGTTTCAAAAGTGCCGTTGTATGGTTTATTTGAAATAAAATGGTTTTGATTTGATTTGATTTGATTTGAGTTATATAGCTTTTAAATGATTAAAACACAAATGTAACTATTTACCATGATATCAGAAATAAACTCAGCTAGAACCGCTGATCAAAATCTAGCCTTTCATAAACAAATTTAATAACGTTAGTGTACTCGTAGTTGTAAGATCTATGTATACACTGTATGTGTAAGGTTCAGGTAGTAAAACTTTTCCTCAAAGTTCATCCTGAGTCATCAAAGTAAAGGTGCCGCGTTGAAACTTAATATTTTCATTAAACAGAGGTCGGGGAAGGTTCCTTGTTTACAGTGATAAAACAATATGCAATTTGTAGTGACAAACTTTGTTTCTTAGATGTTCCTAGAATAAATTTTGATAAATCTTGTTTAAATAGATTTTTTTTTAAATTATCCTATGACTGAACTTTACAAACATACATCAAACGGGCACAAAGAACGTCCAAACTCTGGACAACAATTAGTAGATCACATATGTTTGATTTATACGCAGTATAAAGCGGCGTGGTGACCGTGTAGCATATTATTATTTATAGTGAGTAGAAGTATATTAAATTAATATAAAATAAAATATTTAATTACAACAGCGGTTTATGCAATTATTATTATTATTTGTATGTTATTAATAATGAAAATATATTTAAATTAGGGCAGTTAATACATAGTTACTACTTCCTCAGTTTTGGTCTTATTGTAATTTAATTTAATTCTCCAAATTAATATTTTTATAATTAAAAAAAGTAGATCAAAAGTCAGCCGACCATAGACTTACATGTTTTTTTTATATTCAAGTGTACCAAAGTGACTCTACTCTGCCTTATGGTAAGCATTAGTAGAATCCAGGAGTAGGGGTCACCATGCTAATTGTGAGGGAAGGCAATGTAGCATGGTGATCCATACTATGGCGGCCTGGTTAGATAATTCTGCATCATTCTCCTGGCCTTCGGAGGTCGGTAGAATGATACAGAATGATTGGGCCTTCGGTCTCACACTCACCAACGAAATACGACATCAAGAATGCTGTCATTATTAGGATAGTAAAAAAAATAAAAAAAAATAAGAAAGACACCTCTGTGGTTTGTTTCGGCGTTTCTTCCCAGAGTGAGTCGTAGGTAATGCCGGCGCCTTCTAGCTATAAGTCCGACTTGTAAAAATGTCTCAAAAAAGATTTACTTACAGAAATGAATATCATTTGTCATTTATCATTTAGGATGATCTTCTGCGTGACGATAGTACTGCCCCGGTCAAGCCGACCCATTCGTGCAGATATTACTAGCGCATAATCCAACAATATATTTTTATCCCATCTCAATAACAATACCTACCACTGTATCTACTAACTGGCTATGCGAAACCATTTAAACCCAATATGATATTTTAATCTCTTTACAATAGCGGGGATCCAATCCGTCATTATATCTCTCCATCATATACTATAACTACAATAAAGATAACAAAACAGGAGAGCATTAATACCCATGACGGATTATCTAAAGCGTCCGTACCATGTCTGATTTATGGGGTAGCGGATTCTGTGTCCGGCAAGGGATTTACTTCCACGGAATATTATTTGCAGCAATCTATATAGATGGTGTATAAAGTGGGCGTTTAGTTTGTGGCTGATTATTTGCTCGCCGACATACATTATAAATAAATGTGTTGTTGAAAGTTGAAAGTACCCGAATTAAAAATAATAGAACCGTATTCACCTAAAACATATTAAGTCTTCGACTAATTATCCGCAACAGTTACTCCTGTGCTTTTCACATATAAATAATAATAATAATAAATAAATTATAATAAATATTTCGGACATCTTACACACAACGCCATCTAGACCCAAGCTAAGCAGAGCTTGTATTATGGGTACTAGACAACTGATATAAATACATAGACATACTTTTTTTTTGTAAATACATACATATTATACATAGAAAACACCCAAACTCCGAACGAATATTTGCAGATCACACAAAGATTTGGTCCGACCCGGGAATCGAACCCGAGACCTCTTGATCAGCAGCCGCATACGCTAACCACTAGACCAACAAGGCAGTCAATATTCTAAAATCATATAACGGCTCCTTGCTACCTTCACCAGGTCTTTGGACCAGCACAGCATCTACCAATGCTCCGTCTTCCAGTATATTACGATGATCCTCTAAAACTTTTTAGCACCTTTAACCGCCTTGTCTTCCATATATTGACTTATGTTGTAGCCTGATAATAATTTCCCACAGTGGACTGTTAAAGGCTGTTGATGATGATGATGATACTGATGATGATAATAATTAAAATACAAATAAATTTACACAATGATCAAGTGCTGTAGTAAATAAGTTAATAAAACGTTTCAATCAGCGATCCAATAAAATCACCAGAGTCATTAACGTACTCCTTTTTTATAATTATTGTTTTAATCATAAAATATTTTTTTAAGTTATAGTTTGCTGCAAATAGTTTGCTTTAGCTCAACGAAACATGTAGTGTATCGTTTTGGAAATAATCTTTGAGATATGTTTATTTGTTTACCTTCAGTGCTAGTTTTTCCTGGGTGTTTTTGGCAGGATTCTAAGAAATTATTGAGGAAAAACTATCATTCGGAGATATAATGTCCACACATTACATTACTAAATGGTTGGTGTAATATAACTTTGTCTTGCAGCCTTGGCAACGTTCCAACACCAGCAAAATAATGGGTGTGATGGATTAAGTGAGTTAGTTTTTTTATTCATTATATCTATATAAATTGTTTTTTATATTGTTTCTGTTTCGGATTATGATAAAGTTGAAGATTTGTGGGTAGGGTTTTTAGTAGAGGGTTTACTACAATTGTCGATTACAAGTCTCACGCCTCATTTACTAGGATGGAACTGACTGCACGGTTGGTCCAGTGGTTTAAGTGGTCACCAGGTTGCTTTCTACAGCTCCAAGAACCCACAATGGGTTCAAATCCTACACGGTATTTACTTTGTGTGATTTACTTACTTTTTGTAAATACACTTTGCGTGATCCACAAATTGTTATTCTGAGTCTGGGTGTTCTATGTGTCCGTTTCTTGTTTATTTCCCCGTGTCCCCTGTGTTATAGGAATATATTCCTAATCCCGCATTAGGAATATATCGCGGGGTTGTTGTCGTAGTATGTATAAAAATTAAAATAGATTAAAACTTTATGGAGTTACAGTTTATACAATAGTAACATTTTTGGGTGAATACACGTGTTTAACATAACGTGAATTTTTCAAAAACAATTATTTACTTATTTTAACGCATATTACTTACTTTTGGTTTTTAAGTAGAGTTTTTAGTTATAAATGATTCTTCTCTTTGTTGAACAGAATACGCTATTTTCTACAAAATAAAGGAATTAATATTTACTTCATACTAAGCATCAAAGGAAACCCAACTCGAAGAAACTTTGCCAAGAAAGAAGAATCTTTGAACAAAGTTTTATTCTACGCATACCAAACATAAATTTATTCTTATTAAGGAATTGGCTAACAACGAATTATGATAGAAAGTTATAAAAATCCTTTTCAATTAAACAGACGTCCGCAAAAGTTTTAATGACAAAATGAAGTTTTATTTCTAACAAAACCAGTTTCCGACAAGATCCCGAACATGTCTTCAACAAGTCTAAGTATGTTATCGTTTCCGCAAGTCACCTTTAACAAAATTTCGTACCCGTTTTGATAGCAGCCCGCATCCGTCTAACTTGCCTGATTTATTGAACCAAACGGTAGGGCTATTAATTTGATAGCTTGTTATCCTCCGTCGAAACACTTTGTTATGTGCTCCCGAAGATTCTAAGGTTATGTTTTGGTAAATAGTACTTTGTGATTGGAGTTGAAAATACTCTGCGACGTAAAAGAAATTTGGTATAATCTTATTGATATCTCCAGAGATTGGTAAGCTAACACAAGATAAATCTTGCAGATCATAGGCCTCTCCCAAAGCATGACAAAGAGTCTTGATTGCTTTTTTTTGACCCAGTTGCTGTCGATCCTCTTACATAAGTTGACCCGCCATCTGGCCAGTAGTGTGGGGCACCCCCCACACTACGTTTGCAAAGTCGCGGCCTCCACTCAAGAACAGTTGTATACATTTCTTAGTATTTACAAATATCAAGATAAATTTACCACTTTACTATATTGTGTTTTGTGGAGTTGTATAGTTCAATAGGATAACCACAAATCATAAATTTACTTTAGTTTTCATCTAGTATAAATCGGTCTGAGCTAGCCATGTTTCCTTCATCATATGACACAATATTTAGAGTGTACGAACAAAAGCCGTCGGTCCCGATTAACATGAACATCTGTGGCAATCGTTATTGGGAAGACAGTGCCCTCAAATATACTAACAACTAGTTCAATCTTCGAATTTCAGTTCTCTCTTAGGGTTGCGGAGGTCCGATGCCAGTCGTTCCTTGTGAAAACTGATATTCACGTATCAATCAAATCAAACCATTTTATTTCAAATAAACCATACAACGGCACTTTTGAAACGTCAAGTAGTCAGTCAGTAGTCAGTCGTGAAGCTAATCGTCTGTTCCAATTCGTAGATCCTATGGAGAAGAACAGACAAGAAACTCCATGGACACTCTTTTCCAACATTGTTTTTACAATTTTTGGTTACATTGTTTAAGGCATTTTATTAAATGTGAGGACAATGTAACGATGCTGATATTTACACATGTAGTGTCCAAAAACAATTAAACAATAAATAGAAGTTGTGAGATGACCAGCCCCGACTGGCGGGGCCCGTATCACGAGCATGACCCATGCACCAGCCATCGTCCAGTTCAACCATATCGTAGGGAGCCGAACGACCCGCTACACACGCCACCGCCAGCAGGACTTTTGAGCGAGCATGACATACTCACAACCGCCAGTCAACAATCTTATGCTACCAGTGACTACAAAGTGCTCACATGTACAATTCAAAATGTTCGCAGTTATACAATAATAAAAACCATTTATAATTATGCTACTCTCTAAGAATGCGATAAATATTTGGATCATGTCAATAAAAAGTAATTTATTATGCAATAATGATATTACAAAAAATAATAATAATAATATAATGTCAAACAAGATACAATTAAAATATCAATAATCCATGTCGGAAATATGGATATCCAATATCAAAAATACAAACTAACTTCTAAATAATTTGAGAATTAATCATGTGGCTGTGGAGCAGGACCAGCATTAAGCCAAGCATTCTTGTCGGCAATGTAATCCTCTAATTTGTAATATGCTTGCTTACATAGTGTGCGTTTTACAACATTTTTAAAACGTTTCTCTGTTAAATCTAGTATGTTTTGAGGTATTTTATTATAAAATTTAACACAGTACCCCATAAAAGATGTATGCACTTTTGAGAGTCTAAAACGTGGTTGAATTAATTTATCTTTATTCCTAGTATTATACCCATGTCTATCATATCTTTGATTGAAGAGATGTAAATTTTTTCGAACCGGTTGAAGTAGTAGCCGACCCCAAATAATGTCGGGAATAAGGCTAGGAAGAAGATTTAGAGTGTACGTACGAAATAATAAGAGGCTCAGTTTATATATACTCAGATGTGTTGAAAGATTAATTTACATGGCCTATTCTTATTTTATTACGGATTTGAGCTGTGTAGATAATAATCGTTCAGATTACAACTACCTACCTAACTCCTACTTAGGAATTGTATGTGCTATGATCTCGACTTGTTGGATGAAGTTAACTTTGGGTCTGAAGGCGAAGTCTTAGATAATTAGGAATCGGGAAGGCACACACTGGAAAGTTGGAATTAGTTAGAAGTTTAAGAGTACTGTAGTTTGCAGAAAAGAGCACGAACGTGTTTTAATTGTCTCGCATAATTGTTAGTAAAACTATTACTTAGTGTTAATAAGGGTTTATGTTGAAGGTTATTATTTGTTTACAATAGATTTGATCATAATTTACTCATCAAATAAGCAGAAATATTATCAAATATGTTAAAGTTTGGGATTCTTTAATGAAAAATAAATTTTATTTTGCACAAAAACGTTACCACTTTATTAATCATATTGCACACAGATACAGAATAGACATAGATTAAATAGTTGTAGATACAAGTCACAACAGATGCGGTCAATCAACGAACTTATAAGTTATATATTCAATAAAATCCTCAATAACCTATAATATTTCATTCATAAGGCTCACATTGGAAATAAGGTTTTGGCTTACTGTACAATGCTGGTAAGATAGATTGGTACAGCGTTAGTGTCAAGTTTGCCATCTCTTTGCAATGCTATTATTTTACGTAATTTGCTCACTTATGTGATTATCGATACCTAAAAGTCATAGAGGAGTAAGTAATATATGTATTTTCTTCCTAGCCTTTATTTCCCAGATTTTTTTGGGTCGGCTACTAGTTCAACCTGAAGTTTTTTCACGGAACGACTGGCGTCGGGCCTCCGCAACCCTAAAGGAGACTTAGAATAAATTTAGAAAATAGATTCAATCAATGACAGAGTTATAAAAATATATATAGTATTGTAAAGTAAAAAATTGTAACTAATATAGTATGAAAATAAACATAATGTAAATAGATCAAAAAATAACAAAATTGGTATATACCCAATATACCCCATTAATTAATTATAAGTAAAGTTAGTATATAGACTAGTTGCTGTAAAAGATCCTGTCTTACGGACGGGGAAAAGTGGAATAAAGGGGAATAAAGACCTCTTAAAAAAAAAAAACCCTAAGGGAGAACCGAAATTCGAAGGTTGAACTGGTTGCCAGTATATTTGAGGGCACTGACTTCACAATAACGATTGCCATAGATGTTCATGATAAGAGGCACGGGAGTGAATCGCCACCAAACTTGCATACATACTCCGGGATGTTAATAAGAGTTTCTTCTAAGAAAAACACTTTTGACCCGACCCGGGATAACTAATATAAACCAACAAAACAAACAAGGAACCATAATCTTTTTTATGGTAACCATTATCTAAATTACAAGCAAAAATTTTCCCGTCCTTTATCTTCTTACAATAACATATTTTGCTGTCCATTCAAACTGAGCTTCTTCATTCACAGGACTCTAAGAGCAAATAAATTATTTATACCCCGTCGTCTCCATAGAGAATTTAATAGTATCCGTCGAATAATACAGAAAGTAATGAACTAGAGAATACTGAATAGACTTATCATAATTTATATACTAATATTATTATTTTAAACTAGCTGTATCCCGCAGTGTTGCCCGGGGTTATAGTTGTAAGTCGCGAGTAAGACCGCGGAGCGAAGCTAGTCTAAAAGAAATTAATCTATGTTACTCCTGGTGTCATTAGCTTCTTGCTTGTGAAAGTCCCGTCAAAATCGGTCTAGCCGTTCCAGAGGTTAGCCGTTACAAATAGACAGACAGACAGAGAGACAAAATTTTAAGAAATGCTTTTTTATGTTAGTACCGTATATACGCTGTCTTGCCAGTCCCCAAACCACACTCGGCCAGCGTGGAGACGGCCTTAACCCCTTTCCTGAAAGGGGATCAGAAGTGGGATATTATGGGTTATTGATGAACATATTACTCACAAAACATAAAAAGGGGTGTGAATATATGCAATTAGCGCTCATAGCCGTGACCTTAGGTGATTGGAATAATCACCGAGGGTAAGCAACTACGGCGCGGCCAGACCTAGATGGGTGACCGTATGTGGCATGATATGTTATGGGCGTTTCCGTGATTCGGATGTCACGTTAAGCAGTCGGTCCCGGTTGCTGTCATAAGCAGTCGTGAAGCTTAGTTGGGGGCCTTCGGACGGCTTAAAAACATCCGACGGCAAGATTACGTAGCCACAACGTGTCTTGCCAGTCCCCAACCCGCAGTCGGCCAGCGTGGGGACGTATGGCCTTAACCCTCTTTGAAAGGAGACCCGGGCCCAGTAGTGGAACGTAATGGGTTGTTGTTGATATGCAATTACTTGCTATCAAACGTAACATCAGTAATCTTGCGTGACTGCATTGATTGATCAAGTTAGCATTCCCACTTTGTCTCACAATAAGAAAGCCCATTATAGTTGCTTGCGAGCATAAAACTATGAATTAAATAACAATAAATTTCCATTTATATGTTAATAAGGGGTAAATAGCACTGTTAAATGAGTCCAACTACTGAAAAGCACACAGTCCCGTTAAGTAGTTTCCGTTCTTAATTTATATTTATATCGTGATACATTATTTGTATAATAGTAGTTGTTAATATGGAATACAATGGGTAATAAAACGGTTTGAGTGTTTTTTTTTTTGTGAACGGTAATAAGGTTGGTGACGCATTGTGATTAGATTACACTGAAAGTGATGAGAGATTCGGATTGTGTTATTATGATATTTTTGTAATACGTTAGGTGTTGTGTATGCTGAGATTCAGCAAACGTGTAGTTTGATAGTGAGTACCGTAACATACTTTTTAGGTTTTCATTGTCCCCCATAGAAAAAAGAAGATGATGTAGGTAGGGATAGGTCTTCGAAAATATGCCGGGTGAAAAGCAAAGAAATATATTTTTTTCGGTTGGTTTTCAGCGTGTTCGTAATTACGGACGGTTTAAATAAAAAGTTTCAAAGCTTGACTCTTCTAATATATTAACATGATACATCTCATTCACAACCCAAATCTTTACATGGTATAAAATATGGTCGCTTAATTTTTTGTCTTTAGACCTTTTATCGGTCGGACGTGTGGTACGATTTTATTCGGTTTTTTCCTTTTAAATTAAATCATTAATGAAATAATATATCCATAGTAATAATAATACATACACTGCTTTCTGTAAATATGCCAATGCTGAAAAATTTCGGAACTATTTGATTAAATTAGTTCATTAAATATCGCAATATTTTTGAATGCATACAACACATATTTTTTTACTAGCCTGCGTGTTTTCGTATACAATGATATTCGATACATAAACAGAACAATATATTTCAGTAGAAACAAGTTTTTTTATATTTTAGAGCCTATATATGCTAACGTGTTAACGGCACTATAGTCCAGTCAATTAAAGCTTAACTTTGCCATTTTGGTTGAACACCTGCAACCAACGCCAAAACTTCCGTGAGTCTTCGTAGATTAATATACTAAAATTGCAGGGTGCTGCAATACCGGCAAAGGGTGCAAATACATTGCAAAAGGGTGCAAAAACAACTTTTTCGTCCATATCTCGCGATTGGCTGGAAAGATTAAAAAAAATCCTACTACAAAATTGTAGGAAATTAAATCCCCTACAAAAAATTACAAACGTATTTTCGTGTATCTCTCATAGTTTTTACACAAAATGCATTTAAATGTGCAAAATTGTAAAAATATTATTATTAATCTTTTTTTTCATTTTGAAGCGATCCTACATGTTTCCTTGGAATTAAATTAATATTTTTCGGACATTTTTGTTTACTTATTTATACCTTTTTTCATATACTTAATAATCTTGACGAAAAATTCATTTCAATTTTATTAAATGATATTTTTTTTATTCCATCGGATTCAGCGCAAATTTTCAAATTTGGGAGGAGGGTCATCTAATGAACGGGAGGCATGTAATATGCCTGATAGAAATGTTATTTATGATGGTGATACAAGAGGTGAAATGCCTAAACATAGTTTACTAGGATGGGTCAAAAGAAGTCATCCGGTGTTGTTTCCCTCTCAATTTTTTTCTAAATGAAAAACTTCGATTTTGTTTTTTGATTAAGTTTATTTGAACCTTTAGAATTTTAATAGTGAAGTCGAGAAGATGATATCCGCCAAATGGGCGCAGCCACAATTGATTGCTATACGGGCTCGTTTTATGGCATTTTTCATCACTTCAGCGAAAACTTCGGGCGACAAATTCTCGCACTCATGTCGAATGTTGTCCTTGAAAGCTTCCAAGGTCTTTCAAGGCTTGTTCACATAAACAGTAGGACTTCAAAAAACCCCACAAAAAAGTATGGATCGGGCGATCTTGCGGGCCTGTGCAAATCGCCAAAACTAGAGATGAGGTGACCCGGGAACGCCGCCTACAGAATATCGGTTGTGTCTCGCGCAGTGTGTGCCGTTGCTTCGTCTTGTTGGAACCACATGTCCTCCAGTTCTAATTCGTTCAATTGTGGCAGAAAAAACTCGCTTAACATGGCCATATAGGGCGCACCGTTCACTGTTGTCGTTCACACACCAGCGGCGTCCTCGAAAAAAATGGACCGATGACTGTTCCAGCTTGAACAGCGCACGATGCAGTCACTTTTCGCGGGTGTAATGGCTCCTCGTGCTACACTCGTGGAATTTTGGTGCCCCAGAAGCGATAGTTTTGCTTGTTCACGTACCCGCTGAGGTGGAAATGAGCCTCATCGCTCATTATTATTTTGGTCGAAAAATCGTCTACTTCGTCCTCGAGATTGAGAATTGCATGGGCGTAGGCTACATGCGTTTGGTGGTCGACAGGCAGCAGCCGATGCACGGACATGCGCAGGTCTTTGACCAAAATTCACCTTAGGGACGACCGGCTGATGGCTAATTGCGAGGTACGCGGATGGAATTCGCGAGAACACCACAGACGAATTGTTACGCAAAAGAATAGACACGATTATTCCGCATTCCGCGGGGAGTGTGTTGCTCCATGGCTTGTTTACTTGTATTCTACATCTGTCTAGTTTACAAATGTCAAAACAGATTTAACATTAGCCGCCATTTGCAAAAATAAGAGCATCTTTCAATAGGGTGATTTCTTTTGGCCCACCTTGTATTACGGTCAGTATTATCAAAGACATATTGAAGGAAGGCATCAGTAATTATAGTCTTCTGAGGTTAAATTATTGATGAAGCTTCATGAAGATGAATATTATGATATGATGTGCAAACACCCAGTTTGCTTAGTAGATTGATAACTAACAATGATCCTGTTTTTCGATAAATGTATGCCTCAACAGCTAGTTGAAGAAACGAATGAAGGATTTAGGACGAAGCGCCGAAATAATACTATAGCCAATAGTATCTATTTTTGGGATAACAGGACATTCATCTGACACGATATTTTCATCATTTAATAATAATTTATGTAGGAAGCAAGTTAATAGTGGAGGTATTTTTGATACAACGTTATCAATGATTTTGTCCGGTTGTAGATAACTTTTTGTTTCGTAACGAGTTTCCTTTATTTTGTCCTGTAAAATTTCTGCACATACAGTGATAACTGTTTTCTTAGCCATTTCACTGAGGTCCTCACTCTTACCATACCAATCACTACAATCAGTATGCAATCCTGAGAGGATTGCATACTTTTCACAACAATTGTTGCATCTTACGTTTTCTTCATGCAAATAGAACATAAAAATTAAGGATTCATTGTTTCCTTTAAATTGAAAACAGTGAATCAAGTTTATTTTGCAAAAAATCACTTTTGGACAGTTAGACGCACAAAAATGAAATATCCCTGAAACGACAGTTTGGAGTATAGTGACAGTAAGTGACAAACAGTTAGTTGAGCTTTTTCTGCTGCAGTCTTACTCATTGCACTCAGCGAGATAGAAAAACAAGCGCATGTGTGTGTGTTCTCAATGGTACTATTTTCGTCGAGCGCAAGGTTCTCATTTTTGTCTAAATCTCTATCTCTTTCGCTCTTATTAGGAAACGTATGGTCTTATTCGAGCACATGGGTCTTATTTTTCGATCCTATCCTATAGATCTTAAATGGGACTATTTACGACGAGCGCAAGGGTCTCATATTTGTCTTATTCTCCCTATTCACTTTTATATTGAAAACTCTTATATAGAAAATTGGAATCAGTGGGAGCAAAAGAGTAGAATAGTAGTAGAAACAATAATATAAAATATACCACGCTCTTTCTCCGCCAGTGATATATTATTATAAACGTCCCCCTGAAATGAAATTTATAATAGCTCAGGTAAATGGAGAGGTAATATATACTGCAAATATACGTTTCAAATGCTATTTTGCTCTGAATCCAATGGAATAAAAAAAACTAAAATTAAATTATCACTACATAGTATAAGCCAAAGTCGCTTCCACTCTCTGTCTGTCCGTATAAATGCTTTGATTTTTAAAACTACGCAACGGAATTCGATGCCGGTTTCTTTACTAGATAGAATGATTCAAGAGGAATGTTTATATGTATAATACATGCATAAAAGTAGAGAAACATTGATAATTTTAGAGGTTTTTAATGTGATGTCGTAAATAAACCAATTTTTTGCTTACATTGCAAACGCTGGCTGTACCCTACGAGATAGATCAAAATAATGTACTACAGTATTGTACACCTTAAAAAGTTCTACAATACTTTCTTTCTTTTTACTAGAAATAATGGATTATTTACGAAACGATTATAAGCAATACAGTATTAATCCTTATCCAATTAAGTACCTTAAATACTTTGTGCATCTAATATAGATTAATATGACCCTTAACAGTATGTAATTTAAATTAATATTTTTAAAGATATTACAGATTTAAAATACAGGAACAAAGCGATTGTGGCGGTACCGGCCGGGGCCCGTTAGGTGGCACTGCTGTCAATTTATCAGTATCATTTAATAACTAAGCATAATATTTTAATGATTATTCTGAGGCGGTACGAAGTTTGCCGGGTCAGCTAGTCATATATTAAAATTTAAATGTTTTTTTGCCAAGATTATTAGGTAATTGAAAAGATGTGTAAATAAATTTAAAAAAAAATGCCCGAAACATATCATTTGAATCCCAATGAAACATGTAGTAGTATCACTTCAATATGAAAAAAAAAAGATTAATAGTAACATTTTTTTTCATTTTGCACCTTTAAATGCATTTTGTGCAAAAACTATGAGAGATACGCGAAAATACATTTCCAAGTTTTTGTAGGGAATTTAATTTCCTACAAATTTGTAGTAGGATCTTTTTTTATTTTTCCAGCCAATCTCGAGATATAGACGAAAAATTGTTTTTGCACCCTTTTGCAATGTATTTGCACCCTTTGCCGGTATTGCAGCAACCTGCGATTTTAGTATATTAATCTACGAATACTTACGGAAATTTTGGCGTTGGTTGCAGGTGTTCAACCAAAATGGCAAAGTTAAGCTTTTATTGACTGGACTACTAGTCACGACTGCTATGATTTTTAACAAATAAAACAACTTTTGAGAAAGAGAGAGTTGTTAGAGTACGTATTGTTGAATTTATCCAAGATATAATAAACTGAGTCATGAGAAACTTACTAGCTCGTATTTAAATTAAACTCTGCCATCTATTGAATGGAATCGTAACTAACAATACAAAATCTTTATATATATAATTCTTCTGTGAGTGTGTATGTCACTGAACTTCTCTCAAACGACTGGACCGATTTTGATGAATTTTTTTGTGTGTATTCAAGGGGATCTGGGAATAGTTTAGATTCGCAATTGGACCCGGTAGGTGGCGCTGCGATCAAGTTCTGGAATTTTTAAGTTAGGCGGTACGAAGTTCGCTGGGTCAACTAGTTTAAATATAGATTGCAATCAGACTTCAATTTTAAGTGTACTTAGTTTCTATACAGATAGTGGTATAAAAACGTAACATATATGCTTTGTTAGCTTCAAAACTGATTTGCAAAATCCCAAAAAGTATTCATACCACATCAGAAAAAGTGCGTTACTTTGATACGAACCGTACTGAACCCGAAACTTTTTGATTTATGAACTTCAGTCTAAGGGACGAACGATTCGATTGAATGTGAATGGCTGAAAGGTATTTTTATATGGGTATTACGAGTTGGATAAAACATGAGATTGTGAAACAAGGAGTTTATATGAAAAATTGGGCTGGCGTTATTGCTATCTCATTGGAAAGTTTTGAATATTATGTGTATTAACTCTTTGCAGAAAATTATAATAATTTTTCTCTTTATTGCTTTTGCTGGCATGTCTGTCCGTACGTATGTTGATCATCATAATAAAGCATCCCAATGGTCTACTAGCAATAATTATGAACTATTAAAACACACTTCAAGTAGTTTTAATTGTGTTAAATGAACTGAACAAAAAGCTGTATCTTCTATGCCAAGTTTCGACTCTGCTAACTGAAATTATCGTCCGAGGAATATAATAACGTAGATGATCTTTAACAGAGAGTTTAGATTAGATTTCATTCTGAAGATACCCGCTTAATGATTGCGTATATTGGAAAAAGAAGTGAATTGTTCTTACTTGTTATATACATTTTAAACATAATCTGTATAAATATTCTAAACTTGAAAATAACTCTGTGTGTCTGTGCTTTTACGGCTAAACCACTACATAGATTTTAATGAAATTTTCCATGAAAATATTTAAATTCCTGGGGAACAACATAGGCTAGGAATAAATAATAAAAATTAATCACATCTTACACACAACATCATCTAGTCCCAAACTAAGCAGAGCTTGTACTATGGGTACTAAACAACTGACATAAATACATAAACATGCTTTTTTTTTATAAATACACACACATTATACATAGAAAACACCCACACTCCGAAAAAAATATTTGTGGATCACGCAAATATTATTCCGACCCGGGAATCGAACCCGAGACCTCTTGATCAGCAGCCGCATACGCTAACCACTAGATCAACAAGGCAGTCATAATATAATGAACTCGATAAGCGATATACACGCGGGCGGAGCCTGGCTAAAAGTTAGTGATATTTTATTTACTTATTCCCAGAGTACTATTTTTTCATTAATATATTATATACTTAAAATTAAAAAATATTACAAGAATTATTTAAACACAATAATATAAATCACTAAGATTTGTAGACCACGGTTATTTTTAACAGCTTTTTTTATTTTATCACTAAAATCTGTTAGAAATATAAATTATAAAACTCAACAATAAAATATAAAATGTTGGTATTTTACAAACAAACATAACGAAAACTATTTGAATAAACTAATTGTGTTAAGTTTAAAGGTGTGTTATAACTAGTCGTAAAACTAAACGCGTTTATTGCGTTTTGTGCGTTTAATCTTAACAGCCGAGCCCTGTTATCGGGTTCTAAAATATGGTCCTTTGTATTATAGAAGTCGTAAATTTAAAAGTTTAATTATAAAATGTAAAGAAAAATTAAAACCACGACGACAGGTGGGCGTTAAATTCTGTTTTATTTTCTTGAGGTATTTCATAAATCTAATCTAAACTAGTTCTACATTAGATTTTAATTACTCGAATTTATGGAGCTCTGTCTTCGGAATAAGGTACTAGTGATAAGCTTCACTATTAATATTCATAGTGTAGTAGATAGGTAGAATGTGAACCAGTCTCGCCTTATGAAGGTATTACATACTTCAGCCAAGATTTCAGCACACTAAGTTAGTCTTGTTAAGAACACTTATTTTTGGGGTTCCTTACCTCAAGGAAAAAAAAAACAGCACCCTTACAGGATCACTTTGTTGTCCACCTGCCTGTCAAGACCCTTTTTCTTAGGAACGCGTAGAGGTATCAAGCTGAAATTCGTATCAAATATGGTCAGGTCAGGTCAGGTCTATAATACTTTTAAGCTGTAACATATCCACACTGTCCAGTTGATCTTGATTCTTGAAATTTGACATTAAGCAATGTTTTATAAAACATATAACGAAATAAATTCGGAAGCCTTAAATTCTTAGTTTTATCACAGAATAAGTATTTTTTTAATAATTATAAACTTGTTACCCTTTCTCAAATCAACGCATAGAGGTCAGAGTGATCAAGTTGAAATTCGTTTTTGCGTTGACTTAGGGCCACGTTAATTTCAGCAGGCATTGGCAGGCTCGACCGGGCAGTTCCTTCCTTCACCTTCACACAGAAGACCATCCTAAAATAACAGCACTGTCGTCTTTTGTTGGTAAGCGTAAGACTGGAGGCTCAACCATTCTGCATAATTCTCCATTCCAAATGAAATTACAGATATTTTTACACGTCGAAGAGTTATTTTGCGTCAGCCTGTCCATAAAGCTGGCATACGAGCCCAATCCGTAGTTTTATCTGACTAGTGTTGGTCAAGGTTAACGACCCGAAGCACCATCCTACCGCCAGCGGGATATTTGGGTAGACTGTGTAAACACTCACGATCACTAGACAGAGTCTAAATATGAACTTATATTACAAGCATAGACTTCTGCCTGCCTGCCTGCGGTGTTTTCGGACCGATACGCCCTACAAACCTTAAAAAAAGAACGTACTTCCACCTTAAAGGCCGGTAACGCACCAGTAACTCTTCTTGTGTTTCGGTTGTCCATCCATCAAGTGATCCGTCTGCTCGTTTGCCCCCATAATATAAAAAACAATATTCTCCCAACAAAAGTTTATCACGCGTTGGCAAAACAAATTTCAAGAATAAATAGAGTAAAACTTCACGAGTCTCATCCTGTATACACATTCATACATTGAATGATGTTCCTTCGCATTATCATAGCAATCTACATAAAAGTGTTCACGTCTAAAATTACAGTTTCACACGTTCCAACGATAATCTGTGAGTAGATGAACTCGTATTTACGTTTTCATTTTAATAACAGGTAGTGTTGTGGTTTTGATAGTCTTTATATAATTTTTTGTCGGTTATTATAAAGAATTTTAATTTTGTAGGTGGACTTGTCCTTACATATTTCTCTCTTTTTCTCGTTTCCTGGTCCCAAACTAAGCAGAGCTTGTAATATGGGTACTATACAACTGATATAAATATACTTTTTTTTTGTAAATATCTTTTAAATACATACACATTATACATAGAAAACACCTTACACAACAACACAACACCAGTTGTATGAATTGGATTAAATAAAAATTAAAAACAAAATTGTATCTGAATTATTATAGTACATCTAACATCGTATGAAATACGAGTACATTATTATTAGATAGATTGTACTAATAAATCTTTCGACGTGAATAAATTTAGTTCTACAAAATTTATTAGATACAAAGCTCCCCATCGCAGAACACACCTGTAACCAGCAAATAGTTGAAATAAATGTAATACAACAAAAATAAATTAAACCCCAACTAAATACAGCGCTGTTATCAGTATCAACATAAATAGTCTATCCATTTAAATTTATTGAGATTTCAATTCAACTAATCGTTTTAGAAGCAACCTTTATTTGGACAGATTTATCGTTAAATAAACCTAGGGATGAATATTTATTCGGAATTTTCTATCAATATTATTCATCAGTACTAACAGAGCATTGATGAACACTGCCTCGTTGGTCTAGTAAATAGCGTATACGACTGCTAATCAAGAGGTCTCGGGTTCAAATCCCGGGTCGGGCCAAAAAGTGTTTTTGGATTTTTCATGGAATTTTATTTATTCTTGAAATTTGTTTTGCTAAAGTGCGGTAAACCTTTGGTGGGAGTTTTTTTTTATTTAAATTTATATTTCAAGGCAGGCAAAATGACTCGTTTTCTGCTTGATGGAAAGCATGAGTAGAGTCCAAGAGTAATAGTCACTATCCATCGTATACAATCCAGCGTGGTGACCTATAACCATGTGCGATGGTTATGCATCATGAGGTCAAGAAAATAAGCTATGAAGTTTTTTTTTGTAAATATGCGTATAGTCTAGGCCTGAATATAAGTTCATATTTAGACTCTAAGGAAGACAATGGTTTGGGCTCGTATGCCAGCTGTATGGACAGGCTGACGCAAAATAACTCTCTGATGTGAAAAAAATATCTGGAACAGATTTCCTTACAAAAATAAAATCATTTATTTATTTCATTTGGAAGGGAGAAATATGCAAAATGATTGAGCTTGCGATCTTAAGCTCACCAACAAAAGAAAATGCTGTTATTTCAGAATGATCTTCTGTATGAAGGTAGTATTGCCCGGTCGAGCCTGCCCATGCCTGCTGAAATTAACGTGGCTCTAAGTCAACTCAAAAACGAATTTCAACTTGATCACTCTGACCTCTATGGGTTGATTTGAGAAAGGGTAACAAGTTTATATTATTAAAAAAATACTTATTCTGTGATGTAACTAAGAATTGAAGGCTTCCGATTTTTCATAGGAAATTCCTAATAGCTGCCCGGAGTTTGGAAGTTTTGCGGTGATTCACGCCCGTGCCTTGGAGAGCACGTACAGCCGTCGGTCCCGGTTGTCATCAACATCTATGGTAATCGTTATTAGGAAGTCAGTGCCAAATATACTGACAGACTGGACTAAGCTCACCCGTCGCGCTAGCTGCGTTTCCAAGTCGCTCCGCTAATAAAAAATCCAAACGGTGGTAAAAGTTAAACGAAAGTACATGTATTATATATCGTTGGATTCGTCTCGCGAAGTGCAATCGAGTCGCGAAAACCTCGAGAAAATCGAGTGAAAACTTTGGAAGTTATTAGCGAAAATCAGTGAAAGTGACACAAAAAAGTGTAAACAAAAACTAAAAAGTGACTATATCTCGGAAATAAGATCTGTGACCCGTGTTTTTTCGACTGTGGGAGGGTGCGTCTCGGGGGTGCGCTCCTTTTGAGACCCCTCTCAGATTTTTCCGACGACGGGAAAAGAAAACACGGGCACTTTTCCGATAACCACGTGGCCACGAGGTCCTCGAAC
The DNA here is from genome assembly GCA_932526445.1 of Phragmatobia fuliginosa. NCBI lineage: Eukaryota > Metazoa > Arthropoda > Insecta > Lepidoptera > Erebidae > Phragmatobia > Phragmatobia fuliginosa. Next base: position 18,554,338 of record OW052072.1, on the reverse strand, counting down.
CAGGGCAACCAGGACTTTTTGGACCTTGCCATCTCGTACGCGACCGAGAGTGGAGCCGGGAATAGTTTTTATTAATTAAATAAGTGCAGTGTCTCAAAAATTATAAAGAAAAATAGTGCGTGAAAACTTACACCAACTTTGAACAAATTTTGTGAAAAAACTAGATTAGGAACCATACTTTTTTATCAAACTCCCATCTGGGGTTGTGTTTGAAGTGTACAATACAGTTTACCTAGTGCAAATTAGACGAAAATTCAAGAAACTACGGACCAAAAACTAAAGGTAAACAAACTTCACTCGCACGACTTTCGTGCAAAGGGTGAAAACCACCCCTAGACATTTTTAATTGACTGACCCTTTACCCCACGCTCTGTGCAACATACCAAAGTGCTCCGCTGAGTAGACACGGTCCCGAAAATTTGAAAATCCAGGGAGCTACAAAGGTTGAACGAAGCCTTTGTTTTGCACGACTTTTCGTGCAAATTTTTAGTGAAATAACTACTCAGCTCCATAGGATCAAGCAGCCGACCTAACATCTTTCAGGGATAGTGTCTCCATAGACCTGCAGGAAGAAGAAGATCTTTGTCCAGACAATTTTTTTTTTTTGTTATTGAATAAAAATAATTTACTTTAAGTTATTTTGTAAACAGCTCAAAACTTTTGGGAATTTAATAAAATCGTAAGCGTCACTCCCCTCCCTTCCCCACGTAAGATACAGGAATTTTGACCGGCTGAACCGAGATTGGTGGGAATTCTATCAATCGATAGACAGCCTGAAATCTCTGGATTGGCTGGTCCGATCTCGACTGGGTTTTCGGGAGAGGATAGAGGATCAGGTGGTCTATCTTGGTACGAAGGAGTGGCACCCTTTTTTTTTTTTTTTTTTTTTTTTTTTTTTTTTTTTTTTTTTTTTATGTGTGGAAAATCATCATGGACCGTCACCCCACCGGGGGTTACGGCGGGGTGGTGTGTCGGACTTGAACCGACTAAAAACCACACAGTGTGCCCTCTCCGCGCTTCTCCGTTTAGGAGGAGGAGAAGTCCAGGGTGAGATCTCCTTCTGAACTTCTCCAGCGCCTGCCCGCTCCTGATGCGGGCACCGTCTCGGTTTCACGACCCTCTCTTTAGGCGGCGTCCGGCACACACCGACGCCGCCTCCTCGCGGCTGGCCTCATAGGGCGGGCCTCCGCCGCCCGAGTCGCCGGCGGCGAATCTGGTCCGATTGGATGTCGTCCTCCCGGGCCTTCTCCGCAGCCTCCTTCTGCGTGATTACGTCCTCGCAGAAGGTTGCGACCGCGGTAAATGAGCTCTCGCTGCCGGCCATGGAACGAACGACGGCCGGAAGCGAGAGATCCTCTCCGATGACTGCAGTGAGGACCCGGCGCTGCGTCTCCCATGCGGGGCAGACCGCCAGCGTGTGATGAGCCGAATCCTCACTGCAGTCGCAGTGGTGGCAGGCGGGACTCAATTCCCTCCTGGCAACCGAGTGCAGGTACTTTCCGAAGCAACCATGCCCGGAAAGAACCTGCGTCAGTCGGAAGGTAAGGGTCCCGTGCTGCCGCACTGCCCATTCGCCGATGACCGGCTGAAGCGCCTCTACGGTGGCGAGGCCAGCACGTGGAGTCTCCAGCCGGACCGACCAGCGATCCATCGTGGCTCGGTGAGCGGCTTCGCGCCACTCGCGCACGTCCTCGGGCGGAGGTCCAACTCCACCACTCTCCGCCCGGTAGTTAGCCACTCGCCGATAAACGTCGGCGAGCACTTCCGCCTCCAAATAAGGAGTGGCACCCTACGATAACCTTTTAGGTATTATTATTAAAAATTTAATTTTCAAAATTTCTAAAATTTTTATATCAAATAAAGGTTTTGGGCTGTAAAAATATTTTATTGAAAATTTTTATTTCTTTTTAAATCACTCACCACCCATTAGCACTTAGTGACATTGTACTTGTCTTTTGACGGTACAATTAGCTTTAGGAATTTTAATTTGCATTTTTAAATTTTAACCATTGACCTCTTAATTTATTTAAAATTATTTTAACTTGTATATTTTTAAAGGATTTTTTAACCAATTGACAAATTTTGACTGTAAATAATTTGCAGTTTTTTACAATTTAATTTTATTGACTTTATAATTTTACAATTTAGACTTTATTTTAATATTTGACAGAGGCTTTACACCTCTTGTATATTATTGAGACCGGCTCAAATTAGAGCAAATTTTTATTTTTAGCTGATTTAAATTGGTTTTTATTTTTCGACACATATTGACACTTACCCCCCTATACAGGGTAAAACAGACATAAACAAGCACCACCCTCCTATACAGGGTTACATTACACACAATACGAAACACTACACAGTGACAATTTTCCCCGTCACACATTCTCTCTCCAACAAAACATCAAAATGGTAAAAACTTCACCAGCAACCGGCGCCATCAAAAAACCTGTCACTTCCGGCACCTCAACATCACCTTCGAAAATGAAGGATGCAGCCGGGACCTTTGTAAAAAGACCCGAAACCAAGAGAAGGTCACTCGACAACATGCAACTTTATAAGAGCCAGCAAAACACCTACGCTGCGCAGTCGAGTGACAAATTACTCCAGGAGGTCATGCAGACCTTTGAGGACATACCGTCCAAGATCCTTCAATACCCTCAAATGAGGCGCGATATAAAAACCTACTTAGAAGACCGTTCGGACAAAGGCATTCGCATTTTGTTCGAACTAAGTAGGCGGATCAAAAAACTGGAGGCGGGGGCGTCCGAAACCACTAGCGCGGCTGCAGAAACAGAAACTCCTGCGAAAGGGGAAGCAGCCAATGCGGCCGCGACTCCGACTCAGGAGGACAAGGTGCTCACCAAACTGGGTGACCTGGAAGAGTCGATTTTCCAATGGATCGGCGAATCCCACGCAATTTTAAAAAGGGAAATACAAACTTTAAACTCGGATAACGATGAACGAGGAGCTAACATCACCGAGAGCATCTATGAGAAAATCGAAGAAACCCAGGTGGAAATTGACAAAGCGACTGAGGGGCTCGTGGTGCGCGCCCAAACTCAGATTGAGGACCTGGTGGCGACCGTCGCAAGAGACATCGTAGTACAGGCGAAATCATGTCTCGCTGAAGCGACGAGTGCTCTTAAACCAGTGAGCGACCCGACCCCTATGACGTACGCCAGTGTCGCAGCGGCTAGGCCCGGGCGCCGACCGGCCCTTCACTCGGTGGCGGTCACCTCGACGAACAGTCGCGAGACTGCCGACGAGGTGCTCGCCAAGGTGAAGAAAGCGGTCGACGCCAGAGCTACTGGCCTAAAAGCAAACAAAACGAGGAAAGCCAAGAACAGCACGGTTATCTTGGGCTGCGACACGGAAACCGAGAGGGCAAAAATCATGGAACAAATCGGTAAACGCGGTGAAGGTCTCGTGGTAGCGCCCATGAGCAACAAAGACCCGCTCGTCGTCCTCAAGGACGTGTATATGGAAGAGGACGACGAAGATATGGTGAGGGCCCTTTACACCCAAAATTTCGATATCTTCATGGGCCTACCGCAAGAGGAGAGAGAAATTAGAATTAAATACAAGAAGAAGACACGGAACCCCAAGACGTCGCATGTCGTGCTCCAGGTTAGGCCAAGAGTATGGCAGAGAATGACGGAGACCGGGAACCTCTACATAGACCTGCAAAGGGTCAGAGTGGAGGACCAGTCTCCGCTCATTCAATGTATAAAATGCTTGGCCTTCGGCCACGGTCGTAAATACTGCACCGAGAGTGCGAGCAGATGCAGTCACTGCGGGGGCTCACATCTTCGTGAGAGCTGCCCCGATTTCGCCAAAGGGGCGGAACCACAGTGCTGCAATTGCTCGCACTCTGGGCTGCACAATATCGGCCACAACGCATTTAGCGCCGAGTGCCCAACACGAGCTAAATGGGACTACCTGGCACGCTCAACCACGGAATATTTATGACTAACACATTCACAACACTCACATGATACAGAACACTAGTGATTTACGTAAATATGATAATCATATTGAAGTAATATCAACATGCACACAAACACGCAACATGAACACATACAAACAGACACGTAATTCACTGGGAGGGTCAACAATTATATATATTTTAGTTTATATATACATTGCTGACAAGATAGGGAGTGAGTGGATTACACACGACGTAACAACACAACATTGGTCACGCACACAAACAGATACACAAGTCATAAATATTACGTGTAAACAACATCTACATGCGATGTCTTGGCGTTACCGAACAATACAAATTATATACAGGACATGACACCACTGCAATAAACATAAACTAACTTTACTATCATGTAACACAGTCAAAAAGACAACCCCAAGTAATGGGAAGCTTTTAAATCAATTGTAAAATAAGACATCAGATTACCCAGTGTTATTAGACAGTAAGTACATATTAACAGATGTCTAGAAAGATTTAAATGATAAGAAATAGCCTAAGTGTACAAAACAAATAGTATTAAGAATTTACATATATATCATAAAAATAAGTAATGTAAATATATTATTATATAATAGACAATAATATTAACAATATCGGGAAATATACCCGAAAAATAGTAATGTAACAAGATAGTAAATGTAAAGTATAAAAAGGTCCTGTTTTACGAACGGGGAAAAGCTGGGAGGTCTAAAATAGACCTCATTTAAAAAAAAAAAAAAAAAAAAAAAAAAATATACTGACAAGGTCCGATGCCAGTCGCTCCGTGGAAAAACTGAAATTCAGGTAAAACCAGTTGAACTAGTAGCCGACCCCAAGAAAACTTGGGAATAAGGCTAGGAAGAAGACTAACAAAGCATTGATGTCTGAGAAAGCGACTATTGGAGAGAGTTTGATGGGATGTCAAAACCTCACTGAATACTCGTGTTAAGCACTTTTATTACTTTTCATCTAGTTAGCCTTTTTATTCTAACTTAAATTTTAAGAGTTTTAGTGGGAGATGATGTATATATACGTGCGTATATATACATACATGCCTACCTATATTTATACACACATTCAAGCATGAATCTAAAGAGACCAAAGTCAAAAGAGCATTGACATCGCAAGAAATTTATTACACATCTACTTAATTACCTCTGTACCAAAGAAGGTATTTCATATGAACCATCAAATTAACTCTACCAGACAGTGATCTTGATTGTTGAAAATAATCATCAACAACCCATGATGTCCCACTGCTGGGCCCTCCTCCAGGAGAGGTTTAAGGTCATGTGTCCCCACGTTGACTGAATGCGGGTTGGCGATGGGGACGCTCCATAACATATTATTATCATTCCACAAACGATCACCCATCTGATCACGCCATCGTCGCTTACCCATGGTGATCATTTCCAATAACCTAACAGCACTTGGCTGTAAGCGCTTCGATTTTAACAAGGTTTAATTGTGAATTTGAAAATTGAATTAAAATTATTAAAATACTTCTGGTTCTGGTCGGGGTTTTAGTAAGCGATCCATGATCTTCTGTTGAATATTATTGATGACATCTTAAAGTCAATCTCATTTTTATTTCAAATAAACCAATACAACGGCACTTTTGAAACGTCAAGTAGTCAGTCAGTAGTTAGTCATGAAGCTAATTGTATGTTCCAATTCGTAGATCCTATGGGGAAGAACAGACAAGAAACTCCATGGACACTCTTTTCCAACATTGTTAAGTAGTCACTCTGCTGTTTTCTACTGCGTTATCTCCATAAATCGTTGTTCATAATCTGAGTATTTCTTGTATCAGTTTCACCATTGTTAGTAATACTAATATTATAAAAGGTAACGTTCGTAAGGTTGTGAACTTGTTACTACTGAACCCAATTTGAAAATTGTTTTAATTATAAAATGACACATTCAGGCTAAAAAAAAATCCACGATATCTGACATACACGCGGGTGGAGCCGCGGGTAAAAGCTAGTAGAAAATAAAAGTTCAAAGTTAGTAATCACAGATATTTACAGGGAAAAAGCTGTATTATAAGAAATGTAAAATGTACTTTTTTTGTATACACGTTAATAATTAAAATACACGTCTCTCAATTAATACTTATAGGCCCCTTACGTATATGCACTCTGTAACAAAAGGGCTCAAGTCACAAATGCAAGACATCCAAAATTAAAACGAAAGTCTCTGAATATTAATAATTAAAATCTTATTTACTTTGTTCCAAAGTTTGCTGTATCTACATTTTAATTAAAACATCAACTGATCGAGGATATTTTGCGGCTGTAAAAGGAGCCCCACGGTGGTTAAGCTCAATTAAATAATTACTGTTTTCGATTTCCGCAACGTAATACCGATAAAGATAAAAGCTCTCCACAATTTAATCAGAAAATATGAAATAAAATAAGTTTCAGCGATAGCCCAGTTCAATACTATGTTATTAATGACTAGCTAAGTCACGATTATTGTTGCAAAACTCGAGTAACGCCGCGAAACAAGCTAGTCCAATAAAATAGCCTAAGTTACACCTTAGGTCATTAGATTTCATCACAAGTGAAATAGTGAAAGTCCCGTCAAACTTCTGGACAAATTTTTCACGAAAGATTACCATGGGCGGTAGCAAGCACTTACCACCAGGTGACCCTTCTAATCTTCTCTAATAACCCCTCCCCCTAACGTATAAAATAAGTCGCAGTCCACTGGCCTCATAGGCCTCTCCCATTGCACATCACTCTGATCGATTTTGGGCTTCTCGCATCCAGCTCCTGCCAGCCATCTTACGCAGGTCGTCACTCCACCTCCCCTGACGGCGTCCTACACTACGTTTACCGATATATTACATATTTGGTTCAAGTAAACTTTTATTAATATTATTTCATTTTATATTTTATTTGATATTTAGAAACGCGAAAGTTTGTGAGTATGTATGTTTGTTGCTCTTTCACGCAAAACTACTGAACGTATTTGAATGAAACTTTACAGTAATATAGCTTATATATCAAAATAAAACATAAGTTACTTTTACTGCAATAATCGAGATACACGCGGGTGAAGTCGCGGGCAAAAGCGGGTAATATATAAATGTAAAAAGACATCAATCTGTCTGTTACTCCTCACGCTTATGTTGTTGAACTCATTCAAAGGAGAGACCTTCAGAATCTGGCGATAGAACGGAGAGAAATTTTGTAATAAAAAGTTTTTTAGTTATATAATAAAAAAATAATGCTAACGGGCTAGATAAAAACCAGTCTGAACATAACATTTTTCTTATAAAATCGTACTTGTAAGTGAAATCCTGCAATCTACGATCACAAACGTGTTTAAAACGTAAATAAACTGTTCACTATTTATGTCTTTGTACAAGTTTGCAGCAACCGTTATTTAGATTTATGGTCCAAGGTATGAGCGAATTACTTTAACTAAATATCTTAATTGAATACATTTATCATGGTATCTAATATATAAAATTCTCGTGTCACAGTTTTCGTTGCCATACTCCTCCGAAACGGCTTGACCGATCTTTATGAAACTTTACATGCATATTCAGTAGGTCTGAGAATCGGCCAACATCTATTTTTCACACCTCTAAAACGCGAGCGGAGCCGCGGGCATCAGCTAGTATAATATAAATTTACTACACAGAATAAATAAAAAATCGACCAAGTGCGTGACAGGTCACGCATAAAATAGGGTTCCAAGTTACCCGTAACGCACGTGAATTTAAAATTGTGTAAAATATAATTAATGATTGCTTATTTATTATTTATTTCTTTTTGTACAAAGTTTTCCAAGTAAAAGCATTTTACAAGTTAGGCCTCTATAGTAGTATACACTTTTTCCCCACACTTGTTTTTATTCTCAAAGTAGGTATTTTGAAAAAAAAATTGTCATGGAATAGTTTTTTTTTTTAGATCGACTGCACGCTTTGTCTAGTCTAAGCGGTCGCCACGTCGCTTTCTATTGTACCAAGTGTCGTGGGTTGAAACACACACTTTGTGTGTGATTTACAAATTGTTATTCTGAGTCCGGTTGTTCTTTGTGTCCGTTTCATTTATGTTTATAAAGTCCCCCGCTACGCAGGAATTATATTATTTTAAAATGTATAACAAAACAACTTTTCTATTAATGATTTGAGATACTTCCGATTTTTTAATTTTATAAAATTTACGAAAATCGCTTATATCTTGCAACTGTACCATAAATGGACACGCGAGCCAATGAAGAAATCAAGGGTATTGTTTTGTTGAACCAACTGAAAAACAAAAAACTCACAGCGCAATAATGAAAGCCTAATTTATTTCAGTTTGCGAACGAACAAATTCTCCAGTAATTAGTTTAAAGTTACAATTCAATTTGATTGAAACGAATTGTTTTGAGAAACAGTCTATTTATTTGGTGATCGACCTTTCAACGATAAATTGTCTTTTTTTCAATAAGATTGACAAAGAGACATTGGGAAAATAAATATTGGTCGTAAATTTAAAGTGTGGACATTTATTGGACATCTTTTAAAAAAATTGCAGTTGGAGTTTCATTAGGGATGAATTACTTATTTAGCGCTTTTTGAAGCAATGGCTGCTTAATATGAAGAATTTTTAATATTGTCATCTGCTCCTACAATTTTTTTAAAACCATCCTCCTAGCCATTATTCCCAAGTTTATTTGGGGTTGGCTACTAGTTCAACCGGTTTTACTTGAATTTCAGTTTTTCCACCGAGCGACTGGCATTGGACCTCCGCAACGGACGTGAATCACCGCCAAACTTCCAAACTCCGGGCAGCTATAAGGAATTTCCTAGACAATCCCAAAAACACTTTTTGACCCGACCAGGGATTTGTACCCGAGACCTCTTGATTAGCAGTCTCATACGCTAACCACTAGACCACCGAGACAGTTTAATAAAACCCTTACCCATGATTTAAATAATTTCCAACACGGATGTTTTTAGTACACACATCAAAAGTGTCTAGGGATCAAGCATTTTTATGCGGATTTCTTGAGATTGAGATGTGGCTTTGTAATAAATTTATGATTTTATAAATTTATATGGATCCTTTTTGGTGCATTTCATAATTTGAATCAGGAACTGTCAATCAAATTCGAGTAAAAGATGAAAATCAGCTGCCAATATTTTCCCTATAAAAACATACAACGCATTGAAGAAATTATTAGTGCTACTGTTTCCCTACTACTGATTAAAACCAACGTTATTATGGAGCGGCGACGTCATTTAAGCAGGGAAGAAATGCTCAGAGCCGTGGGAATGATAGAAGCTGGTTCCCGGCAACGTACTGTGGCTTTAGCTCTGAATACAAGTCAGAGTGTTATCAGTCGACTTTGGACACGTTACCGAAGCACTGGTACCGTGGCTGAGCGCCATGGAGGACGGTATCGCTGCACCACACGGAGACAAGACCGATACATTCAAATCTTAACTCGAAGAGCTCCAACAATAACCGCCATGATGTTAGCCGTGAGGCTTCATCACTCTTCAGGGAACTTAATTAGCGACCAAACAGTCAGAAACCGCTTGCATGAAGTGAACCTTCATTCCCGAAGACCGCTACGTATACCACCTATAGCAATGCACAATCGTAGGATTCGATATCAATGGGCTCTTGAACACAGAAATTGGGCAGAAGAACAATGGCGTTTCGTGTGCTTTTCTGATGAGTCTCGTTTTGGTATGAGACCGGATACAAGACGTATACGACACTGGAGAACCCCTGGACGCCAACAGCGATTAAAATCCTGCCAGGAAGTCCATCCTTATAGTGGTGGAACCATCATGGTATGGGCGGGTATTTGGATCGGCGGAAGAACTGAGTTGATTTGGATCAGAGGCAACCTCAACGCTCAAATTTATGCTGAGACGATTGTATCAGACGTCATCGTTCCTCTACAAGTGCAAATCGGTCCCTTATTTCAGTTAATGCATGATAATGCACGACCGCACACCGCAAGAGTTGTAAGACAGACTCTCGCCGCAGCTAACATCAATGTCCTGCCCTGGCCTGCTCAGTCGCCAGACTTGAACCCGATTGAGCATGCATGGGATATGCTACAGAGAAGAGCTCTGCCGAATATGGAGGGTATCCAGTCGCAAGAAGACCTTTTTTTGTTGTTGCAACGAACATGGGCGGCCATTCCACAGCGTGATTTGGATGAACTCATTTTGAGTATGCCAAACCGATGTTCTTGTGTTGTTAGTGTTCGCGGTAGAAACACGGATTATTAATTGTTTAAGTTACCTAATAAAATTTTAAAGAAAACTGTTATTTCAGTCTTTTTTTCGAACTTTAATGTTAGTGGTTCAAATGTCAAAAATCCCTTTATTAGGAAAATGGCAAATTTCTTTACTAATGCAAAGGTGACTTGGTTTATCGTTACTGTGACAAACGAAAACACTTTATTTGATGAATCCTTAAAGAAATTTTTAATTAATATCAATCAGGAGAAAAGTTATTGCAAAAATATATGTTGATCCCTAGACACTTTTGATGTGTGTATTTGGAATACATAATAATGTTTTTCTAAATACACGTACAGATTCTGCTCTGGTAAGACCAAACCTTAAGTAATACGTATGTATGTTTTACTTAAGGATTGGTCCCATGAGTAACTGGCGGCCGTTTAATTGTCCTCACGATGGTGAGATCTGTGATTAACAAACTATACACAGCGCATTGGTAATTATATCCTGGCTTGTTAAGGTAAAGGACGGCTGGAGCTAGCTTTGAAGCAAATGGGTTGAAGCAATCTTGTTTAGACTTAGGGTGAGTTTTGATTGTATATGTATGTATATTATAGCGAACTTATATGTTTATGCTTGTTCAATCGCCGGGGTCAACAATATTGGCGAACTTATTTTTTCAGGCTTGTTGATACAAGATCCACACCGACCTGATCGTCGGGGTTGATTTTATGGCGAACTTATGGGTCGTATCGAATCATAATTACAGTATATGCTTTGGGAGCCATCTTTAATATTCGGCAATGGTTTACTACTCTATGATTACTTAGTATAGTATACTTATTTATACCGACATACGGCTACATTATCAATTCTAAAACATATTGCTTCAATGCCTTTAATCACGTCTTGATCTCAACGAGATAGTGATCGTGATCGGACGTCACCCAATTTGAGAGTATAAGACGAGATGGTGCCCGTAACAGTGCGGGCAGGCCCCTAGAGGGGTCTAGGAGGAGAAAACAGTTCCCTGGACCCCTCCCAAACACAGGCGCAGAAAGGTCACACAGTGTGATTTTAGTCGGTTCGAGTCCGACACACCGCCCCGCCGAAAGGCCCGGAAAAAAAAAGAAAAGGACGTGGAGTGATGATTTGTGCAAGACGGCTGGCAGGAGCTGGATGTGAAGAATTGTGGATCGAATTAAGTGTCGTGTAATTGGAGAGTCTTATGTTCAGTAGTGGACTGCAAAGGGCTGATGATGAAAAGTTAAAGCCAGGCGTATTTTATTTAATAACTAACTGAACTAGATTTGACCAACATTCACAACCCCCCAATTCCCCTTTTTACATGTGGGGTTTTCACCTCACCGGGGTTTGCGGTGGGGCGGTGTGTCGGAACCGAACTGACTGAAAAAACACGGTGTACCACTATGCGCCTGAAATATAATTACTCTCCCCACCCCCCAGTTCCCCTTTGCTAAGCATGTCTTGATCAGAAATATATTACCACAAACAACCTTCTTCAGTGCATAAACTTAGCAACATGACCAGTCATTGAAGTCCCTCCAAGGTTGTCGTTGATAAGAGGTTTGAAAATTGATGATTTAGTATAACATTAATTTCACTATCGCAATTTACAAAATTTAACGACTGCTTTATCTTTTTCAATTACTATAAAGAAATACTTTTTAACCCTGAGCTTTCATCTTCGTTTATATTTATAACTAACTAACCAAATTTGTTTCCCATTGAAAAGGTGCCAAATAGTGGGCCAACCTTTAAAGATAGACATATGCAGTTGCAGATTTTTTTAAAGGGGAACAGTTCTGTTATACTGCATGCAGCTGAAGCTCTCAAGAGGAATAAAACCCCCGATTTTATACATTCTTCATTGGCTCCACTCCTATGGGCTTATCGTGACAATATTCTCGATGCTATCTAACACTGAAAGAACTTTTGTAATCGGAGCAGTAGTTCCTGAGATTAGCGGGTTCAACCAAACAAACAAACTCTTCAGCTTTAAGTATTAAGTATATAGATTTCCCTCTTGAGGTAGCCCTGTATCTGTGTGCTACTGACCCCATATCCAACATAAGTCGTAAATCGTTGGGAGCACTTCAGTTGTTTAATAAAATGTTTGTCTAGTGAATTAACGGCGGTCGTTCGTGACGTATAGTCGCCAAAGGGTATTAAGAACATATGTTCTTAACGTGTAATACGTTGTATCATTTTTAGTGTACCCAATATTTTTTCGTAAAAACATCTACAGAGTACCATGTATGATAGTTCATTTTTAAATAAACAAAATTAATTTTAATTGCTTTGATGACGCTGTAGGTTACTGGTTTGTACGACAGTTTGACAAGCGTTCCGTTTCGCATACGTCCCGCAGTGGCGGGAACATTCTGGGGGGCCGGGACAGATCCATCGTCCCGAGCTGAGTCCAGTGGGAGCCTTGCGATCTTGAACACATGTCTCCGCAGACGTCCAGTGGCCGTATCCAGGTCCACCAACTCGAGGAGTAGAAGATGGGGAGAGCCATTTGGATCGGGTTTGGAGGGATGAAGGTAGGAGTTGGTCCATAGAGTCCAACAGCGCTGAGAGAGAGCCTTTATGAGCTGAAAGCGTCCAAGGGGAGACAATGGTCTGTCCTTTAGGGGCTCTTCGGGAGTATGCAACTGCTATGCTTGAGGTTCTGTTGATCAAATGTTTGTATGATGTGCAACTTGTTTCGGAGTTTAAGTATTTTTCATGTTTACTGAGGAATAAAAGTATATATGTGTTATGTATTTATGAAACTTTTCTCTTAACTACAATCCAAGCTCCGTTTCATTTGGGTTAAGATGACGATGTATGTTAGATGTCTAACATCGTTGTTCGTTTTTACGAAACAAGGTGAAGATTATCTGTTACAAGAGTTACAAGTACATATTGCGGCGGTTCGTAGTGGTAGTACGCTCCCTTTTGGAAAGTTTCAAGATGGTATCGGTGCAGAAAGGATAATTTTATTCATAGTACAGTACGGGCATTATAGTCATTAGTAAGTTGAAGGCAAAGTGTTCAGAAAAACGCAGAGGAAGGGAGGGAATTATCAACTCCAATGATGGTGGTATTAGTTGGCACAATACTTTTAAAATGAGACATAAAATTCAGAAAGAAGCTAGGCTCTATATGTAATATTTAGCCTAGTTTAAAAAACGTAGTTAACTTTAATGATATTTCATGTAGTATTTACAACAAGTTTAAAAAATTCTATATTTATTTATTAGTTGTTGTGTGACACCACACTTAAAATTAATAAATATTTCGGATATCTTACACACAACGTAATTTAGTCCCAAACTAAGCAGAACTTGTATTATGGGTACTAAACAACTGATATAAATACTTTTGTTTTAATAAATCATATTATACATAGAAAACACCCAAACTCCGAAAGAAATATTTGTGGATCACACAAATATTTATTTCAAGCCGGGAATCAAACCTGAGACCTCTTAATTAGCAGCCGCATACGCTAACCACTAGAACAACAAGGCAGTGACAAAACTTAATTCCCCTTAACATTATTGTTAGGATGCCTGACTCCCACTTTCTCCTTCACTTACTAGTGCCAAGATTGACTTATAGTCTTCGTTAGAAAGAGGAAGAGCCGTGGCCTATCAAGAGGTTAAACAGAAAGGAGTGGTGATTGCTACACCGACAAGGGCTTAGCTCTTAAATTGAGATAGAGAGAGATAGGATGCCTGACTAACATCGATCCTCACATGAGTCTTTTCAATGACTTAACATCTTAACAAAACCTCAAGTAAATAAATTGTAGGACAAACTCGCACTATATTTTTTTAACACTTCTGAAACAGATAGACTGGTCATATCAATCTGTAACACAGATTGATAGACAATTTTTATTTGAAATTTAAAAACAAATTCCGCAAGCAAAATTGAATTCTTTCACAGACTAGTTTAGGCACAAAATTGAGAAGTTTCCTTTAACTACATAGTTGTATAGGAATATCGAGTGTGTACAATTTGTAGTGACGGCTGGCAGCTGTTTGCACAGTCGAAATGTTGCAGCATCGGCGAACATATTGAACTATCATCGTATTCCTCTACGGGCTCATGAATTTTATAAGATAGTACTGACGATTCGATTACACATGTCAAAGATTTTTAACATAACATATATTTTTTGCCTTTTGATTGCTATTGAATTGCCTCTGATTCTAAAATAAAGTAAGGTTAAATTAATAATTAAATCATAGACATCGTATATTTTTGACAGACTTTGCAAGAAGACCCTTCATACATTACAAACATCAATGTAGTTCCTCCGATTGAGATTCCATCACATATTCATATTCAGGATACTGATTTTATGTAGGAAAGGAAGAAGGAGATAGGGGCCTTTTTGGCAGTCCAAACTACAGCCAAAAGGAGCGGAGCATCGTGTAGCAACAGGAAAGAAGGAAAAATGATAAAAAACGTTTTTAAAACTACCCCTTTCTTAGAGTTTTCATAGCGTCCGTTGTGCAAATGGTTGCAGTTTCACCAAAACAATAAATAGATAAATAAATATTGAGACAACTTACACACAACATCATCTAGTCCCAAAGTAAGCAGAGCTTGTGTTATGGGAACTAAACAACTGATATAAATACATAAACATCCCTTTTTTTGTAAATACATACATATTATACATAGAAATACACCCAGACTCCGAAACAAATATTTGTGGATCACACAAATATTTGTTTCACAATGTATAAAAGAATTATTCTCTTTAAAAATTCTAAAACAGTATACCTTTTAAGATTCGTTTACTGTAACTTATGGTAACGCCACGCTACGGGCAATGAGAGATGCAAACTATATTGCGTGGGTCAGTTGGTCCAATATATACCTACATTGATTCATATAACACAGTTATTACTCTCTATAAATATATAAAACAATCAAATTGTGATCGAATGAGAACAAACAGAATAATTAGTGAATATCACATCGTACGTGTCAAATTATTGTTGACAACGTGCCGTATAAACTATGGACCATCAAAGGAAATTAGTTTCAGTGTTTGTTATAAAATACAAATACCACAAGGAAAATGATACTATTTGTGAAATGAACTTCAATAAAAGGATATATTTGCATACTCTCACGAAAATATTTAAAAATATATATATCGCTTATATATCCGGGTATCTATCTAATCCGTTGTGTGGAAATAACTCGCAGAGTTAACTGGAGTCTATTATATTATAATCGAGTATTTTATGGATTGGATAATAAAAATTTGAGCACTTATAGGTAGTAGAGCCACGCTGGTTTCAGCACAAATGGGCCGGCTCGACCGGAGCAGTACTACTACTACCCTCACACAGAAGACCAACTTAAGGCCTGAGACCGGAGGCCGAATGATGCAGAAGCATCTAAGCTGCCATAGTGTGGGTCACCATGCTGTACTGTCTGTACTCACAATGAGGAGGGTGACCCCTTTTCTTGGATTGTTTGTACTGGGTACTCCTGGCAGGGGAGAGTCACTTTGTTAGGCTATTATAAACAACACTTAATAGAAAAGAGAGTGTAACCCCTAGCCCTGTCAAGGGGGGATTATTAGTAATCCCTAGTCCTATCAAGGGGGAATTACACACCGACGACTCAGTCAGCAGAGCATGAGTTGCCCAGTGCGCCGTTCACGAGAAGAATCTAAATACAAAACAAAACTAAGAGACACAAGAAAAGGTGTGTGTGCATATGTTGATGTGCGGTCAGGGAGCTCTTCAAGCAAACACTGTTTCTGTCTCACACATACACCTATATTTCAGTATAAATATACATAATGTCAATTCAAATTCATTCTCAAAGTTATTCATTGATTATTATTTTACATGCTTTAAGAAACAAAAATATCAGAGAGTGGGTTGTCTAGCAAAAAGTTCATTTCATTTCTTCCCCGTTCCACCTGGTTCTCCTGCGCTCGGACCGGGACGTGCAGACGTCTGACGGGAGCGCTCGGTCACCTTCACGCATCTCCCCGGGATCCCTCATCGCGTTTAATTGGGGGACGCGTACCGGTGAACAGAAAGGTGGGTATCAAAATAAAAGAAAATAAATAAATGTAACCCAATACGTAACTCCAGTGACAGGCTTCGGGGTGAGCGGCATGGAGCTGACTACTCCTTTTACTCCCAGGAAATAGGGCCAAGGATCAGCCCGATAATTGCCGGTCGATGTTCTGGGGGATTATTTCACAGCAGGACCCTAGGAAAAAGGCACCAACCTTTATATATGTTCACACAAAAGAAACGGCCTAAAATAAAGTTTTAAAAGAATTATAGAAACTTACCACGACGGTGGGTTTTTTTCATAAGTACTATTCTCACAGGCAGACAAACAACACAGAAAGA
Organism: Phragmatobia fuliginosa; assembly: GCA_932526445.1. Lineage (NCBI taxonomy): Eukaryota > Metazoa > Arthropoda > Insecta > Lepidoptera > Erebidae > Phragmatobia > Phragmatobia fuliginosa. The sequence goes on along the minus strand of OW052072.1, from coordinate 18,537,753 downwards.
AATATCTCTACTAAAGTTCAAGAGCGTAGCAGTAATTAATCTTTCAGAGAAGAACACTGGCTTTTATATCCCAAACTCGGACTTTTTTGGAAGCTATCTCCTACCTCCTTACAAAACATTTTATGACATATCGTATGATTCTCAAAGACAATATAGAATTTTACACTTATTAAAAAACAATATCTGTAATATCGACTAACTATGACAAAAGCAATCAATTAATTTTGGCGTGAACGTCATCTTGCGCCTCGTTGGTGAAAACAACCTAATTCGCAAATGCTAATCGGTTGTGAAGTAACAACCGCATACCAGAGAGAGATGGCGCTAATAACACAATTACTTCCAAACCTAACAAGTTACTTTGCTGATTCTCTAATACAAAAAAAGAAAGTGTTACAAGAGAATAAGTTAAGATAATGGCATGAATGGAGATGCTGCTTGTACCTTAATAGGGATGTATACAGTAACTTGAACAGGGTAGGGTATACCTATTACCTACCTGTAACCTGAATTAGCTGACCACTTCAAATGTAAAGAATCGATTGATGAGCATTTTGATGATTGAGATAAACTTCCCTGGCCAACCTGGAAGGCGCTTAATAGGCTGCGTACCCAGGTTGGCAGATCTGGGGACAATCTGACAAAGTGGGGATTTATACACCCAAGCGCAAATAAATGCGACTGTGGCGCGTCACCACAGACAATGGACCATTTGTTGACATGCCCCACGAGCCCAGATTCGTGTACGCTTGAAGACCTGCACCAAGCAAGACCAAACGCAATCCGCGTCGCCGAGCACTGGGCCAAAATAGTGTAAAGTGTTGCCATCGACACGATAAGAAGAAGATGAGCATTTTTATTTGATGAAACTGATTGTTTAGAGAGGATTTAAAAGGCGACGTGTGGCGTAAATCATTCACAATCTGAATGTATAATTAATTCCTTATATACATTGTTTAAATTTTTGTTTGCTTTTTTAGTCTTGTTAATTTGTTTTCTTTAATGTTTATATTTTGTTACTAACAAAAGTACTTTCTATCTTTCAGACATCAACTGAATCGGTCACTCGTTTGCCCTTTTATGCTGTGAAATAATTTCTCTTGTCAGAACTTAGGACAAACTTATACTTATAACTTATGCTTATATTTGTGAAAGTATATTAAAATACGAAGCTTGTTTACCATTAAGTTTGAAGGTTTAATATATAACAGGAAATTACTTATAAACTTTCTTGTAACTTGATCCGATATACGAGAATCAAATTCTTGTTCTCATCGGTCTTGTTCTCAAATTATTTTGATCATTGTTGGGATTGAACCATAGTTGTTTTATATGTTCCCAGAAATGTGCATGATTGTAAGTTTCCATGAGTCTTATTTGTTTTATTAGATTTTCAGAGTTCTGAGGTATTAAAGCCACAGAGATTTCAGCACGAATGACTTCCGATGACCGTGGGCAGTACTAACCTCGCATAGAAAACCCACCCCACGATTTGTAACATTAACATTATTTTCTACTTTTTAGTTTAAAAGCGTGTTTGTTTAGTTTTTAAAACTATATGTTTTTTTCTATAATGAAAAAGACTTATTTGTTTAAACTTTTGTTTGTTTTTAAATTAGTGTATTGTCATCGGTCCTCGATAAATCTACAAAGTTTGAACGAAATCTGGCCGTTGAAAGTGTCGGTTACAAACATGCAAACAAACATACGGGTGAAGCTAATATAAAGCGTGTAACAACCTAAAATGACAACATTCGTTCTGTAGTATTTCGTTGGTGAGTGTAAGACCGAATGCGAGTGTCCAATGATGCAAAAGAATCTCACTAGGCCGCCATGGTGTGAGACACCATACTGAATTGTGTGCACTTTGGTATTCTGATCATGCTTTCCATCAAGCAGAGTGGAGTCATTTTGTCAGGTACATTTTAAAAAGAAAAGTTTCAACCCCTTCTCTTCCTGTATCTAGGTGGCCTTAAAGGCGTTTAAAAAAATCGCTTGTCTGTAAATTCGGTTTACTGATGATAGTTGAACGTGACAACGTCTTAAGAAAATACTGATGGAATAGTTGCATTTTTCTTTGTCGCTCGTTCCGCGCTCTCGCTTGCACGTCAAGCTTTAAATGGAACGCCTCAGAGCGAGGTAACGCCGCATGAGTCATGTTTTTTCGTGCGTGCAGCCGGCAAAACGTTGTATAGTTGTGCTTGGAAAGCGTTAGTCAGTACCAGTATTTAAAAAAAGAAAACCACTCCTGTATTTGGAATATACTCTTGTGTTGTGGAGGATTTAAAAAATATACAAGAAACGGACACAAAGAACACCCAGACTCAGAATATCAATTTGAGGATCTCCTAAAGTATAATCCCAAAATAGGATTTGAACCCACAACGATGGGTGCACTAGAAAGCGGGGTGGCGACCACTTGAATCACTAGATCAACCGTGCAGTCACATATTATAAAGAGGTACAGTTTGAGAGGCTATAGGAGGTGATCTCTGGATTTACTGAACCGATGTTGAATCTTTTTAATAAATAAATACTTCGGACATCTTACACATAACGTTATCTAGTCCCAAACTAAGCAGAGCTTGTATTATGAGTACTAATCAACTTATATAAATACACAAACATACTTTTTTTGTAGATACATACATATTAGACATAGAAAACGCTCAAACTCCGAAACAAATATTTGCAGATCATTCAAACATTTACGGATTTTCTTGTCAATAAAATTGCTTACGTCATAATGTCTATACCAGAAAATAACCCTTTATCTACTCGCTCTTAAATATCTCGATCCCAAAATGTATAAATAAATCTTCGTCTATTCACGCAAACGTTGCCCAAAGGATGCTAAAATATCTATAACAATGACCTCTACTCCATAATGCAGAATTAATGTTTCGAATTCATTGTGGTGACAAATTATCCCACGCAAATCTTAGCCAGAGAAAAACAAGCCTTAAGATGTAAGAAATACAGTTACGTTTCGAAAAAGCTTAGTCGAAGTAGAATTTTGCAGGAATTATAGAAATATGGGTGACCGAAATGTCAAGCCTATGTCACAGCGATTAAGGAACATGCAAAGAGATTGGACTTCATTTACTACAAATTGTTTGTTTTAAGTGCTGTAATGCTTTATTTTGTTTATGAATAGCTATAGAAAAAATAACTGTTATAATAGAAAGATTTATGTCTGTATGAAAAAAGTTATGCTAAAAGATGAATATGAATTAAAACCTTACCTCTTGTTTGTCTAGTTTAGCTTCAAGAGTTCCTGTCATGTTATGGTGAATGTGTTCGAGATCTGTGAATTCTCTTGGTGATTGTTTGCAATCATCAAAGGACCGTTTGTGCCATCATGAGCTTGATATTTTCCGTAAGTCAGAGATCACGTTATGCAATCGGACCCGGATGCTGTCATGTCAGTTGAAGGCCTTTGGTGAGCTTAAAAACATCTAACGGCTAGATTACATAGTTGTAACGCGTCTTGACAATCCCCAGTCCGCACTCGGCCATCGTGGGGACGTTTGGCCTAATGGCCTAATCCCTCTCCTGAGAGGACCCGGGCCCAGTAGTGGGACGGTATGGGTTGTTGATGATTGATGATAATTATTTTATCGACAAGTGACGCTGGTGTTGAACTATTGGAAAATATATTTAGTGCCTGGGAGGATAAACAGGATGCGCTGGGTGTTTTTTGTGACTTATCCAAGGCATTCGATTGCGTTTCTCATGAAACATTGATCAGGAAATTGCATCACTATGGAATAAGGAATACTGCTTTGGATCTTCTTATCTCTTATTTGGGTAATAGGACCCAAAGAGTGGAAGTTAATGGACAGAGGTCCCTCGGGTCTCTGGTCACTATGGGGGTTCCGCAGGGCTCAATTCTCGGCCCATTTTTGTTTCTCGTTTATATAAATGACCTACCTAATCTGATAAAAGATAATCAGGAGATAGTGCTATTTGCGGATGACACCTCACTTTTATTTAGACTAAAACGACAGCAATTAGTTACTGACGATGTGAATAACACTCTCTCCAAGGTCGTGAACTGGTTCAACGTTAATAACTTGCTCTTAAACGAGAAAAAAACTAAATGTATTAGATTTTTTACACCTAATGTTAAGCAGGTAAAAACTAATGTTCTGTTAAATGGAAAGGAGTTGGATCTTGTGGACACCACTAAGTTTTTGGGTATAACTCTAGATTCTAAATTGCAGTGGGGCCCACACATTGATGGCTTGTCGAATAGACTCAGTTCTGCAGCATACGCGGTTTATAAAATTCGCCAATTAACTGATGTAGACACCGCAAGACTGGTGTATTTTAGCTATTTTCATAGTGTAATGTCATACGGTATTTTGTTGTGGGGAAATGCTGCTGACATTCAAAGTATCTTTGTGTTGCAAAAGAGAGCTATTCGCGCAATTTATAATCTCAGTTATAGGCAGTCACTGAGGGATAAGTTTAAAGAAATTGGAATTATGACAGTCGCATCTCAATATGTATATGAAAATCTAGTGTATGTTAAGAAAAATATACATTCATTCACAAAGTTTAGCGACATTCATAATATAAACACTAGAAATAAAGATAAACTCGTGTTGCCAACGACTAGACTACAAAAAGTAAGCAAGTCTTTTCGATGTCAGGGTGTGAGATTCTACAATAAGATTCCAAGCAAATTTCATGAATTAAGTATTAACAAATTTAAGTCCTTGGTTAAACAGAAACTGTGTGATAAAGCTTACTACACAGTTGCTGATTTTTTAAATGATAAATTTGCTTGGGACTGATGCTGCTCGCTCCCACAATTTTTGTTTTGTATAGTATTTTTTATTTATTTTTTGTTTTTTTTTTGTGTAAGTTTGTAAATGTGAGTATAGTGTAGGCTTGTAATGTTAGTTTATATTTTAGTAATTTTCTGGTGGTTTTGAGTGTTTCCACGGCCTACTCAAGTGTCCTGCTGGCGGCAGTGTCGTGTTCCGGGTTGTGGATCCTGACTACATCGGTTAGGCTACACGATGGCTGGGGCCCGTGTGCCGTCTGTATGGACAGGTCGACTCAAAACTATGGTTCTTTCTTCAAAAGGCCAACCCAGACCCTATACTGCACTCACATAGTTCTCTTTAATATTGTACACGGACTTAAAAAAAAAAAAGAAAAAAAGACACCTCTGTGGTTTGTTTCGGCGTTTCTTCCCAGAGCGAGTCGTAGGAAATGCCGGCGTCTTCTAGCTATAAGTCCGACTTGTAAAAATGTCTGAAAAGATTTACTTACAGAAATAAATATCATTTATCATTTATCATTTATCATTTATCATTTATCATTTATCCTAATATACATACTTAACAAAGTTTTATTTTTATTAAGCAACAGTAACCTATGTCAAAACCATTGCTCTAATTGATGACTGTAAGAAATAAAAATCGGCCAAGTGCGAGTCGGACTCGCCCATGAAGGGTTCCGTATCAACAAGTAACATTATATAAAAGTTATTGTAGTTCGTTGATTAAATGAAAGGTAAATTGCTGTTTACGCTTTATGTCATATTAAAAAAAACTACTTACTAGATCTCGTTCAAACCAATTTTCGTTGGTAGTTTACATGGTAATGTACAACATATATTTTTTTTAGTTTTATCACTCTCTTATTTTAGAAGTTAGAGGGGGGGGGACACACATTTTTCCACTTTGGAAGTGTCTCTCGCGCAAACTATTCAGTTTAGAAAAAAATGATATTAGAAACCTCAACATCATTTTTGAAGACCTATCCATAAATACCCCACACGTATAGGTTTGAGGAAAAAAAAATTTTGAGTTTCACTTCCAAGTATGGGGACCCCCAAAATGTATTGTTTTTTTTTTTTTTTTTATGTAAAAATCTTAATGCGGTTCACAGAATACATCGACTGACCAAATTTCAACTGTATAGCTCTTATAGTTTCGGAAATAATTGGCTGTGACATACGGACGGACAGACAGACAGACAGACTTGACGAATCTATAAGGGGTCCGTTTTTTGCCATTTGGCTACGGAACCCTAAAAACCTGCCTAGTGGTTAGCGTATACGACTGCTGATCAAGAGGTCTCGGGTTCGATTCCCGGGTCGGACCAAATGTTTGTGTGATCCACAAATATTTGTTTCGGAGTCTGGGTGTTTTCTATGTATAATATGTATGTATTTACAAAAAAAAAGTATGTTTATGTATTTATATCACTTGTCTAATTACTCATAATACAAGCTCTGCTTAGTTTGGGGACTAGATGGCGTGTGTGTAAAAATGTCCGAAATATTTATTATTTATTATTTATTTAATCACTTTCTGTATTTACATAGGAAATTTTAATTTTAACTTTAAAGTGAATTCCTTGTTGGTTTTTCACACTAAAAATAATGTGAAAATTAGCTTTTAATTCAGAAAACATTGACGTGTTATATCGCAATATTTTAAATAAAAGTATAAATTTAGCATTTTAAAGCCGAGTCGTGAAATCTAAATGGGTTCGCATGTATTATAAGTTGTAACGTTTACCGCCAATCATTTTAATGTGAATGACAGAAAACCGTAGTAATAATTTATTTGACAAATGTCCAACAGCTCTAACAACGATAACAGAACACGCAAAACTTTTTCAACAAATACACCCACAATCAGATAAGGTTTGGCACGCACTATTGTGGATAAATTGTCCATTTCCTTTTTCATGACTGCTAACAAACCTCTACCCATATCAAACTCAGTTAAACTAATATTTCTGAGTGACAGTTACTTTTTTTGGACAAAAAACATAAGAGACTGGTTGAAGGTGGACAGCACAGAAGCATTGATTCGCATGACCGAAGCAAGGGATAGATACAGACATATGGTCGCCGACCTCCGTGATGGAGATGGTACCTAAAGAAGAAGAAGAAGACAGTTACTTTACAATTGAATAACAAAGACGATTGTATCAATTTCTATAAAATTTGACTTTATTCTTTATTTAGCTTTTGCTTTTCTTTATTTAGATTATCGCGGTAAAATTAGCCTATGTCCTTCCCCAAGGTTCCATCTAGAGGCCCTTGATTAACCACGTGAGGTTCGAAGGGGGGGGAGAGGGTTTGACAAAAACCACGAAATATCACAAGGGGGGACGGGGTTATAACATATAATATAATATAGTATAAGATATCACGTATATTTATTTTCTCGTCAATGGCGCGATTACTAAACCGAAAACAGCGTGCAGTGTGACTTGACTTGCCGTTTCCAGACAAAATTTTGAGTTTTTTGAAGTACTAAGAACTACACGTGATTTTGGTAGGGGCGGGGGGGGGTTGTCCTAAACCTGACCACGTATCACCAGGGGGGAGGGAGGGGTTAAAAATTCACGTGATTAATGGAGATAGGAATATAGGGAGATAGGGGACTGCCTTATCTCTATAGCAAAATTCATCAAAATCGGTTAAGCAGTTTAGGCATGAAACCGTAACAGACCGACAGACAGGCAGAGTTATTTTCTCATTTATAATATATTAGTAGGGATTTTGTGTAAGGTGGTACAAAACAAACATATCATAAGCTAACTTTTATCCGTGTGTATGACCGTTATCGCGGTAAAGAATAGATTGTGTCCTTCTCCTAGAATCGAAGTATCTCCGACTAAAATATTATTAGAATTGGTGCGGCGAATCATCCGTAAAAGCATAACTGACACACACACAAACTACAGATCTGCACTAAAAGCATACAGCACTACTGAAGCACTACTGAAAGCATATACGGTAAACACATCAAAAATACCTGGAACAGCTGGATCAGTTTTGACTTGAATGTTACTAGCAGACATCTAATGATATAAAAAGTGACTTTGGATATTTAAGACCAGGTTTTCCCCTGGTATTACCCGCGGTTTTTAGGGTTCCGTAGCCAAATGTGCAAAAAACGGAACCATACTTAGTCCGCATATTTAGAACTGAAACTCTAAATATTTTTTTCATCAAAACCATACGTTTAGGGTATCTATGGATAGGTCTTCAAAAATGATATTGAGGTTTCCAAAATCATTTTTTTGTAAACTGAATAATTTGCGCGAGAGACACTTCCAAAGTGGTAAAATGTGTCCCCCACCCTGTAACTCCTAAAATAAGAGAATGATAAAACTAAAAAAAAAATATGATGTACATTACATTGCAAACTTCCACCGAAAATTGGTTTGAACGAGATCTATTAAGTAGTTTTTTTTTAATACGTCATAAATCGTAAACCGCAATTTCCCTTTCATTCAATCAATACACTATTATCAAAACATCGATCAAAGTTACAACGAACTACAAGAACTTTTATATGACTTTACTTGCTGCTTTGGAAGCCTTCATGGGAGAGTCCGACTAGCACTTGGCCGCTTTTTATTACTGTTTAACTGTTTTTAAAACGGACAACCGCAATAGGAATATACACTCTGTGGACTTTACAAACATACATAAGGAACACCCAGAGTCAAGATAACAATTTCTGGATAACACAAAGTATTGTCACGTGTGATTTGAACCCACGACACTTAGCGCTGTAGATAGTCAATCGTGCAGTTAGTACTGTACAGGTACAACAAAAACCGCGAGTAACACTGAGTAGTGTAGCTAGCCATTTATAGAGTATTCATGTAGATAGATTAGTAGATTTATCATAATATAAGAATATTTAAGACGGTAATAATTTTAAGGTTAATTATTGTACCTATCATTAAATATTCCTGAAGCAATTTCCATTTCATGTTTTACCTTAGATTTTAGTACTTTAGCAGAAATATTAGGTACTTAAATTTTATGCGATAGGATTAACTTCATGCGTACTCAAGTACGAAAGAGGCCTGCAATTGATGGTGAACGTTATATGTCTAAAAAGAAATCATGTCAGTTGTGAAAACCGTTTTTAGGGTTCTGTAGTTCATGACTCGGAACCCTTATAGATTCGTCATGTCCGTCCGTCCGTCCTCGACCTACCGTCCAAACGGCTAGTGCTAGAAAGATGGAAATCTGTATGATTATGTGTTTTTATCATGTCGACAAAGTGCTATAATAAGATCATAAAAAATATTTTTATTTGGGGTACTCCCCTACACGCAAAGTAAGGATGATTTTTTTTCGCGTCTACACCATCGTGTGGCATATTATTAGATAGGTCTTTTAAAAAGAAATAGAGGTTCCAAAAGCAATTTATGATTTGGGTATTTGTTTGCGAGTTATTCAATTTTAAAGCGCATTTTTTTCTCAAAACAGGACGTCCCCCCCTTTTAAAAGCTAAATGGCTGGCTCGAAAAATCTTCGAAAATTCGTTATGGTAGTCTATGTGATGAACTTTAAAGGAAAACTATAACGGCTTCAGTACCTTTTTTAGTTATGGGGTTATAACTTGTAAAATACGCTTACTTGGAAATATTCGTACAAAAGTAATGATATAAAAAGTAAACATAAGTAAACACATAAGTAAACAACAGTCGGAACCTTATTCTATGCGTGGCTTAACACACACTTTGCTGATTTTTACTGATAGTTACTAGAGAACTAACAAGACATTATAATCATAAGATTAATTAATTATATTATAGGTATGGTATGTAATCCTATACACGACTGTGTAGTGTACCCAAAGAAGTTGCCACAGGAATACCACTATTTTTTTTACGAGATCACCTTATTAATAATATACTTCTCCTTTCAACGGGTCGAAATTGTAAAGTGTGTGTAAATTTTTTCGGATTTAAATCGACTTAAGCAGTTATACATAAAAATGAATAGTATATGAATAAACTATGATAATGTTATTCGAAATATTACTATTTTGTTCAATTTTGAATACCATCAAATTCTACAATTGCTTAAAACATACAGAATATATCAGCTATATAATATGGTAATATAGTGTCATGTTAGCATAGTAATCATATTAATTACATTCTCGTCTCGGTATTTTATTCTTCTTATTCGGTAGCTAGCTTATTCTTTGAGTTTTGAGCTGTTGACTCCCTAATACAGGATTTCTCCCTCCACACACCTACAACTAAAATTCACTTATACTAGTGTAGTCATACAACACCATTTAGTTCCATGCTAAGCTGAGCTTGTATTATGGGTACTAGACAACTGATATAAATACGTTAATATACTATTTTTTGGTAATACATACATATTGTACATAGAAAACACCCAGGAATCGACCAAGGACCTGTTGATCAGCAGCCACAAACGCTAACCACTGTACCACTGATGTCTATGTTAAGTCCATCTTTGTCTGTTTTAAACAATTTTAACCTTACATAAATATCATTACTGTTCTCTCTACTTCAGAATAACAGCAACTAAATCTACTATTTACTGTTTACGAGAAGAAACTTACAATCTAAGAAAATATTTTTCTTGATATGTAAACCCAATCATATGTTGTTTACCAAACAGAATCCTTAAGTATAAAAGGTTACAGAGTATCACAAAGTACATTGAAGGAGTAAGGGGTAAACATGGGACATTAGGTTGTGGGACCAAATAACATAACGCACTTCAACTATCATCCGTTGGGATTTTATGTTACTTGTATAGAAGGTTAAGACTGACTATTACACTGTAACCGTAGGAGAAATTGAAATATTTTAAAAGGAAACAGAATTCTCATATTAGGAATATACTCCTGTGTGACGGGGGACTTTAAAAAATTCCAAGAAAACAACAAAGCACTCACAGACGCAGAATAACAATTTGTAAATCACACAAAGTGTTATCCCGTGTAGTAAGCCAGTTGTCTGGTACCCATAATACAAGCTCTGCTTAGTTTGGGACTAGATGACATTGTGTGCCAGATGTCCGAAATATTTTTATTTCCAGTTAATCAATAGCTTCGCCGTGCAAAGCAAAGCAAAAAGCAAAAACCGTGTGGTGACGTATTAAGAATACAGAGTATCACCACCCCTATTCATCCCGCGGGTGTCGTAAAAGGCGACTAAGGGATAAACTACGCAAGACAACATCAATGCAAAGAGAAGGCAAACTTGAAACCAACCCGTCTGGCCAACGTGGTATAGTAGGCCGAAACCTCCTTTCTAAGGAGAGGCCTATGTCCAGCAGTGGACTGTTAAAGGCTGTTGATGATTGATGAAACAATAGCTTGTAATTGGACACACATTTTTTTTTAAATTTGAGACTAGCGAAGTGACTTGGTGATCGGAGACCGGGAGAATGAGCAGAATGATTTACCTCTAGTACGAATGCTGTCATTATTAGAATGGAAATGCACATTATCACACAATCTATGATTCCCGTTATTTACACCAAACACTAAACTCCAGTAAATCTGAAATTTCAATTACTCTTTGTCTAATGGCCGTACATCGTATCGTAACTTTACTAAAATCTTCTGAACAATCTCACACATTAACTTTCATTTAACGGTTTGAACAAATAAAACACGCTATTAACTCCATATTAAATGCGTCTACGAGAATTATTATTTGCTAAGTAAGACTCACTATTTAATAGATTAGGTTAAGTGAAACGAAACTTGTTACATTATTTTGAACAAATTATATATCCCAATTAATTATGTGGAGTATGTTTAATTTACTTAATGTGTCTTATCATATGTATTGGTAGGTAGTAGAGGCAGGCCAGTTTCAACACGAATGAACCAGCTCAACCGAGGCAGTACTACCCTCACACAGAAGACCGTCCTAATAATGATAGCATTCTTGCAATTGTATTTCGTTGGTGTGGATGTGAGCGGGGAGAATGATGCAGAGACATCTGACTAGGCTACCATGGTATGGGTCACCATGCTTGATTGCCTACCCTCACAATGGGGATGGTGACCCCTACTCCTGGATTCTACTTGTGCTTTCCATCAGGCAGAGTAGAGTCACTTTGGTAGACTTAAATATTGTATAAAAAATGTATATACGTATTTTTAAAACAACCATAAAATACAAATGCAAAGTTTGGATCTCGTCCATTTTTTTTAATTTATACTCTTGCAGAATTGTCTTTTGCAGCCTATTTATATACTTCAGCGCCTAGGATCTAGGTCTCATCATGATGATGACTGAAATGTTAAAGAAATGATTAGTGGGTTATTTTAGGGATGATTTTAATTTTAAATCTAAAGTATTACTTTCTTAATGTGATAAATAATAATGAAATAAATATTCAATTTACTAACAGAGATCGAGATGTTATTGTTAGGAAACTCGACTAGTTCTAAATCATACAATAACTATTTTCTGCATCATATACTTTGAATGTGTTACATAATAAAATATTTTAGTTAAATAACATTATTGTCTTTTATACCTGTACATTGCCTTACCATTTATAAATTACTACTGGGTTCTTCTTATTACATATGATCACTTAACAGTGAAACTTAACTTACATGACATGTATCTAATATTCATTTTACTGGTACGACTAACACGAAGAGACTGTTCGCAAGAATAACTCAGGAGCTGTGTAAATACCCTTTCCAACCCTTGACAAAGGTCGAATGCTAGCGCTTGAAGTTAGTGTTGCCTTAAAAGAAATATAGCACATTTATTGGCGATGTCTTAATTACTTAACTAAATCTATATACAGGTACTCATTTAATCAATTATAAATACGTATAAATCGAATAAGAAATATGAGAAAACTATAGACGCAATACGCATAGTTAAGAAATGGATGTAAAAACGATACGTTAGCCTTCCGTGCTCACTAGCCATAGTTTCTATTAAAGTACTCCATATTTACAGTGTTGTTACTAAATCAATTTGGATCCGAAAGACCTAAAATTAAACATGAGTCACGTACAACTGCGGTGTAACATACAGCCAAGTTAAGAGACCTCTCGACCCAACAGGAAATTATACCTCGTATCGTGGAGGGTAGAAAAATTTAACGATTGGTTTATCTGTGCCGCATTTACTACGAACCTGCAAATGGACACTGATTCATGTCTTGAGGAAATGAGCGAAGCAAGAATGTCTAGTGCAAGTGGAAATACTGAATGTTAATCCCGATGAAGGATCACGGAATGCCCATAGATTTTTTGCGGATGGTCTATTTTGTAAGGTTTCATATCAATGTTTGAATGAATGGCGTTATACAGAGAATTGATTCTTATTATGAATGAAGCTGTGTTTGGCTTTTTTATTTCTTAAGTATTACGATTACACGCAACTCTTCATTAAGTAGAAAATGTGATGTTAATGACTGTCAAAATTAAATGATTAATAGGAAACAAATCTTTGTCAAAACCATGGATCGATGTCATTTACACTAGTAAAAGTACATACTCATGCGCAATCAATTAAGAAGTCTAAAAACTTACAATCAAAGTTTTCATTTTAATAATTATATATGTTTTATAAAGAATAGAGATATCTATATTATTTTTACTGTGAAACTCAATGAGTAAGATTATATTTTTTTTCTAATAAGTACTTCTAAGGTTGGTATTTGAAATTACTATTTTAACCTATCATAGGTTTCAATGATAAGTTAACATAGTAATTAATTTCAGTTCTTCCTTAGGGTTGCGGAGGTCTGATGCCAGTCGCTCCGTGGAAAAACTGAAATTCAGGTAAAACCTTTTGAACTAGTAGCCGACCCCAAATAAACTTGGGAATAAAGGCTCGGAAGAAGAAGATAGGTTTCAATGACAGCCAGTAAGATTCTTCCATTTTTTTTAAATGAATAGTTACTAGAAATGAAAACAGGAGGGCCTACCTAGAGTTGAAATTAAAAGGATAGGATGATGACCCCTACTCCTGGATTTTACTGCTGCTCTTCATCAGGCAGAGTAGAGTCACTTTAGTGTGCCTTAATATAAAAAAGAGTAGCTACAACTTTTTTCAGCGCCCATTACATTACAAAAACGCTATTAAATGTAAATGTAGCTTTAAACTTTCAAACAATAAAGATATTCATGTATGTTACTTTGTAACAAATGTAATTTTAATTGAAGTCAAATTTAAATGAAGCATTCTTGCGTTCATTCGCCGTTGGTTTGGATTCTCCGTTAAAATGTTAATTATGACTGACCCTTTATATTAATTTAACATTCGCGGTTCAGTAGTTTTTAGATACGTATGTTTGAAGGTTAATGAAGGCTGTATGTAGATATCAAAGGTACAACTTATTAAATATTAATAATGATTGAGTGATTCTTCAACGTAGAACCTGAATAGTTAGACATACAAACTGGCAGTTAGGTTTTTTTAATTTCTAAGCACTTTCTAAAGAAGTTGTGGAGAAACGGGTGTCGTGTTTCTCACAAAAGGAGGATCCTCTGACCAGGCGAGGTGATCATGCCTGGTGTGCCACTATCCAACAGTTGATGTTGGGATATTGTGTATATGCTAATCAGCGCGAGAATATCTCTATCGCGATTCAGTATTAGTAGTTACTCCGCATGGTTCATTCCGTGTTATTTTCGTAGTTCAGTGTTCCTTCGGTAGATGGCACTGTTGTATGTTTTTAGGGTTCCGTAGCCAAATGGCAAAAAACGGAACCCTTATAGATTCGTCAAGTCTGTCTGTCTATCTGTCTGTCTGTCTGTCTGTCCGTCCGTATGTCACAGCCAATTATTTCCGAAACTATAAGAGCTATACTCGATGTATTCTATGAACCGCATTAAGATTTTTACATAAAAATAGAAAAAAAACAATACATTTTGGGGGTCCCCATACTTGGAACTGAAACTTAAAAAAATTTTGTTCATCAAACCTATATGTGGGGTATCTATGGATAGGTGTTTAAAAATGATGTTGAGGTTTCTAATATAATTTTTTTCTAAACTGAATAGTTTGCGAGAGAGACACTTCCAAAGTGGAAAAATGTGTCCCCCCCCCTCTAACTTCTAAAATAAGAGAGTGATAAAACTAAAAAAAAAATATGTTGTATATGACCATGTAAACTACCAACGAAAATTGGTTTGAACGAGATCTAGTGAGTAGTTTTTTTTTAATACGTCATAAATCGTAACACGTAATTTACCTTTCATCCAATCAATGCACTATAATAACATCGATGAAAGTTACAACGAACTACAAGAACTTTTATATGATTTTACTTGCTGATACGGAACCCTTCATGGGCGAGTCCGACTCGCACTTGGCCACTTTTTTCGTATGCTCTGTATCTAGAAGTGGCCACAAAGTATTTTCAGTAATTGACTCCTAAACAGTGTCGGCGACTATGCTGCATTTACCATATTTGCAACGAGGATGATGACCACCGCTCTTGGATTCAACTCGTGCATTCCATAAGTTATAACTGTCCATCATCATCAAGTTATATATAAAAGAGCCCCAATTAAGCAGAAGCATTGCAGACTCTATTGTGTGCACTCACAATGAGGATGATGATCACCACTTTTAGTTTCTGCTTAGGCTTTCCATCAGAAAGAGTAGAGTTACTGTGGCAGACCCATCTAAAAGCAAAAAACTTAAGCAAAATTCTGATAGGATGACAACACTAAGCCGTAGGATAATTTGTCTTGGTTTAAAAAAAAACAGATTGTACATCACAAATTTTTAGGGTATTAATTTATTTAACAAGTTACTGTAGTAAAAGTACCCTGCTGACAGATTGAACAAATTGTGCAAAATGTTTTAGTCAAGCAATAACTAACTAACTACACTCGGTTCCAAAAATAACGGGTCAGTCACATAAACCCGAATATCTCCCGAACTACGTATGCCATCCTAATGAAACGAAGACTGTTCAATTGAGAATTTAATTATACAGATAAAAAATAAAATAAAACTTAGTTACACCCACAATATTAATCTTAAATTAAAAAAAAACTAAAGTAGTCATATTTTTCTTAAGATTACATTTTTTTTATGATTGTTTTTTTGCTGTTTTTCATCACTGGAGGCTTCATCACGTGGAGGCAATACAAAGTATTAAATGAAGAAAGTGATGAAAAACAGCAAAAAAACAATCATAAAAAAATGAAATATTAAGAAATATATGACTACTTTAGTTTTTTTTTAATTTAAGATTAATATTGTGGGTGTAACTAAGTTTTATTTTATTTTTTATCTGTATAATTAAATTCTCAATTGAACAGTCTTCGTTTCATTAGGATGGCATACGTAGTTCGGGAGATATTCGGGTTTATGTGACTGACCCGTTATTGGTTTATGTGACTGACCCGTTATTTTTGGAACCGGCTTTAAATAACTAACTTTGTTACGGATATTTATTATTGTAAGAAAATAAAAAAGAAGCAGAAAGATAAAAAAAGAGAAATGAGAAAAAATAAAAAGATAATTTCATAGGCGATGTCAGTGATTACACAATACATCAGTAACAATAACGCACATTTATTTTAAACAATAAACCCGCATGAAAGGCATTTCTATACTCAAGATCTGATTCAGCAGTTGTTAAGCTTGTGGGTCTGATTTCTAATAAACGAGAGATACCCAGCTTCATACATAAATAAAATACTCAATAAAGTATTTTTCTCTAGAATTGAAAAAAAGAATTAGTTGTTTTATTAACTAGTGCAGTATTCCACGAACAACAATGTTTATATTGTACTGACATAGAATTTATTACCATTGGTATGCAAAGAGAGTATTTGAAACCGCGCAGCATCCAAACTAAACGAAAATAGTAATTACTGTCGTATTCCTAGAATATGCAGTTTATTTGTGGGTTCGACAACAATCTTTGTTTCAGGAAACGAATATTGAATGAAGTCCATCAACAACATTAACATTTTAGTTTCATCAAGTGTACCTTAAGGGGCTGAAAACCAAAATAGAGGTAAATAAAGATCGTTTTGTATAAAAACCTATCGCTCATATCATTACCAAAATCAATGTCTTTATAATTGAACATATTCCTCACATAGTGGTTATTTTCAAAACACGATTTGAAAAACTTCACTCGATAAAAAAAATAATCAAAGTAGCCTCTGAAAATAGTTAAATTTTGACTTTACACAGTTGTGCTTTAAGTAATGTAAATGAAATTAAGTAAAATTGTGTATCATATGTAACTGAAGGAAATGGTTAACTTTAATTTTTAAAAAAATTGCAACATTTACAAAAAATAACGAATTTTGTGGTTTGGCACTTACGCCCTTCTATTTCAAGCGCTTTTTCTCTGTCACTCCTATGGAGAACGACAGTGAGCGCTGAGGCGCCCTGCTAAACGGACCTATGTCGCTCGACTCGCGCGCTATATTTAGCTGATAAATCTAAAAAACTTTATTAAAAAACAAAACAAAATCATATTATGATGGAGGCTATAAGGTAAGAATAATTTATTTTGTTAATAAACTTATAATTTGATTGACATGTAAGATTATATAACTAGATATCCTTACAAAGACGTAATGTAGTTTCATAACCCTAAAAACTGTCAACTGTGTAGTGGAACAAGCTTAAGCTAGAGACACATTACCGGAAGCGGCTAATGGACGCGGCTGATAGCCGTGATCTAGAGTATGAACATACACTCAGCTGTGCAAACTATCGGACGTAAGTCGTGGACAGACTGACCTTGAGCGTCCGAATGTCCGACTGTGCACACTTATTTTTCCACTAAAATCAATTAATTATCATAAATATGTATATTACTGAGTCAATATTTTAATACATTGAATAAAAATATATTACCAAGGCACTCTACTAGTGTTTTAATAAAATAATGTACAATTTACAGTGGCGGTTGTTAGCCGCGTCCGTCAGCCGCGTCCGATAATGTGTTTCCAGCTTTAGTCTTGAAGAACGTAACGTACATAGACTTACAAAAGTCGTAGACTCTGCCATTTTAGTTACACAATGTATCATATGATGGCCTTATTTTATGCATAGTCATTTTTGATAGTGTATCTAACCGCATAATATTATCATCATAATAATTAAGTAATAAAGATATTAAATTAAATAAATACTATTATTTAATCACAGGTTGCAAAATGTGGAATTCTCACAAAACGTTCAATGTTCTGAAGTTCCAAGGTAAGAACAGTGTAAAATACTGCACGTCTTGAAATGTCACTCAAATCTAACTAACAATACATAGACTATTTATTTACAGCAAAAGAAGACTATTGGAAAATAGCTCTGAAGGAGATGGACCGCAGAATGTAGTTTTGCATCATACACGAATCACATTCTCGCCGAGCTCTGACGGTATCGTCGCGTTCAGAATAGTTTCATATTATATACTATGACTGTATTGTTTGGCAATAATATTGTTAGAATGTATGTTGGTAAAAAGACAGTGTATATTGTTTTGTAAACTTGGATTAATATTAAATAAAAAAATACTATATAAATAAAAAATAAATAAATAATTAAATTGCTTAAGTTGATAAAAAATGCTATGCAATAGCTTTACCGCGGCAGTCTCCGAGTGCCACATGACTTTTTTTATCATACCATTACGATAGCATTTTTATTTTGCCCTATCTAAAATATTCTAAGGCCCTGTGTTAAAAGCAGAGTGCAAATTCAAAGACGAATATTAGTTCTCGGAGACTGTGGTAGTACCGATAACGAACCGCGTCTCAAACGCGGCGCTGCTTTATCGAACAAAAAGGGGTGTATCCATTGCTCAAGGTCATTGGCTGCACTCAGCGTCTACTAAAAAACTAATTTTAGTGACATTGATTTAAGGATATTATATGCTTCAATAAATACAAAAGTGGCTCTGTCTCAGTCTGTGTTTTATATTCTTATAAGTTCACCTCCTCCTTATTATACCTCACTGCCTTGTTGGTGTAGTGGTTGGCGTATGCGTCTGCTGATCAAGAGATCTCGGCTTCGATTCCCGGGTCGGACCAAATGTTTGAATGATGTGTAAATATTTGTTTCGTAGTTTGGGTATTTTCTATGTTTAATATGTTTGTATTTACAAAAAAAGTATGTCTAGTATTTATATCAGTTATCTCATACCTATAATACAAGCTCTGCTTAGTTTGGGACTAGATGATGTTATGTGTTAGATGTTCAAAAATATTATTTATTTATTTATTATTATACCCGACTATGTAGAAGCCGAAAGGAAGCTTAATACCATTGATGTATTAAAAAACCCAAGATACACACTCACCGTCTCAAAACCGTCCTCATAAAATATGAGCACAATTTAAAATTGTGCTCCTATTTCAAATAGTCTCGCGTCGCTCGCGTCTCTGTGCGCACGTTATAAATACCGAAGTGTCCGTGAGGAATTGTAAAAATATTACGTCAAGAACGTTAAAAAAGGATGGGATATCGTATTTTCGGTGAGTAAAAGAGTTTGTTAATTTGTTTTTGATGTTTTTATGACTAAATATCGGAAGCAACATGTGATTTTGATTTAATTTGTCTGAAAACTTTACTCAACGGTCCAAGTATAATACGACAAATTTCAATGGCCGCTTTTTCAGTGTGAGAACGACTATTACACAACCTTTTATTTTAGTCGCATAATCCAAACGACCCTGTTCTTATTCAAAACTTCGGTAGTAAAATTTGATTGGTCATTGTACACTGCTTTGTAATAAAAACTTTAACCAATCCGCGTAAGGTTGAATTTGCATAAGATATGTTTATAGCATAACTAAAATTACCTACATTGATATTTCAATAAATCAATGACTACGAAGGATAGTTTCGTATGCTGCTTTTGTTTGAGACTGTGAGTTTCTAGTTTTATATATCAATGTTTTATAATCAAATCTATTCTGTGAGACATCTAGAGTTTTTATATATCAATGCTTAATACTCATAGTTTTGGCAGGCTATTCATATTTGTTAGATCTTAATTGGATTATACAAATATGCATAGACTATGATGATTAGATGATGATGATGATGAAGAAGTCGCGTTTTTAGTTTCTCTAACAATTGATGTCAATTACTTTTACAAAATAAATGTCACTCTTCTTTAAAAGTTAGTGTATAAAATACACCTATAGAAAAAGTAAGAACCATATTTTTAGTAACCAATATAGCAAGCGAATACTGTATGTAGAACAGAAACGATATTAACAAATCCGATGTTACTAAGAAGAAAATTTTGTCTGCGATTTCGATTGTGCTAATCTTGGTTCCCGCACTCATACTATTCGAAGTATTGAAACTGTCTTTACTGTAAATTTCATTTGAATATCTTGTTAGATCTACAAATTGCGTTAAGGATTTTCCACCTTCTTTGATTTTATCTTTTTTATTCTTGATTTTTAAGTATTCCGTTTTTAATTTAATCTTTATAGTGGATGGCGTATGCGACTGCTAATCAAGAGGTCTCGGGTTCAAATCCCGGGTCGGGCCAAAAAAGAGTTTTTGGGTTTTCTTAGGAAATTCCTAAAAAAGGAGCCCGGAGTTTGGAAGTTTAGCGGTGATTCGCGCGTAAAGCGTCATGAACATCTATGGCAGTCGTTATTCGGAAGTCAGTGCCCTTAAATTTACTGACAACTAGTTCAATCTGCGAATTTCAGTTCTCCTTTAGGGTTGCTGAGGTGCAATAATTTTCTAAGGAAATAAATTAAATATGTATATCACCCTTTTATTCTTTCTGGTGAGCACGTTAAGCTGTCGGTCCTGGTTGTCATGGACATCTACAGCAATTGTTATTGGGAAGTCAGTGCCCTCATATATACTGATAACTAGCAACCTTCGAATTCAGTTCCTTCTTATTGTTTCTACTTCAGGGTTGCGGAGGTCCAATGCCGTCCAGTGTCGCTCCGTAAAAGAACTGAAAATCACCGGTTGAACTAGCAGCCAATTCTGAATAATATCAGGAATATTAAAGGCAAGGAGGAAGTACGTCTTCATTCCACAAGCAAATGTTCATATAACAAAGAGCCATTAAGTTCACCGAGACCATTCTATATTGTTCAAGGATAATACGTTTTTTATTCCATTGCGGCCTTTATAAGCCTAAAATATCCAAGTTTAAGTTAAGGTTCAGACCCTCCCTTTAATGGGATTTATACTAAACAACCTAGCCATAGCAGCTAAATGAGTATTTATATAGAGATCTTACGCCTAGAATTACGCTCCCAATTTGCGTAATTTAAAACTACGATTATGTGAAGATTATTACTTTAATTGGGTAAATAATTACATATTACGAGAGACATTTTAGGGGACAGGTATAATGATGTGTGTTTTAAAGTTTTGTTTTTTTTTTAAGAGAACATGTCTGTGTTGCGTAGATAGAATAAAATAATTATTTAAATTAAGTAATTTTGCACATGGATAGGCAATAGGTACACGGTTTCTGGTCAAAACAAAATCGATTGCACATCAATTTTACAAAAAGGAGCCAACTTCAAAGAAAAACTATTCCGAGTACCCAAATCGCGACAATGTGCATAATTATGATATTTGAGGAGTTCCCTCGATTTCCTTGGGATCCTATCATCAGATCCAGATATAGTGACGATGAGACCACCTGTAAGCTATGCCGAATCGAATGCAGAAAGAATTTTTGAAATCGGTTCATAAACAACGAAATTATCGCTGAACATACATAAAAAAAATAGATACCGACGAATTGAGAACCTCCTCCTTTTTTTTGAAGTCGGGTAATAATCACAATGAGCAACGACGACGCGACTAGTATCTAGATGCTCGTTCGTTCCATGGTCGGCAGCGAGAGCTCATTTACCGCGGTCGCAACCTTCTGCGAGGACGTAATCACGCAGAAGGAGGCGGCGGAGAAGGCCCGGGAGGACGACATCCAATCGGACCAGATTCGCCGCCGGCGACTCGGGCGGCGGAGGCGCGAACATCTGCGCCTCATGCCGCCTTGAGTGTGGCCGCGGGTGGACGGGACGGGTTTTCCCTCCACCCGCATTATGTGGCCAGCCGCGAGGGGGCGGCGTCGGTGTGTGCCGGACGCCGCCTAAGAGAGGGTCGTCAAACAGAGACGGTGCCCGCATCAGGAGCGGGCAGGCGCTGGAGAAGTTCAGAAGGAGATCCCACCCTGGACTTCTCCTACTCCTAAACGGAGAAGCGCGGAGAGGGCACACTGTGTGTTTTTTAGTCGGTTCAAGTCCGACACACCACCCCGCCGTAACCCCCGGTGGGGTGACGGTCCATGATGATTTTTCACACACTAAAAAAAAAAAAAAAGGCTGTATGTAGATACCAAAGGTACAACTTATTAAACATTAATAATGATTGAGTGATTCTTCAACGTAGAACCTGAATAGTTAGAGGTACAAACTGAAATATTAGCAGTTAGGTTTTTTTAATTTCTAAGCACCTTCTAAAGAAGTTGTGGAGAAACTCGTGTCATTTTCCTCCATCATAAAGGGAGGATCCTCGGACCAGACGAGGTGATCATGCCTGGTGTGCCACTATCCAACAGTTGATGTTGAGATATTGGGTATATGCTAATCGGCGCGAGAATATCTCTATCACGATTCAGGATTAGTAGTTACACCGTATAGTTCCTTCCGTGTTTTATTCGTGGTTCAGTGTTCCTTCGGTAGATGGCGCTATTGTATATTTTTTCATATGCTCTGTATCTGGAAGTATTTTCAGTCATTGACTCCTAAACAGTGTCGGCGACTATGCTGCATTGACTATATTTGCAACGAGGATGATGACCACTGCTCTTGGATTCAACTCATGTATTCCATGAGTCATAACTGTTAATCATCTTTTTAAAAGTTTAAGCCATGCTGATGTCAGCACGAATGCGGGGCGGTACTACCCTCGCATAGAAGACAAACCTATGGTAATAATCGTGCTATTATATTTCGTAAGAGAGTGTTAAACCGGAGCCCCAATAAAGCAGAAACATTGCAGACTCTATTGTGTGCACTCACAATGAGGATGATGATCACCAGTTTTGGTTTCTGCTTAGGCTTTCCATCAGAGTAGAGTTACTGTGGCAGACCCATCTAAAAGCAAAAAACCTAAGCAAAATTCTGATAGGATGACAGCACTAAGCCGTAAACTAATTTGTCTTGGTTGCATTTAAACAGATTGTACAGCACAGATTTTTAAAGTACTAATTTATTTAACAAGTTACTTACTGTAGTAAAAGTACGCTGCTGACAGTTGTTACAAATTTGTGCAAAATGTTTTATTTAAGCAATAACTAACTTTTTTACGGGTATATATTATTGTACGAAAAGAATAAAGATAAAGAAAGAGTAAAATGAAAAGAAATAAAAAGATAATTTCAAGAGCGATGTCAGTGATTACACATCAGCAACAATAACGCACATTTATTTTAAACAATACACCCGCATGAAAGGCATTTCTATACTCAAGATCTAATTCAGCAGTTGTTAAGCTTGTGGATCTGATTTCTGATAAACGAGAGATACCCAGCTTCATACATAAATAAAATACTCAATAAAGTATTTTTCTTTAGAATTGAAAAAAAGAATTAGTTGTTTTATTAACTAGTGCAGTATTCCACGAACAAAAATGTTTATATTGTACTCACATAGAATTTATTACCATTGGTATGCAAAGAGAGTATTTGAAACCGCGCAGCATCCAAAATAAACGAAAATAGTAATTACTGTCGTATTCCTAGAATATGCAGTTTATTTGTGGGTTCAACAACAATCTTATTTTCAGGAAACGAATATTGAATGAAGTCCATCAACAACATTAACATTTTAGTTTAATCAAGTGTACCTTAATACTAAAATAGCGGCCAAGTGCGAGTCGGACTCGCCCATGAAGGGTTCCGTACCAGCAAGTAACACAATATAAAAGGTCTTGTAGTTCGTTGTAACTTTCATCGATGTTTTTATACTAGTGTATTGATTGGATGAAAGGTATATTGCGTGTTACGATTTATGACGTATTAAAAAAAAAGTACTTACTAGATCTCGTTCAAACCAATTTTCGTTGGTAGTTTACATGGTAATGTACAACATATATTTCTTTTAGTTTTATCACTCTGTTATTTTAGAAGTTAGAGGGGGGGGGGACACACATTTTTCCACTTTGGAAGTGTCTCTCACGCAAACTATTCAGTTAGAAAAAAATGATATTAGAAACCTCAACATCATTTTTGAAGACCTATCCATAGATAGGTCTTCAACCTACCCCACACGTATAGGTTTGATAAAAAAAAATTTTTGAGTTTCAGTTATAAGTATGGGGACCCCCAAAATGTATTGTTTTTTTTCTATTTTTATGTAAAAATCTTAATGCGGTTCACAGAATACATCGACTTACCAAATTTCAACAGTATAGCTCTTATAGTTTCTGAAGTAATTGGCTGTGACATACGGACGGACAGACAGACAGACAGACTTGACGAATCTATAAGGGTTCCGTTTTTTGCCATTTGGCTACGGAACCCTAAAAACTAAGGATATTATGCTTCAATAAATACAAAAGTGACTCTGTCTCAGTCTGTGTTTTATATTCTTATAAGTTTACCTCCTCCTTATTATACCTCACTGCCTTGTTGGTGTAGTGGTTGGCGTATGCGTCTGCTGATCAAGAGATCTCGGCTTCGATTCCCGGGTCGGACCAAATGTTTGAATGATGTGTAAATATTTGTTTCGTAGTTTGGGTATTTTCTATGTTTAATATGTTTGTATTTACAAAAAAAGTATGTTAATGTATTTATATCAGTTATCTAGTACCTATAATACAAGCTCTGCTTAGTTCGGGACTAGATGATGTTGTGTGTTAGATGTTCAAAAATATTTTTTATTTATTTATTATTATACCCGACTATGTCGAAGCCAAAAGGTAGCTTAATACTCATAGTTTTGGCAGGCTATTCATATTTGTTAGATCTTAATTGGATTATACAAATATGCATAGACTATGATGATTAGATGATGATGATGATGAAGAAGTCGCGTTTTTAGTTTCTCTAACAATTGATGTCAATTACTTTTACAAAATAAATGTCACTCTTCTTTAAAAGTTAGTGTATAAAATACACCTATAGAAAAAAATTAAGAACAATATTTTCAGTAACCAATATAGCAAGCGAATACTGTATGTAGAACAGAAACGATATTAACAAATCCGATGTAACTAAGAAGAAAATTTTGTCTGCCATTTCGATTGTGCTAATCTTGGTTACCGCACTCATACTGTTCGAAGTATTGAAACTGTCTTTACTGTAAATTTCATTTGAATATCTTGTTAGATCTACAAATTGCGTTAAAGATTTTCCACCTTCTTTGATTTTATCTTTTTTATTCTTGATTTTTAAGTATTCCGTTTTTAATTTAATCTTTATAGTGGATGGCGTATGCGACTGCTAATCAAGAGGTCTCGGGTTCGAATCCCGGGTCAGGCCTAAAAAGTGTTTTTAGTAGGTTTTTTTTAGGAAATACCTAAAAAAGCAGCCGGGAGTTTGGAAGTTTAACGATGAGTCGCGCAGTGCCTCGGAGAGTACGTAAAGCCGTTGGTCCCGGTTGTCATGAATACCTACAGCAATCGTTATTGGGAAGTCAGTGCCCTCATATATACTGATAACTAGCAACCTTCGAATTCAGTTCGTTCTTGTTGTTTCTACCGCAGGGTTGCGGAGGTCCGAAGCCACTCGCTCCGTGAAAAAACTGAAATTCCGATAATACCGGTTGAACTAGCAGCTAATTCTGAATAATATCAGGAATATTAAAGGCAAGGAGGAAATACGTCTTCATTCCACAAGCAAATGTTCATATAACAAAGAGCCATTAAGTTCACCGACATCATTCTATATTGTTTAAGGATAATACGTTTTTTATTCCATTGCGGCCTTTATAAGCCTAAAATATCCAAGTTTAAGTTAAGGTTCAGACCCTCCCTTTAATGGGATTTATACTAAACAACCTAGCCATAGCAGCTAAATTTACATAGAGCTCTTACGCGTAGAATTACGCTCCCAATTTGCGTAATTTAAAACTACGATTATGTGAAGATTATTACTTTAATTGGGTAAATAATTACATATTACGCGAGACATTTTAGGGGACAGGTATAATGATGTGTGTTTGAAGTTTTGTTTTTTTTAAAGAAAACATGTCTGTGGTGCGTAGATAGAATAAATTATTTATTTAAATTAAGTAATTTTGCACATGGATAGGCAATAGGTACACGGTTTCTGGTCAAAACAAAATCGATTGCATATCAATTTTACAAAAAGGAGCCAACTTCAAAGAAAAACTATTCCGAGTACCCAAATCGCGACAATGTGCATAATTATGATATTTGAGGAGTTCCCTCGATTTCCTTGGGATCCTATCATCAGATCCCGATATGGTGACGATGAGACCACAGAGAAAGAATTTTTGAAATCGGTTCATAAACAACGAAATTATCGCTGAACATACATAAAAAGAATAGATACCGACGAATTGAGAACCTCCTCCTTTTTTTTGAAGTCGGTTAATAATTACAATGAGCAACGACGACGCGATTAGTATCTAGATGCCTTTAGATGACCGTTTGTAGCATGTTATGAGCGTTTCCTTGAATCACAAAGGTCACGTTAAGCAGTCGGTCCCGGTTGTTTCCATAAAATAACAGTCGTGAAGATTAGTTGAAGGTGTTTAGACGGCTTAAAAACATTCATCTAAAATATCCGACGCATCCAGTCTTGTCGTGCACTCGACCAGCGTGGGGACGTATGGCCTTAACCCTTCCTGGGAGGAGACGTGAGCCCTGCAGTGTATTATGGGTTGTTGATGATCATGTTCGAGGTCTATTACCGAGAAAATGGAAACGTTATAATATATATTTACCAAACTTTTTTATGAGTACTGAGAACTGAACTATGGAAATAACGTTTATGCATTCGAGTCACACGTTCTTATTTCGACTGTCACAATAATTTTGTATTTGGACAACTACTATTTCTTAGGAGTCTCAGGAGTTATCTTCTGTTATATTTATTGTGGTATAAAGCTATACTATGCTAAACGTGCTTACTAACACTACAATAACTAAAACCATATCTGTTAACTAAGATCTGTCTATCTTATTCTAATCGTAATTAAATCATAACTTATATGTCTAACTAGCTTTCCATCCGCGGCTTCGCTCGCGTGGAATTCGTATATATCGCGCGACACGGTAATAGACTACAGGCCCATGTCAAAAATGGATGGGTCATATGAACCACCAGGTGACGTATATAGGACGATAGAAGAGCATAAAATAATAAGATTCAGCACTATGCCGTCACTTGTAAGCTGTCCAACTGAGTGCAGGTGAGAATTCAAAAGTGCAGGTAGAGTGAGTCCATTTTGGTCATATATTTTTGTACGGCATTTTTACCATCGATAGATCCGTGAAAAATAATAAGAAAGCGCACAGTGCCGTAAAAAAATAATGCGCCACAAAGTCGGTATTTTTTGTTGATTTTCTTACAATTTTCAGGGTTAATTTGGTCATTTCATTCTGTACGGCATCAGTTTCATACTGTCTCAATACAGCTTCTAATCCATTATTCCGCAACGCCGTACAAAAATCATGCGACAAGGGAAAAAAATCGAAGGTTGAAACCCCCTCTTTTTCCGTGGTCCGGGGGGTAATTTGATACAACATAAAATTAATTTATTTCGAAAGTATTTTATGCATAGATAATATTTTTTTACATGCCGTACATTTTAGTTGGTCCAAAGGTTTGTAGATGAAATAAGGAATAATCCATAGAACGAAATGTAAGAAAAATCCATATAATTAAATGTAAGGTGAAATTCATGACGATATTTTTTTAAACGGCATGTAAATTGTTTATTTGTACCTAATGCAATAATTCAATGCAAAAATCTGAGAGTTCATATTCATAAAAAAGGTATAAAAATATTATATAAATATAATTTACATAAATTTATATCGCTTACGGAGCGACGTTTTGTTACAATGTTTAGCATTTGTAGGCATATATCTACACCTGCCTTTACTGTACTGTGTGCTAAGTAGTCATAATGTAGTTTATTCGTATGTATGGGGTCTACCAATAAGAACGTCCTGGTTTAAAAATTTAAGAAAACACCTATTTTTTATGAAAAATGCATCCGATTTACTTATTTGATAGATAATTTTATGCCATTTATGTTTTAAATAATATATCGGCCCAATGACCGCCGCGGCTCTTTTTGCAGACGGTCGCCCGCTCACGCCAATTTTCGATGACGCGGTGCACCATTTCGGCCGGCATGTCGGCTATGGCTCGTCAAATGTTGGCTTTTAGACCAGCGACTTTTACGACCGACTTTTTTTTACCGTTGACCTTGTTACCAATAAGCTTTGGATTGATTTTAAATGACGGTCGGTACGATTTCGACTGGTTCCACGGCGAGGAATGCCCCCAAAAAGTCGGTGACATAACAGAACTGGATGAGGAATCAGGCAAAGAAGTCGATGACGTCATAGGTAAATAAATAAATCTTTACATCTTTAATCTGTACGTAAGACTTTGATTTTGACATAAACTTATTCATATTTCAGAAAATGATAGAGAAGATAATTCAGACGTCGATGAAGACGTTGAATGATGACGTTGAACGAATGATTTTATCATATTATCAATTGTTCTCTTCAAAAATATGTTAATACCGTACAGTATCAGATGGCCATAAAGTACTACACCCTTAAAATGGTAGCGTCATTTTCATCAGCTTAAAAGATATGGTCTGCATTAAAATGTACGGCATCATTTTTTTCTAATTAAATTATCTTAATACTATTTAAAACAAGGGAAAAATGTAGAAAATTGCTATATTTTATTAATCTATGAATATTTAAAGTTTTGCAATAATTTAATAAAATTCAGTTTTTGTTTTTCTCAATATTTTTTTTAGAACAGTTTCTTTTGAACGGCAATGATATTTAACAATTGTATTTTACAATATCATGTTAAAAAACAAGTCGCCGTACAGAGTCAAATGATTTTACAGCTTTATAAATCATGTATACCATGAAATTAAAATAATTATAAATATACATTCAAATGAACAATAACTTTTTGACGGCATTATTTTTAATAGTATTTTTGAGTGCTAGGTAATGTTTGGGAACCAAAGCCGTACTTTTTCAAATCACCCCCCGGACCACGGAAAGAGTGGGGGTTGCAACCTTCGATTTTTTTCCCTTGTCGCATGATTTTTGTACGGCGTTGCGGAATAATGGATTAGAAGCTGTATTGAAACAGTATGAAACTGATGCCGTACAGAATGAAATGACCAAATTTACCCTGAAAATTGTAAGAAAATCAACAAAAAATACCGACTTTGTGGCGCATTACTTTTTTACGGCACTGCGCGCTTTCTTATTATTTTTCATGGATCTATCGATGGTAAAAATGCCGTACAAAAATATATGACCAAAATGGACTCACTCTACCTGCACTTTTGAATTCTCACCAGCACTCAGTTGGACAGGTTACAAGTGACGGCATAGTGCTGAATCTTATTATTTTACGCTCTTCTATCGTCCTATATACGTCACCTGGTGGTTCATATGACCCATCCATTTTTGACATGGGCCTGTAGTCTATAAGGGTAGATTAAACAATCTTACATGATTTTATGTTTGAAAATAAGGAACTTAGACACAAACTTTCGTCCCCTATTTCAATCCCTTCTTTCTACCTTTATATTCAATCGGTTCAGTGGTTTAGGCGTGAAAGCGTAACAGACAGACAGACAGGCAGAGTTACTTTCGCATTTATAATATTAGTAGGGATTACACCATCGGAAAGTAGAGATTTCATCAAACAGAAAACACCCTAATTTTTTGAAAAAAGTAGATATTTCGACGGGTGAATTTTCGGTATTAAGTCAAAATCGGGTGAAAAAATAAATATTTCAAATCAAATAAATTACAGTGTATTCGAGACATAAAAGGTAAGTTTTCACTAAACTTCGTTTAAAAATAATTTTATTTGTAAAAGATAAAAATAAAAAACCAAAAACTTAGTTTTTTGAATTTTTCACATATAATTTGAGGTTAAGTGAAAAAAAGTGTAAATAAAAAATCGGCCAAGTGCGTCGGGCCACGCACAGGAAAGGGTTCCTCAGTCACCCATAATGGTACGTGGATTAGAAATTGTATCCAATGGATAATTGTTATGTTTACGTATTAATGCGTTAATTTTGTGTGACTTCTCCAAGTAAGCACATTATAGAAGTTAAGCCTCTATAACTCCTGAACTAACAAAGTCATCCAATTCGTTATAGTTTTCATTTAATGTTATTATATGGACCACTATCACGAATTTTTCCAGATTTTTTGAGCCGGCCGTTTAGCTTTTAGAGGGAGGGGACGCCCTGTATTTACAAAAAAAGTGGCCTTTAAAGTGGAATTTCTCGCAAACTGATACCTAAATCAAAAAAATTGGTTTAAAGATCGTCTTAACAACCTTTTAATGTTTTAAAAAGACCTATATAATGATACTCCACATGATGGGGTAGCCGCGGGAAAAAAAACATCCCCACTTTACGTGTAGGGGAGGTACCCTATATAAAAATATTTTTCATAATTTTATTGTAACGCTTTGTCGACGTAATTACAATACATATTCATGCAAAGTTTCATCTTTCTGGCACTTACCGATTGGACGGTAAGGAGGACGGACGGACGGACGGACAGACGGACATGAGGAATCGATAAGGGTTCGAAGTCATAAACTTCGGAACCCTAAAAATTGTAGATATTTTGATTACCTACAACTTTGCCATTTAACTTTTTTCCATAGGACTTGCAGTTTTGCCGGAAATCGAGATAAACCGTTCTTTACCTTTTGTTTTATATATTTAGCCATCCAAAGTGACTCTACCCTGCCTGATGGAAAGCATTAGCAGAATCCAAGAATCGGGGCTACTACACTTGCTGCGAATGCAGACAATAATGTATGCCGGCCCACACTATTGCGGCTTAGTGAGATGCTTTTTCACGCCCCGCTTAAAGGACCCGAAAACCTCCCCCCCTACCCCTTCCCGACCTCAGATCCCCCGTAAATTATTTTTCCTTTCATTTTTATAATATTCTCCTAATTTTCCAATAGGTTTCATCCTACTATAATTTTATTTGTTTTCAAAAATTATCTACCCTGGACTACTGGTCTATATGTCATTGTCAAACTATCATTATGGTTGCCATGCAATTGTGTTATGCCTAGCAACCTGTGAAGTTTTGACAGGAGATAAACAGTGATAGATTTTGATACCTACGATTTATGTATTTTTATAATCACCTAGCTTTGGCCTTTGTATCTCGATTATTGCAGTAAAAAGTAGCCTATGTCCTTTCCCAAGTTCAGTTCTATCTTCAAACCAAATTTCATCAAAATCGGTTCAGTGGTTTAGGCGTGAAAGCGTAACAGACAGACAGACAGACAGAGTTACTTTCGCATTTATAATATTAGTATGGATAAACATATATATTTAAATAAACACATGCACACTTTGAATAATAGTGATAAATTGAATTACATCAAGTCATTAAATTGAATTATTACGTAATTAATTAACGTCCTAAATTTAATTAAGTTTATCGGTACGATAACACTCCGGTCAGATTTAGTTTTGACGCTTTGAGCTATTGCATTTCTGCATAGAAAATAAATTATTCAATGCCATCTTATAAAACGAACACGTCAATTTTTTATTGTATGTTTGTTTGTTTTACGATTTACGTTCCATAATTACTACAAAGGACTGATAATACTTACAAAGTCTTATATATACTATGTTAGCGATATAATAATTGTCAAATATATTTCAAACCCAAATTCACAAACATACGCAGTACTGCGACTTAAGTAATACCACAACTTTGCGGGCATTGTTCCCTGAATAACTCTGGAGACAAGCTTAAACTTTTTATAGTGAGTGTTTATGGACACTTTGCCTTTAGTAGATGGTCATCCCATTCTATTTTGTTTTTTAGTTACCTCACTTTACGGGGGTAAGCAGAACTGAACTATTTAGAAAACATGAACTACTTTTTAATTAGCTTCATAAATTGTGCGATTGTTTTATCGTGCTGAATAACCCGATGTGATTCATCATCAACATCATCAGCACATTGCATTCCACTGCTGGACATATATTTCTCTCAAGGAACACCTCAGAGCCCGCTCTGTTGCTTTTTACATTCAGTCGCTGCCAGCCTTCTTACGTAAGTCACCCATCTAATCAGAGGGCGTTCTACACTACAAGTTCTCCACTCCCGACCATGGAATCTCACATAATACCTTACATTTGCGTACAAGTATAATTAAGAAATAAAAACCATTTATAAGGAAGCTTAAATTCCATACATAGCTGAATAATTTATAAAGATACCACTTTTGATTCTATTTGATTTTAAAACCACAATAAGTATACGTACTAATATTATGAAGAGATAATGTTTTGGGAGCTTGTGTCGTTCTAGGGAATAATCTACTGAACCGATTTTGAAAATCCTTTATGAATAGAAAGGCACATTATTCGTGAGTGTCATAGACTGCCTTGTTGGTCTAGTGGTTAGTGTATACGGCTGCTGATCAAGAGGTCTCCGGTTTGATTCCCGGGTCGGACCAAATGGTTTTGGCCCGCAAATGTTTGTTTCGAAGTTTGAGTGTTTCCTATGTTTAATATGTACTTACAGAAAAACAGTTTATTTATGTATTTATATCAGGATTCTAGTACCCATAATACGAGCTCAGCTTAGTTTGGGACTAGACGATCTTGTGTGAAAGACGTACTAAATATTTATTTATTATTTACCGAACAATAAAATGGATTTCAAGGTAGTCACGTTTTTTTGAAAATATTTAAAGTTCAACAAAATAAAGACGGGATAAGCGAGTACCTCTATAATATCAAATCAAATCAAATCAAACCATTTTATTTCAAATAAACCATACAACGGCACTTTTGAAACGTCAAGTAGTCAGTCAGTAGTCAGTCGTGAAGCTAATCGTCTGTTCCAATTCGTAGATCCTATGGAGAAGAACAGACAAGAAACTCCATGGACACTCTTTTCCAACATTGTTTTTACAATTTTTGGTTACATTGTTTAAGGCATTTTATTAAATGTGAGGACAATGTAACAATTCTGATATTTACACATGTAGTGTCCAAAAACAATTAAACAATAAATAGAAGTTGTGAGATGACCAGCCCCGACTGGCGGCACACGTATCACGAGCATGACCCATGCACCAGCCATCGTCCAGTTCAACCATATCGTAGGGAGCCGAACGACCCGCTACACATGCCACCGCCAGCAGGACTTTTGAGCGAGCATGACATACTCACAACCGCCAGTCAACAAATTTATGCTACCAGTGACTACAAAGTGCTCACATGTACAATTCAAAATGTTCGCAGTTATACAATAATAAAAACCATTTATAATTATGATACTCTCTAAGAATGCGATAAATATGTGGATCATGTTAGCTACTATAGTCTGATTTTCTTATTCCCTAATAGATATTAAATGTTTCCACGACATAATACTTTACACCTAACTTAACAACTTTTAATGTAACCAAATAAATATAAATAAAATAATATTTCGGACAAATTACACACGACGCCATCTAGTCCCAAGCTGAGCAGAGCTTGTACTATGGCTACTATGAGATATAAATTCATAAACATATATTTTTTTATTAAATACATACATATTATACATAGAACGTATTATAGTTACATAGTATACACAGAACATATTATACACGCAGAAGGTAGTAGAGCCACGCAGATTACAGCACGAATGGGCCGGCTCGACCCGGCCAGTACTACCCTCACACAGAAGACCATCCTAATAATGACAGCATTCTTGCTGTCGTATTTCGTTGGTGAGTGTGAGACCGGAGGCCCAATCATTCTGCATCATTCTCCCGCCCTTCGAAGGCCGGGAGAATGATGCAGAATAATCTAACCAGGCTGCCAAGGTAGGGGTCAACATGCTACATTGCCTACCCTCACAGTAAGCATGGTGACCCCTACTCCTGGATTCTACTCATGCTTTCCATCAGGCAGAGTAGAGTCACTTTGGCAGGCTTAAATATAAAAAAAAAAAAAAAAAAAAAAAAAAAAAAAAAAAAAAAAAAAAAAAAAAAAAAAAAACCCACACTCCGAAACAAATATTTGACAGATCACACAAACATTTGGTCCGACCCGGGAATCGAACCCGAGACCCCTTAATCAGCAGCCGATACGCTACCCACTAGACCAACAATATGATGTGAAAACACAACGAAAAGATTAGGCATATCGAACAAGTTTCACATACTAACTTGAACCGATATGGACTGAGTGTCCCTATAAATATTCATTAATTAAAGTCATCTGCCGCACTTTGATCAACTAGAAATTAGATTGTAGTTCCCTTTACCCATCAGAAGTAAAACCAAATAAAGGTAATTCAAGCTTTCAACACTTATACGATCCCGTATCCATTACGGCGGTCCCTCCGGTTAATCTTAATTCGGAGTTAAGTAAACTACAGTTAATAAAATGGTGAAGGCTGTAACCATACAGGAAAATTGCTTGAGTAAAGTGGAACAATTTTATTGTTAGTTTTGCTCTTAAATGAAAGAAGATGACTAAATTTTAAGAGTTATTCGTGTGGAGAAACGAGTTGATCATGTCTCTCCGATACAGAGGAAGGATTCTCGGACGAGGCGAGGTGATCATGCCTGATGCGTGGTGGTGATCCAAAGAAGTACTATATAATGATAATTGGCATGAGAACTTCTATATAGCGATACAGGATTATTATACTTATTGTGTATCGCGATATAGAAGTTTATAGTTAGTAGTCGCGATATAATTTGGTTATGTTTCTGTTGAGCTTTATGTGTAAGTCACTTTGCATGTTTTTTTCTAGCATCACATTTTTTAACTATGTCTATGTATTTATGTGAGATGTTTGCTGTGTTACGGCATAAATGGCCTATGCCGACCAGAGAGATAACTTTGGGATACCTGTGATACTGCTAGTATTAGCTGTCTGTCTATCTGTTTTAACAAGTCATTAGACTAGCATCGGTTTGTGGTGTTAATCTCTGTAGTTGTTGTAAAAACACAACTAAAACCGCGACAATAGTCCAGTCAATAAAAGCTTAACTTTGCCATTTTGGTTGAACACTTGCAACCAACGCCAAAATTTCCGTAAGTCTTCGTAGATTAATATACTAAAATTGCAGGGTGCTGCAATACCGGCAAAGGGTGCAAATACATTGCAAAAGGGTGCAAAAACAACTTTTTCGTCTATATCTCGCGATTGGCTAGAAAAATAAAAAAAGATCCTACTACAAAATTGTAGGAAATTAAATCCCCTACAAAAACTTGGAAACGTATTTTCGCGTATCTCTCATAGTTTTTGTACAAAATGCATTTAAAGGTGCAAAATGAAAAAAAAAATACTATTAATCTTTTTTTTTCATATTGAAGTGATACTACATGTTTCATTGGGATTCAAATTATATGTTTCGGGCATTTTTTTTTAATTATTTACACCTTTTTTCAATTACCTAATAATCTTGGCAAAAAAAATATTAAAATATTATTATATGACTAGCTGACCCGGCAAACTTTGTACCGCCTCAGAATAATCATTAAAATATTATGCTTAGTTATTAACTGATACTGATAAATTGAGTGCCACCTAACGGGCCCCGGCCGGTACCGCCACAGTCGCTTTGTTCCTGCATTTATCTGTAATATCTTCAAAAATATTAATTTAAATTACATACTGTAATATGTCATATTAATCTATATTAGATGCATAAAGTATTTAGGGTACTTAATTGGATAAGGATTAATACTGTATTGCTTATAATCGTTTCGTAAATAATCCATTACTTCTAGTAAAAAGAAAGAAAGTATTGTAGAACTTTTTAAGGTGTATAATACTATAGTAAATTAATTTGATCTATCTCGTAGGGTACAGCCAGCGTTTGCAATGTAAGCGTAAAAAAATAGGTTTATTTACGACATCACATTAAAAACCTCTAAAATTATCAATGTTTCTCTACTTTTATGCATGTATTATACATATAAACCCTCCTCTTGAATCAGTCTATCTAGTAAAGAAAACGGCGTCGAAGTCCGTTGCGTAGTTTTAAAGATCGAAGCATTTATACGGACAGACAGAGAGTAGAAGCGACTTTGGCTTATACTATGTAGTGTTAATTTAATTTTAGTTTTTTTTTTATTCCATTCGATTCAGAGCAAAATAGCATTTGAAACGTAAATTTGCAGTATATATTACCTCCATTTACCTGAGCTATTATAAATTTCATTTCAGGGGGACGTTTATAATAATATATAACTGGCGGAGAAAGAGCGTGGTATATTTTATATTATTCTATCTACTACTATTCTACTCTTTTGCTCCCACTGATTCCAATTTTCTATATAAGAATCTTCAATATAAGAGTGAATAGGGAGAATAAGACAAATATGAGACCCTTGAGCTAGGCGTAAATAGTCCCATTCAAGATCTATAGGATAGAATCGAAAAATAGGACCCATTTGCTCGAATAAGACCATACATTTCCTAATAAAGGCGAAAGAGATAGAGATTTAGACAAAAATGAGTCACTTACTGTCACTATACTCCAAACTATCGTTTCAGAGATATTTCGTTTTTGTGCGTCTAACTGTAGTGATTGGTATGGTAAAAGTGAGAACCTCAGTGAAATAGCTAAGAAAACAATTATCACTGTATGCGCAGAAATTTTACAGGACAAAATAAAGGAAACTCTTTACGAAACAAAAAGTTATCTACAACCGGACAAATTCCCTGATAACGTTGTTTCAGAAATACCTCCACTATTAACTTGCTTTCTACATAAATTATTATTAAATGATGAAAATATCGTGTCAGATGAATGTCCTGGTGTCCCAAAAATAGATAGTATTGGCTATAGTATTATTTCAGCACTTCGTCCTAAAACCTTCATTCGTTTCTTCAACTAGCTGTTGAGACATACATTTATCGAAAAACAGGATCGATGTTAGTTATCAATCTACTAAGCAAACTGGGTGTTTTGCACATCATACCATAATATTCAGCTTCATAAAGCTTCATCAATAATTTAACCTCAGAAGACTATAATTACTGATGCTTTCCTTCAATATGTCTTTGATAATACTGACCGTAATACAAGGTGGGCCAAAAGAAATCACCCTATTGAAAGATGCTCTTATTTTTGCAAATGGCGGCTAATGTCAAATCTGTTTTGACATTTGTAAACTAGATCGATGTAGAATACAAGTTAAACAAGCCATCGAGCGATACATTCCTCGCGGAATGCGGAATAATCGTGTCTATTCTTATGCGTAACAATTCGTCTGTGGTGTTGGCGCAGCGCGAATTCCATCGCCGATTCCCCGGTCGTCCGGCACTAACTGCACATACACTGGGCGGTTTGGCCAGGGACTACAAGAGACGCTGCCAAGAGTGGCCGGCCCCGAAGCACCTATCACCAGCCGGTCGTCCTTAAGGTGACTTTTGGTCAAAGACCTGCGCATGTTCGTGCATCAGCTGCTGCCTGTCGACCACCAAACGCATGTAGCCTACGCCCATGCGATTCTCAATCTCGAGGACAAAGTAGACGATTTTTCGGCCAAAATAATAATGAGCGATGAGGCTCATTTCCACCTCAGCGGGTACGTGAACAAGCAAAACTATCGCTTCTGAGGCACCGAAATTCCACGAGTGTAGCACGAGGAGCCATTACACCTGTGAAAAGTGACTGCATGGTGCGCTGTTCAAGCTGGAACAGTCATCGGTCCTTTTTTTTTCGAGGACGCCGCTGGTCAAACGATAACAGTGAACGGTGCGCCCTACATGGCCATGCTAACCGAGTTTTTTCTGCCACAATTGAGCGAATTAAGACTGGAGAACATGTGGTTCCAATAAGCAACGGCACACACTGCGCGAGACACAACCGATATTCTGTAGGCG
The DNA here is from genome assembly GCA_932526445.1 of Phragmatobia fuliginosa. Classification (NCBI taxonomy): domain Eukaryota; kingdom Metazoa; phylum Arthropoda; class Insecta; order Lepidoptera; family Erebidae; genus Phragmatobia; species Phragmatobia fuliginosa. Next base: position 18,499,875 of record OW052072.1, on the reverse strand, counting down.
GCCTTCCTGGGTCGCCTACAGAATATCGGGGCGCCTCATCTCTAGTTTTGGCGATTTGCATTGGCCCGCAAGATCGCGCGATTTAACCGTTCCAGACTTTTTTGTGGGGTTTTTTGAAGTCCCGTGTTTACGTGAACAAGCCTGAGACCCTGGAAGCCCTCAAGGAAAACATTAGACATGAGTTCGAGAATCTGTCGCCCGAAGTTCTCGCTGAAGTGATGAAAAATGCCATAAAACGAGCCCGTATAGCAATCGATTGTGGCTGCGCCCATTTGGCCGATATCATCTTCTCTACTTCGCTGTTAAAATTCTAAAGGTTCAAATAAACATAATCAAAAAACAAAATCGAAGTTTTTTATTTAGAAAAAAATTGAGAGCCAAACAACATCGGATGACTTCTTTTGGCCCACCTTATATAAGAAGCTCAGGTGGTCAGGAGACTTTTCATTGTTTAGGAGGCATAGCAGTGTACACACCAGCAAGTAGTGTTTGATATAAAAGAACTCCAATCAAATGTAAAAAAATTCCTTCTGGATTAAAAACATCACCTATGCAGATCCTAGTAAACAATGTTTAGGCATTTCACCTCTTGTATCACCGTCGTATATAACATTTCTATAAGGCATATTACATGCCTCCCGCTCATTAGATGACCATCCTCCCAAATTTGAAAATTTGCGCTGAATCCGATGGAATAAAAAAAATATAAAATAAAAATATCATTTAATAAAATTGAAATGAAGTTTTTATCATAATCTTGATAAAAAATTCATTTCATCGGATCATTCATTAGGTATATGAAAAAAGGTATAAATAAGTAAACAAAAATTTCCGAAAAATAATAATTAAATCCCAAGGAAACATGTAGGATCGCTTTAAAATGAAAAAAGAAGATTAATAATAATATTTTTACAATTTTGCACATTTAAATGCATTTTGTGCAAAAACTATGAGAGATACGCGAAAATACGTTTGCAAGTTTTTGTAGGGGATTTAATTTCCTACAATTTTGTAGTAGGATCTTTTTTTATTTTTTATGCCAATCGCGAGATATAGATGAAAAAGTTGTTTTTGCACCCTTTTGCAATGTATTTGCACCCTTTGCCGGTATTGCAGCACCCTGCAATTTTAGTATATTAATCTACGAAGACTCACGGAAATTTTGGCGTTGGTTGCAGGTGTTCAACCAAAATGGCAAAGTTAAGCTTTAATTGACTGGACTACAAGCATTCTATAAAAAAATAAGACTTATTTGTTTAAAAATTTTTTTTTGTTTTTTTTTTTTTTTTAAATTAGTGTATTGTCATCGGTCCTCGATAAATCTACAAAGTTTGAACGAAATCTGGCCGTTTAAAGTGGGTTGAAATCGTACCCAAAGGAGTCGATTATGAACAAACATACAGGTGAAGCTAATATAAAGTGTGTTTAAAAAAACTCGATATTCATTTATTGAAGGAAAAGTTTGAAAGGTCGAACAACAAGTAAACTTTATCAAATAATTACTTATACCATTCAAAGTTTGAATACAATATAATCCAAAACATTGTAATCCTTTGTTACTTTCTTAATCTTAATTAGGAGTTTAGGTAATTGTAGTTAACGAAATGGTGTAAGCGGTCACCGTTATATTTTGAACAAAATTAAATTTTAACAGCTGTTCATTGTAGGCGTTTAGCTTATTTAAGAAATAAATACGTTATGCATATAACCTCTTAATATTCTCCTGTATTTTGCATTCTTACTTAATTAATTTTGACTTATTTTCTGGTATAATATGTACGTGTGCGAGTCTGGAAGTGTGAGGGTACATTGCTACATACTACATTGGTAGGTTGCACTGTACAATGCAGACAAGATGGCCGAGTACTGAAAGAAGGAACGTAGGTATAGGCATACTATAAGATGATCTGACGACTTGGGAAAAGTCGGGCAAAACCGTTTATTTTTTATATTATAGGGGGCAAACGAGCAGATGGATCACTTGATGGTAGGTGATTCGCCCATAGACATACGAAACACCAGAGGAGTCACAGGTGCGTTGCCGGCCTTTAAGAAGGGAGTACGCTCTTAGGCAGTAGGGACTCTTCGAGGAGAAGGCTTATGTATATCTTTCAGCTGATATCATGATAATGATGATGTGTGAATTGTTATTGTAAATTCGATATTTTACATTTTAATATGAAAAATAAATAAAGGCAAATTGGTGTGAAACATAGAGTAAAATTTACGAGATTAACTGAAATTTATTAGATAGTTAACTACTTATTACGGCATTAAAATCATCTTATTCACCCGTCTACATCAAACCTAAAAGAAAGGTTCATAGTTTTGGCATGGTATCATAGTACCATGACTACTAAACTGATTTTAATGAATTAGCTGTCAACAGATTCTTTATAATTGCACGGGCCATAACACAGGAATTTTTTATCAAAGTATTTACGTTGTCGGTTTATAGTTCTGTAAACTTTTTCTTGTTTAAATACGTTTATGTACGCTGTGATATTTTAAAAATTGACGAATTAAATTGACTGGATCGGTGGCGCAGAGGTATCGTAACTGCTGTACTTACGCCAAAAAAATGTTTAGATTTGCATGATATGCATAATATGTTATATTAAAAAAAATAGTATATCTGTATTTATATCAGTTGTATACCCATAGTATACAGATATACATCTCTGCTTAGTTTCAGACTAGACGACGTTGTGTGTGATTTGTCTAAAATGTCCATTTTTTACATGCTTTATATTTGCTTCACCTGTATGTTTGTTTGCATGTTTGTGTGTATGTTTGTAACCGACTCCTTTGGGCGCGATTTTGACCCACTTTAAACGCCCAGATTTCGTTCAAACTTTGTAGATTTATCGAGGACCGATGACAATACACCAATTCGAAAAAAAAACAAAAAAAAAGTTTAAAATAATAATCTTTTTTGAGGTGCTTTCTGAAAATAGTTCAATAACGTCGCCACACGCTTTTTACAATAAAATTATTTTCTACTTTTTAGTTTAAAAGCGTGTTTGTTTAGTTTTTCAAAACTATATTTTTTATTTATCTAAACCTATAAAAAAAAATCATATACACATGTATAAAGGAGTCAATTTGAAGTAATCTTCAGGTTTTTATAAGATCGTTTTATGTCTTCCAGTTTTGATAGAAGCTCTCTAGATGCAAGCCATAACGATCTATCTAGCCCCCATAATCCCCCGAGACTTCCAGCTAAGAGACAGGTCATTCCTTTGATGTCAACACAATACATTTCTGTATAAGCTTGCTAACTCCATAGCCGGCAGACTTTGTAGGTAAACTATTGTCCTAGTTAGTCGTGTCAGACAACTTTACATAGCCAAATAGTTGTCTATTAAATAATGTACACAAACTTTGTAATGGTGAATAATATCACAAACGTAAATTTAAGTTTATGTAATCAGTAAGTATTTTTAAAAGAGTATCATTTTTCCCACGGCTCTACTCGCGTATAAGCTATGACGCACATTTAACGGGGTTTTCTATTGGCTAAATAATTTTCCAAATCGGTTCAGTATATTAAAGACTACCTTTATAATATCACGAACTTCACATCTTTAGCTTATAAAGCTTAAGAACATCCATATAACAAGTTATTACCGTCGTTTAATAGATGATAATAACAAGCGTAGAACTAGCCAGCGGTTTACCGGACACTTTGCAAATTACCCGCATGTAATGCCTGGTGTACAATGTGCTAAGTCATGTTTAGTTCCACTGTACACAGATCAGTGCTGATATTATACGTTTATGCCTACAAAAGTAAGAAAATATTACTGATGATAATAAGTATGTTATGTCAGTGCCCTCAAATATACTGACAACTAGTTCAATCTTCGAATTTCAGTTCTCCCTTAGGGTTGCGGAGGTCCGATGCCAGTCGCTCCGTGGAAAAACAGAAATTCAGGTAAAACCGGTTGCACTAGTAGCCGACCTCAAATAAACTTGGGAATAAAGGCTCGGAAGATGATGAACTATGTTATATTCATTTAATATTTGTAAAATTTTGTATTCTATTTAATTAGATATCAATTTATTGCACCATGACAGGTTAAACTATTTCCTAAAGTAAAAATATTTGAGTTCAGTAATTAGTTCAGTAAGAGTAACACTCATCGATTTAGAAATTTTAGCTGCTGTGCTTCAGGTCTCAGGTTTGATTTCCGGGTCGGACCAAATGTTTGTGTGATCAACAAATATTTATTTCGGAGTTTTGGGTGTTTTCTTTTTATAATATGTATGTATTTACAACACAAAAGTCTGTTTAAATATTTATTTAAGTTATCTGTTTGGAACTAGATGGCATTAATAAATAAATAAATAAATATTTCGAACAATTACACAAAACGTCATTTAGTCCCAAACCAAGCAGAGCTTCTGTTATGGGTACTAAACAACTGATATTTATATACATATACATACTTTGTTTAATTTTTTGTAAATATATACATATTATACATAGAAAACACCCAGACTCCGAAACAAATACTTGTGGATCACACAAATATTTAGTTCGACCCGGGAATCGAACCCGAGACCTCTTCATCAGCAGCCGTAAACGCTAACCACTAGACCAACAAGGCAGTAAGATAATTATGATTGTGTAAGATGTCCGAAATATTTGTTTATTTATATAAGTATTCCGAATTTTATGCTGGTACATTCAAGAAATTCTCATTTCCTACTTCTAATATACATAGTTTCTTAGTAGAATCTTGTACACGATTTCTACCTATTGTTCTCGCTGCGAACTAAATTCACACACTCTATGTACTGGGGTGTGTTCTGCGAATGACGTCGGTCATTTCGTGTTTGTGTGAATGAATGATTATAATAATATTCAGAGCAACCTCTCTTGTACGAACGCTTAAATGGGGTCTGTTATCAAACGTGTATTTATTCGTTTGTAAATTACATGTGCTGTGTGTATGATTATCATAGAAACGTGTCGTTATTATCAAGCTTTGTTACCCCATAAAAACGTGGCTGAAAACGTTGTTCATTTTGATAACCGACTTAAAAAATATAAAGAGTAAATTCTGTTGTATTCTGTATCTCAGAAAACCGTCATTTACGAATTGAGATCACTGAGAATCACCCCAATTAGGAATCATTGATTAATTATTTTGATGTTTTTTTATATAATATGTGTTTAGGCCTACCAAAGTGATTTTTTTTTATTGAGCCTCCCAAAGTGACTCTTCCCTGCAGAATCCAAGAGTGGGGAAAACCGCACATCATTGCTGCAAATGCAGACAGGAGAGTAATGCGGCCCACACTATGGCGGCTTAGTGAGATGCTTTTTCTTGCCCCGCTTAAAATACTCTACTCCACCTGACACTTTTTGGCCTGACCCGGGATTTGAACCCAAGACCTCTTGATTAGCAGTCGCATACGCTATCCACTATACCAACCACTATCTACTACCTAATGAAAAAAATCCCTTCGTGTGGTGATGAGTCAACTATAAGAAGATTCTCTGCCCCTATTCATCACATGGAAATCGTAAGAGACGGCTAAGAGAGCAAGCTTAGCTTGGCAACATCAATGCAATCAGAAGGAAAACTTAAAAAAACGTTTTACCAACCTGTCTGATCAGTAGGCCAAAACCACCTCTTGCTGGAACTCCTCCTGACTGCCAAGGTAGGCTGTTGTGGGATTTATTGGGTAGACCGGTTCTCAAGAAGTCTTAAACAAGCTCTTCGTCTCTTAGACGGAGAGTATGATGTGAAAATCATTTCTCGCCTTAAAAAAGGCAACATATATTTAATAATGGTTTGTTAACGGCCAAGGTCAGGCAAGATTTATGACCTAAAATACAATTGAGATGTACAAAAATAACTTTTGACCATGCCCAATACAGAAATGTCTGTGTAATATGATTGCAAAACATGCTATGTATTTGAAGGCATTCACTTATCTGCAGCGAATCCTGTTTGAAATATAGCACCAAATCCTTTATATATTCTGTTCAATAATTCGATGTAGTTATTTCGTGATTGGAGTGTACAAGTTAATTTAACTACGAAATCCCCGGGACCTTATCTGAAAATTAAACTGAACAAGTGGGGTTTAGTCTTACGTGCTTTAAACGAAAGTACAGATCGAATCTTCTATAATACTGGCTTTGTCTTGAAAGTTAATATAATCAAGTTTTTAACAGTCTAGAATTTTATAATCCTAGCGAATTTCAGACTGTAGTCTTTATGGAGACCAGTCAATATACTGGAAATATAGTGTGGTCTATGATATACATAAATGATAAATGATAAATGATATAAATGATAAATGATAAATGATATAAATGATAAATGATAAATGATATTTATTTCTGTAAGTAAATCTTTTCAGACATTTTTACAAGTCGGACTTATAGCTAGAAGGCGCCGGCATTTCCTACGACTCACTCTGGGAAGAAACGCCGAAACAAACCACAGAGGTGTCTTTTTTTCTTTTTTTTTTTTTAAGTCCGTGTACAATATTAAAGAGAACTATGTGAGTGCAGTATAGGGTCTGGGTTGGCCTTTTGAAGAAAGAACCATAGTTTTGAGTCGACCTGTCCATACAGACGGCACACGGGCCCCAGCCATCGTGTAGCCTAACCGATGTAGTCAGGATCCACAACCCGGAACACGACACTGCCGCCAGCAGGACACTTGAGTAGGCCGTGGAAACACTCAAAACCACCAGAAAATTACTAAAATATAAACTAACATTACAAGCCTACACTATACTCACATTTACAAACTTACCCAAAAAAAAACAAAAAATAAATAAAAAATACTATACAATTCAATTTCAACGAAAAACTAAACAAATTAGAATAAATGAAATACAAATTAGAACAAAATTTAAATGTTCATCACTTGTGGGAGCGAGCAGCATCACTCCCAAGCAAATTTATCATTTAAAAAATCAGTAACTGTGTAGTAAGCTTTATCACACAGTTTCTGTTTAACCAAGGACTTAAATTTGTTAATACTTAATTCATGAAATTTGCTTGGAATCTTATTGTAGAATCTCACACCCTGACATCGAAAAGACTTGCTTACTTTTTGTAGTCTAGTCGTTGGCAACACGAGTTTATCTTTATTTCTAGTGTTTATATTATGAATGTCGCTAAACTTTGTGAATGAATGTATATTTTTCTTAACATACACTAGATTTTCATATACATATTGAGATGCGACTGTCATAATACCAATTTCTTTAAACTTATCCCTCAGTGACTGCCTATAACTGAGATTATAAATTGCGCGAATAGCTCTCTTTTGCAACACAAAGATACTTTGAATGTCAGCAGCATTTCCCCACAACAAAATACCGTATGACATTACACTATGAAAATAGCTAAAATACACCAGTCTTGCGGTGTCTACATCAGTTAATTGGCGAATTTTATAAACCGCGTATGCTGCAGAACTGAGTCTATTCGACAAGCCATCAATGTGTGGGCCCCACTGCAATTTAGAATCTAGAGTTATACCCAAAAACTTAGTGGTGTCCACAAGATCCAACTCCTTTCCATTTATCAGAACATTAGTTTTTACCTGCTTAACATTAGGTGTAAAAAATCGAATACATTTAGTTTTTTTCTCGTTTAAGAGCAAGTTATTAACGTTGAACCAGTTCAAGACCTTGGAGAGAGTGTTATTCACATCGTCAGTAACTAATTGCTGTCGTTTTAGTCTAAATAAAAGTGAGGTGTCATCCGCAAATAGCACTATCTCCTGATTATCTTTTATCAGATTAGGTAGGTCATTTATATAAACGAGAAACAAAAATGGGCCGAGAATTGAGCCCTGCGGAACCCCCATAGTGACCAGAGACCCGAGGGACCTCTGTCCATTAACTTCCACTCTTTGGGTCCTATTACCCAAATAAGAGATCCAAAGCAGTATTCCTTATTCCATAGTGATGCAATTTCCTGATCAATGTTTCATGAGAAACGCAATCGAATGCCTTGGATAAGTCACAAAAAACACCCAGCGCATCCTGTTTATCCTCCCAGGCACTAAATATATTTTCCAATAGTTCAACACCAGCGTCACTTGTCGAGCGTCCTCTTCTGAAGCCAAACTGTTTCTTGTGTAGAATTTTGTTTGCGCTAAAGTGAGTTTGTAACTGATCCAGTATAATTTTTTCAAAAATTTTACTGAAAGTAGGTAACACCGAAATGGGTCATATCATCTAATACATCTTAACTCCCACATGTTGGCACTGTAGTTTATTTACTATTGTGTATTTGTTATTGTATTACTATTTCCTCTATACTCCCCTATCCTCCCTCTTTCCTCCCCTATCCTCCTACTATAGTGTATTTACTATTTCCTCAATACCGACTATCCAGTCGGTATTGAGGAAATTTGCTTTCGCATTGCTTTGATCCAGCTTCACTATTAGATTTTCGCATTATTATATCATGTATTTGATAGCCTTAACATATATATCACACAAAGTATTAATTTGGACTTATTGTGGAGTTTATATAATAGTAATTTCAACTACAAGCCAATGAAATTAAACAAGATTTTATTTTGTTAAAATTTTTGCCCTTTTTGTAAATTTGAAAATTTTACCACAGGTTAGAAGCTATTTCAATTTGCAAGCGCACTTAAAGCTATTCGTTTTCGTACAAAAATATAAAAAAAACCTCAATGGAAATCAACCTGCATAACTGTTTTTGATGACATATGAAGACACATGTAACCAATGCCTAGATTGTTGCCGCTCAATTAGTCCCAATATTGAATTCAAAATACAACCCTATTTTCAAGTTACTTGTTCACAATTTCAGGGCGCCACAGTTTCGAATACCATCGGATATTGGCTCCAACGAAACGTTCAGAAACTCAATAATACAATATCCGGTGACTTTTTATGTATTCAAAGAAAATTGAGCACTGTGACTACCTTTTTCTAGTCGTTGTCAGGTTTCGTTTCCTTTGCTTCCCCCTTTGTGACCTTAAATTGTAGATTTACGCTTGAATTTTGTAAATTAATTTAATTTTGAGTGATCGATTGATTGTGGACTGTGAGTTAGACTATTATAATTAAATCAGTTTTCATGATGAGTTACTTTGTTAAATAATTTATACGTAAATAAAATGAAGGTACAAAAAGCTTCATTTTCTTTATTGCATTAATAATTGAAGACTCTCCATTGATGAAACATAAACGGTATAACTAGAAGTAGAACGGTTTGTTAATGCTTCTGGGAATATGAAGATATTTAAAAGTGGCTCAATAATAATAACAATGATTATTTACTTAACTTAAACACAATACCGTCTACTCATAAACTAAACACAGCTTCTACTATGGGTACAGACACATTATACATACAAAACACCCAAACCTTGGAACAAATATTTGCAAATCATAGAAAAATTTAGTCCAAACCCGAAACCTAGACAAGTTCGGTAGTCGCATACTCTACTACTGCGACACGAAGGCAATCAAAGTTAGTTGAATTAGTTGTAATAAAAAATAAACATTTAATACATAACAAAACAATAAATAATCTTTTAGAATACTTGTGCAACACTGTGGAACTTCTTACCGGCAGCCGGGTAATAAAGCGGGACAGTCAGCGAATACTGTAAAAAAACTCACCAAATATCTATCTATTAATTTTTTTTTATGCTGTGTGAGTATAGTGTTTTCTAGAGTGAGTATAGAGCTATATGTGTTTTCATATTTATATATTTAAGTGTATGTTTTCGTATATGTAATTGTGGTAGTTAAATAGTTTTACATGTTAATATGCTTCATAAACTACACATTACAGTACAGACCATCTATAAGTTGTCTACTAGACTGCGATAATACCGCCCGTTGGATTAATATTTTTATGTTTACATTCTCGTTAAGAGAGACATACTACGCCGGACTTTCTAGTAGACTTTTTTAAGGTGTACATTATTTTGATCTATCTCATAGGGTAGCTTATAATGTGTTTATTTATGACATCACATTAGTTAAATCTCTAAATTTATTAGTGTTTCTCTACTACATTATCTATGTATTACATGAAAAACCTTCTTCTTGAATCACTCAACCGATTAATAAACCTCATCAAAATCCGTCACTTACTTTCAAAGATTAGATCTTATAGCATACATAGGAACAGACAGACGGAAAAGCTTTGTTTTATACTACATATTTAGTGATAGATCTAAACATCTTTTAAATTCAAAATTTAATCAAACCTAGTCAATTCAAATTTCAGCATCGAGACCGCACCTTAATCATTCCGAAATTCAACCAAACGCCGTTTAACTCGGTCTCTAATCCTGATATAGTGTAATTACAAAGCCTCCACCCTTAAATACAAAATGGCTTCCTTATTTCACCTAATGTTACCTGGAATAGTAACTGCTAACCCGGTAACAATATTATCGCGTTTATTTCTTCACACAAGGCTTTTTAACCGTTTACCGCAGGCTATAAACATTTACAACTCCAGAAGATTCTCGTAAGCTTATGTGACCTTTTGAAAACTTACAATGCCTTTATAGAACTTTGAAATTCTTTTTTTTTTATATGGAAAGTGACTGGCGTGAACAGTGATCGCCTACAATACTAGTGTGATGAGATGATGTCCGTCTTCAAGGTATCACACAGTGCTGCAGTGATACTTAAATCTTCAAAAACCCATAACGTCCCACTTTTGAACTCAGGTCTCCTCATAAGAGGACTAAGACCAAACATCCCCACGCTGGCCAAGTGCGGGTTGGGGACTTTCAAGACACGCTATAGCTGCGTAATAGTGCTGTTGGATGTTTGGTTCGAAGGACCCCAACTAAGCTCCACGACTGTAATCTTATGATAACACCTGGGACCGCCTGAGAACCACGGAAACGCTGATAACATATCATGCCACTAACGGTCACCCATCTATGTGCTGACCGCGACATCGTTGCTTACCCTCGTTGTTTGTTTCCAATCATCGAAGGCCACTTGGCTATCAACGCTTCATAATAATGTGATAGTCAAATGGTTTTTGAATATATATTGTAGTTTTATTTTCGTTCTAGCTGGTTAAATTCGATGACTAAGTCATAGCTCATGGGTTTGATTCAACCCATCGAACATTTTTTTGTGTCTATGTGTAATTTAAGAACCTGTTTATAGTAGTAGTCTCTATTTAGTTTACGATTTTATTGATTACTTCATAAAGTGAACATGCGAAACGTAATAGGTCCATAATTACGTGCAAAAGTAAATGATAATTAAATAAGTCAGTACGTAATACATATTAAGTACTTAGTACTAGTTACTTTGTCGGACGCCCAAGTACTAAATACTTTTATGCCAGTATACATAACTGTAAGCCATATTTTGTCTGCTAATTTTAAAAGTATAATATATGACTTTATTGTACACCAGATAATTACAACAAGAAATTGAAAACTAGATAAGTACAAGTGGCCGCCTTCTCGCCCAGAGTCAATCTATTAAAACATAATCCTAAAAACAGTAGTATAAAAAAAAACTCATCACAAACGTCCCCTTTTTAAAACCAGACAAAAACAAACTCTATTGACAGTAGGTATTCATTTACTAAAGCTATTGAGTCCTTCTGTAGAGTTTTATCAGATAACTTTGTAGACAAACATATCCTGTTACGACAACAGCGTACACAATACTCTGAGCGACGCTGACCGAGGATTTCGAGACAGCTACGGTACAAGGAGTAAATTGCGAGTTTATTTTATACTACCTTTTTGTATTGACTGCCTTGTTGGTCTAGTGGTTAGCGTACGCGGCTGCTGATCAAGAGGTCTCGGGTTCGATACCCGGGTCGGGTGTGATCAACAAATATTTGTTTCGGAGTCTGGGTGTTTCCTATGTATAATATGTATGTATTTACAAAAAAAGTATGTTTATGTATTTATATCAGTTGTTTAGTACCCATAATACAAGTTCTGCTTAGTTTGGGACTAGATGATGTTGTGTGTAAGATGTCCGAAATATTTGTTTATTATTTATTATATTTACTAGCTTTTTCCCGCGGCTCCACCTGTGTGTATGTAGGATATGATGGTATTTATTTTTTCGGGTTAATTGTTTGTAACACTCATGAAGTGGTTTACCATTGGTAAAATTGTTTTCAAAATCGTTTCATTAGATACAGACCTTATACTCTACAGCCTCACAAAACTACTGGTATGTTAACATAAAAAAAATAGATATAAAATAAAATAACCATTTTTTGACGATCAATAACTTTATTTCCTTAAATAACTGCTTACGTCCAATTTATGTACACAACCGTATCATAATATTGATAAATTATAAAAAAAATATTAATTAAACTTACATTACATATCTTATAGACTATGCTATGTTGTTACATCTATTATTTTATACCTTTTTAAAGTATTAATTTTAAATTTATTTTATTTAATTTTTTCATCAAATTTTAACATAATATATCGTACACTAATCTAATAGTCATTATAAATGCTTGATAATCAAATAAACAAATAAATTTATAAACTACTTTTTCATTAATTTATTTACAAATTGTTATTTTTTTATAATTAAAAGTTATTTCTATGAAACAAAAGTTAAAGATACACGTAATTGTTTGTGCAATTAAATCATAATTTAGCCACTTTATAAGCAGCAATGGTTTCGTGCCATTTTGAAACACTCATATTATTAACAGTGATGACATAAATTTCAGTACCTTTTTTATTGATAAGATAAAAGGAGATAGTTTGAACATACTCTTTGCAGAATATGCGTGACTGCCAAAAGAAATCTGATACTATCCGCCATAAGCCCACTTATCGGGTAATTTGGGCTTTTTGTCTGTGAAAGCAGAGACAAAGTCTTTTAAGGTACGTCTTTTATATATCATACGAATGTGTTTTTTGTACAAATGTATGGAGTTTTTATACATAAGATGTCTGTGAAGCTACATGAATTTTATCTAATAAATTAATGCAGTATTTTAACCTACTTAAGCAGAGGACTGTACATTACTGCTTGTTTTGCAGACACCTAACAAAATTTTAGAATACAATATAAGTAGAAAAAATTTCAGAAAAAACTGACATTATTTTTGTTCAGTTTTTTTATTCAACGCATCTCAAGTATTTAAATTTCTTTTTGTCAAAAAACAAAATAAAGACAAACTAAGATCAAAGAAAATATCTATTTTAAATACAAAATGCAAGTAGTAGACATTAATTTAATTAATCGGTACGTACACAAGCTCACACATCTTTGTAAGAGATTTAATTAAAATTAACCTTTTTAATTAAAATGGTAAACCAGAAATAACATTTAATTTAGGAGCTCTGTATAGAACATTGAAGTACTACATGAAAAAGGTAATTAAAAATCTGGTATTAAATTTGTAAGCCGGTGATTGTGAAGTCTAAAATTTTCATGTGCCCAGTGTTACTAAGCTGTTGTTCGTAACTAAATATTATGTTGTTCGTAGCTCTCTAAACTATAATTTGGTATAGATCCTTCAAATTACGTTGTGCATATTAAAAACGTAGAAGAAAATATTTTTAATTTGACACAACCAAAATTACTTAATTTAGATCATAATTTTTAATTTGCTCTTATTGAATATTCAAAATAACTCAGATTTAATCAAATTAAACGTCATGTAGGTGTGCGATAAGCTGATGATGATGATGAATTTCGATGATATAAGCGATTATTTTTTTTAGTTTTTGTCAGTTCAGTGGAGAAGTGTGTGTATAATATTATTTATCACATATCACAATTAACTGAATTATGATGTCGGTTTTATCTGGTACATCTATAGCTTTTGGTGATGTTTTACTTTTAGTTTAGTGATGAAAACTTTCTGTGAATTATTTAGAAAATCATGACTCAATAACTTCTTTGGTATACTATAATATAATCTTTATATGGTTGATAATAACTCCACTGTTTTACTGTTTGCTAAAAACTTTAGTAACTTATGGTTTTTAAACTTTTTTTTTATAAAATTAGTCCAGTCTATCTTTGCTCGTTTTTGAAATTTTTGTATCGTTTTTCTCCATATTTTCATTTTTAATACAAAATCTAATGTAGATTTTAACTGCTTATATTTATGGTCAATCACATAATACAAAACAAAGGGTTGTGCAAAATGATTGTTTTAGCTAATGGTCACACGATTATCAATCGATTCATACTTCGATCAATTCAACCAATCGATGTCATCGTCAAATATGATTTTTTCGTCACTTTGCAAGTTAGATATTACTATGGTAATTATTTACATTACAATTTGTATATTACCTTGAAATCATTTTACATTCTTTAACACCAAAGTTAAATACATTACACCATATTCCGCTGCCATTGTTTTTACAGAATAAAGATTTAGTGTAACAACCACGCCACGTCTTTGTCACATACGATTTGCTCAAATCACCTATACCAACAAAAATCCCAATTTTTGCTTTCACAATATTGACTGTAATAAAGACGGATCTTGTAGCGAGTGTACGAGCTAACAGAGTGATGAGCTGAAGCGATTAATTAACTTAAGGAATCGATTAGGGTTTTATTATTACTTACAATATTTAATTATAGAATGTTAGAATATATTCTAAATTTAAAATCAATTGCACTCATTTTACTATTTAATAACATTTGATAAGGCCATAGGGTAAAACCAGTCAGGAGTTAAGTAGATTAAATTGCAGAATGAGTACAATAATGAGTTTAATTCTAGAATGTACCTATCTCAATGTCTAGAAGTTTCACCAAGTACTGACAGTGGACAGAATAAATTTATAATTTAATTTTAATTTTTAGTTTTAGTGTAAAGTATCTTAATCGAGACTGTTTCATTGATTTCAACCATCGAAACTAGGTATCACTGAGTAGATATTTTCTTAAAATAAAGAGATTGATGTTCTTTACAGCAGACTGAAATAATATATTATAGTATTTTCCCTTAGTTTATGAATTTTGTTTGAAAATAATTCCAATGCAAATAAAATTTTAACTAATACAACAAATCGAATCATTTGACACCTCGTTTATAACAATTTACGGTTCAGTTATTTTATATAATATGATAGAATATACAAATCCTATTACCCTTCCTTTTAACTTTGCTGTAGTCGAGTAAAAAACGCTCCAGTTAGCTTAACATGACCCGTTTTGCACTAATCCTTACGTCGCAAAACTGAACTCGTAAAAGTAAAACTCTCCTCATGTATTATGTATTTTCGTTTGACGTTTTAACGTAGAATATATCGTCAATTGATTATTTATGAGTCGCCTTCGAACACGACAAGAATAAAAGATATCGGAAACATTCTGAAGTATATAAAAATATAATCATTCCAATGTCGTGTAGTGATCGGGGTCGATGTTTAGGGAATACTGCTTGTTTCTTTGTACCTTTAATGATTGAAGATAGTGTGATTACTTGGTTTGGATGTTTAAAACTGTAGATTAAAGGAGACGAACTTCTTAGCATTCCGTGGATTCAACGTGCGGGTGCCGAGTCCATCGTATGGCAGAGGTAGAAACCCAGAGCAGTTCCCAGGACTTGCGACCTAGGTGTAGGTTTAAGGAGGCCCCTTTTGCGATGCGCATCAACGCTCACCTTCACTGCTCGAGTTGCCCGCCCTACCCAGCCAAATTTGGTGGGAACCTGTTAGTGCAACCTTAGATACTCGTTCTAAAGTAATACAAAAAAAACTAACTCCTTTAGTAATTGAATTTTGTGAAAATCTGGGGTATACGATTGACGATTGAGTTCGACAAAAGATTTTCAATATTTTGTTTTAGTTAAGTTAATAAAGATTTAAGTTTTGAAATGGAAAACTTTGCAAAATAAGTTATCAAGGTTGAATTTTTAATTGTATATTCACACTTTAAAACAAGCGAATGATTAATATCTTTTATTTATTTTTTTAAAGACGTAAAACCTTACTGATATCCACCCTTTTTGTCGATACATTTTATAGGCTAAGCAAACTCAGTCCTTATCTGACTAGTACACTATCTTGAACAACAAACATACAAGTGAAATAATGCTTAAAATTAATAATTGCATATAGAGATTTCAATCTAATCTATACATACATACAATTAACAATTTTAGATATGCACGTATGCACATCCTAATTAAAATCAAAGACATGGCATGTTGTAACCTAAATGTATGCACTAACGACACAATTTACAAAAGTTGCATATGCGTTCACTAGCAGCCCGTAAGTGCAACGATAACACTAAGAAGTGCTGCGGAAAGAGGATACTGGAGGCGGAGTTGACCTCCGTGCTGCATTGCCGCTGGGTGCTCACCTGGAAAAAGAACAGCTTGAGAACTCTGCCAACAAATACACAATCTTCAAGAAGAAGGCAGTCTCGCCCCTAAATTAGAGGTATAATATGAAAGGGAATTTGATAGAATGTAAACATAAGATTAACATTATCAAGTTATCAAACGCTATAATATAAATTAAATAATTTTAAACTTCTCGTTATACTACACTAGTATAACGAAAAGTTTATAAATTATTACTTGCTATGTTTTCAGGTTAATAAGATGTAGTACAACTTTAAGTTGTCAATATTCGTTTATCAGCATGAAGAAAATGAAGTGTAGCCTAATCCAAATTCCAAAATTTAAAGGAACCAGTTCAGTGTTTCAGTCTGGTACAGCCATAAATCGTTAAAATGTGCTACTTACCGCTCAGAACATGGACGAGTACAGATCTTGGGTTAGCATTGGCTGGTGCACAGGTATATCGGCCTGAATCTGGTGCTTTGGCCCTCTGCACCAGCAAATGTGATGTGGTCGTCTCCCCCTTTTCCGTAATCACGGATACTCCACCACGGGGAGAATCGTAGTTTATTTCCTGGGAGAAAAATACTCGTTTAAAAAGAAACAAAAATATAAACGCATCGTTTCGATTGCATTTTAACCAACTGATTGACGAACGGAATTTATATGAAGCCGTGGTATTACACGGTTCGGATAGCGCAAATGGCAAAGACACAATAAATTACAATTTTCAAGATAGTTTCTAGACATATACAAAATAACTCTCAAAAGTTGAAATCGAATTTGAGTACATTTAATTCAGCACTTATAAAATGATTGCGACGAATCAAACGTTGAACATAATTATGTGGATTTCTTTGTCTATAATACGATTAAAACTAATTTATCTGACACCGCTCCAACAATAAAACAAGCGTGAACGCGAAGACACAGTGAGTTGAATTAAATTTGATTAATTGCTACCTAATTGCTTTGAAATTGAGATAATATTTATACTTGTTCACGCTCGCTGAATGACGTCGTATATCACTGGTACCTAATTTGTTTGCTTTAATAAATATATTCTCCTATCGCTTGTAACATGGCAATTTCTTTGTTAGGATCGTTACTTGAGAGTTCAAATTAAGATGATGTAACACCATCATCATGGAATGGTCGATCCTATTAAAATTTAAAGATAATTTTATGTCTAATAGTAAAAAATTAGGACAATAAAAACGATTCATTTAAATTATTTTTAGTATGAAGTATGTAAGTGCGGTTGGGTTATGTGATTGTAACTGACTACCGTTGCACATAGACTCCTGTAATATTTTAATAGTGCAAAGCTGGTAACCGTCTTTTCTAATGGAAATATAATCTAAGATCTTATAGGGCTGGAAACGAAATGGTTCTGAAAGAGACACAGTTGCTTCACAGATTATTAGTCCAGGGCAAAACGTTTAACAAAAGCAGTGGATTGCCAATAATTCAACTAGTGGAGAGAAAAGTTGATTTAGTTGAATAATGTTAGATAGTTGCGGCTAGTGTTAGTCTAAAAATTTTGGAACACTTCACATAATCCTGTATATTATCTTTCGTCAGGTCGAGAATTCGTGTGTCATATCCAGTAGATCTTAATCCAAAAAGAGAAGTTCACAGTATTGTACTCCAGTCAACGGTTATGTCAGACATGAACCGACGCAAAACCGCACGTCGCCTCAAGGCAGTAGTAGTCGAGGAACAAAGCGGGAAAACCCTACTTCGATTACCGCCTCGAGATCACGCGTCTGCTCTGCATTCTACCAGCGTGTGAAGCGTCGTGTCCACGTTTTGGGCCATTACAGTGGTAGCACTCAGGTTTTGGCTTCTTTGAGATCAGACACAGGTGATTTCCAAAACATTATTTTCCTTCGTTAGCCGATATGAGAGGGTTCAGTGACTACCCTAGAGCTAATCCTTCACTAGGGTTCTTACCGCAATAACAGCATGCCCGAACAATATTACATTAGTAGCATACTTGTTCATACCACGAGAGCATTTCATAATTTTATTGTTGCATCGAAGCTGTAAATCCGTTTCTTTTATTTTATGAATATATTAGCAATGTGAATACAATTGTTGAAAAGTTTCTCCACCTTATCGCTTACTGGTAGTATTCCCAAACGACTGGCAGCAATGCTAAGTTGCATGGCGAATTTCAGCTGAGTAAGCCAGCTGTACTTGGAAGATGTTATGGCGCGAGGATGTTGATGCAAGTTGCGTCCTACAGCAAAGGCTTAGACATCTTCCAAGACAGTTACGATAATGGTCATTACTGTCTTGGACTTGAGACGGTCTCTTGCCATCGTCTCGTACCAGACCATTGGATTCACGTCTAGCTGGAACGCAGGTGGTTTGTTTTTCGATTTAATGCTTGTGAGGTTCAATGTCAAATGATGATGGAAATCTTTGTCTATATCGGTTCCCTTTCATATTTTGAATTTCACAAAACTGAAATAAAACCCTCTAAATTGTTAAATTATTCAAATCAGAGGAGCGTTTAAATTTATGAAGACTTGTCTATTCAGATTACATTCTGTTGAACCGTTTCATTTAATATTCCATTCAGGTTCATTTTTTAATGTAGATGTAATTGCAAAAGTGCAAAATTTAGGAATAAATATTTTGAAATTAGTTGTTAACAAATTAGATATGCAATTGTAAGTTTAGAAATAATTCGTTTCTACTCTTGATGAACTGCAGTCACTCATGGATAAATGAAATTTAAAAGTCATAAATGTTTTTCCTACCCTTTAAACCCCCTCCGCCTCCTCAAAATCAAGGTAGAAGAGGTTCTTTAATCTCCGGTATCTTCTTTGTTCTTTGAACAGCTATAAAAGAAATCATTAAGAGTAATTTTCTTATCTTCTTTATTAGTGTGATCTTAATAAAAGTCTCAACTCTATTTTCTGAATTCTTTGCAACTGAATTTAAGAGGAAACCCGAAATATAAAATCACTACACTTACACACACTAAAAAATAACACTTAACAAATTGTTGTAACAACCCAAACTATAAACCCTAAACGAAATTGAAATCAAAACATTTTTACCATTAAGATAAAACAACTAAATGAAGACACAGCTCCATAAAACAACCATTAGCGGTTAAATACTACAAATTATAAGCTAGAAATAGAAGAACAAAGTTCTCAACGATACAAGATATCTTTTACTGCACGCTTCAAAAAGGAAACGCTTCATATATCTTTTGGAGTTCCGTCAGTTACAGGATACGTCAAATACACTGCACACTTTGTTCTGTAAATGAGTTCCAATTTACTTTGCAGCTTAGTAATGGTATTCTCTCCGTTTGATACTGCAGAATTTCTTTGAAATGTAAGTGCCTGAATAGTATTAAATGGCAAAGTTGAGACCTTAAATTCTGGAAGCTTTAGTTTTAGCTTTGTAACAATTAAAACTAGAATAAAATTACTAGAATAAAATAAAATTGTTAAGTTACAATACGTACATGGCTTGCCTTACTAACGAACAATTTGAGAGCACTCATCTGAATTTGTTACTTGTATAAATGAACTGCTAAAAGATCACAATAAACATTCCGATGCCGCACAACAAACCATAATGGATGTGAACCTTTTATTCAAACGAAATAGAAATGGCTTTACACCGGTCTCATATGCTGAATATGTTTCTAATTATTTACAGAAACAATTAAATACGTCATTACGAGATAAGCAGATTTAATGCGAACAGAGGTGTCTAATATTATCTCTTCACAACACGTAAATTTCATCTTTCATTAGTGGTCAAAACAGAATCAGATGTGTCTTCATTTAATCCGCTATTTATATCAGTAAACTGATTTTGAGGAAAACACCTTTGATTTTGATTAATTGAATACAAAGCTTAATCTGACAAAGTATATTCTACAATTTAACATAAAAAATATCTTCAAAAACTCAACGCTTTTAATGTAATAATCACATTTATCTAAAGCTGATAGTGACAGCACTACGTCACGTTACTGGACTTTAAAAACGTTTAGAAAGGGACCTAAATTGTGTCATTTTGGACCTTCCAAGATGCCACGTCAGCGAAATTATCTCTTACGTCAGCGTGACAAGAGTTATGAGTAGATTTTATAAGCAGGCGCTGGACTGGATGAAAAATGCTGAACGCTGCATTTATAAAAGACAAGCTTAATTCAGTAAAAAATACATTTTTTATTATGTCTGTTTTGTCTTAGTTGGGTAGTTATGACAAGATCATTATAGTTCCTCAGGGTAAAGACGTCATATTTATTCATTTTGACTTCACGGTAGACGATCGAGGTTATGACCCAATGATTTTTCCAAAAAAGTTTTATTTACGTATGTGGTAATAATAGAATAGTATGATATTCAGTGTAAAAAAACATCAAATGAATGAATAAGGTGAAAATCACGTACTAGGACATGACTGCCTCCTTGCTCTAGTAGATAGCGTATGCGACTGCTAATCAAGAAGTCTCGGGTTCAAATCCCGGTTCGGGCCAAAAAGTGTTTTTGGGTTTTTCTTAGGAAATTCCTAATAGCAGCCCGGAGTTTGGAAGTTTGGCGGTGATTCACGCCCGTGCCTCGGAGAGCACGTAAAACCATCGGTCCCGGCTGTCATGAAGATCTATGGCAATCGTTATTGGGAAGTCAGTGTCCTCAAATTTACTGACAACTAGTTCAACCCTCGAATTTCAGTTCTCCCTTAGGGTTGCGGAGGTCCGATGCCAGTCGCTCCGTCGAAAAATTGATATTCAGGTAAAACCGGTTGAACTAATAGCCGACCCCAAATAATATTGGGAATAAGGCTAGGAAGAAGATAAGCACGTACTATTTATTAAGATTTTTTTTATGATTTCACATCTGTCTACCCGTCAGCGGTAAAAACGTGACCAAACGCATAATTATAAGCTGTTTTTTTCTAAATTTCAAAAAAATAAAATGTTATACAATACGTGCAAACGAAATTATTTGAATTGACGTGATGTGACTGAGTTAAAAAAAGGTTTTAGCTTACTAGTATAAATTGAATATTTTTCAATGTATTTCGACCTTATCAGATGTTGAAGAATAAAATACTCTTTGAATTTTCATTCTAAATCAAATAAATTCGTGAATAAGTCGTTATTATAATGTGTTGAATTTTTATAAAAGCTGTCAAAGTAGTATTTATTTTATGCGAGACTAATGGCTTTTTGATAAAAAGGTCTGAGGTCAAATTTAATATAAGACATATTTAATTTAACCTCAGACCTGTTTTATGTTTTGTTTTTTTTTTACTACTAGGACCAGCCTACTATGAACAGATAAGGTTTGGGATAGTTCCCAGTTAAGAGTGTTCCCAGAAGAAACTCCCCTATATTAATATACTGTCTCATTCGATACTGCAAAGTTTTAATATTCTGCGTTGCTTCGTTCTAATGATGCAGTTTGGTCTTTTGATTTTGTAACAATATATATTTGCTTTAAAAGTAGTTGTATTTATGCTATTAATAGTATTTAGTGTGATTTATGTAAAAGGTAATGTCATTATTATCTTTACGTTCTACATAGTTTTTCTCTCTAAAGGGATAGCCAGACATAACCTATTAAATGCTTAATTATTAAATTTATCAGAATATCAGTTTTTTCACGAAGTGACTGGCATCGAACCCCTAGTAACTCGGTCGAACTGAATTTGAAGGTTGAAGTGATAAGAAATAAAAGTATTGTTTGGAAAACGATATACTGAATAGACTAGAGCCGTATATCCACATGTAACTTATGAGCTACTGTCAGAAACTCAAGCCGTTTTTAACCTAACAAAGTATTCAAAATAATAGCCGTTTATACAAATGCTATTCTAACTTAAATGAAGTCACCGAGAGCTTCATATTAATATTTCCTTTGACATTGTTCCCAGAATGTAGGTATTTCAAGTAGGTATCCTGTTTAGTATTCACCGTGACGTCAGTACAAATGGTCATTCCGTTTTTAACAAATTGAGTGATCACCGCGCCGTCGTCCATTTTAACTCGGCTTTATTTAAAAGTTGATTTGAATTTTTACCAACTTGGGCCCAATGTTGGTTTACTTTAATCCAATGTAAATCAATATAAGCCACAGTATATTTAAAAACCCAATGTATATATAAATACTCAGAAATGTTATAGAATATAATGATGATGAACTATGCAGTATACCTACACTCAGATTGGATAATTGACATGTTGTGTAATTATTATTAACGTACAACCGTAAACTTTGATTCTTTGAGTACCTATACAAGAGGATAATAATATAATTATAAGATGAGTACTTTGTGATATAAAGATCTATTTAGATACTAAACAGTTTTTTTGTACTTTAAAAATACTAAAACAAATTATAGAGATAAGATGAATTGTTTTAAGATAAGATATCTTATTATTTTAACTGCCTCGATGATGCAGTGGTAGCGGAAGCGTACTTGAGATCTTGGGTTCAAATCCCGGGTTGGACCAAATATTTGTAAGACCTATAAATATTTGTTTCGGAGTTTGGGTGTTTTCTATGTAAGATAATTGGTGTATGTATGTAGAAAAGAAAAGTATAATAAATATTTGATCAGTTAATCTAGTTTCATAGTACAAGTTTTGCTTAGTTTGAAACTAGTTGGTGTTGTGTGTTAGATGTCTGGAACATTTATTTATAATTAAACAATAGAACTAAAGACCTTCTACAGACACATACTCATGTTTGTAAGTAAACCAAAGCTCACAAACCAAATTATACTACTGTAAATACAACTGTGCTGTGATGTTAAGCGTTCTAGTACATTGGTGTATGTTGGGCCAACACATAATAAATGTTGCCGAATATGTTTTGTTTAAAGCCACACACATACATTTAAATCCAGTGTTGGGTGATTTATCTCAATGTTTAAATGTTCAGTTGTCGGGTTGGTTCTAATAGATGGATTCTAGTGTAGTGTAAAGTAACAGAAAATAACATAGTTTTAGAATATGAATTGACGTTGTCAAGTATCATTCTTGTGATAAGGTATTGTAAAGGTGGCAGAGTCACGCAGATTAAAAAAAAAACTGAAACATAAAATCAGCCCAGACTATAAATGTTTAGTTTTTAAAAAAACTTATAGCACACACAGTCTTTCGTCGCATCTTGTTTTACTTTACAGATATAAAATAGGACCATGTTTGAACTATCAATTGTTCGTAATTTCAATTGAGTTATTGTTCTGCTTCTAAGGAGACTCACGCGATATTTAAATGTTTCGATTAGTCAATAAATATTAGTTCATTTCAGAATCGATAACGCTTACAAGCTTTCAAGAACAAATACTTCGACGAAGGTCAATTACGCACTTGTGACCCTTATTGAAATATTAATGTTCATCTACCCTTTTCATCATCATCATCTTAATCAACAGCCTTTAACAGTCCACTGCCGGACATGGTCGTCTCCTTAGAAAGGAGGTTATGGCCTACTATACCACGCTGGTCAGACGAGTTGGTAAAGGGTTTGTTTCAAGTTTTCCTTCTCTTGGCAGTGATGTTCCCTTTTTATCACCGCATCATTATTTACCACTTTGGTTATGTTTTAGGGTTAGGTGTATTATCAGTTCATAAAATATTCATAAAATACCTCATGTCAACATAAAACACATACGTAAAAATTATTAATTTAATTGTGCGCCCCAACTAGAACAGCGTCTTATTTGAGGTTGTTTTTGTGCTTTTACAAACATAATTGCAGGGGCACAGTATGAAATAAAAGTAGTCTGAACTACTCCTTGTAACATCAACTATCTTCTAGTTGAATTGCCGTCGAAATCAAACCGTAATAAGACCGATCATAGGTCGTGATCATCTATAAAGGTTATACCCTCAAATTCACATGTTGATTACGTTATTCATCAAACAATGCAAGTTCATGTTTGTCCGCTAGCCTGTGGGGAGTACATGTCGCTAATATATCGTGTAGTGTCAATTGTTCTATCTGGATCTGGACTGACGCTTCAGTGATAATATGGAAGCTTTTGACCCTATAGCATAGATATTCCAATAACTGTTTAAGCGAGTTATAAAAATCTACCATACCTGTATTGAATTTGATGGACGAAATTTTAATAATAGTTGACGGTTATTTCATTAAGTGGCTGCCACAAATATTTCTTATTACTATTAAAAATACTTAGGATTCTGAGGAAAATGATGAACAATAAATTGTTTCATCGAAATTGTTCTTCTTATTTCATAATATATTTAAAAGGAATAAGTATTAGGTGTTCTGCTTGAAGATTTACTACTTTTGAAATAGCTGATACCTCAAGTGACTAGAATCCGTCAAAAAATACATTGAACCTATCCTCTGAGAAGAGATGTGATTTAAGATTTATAAACTAAGCTACATAATATTTAACATTCTACTGCTGGCCATAGGCCTTAGAAAGGAAGTTCATCAATCATCATCAGAGATCGGAATTGGGTGTGTGAAAATACCTAAAGTTTGCAGCGGGACATAATATGGAGCTGTTACAACCACTTAAGTTAAACCGGGTTTGAATTTTACCGGTTTAGTTTTGTTTTTTTTTTACATGTCCCTTACCTTTGAAACACCGAACTATAAACATTTACAAGCTGCTAATACACTTCTAAATAAATTTTTGTTTTGTACTTTTCCGGTTAAAATTCGGTCTTTTAGTCCCAATTGTTCTTTGTCGGTCAAACACAGAATTTTATATATCTGCAAAATGCTAATGCGGTTTTAATTTCTTTTTTTGATCTGTATCTTAAGTTAAAAAGTTTTGCTACAGGTTGATGCAAGGAAAACGAATATTTTCGCGTCTTTACATAGTTTTGAAGTCGGCTTTTTTTTAAATTATTAAACCTGCACTGCATAAAAAAATAAATTAAAAACATTTATTTCAATTGCAAGAAAGTTGTGCGTAAACTATTTTCGACATTCAGAGTTCGGAACATGCAATAATATTAGTTTTTTTCCTAGAAATAATAAATATTGGTTTAACTTAAGTGGTTGTAACAGTTCCATATTATTATTGCAAACTTCTGCAAACTTTAGGTATTTTCACACACCCAATTCCGATCTCTGATCATCATCAATAGCCTTTAACAGTCCACTGCCTGGACATAGGCCTCTCCTTAGAAAGGAGGTTTTGGCTTACTATACCACGCTGGCCAGACGGGTTGGTATAGGGTTGGTTTCAAGTTTTCCTTCTCTTTGCATCGATGTTGTCTTGCGTAGTTTATCCCTTAGTCGCCTTTTACGACACCCGTGTGGGATGAATAGGAGTGGTGACACTCTGTATTCTCAATCCGTCACCACACGGAATGGACGGACGGACGGACACACACAGAAAGGAAGATATTGCCTGCTATTCAGATGGTAAAACGGGTTTGTTATAGGGTTTGTTTCAAGTTTTTTTTCATCTGCAGTATTGTGCTGCGGATTAGTCTCCATTAGTTCTATCTCACAATACCAACGGGATACTATGTTGCTATGTTTACACTATTCTCAATCTATCATTATACGGATATAATTTATGTTATTACTATCATGTTTTATAACATCACTGTAATAATTTCTTCTGACATCACTATTAATACATAGTGCTTGTAATGACAGATTAAGAATACAGAGTGTGCACTCATTTTTATCTCGTGGGTATCGTCAGAGCCGACTAATGGAGACTACTGCGCAGGAAAGGAAAACCTGACATAAATCCCGTAACAACTCCAGCAGCGAGGAATAGAACTTTTAAATCTACTTTGTAAGAAGAAGCTTATATTCAGTTGAGAACTATTAAAGTAGTCAATATACATACCTCATCATTGTGAGTCCAACGTATAGCTGGAGGTGGTTCTGGAGAATGTTGGACCACGCATGTCAGGTTGATAGTGCTGCCCATATTGATGAACAGCTCTGGACCACCAAGAATGGTCGTCAGCGGCTCTGCTTGGGCAAAACGAGGTGGTTAGGTTATATTATTTTATAATTCAAACACTATTCCGCATTATGGAAAAACTCTGAAGAATATCCAGACTCAGAACAACGATTTCTTGATTACACAAAGGAATCTCCCATGTTATAGTTTGAGCCCACAGCACTTAGCGTAGTAGGAAATAGCGTTGCGAGCGCTAAACTCGCTTAACTGCGAACTCCTAATCTGCTTTAAGCCACAACATCTTCATTATGTGTGATCACCTATTGCCCACAGTTTTATAACTTCTATACAAATAATTATCTCTTATTTTACCCTCTTCAGTGTTACATTTCATAATCCTAAGTTATTAGATTTTTAGTCAAAAACATCAACTGTCAAAATTTCCCAGAGCTTTTAGACTCAGTTTATCAAACCTAGTAATTTTACATGTTTATTTAAAATGTTTTATTAAACATTTTAAATAAAATTATGTTAACATTAATATAACATTATGTTTCATTAAAATGTTTTATACTCAATAAGAAAGTCAGTAATACCTGTTTGATAGTTTTAGTTTCAAATTTTGTCAGTACACAAAGAGAAATTTTCCACACAAAGAGCTTGTTTACAAATTATTGAATATGTATGTCTAGACTTGTCCGACTTGGCGCTACTCACTCAAGAAACATACTTATGGATATTGTTGCCATAAATAATGTTTCGGAACGATAGTTATCGAGAATATTAAGCACTGAAAGGCCATTAGAGTTCAGTGACATGAACCCAATAAAACAAATTAACACTTATGCGGTCGTCAGCCTACGATACTGAACGGAGATCATTGAAATAACACAGACCTGTCTCAAATTTTATTACTGCCTCGACAGAATATAAAACATTTTACGATATTGCCAATTTAAGGCAAGTTTCGATCAATTCAAATATAAAAGTTCATTGAACGAATAATGAACAATTTACGAACTCAATAAACGATTTAAATTATTGTTAATGATTTCATGTCAAATGTGAGAAAATGAATTGAAATATATCAAGAATTAATGAATTTTAAAAGGAATCAATGACTCCGGTGACTATAAAATGGTACATAGTGGTTGATGACCAAAAAATTCAAGTAAGTAGAACCTCGCTGATTTCAGCACGAATGGATCAGCTCGATCAGGGCAAAACCTCTCATAGAATACCATCCTAAAATGATAGCAGTATTGCTGTCGTGTTTCATAACCAGGAGCGCAATGATGCAGAAGAAAAAAGGAATAGAATAAACTTTATTGTACACCAGTTATTATAGTTTACTTACAAGAACATAAATCAATATAATGATCGTGTACAATTGCCGGCCTTATTGCTAAAAATAAATTTCTTGCAAGCAACCTTAGGATGGAAAAAAAAATAGTTTTAAAAAACTAAACAAACACGCTTTTAAACTAAAAAGTAGAATATAATTTTAATGTAACATAGCGTGGGGCGACGTTATTGAAATATTTACAGAAAGCACCCCATGCTTTGTTACAATAAAATTATTTTCTACTTTTTAGTTTAAAAGCGTGTTTGTTTAGTTTTTTTAAACTATTTTTTTTTCTAGGCCAAAGAAGAATATTTTTTTTACTTCTTTTTTAAATTAGTGTATTGTCATCGGTCCTCGATAAATCTACAAAGTTTGAACGATATCTGACCGCTTAAAGTGGGTCAAAATCGCGCCCAAAGAAGTCGGTTACAAACATACAAACAAACATACAGGTGAAGCTAATATAAAGTGTGTAAAGATGAGAAGAAATAGAAGAATCTTAATAAGCCGCTAGAGTGTGAGTCACTATGCCGCATTATCTGCATTGTAATGAGTATTGTGACCTCTACTCTTAGGTTCTACTCTTGCTTTTCATCAGGCAGAATACAGTGACATTGGCAGGTTCAGAAAAAAAAACATTTTGAATTTATCTTTGAAATTCGAACCACTCTTGAACATATTTTAAAATAATGATGTCAATGACGGGTCGCTTTAACTTTCACAAATAATACATTCATTGCCGTCTAAGGGAGACTCGCTGTACTATGGAGTTACTACTAATCCTGAATCGCGCAATGGTAATTCTTATAGCAGTTAATACATTTAATTCTCTAACATATACAACTAAAATCTCAAAATCTGCATTAAAGAAAAATAAGACATAATCAAAATCATGAAAATTTATGTATTCATGTATTAAATGTTAAAAACCAGTAAAATATTGGTGGTATGGTAGATAAAGTAATCTATCTAAATAAAGTTCTCATCACAGTTTTGGTAGGCATAGATATA
Source organism: Phragmatobia fuliginosa (assembly GCA_932526445.1). Lineage (NCBI taxonomy): Eukaryota > Metazoa > Arthropoda > Insecta > Lepidoptera > Erebidae > Phragmatobia > Phragmatobia fuliginosa. The sequence continues at coordinate 18,471,301 of OW052072.1, read as the reverse complement.
TTATGATTACTCAGCCTCAATTACGATACATCAAGAGTTATCTCATCAGAAACCGAAAACATGTTATCAAGTAGATGTATCATTATTTTAGTTGTAGTAAACTTTTCTCAATTACGCCCAACCACTCCCAACTTAGGAACACAGATAGTTATATAAGGTTCAACGACTCCTTGTTACTCCTGTAGAAAATTGTGAATATTTTATAAAGCCTCTTGAAACAATATCGGGTACATATTTATGCAAATACGTCTTTAGAGTTCGAGTTTTAAAAGAGAAACTACGAACTTCAGTTTTACATCAAAGGAATTACTGATGAAATGAAACCTAATGCAATGCATAATAAAAAATAACATTAAAATATACTGTTTACAGTTATATAGTACTAGCTGATGCCAGCGGCTTCGCTCGCCAGGGGTATGATAATGTCTGATAATGATATGTAAATGAATGTATGATAATGATATGTATAATAAAAATAGATGTCAGCCGATTCTCAGACCTCATTATCATCATCATCATCAACAGCCTTTAACAATCCACTGCTGGACATAGGCCTCTCCTTGAAAAGGAGGTATAGGTTTGGTTTCAAGTTTTCCTTCTCTTTGCATTGATGTTGTCTTGCATAGTTTATCCCTTAGTCGCCTTTTACGACACCCTCGGGATGAATAGGGGCGGTGACACTCTGTATTCTTAATCCGTCACCTTCTCAGACCTACCCGATATGAATACAAAATTTCATACAAATCGGTCCAGCCGCTTCGAAGGAGTATGGTAACTAACACTGTGACACGAGAATTTAATAAATATAATTACATTTGTTTTTATAATAATTAAATTTATAATGTTATTAGCTTTTTTTTCAATAATAGAGTTGTGCGAAAATTGTTCACCATTATGAAAATTTTATATAAGTTAATGTCGATATTGTTATGAGAAATCTTGTTCACAATAATATTCATTGTTTTGGCACTTCTAAACTGCCAAAAATTTTCAATACGTTTTTATGGAAAAACCCGAAACAAAGCGACAGAACAGATAGCGACATAAGTATGATGTGTATCCTTCTGTGGCATCGTAGCTCTCGAACGTATTAACCGATTCTGATTTTTTTTTTTTTTGTTTGAAAGGTTGAATTAGTCGAGAATGTTCCTATCTACATATGTTTTATGGCAATCGGCCAAAACTCCAACTCGTTATTTGTTTTTTTTTCCGTGATTCGTCTTTGTTCCTCAGCACTTCTTATGCATTATATGAAATTTGTACTTAACATATATAGATATATATTTCTGAAATAAGGTCAATGTCAGCATAATAATATATAAAAAAAGGAAACTACTCCAAAATTTGTACTGTTTAGATATATGTATCTATTTTTATTGTTTTTAGGTAAATAAAACATACACTAATTCCTTGTCACTTTTAACTATAATATTTCATTGACGTGCAAAGTTGGTAAATTTTACTGCCTTGAATGCCTTGTTGGTCTAGTGGTTAGCGTATGCGGCTGCTAATCAAGAGATCTTGGGTTCGATTCCCGGGTCGGACCAAATATTTGTGTGTCTGTCTGTCTGGGTCAGTCTGGGTGTTCCTATGTAAAATATGTATGTATTTACAAAAAAAAATGTTTATGTATTTGTATCAGTTGTCTTAGTACCTATAATACAAGCTCTGCTTAGTTTGGGACTAGATGATATTGTGTGTAAGATGTCCGAAATATTTATTTATTATTAAATTGTTCATCATTATAAAAAAAAAAAGTTATTTTCGCTATCATTTTCAAAAATATTGATTAAATTAATGTTGATTCTGTACCATGTCTACCTAAGTTCTAAAATTATAAAACATGACTATAAAATAAATGAATGTACATAGTATTATAAAAGTAAAACTGCGCCTCTTATTTTTATACTTACTGAATAGTCCTAAACAATTTACTATCAGCCTAATTCAGATTCCTAACAATATATTATTTTCTAAATAGCAGTACATTTACCGATAGACGTTCGGTTCTATTTATGAAAATATCTGTTCTTATGCTAATGGTTCTCTTTAAGTAGCTTCGAAATAATGTTCTCAAAATATATTCAGCAATATTGTTTCGTGTCAGAGAACGAATTTGAAAGTTATTCCCAGGTTTAAAATGAAAGATTGATAACGGCGACTTTTTAGATCTACCACGAATGTGATCTACGCAACAATTTTGTATTTGATCGAAAACATAGTTTGGTTAACTATATACATTGGGCGATACATAATGCGTTCACGCGTTTGTTGTTATAACCGCGGGCATCGCCGCGGGGCGAATCTAGTCTAGAAAAGTTGCCTTAGTTAATCTAAGGATTAAGACTTTGACAGGCAGATAGCTGATGATATAAGTATCATCAGCTATCTGCCTGTCAAAGTCCCGTCGAAATCCGTTCAGCCGTTTCAGAGATTAACCGCAACAAACAGACAAACAGAAAAAAATTGGAATAAAATATTTTGGCATATGTACCGTGTATACATACATATGCATTTAGTAAAAAATCGGCCAAGTGCATGTCAGGCCACGCACAGGAAAGGGTTCCTCATTCACTGATTCACGATGGCTGGTGCATGGGTCATGCTCGTGATACGGGCGCCGCCAGTCGGGGCTGGTCATCTCACAACTTCTATTTATTGTTTAATTGTTTTTGGACACTACATGTGTAAATATCAGCATCGTTACATTGTCCTCACATTTAATAAAATGCCTTAAACAATGTAACCAAAAATTGTAAAAACAATGTTGGAAAAGAGTGTCCATGGAGTTTCTTGTCTGTTCTTCTCCATAGGATCTACGAATTGGAACAGACGATTAGCTTCACGACTGACTACTGACTGACTACTTGACGTTTCAAAAGTGCTGTTGTATGGTTTATTTGAAATAAAATGGTTTTGATTTGATTTGATTTGATTTGACCTATAATGGTACGTGGATTTAAAATCGTATCCAAAAGATAATTGTTATGTTTACGTATTAATACGTTAATTTTGTATGACGTTTTCAAAGTGAGCGCATTTTACCAGATAAGCCTTTATAACTCCTGAACTAAGAAAGTTATCTAATCCATTATAGCTTTCCTTCAAAGTTCATTAGATGGACCACCATCACGAATTTTTTCAGATTTTTTGAGCCAACCGTTTAGCTTTTAGAGGGGGGGGCGCAAATATCTCGCAAACGGATACCTACATCAAAAAGTCGTCTCGGAAACCCTTTATTGTTTTTAAAAGACCTATCTAATGATACCCCACACGATGGGGTAGCCGCGAGAAAAAAAAATCATCCCCACTTTACGTGTAGGGGAGGTACCCCAAATAAAATTATTTTTCATAATTTTATTGTAGCACTTTGTCGACGTAATTACAATACACATTCATGCAAAGTTTCATCTTTCTAGCACTTACCGTTTGGACGGTAAGTCGAGACGGACGAACGAATGGACGGACAGACAGACATGATGAATCTATATGGGTTCCGAGTTATGAACTTCGGAACCCTAAAAAGCGGTTATTTTTAATATTACAAACAGACACTCCAATTTTAATTATTTGTATAGATAGGTGCCTCGGCGGCGCAGTGGTAGAGTATGCAACTGCTGTGCTTGATGTCTCAAGTTTCGGACCAAATATTTATGTGATCCACATTTTTTTTTTCCGAGTTTTAGGGTGTTTTCCATGTTTAATATGTTTGTATTTATTTACAAAAAAAGGTATGTCCAAAATTACATCCCGATGTAGTAAGGATAAACAAGTCGGAAATATATAAAACAAAACTATAGTTTTAATGATGTATATAATGTGTTAATATAAAACTGATTTCTTTCCTACACTTACGTGGTTTAAAAATTGTTTTGGATGTATTCATTATTTATAGTTGTTCAATGCTTATTAAGTAACGACACTAATTCTGCTTTACCAAAGAAAAACCATGTCAAAACTATCGACAGATTTTTTAACTTTTATTCTTTATCTTTAAATTTTTTGACTTTTCCTGACGGCCAACCTCCCTTAATGGAGAGGCACCATAAGGAAGGAAGAAGATGCAAAGGAAAAGTTCAAATATTTATAGATGTTGCAGTTCAATCTCCATATGAATATGAAATTTACCGTCCCCAAGTTCAATGGTCCGCTGGTCCTTATCTAACGAAGCCTTTGTCTGTATTCATATTGGACTAAAGTTTTAAGGATCTTGGTTCGACTTGCTTGAATAGAACTTATTAATATAAAGATTGTAAAGGGCTTGTTTGAATGTACTTAACAATATTTTTTTAATATGAGATCTGAAAATATAATATACTAGCTTTCGCCCGTGGCTCCGCCCGCGTTTATGTCGGTTATTGCGGTAAAAAGTAGCCTATGTCCTTTTCCAAGTTCAGTTCTATCTTCATACCAAATTTTATCAAAATCGGTTCAGTGGTTTAGGCGTGAAAGCGTAACAGACAGACAGAGTTACTTTCGCATTTATAATATTAGTAGGGATTATAAATGATTGAATAATAATATAATGAAATTTATTAATAGGACTTCTGAGTATGTGATAACCGAGTAGGTAAGTACATCAAAGATAAGTAATTAAGATAATGGAAAACCTTATGAAGATGACCTCGATGGGCATAGGACTAATGTTGCAATCATTGCAGGTAGTTGGAGCCTTCAAAATAGTTAGTGGTATCACCTTTTTTTTAGAACTTTGATAGTCATACTACGTAAAGATCTAAGTACAATTTTGTCCTAGAATACTTGAAGCCGCCTACAACCTAGATGGGAAAAAAAATTCGGAAGTAAAAAAATTGATCTAAGATTAATAATTTCTACTACAATTACAGCATAATTTAGCATATTCAAATTATGCCATTGTATAACACAAGCTGGATCACATATTTTGGATGAATCTCTTCTAATAATGACAGCTTTCTTGCTGTCGTATTTCGTTGGTGAGTGTGAGACCGAAGGCCGTGGGCCGAGGGAATGATGCAGAATTATTTAACCAGGCCGCCATGGTATGTGTCACCATGCTACATTGCCTACTCTCACAATGAGCATGGTGGCCCCTACTCCTGGATTCTACTAGGTAGGCTTAAATATATACCTACTTATAAAAAAAAAAACATTATCCTTGAATTTCGATTGAGGTCCGTTTCTTATCAAGAAATGAATCAGTGACAGTTCTCTTCCTCGGTCTGAAAATACCAAGTACTTGAAAAGCTCTCCCATTGTACACCACTTTGATCGATTTTGGCTTCTCGCATTCAGCTCCTTTATTTTTTATATGACACTTGCTAATGTGTTTTATTCTATCCAGTGACTTTATTTTCGAAAGTGGATACTTTCGCGATCATGTATTTCCAATAAGTGTAATATTGTGCATATATAACTAAGGTATTGTGTGTTTTTTTCGGCTTTATCGCATCTTCATGCGTTAATATATTGTAATTTCTTGAAAAAACTGCTTACTTAGATCGATGAATTTGTCATAAAAATCTCAGACATATTTGTTTCTGAACTTTGTTTTCTATGAATAAAATAACATTATTCTAGCATGAAGGAGACAAATTAAAATATTTTAAAAGATTGATTCAATAAGAATTTCATTTCAAGGGGCTTAAGAAAGGATTTGGAAATTTCCAGAATTCAGAAACACCACGTCTAAATCGTCATAGACTTAAAATATATATTTTGGTGAAATAGGATTTAATAATGGAATTGTGTAAAACTCTCTTTACAGTAAGATCGAACCGCTCTCAAAGGGAAGAAATGTTTTAACGAAAAATATAATTTTAATCTTCGACCCTCAAAGGGAAGAAAATAAAATTTATTTACAACCTCATCCGTTATTACTTGCGGGGCAAATAACTTTATATTGCTTTCTTTGAAACAGGGATCTTTGAAGTTAGGCAAGGTCTGATGTACGTTAAAGGTGACGTCACGTCTCAGGAAACGTAGAGAACAGACGATAGTTAAGTGCCAAGTGTTGTTGAGAATTTGCTGGAACGTGTAAGATTTAGTGTTGAAGAATGTTTTGGACCGTGCTCGAATTTCTGCAGTTCGAGATAAACATTATTGGCATGATCTACTACAGGATGTAATAGTTGGACACGAATACATTTACTTAGTTAAGGTAGATTTTTTTTGTAAATAAATGCATTAGAAAATTATCCCTACTAATATTATAAATGAAGTAACCCTGTCTGTCTGTTACGTTTTCAAGTCAATACCGGTGAACTAATTTTAATGAATTTTGGTATAGAGATAAATGGAACCTTAGGAAAGGACATAGCATAAGCTACTATTTTTACCGCGATAAACAACATACACGCGGGCAGAGCCACGGGCAAAAAAACCTTTTTGATTCATTTCCACTTTCAAATTTGAGGTTTTACAAATGTATTGTTTGATGTACGTGCACAACTTGTTCAACTATCAAATCTCTTCAAAATATTTTAAAATATTTTTGTGATTGTTGGTCTCATGTTGACGTGCCCTGGAATATTATAGATATTGATCTTTAGGAGATATCTTCATTTCTCCATATAGAAGTAAGTATAAAATTCATGGTTTTTCAAAATTATATGAATTTCAAAGATGCGATAGCTGTCTGTAGTTGATGGAGAGAAAGTACAGTACATTACTTTTCGAATTTCAGCAAAAGGATTTGAATCCAATGCGGTGAATTTCCTCAGTTAAAAATCTGCTCGTAACGGTCTAAATGTACAAAAAGTTGACTAATGACGGCATGTTTTGGTTTGCCCTTGGATTTTCATAACGACTTTTATTCTCAGTCCAATATGATCCCAAAAGTCGTAATTTTGGTAATCTGATTTTAATAGAAAATACATTATTTTCATTGCCACCATTTTAACAATCTTTTACAAACGATTTATATCACCACCTAATCCTGATTCCAAAGAAAAGATGACGGGAGAAAAGAGATCTCAAATTCTTGAAAATATCCCCCCACAAACAAGCTCACCTGAGATTATTAAACGAATAATTTTGGATTTATTTTCAACGTTTAAGTCAAGCTACAAAGAATCTTTTACGAAATATAATTCTTTGTCATAAAAATCAATTGTTGTACTTTTATAATTTGTAAGGTGAAATTTTCAGTTTATTTCTAGACACATCATAATCCTAACCTTAATTTCTCACGTATTTAATTGATTTCAAATTATACTTTAATATGAGTTCATGTAACCACATGCAAATTTGCCTCTACTTAGATGTTCAACTTAATGTTGTTTGAATTATAAAAAAAAAAATTGGCTAATAACGTAACGCAAAAATAATGGATTTATTTTTGGAATGGATAGAAAGGAGTTCTATCCGTTCCAAAAAGAAATCCATTATGTTTGCAAGAAATTGAAGACTGATACTGAGTTAAATAATCACAAAATTTCAGAAAAGATTTTTATAACGAACTCTCATTTAACGCCATGCAGTGGAACCCGATCAGACTTATACAACGAAAGATACATAAAACTAAGCTAGTCTATTGGAAAAATTAAGAATTTATTTTTAGTACACTTATTATTTATAGTTTAACCACACCGTAAAGCTAAGAAATCTAGGTTTCTAATCTATTCAGTTATTTGTGGCACACGAATCAATACTTCAACACTACACGAGCAAGGTTGAATAATTTATTGACACTTTAACTGTTAGGTAAAAAACAGTTATTTTTGTCGAAAATATCTAACAAAACTTCACAAAAAAGATATTGTTTAAGGGTTTTATTATCATAAAATCTATCACAGTCTACTGCTTGATATAGTCTACTCCGATGCTGTTTTAGAATATTATTTTAAAATTGTATTGAATGAAATTGTTTGAATAAATCACACGACGTTTTAAAAAAACGACATATTAGTTTGGGAATACGAGTTATTAAACGGAAAGAGCTGTATTATAATCTAAATGTTTCTTATATTTATAGTACTATATAGAAAACCACTTTTCTATTGTAAATATACATCAGTAAATAGATAAAAATAACCAAATCCTGGTTACAAAAGGATTTTTATTTAGATTTCGTCAACTGACATCAGCCAACATTGTATGTGCAAACAAAATATACTTACAGTTTTTATTATTACGATCATAACAGGAACATGTGTGTGCCATACTGAGTCATTTTATGTAAGTCGTGACCTTTTATGTGAGACAACAAAATATGCTGACGCTAAAATCCTGATGTCAGATATAAGCCCCCATCAAGCTGCTTGTATGACAGTTAAAAAATAGGATTACGATTGTTTAGACTTCATATGATGCAGACTTTTGAATGAAATACTTTCAGTATTATTTAAAAGTTCTTAAGTTATTTTTTTCGGGTAAGATAAGTTTCGAAAGATTCTGGAACTAACGGCGGGTGAGAATGGAGAGCGGAGACAAAGATACAACAAAGAGCTTTGTGTCGATGCCAAATATTATCGAGGAAATCAAAGCTGCCCGACTTTGCAGGCATAGCCACATCAAAAGAATGGGCAAGGATCGAGCCGTTAAAAGAGCATATCTCGGGAGGCCCGTGGGGCGACGGCCAGTAGGACGACCCAGATACCGCTGGAAAGATGGATTGCCCGACATATGAAAGAGATGAAAGTGCCCCTTTGGTCTGAACTGGCACAGAATAGAAAAGAATGGCGCATTCTACTGTCGTAGGCCAAGACACGCTTTGGGTCGCTGAGCCAGCGAAGTAAGTAAGTAACATAAGTATACGTCTTTATGAAGAAATACAACATGGGTGGCGATCTGATAAAAACGACCAGGATAAGCTTTACATTCGCAAAACTTTTAATACATTAACAAAGCTTAAGGCGTCTCTATAATGCTGCATTTCATTTTGTTTTCATTTTATAATTTATAGCGATATAAGAATCCTATGTTTACTTATATGTTAAAAAATGAAAATCTTGAGTAGCTCAGTCAGTTTTCTCTTGATATATTAAAGAAGGCTGTATGCTATACAAATTCACGTTGCGACCTTTAATAGTGGATCAGTTACTGCAAATGCAAATGAAACCGTAGGAAGCAGCCACTTTCACATAAATTATAATTTGAACTTAAGAACAGAATTTTCTCCAGAACCTTGACTTTAGGGCTACTCCACAAACTTAAAGCCGTTCAACGTGCTATGTTATGAAAAAGCTATGCTAGAAGTCTTTCTAAATGTCAAATTTCAGAGAACCATGGTGGCCGAAATAGCTCTTAAAATTAATAGGTTGAAGTAGCAGGGGGTTGGTCTAGTCAAATATCTGACATATTTGACTTAACCGCTTGAGTAAACTTATTATTGAAGTGAAGACCGCGTCTTGGCAAAAGTGAGGCGCCCTCTGGCCAGATAGCGGGACCAATTGCCTGCGGCGACTAGATTTGCAAAGCAACAGACCTCTGTGGTGGTGTGCCTTGGAAGAGGCCTATGTCTAACAGTGAGCTACAACGAGCTGATTATGATGATGATGAATATAAGCTACTGCTTTCATCTATAAAGATTAGTTCTCACGTAATGCTCTTATCCAGTCTAGAATTTTTTTGTAACCTATAGCAAAATGATTGTTGTTATAATAAGTTTGATAATTTGATAGGTGTTTAAATATTATCCTATTACAGAAACATTATAGCAAGGTACACTCAGCAGTAGAAAGAAACTAAAACATGTTGTAAAAAATGTGAAGAGCTTTGTAATATATGTATATTTTAAAATGTACTTTTCATCACGTTTTTAAATCTTCTCCGGTAATTCACCAAAATTAAACGGAGAAACCTAATTAAAGTCAGCTGAAATGAAAAAAGACTGAACTGGGAAAAGGACGCCAACCTATTTCAAGAACTGAAAAATTCTCCACATTTAACGTTTTTATTTTCCTAACAGACTCGCTGGGTACCATTAAGTCTGTAAAGCGAATAAATTAACTGCATTCGTTCCATCGGCCAGTCTCCTCTAGCGCCGATGCAAGTTTTCACATAAAGAAAAAAAAGCACTCTTTCATTTCTAATACTGCTTAAATGCTCATTTATAATTTCTTAATGGATGTTTAACAGGTTTTTGGTTTCATTTGCGTACAAATTTCGAGGATGTCTTCATACGGCTTTAAGGAATAGTGACGCAATTTTCCTCTATATATTTAGCGGTTAGTAATAAACATATTTTCGACATTTATACATACATACATCGACTGCCTAGTTGGTCCAGTGGTTAGCGTATGAGGCTGCTTATCAAAAGGTCTTGGGTTCGATTCATATATATATTATATTTGTTTCGGAGTCTGGTTGTTATGTATGTATTTACAAAAAAAAATATGTTTATGTATTTATGTCAGTTGTCTAGTACCCATATTACAAGCTCTGCTTAGTTTGGGACTAGAGGACGTTGTGTATAAAATGTCCAAAATCTTTATTCATTTATATAAATAGCAACAAAACTTACCAACAACTGAGAGAAACATCCGATGACCAATAGGTGGCGTGGTGCCTACTTGGCACTCGTAAATACCGGAGTCACGCCGTTGTGGAAATCTTATCTGTTGAGAAAAATATAACATATGATGTTAAACAAAAGAGAAATATTATTACTATTTGAAGCAATGTCAATATCATAAGGTTACTTCGATAAATATGAGAAGGTTTGATCAAAGTGTTAAACAATTCTTTGCTGCTTTTTACTGTATGCGAGAGTTCATCGAAGCATCCGGTAAACTCTCAGAAAAAATCAGAAAACTTTATTTATGACTCTGTTTAAGAGACAAAACACTCCTGTAGATTAAGTACTGCCTCGGTGGCGCAGTGCTAGTGTTAAGCCACGTATTCATTAGTAAACATTTGTTGATAAACTGTTTATGACAAGTTTACAATAAACACATGTTTCTGAAACTTGGCCGTCCACACTTGTTAGTTGTTCACAGGATGACGCCCGAGGAGGTAGTGATGCTCTTTGCTGCTTACATAATAATTCACAAGAGCATTAATCGAAAAAAAAAAACAAGAAAAGATGGTGGATTCGAAATTATTTGTTGAATAGAAGTTATATATTTAATGACCTCCGCGGATTTGATGCGTCATTTCAGAACTTCACCAGAATGTCACCAACTGATTTTGAAAAGTTATTAAGATTGATTGGACCATCAATAAAAAAAAAGAAACGAAATTTCAGCATCCTATTGAGAAAAAATACTACGTTGGTGATAAAGCTCTATGAGCATCGAAAATTGGTTGTTGGACCACACTACCTCCATGTTTATAAACTCGCGCAAAACACGTCCACACCTGTTGACTTTTGTTTATAAACTAGATGTTTCGTCTTGCTCTCCACTCATAGTGGGGAGCACGGCAACACGTATCATAAACAATTTTTCATCATCTATGTTCATGAACTGTTTACAGAGATGATGAAACATTATGAAACATTGTTTATGAACAGTTTATAAACAGTGTTTATTAACAAATGTTTACTAATGAATACCCGGCTTTAGTCTAAATCCCGTCCCGAACCAAATGTTTGCAGGATTGTCCAACATTTGTTTCAAATTTAGCCGGTCTTTCTTTGGTTTATTTTGTATTCTTATAAAAGTGTAATGTATTATATCAGTAAATTTGTCTTTCCTAGTACTAAGCTCTGCTTAGTTCGAGACTGAATGGCGTTGTGCATCAATTGTCCAAAATGCTATTTAAAAGTATATGAATATTTACATTGACTGAAAATTGTTATACGGCTGAAATAAACAAAAGTTTGAGGATTTGTTGTATCGTTTATCCTGGCTTCGTCACCGTTAAAAGTTCCTTTACCCCTTATTGACTTTCTTCCTTTTTGTCTTCTAAATAAATTATATTTTCAAGAAAAGTTGACGTCAGACAGGCGGCTATAAAATAAACTAGCCAAAACCCTTTATAATGTTTCACATTTCGCCGATCCTGAATGAAATTGGGAAATAGGCCGGAAAATTATGACGATATGATGGGTTGGGTTTCATCGTTCCATTTGGTATAGAATTCTTGAAGATTAAAGGTTACTTGTAGGTTTCAAGTTTGCCTAAAATAGAACTTTCAACTAAATCTGCAATTTATTTAGGTAAAACAGATTATACACTTATGAATATATCAATCCAAAGGCTGAGGCGGTTAATTAAACGCCCACTTTGTGCTGACTAAATCTTCAGCCCATCTTACGTAATAGGAAGCAAATTTATTGAACAGGGCACATTTATTTCCAAATGAACATACTTATATAAGTATTAGTATAAACCTTGGTGGATTTAAGTTGCCATTATTGTGTATCCGTTGTAATGATTATTGTTAACGTTAATAAAAAAATGTACGTCATCGTTCAATATTCATCCTACCTGGGACTCAAACTATGACTAAACAGTTCGTATCAAAAAACCAATAAATCAACAGGCCATTTTAAATAACAACACTACTAGCGATAGGCAGTGAGACCTAACAGAGTGGCCTTCTATCATGTTAGAGGCTAACACAGATTTTGGGTCGTTAAACCACCGCAGTAAGCAACTATAATTACTATGACTGCCTCGGTGGTGCAGTGGGAATGTATGCAACTCCTGCGCTTGAGGTCTGTCTTAAATTATTGTGTAGTCCGCAAATATTTGTTTCATAGTTTGGTTAATTTTTATGTATAATATGTATGTATTTACAAATGAAAAAGTATGTTTATGTATTTATATCAGTTGTCCGGTACCCATAATGCAGGCCCTGCTTAGTTTGGTGCTAGATAGCGTTGTGTGTAAGATGTCCGAAATATTTAATATTATTTATCTAAATAATCGAAATTAGAATTCAATAAAGAAATAAAAAGTGAATCTTCTCTATTGTTTTATTAAACTGTAAATTAAAATATATTTTGTGCCCTTTTTATAACGATACATAATTTATGACCTAAATTTTTGATACTGAAGGATTTTTTAAAGAATTTTATAATTTACCCCACCGAAAGCGCAATGGCAAAATCAATGGGATATAAGCTCATATACCACATTGATTTCGGCATTGCGATTAGGATGGAGTAAATTGTGCATTATAATGAACCTACCGATACCTATTTAGTCCCATCGATTCTGGGTTTTTTTGGACCATCTCTTTGTGGAATGAAAATCAGTATCGACACTCCTATATTCTTTATAATCTGAGAGGAAAAAAACTGGAAAAAAATACAATTAACATTACCTTTTTATGGACTCCTGCAGAATAAATCTATTTTAGAATGAATTGTAAAAAAATGAAATAATTTGTACCTTCAATATCCAGTCTTCGGTGTGAGGATTGTGGACACTAATGAATCTCTGGTCAGATGTATACGTCATCCTTCCTGACGTCAGGAGATGGATATCACGATGCCGGATCCATGACACCTAAGAAATAAATAAAGTATTTTTAAATCTCAATTATTCCTTATTCCTTACACTTGTTGTTTCGATTTCTTAATATAACGCAACAGAAATATTTTCCAGTATCGTTAATAGAAGACACACTATATACATATATAAGAAGCAACTTTTGACCACCTCGATGGTGAAGTGGTAGCCTATGCGACTGGTGTTCTTAAGGTCTCGGCATCGATTCCTAGATCTAAGCAAATGTTTGTCATCATCTTCCTAGCCTTTATTCCCAAGTTTATTTGGGTCGGCTACTAGTTCAACCGGTTTTACCTGAATTTCAGATTTTCTACGGAGCGACTGGCATTGGCAACCCTAAGGGAGAACTGAAATTCGAAGATGGAACTAGTTGTCAGTATATTTGAGGGCACTGACTTTCCAATTACGATTGCTATAGATGTTCATGCCAACCGGGACCGACGGCTTTACGTGCTCTCCAAGGCACGGGCGTGAATCACCGCCAAACTTCCAAACTCCGGGCTGCTATTAGGAATTTCCTAAGAAAAACCCAAAAATACTTTTTGCCCTTACCCGGGATTTGAACCCGAGACTTCTTGATTAGCAGTCGCATACACAAATGACAAGACCAACGAAAATATTATGAAAATATTTTTCTTGGTATTAGTGTTTGTACACCATCCTAGGAATATCTTATTTCCACTAGGAATCTCTCTAGACCGCTATTGTATAGGTCACCAGGCTGCATTTTATAATATACATTTGCAATGAGGATTGTGGACTTATTTTCTTAGCTTTTATATATACAAAAATATAGTATTTATATCAGTTGTTTCATTGTGATTCATAGTACAAGCTCTGCTAAGTTTGGAACTAGATGATGTCGTCTTTCAGATTAAGTGAATATGTCCTAAATATCATTAGAAGTAACTATTCATTTTGACTGCCTTGTTGGTCTAGTGGTTAGCGTATGCGGCTGCTGATCAAGAGGTCTCGGGTTCGATTCCCGGGTCAGACCAAATATTTGTGTGATCCACAAATATTTGATTCGAAGTCTGGGTGTTTTTCTATGTATAATATGTATGTATTTACAAAAAAAAAGTATGTTTATGTATTTATATCAGTTGTTTAGTACCCATAACGAAGACAAACGTCTATTCCATTACAACAATAAAAAAATAAAAAAAATAACACAAGCTCTGCTTACTTTGGGACTAGATGATGTTGTGTGTAAGATGTCCAAATTATTATTATTATTTTTTTATTGTGTACTGATAGTTCTATCGTCAATTAGTAGATACTAAGCTTAAACATCATCTATTGGTCCGAATTCGCCAGATCTCGACTAGTTGAAGAGCCTTGCTGCATATTAAAAAGAAATAATATCTGATCCTTCACAAACATATCTGTGAGAATTACGCCACACACTTACGGATTATATGTTTAACAGATCATCATTAAACATACGTACGTAATATAATGTTTATAAGATTATTCATAAATGTATTCTATCTTATTCTCGTAACATGTCTCAGAGTTTTAAGTTTCGTTCAATGTAAACCGCTTTTACGCATAATTTCATAAATGTTGCTCATTTAATTTTAGTACTCCTTTATAGACTTCAGATTCTAATTAAATAGGTATTAGTATTGAAATTAGTAATAAAATATACATTACACAGACAAAGCTCTATCTCAACTTACTAACGTACATAATTAGCAAATAACTCTATAAGTAATTCAAGGCTTGTTACCGTTGTTAGTGTCTGTTTTAATGAGCTTTACGCTTTACACACAATTAGGTACGAAATGTTGTATTCAAGCTGATTTAAGGAACAAACTACGTAAGATAAAATCACTGCTCGAACTAGCAAAACTTGATACGAATCTATAGTAACTAGTCTAAAGTCTCATCATCGTCCTCTTCCCAAATTTATTTGGGGTCAGTGCAGTGAATTTTCGTCTTCCATTCTACTCTATTACTCGTCAGTTCACTGTTTATTCCTTTTCTGGCCATATCCTCTTTCACGCGGTCCATCCATTTCTTCCCTGGTCGCCCTCTACTCCTATATCCGTCAACTTTTATACTTAAAACTTTCTTCACTACATTTTGCTCCTCTCTACGCATCACATGTCCATACCAGTATAATCTCATGCTTCTCAACTCAGGCTTCCTCTAGTAAACTCATTCTTCATCTTGTTCATGGTCACACCACACATGCATCTCAACATTCGCATTTCAGCCACTTGTAGGCGTCTCTGAGATTATTTAAAACTACGGGAGTAGAGCCAGGCTGCTTTTAGCAAGAACAGGCGCTCCTGGATCGGGACGGTACTATCATGGCACAGAAAATTAACCTGAAATTACAGCATTCGTAGTATTGTATCTCTTTGGTGACTGCAAGACTGGAGTGTCAATGATGCAAAATCATCTAGATAGGCCGTCATAGTGTGGGTCACCATACTCACCATGCTGCATTCACAAAGATGATGGTGACATCTGCTCTTGGATTCTACTCATGCTTTCCTTAATTATACTTTATCGAGTGAATGTGGTTACTGAAGTCCCAGTCAATCTGCTCCTAATTTTGGGGGTAGGAAGGGATAGAATCGCAAATCTCTTGTGACTATCGAGATGTAAATTTTCATAATGCGATGACAATGAAACAAATGAATTCATGAAATTGCCTTTTACTACACTGCTTCACATAGCTTTTGGTGATTGAATTATTTTCAGTTTGCTTTTTACTCAGACGGAAATAGATTTTACTGTGGGTTGTAGGTGCTCGTTGATTGACTCGTTTTTAACAAACAAAAAACTCGTTTAGTGTGTGTAGGTGAATTACTCTGAACGTTTGAATAAGTTCATGTTACGTTTGTTTTAATTTGAGATTTATGCTGACAATTATGATGTTTTACAACTTGAGCTGCGTGATTACATAAACGACTGCCTTGTTGGTCTAGTGGTTAGCGTATGCGGCTACTGATCAAGAGGTCTCGGGTTCGATTCCCGGGTCGGACCAAATATTATTGGTGTTATTTACAAATATTTGTTTCGGTGTCTGGGTGTTTTCTATGTATAATATGTGTCTTTACAAAAAAAAAGTATGTTTATGTATTTATATATCAGTTGTGTAGTACCCTTAATACAAGCTCTGCTTAGCTTGGGACTAGATGGCGTTGTGTGTAAGATGTTCGAAACATTTATTTATAAAAAGGTATATCGATTAAATACATAATCTACATTTTTTTGACTTTATGAATGTTGTAGTGATTTATATTTCAATTGCAGCTTCTTATTATTTTAAAATTGTATTTTAAGTTTATCATTAAATCTAATTTTGAATCACATTATGTGAACTCATCACATACTGGATTTTGCAAACCTAAAACCTTAAATAAATATTTTATAACTTGTAAGAAACGGGAACTCATACCAATCACCTTCAACAAAGTATTGCTTCTAATACGGTTAGAAATAGATTTTAATTTTGAAAACTGCTGATGTAGTATATATCTATTTACCAAACAAGACAATACGATGCAGCTATATTTTATTGGCATACCATACAGACTAATATCATAAACAATATAGACAGGACAGTAAGTGAAAAAAATTCGTTAATTCTTAAGTCCGATAGCAAAAAGCGATTGATGAAAATATTATCAGCGTAATCAGAAGAGGCTTTAATTTATGGTTTTAAATTATATCAGTAAAAACAGCTTTGAGCAATTAATCAGTGTCATGCTTAAAAAAGATATTAATACGCGAAAAAATTTTACACGTACGTTGCAGAAATATAAAAGTTACAGCGACGACTTTAAATAATTTTGATTCATTCTTTCAGTTTGCAAACTTAATGGATTGTAAACATTTTTTTCTATCACTGCAAATTGATGGACAAAGAAATACTGCAAGGGTTTAGGAAAACGGCAAGGATGATTTAAGATTAAGTGACTTAAAAAATTTAAACTGCACGGTAGGCCTCGAGTAGTTGACGTAATGCGTAGAACCGAGGATCATGTCGTGAAAATGAGTGTAATTTACTGTAAATTAAGTAGATACTACAGCTTCTAAAAACATTAATAGAAATCATTGCACAAGTGCGTCAAGTTATTGTTAAATTAAAACGAATGGAATTTCAAAAATAAAAGATTTCAGACTCTTCAAGCTTCCTGATGATCAAAATTAAAATATAAAATTTCTCAACTTTATAGGCGTCTATAGAAAGATGTGAGATACCTTTAACAATTCATTTATTGCATTACAATCGGAATGCATAAAAAACACAAAAAATATTAAGTGAGAATATTCCACCTAAAATTACTTGTGCTCCCTGTGTTAATGATTTATTAACCTCATTAGTAGTTACCAACTTAATAATAAACTTACAGTTCTGCGGTTTGGAATTCAAACTGTATTATAATAGGATTAAATAACGAGAACCGGCTAATGGTTTTAATAACATTGCAAAAGTACGCTAGAAATATATAGAAATATATAATTAATAAGAGCTCTTGATAAATACAACGGGAAGCTTTACGAAATTGTGCATGAGTTTCATGAAATATTCAGACGCTGATTAATTTCGTTCTGAAATTACTTTTGCACTTGATAGCAAAATTTATGAACACGCATATAATGTAAATTATTTTTGTATTTTTCTAAAATGAAAGCCATGAGACCAGTTTCCAATGACAAATAGTGACATTGAGATGGGATACGGTCTTTTTTTGTGGGTTTAAAGGTCATTTCAATACAAAACTTTAGCGAGCAAACGATACACGGATATCATTTTATTTTGAATTTGTAAAATAATAAATCAGTTAAGTTTAGATTGGTGAAGTTAACAAATCATAAAAAATATTATGAAAACTACTTGATGTATTTCTACAATATGTTGAGACGGAAAAGGCAAAAAACGACTTGCTGATGAAGTTGAATGTAGTGATTCCATCCATAAACACTTTTGAAATACAATTGATGATTTTATTCATTGCAATTTTGTGAAAGTTCAATTTTGCAGCAATAGCTTTCAAAACTCACCGTTCTGTTTCCAAGCTCATGGACCCTGCAGTTGAGTTGTGCAGTTTTTCCAACCAATGCTGTCACGTTCTTTGAATGAGCAATATCAAATCTCGGTCCTCGTTGTGTCAGGCCGAGATCCACATCGGTGTAGTCCAGTTCTGGGACACCGTCTGTACCAAGTCCATTTGTATTGTCGGTGCAACCTGATGAAGAAAAAGTAAAATCTGTTATTATTACATTAAGGGTAGGTGAGCAAGATTTCATTGGTGAAGGAGAAGAAATATGTACCGTAATGTGACGTGTGTGTGTGTTTAAATATAGACGTATATATGTATTATTGTGTAAGTATATTACTGTATTAAATGTATGTATATTACCTATGACATTACCTATTAAAAACACTATAAGCTATTGATTCCCCATATGTGCACCTATCACATCTTTTATCTGCATCGCTCAATCGGTTGACTGGCAGAAAATACCTCAGGCATTAAGTCCGCAGATGCATGTATTCATGCACAAAATAAATAAATAAATATAGTAATAAATATTTTGGACTTTAACACACAACGTCATCTAGTCCCAAACTAAGCAGAGTTTGTGTGTTATTGTGTGTACTAAACAACTGATATAAATACATAAACATACTCTTTTTTGTTAATACATTCATATTATATGTAGAAAACACCCAGACTCCGAAACAAATATTTGTGGATCACACAAACATTTGATCTGACCAGAGAATCGAACCCGAGACCTCTTGATCAGCAGCTGCATATGTTAACCACTAGACCAACAAGGCAGTCGATATATCGTGTATATGGTCTTATTAAATAGGCTTAATAAGACTACCCAACCCGCACTCGGCCAGCGTGGGGACGTATGGCCGTTACCCTCTCCTGAAAGGAGACTCGAGCCCTCCAGTGGAACATTATGGGTTGTTGATGAAACAGGCTTCTTCTTTATCCTCTCCATAGAAAACTCTATAGAAACGAAACTATTTTTGTATACAGCGATAGTCGATCCAAAACGAGAATAGATCTATATAAGACATGAATCATCATCTTCCGAGCCTTTATTCCCAAATTTATTTGGGGTCGGCTACTAGTTCAACCGGTTTTACCTGAATTTCAGTTGTTCCACGGAGCGACTGGCATCGGACCTCCGCAACCCTAAGGGAGAACTGAAATTCGAAGATTGAACTAGTTGTCAGTATATTTGAGGGCACTGACTTCCCAATAACGATTGCCATGGATGTTCATGACAACCGAGACCGGCAGCTTTATATAAGGCATGAATATTGTAGACAAATTCAGCAGAAATATGAAACAGCTCATTGACCCAATCACGTAGATTCTATGTACGTCCTATTGTACTCGTAAACTTTTTTATATAAATATCGTAGCTGCTGAGAGAGAAAAAGGGTATTAAATTATCACACTTGTCACGTTTTGACAAGGAAATGAATTTGAAACGCTTTAGTATGAACGAGTTTGCAGATTCGTTGACTAAATTATGTACCCTCCAACTTTAGGGATGGGACAATAGTCGAGTTGGAAATTATAAATAAAAATTAGAATGATATTTCGATAGGTAATGTTGAAGACTTAAATAATTAAAAATGATCAAGTGCCGACAATTTTTCACATAATGATTGAACTGATTTATTAGTATTATTTCATTTTTTTCATTGCAACTATGAAATGAATGAATGAATGAATGAATGAAATATTTTTATACTCAAAGTTTTTTTAAAAAGGATATGTCTTTGTTGTATTTTTGGTTGAATTTGTAATTTATGTTGTTTGTAGTAGTTTTGTTACTTTATTGTATTTGCTTTGTAACACTGAAAGTACTCAGTTCTTTCCCTCAGGATCTAAGTGATCCTCCTAGCCTTATTCCCAAATTTATTTGGGGTCGGCTACTAGTTCAACCGGTTTTACCTGAATTTCAGTTTTTCCACGGAGCGACTGGCATCGGACCTAAGTTAATATTAGATAAATAAATTATTTGATTTATATTTAGTTAAAAGCTAGCTGATTTCTAATAGTTACATATTTATAAATCTTACTATTAGAATCCTAAACTAACTACTTTCTAATTAATATTAAACTACCATTAATAGTCACAAAATGAACGCAACCAAATTTGATCTTTTCAACTTGATTAACGGACTCTCAATCGAACGAAAAACAAAATCTACACTAAAATAATAGCATCAATTATCATTTCAAATAATCCATGTGTACTAAAACAGTAAAAATCTAAATTATTTTTCGCAAAAGCTAAAAAAAGCATCAAACTCCTATCAAGCTTCAAAATTTACTCGTATTTTTAATATCGTAATCCAGAAACACTTTTATGTGGTAACCCTGTTTAGTATCTAACGTAATTAAAAATATGTTTTGTAACTCACACGTCATCACGAGTGTATGTGAGATAAATATGTTTACATTTATAATTAGAAATGTTTTACAATGAGGAAAAAATGAAAATCAAGACTCGAAATTTTAGTGGATTTGAAACTTTAGTGCTTAGTTAAGCGTAAAAACGAATCCTTACTAATATTGTAAACGCGAATTTTTTTTTGAGTTTGAGTTTTGTTGCTTTTCCATACAAAAACTACTGAACGGATTTGAATGAAACTTTACAATAATATAGCTTATATAACAGAATAACACATAGGCTACCATTTACTGCAATAATTGAGATACACGCGGGCGGAGCCACGGGTGAAAGGTAGTAGTAAATATGATGCTGGTGTTGGCGATGAAATACTGATGTTGGTAAGGTAAATTATGAAGTATTAAGTTAGTTTTAGTTTAAGTTAATTTGAATTATAAGTTGAGTAATTACCAATAAATGTTCATCAATATCAATCAAACCTAAGAAGTTATTGAGTAGATACTAGAAAGATTTTATATTTTTTATTACTTACTGTTGCGTTTATAAAAATATCAATTTTTGAAAGAGATACTGGTTGGTAAAAGCAGTCAGTGTGATGCAATATCATTGGAAAAACGTGAAATCATAACTAATTAATAATAATGATAAGATAAACTTGCCTTAACTCAATTAAATGAAAAGCAAGGTATAGATTTCAAACGATATTATCCCTGAATCAAAACGAAACGATCACATATGTTTATGGTAGGTACGTAAAATATATTTAAATTAGAAATTTTACATGCTATGCGTAATTCCTAGATAATACTTTATTGTAACACATTACGCTAACGTTTTAGGCTAGGCATTCATGGAAAACTATTTTACTTTAATGTATGCCACCAAATGAACCACATTTTCTAAACATTGTTGGCGATGTTAGAACACAACATGACACAATTGCCAAACATATACATGAAAAGCACCCGAAGGATCCAATTTATTTATTAGTTTAAAAAAAAAATTGTACCGTTTCTATTTATTGGTGGTTTGTAACTTTGAAAGGTATTACAGTAGGTCAGTACTAATTAATTTGTTCTTTAAAGTATTTTTTATAAGTTAGCCAATCAAAGTCAAATTCAACCGGCCTTAGGAGGCCGGGACAATGATGCAGAATTTTCTGACCAGGCCGCCATGGTGTGGGTCACCATGCTGCATTGCCTACACTCGCAATAAGGATATGGTGGCCCCTACCTGGATTCTACTCATGCTTTCCATCAGGCACAGTAGAGTCGCCTATATAAAAAAAAGTGACTTCTGCCTGATTGAAAATATAAGCAGAATCTAAGAAAAGCTGACCACTACTTTTGGATTCTATTCATGTCTAACACCAGACAGAAAAGAGAAGATACACTTTCAATCAACAACCCATAACGTCCCACTGCTGGGCTCGAGTCTACTCTCAGGAGAGAGTCAAGGCCAAGCTGACCGAGTGCGGGTTGGGGACTTGCAAGACCGTTGGATGTTTTTAAGGCCACCCGAAGGCCACTAAGCTTCACGACTATTATCTTAAGATAACAACCGGGATTGACTGCTTAACGTGACCTCCGAATCACGGAAACGCTCATAACATATCATGCTAAAACGGTCATCCATCTAGCACTTACCACGTCGTCATTGCTTACCCTCGATGATTGTATCCAATCACCTACGGCCACTCGGCTATTATGAGCGCTTCTTACATATACACTTTGGTAGGCTCAAATTAAAAAAAGTCCGAGAATAGTATTTCTACAAAACTTTTGTGGCGACTTCCACATACAGCGCGAAGCAAACATACGACAGCGCCATCTAGCGAATAAACACGGAACTACAAATAAAAACACGTAACGATCTATACGGAGTAATTACTAATCCTGAATCGCGAAAGTGACATTCTCGCGCCGATTAGCATATATACAACAACCCAACATCAACTGTTGGGCAGTGGCCCGCCAGGCATGATCACCTCGCCCGGTCGGAGGATCCTCCCTTTGTGTTGGAGGAACACGACACCCGTTCCTCTACACTTTGATATCGCTTAGTATTTGGGCTTCGAGATTTAACGACAGTCAATTCGCATAAAAAATTTAAGCTTAGCCGAATAGTAGTCTTAAATTCAACAACAACCTAGTTTAAGAAAAAGGCTCGCAGGAAGAATAAAATAAAGATGAATTGTAATTTATTTAAATATTCACTTCTGCCGATCACATCGACCTAATTACTCGGTTTCCCTTGTTTTTGTTGAAGAATAAACTCGAATAATAGTATTCAAAGCACATCACTACTGCAATACGAATTACAATGTAATTTTTCAAACTACCTAATCATTTGAATTTGCTCACGTAACGGTTGTAAATTTTCGAGTTCGGAACACAAAGAAATTTAAATTTAGTATGTAAATTACTTTTTAATGAAGCAGTGCTGGGGTAAAATAATAGTATGTAACTAGTTCTTTATTAGTTTTTTAGTAAGTTTGCAAAATTCGCAGATTTAGGAAGGTGTGAGGTAACTAATTAGTTTTAAGTTTTAGTTTATTTTAGTTTTCAAATTAGTTTCACGAATTGTGTTGTAATAAAACTACGACTGAAGTATAATAATTATATTTTAAATAGATAGATGAGCATAAATATACGAAAAATATTAAAAAGAACCTTTTGTTTTAATTTTCGAGTTCTATTAATTTTGTTTGTAATTTAATGCCATTATTTTTTTTATTTTTTTTTATATTTAAGCCTGCCAAAGTGACTCTACTCTGCCTGATGGAAAGCATGAGTAGAATCCAGAATCCAAGATAAAAGTGACTTTCTAACATTTTCTTCGAATTTCGAAATTTCGAAAGACAGACAGAGTTATTTTCGAATTAGTTGCATTGAGTTTGGTGTTAGTATTTATTAGTACGGAAATTATAACAACGGAATAATGGGTGTGTAGTTAGCACAGATTGTTTCCAGATAATTAACAGTAAAAGCTTACTATTAAACTAAAATAATAACAAATATAAATTCTCTAGAGCTGAATATAAATATGTTAATATTTAGATCAAAGCCTTAGCATTGGAAGAAATGAAATAAGGATTGGATTCAATAAATATTAGCTTCAGAGTTTCAAAAGCGACGGAATTGTCACCTACTTTATATAATACTTGAAAACGTTTGAAATCCCATTTAAACACTGTACCGCAGAATATAATGTATCTAGATCCTATTCAAAATGTATAATCTAGTGTATTTTATTAGTATATTTTTAATACAAAAGAAAGAATTATCAAAATTTACGTTTTTTTTCTCTTTTTAAAGACAACTCCCGAATTAGGTATATAAAACGGACACAAAGAACACCCAGACTCAGAACAACAATTTGTGAATCACACAAAGTATTTTCCTGCGGAGAGGCGACCACTTAAATCATTAGGCCAACCAATATTACACTACAGTATATTTTTACGCAACAATAACGCAAATAAACCTTTATATTTGTGTATAATATGTATTTTTACATGCCTTTCATGTATTTTTAAGTAGGTAGTAGAGCCACGCTGAATTCAGCACGAATGGGCCGGCTCGACCGGGGCAGTACTACTACTCATACAGACGTCCATCATACTAATGACAGCATTCTTGCTGTCGTATATCGTTAGTAAATGCGAGACGGGAGGCCCAATCATTCTATACAATTCTCCCGGCTTCCAGAGGCTAGGAGAATGATGCAAAAACATCCGACTAGGCCGCCATGTGGGTCAAGATGCTGCATTGCTTACCCGCAAATTGTGGATGGTGACCCTTACTTCTGGATTCTACTCATGCTTTCCATCAGGCAGAGTAGTCACTTTGGTAGGCTTAATATAAAAAAAAATTAAAATTTTGTAAGATTTTTTTTCATTCCTTTCATGTTCTATGTCTAGGGCCTATACCTAGTTCATGTGTCTATTCCTATAGATTTAGACCATTGCATTTATATAAAACAATAGTCTAGTAATTTGTCTGTATACTCATAACATCCTCAAAGTACATAAACCACTGTACGCAGCTTTTATTTGCACTAACAGAATTATTATACCTTCTGTGCACCGCCGATATGAGAAACCTGTAGAGTGTGGTACATAAAACGAATGGGCCATTAGAAATGTGCCGTAGACATCAAAGTCCCACTCAGCCTTTCCGTGGGAGTGTTGCTGTTTTGCATATCAACCTCTGTCGTAAAAGCAGGCTATTCTTGAATATTGTTTATACTTGACTGCCAAGATTGTGGCTGGGAGTTACGAAATTCCCTGATTTTTCAATTTAGAATTTATTTTTAAATATTTTTTTCTGTATCCTTAACAAAATATAAATACACCTAACTTATAATTTTATTGATGTTTGATTGTAAATGAAACATACAAATAAACGGAAAAACTAAAATAGAAAAAGGAATTACTTTTCTATACAACGAACTAGATATGAATTAAATACGGAGACTGTCAAAGGAAATATTCTCTTACTTTTCTTTTGCTACTTTTACCAAATTTTTTATTTTCTATTTTTATATAGATCTGATGTACAATAAAGTTTATTCTATCCTAAATATTTTTTTAACCTTTCCAGAAGGTCCTGGTTTTTTTTTTGAAAATAAAAAAAATTGTTGACCTTAATTAACGGTTCCACAAATTTGATCACATTTTAATAGAAAACCTTGACAAATCGTATTTTTTTCGAGCACGTAATCGTTATATATTCATTTCGTACTGCTTATTCAAAGTGTGTAAGAACTTACAAAAGTAAATTAGCTTGCAACATCAACAATAACGATAATGAATACATAAACATAACTAAAAGTAGAAAGGAATGAATGCTGTAGAAATGCGAAAGTCTCGACATTATCTCAGGGCCAAATTACATTCAGTCATGATCTACTTTAATCAAGTCCTTGAGCCCATTATACTTCGTCCTGCAAGATTTGATGAAAAAGAATAAAAAGATGGTGAAAACGCAATGGCTTGAAGACGATTGTATGAGATTTAAATGTTATTGGAGACACTAAAGTTTAATGAGGGGAGAGTTGAACTATATCTGAAAAGCAGATATATACTAAACATCTTACTTAACGGGATTTTACACGGACGGGACGTGGACATGGTTGCCTCATTATAAACGGGGCCGTGATGTAAATGCATACGCACCGTGACTGTGACTCGAATCTAACGTGTTAGTGTTGTGAACAAGGAAATATGTATTTTTCATTTCAAGAATTGGCTTTAATTCCTATTTAGCTCGTCCCGTGCGTGCCACGTTCCCGCCCCGTCCGTGTCTCCGTGAAGTATGCATTTCCTTATACATTTTGTATGTAACGATGTTTGCAAAACTTCCCGTCCCGTCCGTGTGAAATCCCGTCACGTATGCAGCGGCCTTTATTAGGCTAACACGTTTCTGATTTTCTTATATTTAAAAAGACATCTCCCGCATTAGGAATATAATATTGATCTAACTTTACAAACATACATGAGATGTAAACCAAGAACACTCAGACTCAGCAATGTGTGTTGATTTGAACAATTACATCATACAAAGTGTTAGTCCACGTGGCATTTCAACCCTCAATACCTTATCACGTTAGAAAGTGGCGTGGCATTGGACTAAACGACTAAGCCATTCATGCAGTCATTGATTGCTTCGTCAATAATTCTTCTTCACTATCGGAGTGTCCTTGGTAACGATACTGATCTGATTCGATTGAGATTTAATCGATCGAAATAAAGCTTAAAAGTTTCATAGTTTATTAATAGCATTACTTTTTTATTTTCTCGACAACAAAAATAGGTACTACAGAAATTAGAAAATTATAAAGTCCTTCAACTTTTGTTCAGCGCTTAAAATTTAAACTTTTGAATTCAAAACAATAAACTTGTGGTACTGAAACTTCAGTTGAGTTCAACCACCACTTGATCTAATAGGCGATAGAACAAACTGAATGGTTTCTTCAAACTGTTCTTCAATTATTTAATATTGGACGCTAAAACGTTAAAACCTCGATTTTCTGTATATTTAAGACTAGCTTTCACGGCGACTCCGCCCGCTTGTGTATTTAATATCAATTAATATCAATTACTGCATTAAAAAGTAGGCTATGTTTTATTCTGATATTTAAGCACAAACATATTTTTTATTTTTCTTATTTATTTTCATGTAAAACGTATACTATGTTACTTGTAATACCTCCAAGAATATGTGTACAAAGTTACATGATGTTTGGTTGAGTGGTTTTCGCATGAAAGCGAACAAACAAACTTACATTCACATTTATAATATTAGTAGGGATTTAGTAGGGATTACCCACTTCAGACTGACTGATACATCAATGCATCAAGAGTTGGAGCCACCATTGGGGTTTACTTATTTAAAGCTTCGGTTATTAATGCTTTGGATTTTGTAAATCACCAACACAGACTTTAGAAATCTCATTCCAAAAGAAGTGAAATAAAGGATGAACGGTTTTATTAAAATTCTTATTTTCAATGTTAAAAACCTGTCATAAGAAAAAGTCAACCAAGGGATGTCGTAGAAAATAGAGAGTACTTTTATAAGCTAACAATATGCATAAATACCAGTAACAATGTAAACATACTAATATATGTTGTCCTATTACTTCATTGTAGAATTCCATTCCAACCAAAGGAAATCCGTTCCTCATAAGGAAATTCCACACACATTCCCAAAACAGGTATTTACACAAGTAAATGTTTATGTAAGGAAGTGCTTAGAGTAAATAACCAAGTAGTGAGTTTATAGTAACATATTGCATTCAATCAAAATGAAACTGAATTTAAACTGTCAATCTATGTTGATTAACGAAAGGAAATTTTTAAAAAATTATCATTGAAGAGTGTTATGCAAATAAATTCGGATTAAAGGCGAAAGTAGAAAGGTTTCTAGAAAGTAGTTTCCGAGGACCTCAATAAATTCAAAATACATATTTCGAAGGTTCAAAAGTAAGTTGATTTATGTGCTACACTCTTACTCGTGTTATTATAATTGTATTTTATAGCAGTTAGAAAACGCGTATTTTGGCAATTGCCGGTTGGAGATATAGTTATTCTGGATTCAATCCTTACCTGTTTAAACTGCTTACAATATCACATCCATAGAAGAAACTTATGGCAGTATTACGTTAATTTGAGCTAATTTACAAAAAAAAAAAACTCAATTTCAACAATATTATGCTTTATACCAGTTCCATTTATTAAAACCTACGTTTCGGTTAGAATAAAATACACAAAATAGTTGAAAATAATGAAAAAAAAAACAATAATAAAACAAAAGTGAAATGAAAAACGAAATATTTTATGACCCACCACTCAAAGTTGACCTATAATATACATAATTTGTGACGACTCGAAAGAAGTGTTCATAATTTAAGCAGGATCGTTAAACTTTTCAACAAAACGTACTCCTGTTGACCCTCTTAATTTGATTCTAACCTTAACAATACTGAGAAATTGTTTTTAAATTCAACTATAACTTTTATTTTCTAAATTTC
This sequence comes from Phragmatobia fuliginosa, assembly GCA_932526445.1. Lineage (NCBI taxonomy): Eukaryota > Metazoa > Arthropoda > Insecta > Lepidoptera > Erebidae > Phragmatobia > Phragmatobia fuliginosa. The sequence goes on along the minus strand of OW052072.1, from coordinate 18,442,973 downwards.
TGCTCATTGCATTTACTCTATAAATTACCATCTAAATTAAACAAAAAGAAAATGCTTTAAAGGAAAATGAGTTTAATAAATTTCAATGAACTTAAGTATGAAACGCACATTAAATATCAATTTCTTCTTAAAATACTGTTGTTAAAACACTTCTTACTTTCTTAGTATGACAAAAAAAATACTTCAGTGATATATCAATCAAAACAATTTTCTATACAAACATTCACTTGACATAAACCAATTAAACCTGTCACGAATATATAAACATAAACAACTGAAGACTAAAACACAATGTATCAATACTCTCGTTTCTAACTCAATACGAGTCTTTTCCCTCCGTTAAATGAGGCCAAAATAAGTATTAACTATACACATATTCAGAGTTTAGGGTCGCTCTGGACTGACGTAGCTAATGACTTGTACGTGTAGTGACTCCTAGCTAATCTGAAAAGCCTTCAAGGTTTCCGAACATATTATTCTGAACCTCTCTATTTACTGCTCGCGCCTCACAAGATTTGGTTCAGAACGTGACATTTGATCTCATCGAAAGCTATTTTATTTAGATAAACGAATTACCAGGCAATTCTAGAACGTTATGTAAAGTGAGACTTATTATAATTCAAATTGTATTGCTTAGGTATAAAGATGGAAATGCTTATTTAATTTCGTTTGGAGCAAAATCTTCAAGAAATTCGATACATTTTTTAAAGGTTACAGATACGCATCATGAAAGATTTAGATTAAAAATTGATTGGCTGATATTTTTATAGCGAGCAATTCCAAATACATTTTAAAACCCAATCAAATTGCCTAAACATATCGTAGATTGTGATATATTATACGTAAATGTTTATAAAATATATTTTTATTTTGATGACTTAATACTTATTATTATTATATGATACTTATTATTATTATTTCGATTCACGCCCGTGCCTCGGAGAGCACGTAAAGCCGTCGGTCCCGGTTGTCATGAACATCTATGGCAATCGTTATTGGGAAGTCAGTGCCCTCAAATATATTGACAACTAGTTCAGTCTTCGAATTTCAGTTCTCCCTTAGGGTTGCGGAGGTCCAATGCCAGTCGCTCCGTGGAAAACTGAAATTCAGGTAAAACCGGCTGAAATAGTAGCCGACCCCAAATAAACTTGGGAATAAAGGCTAGGAAGATGAATACTTATTATTATTAGCAGAATTGTTAAATTTCAATTAATCTATCAAGAATTAATTCTATAATGTCAATGTTTTATGAAAAATTTGAATAGGACTTTAGGTGTATACATTTCTCTATAAATTTTCCCTATTATTTTTGCAACATTTAAAAGAGAAAATTGTAAGTACTTTATGTTATAACGCCCTACGGCTATTACACTTAATACGAATAACCAAACCAATAAAATTAGATTCAGTATTCAGAATTGTGTCGCTTGTAAAGGTTGTTGCGAAAATTATCGGTAAAATTTTAGAAACGGAAAATGATATATATGGTCCCTTAAAATTTTTGTCGTTTTTCAACAATAGGTTTTTTTTTTACTGTAACACATTTTATAAACAGTCCTGGTATAATTATCTTTATTTTATTCATAATTTCATTTATGAGCTAATATTCCTCTTCGCAAAATATAAGTAATCTTTAGGTAGTAGAGTCACGTGGATATTAGAACGAATGGGCCAGCTCAACCGGGGCAGTACTATCCTCACACGAAAAAACAACCTAAACTAATAGCAGACGTGGTGTCGTCTTTCGTTGTTGAGTGTGAGACCGGAGTCTGCATCACAGAATGAGTGGGCCTCCGGAGACCGAAAGAATGATGCAGAAAAATTTCACTAAGCCTCCATGATGTCGGTCACCATGCTGCATTCCTATTCATGGCCCCTACTCCTGGATTCTACTCATGCTTTCCATCAGAGCAGAGTGGAGTCACTTTAGTATTATCATCATCATCATCAATGTGGCGGCTTTCACATACAGCGCGACGTAAACATTCAACAGCGTAAACGTTGAAACGTAAACATTGAACTACGAAGAAAGCACATAACGATCTATATGGAGTAACTACTAATTCTGACTCGCGAAAGTGACATTCTTGCGCCGATTAGCATATATACAACATCCCAACATCACCTGTTGAGCAGTAGCCCGCCAGGCACGATCACCTCGCCTGGTCGGAGAATCCTCACGTTCCTCCACATGTGATGGAGGAACACCACACCCGTTCCTCCACATCATCATAAGCCTATCTCAGTCCACTGCTGGACATCTCCCATTGCACACCACTTTGATCGATTTTGGGCTTCTCCCATCCATTCACTTTAGTATGCTCACATACAATTAAAAAAAATGTATTTCACAAGAATTATCATCGACTAGTGTTAATGTACAGGGTAAGTCAAATGCTAAATATGACCACTAATTTGTGTAACACCCTGCATGTCGTAAGCGGATTAATGGGATATATAGAATTGTCACGAGAACTACCTATCGATAGCAATAGGAAATCCTTTAAGCGTGTTGATAAGAAATAAATTAGATTGAACGTATTAAAGGTCTCACACAATCACACTTTATTCTTTAGAAATAAGATTGATTTTCTTTTCAATGTTATTTGAAGGTCAATCTTCTGCCGTGTTAATTAATCTATGCCAGAATCAACGTATGTATGTTATGTTGCAAAATAGCTTGTTAACTGTAAAGCATTACGGTTTAGATTTGTATACGTTATGGTGAAAACATCGACTACTAATATATCATTTAAGGGCATCTATTTGGTGTCATTTGTACTCATTTGTAGTCTGTGTCATTTTGCTTAAATGTTCTAAGCAGCATCACCCATGTTGGTCTACATAGTAAGGTGTAATTTTCCACAAGATTTATCATATCAGTAAGTTTGAGTACTTATGTACTTTTTTAGCAGGTTGGCTATGTTGGTTTTGCGAAGTTCCCTTTAACTTCCATTCCAGTGCAAGAGAGCGTATTGAGGACCTTTTTGTATTGAAAACTCTTTCTATCATATTAGGGGGGTTCCACTTCTCACTTTAGGCATAGTCGGCCGCTTGCCTGCCCGCGCAGGCCATTGCGGTGGGTTGTCGCTTACGCACGATACGCGTCACGTTCGTATCGGCTCTCGCGAATTATTGAAATTTTGTATACTTTTCGATACCCACAATTTCTTCTAATGACAAACCTCGATCTTCTTATTCATGTTAAAGATATAGTTCTGTTTAAGGATGTCTGCATAAAAGATTTTAGGTTTTAGGTAGAAACTAATCTGTTCGTGTCGTACGTAAATACATACGACGCGAACAGATATTTCGATGTGATATTATTAAAAACGTCGTTTGCTGATAAAAGTACCAACAGTTATTTTTTCACTAAAGTGCTAGAGAAAAATTAGTTATTATACCTGTATTAAAATTATTTTTAAAAGAAGACATACCTGATTACGTCAAAACAGATAAGAGTTACAGGATAGAAAGAGACGCAATTTTAGTTTATTTTATTTATTACTAGCCGGCTTCGTACGGGGAAATAAAGGAATTGAAAAAACTTGCAAAAAATGGGGAAAAAACTAAAAAAAACTATTGCACAACACTTTGCTGAAAATCATGTCATGATCAAATGCATAGTTTACGATTCTATAAAGGACATACGGACAAACATTCATTTTTAAATGTATAGATTTGCAACTTTGTAATGTTACTTTTATAATATAAATACTTAATAACATGTATTGTGTACCTCTTGAAATATATAATTACCCACATGAAGCTATTTAAATGTAAAGATAGGTGACACTATCAAAAATGTTTAACCAGGCTTAGTTTACAAAAAATCCTTAAAGTATTAAAATCTATCCCCAAAGTATTGAATTCTCAAGACATGCTAACTAGTTCTTCAAAACGATTTATTTCGCATTCAGCCTCCCAATTGTCAGTGAGCCGTAGCATAATCCCGAGTACAGGATGTAGGTGCCGTTTCAAATACCCTTAGGGTAATCGCTCCCCTTTCCTTGGCTGAGCGCTCTAAATTCTCATTTCTTTCACCCGCAAAATTGTGGGGTCTTTATATCTATTTTTAGGTATGTTGAGAAACATAGGTTTTGTCTTTTTCACTGTATGTTTAAAATAATGTGTCGTCTTTTAGATTTTTTTAATTATGTTTCTGTAAATATATTTGGTATATTACATTTGTGCCTGTGTACATGCATACATTATTAAGACATTTATACTATAAAACGTTATTGTTTGGTTACGACTGCCGTGTTGGTATAGTGGTTAGCGTATGCGGCTGCTGATGAAGAAGTCTCGGGTTTGATTCCCGGGTCAGACCAAATATTTGTGTGATCCACAAATATTCGTTTCGGAGTCTGGGTGTTTTTCTATGTATAATATGTATGTATTTACAAAAAAAAGTATATTTATGTATTTATATCAGTTGTTTAGTACCCATAACACAAGCTCTGCTTACTTTGGGACTAGATGATGTTGTGTGTAAGATGTCGAAAATATTTATTTATTATTATTGATTTATTGTAGACTGGATTTTGAAATTAAGGCTTTTATTAAGGCTTGTATTAACGCTTACAATAATAAGCATTCTCACTTGTCTCTCTTGTCTTTCAATCTTAATGTATTACAATTGAAAAGCACTTGTCTAGTTTCAAATATAGTACTGAAAGTATTAGAAGTGATTCTATTAGATTGTCAAACTGAAATTAAATACAAACAATCTTCAGAATCTAGCTGGTCGACTTCGTATTCGAGTATATAAAAACGTCATCCTTCAAATTCATCTCAAAAGTAAATTTGGGGCGAAAAGAAATCCTAGAACATCTTTATATCTAATCTGTAACCCTAAATAGCTTTCAATCAACACCAGAAAGCTTTTCAATTCTTCAAGCCGGTCCAATCGCTTCTATTGCTCCCAGTAAAGTAATCGATCAGCCGATCACTAACATCCAACCACTTATCTTTGTCGACTCCACCTTTCATATTAACAATCTTCTGTTTAATAAAACACCATTTTTCTGAATTATAAATGGCTTGCGAAGGACTGAGGAAGTAAATTTTGAGGGAAGCGATTTAAGGTTCGTATTTAATAAATGTCTGAAGTACTGGATAAACTGAAATTAATGAAATAATCATAAGTAATGATTTGAACTTACAGACAATGCTCGAATGATGTTTTAGACTATTTAATTTTTCTTTTAGATATTATTCCATGTAGATATAATTAGTTTCTTACACTCAATCCACATAAAATTATGAAATAGGTGAGAAAACAACAATAAATAAATAAATTGGACATCTTTCACACAACATTATCTAGTCCCATACTAAGCAGAGGTTGTATATAATGAAGATGATATAAAAATATTTCTATGGTACCGTATGATTTCATACCAGGGATAGAATGCAGAAAATATGTAGGTACATTTTATTCATAATAGAGAGATCTCTCTCTGTGTGAACAAATCTGTGAAATAGGAAGAAAATAGTTAACACGTGCAAAATAATGATTTTGCAGTTAATAGTTATATGTATTCAGAATATATGTCAGTTTGTAGACTGTAGTAAACTTTTATTAACTCCTAACCCATGTGGCATCGTCCAAATTACTAAATTCCTTATATAATAGAAAGTTTTAAATAGTTTTATCTCCTGGATAACTGGAATTCCAAAAACCTAGTGTACATATTTAGACGCTTATAACTTTACGAAAAAGAAATAATAAACAAAGAAAATAAAAACGCCATCGCTCGTCACTTGAAATATTTGCCAGGGTGGTGGTTATTGACAGCTCAGAAGGAGGTCGAACAGGGCACAGCTAAAGTAAACGACATTTTCATTCCACTAACGACTGACAAAGAATTCGGGGCGGATTAGATCCCGTATTACGTCACACCATCTGCTTTTTAAACGCTGAGTAATCAACTAAATGCTTGGCTGCGAATTGTGTAAAGGGGATATAGTACATTTTGTTGGGCCTTTAAAATATATATTTGTAAACGGCACAATTTTAAAGAGTTCTAGTAATTTTAATAATCACTTTTTATGAAAAGTATAAACGTGTGGTAAAAGTATTTATTATTTACTAGCTTTCCGCCCGCGGCTTCGCTCGCGTGGAATTCGTTTATATCCCGCGACACGGCATGGGTAGATTAAACAATCTTACATGATTTTATGTTTGATAATAAGGAACTTTGACACAAACTTTCGTCCCCTATTTCAAACCCTTCTACCTTTATTTTCGCGATAAAAAGTATCCTATGTCCTTTCCCAAGTTCAGTTCTATCTTCATACCAAATTACATCAAAATCGGTTCAGTGGTTTAGGTGAAAGCGTAACAGACAGACAGACAGACAGTTTCTTTCACATTTATAATATTAGTAGGGTACCATCGGAAAGTAGAGATTTCATCAAACAGAAAACACTCCAATTTTTTGAAAAAAGTAGATATTTTGACAGGTGAATTTTCGCTATTAAGTCAAAATAGGGTGAAAAAATTAAATATTTCAAATCAAAAAAATTACAGTGTATTCGGGACATAAAAGGTAAGTTTTCACTAAACTTCGTTTAAAAATGATTTTATTTGTAAAAGATAAAAATAGAAAACCAAAAACTTTTTTTAATTTTTCACATATAATTTAAGGTTAAGGGAAAAAAAGTGTAAATAAAAAATCGGCCAAGTGCGTGTTAAGCCACGCACAGGAAAGGGTTCCTCAGTCACCCATAATGGTACGTGGATCAGAAATTGTATCCAATGGATAATTGTTATGTTTACGTATTAATGCGTTAATTTTGTATTACGTTTTCCAAATAAGCACATTGTAGAAGTTAAGCCTCTGTAACTCCTGAACTAACAAAGTCATCTAATTCGTTATAGTTTTCATTTGAAGTTCATTATATGGACCACTATCACGAATTTTTCCAGATTTTTTGAGCCTGCCGTTTAGCTTTTAGAGGGGGAGGATGCCCGGTTTTACAAAAAAGTGGCCTTTAAAGTGGAATTTCTCGCAAACGGATTCCTAAATCAAAAAATCGTCTTAACAACCCTTTAAAGTTTTTAAAAGACCTATATAATGATACCCCACATGATGGTGTAGCCCCGAGAAAAAAAAACATCCACATTTTACGTGTCGGGGAGGTACCCTAAATAAAAATATTTTTCATAATTTCATTGTAGCACTTTGTCGACGTAATTACAATACATATTCATGCAAAGTTGCATATTTCTAGCACTTACTGTTTGGATGGTAAGTCGAGGACGGACAGACGGACATGACGAATCTATAAGGTTTGAAGTCATAAACTTCGGAACCCTAAAAAGTTGTAGATCTTTTAATTACCTACAACTTTGCCATTTAACTTTTTTCCATAAGACTTGTAGTTTTGCCGGTAATCGAGATAAACCGTTTTTTACAATTTGTTTTATATATTTAGTCATCCAAAGTGACTCTACCCTGCCTGATGGAAAGCATGAGCAGAATCCAAGAGTCGGGGCTACCACACTTGCTGCGAATGCAGACAATATTGTCTTTTTAAAAAATAAAAATAAATAAAATAAATAATGTATGCGGCCCACACTATGGTGGCTTAGTGAGATGCTTTTTCACGCCCCGTCCGTAGAGGACCCGAAAACCTTCCCCCCCTACCCGACCCCCCTCAGATCGCAGATCGCCCGTAAATTATTTTTCCTTTCATTTTTATAATATTCTCCTCCTTTTCCAATGGGTTTCATCGTACTATAATTTTGTTTTCAAAAATTAATTATCTATCCTGGTCAACTGGTCTTTATGTCATTTACAAACTATTATTATGGTTGCCATGCGAGTGTGTTATGCCTAGCAACCTGTGAAGTTTTGACAGGAGATAAACAGTGATACATTTTGACATCTATGATTTATGTATTTTTATAATCACTTAGTAAAAAGGTAAAAACTTTTGTATCTCGATTATTGCAGTAAAAAGTAGCCTATGTCCTTTCCCAAGTTCAGTTCTATCTTCATACCAAATTTCATCAAAATCGGTTCAGTGGTTTAGGCGTGAAAGCGTAACAGACAGACAGACAGAGTTACTTTCGCATTTATAATATTAGTAGGGATTAAAAATTGAGACGCCAAAAGCACAAAGATGTCAAAAGTCAGAAGTATGTTGTAAGTTGCTAATTTTTAAGTGCTGCTGCAACAATGCGAATTGTAAATATGGTGCAGACTAGTTTTTAGTTACGTATACAATACGCACAATAATAAAATTTAAAAGTAAGCTGAAAACACAATATACTCAACTGTACTCGATGTCGTCTGATAGTTGAGCTATGACTATAAATTTCTTTTAAATTCTATAATTTAAATCAATGGCGTATCCAAACCGATATAATGGTAAATTGAAACGTATTTTAACAAACAAAGTATTTTATTCATAACATTACACTACATAACTCAGTACACATTTGTTTCAGTATAATGTTCTAATTTCCCACGTTACAATACTATATTTACTTAAAATTAATATCATGTCTCACACCTTGCTAACACCCTCCGCTAAGTGTACCAAAATGAAGGTACGTCATCTTCAAAGAGTGAACTCCCCAACTAGCTACATGGTCGCACATAAATAGAACACCCCTTACCTGTGCGAGTGACAAGTGCCAAAGCGCCCAGCGCCACGAAGAGAAAAGCCACCGACATCGCTAGTTCACGTGCCCGTGCATAATCCCACTTTCACGGCTCGCAACACCCTATATAACACCACAGAACACGCCTCCCTGTAAACAGAAATAAACTTTATTAACATAACACATAGTTTGTTTTACATTGGCACATATTTGGTTCAGATAAAAATTGATTTCGACCTTTATTTGAACCTGTTTAAGGTTACATTTTGATTGACATAAAGTTATTAATTAAGATAAATGGTTTTGAAGGCTATAATCAGATACTGTGAAAACATTAAAGTGGAACATTTTTTTGGTTTTTTACTAGTACTACACTTAACAGCTCAGTGCAAAATTATACTATGAAAGGGTTGCCATTTTGATACTACATAAAAGTGATGTTATTTTTTTCTTAGTAAGGCACATTAACTCTTTAGGGTTGTTTATGGTATTAGAGATAAGCAAATAGACTGTTCATTCATGGTCAGTCACTAAACGAACGTGATGATAGCGACCCATGTTATTTAAATTAGTATGTTCAATATAATCAATATACAATAGTTTTCTTTGAGCTCGATAGATGGCGTTGTGCTCAATTTTATATGTCCATGTTAAGAGACTCCGGACTATTGTATAAATACTAGCTAAGTAAATAAAAATTATCCTCGCTTGGGCGTGTTTCATTTGCAACCGCGTTCCTAAAGGCGATTTTTGGGATTACGATCCATAGTATTAGTATAAATAGTAATTATAATTACTTACGTTTGTTATAAACCTATTGGCATATACTGCTGAATGATGTTCATTCCCTTAGAACCCTCACCCAATATAAGAATACAAAATTCTTAAATATCAAAAGACTGAACAGACTGATCTTGGTTATTGTCAAAAAAAGCCGTGATTGATGCTCCCTATTTATAGAGCCATTGAAAAGGGACTTGTCGGGAGAATTCTGGTTGAATAGCAACCCTAATGAGTTTATTCAATAGTAATAGACTCCATTGGAGGCTAAGCGTAGCCATTATGTAAAGAGGTATTATAAACCAGGGCAACGTTTGGCTCGGTGCTTAAATTTTGATTTTAATGGTTACCATTCTGATCTGGATGTTAAATTTTGTGGGAGTTAAATTCTTATTAGTTATGGGGAATGGATGTGATGGGGAAATAGCACCCTAAGTTGTTATTATAACACGAATACATTATTTGAACTGAATTCCAATTATATTTATTTTTGTTCTTTTACAGGTACGCTACTAAAAATAAAAATATAACGGAGACGAATGGGTCGCTTTAACCGAGGCGGTAATATACACTCATATAGAAAGAAAACCCACATAAATGACAGTATTCATGTTGTCGTATTTTGTTAGTGAGTGCGAGACCGGAGGTCTAACGGCCATCGCAAACTGGGCGACTTGTCGCAGCGTCTAGTCGCCGCGACTAGACGCGGCGTTATCGTTTCATCGGGTGTCTCTGACGCCTAGTGTTCGGAGCTTAGAGCAAATTATATGAAGTGTCTCGGCCGCAGCCTGTCGTCGCGTAGTGTCGCGTAGTGTGCGCCTAGTGTTATGATTCAGAAGCATCTCTCTAGGCCATCATAGTGAAAGGCACCACGTTGCATTGTATACACTCAGAATAAGAGATGGTGAACCATCTTGAATTTCACTTATTAGGCTGACGACAGCCACTTTCACAGGCTTGATAAAAAAAAAACTTCACTTGATTTTTGTCATTTTATAAATTTAAAGAGTAAGATTATCCAATGTATTTAATTTTTAAATTACGAATATAACATTTATTATATCTTATATATAAAATTCTCGTATCACAATTTTAGTTACCATACTTCTCCGAAACGTCTAGACCGATAATTATGAAATTTTGTGTGCATATCGGCCTCGGGCATCAGCTAGTATTACATAAGTAAGCTAAGTCATATCGTCAATCAAAATTGTAATTAAAGTTTTCTTTGACTCAAATTCGTTGGCCCAAAAATTGATGGCACTTCCTTTGAACTTCTTTAACTACCCGAAAGTTGGGTGAAAGCCAAAAAGCAAACCCGCCAGTCAATAAGTCGACTGAGTTAATTAAATGAACTATAAGTCAGGCCGGACACCTTCTAGTTTATAAAATTGTTGAGAAAATAATCTCAAAAATATATTTTAAAGCTATAAGATTAATTTCTTTCTTATTCAAAGGAATGAAATTTAAATAGTTTAGTTTCATAACAATCTATTTAAAAGTAGTAGAGTCATGCGGATTTCAGCATGAATGGTCCGACTGGACCGGGGCTGTACTACCCTCACACTAAAGACCATCCTAAAATTTCAGCATTCGTGGTGTAGTTTTTTGTTGGTGAGTGTGAAACCGGAGGTCCAATCATTCTGCATCAATCTCCCTACCTCCCCAGGCCGGGAGAATGATGCCGAAATTCTCACAAAGCCACGGATAACGGCCGGTGGCGGCAGCTTAGCTTAGCTAGGCAGATTAGCGCATGCGTCGCTAATCTGCCTATTGAGCACGGAGCCGCCACATCCTTGTCGCACTGCAGTTACAATCATATTCTCTATCCTTTTTAGGGTGTTAGGTTTTTTCGTTACGGAATCTCTTGATTCGGTCGCCGCGCTCAAAGCCCGCGATAAAAGCTATACAATAGCTTAAAAACATGGTACTAGTCACGGCTTAGCTTGCATTATTATTTTTAAAATAAATTTGCCTATTTCAGAATACTATTATTTTATTTTATTTTATCTTACAATTTTACTTTATGATTTATCTCAGTTCAAAAATCTATTGAAATCGTTTTAGCCATAATTGAATAACGGATATTCATATGTCAAAACTTTATGCTTAAATAGATATTTTTTTTTATATATTTAAGCCTGCCAAAGTGACTCTACTCTGCCTGATGGAAAGCAAGAGTAGAATCCAGGAGTAGGGGTCACCATGCTTATTGTGAGGGTAGGCAATGTAGCATGGTGACCCTTACCATGGCAGCCTGTTTAGATTATTCTGCATCATTCTCATCATTCTCCCGGCCTTCGAAGGGCGGGAGAATGATGCAGAATGATTGGGCCTCCGGTCTCGCACTCACCAACGAAATACGACAGCAATAATGCTGTCATTATTAGGATGGTCTTCTGTGTGGGGGGGTAGTACTGGCCGGGTCGAGCCGGCCCATTCGTGCTGAAATCAGCGTGGCTCTACTTCCTATATATTTTCATTTTCCAACGATTCAATCTTATCTTATAAATTATACTTCAAATAAATACAAATCGTAATTGTAAAATTATTATATTTAAAGTTTAGGTGAACTTTTCTGAAAAAGAATTTTTCAAAATTTCAGCTAACATACTTGAGATCCGAAGCACTCATTCATTTATATGCTAATGTAATTAAGAATTCCAATGATTACGTCATCGTAACGACACACGACCAAAACTTTCATATAGTTACGGAAAATATTTAACCAAATATTTTTTCTGTCATAAACCCAAAACTTATGAGGGTCAGAACTCAATAAGGGGTTTTGATGACATCGTATGTAGGCATCCCAAATTGTCTAGCATCCTTATATTGTCGGCTGGTTTTTTCGTTATTCAGACTTTATATTTTGGCCTAAATTACAACGATACATAACATATGATTATTTTCTATTTAATAGAATAGTGACTTAAGGTTTTAATCTTGAAATTGAATCCAGAACCGCACTTATCGAGATATCGCTTTAATAAATGACTTTTAAGGATTAAAGTTCATTTCTTTTATTGAAATCAAAGAATGAATGAAGTCTACGATTAAGGTTAAGCAATATGGATGTTTTATTAATATTGGCTAGTTCTAAATAGTCTGAGTAGTTGAGTAATTCTATTCTGAGTAAGTTACAAGGTGAAGGTAACTATCCTTTACTTTAGTATATACCTACAGTATTCAGTATACTGTAGCTAAAATTAATATTCCTAAAGGGTGTAATTTGGGCGTTCAGGGTTGACGTTTTAGTGGAAATTAATGGTTTTGCTATGTCATTTCTACTGTATTATTTAACCGTTTGTCATGTATTACAGAAACTTACTCCGTCATGGAAAAAAATACCAATTTCATTTACATCCACATCTCAGCTGATAAACGTGTAGTGCTGAACACAAGCATACCTCAAGGATCTCTACAGGACCTGAGTCACAGGGTTTATTTTCGTTTTATAAATTTATTATTTTGTTATTACATTTATTCATGTTAACAGCCTCGTTGGTCTAGAGGATAGCACATGCTACTGCTAATCAAGAGGTCTCGGGTTCAAATCCCGGGTCGGGCAAAAAGTGTTTTTGGGTTTTTCTTAGAAAAATCCTAATAGCAGCCCGGAGTTTGGAAGTTTGGCGGTGATTCGTGAATCACCGCCAAACTTCCAAACGCCAAACCCTTGCCTCAGTGAGCACATAAAGCCGTCGGTTCTAGTTATCATGAATATCTAAAAAAATTAATTGGGCCCTCAAATTTACTGACAACAAGTTCAACTCTCGTATTTCAGTTCTCCCTTAGGATTGCGGAGGTCCGATGCCAGTCGCTCCTTGGAAAAACTGATATTCAGGTAAAACCGGTTGAACTAGTAGCCGACCCCAAATAATATTAGGAATTAGGCTAGGAAGATGATGATATTTATTCATGTTGAATATTACAAAATTACTTTAGATCAGGTAAAGGAAATTTCTACCTTTTTATTCTCCAAGATCTTCGATACAACTACCTTCAAAGTTCAATACTTCCTTTGAAACTACAATTCAGTTATATTGAGAGTTCGAAGCTTATATGTTTCCCGGGGTTCTATTAGATGGACTGGAATGTAAGGGTCAGAAATATTAGGTCAGACGATATTGGCCAATTAAATATGAGGGTTGGTTCTCAAGTTCAGTGTCTGAGAGTTTCAAGAAGTTTAATTTGTAATAGGTGGTACTTTTACCGTATATGGACAAGTGAATTTTAATTTAACTGACGACTTTGAGAAGATGTGACCGCAAAAGTTAGAGTTTTAGGTTAACCGTATATGTTGGTTTTCATGCTAAAAAGTAATTTATGGTATTTGCTGATAATGGTACATTAATTATTTAATTAATAAATATTTGTAGAGTTACCGACATCGCATGGAAAATCAGTACCCTGAAGTGGAAGTGGGCTGCACATGTCTCCAGGCGGACCGAAAGGTGCTAGAGTGGAGACCGCGATTAGACAAACGTAGTGTAGGACGCCCTGCGGCACGATGAACCGACGATTTGAGGAAGGTGGCTGGCGGTGGATGGATGCGGACTGCCCAGGACCAGGATGGTTGGTGTTCCTTAGGCACTTCGTTCTGCAGTGGACGGCGATAGGTTGACACTATAGACACAACGCCGTCTAGTCCTAAACTAAGCAGAGCTTGTATTATAGGTACTAGATTACTGATGTAAATACATGAACATACTTTTTTTTTGTAAATACACCATAATTTTACTTAGAAAATACCCAAACTCTGGAACAAACATTTGCTGATCATACAAATATTTGGTTCGATCTGAGAATCGAACCCGAGACCTCAGACTGAGACCCGAGACTAACAAAGGAGTCAATTATTTAGGTTAAAGTAATAAATAAAACGTAAAAATTTATTATAAAATTTTCTCACTTCAATTTTGTAGATATTTATAAAATTTTACTTTCTTTATATATTGTTATAAATTATATGTTATAAAAGAATATTTTTTAAAACGGATAATAAACAAACAACATTTGGATTTATATTATTTGATGATGACAATGGGTGCCGGCTAGAGGGCTTGATTTTAGCCATGGCCAGTTCCTGTAACAACTGTATTAGGTTTACTTTACACTTTCTTAATGTGTAGAAATATATGTATAGCTTTTCATCTATAACACTGATACATTTTTATTTATTTATATTTATGCACATAAACAGTGACAAAGGTAAACTATATGCCGTAGACATTTTCTGCCAGTTGACCTTAGGGACCTAATTCTGATTTACACCCTGTTTACGTAATTGATGCCGAGAAATAACTCTCTAACTATTCAAAAGCTTAGTGTATATATTCTTTTTCAAAATGAATATGAGACATAAGCCAGGTCATTCTTTATATGAAATAAATAAAGTTTTCTTATAATCATTACCTGATTAAGATAAAGAGTTGCTTTTGACGCCCTCAAGCCCATCCGAAGGAAATAAGACATTTTAAAACAACAAGATATGCATCACTCAGTGTCTTTTTAAGGCAGTAAATACTTTACTTAGTTGCACAAGTCAGTGATACATATCACAATATAACATTGTATTAATTTATTCCTTTCTTCTTGAGATAAATGATTTACATGTCAGTGATTTGATGCCGCAAAAATTTGGAATCAAACAATCAAGGTCCCGAAATGGGAGCCAAAAATAAACAGAAGAAGAGACGATTGGAAACAATGATGTTCTCTTGCCAATAATTGTTTGTGTCTGTTTGTGTCCTTTATAACAACTACTACTATTTAAATCAAAGTCATAAAGCACTAATAGCAAACCAATTTTCTTTTAATTAAACTCCAATAATAAATTTCACCTAAATTATCTCAAACTTATAGAAAATCTAGCTGCGCCTTCCGTTATCACCCGCGTATCATTATGGTTGCTATGCAAGTTTGTTATGCTTAGCAACCTGTGAAGTTTTGTGAGGAGATAAACAGTGATACATTTTGACATCTACGATTTATTGTATTTGTATTTTTATAATCACCTATCTAACCTATCTTTCGCCCCTTTATCTCGATTATTGCAGTAAAAAGTAATCTATGTGTTATTCTAATATATAAGCTATATTACTGTAAAGTTTCATTCAAATCCGTTCAGTAGTTTTTGCGTGAAAGAGCAACAAACATACATACACACACACTCATAAACTTTCGCGTTTATAATATTAGTAGGATTATGACAGATTAATTTGGGATTTGACGACGAATTTGATATAGAGATATGCGATAGTCTGGAAAGGCCCGTATTACCGTATATACTAGATAATTAATTTACAAAGTTACCACCAGTAGTAGTTTTTGCGTGAAAGAGCAATAAACATACATTCACACATACTCACAAACTTTCGCGTTTATAATATTAGTAGGATAGGTTTTAATAAAAGTTCAGCTTCATAACTTTAGACATTATCACAAGAAAATCTGTTTTAGTCTAGTATTTCGCCAAGCGGTGGGTTCCTTTTGTAGTCCTATCGACAATTCCGTTAACGACTTAAGGCCGTTAAGACTACAAAGGAACTACACTTAGTTGTATAAATGGTTTCGCAAAATTGTTCGTAATGATAGAAATATCTTGATAATTCTGTACAGCTTTAAAACTTTAATGAATAGCAAAGTAAGGGCTAATTATTGTTTTCAAATAAGATATGAAAGTATAATATAGCAATGGGTCCCTTTCATTGAATTTAGGAAGACTAACCCGGTTTCAGAAGAGCTCATCAAACTCTGTTTGTGCTAAAATTTATTCTGTAACGTTGATTAGAGAAAAATACTATTGTAATAATTTTATTTATTTTGGTATTGGAATTTATTTTCTCCAATCTAATTCAACAAGTAACAACTTTGTTTTAAGTTAGTTTATATTTCTTTTTAGGCAATATAGAGCTACTACTTACAAGTAGTAAGTTTTAAGTAGTAAGTATGTAAGTTTTATGAAAGAAGCAAGTTGACAGATTTAAGTTTTTATTTTTAAAACTTCAAAATGGATACAAGAAAACATCAACTTTCGGTTGCGCTTACTCAAAAAGAAATTTTATTCGATATTTTAAAATCCTAATGTAATAAAAGATGAAAAATGTACAAAGTAATCAGCTGAACACAGAACACGATTCAAAATCGTTCGATTTAAAATAACCAATTTCCGACAATCCGGTTTTTTCTGTAAAGCATCAATTGGCAAGTAAAATTAAATTCCTCTTTTGCTCTTCTATCGCAATTCAAGTGCCTGAATGCAATCACGGAGTACCGAGATTCGATTCCCGGGAACAGACAAGCGGAATCTCTTATCTGCGAAGAAATAAATTAGTTTTAGTTGTTGTGGTCTTGGAATGAAATGAAATGTCAATGTTATTAAGAACTATCCTGCCTTGGTTCTTTTCTCCGCTATTCCTTTCTGAGAGTGAGTTAGCTTGATTAGTTTGTGGTTTAAGATTCTTATCAGGTTAATCTTCAAATTACTCTGTATTATTGTGTTAGAATAGAAGGCTAGTTCTTTTATTTCAATTTTATCTAATACTTTTGAAAAATTTTGTAAAGTGAATTTGTAATTATTGTCTGTAAATTTGATGGCACTGACTTCCCAATAACGATTCCCATAGATGTTTATGACAACCGGGACCGACGGATTTACGTGCTCTCCGAGGTACGGACGTGAATCACCGCCAAACTTCCAAACTCTAGGCTGCTATTAAGATTTCCCTAAAAAAAACAAAAAACACTTTTTGGCCCGACCCAGGATTTGATTGTCAGTCGAATACGCTATCCACTAGACCAGTTCTCACCAGACGAGGCAGTTCTTTCTACTGTTATTGCTGTATATTATTAGATTATTTGTTTTAATAGCATTTTATAAACTTAAATATCATTTTTTGTTACCTTCTTGTGAAGTTCATTTATTATTTTTCAGAAGATCCTTAAGAATTTTTGACAATACATCATATGCTTGATATTAGTTCTTCTACAACAATCTGTATTTGGCAGGCCCTTAAAAAGCTACTTAAATAAGAAAATTAATATTTTAGGCTGCGTATATTATCCCAACAATCGTTAATTTATGAATTGTAGACCTAAGTTTTTATCCCTAATACACATACAATGCATTGTAAAATTTAAGCAGTAAAGGTTTTTTTTTCTCATGAAAGAAATGTACTTTACAAAATATGGAAAATCGTTTATTTATTTTTAACTAAGTTGATTTTGTTAATTTTCTATGCAAAACTTTTACATCGATTCGTGTTGTAAATTTTATTAATGAAATATTGAGCTTCCGAGAGAGTTGAAATGGTAAAGCGAATGAAAGACTAATGGAGCGAATTTATTCATAAGCTTGGTTAGTAGTTTTCAAACGCGGGGTCGAGTGCATAACGAAAACATTTCAGAGGAGAGTTCTAAACTAATCGCTTTTAATTAAACTTTTAAATTTAGGTTTTGATTTAATGAAGAAAAAAAACCACATTTCTCACATACAGTTGTCTGCCTTGATAACTAAACAAAACCTCTGTTGTAGGATATATACTACTGACAAACTTGTTGGTCTGGTGGTTAGCGTATGCGGCTGCTGATCAAAACGTCTCGGGTTGATTCCCGGGTTAGACCAAAATATTTGTTTCGGAGTCTCGGTGTTTTTTACGTATAATATGTATGTATTTACAAAAGAAAAAGTATGTTGATGTATTTATATCAAATCAAATCATTTATTCTGCAATTAGGTTACATGAACACTTTTGCAAGTAAAACTTATTTTTTGAGCAGATGAGTTCGGTCTTTCCTAACTGGACTAGCCCTGAGAACAAAGGACGAAACTAACTCAGGGCTCACATCATATATCAGTTGTTTAGTACCCATAATACAAGCTCTGTTTAGTTTGGGATCAGACGATGTTCTGTTGTTTCGACCGAAAAAAAAATTACTTATAATTTCTAAACACATTCAATCAACTTTTCGCTGTCCACTGGCGAACAAAGATAAAAGAATCAAGAAGCGCTTTCTATCCCGTTCTTGGGCAGTCCGAATCCATCAGCTGCCGTTACAGACCTAGAACAAATGACAGCCAGCAGTGTTGATATTATGGGTCGTTGATGATGATAGAATTAATGATCATGCCTAACATACAAAGCTATTTTCGTCTAGTTTATTTTCAAGAAATTCTTTGTACCTGTTGCTCCGCTGCAATTATATCCGGATATGGAGCAAACGTTATATATTGCGCTCCAGTTTGTGTGGTAAAGCTCTTCCTGAGAAACTGCATTTAAAATGGTCGCTTAGACTGATTTGAACGATCTCTGGTTAGGAACTTTGAGATACTTGTTCGTAGTTGTCAACAGAATAAAATATATAGAATCTATGATTTGATGACGTATAAGTATTTTTAAACATTCTTTGCTTTGATGTTTGAACATGGTGATATATAGACAAGTTATTAGCTTAAAATGCATTTTATATTTCGTAGAACTTAAATAGGCCTAGCCTGCCTAAATGTACCTTTATAATGTCATTGTTTACCATGACCCATAGAAGTAAACCAGTGACTGTAAATGCAGAATCACCAACAACCCATAACGTCCCACTGCTGGGCTCACGTCTCCTCTCAAGAGAGGGTTAAGGCCATACGTCCCCACGCTGGCCGAGTGCGGGTTGGGGACTGGCAAGACACGTTGTGGCTACGTAATCTTGCTGTTGGATGTTTCTAAGCCGCCCGAAGGCCTCGAACTAAGCTTCACGACTGCTATCTTATGATAACAACCGGGACCGACTGCTTAACGTGACTCCGAATCACGGAAACGCTCATTACATAAAATGCCACAAACGGTCACCCATCTAGGTCCGACCGCGCCGTCGTTGCTTACCCTTGGTGATACGAAGTTCTATGACTGAATTAATTTACTGATGCAAATTGAAGATGATATTAGAAATATTAATCATTTACTCGACTCAAAAGTTTAGTTTATGAAAGGGCCAACAAGGGGCTTTGAAAGAGAGATATTTTAATTAAGTCCCGAGGCATTTTCACACGACTAGGGACCTGTGCAAGCAAGCAATGGATTACTATATTTTATTCTAATATATACATGTATACTGTTTTTGTAAAAAAAAACATTTAGAGTAATGAAAGCCTAAACTTGATTTAAATGACACAAACTAATCGCTCAGAACCCTATGGAAGCAAGACACAAAAAAAATTACCGTGAGAGGCACGCCTCCATGCTTGGGACGCTCGACAATAAATCTGAAATAGTTAATTTTTAAGCATTTACTGATTCTATTAAAGCTTAAATTATAATAAAATATTGTAGGCGACTATTTCTTATTTTTTAATGAAACAGGGGTAACCAAATACATTTTGAGGACTGAGAGTATGCTTTTAATTAATGAAGCGATTAACATATTTTTTTTATTGTAATCATATTAACAGAAAACTTGTGACCTTCAAAAATTATTTAAAATCTATCTACTGAAGTTTCTTCTACATAATTTAATTTCCAACTATAAATTTCGGAACTTATAGACCCAAATATTAATGCGTTCTTAGATGAAAATAGCTTACCATGTAAAAATTATTTTGTTGTAGTTTTCTATTTCATTCAGTTACTTTTAAAAGGACTGGCTTTTGAAAGTTACATTTTTGGCTTCTACCTTAATACCTAAGTCTAAGATTTATCTATTAACTAGCAGTTTGAGAGTATAAATAAAAAAACTAGTTGAGCGTAATTTTTGACCTATTCCTCCCTAGATACAGATGCTGGCGAATGTTTTATTAATCTATTAAAATGAATAAAATAATTTCTTTTGGCATAGGTGGCAAAGTGTCCTGACAAGTCGCCTGATTGTTCATGATTACCCAAACTCAATGCACAGTCGGCTACAGTACTACTGTCCCTTCGAAACATTTTGGTCCATTCTAAGATTTCCTGGGAGTGATTGCTTTAGACAATAAAGTCGCCCTCTGTTCTACATTTCTGAACTTTTAGATACTCTTTTGTATTTCTGGAATATGGTGTGCAAATACAGCTGTCATTTGATTGAAACTTCATATTGGTGGAGTAAGGCGGCCATCTTGAATTGCAGAACTTGAACAAACTATGCTTACAACGAATCACTTATTTTCGACGCAATCACTAAAGCTTTTACAAATATTAAACATGAAAATGATTGATATTTATTAAATTTAGGAAAGTGTGTCAATATTTACTAAAAAAAGCAACTTATTTATGACCTTACAGACATTTATGATGAAGCGCTCCTATTTTGCGAGTCAGTTTCTCCAAGTGTCATATAAATTGTATCAAAACCAATAGAAAGCTTTTATACTTGTATTGCCGGTCTTGTTGGTCTAGTGGTTAACGTATGTGGCTGCTGATCAAGAGGTGTTGGGTTCGATTCCCGGGTCGTCCTAAACATTTGTGTGATTCACAAATATTTGTTTCGGAGTCTGGGTGTTTTCTATGTATAATATGTATGTATTTACGAAAAAAATGTATGTTTAAATATTTATATCAGTTGTTTCGTACCCATAGTACAAGCTCTGCTTAGTTTGGGACTAGACGATGTTGTGTGTAAGATTGCCGAAATATTTATTATTACTATTTATACTATTTTAGGTGGGGTAACTAATATGTAAACACTGATGTGAAATATTAAACAAAAGGTACAAAAGACGAAGAGAAAACGTCCAATGAATACCATTCATCGTGAATGGAATCAACGCGATATCCGATTAAAGCTCAAACATAATACATTAGTCGCTGTTTCGAAACCACTACCAAATTGAATTTTCAGATTGGTTATTAATTTGGAATTCACGACTTACGTTCATTTTAATCCTTTCAAATTACTATTAGCTGTTGTCCGCGGCTCCGCTCGCGTCGTAGGGGCATAAAAGATTCTCAGATCTACTGAATATGCATATAAAATTTCATAAGAATCGGTCAAGCCGTTTCGGAGAAGTATGGGAACGTACATTGTGGCACGAGAATTTTATATATTAGATTTATTTAATTAAACTAAACTGTTTACATTTCTTTCGCTACTTACACTGAATTATATCGAACAATCTTTCGCTCGCAGCTCCGTTCACATAGTTACATTTGCATTTATAATATTACTAGCTTTAACCCGCAGCTTCACCAGCGTGTATGTCTCTGATCGTGGTCATAAGTGACCTATATCCTTTCTCAAGCTATGAACTATTTTATGCACCTGATTTCATTCCAATCGGTTCAGTAGTTTTGACGTGAAAGTCATACAGATTTATTTTTAACAGACTTCAAAGAAAAGGAGGAGGTTCTCAATTCGTCGGAATCTTTTTTTTTTATGTATGATCAGCGATAATTTCGTCGTTTATGAACCGATTTTAAAAATTCTTTTTGCATTGGAATAGGCTTAGCTTACAGGTAGTTCCATCGTCATCATATCGTGATCTGATGAAGGGATCCCAAGGAAATCAAGAGAACTCCTCAAATATCATAGGCACAATTGTCGCGACTTGGGTACTCGGAATAGTTTTTAATTGAAGTCGGTTCCTTTTTAGGGTTCCGTAGCCAAATGGCAAAAAACGGAACCCTTATAGATTCGTCAAGTCTGTCTGTCTGTCTGTCCGTCCGTATGTCACAGCCAATTATTTCGGAAACTATACTATACTAACTATACGGTTGAAATTAGGTCAGTCAATGTATTCTGTGAACCGCATTAAGATTTTTACATAAAAATAGAAAAAAAAAACAATAGATTTTGGGGGTCGCCATACTTGGAACTGAAACTCAAAAATGATTTTTTCATCAAACCTATACGTGTGTGGTATCTATGGATAGGTGTTCAAAAATGATGTTGAGGTTTCTAATATAATTTTTTTCTAAACTGAATAGTTTGCGCGAGAGACACTTCCAAATTGGAAAAATGTGTGTCCCCCCCTCTAACTTCTAAATCTAAAATAATCTTTTTTTTTTTTTTTTTTAAATCAACTAAAGCCACTATAGATTATGTATGAGTGATGAGGCAAAACAAAAAGCCGATAAATGGAAGTGCACATATGCACCGCTGGCTTAAATGTTGTGGTCCTCTCAATGAAATTATATCTTCTTCCCAGCCTTATTCCCAATTTATTTGGGGTCGGCCACTAGTTCAACCGGTTTTAACTGAATTTCAGTTTTTCCACGGAGCGACTCGCATCGGACCTCCGCAACACTAAGGGAGAACTGAAATTCGAAGATTGAACTAGTTGTCAGTATGTTTGAGGGCACTGACTTCCCAATAACAATTACCATAGATGTTCATGACAACCGGGACCGACGGCTTTACGTGTTCTCCGAGGCACGGGCGTGAATCACCGTCATACTTCCAAACTCCGGGCTGCTATTAGGAATTTTCTAAGTAAAACCCAATAACACTTTTTGGCCCTACCCGGTATTTGAACCCGAGACCTCTTGATTAACAGTCGCATTGGCTAACCACTAGACCCACGAGGCAATGAAATTATATGACATAATTAATTAAACAATTTGACGTTTGAGGACATAAATCTTCTTTATATTCAATTCGGAATTCAGAAATTGTTTATATAAAACATATAAAAAATCATAAGAATCAATTCAGCTATTCTGTTGAAAATGGTGTAATTTTTTGACATTATTTTTTAAAATACAATTAACTAAGGGCAATAAATAAATATTTAGACAAGTACAAATTAAATATAGGCCCATCCAATAATAGTGTAGGATGCTTGTCTTGTGGATTAACCGTGGTTAAAGGTCCCATACCGTTTTACATTAAAATTCTCTTACAAGTTCTTTGTTTGACCCATGTAAATGTAAGCCCGTATAAGCCCTCGAAGGGTCAGGAGGTGTCTTACTAAAAGGGAAAAGCCAAAGATGATACGAGAACAGTAAAAAGTTACTTTACTGTGTGATATTAATTTATATTGTACTGCAATGTAATTTCTTACGCATGGTAATTGGGTTTAGTGTAGAATGTGACTTTAGAATATAATGTAAAGTTTAGAAACAGTCACATTTTGTAACTGTAACAATATCTTAAAAGGTTTTTCTACCCTATTTTTTTAATATTCGTGAATTCATCGTCACTAATAAAATACACTTACTTGAATATCTTCGTACAAAAAACGAAATAATAGGTTAACATAACAATTATCTATTGGACACGACGAAAGCCTTTATGAGTGACTCCGGAACCTTATTCTATGCGTCGCCTGACACGCACTTGCCCGTTTATTTTATTTCAAAAATAATATTGAATATACTAAATTATCTCAGATTTAACTTTATATATTTTATAGTGTATGTTTATTATGTATATTTTATTATTATGTATTTTATAGAAGTATTTATTTTTACATCACGTGCCACGTCCTCTACTGTACCATCCAAAGGTTGACTGGTAGAAAATGCCATATATGGCATTAAGTCCGCCTCATGCAAATGTAATGCAGGAAGTCTTACTATTTAAATAACATATTAAAATATATAGTAAACAATATATTGTTTCCTTTGAGCTTTTACACAGCTAAGCTGATTCCAAGATTACAATTTTTACAATTTATATGTATAAAACATATACTGGTATAAAATTGAAGGATAATAGGCTTTGCGAAGTAGAAAGCGTTTTATACTTGATTACAAATGATAAGAATTTGTTTGAATTTGTTTGTTTACAATATGATTAAGAGATCATGAGGGTTTTATACGTTTCATGAGTATCAAGGAGCATCATCTCACCAGTCCCCCCTTACCAGATAGCAAACGTATTTCGGTTTCTATTCTATTCTCTCTTGTTTCATTGGCTAATGTCACTCAGTCACGTGATCAAAACAAAATATTATCCAATGAAACAAGAGAATGGGGAAATAGAATAGAGAATGGAATAGAAAACGATAAACGTTTGCTGGAACTCACTACCAGCTCACGTGTTTCCTTCCCACTATGATCCCGGGTCCTCTAAGCGGGGCGTGAAAAAGCATCTCACTAAGCCGCCATAGTGTGGGCCGCCATACATTATTGTCTGCATTCGCAGCAAGTGTGGTAGCCCCGACTCTTGGATTATGCTCATGCTTTCCAACAGGCAGGGTAGAGTCACTTTGGATGGCTTAATATAAAAAAAAAACCCGCAGTGCTACCGGCGGCTACTCCCAAACTATTTGCGGATCACACAAACATTTGGTCCAACCCGGGAATCGAACCCGAGAGCTCTTGATCAAAAGCCGCATACGCTAACCACTAGACCAACGAGGCAGTCAAAAGTCTAAGTCTAATATCTCAGCATCAGTCTGATTTGTTTTTTTTTTTTTGTTAAAATTCAAGCGTTATTTGAGGCTCTACTTCAAGCTGATTTTGATTGTTCTTTCATCTCCTTTTGAAAATTCTAACTCGATTTTCTTACAAAATTACATCAATTTACCTTTAGATAAATCTTTTACAAAAGGACACATCAAAATTGTTTTATTATATTCTTAAATTAAGTTTCATAAAAAAACTGAACATTTGAAATTAAATTATAAAAGACCTTTAAATTTGAAACCTTTTATAAAAATAAATAATGAATTTGTGCGCCATTGGATCGCCTAGACATTTTTTAAATTACTTATAAAAGCTTTCAGACGACAGTCACGTTGTTTTATTTCATAATAAATAATGTAATTTAATAAATAAACTTATTATTTCAGCACAGAGAGAACCCATTACTAATATTAAAGAAAACATTTCGAATCGTCAACATTTTTCAATTTATTGGATCAGTAATTCTATGTATAAGTTATTTTTATAAATACTGAATATACCTATTACAAAATTAAAATTGCATATTATAATATTAAGTCGATAAACTCAAAAACCGCTGCTACTTTTTTCGCGATAACTGAAATGAACGCGTTACGAGCCACTGGTGAAACCTAGTGCATTGTATACTATAGTTTTCGTATCACATATTAGACTTGTAAACTTATAGATTTTCGTTTTATTTAAATGTCTGTTTTGCACAGTCAAACACTATTGAAAAGAGAGGCAGTCACAACGGCTGGTAGAAATATATGCGTGAGTCAGTTGTTATACTTTTCTTCAATTCATTAATTTTAATTCTTAGGGCTTGGTTTTTGTTCCAAGCTTAGAGAAAACTCGTAAATTGTTTTTTCATTTAAAATAAAATAATTCGGACATCTTATACACAGCATCATCTAGTCCCAAACTAAGCAGAGCTTGTGTTATGAAAACTGTTAAACTGATATAAATACATAAACATACTTTTTTTTTGTAAATACATACTTATTATACATAGAAAACACCCAGACTCCGAAAAGAATAATTGTGGATCACACATATTTGGTCCGACCCGGGATCGAACCCGAACCTCTTGATCAGCAGCCACAAACGCTAACCACCGGACCAACAAGACAGTCAAACCAAGTGCGTAATTTATTGGAACCAAGTTCAAATAAATTACGTTTCATTATATTTAAACCTTATCCAAAATGAAACCCAATAATCCAAAAGTATCTCAAAAGGCCACTACAGTAACACTACGCGCACACTAGGCGACACGCGACAGCGACAGCTCGACGGCTTGATAGGACGACAGGCTGCGGCCGACAAATTTCATATAATTTGCTCTAAGCTCCGCACACTAGGCGTCAGAGACGCAAGAAGAAACAACGACGCCGCGACTTGTAACGGTGACAAGACGCGGCGACAAGTCGCCCAGTTTGCGATGGCCGTAAGAGTCGTCATACTGCATTGTCGGCGTTCGGTTTTTAAATACGAACCTGCCAAAGTAGACTCAATTTGGCAGGTTGGTATGTAAAAAATCCTATATACAGAAATATTATCATTCAAATGGCTGTCTTAAATCACCATCCATCATTAGAGTTATGGACACAATATGAAATCTAAAAAAAATATAGCGAAAGGCTGTTTTCTCCAATGATTGATATTGAAAAGTTTTGGGTGTGTAAAACATTGATCTAAAAGCTACCGATCAATCTAAATCATCCTTTTTATTTAAAATAAATATAGAGGTCAATATTTAATCAATATATTACCACGTTCTGAATCACTGTTTTAACATAGGATAATTCTGAAAAACATTTCCTAAATAATGTTGATTTAACAAAAACATTTTTAGGTAACATTAGGCTTACTAATTAGAAATTATATTGACTAGCTGGTTAGGATATCAGGAGAAGATAAATTAATTCAGAAAATCGCATTGCAATTACGTTGAAGTTAGATATACTATAAGTTCCCGATTGAAATAAAACACAAGAGCTAGGAAACTAAAGTCAACAAGATAATAAAAAAAATATATATATAGCACTCTAGATTTTGGCCAAAACATTTACAGTGGTAAACTATTTAGAGCATTGTACCTTTCTTAACTCGAACAAAGCAGCTATAATAAACATTATCCTAAAAGATTAAGACCTAAAATCTCTTCGAAATAAATAAATTTTCTGTCTAAAACCTTTTTTATTTACAACATTTCTTTGTAAAAAAAAATTGACCTATTTCGTTCAGAAATATGTGTTCTGTCCTAATGTTCACGGTCGCAAAATTAGGACACAATACATTATTTCCTAATGTTAGTCTAGAAACCGTCTTGTTTCTTACCCAAAAATGAGGAAGATAAGCGCTATTTACCAACGCGTCACCGTAGTACATAATTAATAATCTAAAGAAATAATTATAAATTACTAGCTTTTGCCCACGGCTTCACCCGCGTGTATGTCGGTTAAAAGTAGCTTAATGTCGTTTCCCAAGGTTCTATCTCTATACCAAAATCGGTTCCGCAGTTTAGGCATGAAAACTTAACAGACAGACAGAGTTACTTTGGCAGTAGGGATTTAAGGGTTAGTTTAACCTTTAAATCCCTACTAATATTATACATAGTCATCATCATCATCGCCTTTAACAGTCCACTGTTGGACATAGGCCTCTCCTTTGAAAGGAGGTTTTGGCCTACTATACCACGCTGGCCAGACGGGTTGGTAAAGGGTTTGTTTCAAGTTTTCCTTCTCTTGGCAATGATGTTAGCTGCTTATTTTGTTCCTTTAGTCGCCTCTTACGACACCCATGGAATGAATAGGGGTGGTGACAATTTGTATTCTTAATCCGTCACCACACGGAATATTATACATGGTAGTCGTGCTTGTTGACATAGTAATTTAAGGATGTTTAAAATTTCTAGGCAAATAAAGGAGCGAGTAGCTTACTGTCTCAGTTTGATCTCCTACCATCTCCCCAATGAGTTAAAGGAACGAAATGCCTGCTGACTCGATTTGATCGGTTAGTCTATAAAACGAGACGAGGAAATAACATATCCAACGCTCGGCTATATCTAGGATCGCTTATGAAACAAAATAGTTGAAATTTGTTTTCTCCGAATTGATGCAACATAACGAAACAGCCGATTGGATAATTGATAACAGTCACCGAGAGTAGTGAAGTATTGAGTAGTAGTAGGATTTCTGTGATTCGTAGGTTACGTTAAGCATTTGGTCCCGGTTGTTATCATATGATAGCATACGTGAAACTTAGTTGGAGGCCTTTAAGTGGCTTAAAAACATCCAATGGCAAGATTACGTAGCCACAACTCGGCTAGCGTGGGGACGTATGGCCTTAACTCTCTCCTGAGAGGTTGTTGGTGATTGATGATGAAAAAAACACATCACACACGAAATGAAATATAACATTTTCAACTGAGTTTGAAACATAAGCACTTAAGTGGTCTAAAACTAGATCTGTTAGTACCTGAGCTATCTAAACTTTAGTCAGTCTTTATTACCACCTATCTAAATTATGCACTCCTCAAGACGAACTTCAATTGACTTGTCAGACACAATACTTACATTAATTGGATATCTACTGTAAAATAGTGGATCTCCGCAGTACGCTTGGTGAATACTTGATCGATTAAATTATTGGTTCTGTACAAACCTTGTGGTGTTATAAATTCGTTTCAAATTAGGCCTAATAATCTGAAATTACAATTGGATACGATTAGATTTGCCGAACGCAAGTTTTCGTATAACTACTTTCTAAAGATAGACCTATACCTAGCAATAGACTATTACAGGCTGAAGTTTACATAATATTATATTATTATTTGCACCAGATATAAATGATGCAGAAACATCTCACTAAGCTACCAGTGTAGGTCACCATGCTGCATTGTACAGTGTACAGCGCACTCGCAATAAGGATGGTGGCCCCTACTCCTGGATGTTATTAATGCTTTCCATCAGGTAGAGTCAAGTCTCTTTAGTAGACTTAAATATATTTTATAAAAAAAGATGGCACTTCTATTGACCATAATATTTGGCGTACCTGAATACCGTTATTAAGCCGACGGTTCTAAATTTATTGATCAATTATGATTAGTTTAACCTAAGCTCATCGTGTACTTTTTAAAATACTTCTAATTATTAAAAAATAATATGTTATCCTACTAATACTATAAATGCGATTGTTTGTCAAGATGCATGGATGTTTGTTACTTTTTTACGCAAAACCTACTGAACGGATTAATAGAAAATCTTAAACACATCAAAATGTCACTCAGATTACATTAGATCTACATTCGACACACAAATCGGCGGATTCGCTAAATAAAGTATGTATATAAGTATGTAAAAGTAAGTTAGTCACTAGCGCCGTCCATGGCTCTTTCTGTCAAAGGAAGAGACAAAGGCCTTGTCGAGCTGTGAGTTGTCTTAAAGTTAAGAGAGAAAGAGAAATCTATTTATACTACACCTGATCGGAACACTAGTCAATATTGACTGAAAATGAAAAGAGAACGTTAGTCTTTTCCTTGACCTGAATACGCGGGAGGAAAAAATTTATGAGAGAAAGTTGTATGAATTTTCATTTCTCATGTGTCATCTTATCTATGGCGCGCGCCTGCCGAAGGAGTTTTCATGTAATTTAAATATGGAATCTTCGTGCCACTGACATCCTTTTGTGAAGAATAAAACAAAAAACAAAAGAAGCGCGAAATATTTGTCAAATTCTAAGCTAAATTGTGTCTTACGTTTTGATTTCATTTTAAAAATACTTTAAATGTTCCTCACAGGTATAGTATAAAGCACTGTGTAGCACTCCGGTGAAAGTCCCATTCCTACCTCGGGAGTATTGTGGCCCTAGGCTGCGCCTTCGGGCCACAAACTGCTCCCTCTCTAGTAATCGGTCCCTTTCCTCCCTCGGTGAACAATGTACTATTATTTAATTACAAAAGTTATCGAAATAAATAAAAATGATGAATAAAAATGGAAATCTTTTGACAAGGAAATAGTTTTTATTACGGTTAAAAATTGAATGTCTCGTGCAGAGCAGTCGAACTGCCCGTGTTGATCAATTGAATTCAAGTGAATTGTGGAATCTGTGCCAAGCTTCCTTAGGGAGTTGCAGTTCTAAAGTAAGTATTTGAACTTCTATACGAATTGAAAACACTTTTGTAGATACATTGTGACGTCAGGCGATGAGTGATTGTAACAATATCTTTGACTTCAAGCAATTTACTTTGAGTAATAAGATTATAGAATTAGTAGAATAAGATTTTATTGACACAAGTGCGTGAGAATATGTGTAAACTGTATATTTAGTTCATCATCATCATCACCATTATATCAATAGCCTTAAAAAGCCCACTGCTGGACATAGAACGATCCTTAAAAATGAAATTTTGCCTGCTATACCATGCTAGCCTGACTACTTTGTATAAGATTGGTCACAATTTTTCTTCTCTTGTGATAGTAGTTCCCTTAATCGCCTTCTACTGTATCCATGGGATGAATAGGGGTTGTGACACTTAGTATTTTTAATCCGTAAACACATGAAGGATATGGATAATAACTGTCGTAGTGACAATGTTCTTATGTTAATCTTATTTTGTGATAATAGTTCCACTTTTGTAATCGGTCGAATGGCTATTATCATCAATCCAGTACCAAAGGGATTAGGTAAAGAAGTTAAGATTATATATTATTATAAGGAAATTTAATATAATAAGATGACAAAATAGCAGGAAAGGTATTTTACTTTGACGAGTAGATTTTTTTTTTCTTTCTTTAAAAAGACAACTCCCGCATTAGGAATATAAATTCCTGTGTCGCGGGGGGCTTTACAAACATACATGAAACGGACACAAATAACACCCAGACTCAGAACAACAAATTGTGAATCACACAAAGTGTTATCCTACGTGGGATTTGAACCCACGACACTTGGCGTAGTAGGAAGCGGTGTGGCGACCGCTTAAGCCACAAGGCCAACCGTACAGTCAGTCAGATTGAGGAATGTAATTCATTTTTGATGTTTCTTTTTCTTTTCCTTAAAAAAAATCCTGCACTAGGAATATGTCATGTTTCGAAAGTGATTTCATAAATATTTATGAAACAGATCTCAGGCCCAGGACAAGAATACGTGGAGCTCATAAATTTTAAATCTTTATAAGAACCGAATCCTTTACAGTCAACGCATCAGGAAACTTCTAGATAACCGCTTATACTACTTCTTTTTTTCGCATCGGGGAAACTCCCATGGGCCGTCACCGCATAGGGGTTTGCGGTGGGGTAGTATTCAGAAGCGGATCAACTAAAACCATTAGGTGTGCCACAATTATGTGAAATAGTCGTCCTATTCCAGACGCAGAATTTATCATCCTATAGTTGATTCGGGAACTACGATTATTAAGAGATTCCGGCCCTCCCAGTGCCATATACTACTACGCCAACAATGCAATCAACAGAATCGAGTGAATGATTTGAATCAAAGACGTGGAATAATTAGTACTCTATTTATTAATCTCAATATTGTTAATGTGTTATAATAAATAGTTCTCCAGTACTAAAACTCTATTTGAAACTTTTAATGACTGACAAAACTAAGCCCAATAAAACACACAATCAAACAATTGCTTTAGACTCCGACTAGTTTTGAACACAATAGTATTTTAGGTAACAATTTAGGGAATACATTAGACTAAATGGATTCTCTGCGAAACTGCGGGTTATGTAAAATTGTAGACTTTACATAAAGAGAAGCCTTTGAATAGCTTAGTGGTGAACAGAAAGTAATGATAGACCTATTTCTTTTATTTATGCTTCTCGTAATCAAAAAGTTGGCCTCTTTCTGGCACAGAGAATTAGTATTGCCATTCAACGTTACAATACTGCCAGTCTT
Source organism: Phragmatobia fuliginosa (assembly GCA_932526445.1). Lineage (NCBI taxonomy): Eukaryota > Metazoa > Arthropoda > Insecta > Lepidoptera > Erebidae > Phragmatobia > Phragmatobia fuliginosa. Next base: position 18,411,371 of record OW052072.1, on the reverse strand, counting down.
TTGGGAGCGCCAGCAGTAAGCGATGATGCGTAGGAATTATTTGACGTTTGTATTTCAAATTTTCTTTAGTTTTGTATTTACAAGTTATGAATGGAAGGATCACAATATATTACAACTCGCTCACGTCACATCGCCTTTCAAACGCGCTTATGTTTGCATTTGTCTTTTAGTGCTCAGAGATTTGAGGCTTTTTAGGATTCCGAAGTTTGTGACTCGGAACCCTTATAGATTCGTCATATCCGTCTGTCCGTCCGTCCGTCCGTCCTCGACTTACCGTTCAAACGGTAAATGCTAGTAAGACGAAACTTTGCATGAATATGTGTTGTAATTACGCCGACAAAGTGCTATAATAAAATTATGAAAAATATTTTTATTTGGGGTACCTCCCCTATACGTAAAGTGGGGATGATTTTATTTTACTCGCGGCTACCCCATCGTGTGGGGTATTATTAGATAGGTCCTTTGAAAACAATAAAGGGTTTTTAAGACGATTTTTTGATTTAAGTATCCGTTCGCGGGATATTCCACTTTAAAGGGCACTTTTTTGTAAAAACAGGGCGTCCCCCCCCCCCCCCCTCTAAAAGCTAAAGGGCTGGCTCAAAAAATCTGAAAAAAATCGTAAAGGTGGTCCATATAATGAACTTTAAAGGAAAACTAAAACGGATTAAATGGCTTTGTTAGTTCAGGAGTTATAGAGGCTTAGCTTCTACAATGCGCTCACTTGGAAAACGTCATACTAAATTAACGCATTATTATGTAAACATAACAATTATTCCGTCCGTGTGGTGACGGATTAAGAATACAAAGTGTCACCACCCCTATTCATTCCATGGGTGTCGTAAGAGGCGACTAAAGAAACAAAATAAGCAGCTAACATCACTGCCAAGAGAAGGAAAACTTGAAACAAACCCTTTACCAACCCGTCTGGCCAGCGTGGTATAGTAGGCCCAAACCTCCTTTCAAAGGAGAGGCCTATGTCCAGCAGTGGACTTTTAAAAGCTGTTGATGATGATGATGATGAACAATTATTCATTGGATACGATTTCTAATCCACTTACCATTATGGGTGACTGGGGAACCCTTTCCTGTGCGTGACCTGACACGCACTTGGCCGATTTTATTTAATTATGCTACGTTTACTTTTTCATATCATTTTTAATGTCAAATATATTGAAAAAAAAGCGGCCTAGTGCGAGTCGGACTCGTCCACGAAGGGTTCCGTAGCATCTGTAAAAGTTTTTGTAGTTCGTTGTAACATTCATCAATTTTTTAATGATAGTGTTTTGATTGAAAGAAATGTAAATTGCGGTTTATGATATCTGACGTATTAAAATAACTACTTACTAGATCTCGTTCAAACCAATTTTCGTTGGAAGTTTTCATGCCAATGTAGATCATATATTTTTTTTAGTTTTAACATTCTTATATTTTAGAAGTTACAGGGGGGGGGGACATTTTACCGCTTTGGAAGTGCCTCTCGCGCAAACTATTCAGTTTAGAAAAAAAATATTAGAAACCTCAATATCATTTTTGAAGACCTATACACACATAAAACACATATGGTTTTGATGAATAAAAAAAATTTTAAATTTCAGTTCTAAGTAGGTATGGGGACCCCCAAAATTTATTGCTTTTTTTCTATTTTTGTGTAAAAATATTAATGCGGTTCACAGAATACATATACTGGCCAAGTTTCAACAGTATAGCTCTTATAGTTTCGGAAAAAAGTGGCCGTGACATACGGACGGACAGACAGACAGACAGACATGACGAATCTATAAGGGTTCCGTTTTTTGTCATTTGGCAACGGAACCCTAAAAACTATACATATCTCACATACGGCTTTCAGATACTATTTTTTTTTTCCAAATGGGAAAGTATTTGTTGGTCATACTAAGTGTATTAAAATATTACGTTAAATATATCGAAATGTTTCTTTTCTCTTGTTGCTTTTCATTAGATAATAAATTTCCTCATTTGAAAGCAAAAAAACAGGTTATTTGGACAAAAGTCAACTTAAGTATTTAGATATGTAAATAGTAAAGCAGAAAAACAAGTGGTGTGCAATTGAAGAGGCTTATGTCCAGCTGTGGACTGCGATAGGCTAATGATGATGATAATACTTTATTATTGACAAAAATATAACTTCTAAACGAAAAAAGCTGTGATAAAAGATTAGTTTATAACAACAAGTCCTCATCTAACACCTAGATTTAAACAAAAAATTCCTTAGGACTTACGAGAAAATTTATGTTCCAAATATTTGTTTTCTCCTGGTTACTCATGTAGGCCTACACTTATTACGAACGGCAAACAAATATGAACGTCATAAATTATTCACTAAATCTTACATAGTAATAACATGTTCGGTTTCGTAGAACCATTATTTTACGGACTTGTCGTCATTCTCGTATATTTTGGGATACAGTTCAAGCAGAAGCACTTTTATTTTGGCCTATGTTAGGCCTTGTAACATGAATAGAAACATATTTATATGACTTTTAAGACTTCTTACTTAGGCCTACAGAACCATTTTGTTTTGGTTATTGTAGTGCTTCTTTTTTATTTGAGATGATTGTAGTTTGGTAACTGCTGCCTCGTTGGTTTAGTGGTTAGCGTATGCGACTGCTAATCAAGAGGTCTCGGGTTCAAATCCCGGGTCGGGCCAAAAAGTGTTTTTGGGATTTTCTTATGAAATTCCTAATAGCTGCCCGGAGTTTGGAAATTTGGCGGTGATGGTGCCTCGGAGAGAACGTAAAGCCGTCGGTCCCGGTTGTCATGAACATCTATGGCAATCGTTATTGGGAAGTCAGTGCCCTCAAATATACTGACTACTAGTTCAATCTTCGAATTTCAATTCTCCCTTAGGGTTGCGGAGGTCCGATGCCAGTCGCTCCGTGGAAAAACTGAAATTCAGGTAAAACCGTTTGAACTAGTAGCCGACCCCAAATAAACTTGGGAATAATGACTAGGAGGTTGATTGTAGTTTGGTAACTACAGACTTTGACGTTACTGAATTGTAAAGAGGACTATGTTATATGCTTTGCTGAATTGTCTGCACTCACAATGAGTATGACAACTCCTCTCTTGAAACCTGCTTAAGCTTTCCATCAGATAGAGTACAACTTTGGTAAGTTAAAATATATATAAAAACACATTGGTTGAGGATCATATTTTTTTTATAGAAAACCTATCACTTTATGATTATGTCGATGTTATTTTCTACGTTAGAGAGTCTGTATGATTATTTGTGGGTCAATACTCTTTTTCTGTAAAATGCTTAACGGCAGCAAGTTGACATTTTCATCAAATAATGTTGTATAACTTTAAAATAATAATAATATCACAAATTATTCAAAATTCCTCAAATAAATTTAAATACCTACCATTTCATAACTACTATTAAAATTAATAAATTAGTACCAAAAAAGACAATCTCAGACCATATTTAAAACAATTGCATTGAATCAAAAAACTGTGAGTAACATCAATCTTGAAACCATATTGTTGAGTCCATCATATAAACTTTTAGTATAAACTAATAAATAAGCTGCAGTTATGACTTGCCAACTAGAAGCTTCGACAATGATGAGTTTGCCGAACGAGTTATATGGCTTGCACGTCATCAAATTGTGCTTTTACGATTCATTTATAGTACCTTACAGGTCGTTATATCAGTTAGAGTATCTTCTAGGATAGCAGTTTTGTAGAAATAGGTTCACAACAATATGTTCAGCTTTTCTCTTACCAGTCGTTAGGTAAACTATACATATTTAAATAAATAAATGTTTCGGACTTCTTACACACAACATCATTTAGTCCCAAACTAAGCATAGCTTGTATTAGTAAAACTTTAGTAAAATCACTGATATTTTTTTTTTGTAAATACATACATATATATTATTGTACATAGTAAATACCCAGACTCCGAAACAAATATTTGTAGATCACACAAATATTTGGTCCAACCCGGGAATCTAACCCGAGACCTCTGGATCAGCAACTGCATATGCCAACCACTAGACAAATAAGGCAGTCATGAACAGGTATTTGGAACCATTGTTATTCTAGTTTTGTTAAAATGACAAATAAACCGGTTTATTAAGAACAGCATTGCGGCTTTACACCTAATGGGTACATTAATACATTAATTCTTTTGTTGCTCTCATCTTGAGCTCAACAATTTATTTCTCCATCTCAAACATGAGGTTTGTTATTCAATTAAAATAAGTCTATTCTAAAGTTATAACCATTCTTCCTGTTACATTTCTCTAAAGTCTTGCTGTAAGTGGTAATAACCTATTGTTTCATCATCACCTTCATCATCATCAACAGCCTTTAACAGTCCACTGCTGGACATAGGCCTCTCCTTTGAAAGGAGGTTTTGGCCTACTATACCACAATGGCCAGACGGGTGGGTAAAGGGTTTGTTTCAAGTTTTCCTTCTCTTGGCAGTGATGTTAGCTGCTTATTTTGTTACTTTAGTCGCCTCTTACGACACCCATGGAATGAATAGGGGTGGTGACACTTTGTATTCTTAGTCCGTCACCACCTATTGTTTATTATTTGTTCTTTATCTCAAATTTAATATCATCACTATTTTACTCCTGTACATTTCTCCGTCACCCCAAAGCCATAAACTAGTTCCAACATCATAAATTCCACTATCCACATCCTAATGATATCTTTTAAAATAAAGTTTTTATTTAAATAATTTACCGTCACTGCTTTGAACCCATAATCGTATAATGCTAAACACGCTTTATAAAACAGTTTTATATGTATATTATATTTGCTCCTTTACCTGCTCAAAACACTAAAAAACACATTAACTGAACTTTGAGCGAGAAATTTTGCACGACATATTTCTAACATAAGTCTTTTAGCATACGCTTCTAAATATATTTCGCACTTACGAAACTTTTCTATAATATAATCGTAGTTACTTGAATAAAATTCTGAGTCATAATTTAGAAAATTCTCTAAGTAATGGTCTGGTTATGCAGTTTCTTTTATATTATAAGAATTTGCATAAGCTATGTGAGATCATAGTAAGTTGGACGGAAAAAAGCAGTTTATTATTTTCATCTTCGTCTTTTCTATGTTTTTACAAAGTTTAGGCGTTATTATAACTCATGCATTATATATTTAACTTATTTTGCTGAGCCAGTAATGATAGAATAATTGTAATTTAAAGTCAAAGAAAAGTAATTACACTGAGACTTAGCACTAATTTTATAAATATAAATCATTCAAGACCTATCTATATATCTATGTGTAGTATTTTTTACTTTTATAATCGAATGTTATTTGTAATGTAACTGTAACCTAGTTACGTTACAAATAGCATTCGATTTATCTTTCAGATTTTATAAGTATGCAGTCAAGAAATATTCTTCAACAGAATTATATTTTTAAGCTTCATTTCCATCTTCTTTGTTATTTTTCGTGCAGTTTACTTGCAGACTCAATTTCATCCACCTGTTTTCCAACTACCGTCCTACTCCCTACTTAGTTTAATATTGCAATATCATGCACGCTTGCTGTAATAATGGTAATTCTCTTCACGGCGGTTGTAAACGACTGTGATGTTGGTTTAATTTGAGGTAGTATACAACAGGCGAATATACGATTGCTGTGTCAAATTGCTATTGATGAAATACATCAATGAATATTTGTGTATCAATAGACTCCAGTGATGCAATTTTTATGTATTTCCCATTCCCATTATTTGTACTCCCCATTCAACACTTCTCATTTTCTATAATCTAGCTTTTTTCTTTCCCTCGTTTTGAATTATCTAATCTAATAATAAATCTTGAGGTTTCTAATAAAAAAATTTCTAAACTGAATAGTTTGCGCCAGGGACACTTCCAAAGTGGAAAAATGTCTGCCCCCCCCCCCCCCTGTAACTTCTAAAATAAGAGAATGATAAAACTAAAAAAAATATATGATGTACATTACCATGCAAACTTCCAACGAAAATTGGTTTGAACGAGATCTAGCAAGTAGTTTTTTTTAATACGTCATAAATCATAAACCGCAATTTAAATTTCTTTGAATCAAAACACTATTAATAAAACATTGATGAAAGTTACAACGAACTACAAAACTTTTATATGATGTTACTTGCTGGTACGGAACCCTTCATGGGCGAGCACGACTTGCACTTGGCCGCTTTTTTTATCTCATTTGTCACAAAAAAAAATGATGTTCTAAGATTATTCTGCGTTTCACGCTAGATATACTCATAAAAGGGTTGCTATCAAATTTGGTTATTTATTGAAAAGATTCAATGATTCGTTTGGTAATTCGTTTTCATTGGTCATTTAAATCAAGTGAAACAGAAAACAGAAAGGTTTGAAGAGACTCTGGATTCTTTGAAATTCGACTTTAAAATCTAAATATTTTATTTCCTCTTCTTCCACATTTTATGGATTTTAAGTTAATTTATTAGATTATGGAATATTGCTGTAGCAAAATTTATTTTCTGTAATTATTACGTTCCAAAATATAAATGATATTTTAGTGTTATAATATGTGTATAAATTGTACTGTTTGAAATAGATATTACAAATCTATATCTATACTAAACTTGCATCAAGAATACATTTTTAATGTTTGTTTCTGTTTGTCTGTTTCTTCTCGCTAATCTTTGGAATTGCTGGACTGGTTTCGACGTGAATTTCACTAGGAAATAACTGATGATATTGGAAACAAGCACTCGACCAGCGTGGGGACTTATGGCCTTAACCCTCTCCTGAGAGAAGACCCGAGCGTAGCAGTGGGACATTATGGGTTGTTGATTGATAGGGAATATCTCAAACTACTTGTTTTAGACTAACTTCGTTACCATTACCTTTGCACCTTTACAACAATTACCACAATTGGCGCCATGAAGCTCATGTAGATTAGTACTAAAAATGTGTATTTTTTTTACAAAATCGTTTTTGGATATTGATGAGAAAAGGAGTAACGATATCCGCACCAAAGTAAATCGCAAACATTCATCATAAGTTGCTTCTACCCTCAATCTACGGCCACATCAAAGCGGACAAACCGTTTAAGTAAATCACTAACTATAAGCTTACATCGCCGAAGTTGGCGAGCCGAAAAAACTTGGATACCAGCAATTTGCCAAACTACAACAATTTGTTTGCGTGTCAAATGATGATGATATTATCCTGGGGTTGGTTTCTCCGCTTTGTGTAACATATAATGCTTATAGCTTGGTTTACTTATGATTTCTGGTATTATTAGAAAATCTAGTTACATTATGTATTACATGAATTTATTTTATGTATAAATGCATGACTGTGGTACAGAATTTGTGTTTCATTCGATTATTTTAATTATTCGTGTTCGTATCGTGGAAATAATAGAGTATGATAACACATTGAAAAGTTAAGAACAGGACTCTTAGCCAGGACAGTATATCATCATATACTGTTCTTAACAATCATGTTAAAATAGTCCCCCCATTCGGGCCTGGGGGAGCGGATGGAACGGTCCGCATCGATTCCGATTGCCAAACGTAAAACTTTTCGAATTCCCATTTGTTCTTGAAAATTGAACTTCTTTTCAAAACAAAAACTCCCGCACTAGAAATAAATTCCTGTGTCGAGGGGGACTTAGGACAAAGAATACCAAGACACAAAGAATTCAGGATCATATTTAGTAATATCCCGGGTAGGATGCTACCACAACACTTGGCGCAGCAGGAAGTGGCGTGGCGATTGCTTGAACTAATAACAAATTCCAAAATGTCCATTTCACGTTTTAGTCTTCTGCTAAATATCAATCAGTGCGGTGAACTACATTATGGCGGCCTATTCAGGTGCAACTTTATCATCTGTTATAATTACTTCTACTTATCTTCGATATTTTCTTGATCTATCGATGAGTTTCCTGATTTTTACTTTATGTCCAATAAGTGTTTTAGCAGCCGACATTACACAAAAAAGATTGAATGACTCACATAGACAAATAGACCAAAGACAAATAGAAGAAACTTACAAATGTATTATTTATTGTAATTTATAAATTTATTGTAATTTATTATAATTACAATAAATAATACATTTGTTAGTTTCTTCTATTTGTCTTTGGTAGAAGTAAAATTACAGGCTTTTGTTATTTTCATCAGTCGTTAATTAAAATGTTTGTTTTAGTAATTAAAATCAATTGTACCTACAGAGAGATAACATGTATGTATATTTATATTTATTTCAAATCAAATCAATTAATAATTCCTACCTATACTTTAAGAGTAAGGTTTTAATCACCTTAGAGTACTGGAGTGAATGGAAAACGTATCCAGATTGAGTGAATAAATAAAGTAAAACTCATACTCTGACTTACTTACGGGTATTTTGACTTGTTTTATTTGAGTAAGAACATCGAATGATGATAAGTTGTGCACATCGAGATAGAGATCCGGATTCAGATGTTACTGTGCACCAAAACTTCACAAAGTTTCTGACTCGTTGCTCTTTACTTTGCCTATAATTTACTAGGTACTATGTTCAAGTTTTAGTGACAGTTCTTTATGTATTATAAGCATCAAGTCTTATTTTCTTGATAGAAAATTTTGGCCTAACTTCAGCTCGACCTGAGTCGATGAGAGAGATGGCTCCAGAGACTCAAATGCCCTCTCATCCTAATTCAATAAATATTGTAAAAGTAGATATATTTATTTATCCTTCCTTTACATTCTAATTACTAAAACGGTTATCACCTGGTACTATATTCACGTTATAAGGGGACAAAACTAAATAATTTCGGTTCTTTCATAAGGTAGGTTAACTAAATAATTAGTCGTTGCTGATAAATACTATTGTAACTTAAATAACATTGCATTTGGATACAACATTACTTTGTAATTAAACAGAAAATGGTATTAACTCTCTTCGATGTTACACACTCATCATCATCATCATCATCAACAGCCTTTAACACTCCACTAGGCTTCTACTTTGAAAGGAGGTTTTGGCCTACTATACCACGCTGGCCAGACGGGTTGGTAAAGGGTTTGTTTCAAGTTTTCCTTCTCTTGGCCGTGATGTTAGCTGCTTATTTTGTTCCTTTAGTCGCCTCTTACGATACCAATGGAGTGAATAGGGGTGGTGACACTTTGTATTCTTAATCCGTCACCACACGGACAGCACATTACACATCGCGTCTTTCATAACTGAAACCTAGGAAAAAGTAATACAATGATGACGAAAGCGTTTCCATACAATAAATTCTAGCTTGCCATCTTACGAAATAGCATAAAAACCACATACATCAACCATACTACTAAATCGATACCGCCATAAAACACGATCATAGAAAATGATTTTGCCGGTCAGAATTTCCATACGTCCAATGTAAGTAATACATATAGTAAGGGTCTAAGGATAGTTCCTTGAGGGACCCTTTTAAGGGCACCAATAAATCAAACCTTAATGGAGTATGTAAGCCTTTCATGGAGTGTATTTGCATAATATTTTTGAATTTCACAGTTCGTAAAGGTTTGGATATTATACTGATCGTCACTTGAATAGCAGCAACCCGGAGTTTGAAAGTTTGTTTGTCATGAACATCTATGGCAATCGTTATTGGGAAGTCAGTGCCCTCAAATATACTGACAACTAGTTCAATCTTCGAATTTCAGTTCTCCCTTAGGGTTGCGGAGGTCCGAAGCCAGTCACTCCGTGGAAAAACTGAAATTCAGGTAAAACCGTTTGAACTAGTAGCCGACCCCAAATAAACTTGGGAATAAGGCTAGGAAGATGATTAATCGTCACTTGACACGTTGATGTTATGGAACTTATTATACTAAATGTTTTCTACTGTTAGATTTAACTAACCTTTATCTCTATATTACATTGCCAAAGTAGACCGTGGATTCAATTCCCTCCCAAATTTTATTATTATGTCATGGTTACTGTGACTGATAACATTTGTTCTGTTTTTAGAATTGACAAGAACTTTTATTCTGAAATGTAACCGCCTGGTTGACGGTAATGCCAAGCTACACTAGACTGAACGGTTGCCCTAGTACTTTGAGCAGTTACCACGCCGTTAATGTTAAGTGTAGGTGTTTCTATGTGTTATTTTCTTGTATGTTTGTTAAATCCCCTGTGACACAGGAATATATTCCTAATGCGGGAGTTATCTTAAAAAAAAGAATAACAATAATTTTATGTACAATAACCCATTAACCCTAATATCATGCAAAAGTAGGAGTATAATTATAGTCTGCAAAATTTAGTTTTTTTTTTGAAATCGGTTATAATTTTTTTATCTAACAGTTTGACGTCTGAGCCAATGACTCATTACACGCTTTATATTAGCTTCATCCGTGTGTTTATTTGTAACCTACTCCTTTGGGTGCGATTTTGACCCACTCTAAAAGTTTAGATTTCATTCAAACTTTATAGATTTATCGAGGACCAATGACAATACACTAATTTGAAAAAAAGAACACAAAAAAATGTTTAAACAAATTCGTCTTTTTTAGTCTAGAAAAATAAAATAAAAAAAACTAAACAAACACGCTTTTAAAACTAAAAAGTAGAAAAAAATAATGTATAAAAGCGTGGGGTGGTTTCCGAAAATATTTCAATAACGTCACCCCACGTTTTGTTACATTTTAGTTTATAAGCGTGTTTGTTTAGTTTTTTAAAACTATTTTGTTTGTGTCATATTATTATCGCTGCTATAAGTTGTCATATACAATACCGTTCGTGTTTCGAAAGGACTGCTTACCTGTAATGAAAGAAACAATATTTAGAGTTAATAATTCATGTTATTCATTAAACAGACACAGATAATTACTCTAAAAATAAACAGAGTAATTAATTGACAGCCTCGGTGGTGCAGTGGTAGCGTAGCGACTGCTGTGCTTGAGGTCTCGGGTTCAATACTCGGGTAGGACAAGATTTTTGTGTGATCCGCAAATATCATAATTATATACAATAGGATTAGCAAGCTGAAGTGGCAATGGGCTGGCCATCTTAGCCGCAGAACGGACAACTGTTGGGGTAAACGTGTTCTTGAGTGGAGACCGCGTATCGGCAAAGGTAGTGTAGGACGTCCACAGGAAAGGTGGAGTGATGATTTGCGCAAGACGGCTGGTAGGAGCTGGATACGAGTAGCCGAGTAAGTGGCGTGCAATTGAAGAGGCCTGTGTCCATCAGTGGACTGCGATAGGCTGATGATGATAATGATTATGAAACCGCAAATATTTATTTCGAAGTCGGGTGTTTTCTATGTTTAATATGAATGTATTAGAATTTATGTCAGTTGTCTCAGTACCCAAAATACAAATTCTTTTTAGTTTGGGACTAGAAGGCGTTTTGTGTTATGATATCCAAAATATTTATATTTACTTCTGAAGATCTGAGTGTATTAAAAATCTTACCCACAAAAGGGAAGAATATAATATACATTTACCATTTGTCTGAATAGCAATCTCACACTAATTTATATTGTCTTAAAGACGATTGTGGCATATATTATTTCGTTCAGATACGACTTGGTCGTGGAGATTCTTAGCTTAGCTTACACGAATATGTTTAGTCATTAGGGATTGTCTTGGGTTTATCTTGGTATTAACCAAAGCTGTTTATGTTTTGACTGCCTCGTTGGTCTAGTGGTTAGCGTGTGCGGCTGCTGATTAAGAGGTCTCGGGTTCGATTCCCGGGTCGGACCAAATATTATTTGTGTGATTCACAAAAATTTGTTTCGGAGTCTGGGTGTTTTCTATGTATAATATGTATGTATTTACAAAAAAAAAGTATGTTTATGTATTTATATTAGTTGTCTAGTACCCATAACACAAGCTCTGCTTAGCTTGGGACTAATATAGAAAAATATATATAGAACAACATTATATATAGAAAAACACTCCGAAACAAATATTTGTGAATTACACAAATATTTGTCATGACGGGAATCGAACTTTTTGATCAGCAGTACCTAATACGCTAACCACTAGAGTTCACTAGACCAACAAGGCAGTCAACAGTCAAACAAGGCAGGCAGTATAAAAACAAGTTCAATATTTCAGTACGACAAAGCTTTTACGGGTATATAGCTGAGTACACTATTAGTATTGTATTTAAATAAATGAATTAAAAATTACCTAATCTAAATTTAAATTTTTGAATTTGCTTTTTCCCAACAACCAAACATAAATCACCGAACCCTTTGTTTTAAATATACAAATGAACGGTGCTTCTTTTAATTCAGGCCTATTTACATTTAATATTGAAAAGGATTAAGATCCCAGTTGTTTTGTTAATGTATAAGAGAAAGTTTTGTAAAAGCTACCCCTTAAACGACAGTTCCGTTTAAGTGGACATTCTCTGTAATATAAAAACTTTGACAGTTAGCAAGAAAGTGGAATAAAAAGTGCTGTTAAACTATATAATAGTATAAAACGATTAGATCATAAATATTTATAATGTATTACTAGTGTGGAGGAACGGAAATCGTGTCCCTCCAGCATAAAGGGAGGATCCTCCAACCAGGCGAGGAGATCATGCCTGGTGGGCCACTGCCCGACAGTTGATGTTGGGATGTTGTATATATGCTAATCGGCGCGAGAATTTCTCTATCGCGATTCAGAATTAGTAGTTACTCCGTATAGTTCATATTCTGTGTTTCTTCGTTGTATGGCGCTGCTGTATGTGGAAGTCGCCTTTGCGGCAAGCAAGCGCAAGCGAAATATTATGTATTATTATTACGTTATATTATTATATTAATATATGTTATATTATTACGCTATTGTGTATTAGTATTTGTATTTAAGTTTAAACGGAGATGTTTTGTGTTGATGGGTATCAACGCTGACTCGGCATAACGTCTGAAAAATGATATGAAGAGATCTAGTACGTCGATTTAAAAAAAAACACTAAATTTATCCTTACTAAATCCTTATAAACGCGAAAGTTTGTGAGTATGTATGTATGTTTGTTGCTCTTTCACGCAAAAACTACTAAACTGATTTGGATGAAACTTTACAGTGATATAGCTTTTATATCAGAATAACAAATAGGTTACCTTTTACTGCATTAATTGAAATACCTGCGGGCGTAGGCACGGGAGAAAGCTAGTAAATAATAAATAAATAACTCATTCTACCTTTATTGATGACTACATGTACTAATTTTATTGTTTTAGGTACGTTGTTTTCGAACTTGTTATTTAATAATTATATTAAAAAATGGAGATCTGTTTTCATTTAAGTAAAGAGGTAAAACAAAACTTATGAACTTACTTATGTTTTATACCGCTTTTTTTTTATAAAAACAATTTGGTATTAATTTACATTAATACTTCTTGGTACTTAGTTCTAATAACCTACTTGAAAGAAAAAATAAAGAAATATTAAAAGTAAGCTTCCAACTGCATCATCAGATCAGCTCTATATCATCATAATGTCGCATTATCACGCCATGTACGAGTACATACATTCGAAATTTCAGCTCAATCAGAAGCTGGCAAGTTTATCAAATTTAACAAGCCAGAAATCAATATAGAAAAAAGTATAGGTAAAACTAAAAAATATAAAACGAAGCATTTTAATCAGTCCCTAATATTGAATATTTGAACCCCATCAATATTAAATGACGCTTTATTTCTTTAAACTTTAAAGAATATATTAAATATTTCGTACGATCCTACGACTCACATATAAAACAAAAGAGATCAACACACTTCGTAAACTTCAGACGACCATTAAACCAAACGTTCCTCATCCCGTATAATATGGAAAGCTCTTAGAAAAGATTGCTTTAACGCTGTAACAGCTCATAGGAACCGCAAGGGTACCATAAGCAAATATACAAAGCCATTGAAATAAAGTGGCATCCCAAAAAATTAGAAACAAATTTTGAATTATATAAAAAGGACGAAATGCTAAAGCGGCTATTGAAAATATCATTATACATAAAAGACAAGAAAAATCTCTTTTTAACGGCATGTTCGCTGTTCATATAGTCATTGTTCTTTTTTGTTGGGGTCAACTGTATGCCGTTTTGTTTTATAGATCGTTGTTCTCTTACTTATTCATGAACTAAATTGTTGATACGGTTGAATTTCTGGTTAGCAAATAAAAATTGTGTGTGATTTTGTTCGAGCATCGTTCGTATACAATCCTATGAACAATTCATTTAGTTATTCGAATAAAATCTTTTATAAGCAATTATGTTACAGTATAGTAGTTCAAGTAACCAAAACTATCAATAAAACTCGGAATAAAATAAATCTACTGTAAGGATTACTGCTTTTGTTATGCCAAATAATAGAAATTCATATAAATACCTACTTCTATTTTGTTTTCAGATTCAACAGAAACATAGATCAAAATGGTAGGGAGTAGCTATAGGAAGACGTTTCCCTCTGTCAAAGCATAAGACAAATGACAGAATATGTTTATGTCATCACCATCATCATCAGCCTATCGCAGTCACTGCTGGACATTTATGCCTATTGCGCTTCTCGCATCCAGCTTCTACCAGCCATCTTGCGCAAGTCGCCATTTTACCTGGCCTGTGGGCGTCCTACACTCCAGAAGCTATATAGAACACCGGATTAGCAAGCTAAAGTGGCAGTGGGCTGGCCATATTAGCTGCAGAACTGATGACCGCTGGGGTAGAAGAGTTCTGGAGTGTTTATGTGTGTGAGTAAAATTTGGCAGGGCAGCAACAGCGGGACTTTATCAGTTGTTGATGATGTGTGTAAAACTCGGATTTTTGTTTTAGTTGTTATCCCTCCGAGTTCATATTTACAGGTTGTTTTTGTTCGTGTGTCTAAAATGTGTCTGTGTGAAGATTTAGCCGTGCCAATAATGATAGACTATTTTGAATCTGAAAAAATAATAATGAAAATACCATATGAACAGAAAAGACTGTACAAATAATAAATAAGTACAATAAATAATTAGAAATCTGCCAAAGATTTAGCTCCAAATTGAATGTAATTCAAAGAAGTACTGACAATAGTGCCAAGAGTAATAATGAATTCATAAAATTGTGCAATTTCGAAGTGAATAAAGCCCGTAGTAAATATGCAAATGATTCAAAGTACTAACTTGGGGTTTCACAATAAAACGGGGCAATGTTTCATCACAAGTATTGCGTGGACTGTTTATTAACAAGAAAATAGTTATATTGAAGTTTAATTGTGTTTCGTTTTATGATTCTAGTGTGCGAGGATAGTCTATCTTTACTACATCCCTACTTCCCTACTAATATCATAAATGCGAAAGTAACTCTGTCTGTCTGTCTGTTACGCTTTCACGCCTAAACCACTGAACCGATTTTGATGTAATTTGGTATGAAGATAGAACTGAACTTGTAGGACATAGGCTACTTTTCACCGCGATAAACGACATACACGCGGGCGGAGCTGCGGGCGAAAGCTAGTTATACATAAACTCGTTTGTATGTCGATTATATGACATGTCCTTTCTCACCTCCTCGCGTCGTTATCCTCATTACTGAGGGTTTTGATACTCTAGTTGTGGGATGATCCTGTCACGAACAATTGCACACCACCTGTTCCTCTCCTTGGGTGAATAAAGAACGTTGTGCAGGTTGATGTCCAAGGCCGACCGGATCTAGTTAGTCCACCTGATAGGACTACGTCCTCTTGGGCTTTTGCCGTCGACGCCGTATATAAAATAAAATGCCATAAACAATGTAACCAAAAATTTTAAAAACATTGGTTGGAAAAGAGTGTCCATGGAGTTTCTTGTCTGTTCTTCTCCATAGGATCTACGAGTTGAAACAGACAATTAGCTTCACGGCTGACTACTGACTAGTGCTAGTGCTTGATAAATATAATGGATGATCATTATTCGAACAGGTTGCACTGACACTGGGCACTAGATTGAAGTTAATTTTGACTGTCTATATATGTCTTGTATTTGAAAACTGATTTTATCCACCTAAAAACAGGCAGATTCTTCGCTTCTAAATTTAATTACAAGTTTAGTAAAAATATTTAAAAAAAACCTATTAATAAAAAATATAGGTTTACACACTTTGTTGCCTATTCATTTAAAACACAATTCGGGCACCAATAAGGCGATTCACACACTGGTGACGCGCATAGGCGCGAGGCAGCAGATCCCGCGCGCGGCGGCGGAGGAGCAGATCTGCCTCTTCGAGCAGATTTTACAGGGTTTGTACGCGGCCCGCACCAAACTAAAGGTAACTTTCCGTTTGGTGGTCGACGTCTGTATTCTTTGCATTTCATATGCCAAATTGCTGTGCATTGTTCAATTTCGTATATAAATCTATCCCTGACCAGATCCATCGTGAGTAAGTCCTTAAAGCACGAAAACAGACGTTTCAAAAGTGCCATTGTATTGGTTTATTTGAAATAAAAATGGTTTGATTTGATTTGATTTGACCTTTTCGGTGACCATGAGTCCTTCCTCAAAGATCAAAATATCTATGACCCAAATTTAATTGAAAACAGTAGCCGTAAAAGCGAAACAGACGTATAGATAGGCAGAGAGGGTTCTTTTCGAATTTAGAATATTAATTTAGATTAAATAAATATGGAACCAAAAAAACTATTTTCGGAGTTGTTCTATGTTACAGTAATTTTGGGGCTTGACACGCCATAACAAGTTCCTTAAACAATAATAAAGTCATCATCATTATCAACAGCTTTTGCCAGTCCACTGCTAGACATAGGCATCTCCTTAGAAAGGAAGTTTTGACCTTACTATACTACGCTGGCCAGTTCTGCGTAGTTTGTCCCTTAGTCGCCTCATACGACACCCACGGGATGTATAAGGGTGGTGGAAACTTCACCACACTGACCGATGCTAAAGAAAATTTTAAGCCCTCAATTTTCCTTTTCAAAGAAAATTTAGCCTTAAAGGATTGAGGTCCAGATGAGTGTAGATCACTGTATACTCCATTTCCACCCGTTAATGTCAACCTTTTGAAGATTGACAACAGAAGAACACAAAAAGGACTTTTCGTGATACTTAGGTAATAAAGTTTTATATGCTAGACATAATATAAAAATAATGAGCAATATTTTAATCGCGGTAAAAAAATATCTGTTTTTCCTCAAGAATAATAAAATATCTATATGCAAAATTTTATTGAAATTAGTATTACGACTTTGCTGTGGACGCGTAATAGACAGATAGATATATAGATTTACTTTCGAATTTTTAACATTAATACTAAAAAAAGTAAATAGTATGCCTTGTAATCAAATATTTGATCTCCATTATTCAGACCTACGTATGTACATACATATATATGTACCTATGTACTCAGATCGGTCCTATTTTCATTTAAATGTTGCCAGTTTTATAGAATGAACTCCTCTGTGGTAAGTAATTAAATGCATATTCGTATTAAACAAAACCCGTGTAACGTACAAAAGAGATTTCGATTTTAAAATACAGTGAGTCACCGGCTTGTTAAAAGTTATTTTGGAGAACAGAGGGATTGAAATCGGTAGACCTGAAGTAAGGCGATTCACACACTGCCCCGCGCTCCGTTGCGTAGCGCGGAGTGGCAGCTTTTAATATTGTATGCAAGTACATCGATTAGTATAGAAAACACGCTAGGTCCAACACACCAAAAACGCGCCACGGTGCGTGAGCGCGTGCCGCTAGCAAATTCTGCCGCCAGGCGCGTATGCGCGGGACGGACCGCAGCAGTAAACACATTAAGCTCCGCGGTGTCGCGCCTGTTTTCGTGCTTTAAGGACTTACGATGGATCTGGTCAGGGATAGATTTATATACGAAATTGAACAATGCCCAGCAATTTGGGATATAAAATGCAAAGAATACAGACGTTGACGACCAAACGGAAAGTAACCTTTAGTTTGTTGCGGGCCGCGTACAAACCCTGTAATATCTGCTCGAAGAGGCAGATCTGCTCCTCCGCCGCCGCGCGCGGGATCTGCTGCCCCGCGCCTATGCGCGTCGCCAGTGTGTGAATCGCCTTAATGGTACCCAAATTGTGTTTTAAATGAATAGGCAACAAAGTGTGTAAACCTGTATTTTTTATTAATAGGTTTTTTTTTAAATATTGGTACTAAACTTGTAATTTAATTTAAAAGCGAAGAATCTGCCTGTTTTTTAGGTGGATAAAATCAGTTTTTAAATACAAGACATATATAGAAACAGTCAAAATTAACTTCAATCTAATGACCAGAGTCAGTGCAACCTGTTCTAATAATAATCATCCATGATATTTATCAAGCACTAGACCATAACGACTGTTGTCTTATAATAACAACCGGGACCGACTGCTCAACTTGACCTCAGATCACGGAGATGCCACTAACGGTGACCTATCCAGGTACTGACCACGCCGTCGTCGCTTATTATTTGTGGTTGGTCGTCGTCGTCGTCGTCGTCGCAGTAGTAGCTCATAAGCACTATCAACAACTCGTAACGTCCCACTGCTGGGCTTAGGTATCCTTTCAAGAGAGGATTTCTGGTCATATGAGTGCTGTGATATTATTGATTTATATTTAATATATTAAATAAAAACAAACTATTAATTTTCATTTTATTACATTTGCCTACTTTAATGTTTTGTAAGTTATTGATAACCGCTCCGAGGCCGAAATAAATGATATCAGCGCCATTACCATGAAATATTACATTACAATAACTTTACTATTAACGTCAATATGTGCTGTTTGCGTCATTTGCTTGTATAGCCATTACGATATATATTTTGTGAGACAGCTTCTGAAACTACTAAATTGAATCTAGAAAATCTTTCTTTAGTGAGATGATTAAGGTTTGTTACATATGTAATACCTACATTTTGATTTATATTCATTATTTTAACAAACTAAGCGCATGATTACACGGTTGACCATCACTGGGATTGGGCAACTACTTAAACAATTTTTTTATAGCGGTTGCTACATTGCATCCTACTACGCTAAGTGTTGTGAGTACAAACTCATTCTATTCAGTTCTATTGTTAAAAACTCTTCATCATCATCATCGTCATCAGCCTATTGAAGTTCACTTAGGGTTCCATTTATATCTATTAGGCTCATATCGGAAAATAATTTAACATATAAATACATACCTATTAATACCTTGTTCTTTTCCTTATTAAGATTCAGGTAGCAAAGTAAAGAAAAACAGAGAGAGTGGAGCTCAGAACCAATTTTCGGTGGAAGTTTGCATGGTACATCATTTATTTTTTTTAGTTTTATCACTCCCTTATTTTAGAATTTTAGAAACCTCAATATCATTTTTGAAGACTTATCCATAGATACCCCTACTTTGAAGACTTATACACGTATGGGTTTGATGAAAATATTTTTTTTGAGTTTCAGTTCCAAGTATGGGGAACCCCAAAATTTATAGATTTTTTTCTAGTTTTGTATGAAAATTTTAATGCGGTTCACAGAATACATCTACCTACCAAGTTTCAACAGTATAAGTTCTTATAGTTTCGGAAAACAGTGACTGTGAAATATGGACGGACAGACAGACAGACATGACGAATCCATAAGGGTTCCGTTTTTTGCCATTTGTCTACGGAACCCTAAAAATGATCGGGCCTCCGGTCTAATACTCACCTACTAAAGACGACGGCACGAATGCTGTCATTTTAGGTTGGTCTTCCAACGCTCCATTCCTGTAGGTACTCGGCGAAAGTTAATCACAACCTTTTGAAAGTGCGTATTGAACTTTCAACCACCATTTATCATAATTCATTATCTCAAACAAAGGTTAATCAAAACAATTTTCTTGAACTATGCAATTTGTGGACAATTGCATTGTTACCTTTGTCCTGCAAGGGTTGAAAATAAAATCCTCGGCGTAACCCTCCTTGTTCGTGTTAAACACAGTACTTTAATATAACCAGGTGTAAATAAAGTCAGACATTCAACAAAAGGTACACGTCCGGATAAGAGCGTTTTGGAAGTCCTGTCGCGTGACCTTTGTGTGGTACAAGTTATATACTTTGAGCGTTTATACTTAATTCACCAAATTATTCATATTTATTTTCAATGTTGTTATTTTGACAAAATTGATTTGAAATATGAAAAAAAAAGATAATGCATTTATTATCTATTTTTTTGTGGTCTGAAAAGTCTTGTTTTGGAGTCTGGGTATTTTCTATTAATAATATGCATGTATTTACAAAAAAAAGTATGTTTATGTATTTATATCAGTTGTTTAGTACGCTTATTAAAAGCTCTGCTTAGTTTGGGACTAGATGACGTTGTGTGTAAGATGTCCGAAATATTTAATTATTTATTTTACAACGTTAATTAGAACAACATAAATTTCCTCTTTCTCGAACTTGCTCATTGAAGCCCTGTGCTATATATAATTGAAGTTATAATGTATTCCAAAAAAAGTGATGTAATTTTTGAATAAAAATATGTATGTTTCATGACACATTTTTTTTTTAATATAACCAGTTATTAAACAAATTAAGATAAAAATGACAAAGTGCTCAAGAGAATCTCAAAATATTTAAATATTATTAGTAAGTTGGGTAGTTGCCCATGACGTTCAGAGCAAATAGGAGTAATGGAAGAAACTCTATTAACGCTACGAAAAATATTTCCAATATTTTTGTCAACTGTAATATTCGTAAAAGTAATTTTCAACATTCAGATTAATTTTATAATATAAAAGCTAATGCTACCATAACATCAAACATTAAAGCTGCTGTAGATGATGTAAAAACAAAAAATGTACGACTTGGTTTCTCATTTTTACCACAAAATGAAATCACTAAATATGAACGGCAAGGAAATGTGGTATTATTTATTAAGAAGGCAATGGAAAAGAAAATGATTTCAGCTATTGAAAGAAAAAACAAGATTATATCGGGGTTATTTTTTATATAAATAATTTTCAAGACTGTTGGAGACTCAATTGGGGCGGCTTGAGTGATATCAAAATTTGGTAGATATTAATCAAACTTTTAGTTGCTCTTTACTTAATTAATGAAATTGAGTCCAAACTGTTGATTATCTTGGTTTCAGAGATCGACTTTAAGTTGTATGTGTCAAGAACCGACAGTAGTGACTTACTGTTATGTGTTTTGTCTACTCGTTTGCATAAATATATTACACAAATATAAATGAAAGAATGTCACTTACGTCATCACTATCATCATCAACATTTTTAGGTCTCTTCTTAGCAAAGAGGCTTTGGCACGCTAGAAAAAAATTATAAACGTGATTACTTTAGACACTATCTCTTATAGATTGAGCAGTACCTTGTCTGAAATAAAACATCTATTAAAAACAGAAAATGCTTTTAATTATGCCTTACAAAACTGGACATTCGTTTCTGCTCAGGGGTCAAACAAATGAGAAATCAAATCGTAATACATGTGGATAGCGCGTTTTTCACATTGTGGTAATCTGCATACAAACTGTTTATAACAGAAAAAAGAAATAGGTTTCCAGTTAAGGTCATTTCTTATATATCGGATGCGTCGTCATGATTTTTGATTATTTATTTAGTAGTAGTAATAGTATGTAAGAAACTATTATGATAGGAGATTTTATTTCGCTCTTGCTGTTGATGAGGAACAGCTTAAAATACTTTGTACACTACTGAAAATATCTTCCGAAAGAGGTTTTGGGTCACATATCTGAATAGTTTTTTTTTAATTCAGCATATTAAAATAAAAGATCTTTACTATGATTTTTAAATTTTGCCACACGAAACATTTGTCTCTCGCTAATATTCAAACATTTTCTATAAAAAATAAATAAATATTTCGGGCATCTTACACACAACGTCATCAAGTCCCAAACTAAGCAGAGCTTGTGTTATGGGTCCTAAACAACTAATATAAATACATAAACATACTTTTTTTCTCAACACATACATATTATACAAAGCAAAACACCCAGACTCCGAAACAAATATGTGTGGATCACACAAATATTTGGTCTGACCCGGGAATCGAACCCGAAACCTCTTGATCAGCAGCCGTATGTGCTAACCACTAGACCAACAAGGCAGTCGATCTAATAACTGTGTTATCGGAACCTTGAACATTTCATTCATTTCCATTTCTTTTTACTATTGTCTAAATTAAATGTCATCAGCATTTAATTTTACCAGAACTATTTGACTTTCGTATTGAACTTACATAATTTCATCTAAATATTTATAAATTGCCAGTACACAAGTTTCCTTATATGTAAATTCTCGTGAAGGAAAACACAATCAACGGCCAAGTTAAAACGCCAACACAGCAGGGCTCTGCACCACACAAGCACATTATATGTTAATCAAGGCACTGGCCTGTTTGGAATTAGTTGGCGGTCCTTGGAACAAACATTGGACACCGCATTACCATGTTTATTGTGTCTATATACCCCAAAGGAGACCCTTTAACGACAGAGTCCCGTGGGCATCTAAAGGAGTTAGACAAACACATAGTAATGGTAGTATCGTCTCACAATTACATTAGTCCTTTATTTCAAAGACGAAGAAAGCGATAATCTTCTGATTTTATATTGATTCATCATCATCAATCATCATCATCAACTAATAATTAATAGTCCACTGCTTTACATAGGCCTCTCCTTTGAAAGGAGGTTTTGGCCTACTATACCACAATGGCCAGACGGGTGGGTAAAGGGTTTGTTTCAAGTTTTCCTTCTCTTGGCAGTGATGTTAGCTGCTTATTTTGTTCCTTTATTCGCCTCTTACGACACCCATGGAATGAATAGGGGTGGTGACACTTTGTATTCTTAATCCGTCACCACACGGACAACTTAAATTTATATAGATTAGAAATTCCTAATTATGAAACTAGTACTATCGCTATAACTAACATAAAACGTCAATAGTGGTGTCAAACGTTATCCTATAAAAGCCTTCAGTGAGCTCTGCCATTATTACTTGGCTTTAGTCTCTTCGTTTAACTTTTAGAGTCTCATCTCTTTGGAACTAAGCCAAAAGACTTTAGCTCACCATCTTGGGAAATTTGGTGCCTTGTTAGAAAATTGCGGAGTAAATAATCCCTTTCTTGACAGTAGGATTAATGTTTTTGTTACAGCAATAGAATTTTCTTTTGACATAAACATTTGACTTCCTAACGTGTCAGTATTATAAATATGAATATTTTTGTGAATATATATTTTCGACTAGCTGCACCCCGCAGTGCTACCCACGTTTCATTATGGTTGCTATGCAAGTGTGTTATGCATAGCAACCTGTGAAGTTTTGACAGGAGATAAACAGTGATACATTTTAAAATCTAAGATTTTATATATATATATATATATATATATATATTTATAATCACCTAGCTTTCGCCCGTTAATCTTGATTATTGCAGTAAAAAGTATCTGTGTTATTCTGAAATATAAGCTATATTTCTGTAAAGTATCATCTAAATCCGTTCATTATTTTTTGCGTGAAAGAGCAACAAACATACATACACACACACTCGCAAACTTTCGCGTTTATATTATTAGTAGGATTACGAAAGATTAATTTGGGATAGAGATATGCGATAGTCTAGAAAAGCACGTATTACCGTCTATACTAGATAATTAATTTACAAAGTTACCACCACTGCTAATGAGGTAAACGATCAAGAGAAGAGGTTCCATGTTAAGTTTCAATGCATAAGGATTTTATTATTTCTTATATTTTATTCCATTCTCCTTAACTTAAAGAAACATAATTAAGGCACTATCAAATTTGTTTCCCAGAAGCAAAAGATGAAGTACATACAACACGCAAAACAGACATTTTCGTAGATTTCTGCTTGCATAAAACTCAGGTAGTAGTATCATCTCTTTACACCAATGAATGTTTGGCGTAAATTACGCGACCAACTTGTATGTATACTAAAGTCTACGTGGGAAATATAATCTTAAAATTTCTCAAATCTCTCTGAAGAGATTTTTACTAAATGGAATTTTTAAATTTTACATTAATAGTGTTTGGAACTTTAATAAAAAATGTGGAATTATACATTATTCGTTTTAATGAACCTTTCATAACTTATTGATTGTAGTATTTTTTTATATGTCATTTAAGTATAAAGTTTAAAAATAGGAAAAGTATTTTTAAAATACACACATAATCATGTATTTGTATAAATTTTCAATAAAAATAATGTTTAATTGAATAAGTAATATAAATAAAGGTGGATAGTGATTCTGCCTACTAAGCCAGAGATTGTGGGTTAAATTTCCATATTGGAAAATATTGTGTCGTTTTATGTGACGGTCCATAATTTATTTATAATACATTTAGAAATATATATTCCTGTGGTGACGGAACAAAAATACTAATGACGACTGTCGACTATGTTGATTTAGAAATATATTAATGTTTTTTCTTAAAAATATTAGTGGATAGCAGCCTGTAGTAGGATTACTATTTACTGCGTGATTGAAGATGAAGAACATATGTGTATATGCTATGTACGTACTTTTAGACAAGAGCTCATTATAAATAACATCGGTTCTTAAAGAAACATAATTAAACCTAATATTTGTCAACCTCCGCAACAAAACTAACAATCCTCCTTTGTATATACATTTCTACAAATAAAATGTAATCACATTTTAGACAACGTGTCCTGAGCGAATTTCAGGAAAACCTCATTTTAATGAATGGGTTCAGGAGATGACATTAATCAAATTATGTACGGTGCCAAAAGGGTCTCGTTTAATCATAGGTATATGAAGTTAGGAGTTGAAAAAAGTTATTTAGAAAAGGATCCTCGCCAACACGGGAATTTGTTTTGATACGTGGGTCATTTGGAAAGCTCGTTTAACTTGTAAGAGACTTGTAAAATAACGAACAGTATTGCTTTAGTTATTATTTTATTTCATACAATACATATTTTGCTTCCGATTTTACTGAAGTATTTAAAACACCTGTAATATATTTTTTAGAGAAATCCAAAATAATTCACATAAAATGAATAAAATCCAGGACTGGGGGCCACCACACCACACAATGCAGACAGTGCAATATGGCGGCCTAGTGAAATGCTTACTCACGCCCCGTTTAAAGGAATCGGGATCATTGTGGGAAGGAGACATGTGAGCTGATAGTCACTTTTAGTTTTTTGAGTACTCGATACAGGAAGGCATAGTTTAACCGCTTATATAAGTAGTAGTAAGTACTCGTAAATATGAAATAAATTGCGAAATGTGCCTGCATTTAACTAGAAAAGCTCGAAACATAGTTATGAATTATGTATGTTTGTAAATAATTATGTACACATCAAAATGGGTAATCTGTTTTAAGTAACACCATGATGTGCGCGTCATATTGTCAACTACTAACATACTTATCTGGCAAGACAGACAAGAAATATTGAAATAAATACACACATTAATTAAATACAATAAATAACACTACAATAAATAATTAAAGTGTGGCAGTTTGTAATTTGAAACAAATAACTTAACAGTAAATGGATAATTATTAAAGTATATACGGTAATCACATAAATCATTTTTTTTTTATGTTAAGACAACTGTCTTATGTCTGCCTGTCTGTACGGCTAATCTGTGAAACGTCTGGACCAATTTCGACAGATTCATAGGTAATATTCTAGAATAATGATACTTAATATTCCTCGCAGTCTGATCTTCTTGTTTGATTCTTAGAACATAATCAATCATGCTTTTAATCATATTTTAGTATATTTTATAATAACCTATTATCTTTAAAAAATACTCATAGGCTACTTCCACCCACGCCGCAACTTACTCAAAATTGGTAAGCCGCAGACTATCTTGAGACACTGTAATTTTAGTAGTGAATTAGGGCTTAAGATCTTATTAAAATTCGAGACGTTGAAAGGAGGTCCTGAATCGATTTGAATAACACGACTAGGAATTGGAGGCAAACGAGATTGGAATTACAAGAGGTTTAAAATTTCTGATTCCGTTCTTTTTATTTCATTATTGGAGAAATCGCCTGCAGACGTACAAAAATCTATGGAAACTGCAATAACAAACAAACAACTGTATGAACTCATATTGAAATATCTTTTAATAAACGTCACTATCCTACTACATCTCAGAAGCGCTCTCTAAGTGATTAATAATAATCACCGATGGCAAGCAACGACTGTGCGATCAGTACCTGGATGGGTCGCGCATGTCGCGTTAAGCAGTCGGTCCCGGTTGTTCTTATAGGATAACAGTCCTAAAGCTTAGTTGGAGACCTTCGGGCAGTTTACAACGTCCAAAGGCAAGTTTACGTAGCCAAACCGTTGTCTTGCCAGTCCCCAACAATCACTGGGGAAGCGCCAGCGTGGAGATGTGTGGCTTTAACCCTCTCCTGAGAGGAGAACTGAGCTTACTATTGGGAAATTATAGGTTATTGATGATGAGGATCCTGTTGTAAGAAGCGACTAACTGAAGATACTACGTCACTGCAAGATAGAAGGAAAAATTTAAACAAACCCTGGTATAGACCATTCGGTCTGGCTAGTGTGGTATGGTAAGCCAAAACCTTCTTTGGAAGGAAAGGCGTATGTTTGGTAATAGATTTTTAAAAGCTAAACTACCAATTATAAAATGACAATAGCTATAGTCGTCACAAAATAAGAAGCCCGGTTTGAC
Source organism: Phragmatobia fuliginosa (assembly GCA_932526445.1). NCBI lineage: Eukaryota > Metazoa > Arthropoda > Insecta > Lepidoptera > Erebidae > Phragmatobia > Phragmatobia fuliginosa. Next base: position 18,384,778 of record OW052072.1, on the reverse strand, counting down.
ATTTGTCATCGTGGCGTAACTAATACGATTAATTCGTGTTTTTGCGTGCAATTTTTCAATATCAAGTTAAACTTGATGCTTATTTAAGATATGCGTTGTGATAGTGTATGGGTAACATAGTAATTAAATAGGATTATGAATTTGATGTTTCAATTTCTTACATGCGGCATGTCAAATGACAAATGTCAAAACGGGCTTCTTATTTTGTGACGACTATAAGAGTTTTTTCTTCCAATGTGACCAGTCCACAGGATTACGACTCTTTGTAAAAATGATTCATTCAATATCGTGTGAACAGAATAAAAATAACACGACTGAATTTTTTTTCATTTCTTTGAAGTAATTTTTGATATCCCTGAATTTTAGTTCAATAAATATCACTGTTGTTCCATCGGAATTCGGTACTAAAACCCGAAATACTTTAAACTCATCTACTTTGACTAATCCTTGTAAGATGAAATTTTCATACTGTCTTATGCGGAGCTAAGAAGCAATCTGCTGGTTTACGAAAGAAATAACAAGTGATTTCAAAATGGTTTTAACTTTGTTATATATAAAGCTTCGGGAAGAACATGATCTCAACAGTATTATTATGATTAAAAAGTGTTTACATACCTATTTATATTTTTTGGCTCACTTTATTTTGTGTATTTACTGTTCGGAAGAAACTGAACAATATTTGTAACTGGTAGTAGCAGCCCGGAGTTTGGAAGTTTGGCGGTGATTCATGCCCGTGCCTCGGAGAGCACGTAAAGCCGTCGGTCCGGGTGGTCATGAACATCTATGGCAATCGTTATTGGGAAGTTAGTGCCCTCAAATATACTAACAACTAGTTCAATCTTCAAATTTCAGTTCTCCCTTAGGGTTGCGGAGGTCCGATGCCAGTCGCTCCTCGGAAAAACTGAAATTCAGGTAAAACCGGTTGAACTAGCAGCCGACCCGAAATAAACTTTGGACTAAAGGCTCGGAAGATGAGTAGCGGTGGTAGCGTGATTTACGCTGATCAGACGGTCTAATCGGTCTTTGTTTCAAGTTTTCCTTCTCTTTGCAAAGTTGTTGTCCTGCGTTTTGTGAAATAGAAAGAATACACCTATTCTTTCTATTTCACAAAACGCATTCAACGCACATCTCATGCTCTAGACCATTTTCGACAGAAAGACAGAGTTATTGTCGTATTTATATTATTAATAAGGATTATGGCAAGTATAGAGGAACATGTGGTGTCACCACACCTGGTGAGCATGAGAAAAGACATTGGCTACTTTTTACACCGATAACCAATATATACACGGGCGAAAGCTAGTATTACATAAATGGAACGAAAATGTGGGTTTAATTAAACGCTTATAAAAGAATTCAAGATTGAAAGTTTATAAATGAACTATGTGTGTTTATATGAAATTAATAGCTATAGGTACGCGTAAATAATGTTATGTATTCTGTGGTTTAATCGACAACATTGCTAGCTATGCAAAATACGTAATAACATTCCACTCTCTATCATCTTTCTTGTTTGTATTCATAATACATACCCACAAAAGATTGTGAAATTAGTCAATTTAGTACAAGGGGTGCATTGTAAACTAGCGTTAAACGTCAATACAGCCTTTCTGTATTCTTTTAACAACCACTGAATCCAAATCCTTTGCCATAGTGACTAAGTTTAAAGTGTAGATTTTTTGTTTATTAGAAGGCAATAAAACATTTATTGTTATTCTCAGGAAAGGGTTAAGGACAAACGTCTCCACGCTGGCCGAATGCGGGTTGGGGACTGGCAAGACACGTTGTAGCTATGTAATCTTGCCGTTGAATGTTTTAAAGCCGCCCGAAGGCTTCCACCTAAAGTTCACAACTTTTAACTTACGATAACAATCGGTACCGACTGCTTAACGTGACCTTCGAATCACGGAAACGTTCATAACATATGCTACAAACAGTCACCCATCTAAGTACTGATCGCCTCATCGTGGCTTACCCTCATTGATTATTTCCAGTCACCTAGGCCACTTGGCTATGGGCACAGTAATGGATATTATAATAAAGTCATAAAAATATTTATTTAACTTTCCCAACTTTCATAATTATGTTGTTTTTATAATTATGAAAATGAAAGTTGCCCATTCTGCACATGCTGTTTATTTTGAATGTTTAAATTTATTTTGATGTGACGATAATTAATTTATTGTTTAAAACAAAGTAATCTTATATTATTGCTATCGTTGACATTTTTTAAATTATTATCTTTAATTATTAAAATTGTGACTCAAATTGTAATTATCGCTTTTTTATTGAAATGTCTTTTGCATTTAAGAATATTGTCTGGAATTTAAAAGAGACTGTGATCCCTGAGTTTGTTTCGTCCTTTCTTCTCAGGGTTAGTCCAGTTAGGAAAGGCCGAACTCGATTGCTCAAAAAAAAAGTTTAACTTGCAAAAGTGTTCATGTAACCTAATTGCAGAATAAATGATTTCATTTCATTAATATCATGAAGATTTCTTTTCGATCCGTTTTAATAATTTTTTGACCAGTTTTACCAAATTAAGTCAATTTAATTTAATTCATATAAAGCAGCTTTTCTCGTAGATGTAGAGTTTGTCAATCAATCTATCCCTTGGGACCACCTTTTCCGGGTTGAAGAGTACAAATGTCCTTTTCTTGACGCCTCACAATGAGAAAGCAAAATTCTAGAATTATTAGTTGTACAGATAACGCAATCTCACTGTCGCATTTGTAATATCAGTTGGAACTTATTGAATTTAATTCAATTGAGCAGGAGTGGAAACAGATTTTAAATTATCATTAGGGAATTATTTAAACCTGGCATGCTGGATTTATGGATTAAAATTTGTTTTCATTCGTTCCTATCAAGGGATTCTTAGCAAGTAAAAGTTTGAATTCCATAAGGTATAATTCTATAAGCTAGAATTAAATAATTACATTATTTATAAACTTTTGATTTATATAGCATGTGTTACCCGGGTCATTGTTACGAATCTTTTGATACTTTATTCATTAATATCTAAAAAAACAGACAGAAACTACTATAACTATTAACTTTGCTTTTGGCTTTGAAATAAAATAAAGAAACCATCTTTGACTATTCAAAACTGTAATAATATCGATGTTTTAAAAGCGTATATAAATAAAAAAGACACTTTAAAACCGAAGGAAGATAATTATTATTAAATTAATTCTGCAGCGCATAATGAAATGAAATAAAACCTCAACTGTATAAACATTACAAATCTTATCATCTCAATTTTCTTCTTGTAACTTAATCAAGTTATACACAAGTTTTAATGAAATCTACATTGCATATTACGGAGTCGTCTCGACGACACGATGCGCATGTTAATTAGACGATTATTTTTGTAATTATTTCTAATATCTGCTTAAGCAACTTGATGAACAAACTTGGTTCTCTTATTGGATATTACGTATGCAAGGTGGCCGTCTCTGGGGCTTAATAAGCAAGAACCAGAAGATTAATAACACTTTTAAACTTCTTTTCATGGTCTTCTTATGCTAATGTTGATGGTTACTTTGTCTTATTAAGAGGAAAATCGACCCTTTATTTACTGTTTTAAAGTATACTTTTATATAAATCTAGGTTTATGGTAGTGTAATGATGTATTTTTGTGTTTTTTTTTAGCATTTCTTCTGTTAAAAGATCAGGAGATAATTACGTTCATAAGAAAATAAATTCAGTTTACTTCAACATGAGTTCTAATAACTTAATGCTATTTAAAATATTTATGCCATAATTAATTCAACTTCAATAGCATTAAACTTTCATACAAACATCTATAGTTTTAACCCCAAAGGGGGAAGATTTTTAAAGAAACGTTATTACTACACCTTCACCAGCTATAAAGCATACATTTCAAATTTTAAGTCACTTACTTCAAATATATAGGACTTTGAAATAAACTCCAACCCCCGTTTTACCCACTTAGAGGTGGAGTTTCGTAAAATCCATTTCGCGGATGTCTACACCTTACAAGAAACCCACCTGTTATAGTTTCTGAGATTTCGAAATTAGTCAGTGAGCTGCACTTAGCTTTTGTATGTTTAGATCCTACTAATATTATAAACACGAAAGTTTGTGAGTATGTATGTGTGTGTGTATGATTTGAATGAAACTTTACAGTAATATAACTTATATATCAGAATAACACATAGGCTACTTTGTACTGCAATAATAGAGATACACTGGCGAAAGCTAGGTGATTATAAAAATACATAAATCGTAGATGTCAAAATGTATCATTTTTTTTCTCCTGTCCAAACTTCACAGGTTGCTAGGCATAACACACTTGCATAGCAACCATAATGATAGTTTGTAAATGGTTGATTTAAATATCACATATGTAGACTACTTTTTATCATGAAAATACGCGGGTAACACCGCGGGGTGTAGCTAGTTTGGTTATGGATTCACAAGGCGAACATTTCAAGTACATATCCAGTAACATTACTCGGTAAATGTAACGATGGAATTGCATTTTATCGTTTTTTTGGCATTGTTGCATTAACAATGAGCAGGGTGAAAACTACTCTTAGCCTTTTCTCATGCTTTTCATCTGGAGCAGAGTCACTTTGGCTAGTTCGTATACGAAACAAATATCATTCTCGTCATGTTGATCTGGTATATATATATGCTGAAGCATGGCTTTTTAGCGACCAAAAAAGAAGAAAGGGGTCTAAAATTATCCAAAAATAGCTCTTGGGACAAAATTGAAAAAGAATGAACTCACTTGGAAATAAACAACTTAGTTGGGATGATTGTCCGAAAAGAAAAAACTTCTAAATCATCAGGGATTGATTTATGAAGGTGCTATACTAAAAGGGTTCTTAGGGTACGTCGTCCCTTCAGATACACATGTTTAGGGTAAGATTTGGAGCGACACGTATAAATGTGTTCTATTCTTAAATACAGTCCTACGTAGAAGAAAGGTATTTTGTTCAAGTCATTATACTAATGTGCTTTAGTGCTTTAGTTTATTGAAGTGATTTTATTTGTTTTCCGAGATTTAAAATTACTTTTTTTGACACTAAAAATAAATTGGTACAAACAATGGTTGTGAAAAATCTTACTATTTTACAACCATTTGTAACCGACTTTGGGTGTGATTTTGACCCACTTTAACCCGTTCTTGACCACTGTGCCAATTTGGGAACACTTAATAAAAGAGGGTAGATAAAAAAAGTTTTGACAATAGTTAATATTGTGTTACTTTTTTGTGCAGTCGAAGGTGTGTTCATTAGGTAAAAACATCGGATTATACAAATTTATTAAAAAATCTTTCGTTTTGGATACATTCAAGTTCGTTATTATCCATTACAGATGATGAATATCATCAATATTTTTGGTATTTTCGTAAAATAAGTACCTAATCTAACCTCTAAAGTTCTTTTATTGCAGTTATTTTAAATGTATATAAAAACATAGTGACATGAATATTGGTGTGCCAATTTGGGTACAACGGCTACAAGTGTACTAAAAATAACCATTTATTTACAGAATCAATATGAATCGCAAGCAATATTTTAGTGGTATTAATGCCTTCAGGGGCTTAGAAGAAGCTATCAGCACTACTGTTGCTATTGCTGAGGATGGTGACGACGGCTTGGAGTATGATTTAGCGATCATTCCACCAGAGCCAAGCGTTGTGACTAACGAAGAAGAAAGAGATGATGATGTGGCACCTAGTGGCACAAACGATGTCTCAGTAACATTGAGGTATTTGTTCGTAACGTGGGTACTCTGAAATCCGAGAACAGCAGTGACGATGAACTTTTGGCTGCTAAAAGGTCACGACTTTCCTTTAGATCGGCCTAACCAGAACAGCCCACTGTCTCTGCGTGCCGACAGTCATCCAGATTTCAGCTTTGGTGAAAGTATTCACCTAATTACTCGACAACCTGTGAACAAACTGACGATATACAAGCTCTCCAAAATCGCGTCAAACAGGAACTACAAGGCAATCCTTCGACGAGTTTTGAGTTTCGATGGGTGTCAAAACATCCATTGCAATATTTGAGAAGCTTTTTAACGATGAAGTTTTTACAATGATTGCTGAGCTTAGCATGTAATGCCAATCAAAATAATCGGCACAACTTCATCATCACTGCTATAAAGCTGAAAACTTTTTTGGGAATACTGATATAATCAGGCTATCAAACCTCGTGAACTAATGTACTGGTCATTGGATGAGGATATAGGTGTTGCAGCGGGGTCAAAATATATGCCCAGAAACAAATTCAGAGAAATAAAACGCAATTTGCATCTTGCAGATAACAATGATGCACCAAGTACACTAGACAAGATGTTCAAAGTTAGAAAACTCAGTGACATATTGATGAACATTTCAATCAATTGAAATAGTTCATTCTGGGTAAACCTGTAAACCAACGAGAATTGCACCAAGCTCAAGAGGATACTGCTATACCTTCGATATATATTGTGGAAAATCGACTACCTCTAACAAGGAGCCCTTAGGTACTAGAGTTGTAAAAAGCCTGCTCAACAAATTAGTCACAAATCCTACAAATCCCAGGGTATTTTTTTACTAGCTACTGAAAAGCTTCCAAAACAAGTGCGATGTGCTGTGCGCCATATCAGAGATCACTGGGGTTGCAAGAAATGCAAGAAAACCCTGTGTATTGAAAAATCGTGTTTCTCAAATTTTCACTCATAAGGAGCCGTTGTGCCAATTTGGGAACACCACTGAAAATTCATGAAAATTATTTCATTTGTTTTTTTTTGTGATACAAATTTCTCTTGTAGCTCCTAAATTTTAATTAATAAAAGAATTTTTAAAATCCGGTCTGTAGTTTTGATTTGGCCACTAATGGGTTAAGGGGCCAGATTCCGTTCAAATTTTGTCGACTTATCCAGGACCGATGACACTACACAAATTTGAAAAATTAACTAAAAAAAAAGTATTTTTTAGTCTAGACAAAAAATATTTTTGAAAAACTAAACAAACACGTTTTTGAACTAAAAAGTAGAAAATAATTTTAATGTAACAAAGCGTGGGGTGCTTTCTAAAAATATTTCAATAACGTCGACGAAAGCTTTTTAAAATATTTTTACTATAATTTTTTTTTATGTAAATTTAAATATGTCACTCAAATTCTTGGAAACACAAAAGTGTCTGCTTATTTCTGACATTTAGCGTTTTACAATTTTACTGGAAACGAAGCTTGTCGGCTCTTAACCTATACGGTACGTTGAATATGAAGCGTTTACGTTCGAGAGACTTTTCTTCTCTTCCTTTGAAGGAAAATAATTTATGACGTTAGAAATATATGAATGGATAAAATATTATGTGAATGGACTGTCACTGGCCTTCTCGTTCCATGAATACTAGCCTGATTTTCTTCCGGCTGGAAGGAAGTCAGGCTAGTACTCATCCAGATACCTCGCAAGGCTGTAGATTGTGGTGGGTGATTAGAGAGACAATCATTTAATTCCATCTTTGAATAAAAAAAAAAAAGGTGTGTGCGCGATTCACACACGATAGAAGTGAAACTTCGGCAAATCGACAAAAGAATCAGATGAATATTTTTAACGACGCTTTTTTTTTAATAAAATACATTTTTCTTTATTTACACTATTAATCATTTAAATTTGACAGCTGGACGCCATCTTTGCCGCGACTTTTATCTCTGTTTCAAAGGTCAAAATTATAGTGTAATTTTTTTACACTTTGTATAAAGTGTAAAAAAATAGATACACATAAATAAAATATTGTTTAATTTTACATCTGGTATTTTTTACCAACATCTCAATTGGTAATGCAATCTCTCTCATGAATTTACATGACGTCATTTCCGATTGGTTGTACACTCTGACATTTGCTCTCTCGCTCTGACTCACCAATTTCATATTTGTGTCTCTTACGTGTCGTTTCTCGTTGCATCCGGTTTGAAATCACTACGATTCTAAAGAAGTTTCACTTCAAAAATAACTTCGTTCCTTAATTACATAGCTAAGGGAGAGCGTTAGGGGAGGTCTGTGTCAAGTACTGGTTCCTGGGCTGGTACTAGAAAACCTGAAGTCAGAGTTTTTGCAGTTCATTTTGAGGAATTCAATCATCAACAATCCATAATGACCCACTGCTTGGCTCCTGTCTTCTCTAAAGAGCACCCTCTAATTCCATACGTCCTCGCGTAGGCCCAGTGCGGGTTGGGGACTGCCAACTCGACGTTGTGGGTACGTAATCTTTCCGTTGAATGTTTTTAAGCCGAAGGTGTCCAACTAAGCTGTTATTATATGAAAACAACCGGGAACAACTACTTAACGTGACCTCGGAATCTCAGAGACACTCACGTGCCAAGCACTGACTGCGCTTTCGTTGCTAACCCTTGGTGATTGCTTCTAATCACATAAATAATCGTAATAAATACGTGCATGCTGTCTAACACTTATCTTCTTATTAATTCTATGCTATTTTTTCTATATTTCATGAACTATATACACCGGTTAATCTGATGCACATTATTAATAGCTAAGCATATTATTACACAAAGCTTAAATTATTCACGTTCTTGTATCATGCGAAACAATATCTCAGTACAATGTTGGTAGGGAGAATTAAGTTGGAATTAAATTATAAGTTTCTGTTGTGTAGAGATTTATGTATATGAGCTCACAGTACAGTAAAGATGAGAGAAACATAGTAGTTATGTGAGCAATCTTTACAGCGATATAATCATTGGAAATAATATGTTTTTTTTAATAAGTTGAGCGTAACGTAACTGCCTCGTTGTTTTAGCAGCTATCGTATATCACTGTCAATCGAAAGGTCTCGGGTTCAATTAACGGGTCGGGCCAAAAGTGCTGTTGGGTTTTTCTAATATGAAATTTTTGATAGGAGGGTTACCTGTTGCAATTAGCCTCTGGGTGACGGAGGTTCGATGTCAGTCGCTCTGTGAAAAATCTGACATTCAGGTTAAACTGTTTGAACTACGAGTAGTCTTCTAAATTTTTAGAACAATAAAGAGTAGGAAAACGTTCATAACTTGAGATCATTGTGTGCAAAATAGGTACTATTTAACACATCCCTACCTGGAGATGTAACGGCTGGTGTCGTTTAGGCTCTCGGGAACTCCTCTTCCTTGTTTTTGGGACTAGTATTCTGAAGGTGAAAACACACTAATGACTCAGTAATTACGTGTTACCACGGGCACCAGTGGCTACCTACCATCAAGTAACCCTGTTTCCTTTTGCTATAGAAGCCTCTCATCCCAATATTATTCATCAGACTGTTCTCTACCTTCAACACCCTATACCTTAAAATATGAAACTTTAAACACAAAATTCATTGCGTAAAGTTTTTAGTATGACAATAACTTGTTTGGTCATAGTGAAGTTTAGCGACAGTACAGTATCATAATATTTTATTTTACGTAGGTAAAGCATTTTGTAGTAAAACATTTTAGTGTACAAAACTATTCAGGGGTACACCGCACACCTCTTTTCCACAAAGATATGTCGTGAATTCGGCAATATGGACTTTTAATATCAGACTTTTAAGCTTTTTGTGTTTTTTTTTTTAATTTGATAGTAAAGCAAAAGCCATTTTACTTCTTGAATAGAGTCCCCATCACGTTCAAAACGAATTAAGTAAACCAGATCACATTGAAAATATATTAATATTATATTTTATAAATAATAATCATTACGGACATCTTACACACAATGCCATCTAATCTCCAAACTAAGCGGAGCTTGTATTATGGGTGTACTAGACAACTGATTTAGGTAAATAAATATTTGGACATTTTTTGGACATCATACACTCAACATCATCTAGTCCCAAAGTAAGCAGAGCTTGAGTTAAGGGTACTAGACAACTGTTATAAATACATAAACATACTTTTTTTTTGTAAATACATACATATTATACATAGAAAAACACCCAGACTCCGAAACAAATATTTGTGGATCACACAAATATTTGGTCTGACCCGGGAATCGAACCCGAGACCTCTTGATCAGCAGCCGCATACGCTAACCACTAGACCAACAAGGCAGTTAAATACATAAACAAATTTTTTTTATGTTTAAATATACACCCAAACTCCGAAACAAATATTTGCAGATCACAGAAACATTTGCTCCGACCCTGGAACCGAACCCGAAACCTCTTGATCAGCAGTCGCATACGCTAACCATTAGACCAACAAGGCAGTCAAAAATTTTATAGATATGGTCGTTTGCTTAGAAAGAAGATAAATTTACAGGTTTGATATTTTCACTACTTCAGGAGACCGTAGATCTGAGTACCCGATTTGAATTTGATTTAGAAACTTTCACGTGTTCCCGAAATAAAAAGTCTGGACAGACAACAAAGTGATCTTATGAGGGTTCCGTTTTTTCCTTTTGAGGTACAGAACCTTATAAATAAAAAGAACATTCTTAATTTCTTAATAGATAAAAACATTTTGGATCATTTGAAGTTCTTACAAAAAAGTTGAAACATTTACAAAAGTCATTGAGTCTTGTACCTTTAATTATACGACCTTTTTCTCATTACCCAAGAGGACCACAAAAATCACAGAATCATGCATAAGACAAACAGAAGTATAATTATATATGTACAACCAGACCCTCGTTATACGAAACAGATAATTAATGATGTATGTTCGTATACATGAGTACTCGGCCCTCCCAAGTGCCCTCCACTAGATGATCCTCAATATTTGAAGATGGAAAGCGCAAATAATGAGGCCGTATATGTATTGCCGATAATTGTGGTGGAATACTTTGATTACAAGAAGTGAGATTAATTATTATTGTTATAATTAATTTAATTAGGTTAATGATTTTTAGGGTTATACATAAATGTTGAATGTATGTATCTACATACAAGAATATACATATGTCTTCCTAGCCTTATTCCCTATATTTTTTGGGGTCGGCTACTAGTTCAACCGGTTATACCTGAATATTAGTTTTTCCACGGAGCAACTGGCATCGAAACTCCGCAACCCTAATCATCATCATCAACAGCCTTTAACAGTCCACTGCTGGACATAGGCCTCTCCTTATAAGGAGGTCAACTCGGTCCTCGTACCGGTCTGGGCCCAGATGAGGTACCTGGGTCTGGTCCTCGACGGTAGGTGGCTCTTCGACGAGCACTTCCGACAGCTTGGTCCTAAGCTGGTGGGCACTGCCTCCGCCCTAGGGCGACTTCTGCCCAATTTGGGCGGGGCCAGTGTCCCCACTAGGCAGCTGTACACGGGGGTTGTCCGGTCGATGGCACTTTACGGTGCACCGGTGTGGGCGGCGGCTCTGTCCGCCCAGAACAGGGCGCGCCTCTGGCGCCCCCAGCGGATACTGGCCGTCAGAGCCATACGCGGATACCGCACCGTGTCCACAGAGGCGGCGTGTGCCTTGGCCGGAACACCCCCGTGGGATTTGGAGGCGGAAGTGCTCGCCGAAGTTTATCGGCGAGTGGCTGACTTCCGGGCGGAGAGCGGATTTCGCCCTCCGCCCGAGGACGTGCGCGAGTGGCGCGAAGCCGCTCGCCGAGCCACCATGCTGAGATGGTCGCTCCGGCTGGAGACCCCACGCGCTGGCTTAGCCGCCGTGGAGGCTCTTCAGCCGGTCGAGGAGTGGGCAGGGCGGCAGCACGGGACCCTTTCCTTCCGGCTGACGCAGGTACTTTCCGGGCACGGTTGCTTCGGAAAGTACCTGCACTCGGTCGCTAGGAGGGAACCGAGTCCCGCCTGCCACCACTGCGACTGCAGTGAGGACACGGCCCAGCACACGCTGGCGGTCTGCCCCGCTTGGGCGGCGCAGCGCCGTGCCCTCACAGCAGTCATCGGAGGGGATCGCAGCGACAGTTGTTTTACCGCGGTCGCAACCTTCTGCGAGGACGTAATCTTGCAGAAGGAGGTGGCGGAGAAGGCCCGGGAGGATGCCATCCAATCGGACCCGATCCGCCGCCGGCGCCCGAGGCGGCGTAGGCGCGCATACCTGCGTCTCATGCCGCCCTGAGAGTGGCCGCGGATGGGCGGGACGGGTTTCCCGTCCGTCCGCAGTAGAGGCCAACCGCGAGGGGGCGGCGTCCGCGTGTGACCGGACGTTGCCCAATAGAGAGTCGAGAGTCTGAGACGGTGCCCGCAATAGTGCGGGCAGGCGCCGGTTGGAGTCCAGAAGGAAATCCCCTCCCTGGACTCCTTCCAATACAAAGGCGCAGAGAGGGTCACACCGTGTGGTTTTAGTCGGTTCGAGTCCGACACACCACCCCGCCGTAACCCCCGACGGGGTGACGGTCCGCGGGGATTTCCACACGTAAAAAAAAAAAAAAAAAAAGGGTTGGTTTCAAGTTTTCCTTCTCTTTGCATTGATGTAGTCTTGCGTAGTTTAACCCTTAGTCGCCTTTTACGACACCCGCGAGATGAATAGGGGTGGTGACACTTTGTATTCTTAATCCGTCACCACAACCCTGAGGAAGAACTGTAATTCGAAGGTTGAACTAGTTTGTCAGTGAATTTGAGAGCACTGACTTCCCAATAACGATTCCCATAGATGTTCAAGACAATCGGGAGCCACGGCTTTACGTGCTCTCCAAGGCACAGGCGTGAATCACCGCCAGACTTCCAAACTCCGGGCTGCTATTACGAATTTCCTAAAAAAAACACAAAAACACTTTTTGGCCCAACCCGGGTTTTTGAATCCGAGACCGATTAGCAGTCACTAGACAAACGAGGCAGTTACAAGAATATACATTACAATACAAATATATGAAATTGAAGTATCTAGTTAGTATATCGTTAAGCCCGCGTGAATGTCGGTTATAGCGGTAAAAAATAGCCTATGTCTTTTCTCACGCTTTCGACTATCTGTATACCAAATTTTATTTAATTTTATTTCAGTAGTTTTGGCGTAAATAGAGTTTTTTTTAAATAGACAACATCCGCCTTAGGAATACATTCCAAAATCGCGGGGACTTTACTAATATTCAAGAAAAGGACTCTAAGAACACCTAGACTCGGAATAACATTTTTTGATCACACAAGGTGTTTTTCTGTGTAGGATTTGAATCCAACACACTCAACGCAGTAGAAAGTATCGTGGCAACCACTTAATCCACACGAAAGAGTTATTTATTGTATATCTATCAACTAATACAAAATAATACCAAACCAAAATACCAATTCGTTAAAAACATGACGTAACCATATAGGTAACTAGTAGGTGATTAATGTAAATGGTGTAAAAGTCATCGTAATAGACATCTGAAACAAAACGCCATCTTTTCCCAAACTAAGCAGAGATTGTATTATGGGCAATAGAAAATGTATATCAATAAATACATACATCAATCGATTTAAATCAAATTTCGTAACCAGATAGTGTAAATCCTGACAAAGGACAAGTCTAGTTTTTACCGCGATAAGACGCGGGTGGAGTCGCAGGCGAAAGCTAGTAGTATATTTAGAAATTCCGAAACACATATTTGCAGATCATACAATATTTGGTTTGATCTGCGAATCGAAACCCGGGACCTCAAGCACAGCAGTTGCATGTGCTAACACTGCACCATCGAAGCAATCTAAATAAATAAATAAATGATATAAATTTTGAAGAAAGTTTTGAAAAAAAAAAACTAAGCAAACACGCTTTAAACTAAAAAGTCGAAAATAATAATCCGTGTCGTGACGAATTAAGAATACAGAGTGTCACCACCCCTATTCATCCCACGCGGGTGTCGTAAAAGCCGACTAAGGGATAAACTACGCAAGACAACATCAATGCAAAGAGAAGGAAAACTTGAAACCAACCCTTTACCAACTCGTCTGGCCAGCGTGGTATAGTAGGCCAATACCTCCTTTTCAAGGCTGTTGATGATGATGATGAAACATCATTTTTTTAGTTTTTTTTTCAAATTAGTGTATTGTCGTCGGTCCTCGATAAATCTACAAAGTTTGAACGAAATCTGGCCGTTTAAAGTGGGTCGAAATCGCACCCAAACGACAAACAAACATACAGGTGAAGCTAATAAAAAGCGTGTAAAAATTTAAAAAGGTCTCGATGCGCAACTTTATTGATAAACTTAAGCTTTATTTCCTACAGTTTTACTCTAAAACCAGTTCCTGATTCTAATCTAAGTACCTTTACATTACAGTCGTATTTCTCATTCCTTTACACATTAAACCTTGATGTACTTAAGCTAAAAGGAAAAACATTAGCACATGCAAATCCAAAAAGGTTAGGCAACATAAAAATCACTTCAGTACTTCTATAGATAAAGGCGTATAAACACACAGATTTATCGTTACTTTATGTACAAGAAAAGGTCAGGCCGACAGTCCTAAATATTTTAAGGCAACTGATGAAATGTACTGCCACTGAATCGATTTGGACCTCCGATTTGTTTTGTGAGTCTAATAAGGATCAACATAAGTTGGTGCAAGATTTTCTATCTCATTTCTTGCTAATTTGTTTCTTGCAGTTCGTTGATACTGCAGTTTTTGTTGCGAAATCGCGGGTAACGTCATGAAGCGATATTACGTATATCATCAGCCATTAAGTGAATGTTCGGTCAAAATCAGTTCACCCGTTCCAAAGATTAGCCGGAACAAACGGACAGATAGAGATCAAAAAAATTGTTTTGATGTAAGTACTGTTTAAACTATTACAATCATGCATGTAGTGAAAAGCTCTTTGAAGTTATAAACAGATACTTCCATATATAATTCTTGTGTGAGTGTGTATGACACTGAACTTCTCTCAAACGACTGGACCGATTTTGATGAAATTTTTTGTGTGTGTTCAAGGGGATCTGGGAATGGTTTAGATTTGCAATTGGACCCGGTAGATGGCGCTGCGATCAAGTTCTGGAATTTTAAAGTTGGGCGGTACGAAGTTCGCTGGGTCAACTAGTTATTTATATAAAAATGAATTGCTGTTTGTTAGTCTTGCTAAAACTCGAGAACAGCTGGACCAATTTGGCTAATTTTGGTCTTGAATTATATGTGGAAGTCCATGGAAAGTTTAAAAGGTGAAAATATAAAAATTAATTGCATTTTTTTTAATAATCATGGATTCCTTTTGTTTGTTTTAAGTTTATTTTATACAAAAGTTTAGGTCTTCTATTTATCAATCGAGGCAGTATGAAGTCTGCCGGATCAACTAGTAAAAAATAAATTCATACCAAATATATTGATAGAATGATACAAATTTACAATAAAAGCTAATTTGACAATATTGCTGACTCAATAGGCTGACTAACTGACTCAGCTCTTTGTTGACTTCAAATACCACTTCTAAAATCTTTGTAAAAGTCTGCACAATTGCAAAAAACTAATACATATGTATATTTTTGTCATCGTTATTTCCTTAAAAAAGGCCCACTTTACGTGTAGGGGAGGTATTCAATACAAAAATATTTCAAGTGATTTTATTTTAGGATCTTGTGGACATGACAAAAACACATACCCAAGTTTCGTCTTCAAGGGACGGACGGACGGAGACGCACGAAACTGTAAGACGATTCACACACTGAAAGCGCGTAGGTGCGGGGCAGCAGATCACGCGCGCGGCGACGGAGGAGCAGATCTGCCTCTTTGAGCAGATTTTACCGCGCCGGTACCTACATGGCCCGTACCAAGGTTACTTTCCATTTGGTCGTCGTCGTCTGTATTCTTTGCATTTCATATCCCAAATTGTTGGGCATTGTTCAATTTCGTATATAAATGTGTTTACTGCTGCGGCCCGACCCGCATAACTTCCCTTAGATTTTAAGCTCCTTCAAAATGCATATGTACATGTACACGAGTAAGAAAAACCATTATCTTCCATATTATTAAGAACTAGCTGACCCGGCGAGTGACAATTCGACAACAGCGCGACTTAACGTTCCCCGGCCGGTACCGCCATAATCGTAGGGTACAGTCAGTGTTTGCAATGTAAGCTTAAAATAATGGGTTTATTTACGACATCACATTAGAAACCTTTAAAATTATCAATGTTTCCCTATAATATGCATGAATTATACATATAAACCTTCCGTTTTCAAGATCTACGCATTTGTAACGACAGACAGAGAGCGGAAGCGACTTTGTTATAAACTATGTAGTGGTACCCCATGTCAAAATGTTTTCTCAAAAGTATCTTATAAACATTCACAAGACAACACAGGATTACCATTCAACACGTTGACTGCAACAAGACAAGTCAAACATTTGCTAAAGGCATGCTAATTCAAACATATACGTTTGTAATACTACGTCTTCATTTGAAACACGAATACAGAAAGCAAGATTCACTTTGACAATACCGATGCATTGAAATTATAGTGTCTGTAGTACATAGACATCGATCACATGAACGTTGTATTAATTTCAATATTATTTGTACATAAAAAACGGTTCATGTTCTAATCTATTTCATCATTAAATAAAGAAATTCAATGATATTTTAATTACTACATTTTGTCTGCGGTTCCGCCAGTGTATGTGCTTCTCCAAGGTCCAATCTATCTCTATATCGGGCAGTGTGGTGGCCCCCACTCTTGGATTCCATTCATGCTTACCATCAGGCAGAGTGGAGTCACATTGGTAGGCATCAAATAAAAAAAATACGCAATCCATCCAAATTGGTTTTGCGGTTTTGTCATGAAAGTGACAGACAAAAAACAGAGAAGTTTTGTTATTATGAATATTGGTGTACTATTAAGTTTTGCATTATAGCCACTTGAGAGAATAGATGGCGTTGTTAAACAATAAATATGATAACCGATCAAAGCTCGGTTGCCCAGGCACTAATGTACACGTTATGACAAAAGTATATCAAAACTACATTTTTAATTTATTACAGTTTAAGTGAAAAACATTCAAGGTTACTAACGTCATCTTACAGTGACTGTGAGTCTAGGTATTATTAATCAATCTAATTGAGATAATTATATATCAGTAAAACAAGTGAAGTCTTAAATTGAGCAAATATTTTACATACTCCGATGATTTTGATGTACTAGAACAATTCTAGGAATCTTAGAGCTAGCAATGTTCGTTCCATAAATGTCACTCCGATGAATCGAGAAATCAATTTCACAATTAAAATGAAATCAAAATGAAAAAGCAAACTACTAAATAATCTTAATAATTTACACCATACATTTTTGAATACTTGATATTAACAACAATACAATTATGGTTAAAATTTAAAGGTATTTTATTTGCAGAATTTTACTTATAACAAATACAAATCAAAAAGTAACGTTAAGATAATTGACGTCAAAACAGCGCATTTTAAGGACACAAAAATTCCATATAAATATAATAAGTATTCTGTATCTACAAACAAATAATATAAAGGTAAATAGTTTACGATATAATAATGTTAGAGGAAGCCCTTCCCCATGTCAATTGAATTTCTGGAGCGCACAAGCTTATATATGAGATACATATAACATATACAGGCTAACAGAATTATTATCAAAATAGGATAAAATTGAATGGACATTGAACAAGATAGGATATATATTTTATTTGATTTAGACGTCAGATAGTTTTGGCAGTACCAAATATATGTATTCGATTCAGATAACGATGATAATAGTATGATTTCTTGTATTTTTTATCGTGTAGTACAGGAAAGTCGCGTTTCTGCAGAAATGCGTGTTTTGAACGAAGAGATATTAATATGGCTTCTTAAAAAACTGGAATCAAACAATTCTTTAGTTGCTTGTTCTCGAGCAAACGATGTTAGGCAAGGCCTAATTATTTTAAAGAATCAATAATATGCAAAAAGGAGTCTTTTGCTTGTTTCAAGTACAAACGTTGATCCGTTTTCTTGTTTTGCTTCCATACCTTAAATAATGGAAATAACCTAAGTTTTTAAGAAAAGGAGATATCAGAGAAAGTTAAATACAAAGTCTATGAGTATATTAGACAGAAAAAGAAAGTAAATGTGATGTCAAATCAAAGAGTGAACGAAATCCTGGCCAAACTTATTCGGTTGGTAATTCCAATGAAATGGAAAGACCCCAAAGCAATACAGTTCAATCTTAATCAAGCGTTGTTAACAAAAACCTCTGTAATTCGTTAAACCAACACAATTTCAGGCAGATCTCATTACATGGAAAATTAAGAGAAATAATTCGGCTTCTGGTCCCGTATTTCTGCATCAAACTAATTCTGGGATTCTACTATAGCATGGTTCAATTCATCAACATTAACGGCTGACAGGCTGAGGTCTTGCCGTGAATTGTTATAAATTGCTAGAAATGTGACTTAGACATCGTGCACAGAATTTGCTTAAACATTTTCTTATGCTTGAGTTTGTGGCTTTTGTTCGTGATTTGTCAATGAAATTGATGCATAATTCAAATTTTGTTTAAGCTTACAATCATTATGTAGTTAGACTAGCTTTTGCTTGCGGCTTGGCCTATTCTAATGTATAACTTTGATTGAAATTTCACCCAATCTGAGTTATAGAAAATCCTTTGTTAGTGCAAGGAACATACATGGTATTAACGTCCAATTATTTCGACTGTGCGTTGTCTGACCGTCAGTCAATAACCGAAAATTCGGAGCAGTTTTATATATATACGAGTATATATTATTATATAGATTATATTTATTCCTTTCAATAGAAACTAACTGATATAGAAGTCAATGGAATAGTTATGGAAGTTAGGATTTCGGCTGTAGTTTACAATTAGAAATCATAGCCAATGAAACCTGGACAAAGTATGTTATACTTATTTGACTATATAATGGCTGCCTTGTTAGTCTAGCGGTTGGCGTATGCGGCTGCTAATCAAGAGGTCTCAGGTTCGATTCCCGGGTCGGACCAAATTTTTGTGTGATCCACAAGTATTTGTTTCGGAATCTGGGTGTTTTCTATATATGATATATTTATGTATTTACAAAAAAAAGTATGTTTATGTATTTATATCAGTTGTTTAGTACCCATAATACAAACTCTGCTAAGTTTGGGGTTAGATGATGTTGTGTGTAAAATGTTCGAAAATATTTATTTAAAATATCTATTTATAATCGCATAACTCCCATAAGTATATAAAAAAAATATAAAATCCCTTATGTATGTATGTATATAAATAAAGGTAGGTAAGTAGTTTTTAAGCACTCGTTTAGTTAATGCTACCAAACTTCTATCAGCTTGCAACTAACGTGGTAGCCGCTTGACCCCTCGATAAAATGTCCTTTGCGACCCAAAAACTTGCCTTTAATCCCCGAAATTTAAACGTCAAATACCCCTCTTTTCATTTTAGATTAAACTCTTAACACATAAAAGTGTTAAGGATTTAACACAATTATAACGTACAATTTTATGTATTTTTCCATTTTTGTATTATAAATATCACTGTTAGTCTATCAATTATACCTCTCTGTTAGGAAAATAAACTATAGTTTTGTTACTGCAATATCATTGCGTACATAATATTATACAAATACTTAAAACAAATGAGAATCGTACTAGTAACTTATAAATACGATTAAAAGCATTATTATTGACTGCTGATCAAGAGGTCTCTGGATCGATTCCCGGGTCGGACCAAATGTTTATGTGATCCGCAAATATTTGTTTCGGTGTTTGGGTGTTTCTGTGTATAATATGTATGTATTTACAAAATAATAATAATATCACTTGTCTAGTGACCCATAATATAAGCTCTGTTTAGTTTGGGGACTAGATGGCGTTGTGTGTAAAATGTCCGAAATATTTATTTATTTATTTATTTATTAACAAACTATGCTGATAGGATAGAACTGGCTTATCATTAGAGTTGGTATCTAAATATGATACTAAACAACTAATCAACAATATAATAAGAAGAACAAAGTCTCCCAAGTTGACCCTTCTTTTTCTGAATAAAGTCATAATCAGTATTATTGTAGTAAATGCAGTAAATAGTGTAAGCGACTTTTTTTATATGTTTAGCCTGCCAAAGTGTCTCTATTCTATCTGATGGAAAGCACGACTATATAAAAGTTGGAGTAACCCATCATTGGCTTCTGGTCTCATACTCATCAACGAAAGACGACATCACGAATGTGAATGAGGGCCCATTCGAGCTGAAATCGTCGTGGCTCTTACTACCTATGGAATATATTAACAGTATTCCATAAAATAGTGGTATTTAAGCAGCCATAATTATCATCATCCTCATCATCAACAGCCTTTAACAGTCCACTGCTGGACATAGGCCTCTCCTATGAAAGGAGGTTTTGGCCTACAATACCACGCTGGCCAGACGGGTTGGTAAAGAGTTAGTTACAAGTTTTCCTTCTCTTGGCAGTGATGTTAGCTGCTTATTTTGTTCCTTTATTCGCCTCTTACGACACCCATGGAATGAATAGGGGTGGGGACACTTTGTATTCTTAATCCGTCACCACACGGCCAGGATAATAATGCAGTATTATTTTGTTGACGCAAAATTTATTTCTCAACAAATATATAATGCGTAAAGTAAACGTTGATAACAAAATTGTTTCGTTCGTTCCCTTTTACATTAGGGAGTGTAAACATACCTACTATGTATGTACACATGTACATAAGCATATTTGAAGAGGCTGTTCCTTTCAAATATTCCTTGTATTTGCTTTTTTAGCTTCGCCCAAATGAGAAAGACGAAAACTCTCACACTTGTTTGAACATGTTAATTATGAGCTGAGTTTGAAGTTGTTCAGAAGAAAATTGCTAAGTGTACGGTATCAGGATTTTGTGTTGAGTTTGCAAATGTTTCGTTTGAACTTGAAAATTGTGTCTTTTGGACGGCGCTTATTGCCGGTTACAATCGGTTTTTACAATGAAGTTTATAATACGAGCACAATTTATATCATTAATAATGAAGATTTCGAGTTGAACTTTTCATGTAAACATTTGAACAATGACTTCATTAATTAATGTTTGAAACTAAATCAAGGATACGATTTATTCTTTCATTAAGCTAATAAATTGTTTTATTTCTGTTCCGTTTACATAGATGTTAGAAAACGAATCCAAGAATATACTACCATCAACAACCCATAATGCTGCCCATATTTGTTTAAAAAAATAATACTTCAATCGGCTTGTGCCCAGTTTTCTGTCTAATATTTGTTATGAATTTGCAATATTTAGCTATGACATGGTTTAATAATATAATCAAGAATACTGTAGAAAAAATGTATGATTCAATTATAAAATCAACATTATATTATGTTAGAGTTAGAAAGATAAATATCGTATTTATCTTTCTAACTCTAACATAATATGATGTTGATTTTGATTTTTCTATGATGTTTCTATGATTAACATAATATGATGTTGATTGATCTTAGTATGTCTTGTCTATTAAACTTTAACTAATCCAAACTCTCAAACATTAATAATATCTAAGAAAATTTTACTTGTACAAATTAATAACAAAGTAATCATCTCGATACTAAATTTAGATAGTAGGTAAGTAGTGTCTGAGAGTATGATGTTCAAAATTGTTTGAGGTCAAAAATTACTAAAGCATTAACACGTAAAGATATTTTGCGAGCCATTTGAGCTTTACAACTTTGATCAAGGGTCGTTGAGTTAGTATTAATCGTATATTAAGGATTGAACTGTGCCTAGAGGTCATAAATATTAAGAAAGTTTTAAAGAAAATAGATAATAATAGGATTAATTATGATTAGTAGAAGTGTGAAAGAAACATTTGTTTGTTTTAGTTTTATTATAAACTAGCTTTCCGCCCGCGGCTTCGCCCGCGTGGAATTCGTTTATATCACGCGACACGGTATGGGTAGATTAAACAATCTTACATGATTTTATGTTTGATAATAAGGAACTTTGACACAAACGTTCGTCCCCTATTTCAAACCCTTCTACCTTTTTTATTTTAGCGATAAAAAGTATCCTATGTCCTTTCCCAAGTTCAGTTCTGTCTTCATACCAAATTACATCAAAATCGGTTCAGTGGCTTAGGTGAAAGCGTAACAGACAGACAGACAGACAGAGTTACTTTCGCATTTATATTATTAGTAGGGATTACACCATCGGAAAGCAGAGATTTTATCAAACAGAAAACACCACAATTTTTTGAAAAAAGTAGATATTTTGACAGGTGAATTTTCGCTATTAAGTCCAAATAGGTGAAAAAATTAAATATTTCAAATCAAAAAAATTAACAGTGTATTCGGGACATAAAAAGGTAAGTTTTCACTAAACTTCGTTTAAAAATAATTTTATTTGTAAAAGATAAAAATAGACAACCAAAAACTTTTTAATTTTTCACATATAATTTGAGGTTATGTGAAAAAAGTGTAAATAAAAAATCGGCCAAGTGAGTGTCAGGCCACGCACAGGAAAGGGTTCCTCAGACACCCATAATGGTACGTGGATTAGAAATTGTATCCAATAGAAAATTGTTATGTTTACATATTAATGCGTTAATTTTGTATGACGTTTTCCAAGTAAGCGCATTGTAGAAGTTAAGCCTCTGTAACTCCTGAACTAACAAAGTCATCTAATTCGTTATAGTTTTCAAGTTCATTAGTATAAAGTTCATTATATGGACCACTATCACGAATTTTTCCAGATTTTTTGAGCCGGCCGTTTAGCTTTTAGAGGGGGAAGATGCCCGGTTTTACAAAAAAGTGGCCTTTAAACTGGAATTTCTCGCAAACGGATTCCTAAATCAAAAAATCGTCTTCACAACCTTTTAATGTTTTTAAAAGACCTATATAATGATACCCCACATGATGGGGTAGCCGCGAGAAAAAAAAACATCCACATTTTACGTGTCGGGTAGATACCCCAAATAAAATTATTTTCATAATTTTATTGTCGCACTTTGTCGACGTAATTACAATACATATTCATGCAAAGTTGCATCTTTCTAGCACTTACTGTTTGGATGGTAAGTCGAGGACGGACAGACGGACATGACGAATCTATAAGGGTTCGAAGTCATAAACTTCGGAACCCTAAAAAGTTGTAGATCTTTTAATTACCTACAACTTTGCCATTTAACTTTTTTCCATAGGACTTGTAGTTTTGCCGGAAATTGAGATAAACCGTTTTTTACCCTTTGTTTTATATATTTAGCCATCCAAAGTGACTCTACCCTGCCTGATGGAAAGCATGAGCAGCATCCAAGAGTCGGGGCTATCACACTTGCTACGCATGCAGACAATAATGTATGTCGGCCCACACTATGGCGGCTTTGTGAGATGCTTTTTCACGCCCCGTCCGAGGAGGACCCGAAAACCTCCCCCCCTACCCGACTCCCCTCAGATCGCAGATCGCCCGTAAATTATTTTTCCTTTCATTTTTATAATATTCTCCTCCTTTTCCAATGGGTTTCATCGTACTTTAATTTTGTTTTCAAAAATTATCTAACCTGGTCTACTGGTCTTTATGTCATTTACAAACTATCTATGCCTAGCAACCTGTGAAGTTTTGACAGGAGATAAACAGTGATACATTTTGACATCTACGATTTATGTATTTTTAAAATCACCTAGGTAAAAAGGTAAAAAAAATTTGTTACTCGATTATTGCAGTAATAAGTAGCCTATGTCCTTTCCCAAGTTCAGTTCTATCTTCATACCAAATTTCATCAAAATCGGTTCAGTGGTTTAGGCGTGAAAGCGTAACAGACAGACAGTTACTTTCGCATTTATAATATTAGTATGGATATGTTTAAATAATCAGGGTTTTGGAAAATAAAATATCACGTTGGAAACTTAACACAATGTAAGATGGATACTTTAAGTATTAGAAAGCTATGATTTTATATAAATTGAAGAAAAAATGGCCCCTTACATCTGCAGTCGGAGAAAAGTAAAATAAACACAGTTTTGTCGCTATAAAACTAACAAGCAGTAAATATTTTTATAAAGAAGCATAATATAAAAGCTTCAATGAAGCTTAATAATGTAAATTGTGATGAAAATATAAGATCTTGGATCTCACAACTATACATTATTTTATTTAACGATACATAATCCTGTGGTACCTACCTCTTACTACAGTAGTTCTGCATCTTTTTTATTAACAGTAATTTCTGTATAGTTGTTATCCTTTGATATAACTTAGTAAGCCTCAAGGTTGGAACACCTTCTTCAAGATTAGAATAGGTACAAAATAGAAGAGGTCGCAGGGAGAGTTTGGCAGCACAGCGACTGGAATGCGAGATTGGGAAGATGCGAATGCGTTTAGATGACCTCAAGCTTAAATCCTGTCCACTCGCCGCCATTCACTATAATTATGAGAGCGGTAAGCTCACTCCCCCACTTTGTGCAAGGGAGTTTGCTGCGAAAATCGGCTATGTAAGGCGGTCGAAGTGGTCGCCATGGCCGAAATCGGTCGGATTATTATTATGATTATTATTAGGTACAAAAAACTAATTGAAGATGAATCCATACATACCTGTCAGTTACCACTGTCACCCCAGCTTATGGTTAATCTGTAACCAAAAGGAACAATTTAGAAAACTCTTCAAATAATTGGAATGAATAATATAATAAACATATATCACTGTTCTTCAAAGTTTTATATAATTATTTAACGACTAATATCTGTATAAAACTCAGTTTTAGGTTATGCTTGCCTTTGTACGTAACATTTATTGTAACTTATTTATTTATGTTATTCGTGTGTACTATAAATAATAAATGAAATTTAATAATAACATCCATAATACTACATCAAAAGTCTTTAATAATAACAAACTACTATTTAGTGATTTAAAATGAATATTTCCCTTAATCGTAACTTGATCAGGTTTCATTAAAAATCAAATTTAGTCATGATGACTCGCCTTTTAGTTAATACAATTGTTACTAAATTTCATCAATTAACTGTACAGTAAGTAATTAACTATACGACCCATACACGCTTTAGTATGGTAGTAGTGTGGCAAAACGGGAAGTTTGAAATTCTAGTACCTGCTCAGGGCAATTAAAAGCTGATTTAGGTAGTCTATTAGTCTTTGATGTCGAAACACATGAGCGTCGTGATTCTCAGATATCATATTATATATCCTGAGTGCAATATCGTATACAGAGAAATACTGTAATCTCAGTCTTATAATGTATGTTATATAACTTCAAATGCGTAACATATCTAACTCTTATTAAATATATACAATACTAAACTAAACATATGTATTTCATACAACAGGGGACAATGGTATTCCATACTCCCCTGTTTTGAAACAAAAAAATAAGTTTTAGCTTTTCAATGACGATTATTTTGAATAAGAGAAACATTGTATCATCTTCCTAGCCTTTATTCCCAAGTTTATTTTGGGGTCGGCTATTAGTTCAACCGGTTTTACCTGAATTTCAGTTTTTCCACGGAGCGACTGGCATCGGACCTCCGCAACCCTGAGGGAGAACTGAAATTCGACGATTGAACTGGTTGTTAGTATATTTAGGTTGGCTAACCTCCCAATAACGATTGACATAGATGTTCTTGACATACGGGACCGACGGCTTTACGTGCTCTCCGAGGAACAGGCGTGAATCACCGCCAAACTTCCAAACCCCGGGCTGCTATTAGGAATTTCTTAAGAAAAACCCAAAAACACTTTTTGGCCCGACCCGGAATTTGAACCCGAGACCTCTTGTTTAGCAGTCGCATACGCTAACCACTAGACCAACGAGGCAGTTAAATAAATATATATGAAATAAGAGTAGTCTATGAGAGGGAGACCCTAGCCCAGTAGTGGGACATTATGAGATGTTGATTTATAATAAGCGTGAGTTTTAAAAATATACAATTATTATCGATTTTAATCTGAATCCATATTCAATAATATGAAATCCCAAGTGCATTCCGTGTGGTGACGGATTAAGAATACAGAGTGTCACCACCCCTATTCATCCCGCGGGGATCGTAAAAGGTGACTAAGGGATAAACTACGCAAGACAACATCAATGCAAAGAGAAGGAAAACTTGAAACCAACCCTATACCAACCCGTCTGGCCAATGTGGTATAGTAGGCCAAAACCACCTTCTAAGGAGAGTCCAATCTCCAGCAGTGGACTGTTAAAGGTTGTTGATGATTGATGATGATGAAGTGCATAACTGATCAAGAAGTCTCGGGTTCGATTCCCAGGTCGGACCAAATGTTTGTGTGATCCGCAAATATTTGTTTCGGAGTCTGGGTGTTTTCTATGTATAGTATGTATGTATTTACAAAAAAAAGTAAGTTTATATCAATTACCCATAATATAAGCTCTGCTTAATTTGGGACTAGATGACGTCGTGTGTAAGATGTCTGAAAATATCTATTTAATTATGTTTCTAAGTGTTCTTGCATCGGGATATCCAAGTATTTATTAACATTCATTCATGCAGTTTAATTTTCGCAATAATGAAAATAAACAAAAAGAAACTTAACACACCATAAAAAATACTAAACGTTGTTGCTCCAAGATATCCATTCTTTATTAACAGTCATCCATGCAATTTCATTTTAGTAATGATCAAAGTAAACAAAAATAAACTTATCACGCACCAAAAATTTTTCTAAACGTTCTAAACTTTATCTTGCACTCGTTCTTATTTATTAACAGTCATCCATGCAGTAACATTTTAACAATGATGAAAATAAATAAAAAACAACTTATCACATCATAAAAATATTTTTAAACATTTTTGCACCAAGATATCCAAGTTTTTATTAATCCCTTGAGCTCACTTGAACCATTGTTTTTTCACAATAGCCTCTGAAGCGACAATCTATAACGCAATATCATATCATACAGCTATAGCTACAATATCTCACATAACTGAAGTACTTGTGAGATTGGGTCGCTTCACTAAAAGTACCGTATAAGTTCCTGATAGAAGTCGTTTCCTTGGAAATCTCCTAAAATAATAAGAAATAGAAAGATAGCCACGCAACATTTCAGCTTGCATTATTCATTGCAATAAATTGAAGTTTGCTGTGTACAAGGCATGGGGTTTTGTTAGCTTAAGGGATTCTGTGCGACTCTTTTTTTGGGATGTTATCTTCAACAATATAATGTATGAGTGTAGCGATAAATTTATTTGCTCGTGTGAGTGGATTTGACTTTGTTTGTTCCATTTCCGCAGTTTGTATTTACTAGGTTCTTTTATTACTATTGACTAAATGCTGAAGTACATGTACATAAGTACTCCAAAAATGTCACATTTTAGCTACACTTCAAGTATTTCGAAAATCATATTTTATTTAATAGGTATATAAGGAAAAAAGCAAAGAGATTACGCTGATGTGCCTCTCGGCAGAATCCTTACTAATATTATAAACACGAAAGTTTGTGAGTATGTATGTATGTTTGTTACTCTTTTACGTTAAAACTACTGAATAGATTTGATGAAACTTCTAAATAATATAGCTTAAATATCGGAATAACACATAGGGTACTATTTATCGCCGTGAAGGACCTACATGAGGGCTACGTGGTTCCACGTGGTTCCACGTACAAAAGCAAGTATAATAATAAAAAATCTACGATTGTATTTAGAAGGATTAGAATTTAGAAAATAGTTTGGTGTGTCATTAACAGATAGTACTAGATAAGGTGTGAATAGTTTAATTAATTTGTGGTGGCTTCCAAATACAGCACAAACTTATAAAATCTTATAACAGCGCCATCTAATTAGAAACACAGAACAACGGAGTCATGAACCGAACTGTACCAAGTAACTATTAAACCTGCAACGCGATATAGAAATTCTCACTACAATTAGCGTATATATCACCTTGCCTGATTGGAGGATCCTCCCTGTATGTTGGAGGAACACAGAAATCCGCTCCCTCCATAAATATTTTAAATTATGATAATAAAAAACAGTCTTTTATTTGTCACACTCGCTTATTGAGAACGGTTAATTTTGACATAAATTTCAGCTGTAGTAAGTTCCCGAGACCGCCAATTATAAATCATTTTCAATTCAAACTCTCTGATTGTCGGAATCAATAGTTGTCTGAACTTTGCAGGAATTCTTGAAGTTTTTGTTCTATAAAATAATTTTCACTATCTTTACACTCCCTTTAGTCTCGTGTAATTCAGATAGTATTTTCTTGCATATAGTTTATAGGTCATATATTTCTAAACGAGAATGGATCGGGTCACTAACCAAAAGATTCGTCTGAATTTTCGTTTAATATTTGTTGAACTCCGTAAATTTCGGTTATCTCATATTTCCTGAGTTCCGATTTGTATAAAGAGCTTTTGTTCCAGCTTCGAAATTCTTAAACGATAAGTTATTTTTGAATTTATGGCTTGAACCCAACTGCAGTGAGGTAGCAATTTGACTTTATTGCATTTTCATGCCATGTTACCGTTGCGATATTTATCTGAGACATGCTCAACATCATATTTTAGAGTAAAAAAATACTATCAGTATTTTTTATCTGACGTTGGTCATTTAACAAATGTGTCTGCTATGAATTCGTTTACTATTTGAATGAAGACCAAAAAGATTAAGCTAGAAGGTCATATAATTTTACGATTTCCGATACTAATTAATATTGAAGCTGTATGAAGAAGTATGTTAATTTCTTTGGCCTTAGCGGTATAAAACTTTTCAAGGAAATAGCAAAAAGATTAGTCGACATCACAGGAGACCGAAGAGCTGGCAGCAAAGAATTAGTCTAGATATTCAAAGGGGTAACGCTGCCAGTATCTTCGGAACCATGCCTAAAGGTACTCCTTTTAATAATATATATTTTAGTTATAATATTATATTTTCGTAAGGTTTTTAGTTTTAGGTTCATTGTTTTAGTTTCCATTATTGTACATACATCAAATAAAATAATTTTTATTTATTTTTATTTTATAAATATTTAAGCCTACCAAAATGACTGTACTCTGCCTGATGGAAAGCATGAGTAGAATCCAGGGGTCACCATCCTCATTGTGCCTGTAGGCAATACAACATGGTGACCCGTACCATGGTGGCCTGGTCAGATAATTCTCCCTGCATGATACAGAATGATTGGGCCTCCGGTCTCACACTCACCAACGAAATACGACAGCAAGAATGCTGTCATTATTAGGATGGTCTTCTGTATGAGGGTAGTACTGACCCAGTCGAGCCGGCCTAGCCGTTGTTAAATCATTGGGCTCTGCTACCTATTGTAAATACTCGTATATACATGAAGGAGGTATAGTATGGTAGTTTAAGCGGTCACTCTGCCGCCTTCTACTGCGCTCAATTTGATGACTTCAAATCCTACATATATGATCCATAAATTACTGTTCTTTGACTGACAAGAGGTCTCGGGTTCGATTCCCGGGTCAGATCAAATATTATTTGTGTGATTCACAAATATTTGTTTCGGAGTTTGGGTGTTAATAAATAAATAAATAAATATTTTGGACATCTGACACCAAACATCATCTAGTCCCAAGCTAAGCAGAGCTTGTGTTATGGGTACTAGACAACTGATATAAATACATAAACATACTTTTTTTTTGTAAATACATACATATTATATGTAGAAGACACCCAGACTCCGAAACAAATATTTGTGAATCACACAAATAATATTTGGTCCGACCCGGGAATCGAACCCGAGACCTCTTGATCAGCAGCCGCATACGCTAACCACTAGACCAACAGTGTTTTCTATGTATAGTATGTATGTATTTACAAAAAAAAAGGATGTTTATGTATTTATATCAGTTGTCTAGTACCCATAATACAAGCTCTGCTTAGCTTGGGACTAGATGATGTTGTGTGTCAGATGTCCGAAATATTTATTTATTTTATTTATTGTTCTGAGCGTGGGTATATATATATATATGTATATATATATATACCCAGTATATGTATATATATATGTGTCAGTTTCGTGTATGTCTGCAAAGTTCCCTGTGGTATTATATCTTTTTTAAATAAAATTTATTCTGAGCTGGCAGCTTCTACGGCGTCTCTCCAAGGAATAAAGGCTCTCTGTTATTACAACTTTTTTGGTTATAGCATTATCTTAAATAATATGTCATCATCATCATCATCAGCCTATCGCAGTCCACTGCTGGACATAGGCCTCTCCAATTGCACGCCACTCAGTTCGATCCTCGGCGACTCGCATCCAGCTCCTGCCAACCGTCTTGCGCAAATCATCACTCCACCTGGCCTGTGGACGTCCTACACTACGTTTGCCGAGACGCGGTCTCCACTCAAGAACACATTTACCCCAACGGTTGTCGGTCCTGCGGCTAATATGGCTAGCCCATTGCCACTTCAGCTTGCTAATACGTAGGTGTCTTCAATAAGAAACATGATCTATTCAATTTGCATCAGTACTTTGTTAAAAAATACTTTAATTTTAGCCATTTCTTTTGTGCGGAAATCCCCCCGGATGCCACATAATTGTGGCTATGTCGGACACGAACTGACCAAAACCGCACGCCTTTTCGGGCACTAGAAGTCGGGGAACCAGGTGCACCCTCGGAAGGAAAAACCTTGGGACCCCAACGTATGTTAATTTTAGCCTATCTTTTCAACTTTCTAATATTTGTAAATACCAGTTCATTAGGAGTATTACATAAATAAGCATATCTAATCGATTAAAATAAATTAAATTTAAGTGTCTGTATATAATATCAAAATAACAGTTTTTAGGGTTCCGCAGTTCATGACTCGGAACCCTTATAGTTTTATCATGTCCGCCGGTCCGTCCGTACGTCTGTCCCTCCTCGGCCTACCGTCCAAACGGTTAGTGCTAGAAAAATGAAACTGCATAGTTATGTATTTCTAGCACGTCGATAAAGTGCTCTAATTAAATCATTAAAAATATTTTTATTTGGGGTACACCCTACACGTGAAGTGGGGGTGGTTTTGTTTCCTGGCTACCCCATCGTGTTGGGTATCATTTATATAATGATACCCCACACGTCTTTCTAAAACACTAGCTGACCCGTGCCCACTTCGTTGGGCATAACTTAAAATATAAAAGTTAGACATATGCTGTCGTTGACTTTTTTGTAGGCATTTTCAAGCTTCACATCTTTTCTCTAGAACTCAAAAATATATCTTTCATAATTAAGGCAGCGTTCGCAAGAAACGCTTTCATTCGACCGTTTTTTCTCCGACTCACTTTGCAAAACGGATTACCACATAAAAGCCTTTTTATTTTTCGGTTTTTTATATAACCTATGACACTCAGCAGTAATGTGGCTTTCTATTGGTGAAAGAATTTTTAAAATCGGTTCAGTAGATCCCGAGATTACCCCTTACAATTTAACAAACACACAAACTTTACTTCTTTATAATATTAGTATAGATTGAAAGGTTGCCAAGATAATTTTTTGATTTACCAATCCGTTTGCGAGATATATAACTTTAAAAGGCATTTTTTTGTAAAAACAGAGCGTCCCCCTCCCACTATAAAAGTTAAATGGAGGGTTTGAATAATCTAAAAATAATAATTATGGTAGTCCATATAATGAACTTTAAAGGAGACCATAACGGCTTAGATAACTTTGAAATTTCAGAAGTTATAGAGGCCTCACTCTAACTTGTAAAATACGCTTACTTGGAAAACTTCATACAAATTTAACGCGTTAATAAGTAAACATAACAATTATCTATTGGATACGATTGTGTGCGAAATCCACATTCCATTATGGGTGACTTCGGAACCCTATTCTATGTGGAGACAGATTAGCCAAGTTAGCGACAAAGAAAGGGGATGTTATTAACATTAAAACACATTAGTCGGAGTTGATATATAAATTTAAAATTAGTTGTTACGATAAATGGAAAGAAAATTTTGATGAACACTCTAAAATAAAAGGGGTCCGGTACTAGACTATACAGTCCGAACCTCCTCATATACCGTGGTTTGGTAATTTAGAAATAAGTAGATGATGTGTTAATAAATAAGAAAAGGTTGGGTATGGAATTGAAGGTTACATGGCAAGAGGTAGACCAAAGAAAAGATGGATGGATTGTGTGAAAGAAGATATGAATAGGAAGGGAGTTAACAGTGAAATGATGAGTGATAGAGTAGAATGGAAGGATAAAACATACTGCGCCGACCCCAAATAAAATTGGGATAAGGGCAGGCAGATGAAGTGTGTTACAATAGCTCATAGATTACGATCTTGACACATTCCATCAAAAAAAATTGAACATCTAATGCGTAAAGCTAACTCACCAAATTGTGATATGTTTAACATTATGGACGATGTTCACATGTGTTGATGGAATGTATTAAGAATCAATCTAAAAGATGTGAAATAATGAACAGATTAACTTGAATTGTTTGGATGTCGGTGTAATTCAAAGTGTTTTGGCTGCGCCGACATCTGAAAAAGCTATTAAAATGTACAGTCTACCGTATTATAGATAAATCATGGTTGGTTAGTTAAGGCCTTATGGGATTGAGATACCCTATTAAGGTGAAAGTCCCTTAAAAAAAAGAGAAAAAAAAAATGATTCCTGACACGCACTTTGGCCTAGCCAATTTTTAATAAATGCATATCAAAATTTGTGTTTGTTCCGGCTAATCTCAGGACTAACTGGATCGATTTTATATTTATAACAACATAAATTATTATTTAATATTCCGTACTTCATTTAATAAAACTTTCGAATCCATTTTCCTCGAACATCAGACCGATGTCCCTTATCATCACATTCCGTTACCCAAATAACTTAAATCGTTTTAAACGTCAAATCCCTTAGAACCCACCGGTTATGACCGGGTGCCGGCATATCAGCACTCCGCAATTTATAAGGTTCAGGTAAATCGTATTCCGATATCAATATGAATCCAATGGTAAGAAATATTTCAATGTAACTGTCGGCGATTTGTGTAATCCTACTAATATTATTTATAAACGCGAAAGTTTGTAAGTATGTGTGTATGTATGTTTGTTGTTCTTTCACGCAAAAACTACTGAACGGATTTGGATGAAACTTTACAGTAATATAGCTTATAATATCAGATTAACACATAGGCTACTTTTTACTGAAATAATCGAGATAAACGGACGAAAGCTAGGTGATTATATAAATACATTAAATCGTAGATTTCAAAATGCATCACTGTTTATCTCCTGTTAAAACTTCACAGGTTGCCATGCATAACACACTTGCAATGATACGCGGGTAACACCGCGGGGCGCAGCTAGTTTTTAATATATTTAGTTTCGATAAACTTCTAGCTAGGCTAGGACCCTTATTCCCAATATTATTTGGAGTTGGCTACTAATGCAACCGGTTTTACCTGAATATCAGTTTTTCCACGGCGCGACTGGCATCGGACCTCCGCTACCCTGAGGGAGAACTGAAATTCGAAGATTGAACTAGTTGTCAGTAAATCTGAGCGCACTGGCTTCCCAATAACGATTGCCATAGTAGTTCATGACAACCGGGACCGACGGCTTTAAGGGCTTTTCGATAACCAACAGAGAATAGAGATAGCATACATACTTTAAATAAAATCACATGTATTTTATGAATTATGAGCATGACGTAAAATTGATATGAAATTTAAACAGCTAAAAGAAGTTCTTGCCACTATATGTTACTTTCTTTTACTGTCTATCAGTGTCTTGAACTCATTGTTCAAGAATGTGTAATGTACATAGAGCATTTACCACACATTAATTTGATAACAGTCAAACCAGGCAGAACCTTTGCCGGAATCATTATAAAAATCCATACCAATTTTATATAAATTCAAAAGTAACTCTATCTGTCAGTCTGTTACATTTTCACGGATAAGCCGCAGCACCAGTTTTTTTTAAATTTACCATGGCAAAGCTTTTATTGTAGAGAGAGAATATAGGCTTCATATCACGATAATCAATATACATATAGGTGAAGCCGCGGGCTCACACCTAGTATTTTATGTTCTTAAATTCTACATGTTTTGAACAAATCATGCCAAAAAAAGCGGCCAAGTGCGAGTCGGACTCGCCCATAAAGGGTTCCGTATCAGCAAGTAACATCATATAAAAGTTCTAGTAGTTCGTTGTAACTTTCATCGATGTTTTAATAATAGTGTTTTGATTGGATGAAAGGTAAATTGTGTGTTACGATTTATGACGTATTAAAAGAAAACTACTCACTAGATCTCGTTCAAACCAATTTTCGTTGGTAGTTTGCATGGTAATGTACAACATATATTTGTTTTAGTTTTATCACTCTCTTATTTTAGAAGTTAAAGGGGGGGGGACACACATTTTTCCACTTTGGAAGTGTCTCTCGCGCAAACTATTCAGTTTAGAAAAAAATGATATTAGAAACCTCAACATCATTTCTGAACACCTATCCATAGATACCCCACATGTATAGGTTTGATGAAAAAAAAATTTTTGAGTTTCAGTTCCAAGTATGGGGACCCCCAAAATGTATTGTTTTTTTTCTATTTTAATGTAAAAATCTTAATGCGGTTCACAGAATACATCGACTGACCAAATTTCAACAGTATAGCTCTTATAGTTTCGGAAATAATTGGCTGTGACATACGGACGGACAGACAGACAGACAGACTTGACGAATCTATAAGGGTTCCGTTTTTTGCCTTTTGGCTACGGAACCCTAAAAATAGATCAAAAAATCAATTAAAATTTGTTTCCCAAACAGTTACCCTCGTCATCAATTTAAATTAAGAATAATAAAATTAGTACATAAACTATATAAAAAACTTAACAGCAATTCTTTAACACAAAAAATACTGAACAGTAATAACGTTTTAATATTTTATTCAAATCTTAAGCGATCACCACGTTTTAAAGATGTTTCATTATGCATTACCTTTAATACTTCATAAAAAACCTTCTAAGATTTAAGAAGAAAGCTATTTCAAAACTTTTAAAGACTCTGTAATTACAAAGTACTTACTTGAGATCTAAACAGCAGCGTCGACAACGATTTCACTTATCTCATTTCTATTTGAACTCGAAACATCTAAATATTTAAAACTTAATCTATAAACAAGTCTGGTAGAAGCGTTGGCTCCAAACGTCTGGAAATAATATTTCATGAACTTTCATATTCGCAAATTAAAATAGTTTTCTGTGGAAGTAGTACCAATAAAGGTCGCCGTCCATTCAGAGCGATTCCGTATAAAGTGTACAAGAAAACCATGAAATTTAACGGTCGCAAAATGTCTGTTTCCAGTAATGAAGCTAGCGGTTTATTTATAAAGGTAGTTGGCAATTAAGTCACCGTAGTGGTGACTGAAATGGTACTTTGAAGTGTGTGGATTGTATTTCTTAGAGATATATGGTTGCGCATCTGCTTACTAAAATTATTCCTAAGTATTTTCGAGGCTATTAACCGCGGATAACACTACGGGACTCGGACGGGGACCGTTACAAGTAGTCAGTCAGTAGTCAGTCGTGAAGCTAATTTTCTGTTCCAATTCGTAGATCCTATGGAGAAGAACAGACAAGAAACTCCATGGACACTCTTTTCCAACATTGTTTGACAATTTTTGGTTACATTGTTTTAGGTATTTTATTAAGAAAACAGAAAAATGAGAGGGCAATGTAACGATGCTGATATTTACACTATTTTTGAAGCTTTGAATTGAAATTTTGAAGTTTTTAAAGCACATGCCTCTCAAAGTCTCAATATATAACTAATATATATAGGTGTGGAGGAACGGGAATCGTGTTCCTCCAACACAAAGGGAGGATCCTCCGACCAGGCGAGGTGATCATGCCTGGCGGGCCACTGCCCAACAGTTGATGTTGGGATGTTGTATATATGCTTGTCGGCGCGAGAATGTCACTTTCGCGATTCAGGATTAGTAATTACTCCGTATAGATCGTTACGTGTTTTTCTTTGTAGTTCCGTGTTTCTTCGCTAGATGACGCTGTCGTATGTTTTCGTCGCGTTGAATGTGGAAGACGCCACATGGGTATATTTATTTATAAAAGCACTTTCTCACTATGAATGATTACTGTATAACGACTACTTCAAAAACACAGAACTCTTCTCTTGTAACGGCACAAAGAATTCTCGGGACAACTATTTTTAGATCACACAACTTTTATTCCCGTGTTGGAAGTGAGACCATAAACATATATACAATAACGTCTAATTTGAAAACTTTCTTTAATACAAAAAAATTGTTAAGTTACATTTAAGTGAATTACTTTTTTGTTATAAGTGCTCTGGGAAAACAAGGAACTTTATATAAAAATCCATATTCAACACAATTAAATAAAATTGGAGTGTAAATTGGATTGTATGTAATATCAAATATTTCACTAAATAAATACATGTATATACGGTACTAACATCAAAAAAGCGGCCAAGTGCGAGTCGGACTCGCCCATGAAGGGTTCCGTACCAGCAAGTAACATCATATGAAAGTTCTTGTAGTTCGTTGTAACTTTCCTCGATGTTTTTATACTAGTGTATTGATTGGATGAAAGGTATATTGCGTGTTACGATTTATGACGTATTAAAAAAAAACTACTCACTAGATCTCGTTCAAACCAATTTTCGTTGGTAGTTTAAATGGTAATGTACAACATATATTTTTTTTAGTTTTATCACTCTCTTATTTTAGAAGTTAGAGGGGGGGGGACACACATTTTTCCACTTTGGAAGTGTCTCTCGCAAAAACTATTCAGTTTAGAAAAAAATGATATTAGAAACCTCAACATCATTTTTGAAGACCTATCCATAGATACCCCACACGTATAGGTTTGATGAAAAAAAAAATTTTGAGTTTCAGTTCCAAGTATGGGGACCCCCAAAATGTATTGTTTTTTTCTATTTTTATGTAAAAATCTTAATGCGGTTCATAGAATACATCGACTGACCAAATTTCAACAGTATAGCTCTTATAGTTTCGGAAATAATTGGCTGTGACATACGGACGGACAGACAGACAGACAGACAGACAGACAGACAGACAGACAGACAGACAGACAGACTTGACGAATCTATAAGGGTTCCGTTTTTTGCCATTTGGCTACGGAACCCTAAAAAGCAATTTCTTTACGTTTCGTCTGCCTGTCTGTTTGTTCCGGGTAATCTCTGAAACGTCTGAACTGAGCACCTTAAACTTACATATTATAACACTACACACACTGAGCAAAATACCACGAAACGCTTATCGCTACTTTTGTTTAGACGATTAATCTTTGTGTGTGTAGCCGTCCTTAGGTGATTGGAAACAATCACCATGGGTAAGCAACGACGGCGCGGTTGGACCTAGATGGGTGACCGTTTGTGACATTATATGCACATTAGAGCGTTTCCGTGATTCGGAGGTAACGTTATGAAGCTTCGTCGGAGGCCTTCGGGCGGCTTAAAAACATCCAACAGCAAGATTACGTAGCCACAGCGTGTCTTGTCAGTCCCCAACCCGCACTCAGCCAGCGCGGGGACGTATGGCCTTAACCCTCTCTTGAGAGAAGACCTGAACCCAGCAGTGGAACGTTACTGGTTGTTGATGAATCTCTTTTTTTTATTGCAACCTATCAAATTGATTGTACTGTGTCTGACCATTATCATTGTGAGTGTACACAATGCAGGATGGTGACCTATATTGTGGTGACCTAGTCAGATACCTCAGCATCATATATGATGAAGCTTCGCTCTTTATGAGATACAACTTGTTGAGATACAACAAATGTTGTTCCTAGCCTTATTCCCAAGTTTATTTAGGGTCGGCTACTAGTTCAACCGGTTTTACCTGAATATCGGTTTTTCCAGGGAGCGACTGGCATCGGACCTCCACAACCCTAAGGGAGAACTGGAATTCGAAGGTTGAACTAGTTATCAGTAAGTTTGAGGGCAATGACTTGACCCAATGTCGATTGCAATACATGTTTATCACAACCGGGACCGACGGCTTTACGTGCTCTCCGAGGCACGGGCGTGAATCAACGCCAAACTTATAAACTCCAGGCTGCCATTAGGAATTCCTATGAATAACCATAAAACACCTTTTGGCCTGACCCGGAATTTGAACCCGAGACCTCTTTGTCCGAGTCGCATACGCTATCAACCAGACCAACTAGGCAGCTAAAACGCACATATTTCTATAAAATATATCTCAAAAATAAAGTTCGATTTGTAATTTGTATAAAAATATAAGTACTAAAGGTATTTAAAAGTTCTTTGAAGTTTTCGAAACGAGTCTTAAAAGGCTTTTACGCTTTACCATTAATAACCTTTTGAGAAATTTTAGCTCCAAAGGAAATCGTTAATATTGCTCCCTTTTCAGAGTTTTGCTACATATAGTATATTGAAAAAAGTGCAGGATTATAGGTGATACATTTTTTGTCAGAAACTTAGTCAACATCTGAAAAGTTTCAAATTCAAATTCGATTGAATTCAATAGTAACGAATACTTGGCTTCCATTTGCTTGTCTTTTGAGTGAGTTTTACTGAATTTATTTTTTTTATTTTTTTAATTTCGGTGATCTTTAATAAATTCTTAATGACTATAAAGATTACATTAAATTTGATTATGTAACATATTATAAGTTGAATGGCTTAAACTTATGGTCCAAAGATTATATAAAAAGTTTAATATATTAAATATTTGCTGTAGTCTAAAAGTCTAAATTTATTTACAGAATCCAATTATTATTAATCGCGAGCGTATCCTAACAGGTGACTTAGGGGCAAACTACGAACAACTAACTCTTATTCACAGCAAAGAGAATTAAAACTTGAAAACCCGTACTAACCCGTCTGCCCTGTGTGGAGTACTTGGTCAAAATCTCCTTTTTAGGAGAGGCCGATCTCCAGTAGATAAGTGGTAAAAGCTGTTAATGATGATGATGACATAATAAGGACAGTATAATATGATAATTAAAGGTATTTTAAATATAAAATAAGAAACCTTTGTACTTAAATATAAAGCCATGATGTAGTTTCATTTTTCCACCCTCTATTCCTCCATCCTCCCTTTGTATAAGGGGGATGTCACACAATAGGAAGCAACGTACCTTCTGAGTTACAGGTTACTTAGGTTAGATTACAACACGTATTTATAAAAATAAAAATGGCCATATTCTCCCATAATTACTTTACTTAATCCATCGAAATCATAAAATCTCAAACTCGAAGGGCTTACTAGTACTTTTAGCTAATTTTCTCCATTAACTTCATAATTCTACAATAAGAATCATTCTAAAATATCAGATTGTACATTCTCTTCTTAAATACAAATAATAAATAAATAAATATTTTGGACATCTGACTCACAACATCAACTAGTCCCAAATTAAGCAGATCTAGGGTACTAGACAACTGATATAAATATATGTATGTTTTTTTGTAAATGAATACATATTATACATGGAAAAATAAACATCCAAACTTCGAAACAAACATATGCAGATTATACAAACATTTAGTCCGACCCGGAAATCGAACCCAAGGCCTCTTGATCAGCAGTCGCGTACGCTAACCACTAAACCAACGAGGCAGTCAAAGATTTAGATACGAGACTATTAGAAGTTGAAAGTTTAACACAAACTTGTAAGAACTTCCGAAAGATATATTTTACTAAACAGCTTCATAGATATTATTGTGATTCCATACGTTACTATGGCACCAAAACATCAACGATATCATTTTATAAAAAAAAAAATCTATATTTTTTACAAGACCGTATGTTTTATTTTATGGATACCTTGGCCATAGTGAAACTTTTTTAGGTTATAACACCCGTCATTTCATTGTTTTCTTATGCCCCACATGGGATGTTCCGAAGCATGAATATAAAATATATTTTTTATGCTTCTTGTTTCGCTTCCGTAACATCTTACAAGGTTCTTCGAGTATGCAAATCTAAGGATTCCCTTGATTCTGATGTAACACTGAAAATGAAATGAATCTTCTTCAATGTAGGTACTTCTTCGTTTAAGGTGAGTGGGTGGGACTCGCACCAACACCGTTTATTTATAAAATATTCTGTCTAAGGAAAGTTGATAGCTTACGCATCTTGAGAGTTTTCTAAGCGTGTGTTCAATTACATAATATACTTGCTAAATCACGCGGTGCTACCCGCTTTTGTTTTAAATCACTAACGCTACAGAGCAAAGCTTTTTATCTGCAATTAGATATAGTTTGATGATGACATCGAACCTACGTCCTTTGTAGTGTACTGACTACTAACAACTAGACATTTTTTTTGTTGACGGGGTGGAAAAATAAATAGACCATTAAACCAGTCAAACAATGAATATCAGTTTGTCGGCAAGAAATAAAAAGCTGAATGAAAATTTTAAACTGAAAATTGAGTTTGAAACTGGTTTGGTTTGACTTAAATCATTTATTTAGGACGAGGTTAAAGGCCGTGTTTTTGTGCGAATAATGGATCTTTTATTCCCATTACACGTGTCAGTTATTCGAAATTTTATTTATTACATTTTAAAATCCTGTGATAATGTTTCCATTCCAATAACAAAGACTATGTCTGTGTCCTTTGTGTGTGTGATTATATTTCTCTTTAAACCTTTTTATTACGGTATAAGAATTATTGTATATCATTACATCAATTCTGTTTTTTCCTTTTATTTGATTTCATGTAATATATATATATATATATATATACTAGCTGATCCGGCGAACTTCGTACCGCCCGAATTTGAAATCCCATAGCTTGTTCGCAGCGCCACCTACCGGGTACTATAATTTGAGATTTAAACTATCCTATCTCTCAAGTTAGATCGAACTGCACATGGTGTGCGAATTTTATTATAATCGGTTAAGTGGTTTAGAATACAAATACCTGTTTCCAACATCATCATCGCCGCTTGTACACCTGGAGATCCCCCGGCGATAGGTACAGAAACCAAATAGATTACATCATAATACAGTCGCGATGGAAGTCATCTGTAAGTAATGTCAAAACCTTCCCGGGTGCCGAGTGTGGATCAGATCATAATCTACTCGTTGCCAACTTCACTCTTCGCCTGAAAGCTCCTAAAACACACTGTCAGCTGAAGCCTAGGCAGCTTGACACATCAGAGCAGAAGTTACTAGCCAAGGCCTTTGAAACAGCGATCCTTAATGATCCAACACCAATTCCAGCAGATGCAAATACGCAGTGGGAGCATTTCAAGGGTCACATCCAGAGTGCACTCAAGACTGCGACGAGAGCTCACCCTAAAAACGCCAAGAAATCATGCTGGCTGCGCGACCATACGTGGAAGCTTATTTTGGAGAGGAAGGACTTAAAATCGCGGGGCTTAAGGACTTTTGAAGATCGATCTAAATACAGAGAACTATGCAGAACTATTCAATACGAGTGCCGCAGAGACAAAAACTGTTTCATCGAATCAATCTGCATGGATTTGGAGAAACATTCGCTCAATACCCACACCGCCGAGCTATTTAGAAAAGTCCGTATTCTCTCCAAAAAATTTAGGCCGAAAACTATGGTGATCGACGATGAAAACGGTCAACCACTACGCAACCTGGACGACATTGCAGAAAGGTGGCGATCGTATTGCGGCCAACTGTATAAGAGCGACAATGAAACATCACTTTTGCCCACCCCCAGTGGACCTATCTTTGACCCTGAACCTGCAATCCTACGATCTGAGATAGCAGCTGCAATTAGATCACTCAAAACTAGGAAAGCCCCTGGGTCAGATCTTATAACAACAGAAATTCTTGTCGCTCTCGGGGAACAGGGCACTGACCTTCTGCACAGTATCTGTAACAACATCTGGAACACTGGCATATGGCCCCAGGACTGGACAGAGTCAATCATTCTCCCCCTTCATAAAAAGGGCTCCACGAAGCTATGCGACAACTACCGCACCCTTGCATTAATTTCGCACGCCAGCAAAGTCCTGCTTCACGTTATCAATGCGCGCATCCGTCATTTTCTGGATTGGCAAATACCACAGGAACAAGCTGGTTTTGTGAAGGGCAAGGGAACCAGAGAACAACTAATAAACATTAGGCAAATCGTTGAGAAGTCCTATGAGTTCGACACACCAGTAGTACTATGTTTTGTGGACTACAGCAAGGCCTTTGACTGCGTCAGATGGGACTGCTTGTGGCAGATACTGGGCGAAATGGGCGTGCCACAACACTTAACAGCTCTGGTTCGATCGCTCTACAATAACAGCAAAGGTGTCGTGAGAGTGGACCAAAGCCACTCGAAATCGTTCTCGTTCGGAAAAGGAGTACGCCAGGGCTGCATACTGTCTCCAATTCTTTTTAATATCTATGGCGAATACATCCTTAGGCGAGCACTCGAGAACTGGGACGGCGGCGTTTCCATTGGTGGCGTCAAGCTCTCGAACCTTCGATATGCAGACGATACCACTCTTCTGGCGTCGGATGAGGCAGAGATGCTTGCTTTACTGGACAGAATTGAGGCAGCCAGTCAGGACCTGGGACTTAGAATTAACAAAGCCAAAACTAAAGTAATGGTTATTGACAGGACTGGCAAACTTGAACTCACGGGGTCGCTTAACCTTGAGGTGGTGGAGGACTTTGTCTACCTTGGTTCCAGCATCAGCAATACCGGATCATGCGAAAAGGAGATACGGAGACGCATTGGCATGGCCAAAAGTGCAATGTCCGACCTGAAGGGGATATGGAAAGACCGTAACATCTCCAAAAAAACAAAAATAAAACTGGTACAAACCCTCGTCTTCCCAATATTCCTCTACGGAGTCGAGGCGTGGACAATGAAAGCGGCCGACCGTAGGCGCATTGATGCTTTCGAGATGTGGTGCTGGAGGAGACTACTGCGGGTACCTTGGACAGCCCACCGCACCAACGCCTCTATCCTCAAGGAGCTCGACATTCGAGAGCGCCTGTCATCTCTCTGTCTCCGTAGGGTCCTCGGATATTTCGGCCATATTGCGAGGAGAGCCGATGATAACCTCGAAAGATTGATGGTTACTGGCAAAGTCGAGGGGAAAAGACCCAGAGGCCGCAGCCCATTGCGTTGGACAGACCAAATTTGCTCATCCCTCAATAGTACGTTCCATGCTGCCCTGCACACTGCTCAAAGCCGAGACGAATGGAGAACTGTCACTCGCAGACTGCTGACAAGTAGAGGTCACGACCCTCAGAATTGAGGATATCGACGCAAGGAGGAAGTGGTTTAGAAGTCCATTGAGGACAAACATTGTGACACGAGATTTATATATATTAAGAAGATATATATATATATATATATATATATATATATATATATATATATATATATATATATATATAATTATAACTAACTAATATATATTTAATTGCCTCGTTGGTCTAGAGGTTAGCGTATGCGACTACTAATCAAAAGGTTACGGGTTCAAATCCCGGGTCGGAGAGCACGTAAAGCCGTCGGTCCCGGTTGTCATGAACATCTATGGCAATCGTTATTGGGAAGTCACTGCCCTCAAATATACTGACAACTAGTTCAATCTTCGAATTTCAGTTCTCCCTTATGGTTGCGGAGGTCCGATGCCAGTCGCTCCGTGGAAAACCTGAAATTCAGGTAAAACCGGTTGAACTAGTAGCCGACCCCAAATAAACTTGGGAATAAAGGCTAGGCAGATGATATAATTGTGTGTCGAGTTTCAAAGAAGAACA
The DNA here is from genome assembly GCA_932526445.1 of Phragmatobia fuliginosa. Classification (NCBI taxonomy): domain Eukaryota; kingdom Metazoa; phylum Arthropoda; class Insecta; order Lepidoptera; family Erebidae; genus Phragmatobia; species Phragmatobia fuliginosa. The sequence continues at coordinate 18,341,263 of OW052072.1, read as the reverse complement.
TTCCACTCGTAGTCATCAACATCGCTCGTAGTCTAGTGACCATAGGTAATGGGAACGTGAAGCAGGTCCCAGTTATTACCATTACAGTTGTGAAGGTTCTTTGAAGGCCTTCGGGTGGCTTAAAAACATCCAACGGTAAGATTACGTACCCACAACGTGTCTTGCCAATCCCCAACCCGCACTCAGCCAGCATGGGGGCGTAGACTCTTTCCTGAGATGAGACCGGAGAGCAGCAGTGAGACATTATGGGGTTTTCAATATATTTTCTAAAGTTCTTTGAACAATACATGTTGTAGATTTAATAGAATAATGTAACCAGCACGCGTGTTTCCTTTCCACTATGATATTCATTCACGTAATGTACGTGCTGTCGCAGTCAAAATTCAAAAGAGTCACCTGCGCTGTTGCGGTCATGTTAACAAATGTCTGGCTATGCCGCCCCCGCCGGATTCCGGTTGAAGTATATATGTGTTGGCTTGACGTCGTAATGGGTGTCATGCGTGATAATGGTCTAACTTCCAAAGATGCCGAAGACCGGGCAAAGTGCAAGCTTTGAAAGCAACAAGGAAGAACGACAGGATGATGATGAAGATCCCGATTCATATACGCAGGGTGTGAAGAAGCGTCTTTCTAGGCCGCTATAACAGACTACAACGGCCTATACATATATGGCGGTTGCCATGCTGCATTGCCTGCTTTTGTAATTAGTATAGTGGATTCCCTTGCGTTCAACTCATGCTTTCCATCAGTCAGAGCAGAGTTACTTTGTCAGACTCTAAAAACTAGTGAATTTATGGAACTTTATTGTTGGATCAATACAAAACTAAATGCAATCACAATCGATTTTCTGCTTTTTAATAAGTGAGGATAGCCTTCAGTAACCCATCTCCAGTTTTAACTAGAGACAGGTTATTAAAAACCTACTTAAGCCCAAATCCCTCCTCTAATCCCTACTAATAATATTATAAGTGTGAAAGTAACTCTGTCTGTCTGACTGTCTGTCTGTTACGCTTTCACGCCTAAACCACTGAAGCGATTTTGATGAAATTTGGCATGAAGATAGAACTGAACTTGAAAAAGGAGGTCGGAAGTCCATTATAAATAAATAAATAAGTAAAAGGACATAGGCTACTTTTTACCGCGATAACCGACATACACGCGGGCGGAGCCGCGGGCGAAAGCTAGTGATTCTGATAAAGGGTTCAAAGGGCAGCCTGCAACATGCTTGTGATTTTCAGTTGCAGGTTTTCACTTAACACGAGATGACTCATCTGCTCGTTTGCCCACCTGTCCGATAAAATTCTAGACATCGTCTATTTATTAAACTTAAAAATACGTTACGTTTTTTTCATTGTGCACGAAAATGAAAGGCGATTTGAAGAAAGTGGCAACAGATGTATGCAGACTGGAAAACCAAAGACCGGGATGGTTGGTGCTCTTTGGCAGAGACCTTCGCTCATCAGTGGATGGCGATAAGTTGAGACACTCTTGAAAACTGTTTCTAGATTGAAACTAAAGTTGTTCGTCAGTTCTAAATTACAACCACCATTGTAAAATAAAAATAACAACAACCATATTGAAACAAATGATAAACGGTAACAAAGTTTAGCTTTTGTCAAAACCTTCCAAAGGTTAATTTACTGTCCAGTTCACAATAGAAATCAAAATGAAATACGTAATAAGTAAGGCTACGAGCTAGTTCAGTATGAACAAAAGTTATAAAATACGCAGAAAAACAATCTATAAACAAGAACGAGAAAAATAGTTTCAAAAATAAGAACTGGTTACTTTTTCTCTACAAAACTTTTGTTTGATAATTACTGTGGCGTACTAAAACTACGCTAGAGGTAATTTTACTTAAAAATTGCTTCACGAACAACTATTTTTTATTCGAATATGTACTTTATGACAAATGAATATCTGGTAAATGAGAAAAGTTTTGTTCATTAGGGGTTTGTGAAAAATTGCTGGAATGATTGTTAAGGTTCCTTCTGCGATAATTTGTTGAAAATAAAACCAGTTTACGTATCTACGTAAGAAACAAATTATTTTTCAAAAAGATACTCTAAAAGTCTAAGTTTTTTTTAAAGGTGACCCCGGCGATAGATAGATTTTTAAACCTACATGAAACCGACACATAGAATACCCAGACTCCGAACAAAATGCGGTTTGAATCATCAACACTCAGAGTAGCTGAGGTATTCCAATCCGTGCAGGCATGTATAATTGATTTTGTATTCTACCACTTATATGAATTACGTAGTTTTGTCATTTTATTTGTATGCTTTTAATATTATCGTATTAGTTGTCACTACTCCCGACGAAAAATCTCACAAATATTTGGTCGAATCCGTTAATCGAACCCGAGACCTCTTTTGATCAGCAGCTGCATACGCTAGCCACTAGACCAACAAGGCAGTCAAAGTTCCCGTTCTTACGTTACAAATTATTATAAGATTATTATTTTACGCGTTATATCAACATAGAATATAAATTATGTTCCATCTCACGTGTGAAATATGCCATAAATGTATGATACAATTTTATATTATTTTCGCGTCAAGTGAATATAAGACGAACTGTAACGCAGGTGACAGGTTTCGTTATCAACCGGTAGGTATTCCCAAGAAAACTGAGTCTTCACCGTTTATTTTTTTTTTGTTTACCTATTGTTATAAAGAAGCGAGGTTCGAGGTTTTCAACGCTTTTCTCCTCGTCTTTGTACACAGTATTCCTTTTGTTGGTGGAAATAATAAATCTCAAAGATATTCTTACCAATTTATATAAAACACTTAAGTTATAAGAAAACATTTGTTGTGATTGGTAATTTGTTAATGGGTGATTTATAGCTTGTATATTTTCACTAAACGTTAGTCATTTGTTTTGTTTAATAATGACTTGTATATGTATTTCAAATCTTAATATTATCATAATTTATCGACAGCCTTAATTAATCAGCTGAACATAAGCTTCTCCTTGGAAATGAGGTTTTGGTCTGCTTTACTGATACCTGACCGAAAATTCAACACTTTTTACCTGTTACAAATATTATCATAGACTTTCTTTCAAGTTATCTTTTTTCTTTTTTTTTCTATTTAAGCCTACCAAAGTGACTCTACTCTGCCTGATGCATGAGTAGAATATAGAATTAGGAGTCATCCTCATTGTGAGAGTAGACAATGCAGCATATTGATCCATACTACGGCAGCCTGGTCAAGTGTTTCTGAGGCAGGGAGAATGATGCAAAGCAAAGGGAGAAAAATGCCTCTGGTTTCACACTCACCAACGAAATACTATATCAAGTAATGCTGTCATTATTGTGATGACCTTATATATTAGGGTATCTATATAGAAATTAGAATATAACCAAGATAATAACGAGGTTATGTATTAGATTATAATTAAATCACAAACACTCCGAAAATAAAAATATCAAAGACAACAAATATTCTTCGAACATTATGACATTAATCCGGATGAGTAGGGAACCTATGAAGGTGTAAATATTCCACTCACGTACCAAAAGGTTATTGAAGGAAAACAGAATGTCACGCGCGAGAACTTTCGCCTTTTTGCTTACAAGCAAGTGTCGGTTTGAATAAAGTAATTTTCCTCCTACATCAGTCATGGTTATTGTCAATATTCGTCTGAGTAAACATTCTAGTCAATAAAATGTAGCACGCTTAATTAAAGTCATTAATATAGACATTAGAATAATATATCCTTTTATAGAACTTAGGCAACAGAAGGTTCAGTTAGGTATGGTTATTCTTACATCAAGTCAGATCATTAATTTAAATTAGAGAATGTAAATAGTGCCACGTACTAAGGGTTTAGAAAACATAAAAGAGCACACACACACAGAATAGTTCTATTAATAAAGAGTCAAAAATATCAGATGTAAAAAAATTAGAAAACTTTTAAAGGAATTCATACAGTATCGTTACAAGGCATTTCATAATATAATAAATAGTTTTTTTTTCGCATATTTTACACTACACCATCTAGTCCTTTAAGTTTTTTTTTTTTTTTTTTTTAAGACAACTCCCGCATTAGGAATATAAATTCCTGTGTCGCGGGGGACTTTACAAACATACATGAAACGGACACAAAGAACACCCAGACAGTAAGCAGATCTTGTATAATTGGTACTTGATAACTGATATAAATACATAAAAAAAGCGGCCAAGTACGAGTCGGACTCGTCCATTAAGGGTTCCGTAGCAGCTAGTAACATCATATAAAAGTTTTTGTAGTTCGTTGTAACTTTCATCGATGTTTTATTAATCGTGTTTTGATTGAAAGAAATGGAAATTGTGGTATATGATTTATGACGTATTAAAAAAAACTACTTACTAGATCTCGTTCAAACCAATTTTCGTTGGAAGTTTGCATAGTAGTACATCATACATTTTTTTTAGTTTTATCATTCTCTTTTTTTAGAAGTTACAGGGGGGGGACCAACATTTTAGGGCTTTGGAAGTGTCTCTCGGGCAAACTATTCAGTTTAGAAAAAAATGATATCAGAAACCTCAAAGAAGACCTATCCATAGATACCCTACACGTATGGTTTTGATGAAAAAAAATTTTTTGAGTTTCAGGTCTAAGTATGTGGACCCCCAAAATTTATTGCTTTTTTCTATTTTTGTGTAAAAATATTAATGCGGTTCACAGGATACACCTACTGACCAAGTTTCAACAGTATAGCTCTTATAGTTTCGGAAAAAATTGGCTGTGACATACGGACGGACAGACAGACAGACAGACATGACGAATCTATAAGGGTTCCGTTTTTTGCCATTTGGCAACGGAACCCTAAAAATAAAAATTGTATCGCTGTTGGTTTTCAATAGATAAATATAGATTAAAATTATATGATACTTAATACGACACCTTTTGGTGATTTGAATCTGAGTTTTTGTATGTTTATGAAAAGGCATATCGTGTTGGAATTAGAATCAGTAAGTTCACAGTCGCTTAACTATACTGTTACTAAGATACAAACCACAAATAGATTAACGTATGTCAGGAAAGACGGACAGACCAAATAAAGAAGGCATCCGAGATGAATTGGATACGGAAGGGAAGAACCACCACTAGAGCGGAGTGATTGAGTGGACTGCAGACTTTGATGGATGTAATATAAACGGTTGTGTTTCTAAAAGGTTACTATTAGTACGATACATTAATTTTGTACACTTTAATGCATTTGTATCTTTTTATCGTACTTACATTAATAAATAAATAAATATTTCATCTTACACACAACGCCACCCAGTCCCAAACTAAGCAGAGCTTGTATTATGGGCTGACAACTAATACAAATACATAAACATATAATTTTTTTTTGGAAATACATATATAATTATACATAGAAAACTCCCAAACTCTGAAACAAATAATTGCGGATCACACAAACATTTGCGTGTTTACAATAAGAGTGTTTTTAGGGTTCCGTTGCCAAATGGCAAAAAACGGAACCCTTATAGATTCGTCATGTCTGTCTGTCTGTCTGTCCGTCCGTATGTCACAGCCAATTTTTTCCGAAACTATAAGAGCTATACTGTTGAAACTTGGTCAGTAGGTGTATCCTGTGAACCGCATTAATATTTTTACACAAAAATAGAAAAAAGCAATAAATTTTGGGGGTCCACATACTTAGACCTGAAACTCAAAAAATTTTTTTTCATCAAAACCATACGTGTAGGGTATCTATGGATAGGTCTTCTTTGAGGTTTCTGATATCATTTTTTTCTAAACTGAATAGTTTGCCCGAGAGACACTTCCAAAGCCCTAAAATGTTGGTCCCCCCCCTGTTACTTCTAAAAAAAGAGAATGATAAAACTAAAAAAAATTTATGATGTACTACTATGCAAACTTCCAACGAAAATTGGTTTGAACGAGATCTAGTAAGTAGTTTTTTTTAATACGTCATAAATCATATACCACAATTTCCATTTCTTTCAATCAAAACACTATTAATAAAACATCGATGAAAGTTACAACGAACTACAAAAACTTTTATATGTTGTTACTAGCTGCTACGGAACCCTTCATGGACGAGTCCGACTCGTACTTGGCCGCTTTTTTTATGTATTTATATCAGTTATCAAGTACCAATTATACAAGATCTGCTTACTCTGGGACTAGATGGCGTAGTGTAAGATGTCCGAAAGAAATATGTATTTAATATTTGTTATATTATGAAATGCCTTTTAACGATACTATATGAATTACTTTAAAAGTTTTCTATTTTTTTTATATCTGATATTTTTGACGCTTTATTAATAGAACTATTCTGTGTGTGTGTGCACTTTTATGTTTTCTAAACCCTTAGTACGTGGTGCTCTTTAATTTCCCTAATTTAAATTAATGTGTACTGACTTAATGTAAGAATAACCATCCCTAACTGACCCGTCTGTTACCTAAGTTCTATGAAAATATATACTATCTTGTATGCTTATGACTTTATTTAAGCGTGCTACATTTTATTGACTAGAATGTTTACTCTTAATAATCACTAGGACTGATGTAGGAGGAAAATTACTTTATTCAAACCGACACTTGCTTGTAAGCAAAAAGGCGAAAGTTTTCGCGCGTGACATTCTGTTTTCCTTCAATAACCTTTTGATACGTGAGTGGAATATTTACACCTTCATAGGTTCCCTACTCATCCGGATTAATGTCATAATGTTTGAGCAATATTTGTTGTCTTTGTTTTTTTTTTTATTTTCGAAGTGTTTGTGATTTAATTATAACGTAATTCATTAGTTTGTTTTTTTTTATATTGATTATGCTCTCATCTATATATAGATAAATAAATAATAAATAAATATTTCGGACATCTTACACACCACGCCATTTAGTCCCAATCTAAGCAGAGCTTGTATTATGGGTACTAGATAACTGATATAAATACATAAACATCCTTTTTTTTGTAAATGCATTCATATTATATATAGAAAACACCCAGACTCCGAAACAAATATTTGCGGATCACACAAACATCTGGTCCGACCGGGGAATCGAACCCAAGACCTCTTGATCAGCAGCCGCATATGCTAACCACTAGATCAACCAATACCCTAATACAGAAGACCATCCTAATAATGACAGCATTACTTGCTGTCGTATTTCGTTGGTTAGTGTGAAACCAGAGGCCCAATCATTCTGCATCATTCTTTCGGCCTCAGAAAAATCTGACCAGGCCACTATAGTATGTATCAATATGCTGCATTGTCTATCCTCACGATGAGGATGACTCCTACTGAGATGACGATGAGATTCTACTCATGCTTTGCATTATGCAGAGTAGTCAGTTTGGTAGGCTTAACACCTTCACAGTCCCCATACAATATTACAAAACTATTACATAAGTCCAAACAGTTAGTGACTATTTATTGTTCTGACTTGTATTGATTGTTTTGATGGTTTTTAAACATCAAATACCTTGGTCACAAGTCCTAAAACTTAAAAGGCCTAACTAGTACATTCGCGAAAAAAAATTCAGAACAAGATACTGTATAGCCCGATGTGGGCTCACGGACTTGGAGCCATATATATGAGGTGAGCCCACAGTGGGCTCATAGGACTGTGAACGTGTTAAATATAAAAAAAGGAAAAGGTAACTTGAAAGAAAGTCTATGCCAATATTTCTGACAGATGTCAGTAAAACAGGCCAAAATCTCATTTCCGAGGAGAAGCTTATAACCAGCTTATTTAGATTATTAAAGGCTTTTGATGCATTATGATGACATTAAAATATGTATTTCAAAAATCTGAAATACATAGACAAATCATTATTAAACAAACCGACGAACGTTTAGTGAAAATATACAAGCTATAAATCACCCATTAACAAATTACCAATCACAACAAATGTTTTCATATAACATAAGTGTTTTATATAAATTGGTAAGAATTTCTTTAAGATTTATTATTTCCTCCAACAAAAGGAATACTGTGTACAAAGACGATGAGAAAAGCGTTGAAAACCTCGAACCTCGCTTCTTTATAACAATAGGTAAACAAAAAAAAAATAAACGGTGAAGACTCAGTTTTCTTGGGGATACCTACCGCTTGATAACGAAACCTGTCACCTGCGTTACAGTTCGTCTTATATTCACTTGACGCGAAAATAATATAAAATTGTATCATACATTTATGGCATATTTCAAACGTGAGACGGAACATAATTTATATTCTATGTTGATATAACGCGTAAAATAATAATCTTATAATAATTTGTAACGTAAGAACGGGAACTTTGACTGCCTTGTTGGTCTAGTGGCTAGCGTATGCAGCTGCTGATCAAAAGAGGTCTCGGGTTCGATTAACGGATCCGACCAAATATTTGTGAGATTTTTATTCAGGAATAGTGACAACTAATAATTTAAAATATTAAGAGCATACAAATAAAACGACAACACTACGTAATTCATATAAGTGGTAGAATACAAAATCAATTATACCTTGCCTGCACGGATTGGAATACCTCAGCTACTCTAAGTGTTGATGATTCAAACCGCACATGATGTGATCCCCATGTTATATTTTTGTTTGGAGTCTGGGTATTCTATGTGTCGGTTTCATGTAGGTTTATAAAGGCCCACCCAAACACAAGAAATTTCTAGCGCTGGAGTAACCTTTAAAAAAAAACTTTTAGAGTATCTTTTTAAAAAATAATTTGCTTCTTACGTGTCTAAAAATGGTTTTATTTTCAACAAACTATCGCAGAAGGAACCTTATCAATCATTCCAGCAATTTTTCACAAACCCCTAATGAACAAAACTTTTCTCATTTACCAGATATTCATTTGTCATAAAGTACATATTCGAATAAAAAATAGTTGTTCGTGAAGCAATTTTTAAGTAAAATTACCTCTAGCGTAGTTTTAGTACGCCACAGTAATTAACAAACAAAAGTTTTGTAGAGAAAAAGTAATCAGTTTTTATTTTTAAACTATTTTTCTCGATCTTGTGTATATATTGTTTTATAACTTTTTTTTACAAAAAAGTGGCCTTTAAAGTGGAATTTCTCGAAAACGGATACCTAAATCAAAAAATTCTCTTAGAAACTCTATATTGTTTTTAAAAGACCTATCTAATGATACCCCACATAATGGGTTAGCCGCGAGAAAAAAAAACATCCCCACTTTACGTGCAGGTACCCCAAATAAAATATTTTTCATAATTTTTATTGTAGCACTTTGTCGACGTAATTACAATACATATTCATGCAAATTTTCATCTCTCTAGCACTTACCGTTTGGACGGTAAGTCGAGGACGGACGGACGGAGAGACGGACATGACGAATCTATAAGGGTTCGAATTCATAAACTTCGGAACCCTAAAAACTGAACAGAAATTATAGTAGGTTGAAACCTATTGTAAAAGAAGAAGAATATTACAAAAATTAAAGGAAAAATAATTTACGGGCGATCTGAGGTCGGGAAGGGGGAGAGGGGGGGTTTTAAGGGAAAATATGGCTTATCTCGATTTCCGGCAAAACTACAAGTCCTGTGGAAAAAAGTTCAATGGCAAAGTTGTAGGTAATACGAAGATCTACATTTTTTGCATTCACACTTTTTTCACATAACGTCAAATTTTATGTGAAAAATTGTAGTTTTGCCGGAAATCGAGATAAGCCATATTTTCCCTTAAACCCCCCCCCCCCTCTTCCCCTTCCCGACCTCAGATCGCCCGTAAATTATTTTTCCTTTAATTTTTGTAATATTCTCCTCCTTTTACAATGGGTATCATCCTACTATAATTTACTTTGTTTTCAAACATTATCGGCACTGGTCTAATTGGGGTATTATAGTTTTAGCGGACTTTTTAAAAACAACTTCCACACCAGGTACATTCTTGTGTAGCGGAGGACTTTACAAACATACATGAAATGGATTTAAAGAATACCCAGCTTTAGATTAATAATTTGTTGTACACATAAAGTGTGGTACCATGTGAGGTTCGAACTCACAACACTTGGCGTTGTAGAAGCGGCGTGGCGACCGCTTAAACCACTAGACCAATTATGAAGTCAAATTATTGTAAATGCATTGTAGTTAAATGAGGAACTTAGATGACTGCTTCGTAGAAATCTATGTTATCAATTAGCTTTTGCCCGTGGCTCTAACTGCCTGCATGACGGTTATCGCGGTGAAGATTGTTCTGTGTTCTTTTTCGAGAATCGAAAAGTATATCTATGCAAGATTTCATTGAATTACCTAAGCATAAAAAATCGTATCCAATAGATAATTGTTATGTTTACGTATTATGCGTTAATTTTGTATGACGTTTTCCAAGTGAGCGCATTTAAGCAGTTAAGCCTCTAGAACTCCTGAACTAACAAAGCCATCTAATCTCTTATAGTTTTCTTTCAAAGTGCATTAGATGGAACACCTCCACGAATTTTTTCAGATTTTTTGAGCAAGCCGTTTAGCTTTTAGAGGGGGGAGGACGCCCTGTTTTTACAAAAAAGTGCCTTTTAAAGTGGAATATCCCGCGAACGGATACTTAAATCAAAAAATTGTCTTAGAAACCCTTTATTGTTTCTAAAATACCTATCTAATGATATCCTACTCGATGGGGTAGCCGCGAGAAAAAAAAAACAGCAAGTCAGACAGCTTACGGATGTGGAAACAGCAAGGCTAGTATATTTCGGTTATTTCCACAGCGTCATGTCGTATGGCATTCTGCTATGGGGCAAGGCAGCTGATATTCAAACAATTTTCATTCTCCAAAAACGTGCAGTGCGTGCGATTTACAAACTAGGTGCACGAGTTTCCCTTAGAGAAAAGTTTAAAGAGATAGGCATTATGACAGTTGCATCACAATATATATTTGCAAACATTATGTTTATAAAACAAAATATGCATTTATATCACAGGAATAGTGACGTTCACTCGGTGAACACGAGACATAAGCATAAATTAGTAGGTCAATATCATAGGCTACATAAAACGCATAATTCATTTATGGGTCTTTCCGTGCGATTTTTTAATAGGTTAGTGTTAGTACCAGCTAGTGTTATGAGTCTATCAGTGGAAAAGTTTAAAAATGTAGTCAAAACTTATCTTATACGTAAAGGTTATTATACAGTTGACGAATTTTTAAATGATAAAGAAAAATGGATTTGACTACTTGCTCCTTATCATTTAATTCTACTCATGTGAATGTTGTTATCACATTGTTTAAGAGCATGATTTTACTTTTGTAAGTAAAGATTCTACGTGTCGAATAAAGGCCATTCTTCTCTTTCTTTTGATCTTATAATTAATATTTTATATTTAATCTTTCGTTACCAGTAATTTGGCCAATATTTGAGCACATATAGTTTTTGCCTTTGTTGTAAGTAGATGCTCCTACTATGTTGTACCCACTGAGGCTGCTGTTTTTTTTTTTTTTTTTTAAATTAGCATAAGTTCTAATTTTTAATCACTATAATTTGCATCAGTCCTCTAACATGGTGTATAGTATATTAGTGGCAGCACCTTACCCCCATATCAGGTTTATAAACATTAAAACTATGTAAACATTGGCGATTTGAAAGGAGTGGCCGCGAGTTTTTATTGCCATGTTCTTTTCTCCGGCTCTACCTATTGTTTGCAAACATGGCATAAATGTACATGTAGAATCTTGAAATGTCACAAGAGATGTATTGCATCCTAAGTGAATAAAGAATTTTGAATTTGAATTTGAATTTGAAAAACGCAAACGGAGCCGAGGGAATCAGCTAGTGTAAGATCAAAACATGGTGATAGGCGTTGTTCTTTCAAATTTTATCCACATTTTCTAGTGTAAAACAATTTGGTATGAATTAGGTTTTTTAAAAAAAATATCAATTTCATATTTGGTGCAAAAATAAATAATAAAATATTTGTGCAAGACGACTTTTGTTATGTTTATCAAAGGTAGCATTGTTTGAAAGAAGAAGTTTTAAACTAAGTCTAACTATTATCCCGACTATAATCATAAAAGTTAGTTTAGAAACTCTGATTATATATTATATTACTTTTTGGTTATATAACTGCATTCTCCGTTCTATTTCCCTACCCGAGATTTGTTGATGGCTAATCTCATACCATAACTCCATCCCGCATCCATTTTCTTTATCTCAAGTTCCCATCTTTATATGTCCTATAAAATCTATAACCATAAGGAACATAGCTTATCCAGCAAGCCGGCTATGAAAAAGAACATATTTTAAGACTTTCTGAAGCAATATGAGAATTATAAATAAAAAAGACGTTACCTATGTTAAAAACGATAATATAGGTAGGTATATATAATTAATTAATAAATAAATATTTCAGACATCTGACACACAACATCATTTAGCCTTAAACTAAGCAGAGCTTGTATTATGGGTAATAAACAACTAATATAATGTAATAAAAAAAAACCAAAACAACCAAAACTCCGAAACAAATATTTGCCGATCATACAAACATTTGGTCCGATCCGAGACCTCTTGATCAGCAGCCGCATACGATAACCACTAGACCAACAAGGCGGTCATGTTATCGCTATAATAATCAACGGTAAATATAAGTTCCATCAGTATTTTAAGAATACTTCTTGGAAAGTTTAGCCAGCTCCTGTAGAAAGTTAAAGAGATTTAGGGTTTCCATGAAAGCAAAGTCTCAGTTGAAAAAAACGTGGATGTTTTAGACCCTTATTCATGTATGTGCGCTGTCGTGTTTTGGTAAAGTTCTGGTTTGGCCAAAAGTCAAAACACAATTACGTGGTTCAACAAACCTCATGCCCATTTAGTTTCCGCACTCATAGGTCATAAATATTTTTATATAAATATAATAAACACTATTGAAATCGAAAGAGAATTGTTGACCACGGTGAAAACAAAAACAAGTAGGTTATTGATCTAACAATACACTGAATCTGGTATTCATTTGATGGTATCTAGCCGTTCCGTAAGCTAGTATTTTTTTGTGAAAGTGAAATTTTCTTATATTCGTGTTTAATAAGATATTTGGATTATATCTAGCTGATTTCGGCGGCTTTTTGAAGTGAAAGTTACAATAAGGTCAGTACTTTTTTATATTTTACTTACATTTGGTAATACAACAGGATTCCTAGGTAATCAGGTTTATTTTGTCTCGAAAACAATGAATTTGTGCTATATACATTTTATCAAAGAAGTATTATATATTCAACGTCACCTTAAATTAAAACTGCAAAAACACCATATTTTTGTTAATTCATACACAAAATTGTGAAATATTTTTCAATTCTTTGATGGCAGTTTTTGAACTCGCTAACTTTGATTGGAAAAGGATTTACTGTCTTGATTGAGATCCGGGCTACTTACTAGCCACTACAGTTAATATTCATCTCTTGACTGTTCAAAACTAATCCCGGATTCATTGCTTTCCTCATTTCGTATTGTTTCGATTTAACTTCAATCTCACAATACTTATGTGTTTGTTTTACTTGAGTTGATATCCATATTCTTCAAGTGATTACAATAAAAATAATTTTTCTATTGTTGATTTGTATAGAAAAACCAAGCCTTATTATAATTTTCAATCTTCATTAATATGTTATTTCCCACAGGTTAAGTGGACCAGAAGAATCTCAGAAATAAGGTTTAGGTCTACTAAAACACTCTGATCAGATGGAGTTTGTATAGGGTTTGTTATAAGTTTTCCTTGTCTATGCCATGGTGTGATCCTGCATGGTTTATTCCATTGGTTGACTCCTATCATAACCATTATATATATATATATAAATATAATGCATGTCATTTGTCAGACATTTAAAAAATACAACCGCTCATCAGATAAAATATTTTTTAGAATGAGGATAAAGTTTAAAAATTCTTACTCAAGTACTGTTAACTAAGACAAAGTTTTTTTTAAATGTGTGTCTTTGTTTCCAGGCCGTGATTGTATAAATATGGTACAAACGATTAACTCACTCACAGTGGAAAAGAATTTCAAAAATGTGCAAAAAATGTTTCAGTTGGCTGCTGCTTTACAGTTGACGTCATATTTATGGCCAGTACCGCTGCCTATTCAAAGTAAGATTTTATGCGTATAGGAAATATTAATTCATTATATTACTTGGAACATAGATTGATTAGCTGATATTATGTTACAATGTCATATGTTAGAAGTCTCCTAATTGTAAATGTCTACTGGCGCCTATGGACAGTGGTCCATAGATGCCTATAACTTAAGAGTCATAGGTGCGTTATCGCCTTCTATGTCCTAAGAAAAATCTGCATAAGTGGGAAGAGAGCCTTATTTGGGTTCAGATAACCTCACTGACATAGTTAAAAGCCATGAAGGAGTTGCAGAATACTGGATAATATGATACCAGTCTTGTCACTGTCCTAGTCCAATAAGCCCATTTGTAAGCTAAATTTATCTACCTGTAGCTACCTCTGTTACTCATGATAAATTTTCCCTAATCATAGGACTTGGATTCATAGGATACGGGATTTTTTCCTATACTTAGATAAGCATTTTTGTAGGCTTATTTTATGATTCGAGGACCTTTCTTATAACTGAACTAGAGGCATTCCAAATCTTAGTCCACTCACTTTATTCTTACTGCAATCTCCTTTATTGCTTTGAGACGGAAAAACTATTGTTCCGTCTAGATATGATTACATCATCTAGAATAGTTGGTGCCACAACGGCGGTCGGTCGTTAAAAAGTTTTATTTTACTAATTTATTAGTAAGACTACCATAAAACATTGATCATTAAAATTATATTAATTGTTGCAGATGGAACACATTATGATTATATAATCGTAGGTGGAGGTACCGCGGGATGTGTGGTTGCCAGTAGACTTCTTGAAATGTCTAATGTTAGTGTTTTGCTAATTGAAGCAGGTGGCAATCCGCCCTTGGAATCTATTGTGAGTAGAATATTTTAAAGTCCTAATCAAGTTAAGCCTGAATCAAAAACAGCAGCAATAAAAATATGGTAGCTAAGGTGTTAAAATAATTGTAAATGTGGTGTTTATTTCACACTAGCCTTTGCCTTCCAATCCGCCTACGTATAGGTTGATTATCGCAGTAAAGTTCTTCCTCAAGAACCAAAATATCATTAAAATCAGTATAGACAGAGCTACTCTATAATTTATATTATAATATTAGTATGGAGTATAAATGTGTATATGTATCTTAATTAACTAATTCAATAACACATTACCACCCTTGATTCCTTTTTCCCCTTGAGATTAGGGGGGGGGGGATTTTGTGATCTGGTAACCTATCTCGCTCACGCACAATGGTCCAATAGTAAGGACTAAGTGCGGAAACCGCCCAGGAAAACAAAACAAAACCTCTCTCACTCGGTGAATAGGTACGAAAGAATTGATTGTTTTATCGTCATTCTGTTACATTTATCTATAATAATATATTAAAAAAGAAGTAGTTACATTACAAGATAGGGATTCCAAATGCAATATGTTGAATTTTCTATATGATAGAAAATAAAAAAGGCATTTAAATATTTTACGTTATAAAGCTGGATAATTTTTTTTGGTTCCTAGTGATTGTCATCTGTCTATCACTTTTAACTGATTTGAATTTTTGTGTATATCTCAGTGAGTTCTAATATTATTTAAACTTTTTGTTTTAGTACACAAAATATTTTGCACATATGAAACACACAACAGTAGATTGGAATTTAACCGCCAGTAGAGAGCGATGGTCATCAAATCATCCATTTGGTAGAGCAGATATAGTCCAGGGAAAGATGTTAGGTGGCTCGAGCAGTCTCAACCATTTGATTTATGGACAAGGGAACCCTGCTGATTATGACGCTTGGGCATCAATTACTGATGATCCCTCCTGGTCATTCAAAGCTATACATCGTTATTTTGTTAAAAGTGAAAAAATTGCTGATAAGAAAATTCTAGGCTCTCAAGATGACAAAAACATGCACGGGACCACAGGAAAAATAAAACTAAGGAAATTCTACTTTGAAAACAGTGAAAAATATCTGAGAGCCTTTAAAGAAATGGGTAACAAGATAGTACGGAGTATTAATGCTAAACATCCTCTGGGATTTTCACCTGCTTTGTTTACTTGTGGTAAGAGAGTTCGACAAAGTACAGCATACTCATTTTTGAGACCTGAGAAATACAACCCTTATTTAAATGTACTGACAAACACTATTGTTAGAAAAGTTATTTTTGATGAATTTCATAACGCTATTGGTGTTGAAGTACTTAGTAAAGATAAACGTGTCTTACATGTTGAAGCACACAAAGAAGTCATACTAACAGCAGGGGTTTTCAAAACACCACAGTTGTTGATGCTTTCTGGTATTGGTCCAAGGAAACATTTAAGGGATAAAAATATTAAAGTTATTGCAGATCTTCCAGTGGGTAAAAATTTGCAAGATCACCCAATATGCGTCTCAGTTTTCAAAACGGGTCTAAAAAAGATACGAGATGACATTTCAAGTCCTTACAAAATCGACTATCCTCAGTTACATGGTTACGTTTCGCTTAATGATTTTGAAACGATTCCAACCTATGAAATACGAGGTATCATTCTTGATGATTCAGCCACTTTCTTAGAACTGTGTACCATGTCTTTGAATTTTAAATTCAGTTTGTGTGATGACTTGGTAAAAAGTGCCGCTAATCATGAAATATTTTTGGTTCTTAATCATCTTTCGTATCCAAAATCTCGAGGAGATGTCCGTTTGGGTGTGAAAAATATAAACGAGCCACCGATCGTTAAACTAGGACTCTACCGAAATGATAAAGATTTAGAACTTCATGCTAAATCCCTCATGAATTTCAATCGTATTCTAAATACCTCGTATTTTTGGAACAATAAAGCACAAATATTAGAGCCTCCTATAAATTGCGGTAAAATTAACTTTAGCTCATTAAAATATTGGTCGTGTTATTGTAGTGCAATGGCTACTACGTTACATAACAACGTTGGTACTTGTGCTATGGGAACTGTGGTCGATTCTAATTTACTTGTAAAAGACGTCCATAGACTCCGTATAGCTGATGCCAGTATTATGCCCACAATTGTATCATCACCCACTCAGGCGTCGGTAATTATGATAGCTCAAAAAGCTGCAGATATGATTAAGGAAGATTTTGTTCGTCACAGTAAATAATTTTGTTGTACACCTATAATTATTTTATTCGCTTTTGACATATTTGTTCAAAACTCTGATCTTCAATATAATTCTGTCTGTTTTCTCAGAGATGAAAAGTAAGTGTATATACATATATTTGGATACAAATTACTTAAATACAATACATTAAAATTTTTAGAGTAATTCAGTCTTTTGAAATGATGAATTGATGTTTTTTTTTATTCTAAATTAAAAATCTGGCAGCAAATGTTTTTAACCAATATCAAGCACCAATTTTGTAAGAAAACCAAAATATTTTAAATTCAATTTATTGCACGAGAGTTAATGAACTTAATGAACTAACTGACTAATATAATTTCAATTTCAAGATATTTCGGAAAATTGAATTTTAAATAAAACAATACTAAGAATATTATTGAACAGCTCACAACAGCAACAAAAATGAATGTTTTAATTTAAGCGACATTCTCCTTTACCAGTGTTTAACTTATTTTCGTAATAAAATACTTTTTTACTTGTTATTGGCTAAATAAATTACTCGTCTCGGCAAACGTAGTGTAGGACGTCTACAGACCAGGTGGAGTGATGATTTGCGCAAGACGGCTGGCAGGAGCTGGATGCGAGTAGCCGAGGATCGAACTAAGTGGCGTGCAATTGGAGAGGCCTATGACCAACATTAGACTGCGATAGGCTGATGATGATGAAATAAATTAGTACCTTTGATATATTTTATCTACTGTATTTGCAAAATGAATTCAAATCGCTCAATACTGCATGTATGTATGTGTAATTATGTCTAGTCTAAGTAATAACACGTTAAACAATTAATATACACTAATTATTTCGAACCAGTATTTTTATCACTGCGTTTTATTAGATAGTATACACAATGATGTTGTGACTAAGTATTATTTTATCTTTTCTTCGACACTCGAGACGTGTCTCCTTGAATTGCTTTGTTTTTTCTTGCATTTTTTTTTTATTAGAATTATCATTTAATTAGATGTAAGTGATTGTACAATTTGTTATAAAATTGTTATGAATATTAAATTATATAAAGTAACACAGCTTACTATAATTTTCCTTCGACACTCTTCCTTCCTTTTAGAACATTAATATTACGGTATAATAAAGAGGTATATTCTCTACTCAAGATTCAAATAAAAATATTGCCTGTAAACCAATAAGATACAAATACGCATAAAAAATTGCAATACATTATCGGGCCGCATGGCCTTAACCCTCTCCAGAGGGAGAGAAGACTTGAGCCCAACAGTGCGACGCTATGGGTTGTTGATGATATATTTCTAAAAGTCATTTATAAAAGTCAAATACAGATATTTATATCACATTCCTAGAACATATGATGTAAAGAAAAAACAAAGACGTTATGTAAATAAATACTATTCACTTTGCATTTGCATTGTATTGTATTGTAATTTACTCTTACGCATCTTTTGCAATTCCAAAGGTAAATGTGCTCATCAATTGCTTTTCGGCACCAAAAGGAATGTATACATATATTCAGCATCTTATAAATAAGGTTTTTCTATTGCAGAGAATAAAATACCTCAAAACTTCTTTTTTAGCGCAGACCTAAGCATCAATGAAATCCGTGCCAATATTATATTGATGATGTGATTTTTGATCGTAGACATGCTACCGATTTTTTTATTATACAATTAAATGTAACGATATTAATAAATGCACTTATTTTAGGATAGACTTTAAGAAATATATTAATAATAAAACTTAAATAATCAGAAAATAGTTTTAGACGTCATTAAAATAACAGTGTATTGCTATTAGATTATAAGAAGGTACTATCGTCTAAGAAATTATTAGAGAGTAATGAAATTGTGAAAAATAATATTTTCATTTTTATTATTTATTAAAAGTAAGCAGAAGAAAGAAAGAAGAGAGCTGGGGATCGAACCAAGTGGCGTTCAATTGAAGAGGCCTATGTCTAGCAGTGGACTACTATATGCTGATGATGATGCTGATGAGTAGTAGCGATTCCGCTACTACTCATCAGCATCTTATTCAAGTAGCACAGTATTGAAGCAATGCTTCGGTGACACCATGGAACTCTTCTTTAAAAAGATGTTTAAGCTATGGTTGCTTTAAACTTTTATGCTAATATTCAGTAACTTTCAACATCATTAGCTTAAACATATGGCTTCACGCATAGCCGCATAAACATTTTTAAATACAACATAAAATAAATTATACTGACTGGGACTGATAATGAATTATCTTAAAAAAGTTATATTTATTTAATTATTTCCGATCACCAACAAATGATAAACACATCAAATTATGTGAATATAAAACACAAAATTCATGCCCTGTGCTCATTCAGTAATAGGTAACCACAGCTAACAATTTATCATCATCATCATCAGCCTATCGCATTCCACTGCTGGATATAGGCTTCTCCAATTGCACGCTACTTAGTTCGATCCTCGGCTACTCGCATCCAGCTCCTGCCAGTCGTCTTGCGCAAATTGTCACTCCACCTGGAGAACGATGCAGAATTCACATATTTCTGCATCGTTCGGGCCGCCATGGTAGTGGTCACTATGCTGCATTGCCTACCTCACAATGAGGACGGTGATCCCTAATCCTGGATTCTACTCATGCTTTCCATCAGGCAGAGTAGAGTCAATTTGGTTGACTTAAACATATAAAAAAAAACACAGAAGTTTAGTTTGGTTTAGTCAGCATGAATTTACACACGTCTACTTTTAGTGAAATACGTCTTGTTTGATGTTACTGCCACACTCGTAACACAGTTTTTACAGGAATAGCCAGCATTTGAAATATCGATAAAGGGACTTTAAACCAATAAAGTTAAAGTATTTATAAAAAAAGACATTTTTAGTTTAGTTTAGTGATATTAACAACAGAATCACGGCCATTGCACGTTTTTTATCACTAAATAGTTTTGTTATGCTCTTGAATGGACCACATTTTATTTATATTTTGTTGCTGAAATTATTTGTGAACGGATGTGAACTCATGAGTACAGAGGCGCATGCGGAGCGTTTTTACTTTTGCATTTTGCAACTACAAAAAAATTTTGACGAAAGAAACGGTAAAACATCACAAGCCACTAAATTTAGTTTGCCTTCGCTATATGACGTGACATCAATGATATTATAAGAAAGATAGGTTACTTTCAAAATTCCTTTTTGAAGTCACTTAATTTTTTTACATATATATATCTATGCTACATACAACTTTTGAACGCGATTTTCCCCCACTTCAAAACGTCTAATTGATTTGACATCATCATCATCATTTTATAATATCACAATAAGCATTTCTGCAGTTATCGGTTTTCAAGGAATATTAAAGGCAAAGTAAGGCAAGCAAGGAAAATTAAAGGCAAACATTTTGTAATCTAACCAAAAATTCATTAATGGTGAAATGTGAAACCAACTAAATTAAATTTGATGTTAAACTAAGAACAGATTTTATCACACTACAATTATTTTGTTATAGACACAAACAAATTTTACCATGTACGTATGATCATCACTTGGAAATCTGGAAAATACAAAACAATATACACTGTCTTTTCACCAACATACATATTAACACTATTATTGCCAAAACATATAATCATTCTATTAACCAAAATACAATGACAACCAAACAGGGACCATAATAGTAATATGAGCATTTCTATGGAATAAAAAACACACTAAGATTCATTAAGACAGTACTTGAAGACGCGGACGCTGTGTATTGTGCCTACGATATCCCTTCTGTTTGATTAATCTATAACGCATGCCAGTCGCCCGTTATTTGTCCTTGTCGCACTGCAGCTACAATTTTATTCTCTATCCTTTTTTAACGCATCATTAATAATACTGGATATGATTTAATAATTTAGGTACATGGGAAACAAAACCGTGACAAAATACAATTATTACGTACAAATAAAGACTTACACGTGGTGGTATGTAACTCCTACATTTTTATTTACCATGGAATCATAGTTTTAAAACCTTCTTAACACACAGCTCGGCATTTTAGTAATAATAGACACTCCACGGAAACGCTCTGACAACGTGTTTGTTCGCTAGCTTCTATTAACCAACTAAATGAAATCACGACAATTGTCTACATTTGTCTGCAACAATTAGCGCACGATAGTGCGATATCTACCTTTTTTAATATCCTTGCGTGAATGCAATAATTGACTTTCATCACGAGTACATACAATTTTCCTTTTTTAAAAGTCGAAAATAATTATTTTAATATAACCCGTTTTATTTAAAATTTTCTTTTGAGCGTTAAACATTTGGTTCATTTTATATCGCTGTATAAATATACATGTGACGCATGAACTGATATCAATTTTGAAAATTCAACTCATTAGTTAATTAATGTAAAGTTAACACATGTATTGAGATAATAACCAGTCTTTTTTCCAAATAGTATTTTATTAGAATAAGATGTAATATTAATTAGTAGAAATTTAGTAAATGAATTCTTTTAATTATATATTTTTCATTCCTATTTTCATTCGAAATATTTATTTATTTATATATGTAAATTATTAGCTTTAAAAATGCCAATGTAATATGTCTACTGTAATAGATAGAGTAGATAACTAAAAAAATTGCTATATTCATTAAGAACTATCTCAATTTTAAACAGGTAAAAAGTGGTTGTATACACACATGAATAAATCAGATATTGGGCTTTGGTCTTTGTACATTCAGCTAAACGGAGGCTCTGCACTAATCATTACTATTACTATCTGGTCGAATGACAAGATTCAAGATTAAATTTCTTAACAATTAAGCACTAATAGCCTCTGTGATCCAATCCGTTTGTACGTTGAGCTCCAATATAAAAATAGATAGTTTCAAGTAATAACATGAGTAAATGTTGTTGGATAATTGAAGTGATGAATAGAATAAATACTAAGCATTTAGTAATTAGTATAATTTTATGTTTCTTAAATTGGGTTGATAATAAATGACTCTTTTTAAATAGTGGGTTTGAAATTTAAAACACGTTTGGCAAGATTATAAATTTAGTTGTTTAGACCTAAATCGACATTCAAGCCAGAAAATTACCACTAGTAAGACTAAGGCTTGATAATACTTAAACATAGAAGTTTTTAAAAAAAATCATCTTTTCAAAAGAAAATCTTTTCAATATAAATTTAATAATGTAATTAATATACGGACAGTATTTTATGACATTAAATTAATTTATAATTTAATACTAAATTGTCTGATTAATCACATGAATATATCAATAAAATGACGAACGCCGCGAACGCAGTCGCCCAGCTACACCAAGTCCAAACTATTTTCAATTATCTTTCACTTCTACATTTGGATGAATATGAATGGCCGAAATCAGCTTGTGTCAGAGGTAAAGAAACATTTATATATTTAGTATTTTTTTATATTTAAACCTACCAAAGTGACTCTACTCTGCCTTACGGAAAGCTAAGTAGAATCCAGGAGTAGGGGCCACCACGCTCATAATTGTGAGGGAAAGCAATGTAGCGTGGTGACCCATAACATGGCGGCCTGGTTAGATAATTCTGCATCATTCTCCCGGTCTGCGGAGGCCGGGAGAATGATGCAGAATGATTTGGCCTCCGGTCTCATACTCACCAACGTAATACGACAGCAAGAATGCTGCCATTGTCAGGATGGTCTTCTGTGTGAGAGTAGTACTGCCCCGGTCGAGCCGGCCCATTCGTACTGCAATCAGCGTGGCTCTACTACCTCTAAAAATATTTATTTACATTTATGATAAAAAATATTTTATTCATATTATTTATTATTAAGTAACATTAATTCGGTTATACCTTAATGTATATCATATTGAACGCATTATGTTCCCCATCAAATAGATTGTGACCAATATTTGGCAGAAATTAATATTTGTTTTTGATTTTTTGCATAACATTGAGTTTCCTAATTTTGATGATTTTTCCGATGAGTTGGCTCAGAAATATATCAAGTTAAGATATGCCTGCCGTGATCTTGTATTTATGTATAACTGATAATGATTCAAATATCAGTATATCGGTATGTATATCGGTCCGTACGTGGTACCTCATATATAACGGATTACTGCTATGGTTGCTCCCTGCAAAGTCAAGATATTCCATATGAATCAGACAGTTCCTTTTAAACTCGTCCTTTAAACACAAACAGCCAATATTTATCTATAGATGCTAAAAATATCCTATTCCTTTACAGATTCTGAATCATTTGACTTTATCATTGTGGGTGCCGGCACTGCAGGATGTGTTATTGCAAACAGATTAATAGCACTTGGAAATGTCACTGTGTTATTGATTGAGGCAGGAGGTGATCCACCTAAACAGAAGTAAGTTATATGTTTGAAACACTTATTGAATTGGGTACTCATAAAACCGGGAAATATGAAATAGGTACTCAACCTAAGTCATACTTTTATTCACATTACTTTATATAAAATCATTTTGCTTTATTGCCACCACTGTCAGTAATTAAGTAATAAAATCTGTACCGGACATAGAAAGTAGAATTTTGAAAATTACTTAAAGACTATTAGCATTACATTTTAATTTAATGCAATTTTCAGCAATGTTTTTCAATTTACTTTTTCTTACTTTCTTTATGTTAAAAACGCATATTTATATAAATTATATTTCTAGTTAGAAATATTTTTCTTTTATGCGTATTGACAAAAGTAAACTAAAGTTCGGTATGATTTTTCATTATATAAAAAATAAGTATTGAACGAGATATGATTTTCGTTACAGATGCCAGGAAGTTATTTATACCTGAAAAGAACAAAAGTTGACTGGAATTTCACTTCTATCGCTAATCCAGACACAATGTCTACTCACAGGAATAATTACGTAGAAATGACGCAGGGTAAAATGCTTGGAGGTACGGGATCACTTGACTATACTGGATATGAAAGAGGCAATGAACATGATTACAATCGATGGGCAAAAATAACAAATGATTCAGTTTGGTCGTGGGATTCAATACTGCCAACATTTCGTAAAAACGAACAACTGACTGACAAAGCAATTCTAAATTCTACTAGTAGACGTTTTTATGGTACTCATGGGAATATGAAAATTATGAAGCAATATTTTGCGAGAAATGAAAAATATTTTGCTGCTTTCAGAGAACTAGGCTACAAAACCCCACTAGATATCAATCCAGACACTCCTTTAGGATTCACAAATGTCATGTACCAAATTGGTGATGGAGAACGCCAAAGTACTGCCCTGAAATTTTTAAGTCCTATAAAAAAACATCCAAATTTATATGTTATGAAATATACACTTGCAACTAAAATAATATTTGATGACAATAAAAGGGCTATTGGCGTAGAAGTAACTTCAAAATTTAACAAGCGCAGGGCTTTGTATGCTGAAAAAGAAGTCATAGTATCAGCCGGTGTAATTAAATCACCACAACTACTTTTGCTTTCTGGTATTGGTCCTCAAAAACATTTAAAGGAAATGGGAATCAAAGTTATAGCAGACCTTCCCGTGGGAGAGAATTTTCAAGATCACGTAAATGTTGTTTTGGTGTATAAATTGACAAAAGCAAAGAAGGAAACTATTTTAGAGGATCCCCATAAATACCCTTTTACTATATTTGACGGTTATGTGGCAATGAATCAATCACAGCGATATCCTGATTTCCAAACAGTTGGTATAACTCTTGCAGAAAAAAACATATTTCTTGAATTTTGTGCATATTTCTTTGATTTCAAAGATTCATATTGTAACAATCTTGTTAAACACATTGGTACTAGTGACTTGCTTTTTGTTTTAATTACAAACTTATATCCTAAATCAAGGGGCAATGTAACTTTAGTTAGTAAGAATCCAAAACATTATCCGAAAATAGTACCTGGGTACTTCAGCAATTATGAAGATGTAGTAGATCATGCTAACTATTGTCAAGAATTTAATAAAGTTCTAAAGACTTCATATTTTAAAAGTGTTAAGGGTAAGTTAATAGTACCAAAGTTGAAAAAATGTAAGCACCTTAAAAGGGGTAGTGAAGAATACTGGAGATGTATAACTGTCGGGATGTCTGACACTTCTTACTATTACGTTGGTACTTGTGGTATGGGAAAAGTTTTAGATTCAAGGCTTAGAGTGCTTGGAGTAAATAATTTACGCGTAATAGATGCCAGCTCATTTCCAGAAACAGTGGGGACTACTACTATAGCAACTGTTATAATGGTAGCACAAAAAGGGGTTGAATTCATTATACAAGACCATTTTCAGAATTAAAAATTAAAACATGTTATGGTTTTTAATTTGATATTTTGACATCTGCGCAATGTTTGGTGTAGTTTTATTTCTTTATGTAGCAAACAAAATATAGATAAAATATTACTCTTCTTTAGAATACAGTACAAGATGTATTTAAACATTTTGCTAAGCCACACACTACGTAAAAATCTCAAATTTTTCATAAACGGCAATAGTAACATGGTAACTAGACTACTTACAAACGCAATTTTAATTTTCTAAATAAACACAATATAATATTACAACATTATTTAAATTCACACCCAGCAGCGCTCAAAGAATCGTGCTCATCACACATTCCGGATTACGGGTCCAATTAGGTTCTGAGATGTTTTTTTTTTTCCTAGGCATGTTTTCTATAATAAATAAAGAATATTAAGAAATTGGAACAATATTGGATTGACATCAATAGAGTGAAAGTGATGAAAAACATGATTTAAATTAATTATCTATATCTTCTTTATATATAAAAATGAATTGCTGTTCGTTAGTCTCGCAAAAACTCGAGAACGGCTGGACCGATTTGGCTAATTTTGATCTTGAATTATTTGTGCAAGTGCAGAGAAGGTTTAAAAGGTGAATTTATAAAAATGAATTATGGATTCCTTTTGTTTGGTTTAAGTTTATTTTATACAAGTGCTTAGATTTATCGATTTATCGATTGAGGCCGTACGAAGTCTGCCGGGTCAGCGAGTTATTTATAAATAGTCATGTCAGTTTTACGATGGAAACACATGAAAATAATGTTGGACCAAATTACACGATAAGTGTCAGTCAATCTTCTCCGGCTCTTGTACTATAAAATTATAATGAACTGAATATAATATTTTTAGCTTTACGAAATGTTTTCAATTCATCTTTTGATTTTACTAAGCTATTTCTTCTCTAATAGCCAGATTATTATTTTTAAGAAATGTAGTTTAAAAACAATAGAAATGCAAGCGATTCTATAAACTATAAGAAGTTTCTTCTTACTATTTCCCTCTTCTTCTACCTCAAATTAAAACGATTCTTATTCATTGATATTTAAACTCAACAATTTACGATGTGCATTAAGTTTGAGTTATTTTCCTTGTACACAGTTATGCACCTCAAACAACATGTTATGTTCTGTAAAGTTGATCAAATTGTTAGTGACAGCAGTCAGTGATACTGTGTTAAGTTACCGTTCAACTTACCATCCGAAGATTGACTGGAAGAGAACTTTCTAGGTATTAAGTCTACCTACCTTCATCATCATCAACAGCCTTTAACAGTCCACTGCTGGACATAGGCCTACCTTCTGGGTAACTTAAATATAAATATATGTGTGTGTGTGTCAAATATAAATTTAAATATAAATATGTGTGTGTTGAATATGTAACTGCCACTGAATTTCTAATTTTTGCTCACTTTATTGTTATATTTCATTATTTTTTCTTATTTTTGTTTTTTTACATAAGCTATTTGTGGACATTATTTATACCTATGTTTATTTTTGTAATCCCCCATGTTGTGATCTCCAATAATTGAGGAAGCACAAGCATTAAAACAGTTTGTTTTTTCTGTTTGTTAAAAACTAGCATGTAAGGTGTATTCCTTGTCGGAGGTCCATTATAAATATATAAATACTGATGTACGAGTGTATAAAGTTTATCTCTACTAATATTTTAAAGCTGGAGAGTTTCTGTGTTTCAAGTTTAATTCAAGAAACTACTGATTAGATGTAAAACAAGGAACTGAGGAAGTCTAAATATGATATTTGATCACACTGCTACCAATAAGAGAGGCGTATCAATGAAAAATGTATTACAACTTGTAAAAATATTTTCTTACAGAGCTGCTATTGGTTAAAAGTTCGTGAAATTAATATATGAAAAAATTGT
Source organism: Phragmatobia fuliginosa (assembly GCA_932526445.1). NCBI lineage: Eukaryota > Metazoa > Arthropoda > Insecta > Lepidoptera > Erebidae > Phragmatobia > Phragmatobia fuliginosa. The sequence goes on along the minus strand of OW052072.1, from coordinate 18,313,977 downwards.
TCCTCTTGAAAAGTTCTAACCTTTTATTATAGAAAACAAATTTGTCTACGCGACATAAAATAGTACTCAAAGAATGGTCTAGTTGATATCGTATGCGACTGCTAATCAAGAGGTTTCGGGTTCAAATCCCGGATCAGGCCAAAAAGTGTTTTTGGGTTTTTCTTAGGAAATTCCTAATAGCAGCCCAGAGTGTGGAAATTTGGCGGTGAGATTCACGCGAGTGCCTCGGAGAGCACGTAAAGCCGTCGGTCACGGTTGTAATGAACATCTATGGCAATCGTTATTGGGAAGTCAGTGCCCCCAAATTTACTGACAACTAGTTCAACCTTCGATTTTAAGTTCTCTCTTAGGGTTGCGGAGGTCCGATGCCAGTAATGGAAGATGGAAAAACTGATATTCAGGTAAATCCGGTTGAAGTCGACCCCAAATCAAATTAGGAATAAGGCTAGGAAGAAGAGTACTCAAAGAATGTATCTGCGCAGTTAGAGAATTTCATAGAGTCAGATGTTGCTAAAGCTTATTTACATTCATCAACTAAACCTATAAACTTTCCACCTTACTACTTTTATAACAGAAAAAAAATCTTCATATGTCATCATCATCGTCATCAACTGCCTTTAACAGTCCACTGCTGAACATAGGCCTCTCCATTGAAAGGAGGTTTTGGCCTACTATACCACTCTGGCCAGACGGATTGGTAAATATTTGTGTCAAGTTTTCCTTCTCTTGGCAGTGATGTTAGCTGCCTATTTTGTTCCTTTAGTCACCTTTTACAACACCCATGGTATGAACAGGGGTGGTGACACTTTGTATTCATAATCCGTCACCACACGGGCATATGCATGTAAGGACCGTATATATTTTCATACGCTATTTTTGTTAAAAGTTTTTAACTTGAAATCACTAACGTTAATTTATTTATTTGAATAAATGGATTATTTAGATAAATAAAATGCAATTTTAAATGTGACTAAGTGTGTAATTTGCGTGAGAATATTAATTAACTATGACTAAAACTTGCTTATCAATTTAGAATATAAACTAAATGAAATTAATTCAAAAACATGTAGTAGGAATACAAAACTGACGGCTTATCTTTAGGAAATCATTAGAAATTCAATTTGTCTACGAAATTACTTAGTTTGGATATGCCATAACCTGTGTGTTTTTCTTTTATAATAATGAAGGTAAATTAAGCTAGCCACTTTAGTTGAGTATTTCATTCAAACTCGTAACACTTGGTGCTTACAATTGATTATATAATATACTTCACTAATCGAGGTAAGTGTATTACGCAGTAAGTATAATTTATATGTTTGAATAGCCGGTCTTTCTAGTGTACTTTTTAGCTTTTAAGCTATTGTATAGCTTTTATCGCGGGCTTTGAGCGCGGCGACCGAATCAAGAAATTTCGTAACGAAAAAACCTAACACCCTAAAAAAGGATAGAGAATGTGATTGTAACTGAAGTGCGACAAGGATGTGGCGGCTCCGTGCTGCCGCCACTGGCCGTTATCCGTTGCCTTGACAACACAGTCATTCTAGATTATTCTTCCTTGCTTTTCTATAATCATATTATAAAAAACTTATTACAAAATATATAATTGTTATCTACTTTACACAATGCATAGCGTCCGCGTCTTCCAGTACCGTCTAACTGATTTTTTGTGTTTTTTATTCCATAGATATTATTATGCTCATATTACTATTATGTAAAGAATATGAATGTAACTGCAGTGCGACAAGGATGTGGCGGCTCCGTGCTGCCGCCACTGGCCGTTATCCGTTGCCTTGACAACACAGTCATTCTAGATTATTCTTCCTTGCTTTTCTATAATCCTATTATATAAAACTTATTACGAAATATATAATTGTTATCTACTTTACACAATGCATAGCGTCCGCGTCCTCCAGTACCGTCTAATTGAATTTTTGTGTTTTTTATACCATAGATATTATTATGTTCATATTACTATTATGTTTTCTTTTTGGTTAAAGGATGATTATATTGTTTGGTAATAATATTGTTAGAATAGAACGTACGTTAGTTAACAGACGGTGTATATTGTTTTGTAAACCTGAATTAAATAAATAAATAATTATAATTGCATAAGTTGATAAAAAATGCTATGCAATAGCAGCGGCAGTCCTCGAGTGCCACACGACTTTTTTTTTATATGACACTCAACATCATCTAGTCCCAAACTAAGCAGGGCTTGTACTATGGATACTAGACAACTGATATAAATACATTTATCGAAATGCTTATGAAAATACAGATATTATCTTTTTTCCAAATACCTACATACACATTATACATAAACAACACCCAAACTTCGAACCGACAGACAGAAAGACAAAAATTTTTGAAAAATTGCATTTTTTGTGTTAGTACATTCTATATTTTCATAAGCATTTCGTAAAAATCTTACAGACACTTAAATCTTAAATCTACTAATTATATATAATTATCGATTATTTAAACCTCTTTTTCTACGTTATTTTTAAAAGAAAACAAAGGATGGTAAAAGTGTATATTCCTGCCTAATATCATAAACAGGAGTAAGTTTTAATTTTTGTTTTTTTATTTATCTTATCATCATCATCAGCCATTGCTCATCACTCTGATCGATTTTGGGCTTCTCGCATCCAACTCCTGCAAGCCATCTTACGCCGGTCCTCCTACACTACGTTTGCCGAGACGCGGTCTCCACTCCAGAACTCTTCTACCCCAACGGTCATCAGTTCTGCGGCTAATAACTTAACATAGTTTTTGTTATTTCAGGCAAATTTCCTGTTTATTTATTTCTTGTGTTCTTTAAATTATTATTTTTAATTGAATAATGTTCATTATTACGTTTGCTATTGAAAATGCTCCAGCATTTAACATAGATACTGGTGTTTTGTTATTCTTTTGTTGTTCTTTACTGAGTTAATGAGGCATAGGAGTTTTAATGACCTAGGCAGGAGTCATACTTAAGGAAGTTATGCACTCGTGTTTTTTAGCCCTTTTAGCTTTTGTAGCTAATATAAATAAAACTTTTGACCACTTTTCTTCTATTAAATAAAAAAAAAACCACTGAAGATGTCCAACTTTAATTGTTGGTCTGAAGTTGGTGTTCATGGTTTTATAACTTTAATAAATAAATAACTTTGTAATTTCCTCTTCCGATTACTTTTCTAGGTAAAGCCCATGTTATCGATAGTTATAATGCTTAATATGAGATATAAACGTTGTTAGTCAATGCTATAGATCGGTTTTTATATAAAAAACGCTCTGTAACCATGTCATTTAATATCGAAGTGGATGATTGTTGACACAATTTATCTTCATCATCTAACGCTCTTTAACGTTATACTGCTGCATAAAGACTTCTCGCTAAAATGGACTTGGATCTACTTTACAAAACCCGCTAGATGAAATGGTCTGGGTTTTTTTTAAGTATTCCTTCTCTCTTCGGATTTATAATTAAAACAAATAAAACCCAAGTACCTACCCTGAAAAGGTGACATGAATAACTTTGATTAAAATATATTTATTAAACCTCAATTTTATATTATTTGTCTGGTAAATAACAAAAGCCACAACGTATAATTAAAATAAAATTCAATGAAACGTAAATTTATTTAGTTTCGAAAAATTCAGTTCTGTATAATAATGGAGATATAAGAAAAGAGAAAGGACAAAAGAAACGTAAAAACAAAAGCAATTAAAGTGCTTTGATTAAAATAGATTGTGTGCATACTTTAATTCTTGTCACTCAATAAGGTTTCCAATGAGTGGCTAGTTTAAAAAACAATAAAGGCGAGGGATGTTTTAGACGGTTCGGATTTAATTAAAATCATCCTTATGTTTGGACACGCCTTCGTTCAGGATTTCCGTTTTTTAAGGCTTTCAGTGGGCTTATGAATTCTTTTAATGGACTGTTTAAACTAAGTATATTGTGGATTATAACGGAATACCATTTTTTTCCTAAAACATTTCATTTCCATAAATGTCAGTCTCAGAAAGCTCATTGGAAAGAGATCAAAAGATTATTTTTCTAAATAAGGGTAGAATATTTATAAGGTTCTAACTCTTTTTATGGTTTGTTAGGTGATATTCAGTTAATTCACGTCACATCTACTGGTTTTATTACTAGGTATACTAATGGATGGAATCTCCTTTCTAATTATTTAATAATTCTAAATATCAGATCGTATATTAAAACTTAATTTATGTATGTAAAATAAAAACTAATTTACTTGGCGCTGGATTTTTGACCTCGTGGAATAAAATTACAAACAATTAATCCTTTACCCCTCCTTCCTCCTAGCCTTCCTATTTTTTTATTTTTGTTATAGTGGTTATCGAACCTAATTTTGATCCTAAGTACAAAAGCAGAGGTAGCGATTTCAATCCCCACACACTACACCGAATCGGTATTAAAAGCATGAAAGCAATTCATCTTTATGATGTGGTATTTATAAATTACATACACATGACCGAGTTATTAAATCTTAAACCGGTTGAGAATAGAAGTTCATCTAACAACATATTTTTTTTATAAGATGAATTACTACAATATTTATCTTGAAATCCAGTTTTGGTAAGCAATGTAAGTAAGACAGTGATAAAATTTATCCAATTCTGTGACGAACTTCAGTAAAATTATATGAAGAATAATATTACAAGATACAGTACTCAGACATCCATCTTCATCTACGTTACGCAAACTTTCATTAGATATATCAAACTGCTGTAAGTTTTTATCTCATTTTCGTACTGAGAAGGTCACTTAGTAATTACTTGGTGAAACTTTATCTATTACTGAATCCTACATGAAGATATATTTTGAAATATGAGTATCAGTAAATATTTTGCAACAAATTATATACTTGGATGAATTAGCTATCCGTATTTTGACAGATTAAAAATAATGATTTCCGTAAGACAGCTGGATGCGAGAAGCCGAGAATCGAACTAAGTGGCGTGCAATTGGAGAGGACTATGTCCAGCGGTGGACTGCGATAGCCATTGATGATGCTGATGATGAAGAATATAAAGTATCAGCACCGCTTCTCAAGCCGTGGATGTGGACCACACAGTATTGAATGAGAAGGAAAACTTGACACAAATTCTATACCAGCCCGTCTGGCCAGTTCGGTATAGTAAGCCAAACCCTCTTTTTGTGGTTCCGAAGTTTGTGACCTTTATAGATTCGTCATGTCCGTCTATCAGTCCGTCCGTCCTCGCAGAAGTGCTAGAAAGATAAAACTTTGCATGTATATGTGTTGTAATTACGTCGACAAAGAGCTACAATAAAACTATGAATAATCTTTTTATTTAGGGTACCTCCCCTACACGTAAAGAAGTGATGTTTTTTTTTCTCGCGGCTACTCCATCATGTCAATAGATAGATCTTTTCAAAACATTACAGGGTTTATAAGTAAATTTTTTTATTTAGGTATTCGTATTGAGGGAAACTATACTTTAAAGGGCACTTTTTTTTAAATGGCTGGTTCGAAAATTCTGGGATAAATGCGTGATGGTGGTCCATGTAATGCACTTTAAAGGAAACCTATAACAGATTAGATGACTTTGTTAGTTCAGGAGTTATAGAGGCTTGACTTGTAAACTGCGCTTCCTTGTATATTAGTTCTTCCTTGTAATAAGTAAACATAACAATTATCTATTGGAGACGATTATAAATCCACGTACCATTATGGGTGATTGAGGAAACCTATCCTGTGCGTGGTCTGACACGCACTTGGCTCATTTTTTTATTAAGAAGTCTATAATCGGCACATTTTTAAGTGTGTGAATGAACTATGAGTGAGTATAAACGATAACGAGAAAGTGTTCAGTAGTTTGAAACTAAATAGTAGACTTTTTTTTTAACTATTTGACTATTTCCGAATTTTCCAAATGTAATAATAATTCTTAGCTTTCATTGGTGTTAGCGTGGTCTTATATAGCTTTCCTTGATAAGAGGATCTTCAAATGATTTTTAAATTGTTACTTTTTAATCTTTCAAACTTTTTGAAACGTTATTTCTATAGATTTAATTAATATGGCCTAAGATCTATTTAGTCACTTTGTTTTATTCCATAGTGATATTATAAATTCGAAAATAACACTGGCTGTTTATTTACCAATACCTTTAGCTGAGCTGTTTTGTATGAAATTCGCAATGGAAATCACTTGATATCCAAAGAAAAATATAAGCTACTATTTATAACGATAACTGACACACACTAGGCAGAGCAGCCGGCAAAATGTAGTAATATATGACATATATAAAATATCCAAATTATTCTGCGTACAACAAAAGTTGAACTTACCAAAATCATGACGGGTTATCAAAACGCCGTGACCTGAAACAATAAAATAGTGAAATAAATCAGAAAGATAAAAATTGTCATATCAATTCGAATATATTTACTCTTTCCTTATTGGACTCGTTCCTGATAAGACTCGAGAAAAACCTAAATCGAAAATAAAGAGAAATTCCCTTATGAATATGTACGTTCGACTTATACACTTGTGGTGTTCTTTTAAAACACATCATCTTCCTAGCCTTATTCAAAATATTTTTTGAGGTCGGCTACTAGTTCAACCGGTTTTACCTGAATTTCAGTTTTTACACGGAGCGACTGGCATCGGACCTCCGCAACCCTAAGGGAGAACTGAAATTCGAAGGTTGAACTAGTTGTCAGTAAATTTGAGGGCACTGACTTCCCAATAACGTTTGCCATAGATGTTCATGACAACCGGGACCGACGGCTTTACGTGCTCTCCGAGGCACGGGCGTGAATCACCGCCAAACTTCCAAACTCCGGGCTGCTATTAGGAATTTGTTGTTCTTTTAAAACACTTATAACAATAAATATTTTGTGTATCTTAAGACTCGATCTTAGAATAGGTACTCGTAGTAGTCAAGCAGGTTTTAGTTGCCCGTATTTCTATTGAGTATTACATTTGAGTATAGAAGCCCCTAAATTCAGTTTATGATAATATAAGGTAACGGAGTAGAAAATACATGTATTACAAGGAGTTATTATAAGCTTAGGTCTAGAAAACGTAAAACAATATATCTCGACTTTGAGACATAATTATTCTAGGCTTAGGGTTAGTCCACATTATTATAAATTCTAATTACTTTATTTGTCTGTAGCGGTATTATGTCTAAGCCGCTGAAACAAGTTGGATGAAATTTAGAAAGATTAAATTGATAAACTGATTGTTGAGGAAAAACAAAGCCTAATATTTATCGCAATAACCGAAATATACGTGAATGTAACCAGCAAAAACTAGTTCTTAGTAAATTTATTGTCATTATCTGAAATAAAAAATGTTTCAAAACCGCAAAAATATTAGTCGTCACAAAATAAGAAGCCCGGTTTGACATTTGTCATCGTGGCGTAATTAATACGGTTAATGCGTGTTTTTGAGTGCAATTTTTATTATCAAGTTAAAATTGATGCTTATTTAAGATATGCGTTGTGATAGTGTATGGGTAACATAGTAATTAAATAGGATTATGAATTTGATTTTTCAATTTCTTACATGCGGCATGTCAAATGACAAATGTCAAAACGGGCTTCTTATTTTGTGACGACTATAGTATGACATAAGTGTATTCTTTTCACTTATTTCAAAAATAAACTTAAATTCAATGCAAAGTTCGAAGTTGGAAGATAAATTCAGCACATTGTAATTCTAAATCACAACCACACCTCATCACCAATACAATTCCCAGCTCTTTGTAACAGTAACTTGTAACACCAAATGTTTCTCTCAAAACCGACTACAAAAGGGAAATAAACAAAGATTCTATTCTATCCTCGGAAATAACATGTATTGAGGTATAGACGTGTATTGAGGTTTGTTGTACAATGGAATCACATGTGCATTTGGTCGAATAAGTTCCGTTTACTGATCTCTCTTAATGTATGTTAGAAGAAGCTGGTATTGGTCATGCGTCAGTTACGTTTTTTGGTTAAAATGTACCTGCGAAAGTGACTATTCTCTGCCTGATTGAAAGCATTAGTAGATTCACAATAAACTCATTGTTAATGTAGACAATGTAGTATGCTTACATCATGGTACTCATAGCTGAGTGGCCTTAGGTGATCGGAAACAATCATCGAGGGTAAGCAACGCCGGCGCGGTCAGACCTAGATGGGTGACCGTGTGTTTCAAGATATGTTATAAGCGTTTCCATAATTCGGAGGTCACGTTAAGCTGTCGGTCCCGGTTGTTATCAAATCAAATCAAATTAAGATAGTAGTTGTGAAGCTTATTTGGAGGCCTTCCCGCAGCTTAAAAACATCCAACGGCAAGATTACGTAGCCACAACGTATCTTGCAAGTCTCCAACCTGCAGTCGGCCAGAGTGGGGGGACGTACCCGACCCGAGCCCAGCTGTGGGACGTTATGGGTTGTTGATGATAGTAGCTTAAGGAGATGCTTCTGTATTATGAGGCCTCTGGTCTTGCATTCGCCAACGCAACACGACTGCCTTGTTGGTCTAGTGGTTAGCGTATGCGGCTGCTGATCAAGAGGTCTCGGGTTCGATTCCCGGGTCGGACCAAATATTTGTGTGATCCGCAAATATTTGTTTCGGAGTCTGGGTGTTTTTCTATGTAAATTAAGTATGTATTTACAAAAAAAAAAAAGGTATGTTTATGTATTTATATCAGTTGTTTAGTAACCCATAACACAAGCTCTGCTTACTTTGGGGCTAGATGATGTTGTGTGTAAGATGTCCAAAATATTTATTTATTTATTTACTGTAGGTATTCTATGCTGTGTACATTACTCGACTGATTACTGTACTACGTGAAACACTGCATTTGAGTGCAATGTCTAGTCTGACCTGCAATTATAAGTTTAGCTCACACCTCCATATATGTCTCTTGTCAAATGAGTAAAATTGTTTATCGATTGCAAACTATAAAATAGCTTCATAAAACAGAATGTTATGTAAAACAAAAAAATATCATAAAATTTGAAAATATTTAATGGACTATCAATATTAGGTTCGCACTCAAGGAATCTGTTTACATTTTGACTACCTCGTTGGTCTAGTGGGAAGCGTATGCGACTGCTGATTAAGAGGTCTCGGGTTCGATTCCCGGGTCGGACTAAATATTTGTGTGATCCGCAAATATTTATTTAGGAGTTTGGGTGTTTTCTATGTATAATATGTATGTATTTACAAAAAAAAAAGTATTTTATGTATTTATATCAGTTATCTGGTACCCATAATACAAGCTCTGCTTAGTTTGGGAACTAGATGGCATTGTGTGTAAAAATGTCCCATTTTTTTTTTATTTTTTTATAATATAGGTATACACAACGACTATTTATTCAAATATTACATAAATAAACCATGTATAAATAATGTATTAAGGCAGGATTTCAAAATTAATTACAGCTATTAGCTAAATAAATTTAAATCAAAATTGTTACATACATAGAATCAATTTAATATAATCTGAGATTTAGTTATTATAAACCGCGTTAACCACGTTTTGGATAAACCAATTGATATGCTAAGCCGGCAATCCGCCGTTCAACCAACATGTTATCTTTGCCTATTAGAAATATTACTAATGTATGATGATCATCTTTTATTCACTTTTTACACGCTTTTTATTAGTTTCACCTGTATGTTTGTTTGTATGTTTGTATCCAACTCCTTTGGGTGCGATTTTGACCCACTCCAAACGGCCAGATTTCGTTCAAACTTTGTAGATTTATCGAGGACCGATGTAATACTTTAATTTGAAAAAAAAACAAAAAAAAAAATGTTTAAAGAAATTAGTCTTTTTTTTTAAATAGTTTTATAAAACTAAACAAACACGCTTTTAACTAAAAAGTAGAAAATTATTTAAATGTAAAAAGCGTGGGGTGCTTTCTGAAAAATTTCAATAACGTCGCATCACGCTTTTTACATTAAAATTATGTTGAAATCATTTACTTTATTTACCTTATTTGATTAAAAATAAGGTATGATTTAAGTGACTTTTATTTACAGCAATCTTTGCATTGTGGATCGCTGGGAGAAGTATAAAGTTCAGGGAAAAGATCAAACATACATAACGTGACCATACGTCCCGCTTTCGGCGGGATTGTCCCGCTTTCAAGCTGTCCGTCCCGCTGTCCCCAACGAGAACAAAATTGTCCCGCTTTTACGAATAAACTTCTATACCTACTTACTTATTACTTGCCTACATTATTATATTGCGAAAGACGGCAGCGCAGTGCAGCGTTTTACAAAACACATGTAACTGCAAATTAATATCTCAGTCTAATTTAAGAAAAGTTAAGATTGTCTTTATACTAACTTTTAAACTTTCGCGTTCCATGATAATTAATATTATTTTTACGGGAATTAACGCGATCACTTATTTAGGGTATTACATACCTCTGATTTGAATGACGTTTCGACCAGGTTACACCGGCCGTGGTCACAGGCTGACTGGCTCATCGGCGCACGCCCTCCGTCGTCGAATTCGTGAAGTAGAAGGTTCTTCATCTACCCGCACATTTTCGATATTGTTGTTTTTGTGTCGCCATGTACCGTCACATACATGTACCGTCAAATCAGAGGTATGTAATACCCTAAATAAGTGATCGCGTTAATTTCCGTAAAAATAATATTAATTGTCTTTATATTTGAATAAATAAATATATTAATAGTTCATTTATCTATTGTGCATCATATGTTTATTTAGAAACTTACTGAATACTTGCTTATCCCAACTCCTTATTATATTACATAATTTTAACAAATAGGAACCGACTTCAAAGAAAAATTAGTCCGAGTACCCAAATCGCGACAATTGTGCCTATGATATTTGAGGAGTTCCCTCGATTTCTTAGGGATCCCATCATCAGATCCCGATATGATGACGATGAGACCACCTGTAAGCTACGCCCATTTCAATGCAAAAAGAGTTTTTGAAATCGGTTCATAAACGAAGAAATTATCGCTGAACATAGGTACATAAAAAAAAGAATCCGACGAATTGAGAACCTCCTCCTTTTTTGAAGTCGGTTAAAAATACATACTAAAGAAACTCTAATTGGGTTCTTATGTTTCATGCCTAAACCGTGGAACTGATTTTGCTGTAGCAAAGTAGTTTTTTGTTTGGAAATTATTTATAAATATTATTTTTAGGGTAAGTTGGTGTAAGAATTTAGATGCCAGTGAGGATAAGATACAACAATAAATTATTTTAAGTCATTTTTAAACCATAATTTTTATATTATATATATTTATACAATTACACCGATGTACCCTATAACTGTATTTATTTATTAAATATACAAAATTCCGTAGGCGTCCCGCTTTGACACGAAAAAAAAATGGTCACGTTAAACATACATCAATAGCCTATCATAATAAGCCTCTCCACGCCACTTGGTTTGATCGTCAGCTTCTAGCAGACTATATATAAAAAAAATAAGAAGCTTCTTGTATCATGGTTGAATTTAGGTGACTATATATTTATGAAAAACTAGCTGCCTGATGTCTAATTTACTATGCATGCAATGATATAAATTAAGTCATTGAAAACGAAAAAACCTTTTCCATTTTTCGGCGAACAGTTGACTATGACACTCACAAATGATGTGGCTGTCTATTGATAAAAGATTTTTCGTTAGTCGTAAGTACTCGTATATAGATAATAACAAAAAAAAATCTTCTCAAAATGAGTTTTGAACGTCAACTTAATGAGCAAGTCATTAATATTGCAATCAGATTTTTTACGTGATAAGATTTAAAAATGTTATAGTAATTAATAAAACCCAGGCACGTCCCGGATAAACGTCATACCGAGACTAAGCAGTTTTATTATTAGTTCTAGAAGAGTTATAAACATACAAACTATACAAAACTTTTCCCCTATCGGTATTAAACGCAACTTCGGGTACGGAAGATGTATATTATGTATTTAAATATGAATAGTTAGATTAGTGGTTGAAGTGGTCGCTTCACCGTTTTCCATTGTTGTTGTAGGTTCGTGATCCAAAAATGTTGTTATGAGTCATGGTTTTCGATGTGTTCGATTTGTGTATACTTGTAAAGCCTCCGTGACATATGATGGAGTAATACGGAAGTCGTCTTTTTTACTGATCTTCAATTTGAATACTTCAAGAGTCATCTTGAACTACTTTATTAAACAAACTAAAGGCTCGCCCTGGCTTGGCACGGGTAGATATAGGTATTTAAAAAAACCTTCTTGAGAATCAATTTATCCATTGCCGAAAACAATGTGAAAATCGATGCAGCAGTGTTTATGTTTATCGCGAACAGACAGACAGACGCGACAAAGTATATTTTTATACCCAATATAACTTAATATTAAGAGTAAAATACACTTCAATTATGACGAAATACCACTTATGTAGGTTTCATTATAGTAAAAGAGTGGGAAATCAAATTTCTCTTTCACAGGAATCAATGTGTACGCTATCAGAGCAAGATAGCAACATTGCTACCAGTATTACATTACATATGAGAACATTATCCATTTCCTCTCCGTTGATCTTTGCTTTATGAGTCCCGAAGCAGCCATTACAACCTAAGAAGATAAACATCTGATGTTGAGCTTGTGTTTAGCGCTGTGTATTATGAGATCTGTGAGTTCACTTGAACACAATGGCTTGGATATAATTACGTCATATTTCACATAAACACATTATGGTATTTTATACTAGCTGGAAGCGAGAAGCCCAAAATCGATCAAAGTGGTGTGCAATGGGAGAGGCCTATGTCCAGCAGTGGACTGAGATAGGCTGATGATGATGATGATACTAGCTAATCCCTACTAATCCTTTCTAATATTATAAATGCGAAAGTAACTCTGTCTGTCTGTTACGCTTTTACGCCTAAACCACCGAACCGATTTTGATGAAATTTGGTATGAAGATAGAACTGAACTTGGCAAAGGACATAGGCTACTTTTTACTGCAATAATCGAGATACAAAGGCCAAAGCTTGAAACGATTATAAAAATACATAAATCGTAGATGTCAAAATGTATCACTGTTTATCTCCTGTCAAAACTTCACAGGTTGCTAGGCATAACACACTTGCATGGCAACCATAATGATAGTTTGTAAATGACATTTAGACCACTAGACAAGGGTAGATAATTTTTGCAAACAAATAAAATTATGGTAGGATGAAACCTATTGAATAAAAGGAAAAATAATTTACGGGCGATCTGAGCTCGGGAAGGAATAGGGGGAGGGTTTCGTGTCCTTTAAGCGGGGCGTGAGAAAGCATCTCACTAAGCCGCCATAGTGTGGGCCGCCATACATTATTGTCTGCATTCGCAGCAAGTGTGGTAGCCCCGACTCTTGGATTCTGCTCATGCTTTCCATCAGGCAGGGTAAAGTCATTTTGGAAAGGCTAAATACATAAAACAAAGGGTAAAAAACGGTTTATCTCAATTTCCAGCAAAACTATAAGTCCTACTGAAAAAAGTTAAATGGCAAAGTTGTAGGTTATTAAAAGATCTACAACGTTTTAGGGTTCCGATGTTTATGACTTCGAACCCATAAAGGTTTGTCATGTCCGTCCGTCCCTCCGTCCTCGACTTACCGTCCAAACGGTAAGTGCTAGAAGGATAAAACTTTGCATGAATATGTATTGTAATTACATCGACAAAGTGCTACAATAAAATTATGAAAAATAATGATATTAAGGGTACCTCCCATACACGTAAAGTGGGGATGTTATTTTTTCTCGCGGCTACCCCATCATGTGGAGTATCATTAAATAGGTCTTTTAAAAACATTACAGGGTTGTTCAGACGATTTTTTGATTTAGGTATCCGTTTGCGAGAAATTCCACTTTAAAGGTCACTTTTTTGTAAAAACAGGGCGTCCCCTCGACTCCCCCCCCTCTAAAAGCTAAACGGCGGGCCCAAAAATCTGGAAAAATTCGTGAAAGTGGACCATATAAAGAACTTTAACTGAAAACTATAACGAATTAGATGACTTTGTTAGTTCAGCAGTTATAGAGGCTTAACTTCTACAATGTGCTTACTTGGAAAACGTCATACAAAATTAACGCATTAATATGTAAACTTAACAATTATCCATTGGATTCAATTTTTAATCCGCGTACCATTATGGGTGACTGACGAACCCTTTCCTGTGCGTGGCCTGACACGCACTTGGCAGATTTTTTATTTACTCTTTTTTTCACATAACCTCAAAATATTTGTAAAAATTATAAAAACCCAGTTTTTGGTTTCTAATTTTTATCTTTTACTAATAAAATTATTTTTAAACGAAGTTTAGTGAAAACTTACCTTTTTATGTCCCGAATACACTGTAATTTATTTGATTTAAAATATTTATATTTTCACCCTATTTTGACTTCATCATCATCATCATCAACAGCCTTTAACAGTCCACTGCTGGACATAGGCCTCTCCTTCGAAAGGAGGTATTTTGACTTAATATCGAAAAAAATAGGGGTGTTTTCTGTTTGATGAAATCTCCACTTTCCGATGGTGTAATCCCTACTAATATTATAAATGCGAAAGTAACTCTGTCTGTCTGTCTGTTACGCTTTCACGCCTAAGCCGATTCACACACTGGCGACGCGCCCACGCGCATATGCGCAGGGCAGCAGATCCCGAATCTGCTAGCGGCACGCGCTCACGCGTCGTAGCGCGTTTTTGGTGTGTGTCCTACTCCTGGCGTGTTTTCTATACTAATCGATGTACTTTCATACAATATTAAAATCTGCCACTCCGCGCTACGTGACGGAGCGCGGGGCAGTGTGTGAATGGCCTAAACCACTGAACCAATTTTGATGACATTTGGTATGAAGATAGATTTGAACTTGCGAAAGGACATAGGATACTTTTTACCGTGAAAATAAAGGTTGAAGGGTTTGAAATAGGGGAAGAAAGTTTGTGTCGAAGTTCCTTAATATCAAACATAAAATCATGTAAGATTGTTTATTCTACCCTTACCGTGGCGCGCAATATAAACGAATTCCACGCGGGCGAAGCCGCGGGCGGAAAGCTAGTAGTATTATAAATGCGAAAGTAACTCTGTATGTCTGTTACGCTTTCACGTCTAAACCACTAAACCGATTTTGATGAAATTTGGTATGAAGATAGAATTGAAGTTGGGAAAGGACATAGGCTACTTATTACCGCGATAACCGACATACACGCGGGCGGAGCCACGGGCAAAAGCTAGTAGTGTAATATAATAGAAAATTTTATTCTATGAGGTGGATGTCTTCTTATGTTGTAAACAATTATTGTTGAAATCTAAAATTTCTGTTTTGAGTGGACAGTGAAAGTTCAACTATGTGTTAAATTTATCTAGACTGCCCTAGCCTTTAAGTACTGACGTGGGTGTCTCATAGACGGTGAGTTAACAAATTTAAGCTTTATTTCGTAACCTATAAAGATACACCCCCGCCCTTCCCTGTACCTTCGGGATTGAACACGTCGATTAATCAGTCGAGCGCTCACCGGCGGCGCGATATCACGTTCGGCTGTGGAGCTGCGCAGTGTCTCTCAGACGTAAGGTCAGTATTAATGTTGCGGGTCTGTTAGACGCCAGATCATTATTAGTGTGTATATTTCTAAGTGTCTACAAGATGTCACCTCATTATTTATTGTATTGTTTTAGATGGATCAAACAAGTGCTTCGAAAAGTAGCCGCAAAAGAAAAAGAGTGGTTCCTCCTACTAGTGAGGACTTCGAAAATACTCTACAATGTTGGTTAGAAACGGAAATCGAGGGCGATTTTAGCGATGTTGACGACGATCAAGCAGACCCAGATTTCTTCTTACAATCTGATCACGAAACGGAATCGGAGCAGTCAGAAGACGAACAAGATAAGGAAAATGAGAATCAGTTACAAATCAGACCGACCACCGTGTCTCCTCTTGATGCCAACCAAGTTCCGGGACATGCAACTGTAAGTCCTATTTCAGTTTCATCTGGTAATCAGTATTATCATGGGAAAAATGGTTTCAAGTGGTCATTTGAAGAACCCGTTACCAGATCGAGTCGTACAGCAAGTCATAACATTGTTGATATTCCTCGACAACAGCCCAAAACATTTATCGATTCGGAATCTCTTTGGCTTGAGTTATTTGACACTATTATGATTGATACGATTGTTACCTGTACTAATCAAAAATTATCAGAAGTCCGCACGAAGTATAAAAACCCAAATAGAATTGAACTAAGACCTACTGATCGTGAAGAAATGAAAGCTTTCCTGGGTTTATTATTTTATACCTCAGTATTCAAATCGAATCACGAGAACACCAAATTCATTTTTGCTACTGACTGTTCTGGACGTGAAATTTTTCGTTGCGTGATGTCTCAGTTCCGATTTCTCATCCTCTTGAACTACATTCGTTTCGATGACAGTAATACTAGATCACAACGCCTTGAAACGGACCCATTGGCTGCAATTTCAGAAATTTTTCAACTGTTCATTGCCAATTGCAAGAAGGCATATACTCCCGGGCCTTATTTATGTGTAGATGAGATGTTGGTTCCATTTAGAGGCAGATGCAAATTTATTATTTATATGCCCAAAAAGCCAGCCAAGTATGGACTGAAGATTTTAGTTGTGTGTGATGCACAAACTTTTTATGTATATAATGCATACATTTACCATGGAAAAGACTCCGATGGGCTGGGACTAGCCGAAACCGAGAGAAAGCTCGCCATACCCACTCAGTCTGTATTACGATTGTGTAAGGATTTTGAAAAAACCAATCGCAATATTACAGCCGACAATTGGTTCAGCTCCATAGAATTGATGGAGCAGTTGAAAGATCGAGGTTTGACGTATCTTGGCACTTTGAAAAAAAATAAAAGGCACATCCCACCCGAATTTCAAGCATCTAAAACTCGCCAGCCTGGATCATCATTACACGGTTTTACGAAAGACTTCACTATTGTTTCATATGTCCCTAAAAAGTCAAAAGCAGTATTATTGATATCTTCAATGCATCACACAAAACAATTGGATTCACTTTCAAAAAAGCCGGAAATAATAATAGATTATAATAAAACAAAAGGGGGTGTTGATGAAATTGACAAAAAATGTTCCAATTATTCATCAAATCGTAGAACCAGACGTTGGCCTCTCGCAATTTTTTTCAGACTGTTGGATTTGAGTGGAGTCAACGCCTATGCTCTGTACAAGACTTGCACTGCTGTCCGTGATATTCCTAGAGCTCAATTTCTTCAGAACCTTGCTTACAGTCTAGTTTTGCCGCACCTGAAACGCCGCGTATACAATAATCGATTACCGAGAGAATTGCGATTGACAATCGCACGCGTATTAGGTCCAAATAAGCCCCCAGAACCTGAAACAATACCCTCTGAGAGTACAGAAGCAGCGAGAAAAACCTGCACAATCTGCCCATCAAGACTCAAAAGACGTACTAAGTACAATTGCATTGAATGTCGCAAGCCTATTTGTCTTGGCTGTTCAAAAACAGTATGCGTGGACTGTGTAGACAACAAGTAGTTTGTTCCAAAATATTTATGTGATTTGAGAAGCAATCGCTACCTAAGCAATATTTCATCTAAGACTGATGTTTTAAATGTAAGAAATTTTCCAAAAAAAAGTCCAAATAATTCATAGTAGCTAAGATTAGAACATATATTTTTTTAGGTAAGCGAAACATAGGTTATATAATTTGTACCAAATAAATAGTGATTTCATATGAAAATGTTGTTGTTTTTGTACTAACTTGATAGAATAATAATAAACGGATCATAAAACACATAAATAATGCGCAAATCAGTAAATAAAAATATTTATTTTAAATAATTTAGTAAGCCGTCTGAGATACGTCACGTCATCATTTATGATATGACTAAACAACGTCAGTACTCAAAGGCTAGCCTTTCCTATCCAAGTTGCAAACGTTTATCGTCTATATTCTATATCTCTACTCTCTTCTTTGATTTGCTGATATTCGTCGGTCTCGGTTGTCATGAAAATGTATGGCAATCGTTATTGGGAAGACAGTGCCCTCAAAACTGAAAACTAGTTCAACCGAGACAAAAGAAACAAGAGAATAGAGAAATAGAATGGAACATGGAATCGAAAACGATAAACGTTTTGCAACTTAGCTAGTGGCTATCTGCACGTAATGTAATAATATTATACATCTGCATGTAATGTTGCATGTTCCTATTCGCATGCTGGATACATAGTTTTTAGTTAACCAGGAAAACCTATTATTGGCAATTTTATGTTATTTTGTTACAAATAATTATAATCACTGTTGGTTTTCAATCCTTACGAATATTATGTATGTATGCATGTATGTATGTATGTATGTTTGTTGCTCTTTAACGCAATAAATACTGAACGGATTTGAATGAAACTTTAAACTTATAAAGCTAATACCTCAGAATAACACATAGGCTATTTTTTACTGCAATAATCAAGATACACGCGGGCGAAGCCGCGGGCGAAATCTAAGTAAATAAATAAAATAATAACTGGACTCACAAATTGATGTCTGTCTGACATAAAGTTAGACATTTGAAAAATATATTCATATTAGCATTGTAAAGCTGAAAAGTTTGTTTGTTTAGTTGAATGGTGAAATGAATAATGGCGCATTTATCGAAAAATTATTCTATCTCACATTATGCTACTACTAACTAAGCTAACCTAATAATCAATGAGAAATTATGTTGTGAACTTGGCAAAATACTTCCTTCTGAATGACCTAGATAAAATAACGAATATGAAATAGTGTAAAATAGTTATTACTACTCAAACCTATACGTATATATCGTGTTTATTGCATAATAACTAGTTAGAAATTGAATCCTTGGCCTTAAGGTGCGCGTCCATTGCCCCGCGCCGGACGCTCCGCACGCAACGGATTTTATTTCGCTTTGTATGATTTCACATAGTGCTGCGTCCACTATGCGCGCGCCCGCACCGAACGCCGGCATTTATGAGCAAGGCAAATCCGTTCAATCCGTTGCGTGCCGTGCGTGCGGTGCGTCTGGCGCGGGCTAATGGACGCGCACCTTTAGGTTGCAGACAGGGTTCTTAACCATTACAACAGGCTTGTCATCAAACAAGCATTGCGATTGTTTCGGTGAAGCAGTGGTAGCGTAACAGTCGCACGACTATTGCGCTGTCTCAGGTTCGATTCACGTGTTGTACCAAAAGTTTGTATGATTTACAAATATTTGTTTCGGAATTTGGGTATTATTTATGTGCGTACAATATCAAAAATTTACAATAACAAAAAAAGTATTCGTAACGTTTATCTAGTACATACTGGTGAGTGGTGCTATAAGTCAGATGTCCGTTTATTTATATTTATTTATTCTTCGACGTAGACGACAATGTAGAATTGATTCCGAAACTTTCTTTGTAGAAAGGGCAAGAGCCAGTTACTTAAAGACAAACAATACAAGTCAAGTACAAAGAACTCAAATTCCAAGTTCCATTATGTTATTACAGAGTGTTTACACACTCACTATTTGGATGAGGCGAAAACCAAAAATAAACTACGCTTAGAGTTTTTTAGGATTCCGTGGTTCACAACTCGGATCCCTTATAGTTACGTCATGTCCGTTCTTCCTCGACTTACCGTCCAAACAGTTAGTGCGAAAGATGAAACTTTACATATATGTGTTTTTATTATGTCGTCATAGTGCTAAACTAAAATCTATTTATTTTAATTATTTTGGGGTATTCGTTTTTTTCGGGGTACCACCACGTAAAGTGGGGATGTTTTTTAGTTGAGTCTACCTCATCGTGGGGGCACCCTATAAAATTAAATACGTCTTGGAGAAACATTGAAAGGTTGCTAAGACGCTCTTTGATTACGGTGTTTTTTTACGTATTATTCAACTTTAAAGCACATTTTTTTGATGCGTCCCTTCAGCCTCTAAAAGGTAAACGGCTAAAGTAGTTAAAATTCATGTTCTTGAATTAGCTATAGTTAATAATTTGCTTTTAAAACGTACGAGTCCACGTGTCATCTGTCGCAACTCAAGAAAACTTCCTTCCCAGTTTCGAACCGCTCACTATTCCTTACCAGTATGTATGGAAGTTTGTCGGTGATGGATGCCTTTGCCTTGGAGAACACGTTAAGTCATTGGTCCCGGTTATCATGAACATCTATGGTAATCGTTATTGGGAAGTCAGTGCCCTTAAATATACCGATTACTAGTTCACTCTTCGAATTAAGTTTGCCCTCAAGGTCCGATGCATATCGTTTCGTCGAAATAGGTATACATATGTAAAACCGATTAACCGACTCCAAAAATAATCTTGTGAATCACAAAGACCAAGAAAAGAACTTAAAAACTTCCGTTTCTTTCATCAACAGCCTTCAACAGTCCACTGCTGGACATAGGCCTCTCCTTAGAAAGGAGGTTTTGGCCTACTATACCACGCTGGCCAGACGGGTTCGTATAGGGTTGGTTTCAGTTTTCCCTTCTCTTTGCATTGATGTTGTCTTGCGTAGTTTATTTGCTTTCCGTTCTTCCGTTCTGTTTCTTTAATAGTTCTCAAATGCAAAACCGTCTACTGAGACATCACTATAGCAAGTGTATTTAAACATCATGGATAATGACCATTCAGGATCAAATTTATTCCTTCACAACGTTCATTGTTTTTTTGATGTCAGCCTGGGTCAAATTAACATATTGCTTTGATGTGGTAACGAGGCGTTTGTGGGAAGTAGGTTGTTACAATACAGCCCGTAATATCTTCCATCTTATGTTTTTGATTAAGAATCAAAAGGTTCGAGAGGGTTTTGAAAAGAGGTTTAATATTTTTTCGACTATATGTATTTTTTTGCCGTGGTCTTTCATTAGTGCTTGATGGTTTTTTTTGGGAAGTATCGTTCGTTTGGTAGTTTTTTCGGGAGTATCGTATAAATTAAGTAAATATTTCGTATATCTTACACACCATCTAGTCCCAAACTAAGCAGGGCTTGTATTATGGGTACTAGACAACTGATATAAATACATAACATACTATTTGTTTGTAAATACATACCATATTTTACATAAAAAACACCCAAACTCCGAAACAAATAATTGCGGATCACCCAAACACATTTGGTCAGACCCGGGAATCGAACCCGAGACCTCAAGCACAACAGTCGCATACGCTCTCACGGCGCCACCGTGGCAGTCAAATCATTTTTTCTAGTGTCGAATTAACTAATTAATTAAATTAATACTTTCGTCATCATGATCATCATTAGCCTATCAAAGTTCACTGTTGGACATAGGCCTCTCCACACACACGCCACAGTTCGATCCTCCGCTTCAGGTTGAAGGAGGAGGAGGAGCAGACTTAGACTTCTGACTTTATTGAATAATACTTTCTTTTACAGAATATTCGTACTTTTCCAATTTTTTGTTAAAAATTAGCAACTTATACAGTTGTAAAAGTCTGATGTTCCCGTAAATTTTGATACGGAGCTCCAAGTGGTTGTCTTTAAGTTTACTAGGAAATTTCGTGAATTTGTTTATTACGTAAACGAAAACGAAATAATAAACAAACAAACGATACAAAATACCTTACCTATTTACATATCTAAAGCCGTACGGGACCCGACGTGAACAAAACAGGTGCATTGTAAAGTCTTAGTGATTTGCATAATGATAGTATAAACGGGATTATTACGTTGAAGTAGTTTGCTGAAAATGATTACTTTTGAGCGTACTTCTTCCTCAGCAATAAAGTATAATTTCCTATGATAAAATAAAGCACGTTGATCTCTTTGTGCTTGGTTCTCTATATATATTAAATTTATATTTTATACTGGCTATATCCTGCGGTTGTTACCGGCGGTTTTCACTACGGATCGAAGCCAATATAATTTAAAAGCTTACGAATTTTGTTAGTCTTAGAATTATTATTTATTTAAATTTATAAAGTAAGATACACGCCTTAAATACAAAATAATTGAAAGACGAGACCTAATTAGTTTAAGGCATCTTTATTATTTTAGAATAAGCAAAGAATGATTAATTTACTTTAGCGGTTTTGTATATTTTATTTATGCAAATGAAAACGGCTTTATTTGAGAAAATAAAAAAACTGTTGGTTTTACATAAGTAAGTTTTAAATTTTAACAAACATTTTGAAGGATAAAGAAATATTCTCTCACGTCACATACACGACCGTCTTATTCCAAGCAAGGCAGAGCTTGTATTTATAATTACTATTATAATAATTTTAACAAAAAGGAACCGACTTCAATGAAAAACTATTCCGAGTACACAAATCGACAATGGTGCCTATATTTGAGGAGTTCCCTCGATTTCCTTGGGATCCCATCATCAGATCTCGATATGGTGACGATGGGACCACCTGCAAGCTACGCTCATTCCAATGCAAAAAGAATTTTATAAACGACGAAATTATCGCTGAACATACATAAAAAAAAGAAAGATTCCGACGAATTGAGAACGTCCTCTTTTTTTTGAAGTCGGTTAATAAATACAATTAAACGGTTGACAAATATTATCTTTATTAGCAATAATAACTTAACATAACGGTTGACTGCCGGACCCCTTCGGAAAAAGGAGGTTTTGACGTTCCATGATACGATGACGGGTTGGCATATTATTGGTTTCAACTTTTTTTTCTATTTGCACTAATATAATATTTATTATTCCTAAGATAATATGGGGTTGGCTACTATTTCAACCAGTTTTACCTCAATATCAGTTTTAAATAGAGTGACAAGTATCCAAGTATTGAATGCAAACTGAATTCGAATGCAACTTGAATGCAACTGAAGATTGAACGACTTGTCAGTAAATTTAAAAGCACTGACTTCCCACTAATAATTGTCGTAGATGTTCGTGACAACCGAGGTCGGTGGCTTAATATACTCTCTAAAGCACTAGCGTTATTAAGGATTTCTTTTAAGAAAACTCCAATATCACTTTCGGTCGGGAAATCAAATCGGAAACCTCTTGATCGGCAGTTGAATACACTATTTGCTAGACCAACGAGGCCGTTAATATGTTGATACATTTACTAATATGACGTGTTTTTAATAAAAACAAATTGTACCAAGGCACCGAATGAATGATCGTGATAATTACCAAATAGTTTTTCCCATTGTGAGAATTTATAAAATTATTACATAGCCATTGAAACATGATTACAGGTTTGTTATATAATATAATCATGTTATTGTTGACTGTTAGATTGTTGACTGCAGAAGCTTACACAAAACTTTTTCAACGATATTCAATTAAATGATAACGAAGGCTTGCTTAATTAGGAAATAATTACAATATTATTAAGCGGCTACAAATAATTTCATTAAATCGCGGGGCTTTCATTATTTTATAATTAATCGTCAAACATCAATTTTAGCATCGGTACACGTAATTTTGTGTTTTCATCTCAAGTTTCATGAGGTTAATTTGTAGGATTATATTTGATATTAATTCCGGTGCGATGTTGAAATCAAATTTTGCGTTTGATATTTGTTGGTAGTTGATTTACTAGAAATGTACACTATACCTAGATAAACTTAATATACACATAATTATGTAATGTGTACTATTATGTTTATCTATATAAATAAATAAAATTTGAGTGTCTGTTTCTAATAAAAAGTAATCAGTTTTGTTACTAAATGCATATCAAAGTATTTACGGTACTGACATCCAAAACTGATTTTTTTTTTGTCTGTCTGTCTGTCTGTCCGTCTGTCTGATCTCTGGAACGTCTGATGGCTGATGACATAAGGACTAACTTAGGCAATTTTTTTTAGACCAACCGCTTTTTTTCTAAATGCATAATATATTATCTGTATGTATACACGGTACATATGCCAAATTATCTTTTTTTACAATTTTTGTATGTCTGTTTGTTCCGGGTAATGTCTGGAACGGCTGGACCGATTCAGACGGGACTTTAACTGGTAGATAGTTGATGATTTAAGGAGTAACTTAGGCTACTTTTTTTAGACTAGCTTCGCCCATCGGCTTTGCCCGCGGTTACAACAACAAACGCGGGTAACACCGCGGGGCTAAGCTAGTGTATAATATATTGTATGTACTTTATGTTCACAGAACTGTTTACTATTTTTTAACTTAGGTATATTATAAAAATGCTGATCTCGTGATTGACGCTAGTGTTGACAACAAATAAAGAACAATTCTGATCCAAAAAATGATTAAAACTACCTTTGAAAAAGGTTTTTGATAAGGTGAAGGGCTTTTATAGGGTTCCGGTGCCAAATGGCAAAAAACGGAACCCTTATAAAATCGGCAAGTCTGTCTGTCTGTCCGTCCGTATGTCACAGCCACTTTTTTCCGAAACTACAAGACCTATACTGTTGTAAACTTGGTAAGTAGATGTAATCTGTGAACCTCATTAAGATTTTCACATAAACATGGACAAAAAACAATACATTTTGGGGGTCCCCATACATGGAACTGAAGCTCAAAAATTTTTTTTTCATGAAACTCATGTGTGGGGTATCTATGGATAGGTGTTCAAAAATGATGTTAAGGTTTCTAATATCATCTTTTTCTAAACTGAATAGTTTGCGCGAGAGACACTTCCAAAGCGGAAAAATGTGTGTACCCCCCCCCCCTGTAACTTCTAAAATGAGAACTAAAATAAAATAAAACTAAAAAAAAATATGTTGTACATTACCATGTACACTACCATGGAAATTGGTTTGAACGAGATCTAGTAAGTAGTTTTTTTTTATACGTCATAAAGCGTAAACAGCAATTTACCTTTCATTCAATCAACGAATTACAAGAACGTTTATATGTTACTTGTTGATAGGGAACCCTTCATGGGCGAGTCCGACTTGCACTTGGCTGCTTTTTGATTTTGAAATCTACAGAAACCAACCTAACATACAAATTCATTAGAGAAGACTAACTTATTATTATCTGTTAGCTTGTTAGCTAATTGCTACAAAAAGTTTGCGTTTAACTTGTAACAATATACATCATAATCTACTTAAAATGAAGAATTGAAACTTCGTATAAAATAATTTAACGATTCCAAAAGTCAAGTAATCTTTCAATTCTAAGCCAAAATGTTCAAGAAGTTGTTAGTTATTGTTAAAGAAATCGGAATTAACTCAAGTAAAACTAAGATTTAAATGAACTTGTTACAAACTTTGTAATGAACGTAGTTTTTGAACCAATTAATTTGTTTTCAATTTATTAGGCTGAATAATAATTTGAAATTAACAAGGTATTGTTCGTTGCACAAGAATTGTAATACTCTCTAAGCTTATATTAAAACAAAGAAAATTATTTGATCAATTTCTATTGTTACTCTTATTATAATTTCATCATTTACTTGAATGCAATTTATTATCTTATATTTTTTAACGAAACACTTTGACTTCCTTGTTGGTTTAGTGGTTAGCGTATGCGGCTGCTGATTAAGAGGTCTAGGGTTTGATTCCCGGGTCGAACTAAATATTTGTGAGATCCACAAATATTTGTTTCGGAATCTTATTTACAAAAAAAAGTATGTTTATATATTTATATCAGTTGTTTAGTACTCATAATACAAGCTCTGCTTAGTTTGGGACTAGATGCTGTTGTGAAATATTTATTTATGTCCGAATTATTTATTTATTTATTAACTTCATCATTTAGAAACGGACCAGATTTTGTGTGTAGTTCCATCTGCCTATATGTTGATATTTTATGTATTTACTGCCAAAATGACTCTCTGACCACCTGAAGGTACGAATTAGTAGAATTTAAGAGTATTGATGACCACACTCATTGCGACATTGCAGTATGGCGGCATACAGTGGCGGATTAACCACTTAGCAAGAGTAGCAAATACTACGGGCCTCGCGTATTTGGGGACGGGAGGTAGGTAGGTTTTTTAAAAACGTTGGGAGGTTGCCCTAAATGCTAAACGAATGCATCGAAAAACTTGTAAAAAAAATATTGATGAGAGTCCATATGCTTAACTTTAAAGAAAAACTGTAACGACTTAGATAGCTTGCAAATTACGCTTACATGGAAATTTTCGTACAAAAATAACGAAATAATAAATTAACATAACAATTATCTATTGGACACTGTTTAGAAGCCACGTACCATTGTGGGTGACTACGGAACCCCATTTATATGCGTGGTCTAATACCTTGAAACTATCCTAGGACCCCGCGCTAGAATTTGCTACAGGCAGCGCGCTGATTTAATCCGGCACTAGCGCCATAATGCATGCCGCTCTGCATGCATGGGTCTTATCGTGGTAAAGAGTATTCTCTGTCCTTTCTCAAGAATCAATATATCTTAATAAAAAATTTAATTGAAGTCTGTTTAGTACGAGTATTTGAAAGAAAACTTCTTTTATTTCAAGGACATACTTTCGTTTAGCTCCAGTTCAATTTGGAAAAGAAAAACACGTACAATTATCGCAAATTGTGAAATTAAGAACAACTGATCACTATTCCAAATCAAGAAGGCGCATCAATTCATGATACTTTTATAAAAGTTGATTAATTATTCCAAGCACATACGACTTCTAAAACTAATAACAAACAAGATTATAAGAATCAAGAACAGAATGATAACAAAAGCTTATTGTGAAGATTACACGCAGAAAGGCAAAAGCTTTGACGTAATGAGAAATTTTATATTGCTTACATATACCAACGTCATCATTTAAAAAGTTGTTAAGTGAAATTTTATAGGATTATGTGGGTAAATTATATCGTGAGGCGGCATTATTCCACGATTCAAAATTTTAATTGGAAAAATTGGGCCCTTTTAATTTTATTAATTAAAAAATTTATGCTTTTCAATCAGTGATAGCGTGAAATGAGCAGAATAAATCGATTACTCACCGTTTTACTGGTAAGTAGGTATCCGACTAGAAAACAGTGATCAGTATGATAGTCATAGTTTAAAATGAAGACGATATTTAGATATTACAGACTTAAATAATAGTTAACTTAAAGTTACTTTAAGTACAAAAAAAAAAACATGAAAAGCTTTTGAATATTTTACAATATAGAAAATATTTTTTATGAATATTTCGAACATTTTACACTTAACGTCATCTAGTCCCAAATTAAGCAGAGTTTGTGTTATGGATACATAAACATACTTTTTTTTTTGTAAATACATACATATTATACATAGAAAAACACCCAGACTCCGAAACAAATATTTGTGGATCACACAAATATTTGTGGTCCGACCCGGGAATCGAACCCGACACCTATTGATCAGCTGCCGCATACGCCAACCGGGCAGTCAAATTGTGTAGCGTCCATTCGGGGAAGAAGCTAAATTACGTGGTTAGAATTCTTCTAGAATAGGATGTGTGACGCCAGACGTTGGGGTGTTTTTTGTGGAAATAGCCTTGTGGGTCCTAATTCCCTAAGAAGCGGGAGTCGTATTTCGTTGGTGAGTGTGAGAGCGTGGATCGAATGATGTAGAAGCATCTTACTGACTGTACTCACAATGAGGGTTGTGACCCCTACTCTTGGACTTTACTCATGTTTAAATGCTTCAATATAAAAAAGATACTGAGTGAATATCCAACTACAAAAAGGTTAATCTAACTAACACAGATATATAATCATCTGACCCCAAATAAGGCAGGTATTATCAACTTGACATAAATACTATTCCAAAGAATCACTTCAATAAAGTGACGAGTAATATAAAGTTATCCTTTGAAATCTTTCTTAGTCTAAATATTCAGTCCATAACAAAAGAAATTATCCTTTAACATATAATCGTATGATACCAAAATATACCATTGCGAGAATCTAAAAGCAAAAATATATTCATCGCACTTGAAAGGATAATCGTCTTCTAGATTTATCCAATCGGTATTGAAGGACCTTTTTCGTAGAAAAATAATGGACTATTTCTTTCAGGAGAATGAGAGGCATGCCTAGCTGTTACTTGAACTCAAATATTTGTGACTTACAAATAGACAACAAATTAAATTTTCATACCCTTGGGACATATTAAACAAATTTCGTAGAAGAATTGAAAAAACTAATCTTATAAGTTTTGACAACATTTTCTTCATATTCATACTCTAAGGGCCACAGCACACTAGCTACTTTTAGCATCGACGATCGGCGACTAGTCGCTTTTTAGAAGCTAAATGCGGCGACCGAACGCTTCACAACGCACACTTAAAACGCCAAACGCGGAGATTGAGTCGCTTTTTAGAAGCGCGCCACAACAGCTTAACGCTACTCTCTGCACACATTCGGATGCCAGTAGCATCGATTTGGTGTCGGAAAATTATAGAAAACACTACAGCCGACGCGATCCTGCATCTGAGCAGTCGCTAAAACGCGCGTTTCCGAAACCGCGTTCGAACGCAGAAAGTCGCTAAAACGCGATGTAGCATCGATGCATTCGCAAAATCGCCGATCGCCGATGCTAAAAGTAGCTAGTGTGCTGTGACCCTAATATAACTAATGAAAAATATCTTGACAACTCTCGTAAAGATATCTTCGTATTATTAAAAATAAGAAAATTCCACGAATGTAACTATGTGTATACAGTTTTGAGTATCAAAAATGTATACATGGAACATGTTAAAAAACTATAATTTTACGTTTATGATAGTTAAAAATGCCATCAAAAACATAACTTGTAAAACATCCAAGTCAAAACAACCCAGTTCTTCTACCTTAAAAAGTTGTGAGATCAATATAATAATAAATCGGTTAGTTTATTCTATCCCTGCTTAAGAAAACTTCTGTCAGGTTGTTATGTAATTAGCTAACCTAACCATATTACGTTAAAAATCTAATATATTATGTGTTACATTAATAGAATGAATCGGCAATAATTGCCAGGTCAATTTATTAGGGTTTAGGCTTCTTTTTCATATTATTAGGGGGCAAAAGAGCAGACGGATCACTTGGTGGTACGTGATTGCCGATGCCCATGGACACCCGAAACACCAGAGCAGTCGTAGGTGCGTTGCCGGCCTTTAAGATGGGAGTACGCTCTTTTTTTAAGGTTTGGTTTGAACGGTTTGGGCTTGATTAGGGTAAATTTTTTTAACGATTGAACTGATTTATACTGGATTTTGTTGTTAACGATACAACAACAATCGCAGACAAAACTAAGCCAAAGATAGTACATGATATACATATATTTACGTTCCATTATTTTTCTCGAACATAAATCATATCGTAAAAAAGTACCCTGTTGATAAGCAGTCGTAATACTTCTCATTTAAACCGTCAAAAACAAAAGATAAAACAAATTATTCGTGGAGCTGTCATGTATGTTTTTTTGAATACACCCATTCTAACCACGTCTCATATATAAGCCGGGAACTTTTTTTCCAAATGACAAACGACAAGGCTCCCTCAACCATTTGTCGTATGTCCGTCCACATCGACCCATACAGATACCTTTATTGTTCGCTATTTTTCAAAACAAAATATATTAGGACTCTTATATCTAGACCCTTTGGCAAATTTATGCTTCGGGCCATGATTTCTGATATGTGGTTGTTATGACTTCGGTTGAAAAGATTTTGCTTCGTTTTGTTCAAATATATGTTTTTTTCCTTTTATGTTTCCAGTAAATCTCTATTTACATAAAATTCGCGTATCATAGTTGTCAATAAAAAACCGTTGGTATAGCCAAGCTTCGAAAAGTTTTGTAAGGATGAAATACGTTTACACTTAAGCATAGTTACTCGTTTTCCGATATAAAACTCATATATTTTGGCATAAATATTGCGATTTTAATAGCAAAACAAAAAAAAAACAGGAAATATTTATACAACTTTTATGGACATTTGCAATGCAATTTGCCATTAGTAGTTATTTATTTCCAGTATCGATTCTGTTACTTTTGACAATATCTTGTTATACGTTCAACTATTAGAGAATTTAAAGATCATTATAATTGTTTTTTTTATTCATCAAATTAATTTTGGACATAATGCCAAAATGATAGAATCACATCCAAAATTTAGGTTAACTTATACTCTCGATTGTCAACACTTGGTGGAACTTGTTAAAATAAATTCTTGAAATTAAATTCAATATCAACATCATCATCAGCCTCTCTAATTAATTTTAGGCTTTTTCTTTTGAAAATAAACTCACTTTTACTTAATTCCACTATGTATTCAATGCAGTTTCATTTAATGTTACTGGTCTCGTCCAATAGCATTATCAAAGGTTACTCCATATTTTACGTTAGTTCTCTCAATGTGTAAGCATACTTTTATCTTATTGATTTGTCAGATGTCGTGTGATCATATTCTTTTTATCCTTTGTCAAATACGACATTTTCAATTTAAGACCCAGCTTATCCTTCAATATTTTTATGGAATTCAACATTGATTGATACTTTGAGGTTTTTCCTGATCCAGGCACTTTGTTTTCTTGGAAAAAAATTATTGTGTGCTAGCCATCAGAGGCGATTCTACCAAGAAGGTTTTATATTTTTCTCTGAAGCTTTTGTAGCACATGACAAGGGTACTAGGAGTTGAATGTTTTCCTAGCAATAAATATGTATTACAATTTCCATGTCACTTGTGGTATACGGCCTATCTTTTCTTTGAACTGCTTTGAATAACGACCAGATAAAATATTAGATTTTTTCTGGAATTCATGCATATATTATATACGTATATTTCTTGCTCGCCTGCCTTTTACAGGATTACTTTTATCTCATACGACTCTAGGTAGTTAGGGATGTTTATAACACTGCCAATATTAGTAGTTATTTTTCTTGGCTCCAACATCTTTGTAACTTCAATCTACGACAACAAGTGTAAGAACAGAAAAATAGCGAATTTTCAAAAGGTGGAGTCCATTTAATAAAAAACCTGTATCCTTTTATAAATTATATCTCCCTGACTGCTTAAATTAATTCGTATAGGTACTAAATCTCAGAGCCTAATTGATACAAAGTTGGAAAATTATTTATCTTAAACCGAAAAGGTAATGTATGTGTTCGGTTTTAAAATTTTTAAATAACTATTTAAAATAATCTGTGACGGTGCTGTGATACATCAACTATTAACTAGTTCAACTCTAAGTTGGAAACTTGCCGGAAGAAACTTTGCTGGTGTAAGAATTTAGGATCCTATTCTAGTGGATTTGTTTGCAAGGAACAGTATTGTTGGCATATCCTTCTCATTTAGATGATCACAGAAAAACTAGAAAGAAGAAACATTTGTTTTCGTAGAATAAATAACAACATATATATCCTAATATATCCTACTAATATTATAACGCGAAAGTTTGTGAGTATGTGTGTATGTATGTTTGTTGCTCTTTCACGCAAAAACTACTGAACGGATTTGGATGAAACTTTACAGCTTATATATCAGAATAACACATAGGCTACTTTTTACTGCAATAATCGAGATAAACGGGCGAAAGCTAAGTGATTATAAAAATACATTTAATTGCAGATGTCAAAATGTATCACTGTTTATCTCCTGTCAAAACTTTACAGGTTGCTATGCATAACACACTTGCATAGCAACCGTAATGATACGCGGGTAACACCACGGGGCGCAGCTAGTTATATATATAAATCAATGCCAGTTTTCGTTTTAATTAAACTGCTTTTAAACGGCTGAGCTGATTTTGATGAAATTTTTTGTGTGTTCAAGTAGGTTCAGGTCAAATGGTTTAGATTTTCAATTAGACCCGGTAGGTGGCACTGCGATCAAGTTCTGGGATTTCAAAGTTGGGCGGTACGAAGTTCGCTGGGTCAGCTAGTATATTAAATTATTATACTTGATATCATCTTAGTGATTGACCTAAACTTAAATTATTATCAATGACTAACATTATCGGATTACTCTGTAAAACGATATGCGTGGTCATGCGTAAAAAAATATATAGGCTTCGTAATGAGAACCTCCTCCGTTTTTTTTGCGTCGATTAAAACATAATGTATTTTAGCAAAACCTTCAGAGCATTTTACCTTCATTAATAGAATATGAGAATAGCGGGAATAACACAAAGTAATTAAAACATACTGGTGTTGTTGAAATATTTTCTAAAACAATGTTTTTGAGAAAATGTGTTTTAGTTTACAAATTTTGCGTTGTTGAAGCGCTGAGAAAACAATATGTGTTAATGTAACAATATACCTACTTCGTTTGCCTTTGAAGGTTTTTTAAAAAATAGTAGCGGTGTACGGTGTGGAAACTCTCAGCCACAGCTCCGTTGTATGTGGGTTTATTTCAATTCACTTTCCAGGTATTTAGTAACTAGCTTTCCCCTGCGACTCCGCCCGTGTGTTTAAAGTAAAAAGTAGCCTATGTCCTTTCTCAGGACTACTAGTATTATTTATAATATAATTGTGAAAGCTTATAACTTTAAACTGCCTCATTGGTCTAGTGGTTAGCGTATGCGACTGCTAATCAAGAGGTCTTGGGTTCAAATCCCGGGTTGGGCCAAAAAGTGTTTTTGGGTTTTTCTTAGGTAATTCCTAATAGCAGCCCGGAGTTTGGAAGTTTGGCGGTGATTCACGCCCGTGCCTCGGAGAGCACGTAAAGTCGTCGGTCCCGGTTGTCATGAACATCTATGGCAATCGTTATTGGGAAGTCAGTGCCCTCAAATATACTGACAACTAGCTCAATCATCGAATTTCAGTTCTCCCTTAGGGTTGCGGAAGTCCGATGCCAGTCGCTCCGTGGATAAACTGAAATTCAGGTAAAACCGGTTGAACTAGTAGCCGACCCCAAATAAACTTGGGAATGAAGGCTCGGAAGATGATGTGAAAGCTTATGACTTTAATTTTACATTTAGACTGCCCTGTTGGTCTAGTGGTTAGCGTATGCGACTGCTAATCAAGAGGTCTCGGGTTCAAATCCCGGGTCAGGCCAAATATTTGTGTGATTCACAAATATTTGTTTCGGAGTCTGGGTGTTTTTCTATAAATAATATGAATGTATTTACAAAAAAAAGTATGTATATGTATTTATATCAGTTGTTTAGTAGCCATAATACAAGCTCTGCGTAGTTTGGGACTAGATGGCGTTGTGTGTAAGATGTCCGAAATATTTATCAATTTATTTACATATACTCTTATATTACTTCTTTATATTCCAATTACTATAAGGATTTTGATAAAATTTAGTAAGGAGGTAGCTGATATCTTATATTACCATATCAGACAGTCTTCCTATTCTGGTATAATTTTAACAAAAAGGAACTGACTTCAATGAAAAACAATTCCAAGTTCCCAAATCGCGACAATTGTGCCTGTGAAATTTGAGGAGTTCCCTCAATTTTCTTGGGATCCCATCATCAGATCCTGATATGGTGACGATGGGACCACCTGTAAGCAAAAATAATTTTTGAAATCGGTTCATAAACAACGAAATTATCGGTGAACATACATAAAAAAAAAAAGATTCCGATGAATTGAGAACCTCCTCCTTTTTTTTGAAGTCGGTTAAAAATGTGTGGTCTCATACATCGTCAAGCTGCGGGTAAAATTACGAGGTGCACCTAGAATTCAGTAACTGATGACTCTATTCATTAATTTTTTCTTTTAATCTTTAAGTTTCTTCAAAGACTGCGCGTAGGTCTATCTAGTGTATGCACATGCTGATCAACGCGTCAGGTTCGATTCTTTTAAAGGGTCGTTGCAGCCACATCTTGGGTAGATGTGACCGCTGCAAAGGACCCGAGACAGGTGACACCCCCGGTGCGGCCGGGGGGTGTCGTCTAAGGCGGTTCGGTGTTGCGCCTCTTATTGCGTGGAGTGGTGAGAGGCATGACAGCGTCCTGCCTTGGGGGTGAGAATAATCACCCCGGGATGTACCCCAATCGTGGGGTAAGGCAGGGGGGACTTCAGAAGCCGCTGATGCGTTCCTGGTGTTCCTCCCAACTGCCGAGGTAGGCCGCCGCGGGGTTTAGTGGGTAAACCGATTTCTCCGGGAGTCCCACACACGCCCTTTGTTTACCACACGAAGGGTATGGTGCGAAAAGCATTCCCCGCGTAAAAAAAAAAAAAAAAAAGAAAAAAAAAAAAAAAAGAAAAAAAAAAAAAAAAAAAAAAAAAAAAGGTTCGATTCTTTTTGTCACATGGAAAGTTTTCATACATTTTTTTATAGAAGGTGTAGAAGTTTGGCGGTGTATCAAGTCCGTGATTCAGAAGGCACGTTAAGCCGTCGGTTCCGGTTTTCATGAACATCGCTAATCGTTATTTGGAAGTCAATGCCCTCAAATATACTGACTACTAATTCAATCTTAGAATTCAGTCCGCTCCCCGGTTTGCGGTGGTTCCATACCAGTTGCTCCGGCGATAAACTGATATTCAAGAAAACCGATTAAACTAGTAACCGACCAAAATTATCTTGGGAATATTAAAAAAAGATAAAGGAATATGATGAATCTCAAATATAATGAAGTAATCACAAAGATTTATCCACATTGAACAAGCGATCTAAGTATAAATGCAAAAATGAAACATAATCGGAACGGACGCATATTTTCCCATTCTCAGTATAAATCTGTAGTTAGAAATGGATAAACTATTGATTTCCTAATCGAAAGAGGTTAAAGAAAGTAAAAAGTTTACAAAGCATTTTTAAGGAAAGTTGTTGAATTGAAACAACATTGTTTGAAACAATGCCTGATTTCATGTTGAATCTCGTAAACGTTACCGACTATTTTTAATCGGAGTTTATTCGCTGTTTGGATGAAATTCTATCAGTTTTATATTGCATAACTCAATTCGGGTTTTGAATATAAACAGTTGAGTGAAATGTTGTCCGTGTGGTGACGTACTCAGAAAACAAAGTGTCACCACCCCCTATTCATTCCATGGGTGTCGTAAGAGGCGGCTAAAGAAACAAAATAAGCAGTTAACATCACTGCCAAGAGAAGGAAAACTTGAAACAAACCCTTTACCAACCCGTCTGGCCGGCGTGGTATAGTAGGCCAAAAACTCCTTTCAAAGGAGAGGCCTATGTGTCCAGCCGTGGACTGTTAAAGGCTGTTGATATTTGATGAAAATGTTCTAAAGAAATGTGTGATTGGGAGTCTAAATAACATCAATTCATTCGATAAATTAAAATCTTTTAAATAAAAATCATAGCACTTATAGCCAAGTAGCCTTAGGTGATTGAAAACATTCACCAAGGGCAGGAAACGACATCGCGATCGGTACCTAGATGGATAACCGTCTGTGGCATGATATGTTATGAACATTTCCTTGATTCGGAGGTCACGTAAAGCATCTTGTACCTATTGTCATCATAAGATAACAGTCGTGAAGCTTAGTTAGAGGCGTTCGGGCGACTAAAAACATCTAACGGCAAGGTTACGTAGCCACTACGTGTCTTGCCAGTCCCCAACCTGCACTCAGTCAGCGTGGGAATTATTTTATATAAAAATAGTTTTAAATATATGATGTGGGTATTATAACGGGTGAGTAACCGAACAAAAAGAAGGAAATCTTGATACGAATCCTATACTGGTCTGGTCTGGTCAAAGTATACCACGTTGACCAAAACCTCTTTTAGAAGACGAGGCTTATGTCTAGCAATTAACTATTAAATGCTGTTAATATCATGAGGTTTTCAATTATTAGAATAACTCTTTATTTGACATAATATGTTTTACTTTTTTATTATAATTTGCTATCAAAATTAAGTTTGATTATTTATAGAAACAGTAGAACTAAAAGCAAAGGCATAATGTTACATACACTACGAAGAGGTATATTCAGTCAAGTCGAAAATCTTAAGGACAGGACTCTCGATTCGACTGAGTTAGTGGAAAATATTAATTTTTAGAGATATTTAACACAAGTACCGGCTGGCACTGAAATACCAGAGAAAAGCATATTCAAGCGAAAAATCTATGGAATTTCCATACTAAATTACTTACGGCATGACAAAGGTTTTAACAACTTATATGTCGGAGCTTCATATTCCGTTATGATCCACATATTTTTATGCAAATTCTTTGTACATAATCATTTTGTAATGGGGCATTTCACTCAAGGATCTGTACATTTTTTCTATTATGTCTTTAATATCTTGTTCGCCTTTTGGTATAATAATAGGGTCTTGAAAAAATGAGTTGTTTAATATGCCAGAAATTGAAGACGGTGTTCTTTCTCAATATTGTGAATAGTATGTAATGTTAGTGGTTTAATGGCCTATCCTCTCCAATATTTCGATGGTGAAGTTGTTGAAAAAATATTGTATAAGTAAGAGTTAATGATGAAAAAACATGGGTATTTTTAATGTTTATAATATTCTGGGGATTCATTCGAAATTCTCATCATAAGTACATAATTATATTATTTTACAGCATAGGAGCAAAGGAACAGCCGTGTGATCAAATTGTAAGTAGCTACCGGCTTATTATATAGATATCTACAACTTACTAAGACATAAAATGCCTTCTCGCCCTAAGTGTCAACTCGGGTTGGGAGAGAGTCAATCCCCCCCCACCTCCCGCCAGATGAGGTTAAAGTTAAAGCATCTAGAAATACAGCACATAGTATATCTTCTATATATATAAAAACGAATCCCTATTTCCCTTGGTCACGCCATCACGCGTGAACGGCTGGACCGATTTCACTAATTCTTTTTTTTTATAATATACCTTGAAGTAAGAGGATGGCTCTTAAAAAAAAAATCTGATAAGTTTTATTGGAGAGGTTCCGAGAATACAAAACAATTGAGTGACGTTGAATCGACTGTTAGGCGGTACGAAGTTCGCAGGGTCAGCTAGTAGTGACATATTTATGGCAAATATATTAAATTTCCTTTTTTATACGTCCCTAAGCTATTAGAAACATTTACTTAATCATCTACATTTTTCACAGTTCAAATACCTTTTTAACCCTTTAAGGTCATGACCTAACAAAAAAATGTACAGCAATTAACATATTTACAATATTCGTTTTTGTTTCAATATAGGGACAATCTATTTTTAGACAAAATTGGGCATTTTTCCTTTATTGCTTCATGTCATGATAACCAAAGCTCATAAAGTTCCTTCGTACGCAACAGCAGAACATAAAAACTAGTGTAATATGTAATGTCTGGTGTTATACTTACATTTTATGAAAGCGAAAAAGAGTTTTATGAACAAAAATGTTCTTTCAAGATCAGGATTTATATGTAGATATCTTACATATGTAATATACCTTTGCATTGTAGAATATCTAGTCATGCTCGAAATCGTTTGACATAAACCAGGATTCTTCTTCAAAAAAGTTATGTTTTAGTATTCAAAATTAAAGTAAAAAGATGTAATAATGTAATAGGTATATTAATTGTAAGAAAGTATTTATAATTATATTTAGGGGTTGACTGCCTTGTTGGTCTAGTGGTTAGCGTATGTGGCTGCTGATCAAGTGGTCTCGGGTTCGATTCCCGGGTCAGACCAAATATTTGTGTGATCCACAAATATTTGTTTCGGAGTCTGGGTGTTTTTCTATGTATAATATGTATGTATTTACAAAAAAAAGTTGTTTTTGTATTTATATCAATTGTTTAGTACCCATAATACAAGCTCTGCTATGCGTGTATTAAAACCAGCTGCAATCTGTATTTAAATATGTGCTAATTGCATTTAGCCATTTACCATCTAATAATTCACCTAATCCTTATCAGAAACGAAAAAGCCCCTCAATCGCTGCATAAGTAGTAAGCTAAAATATCGGTTTTCTATGTAGTTTTAATACATGATTAATTTGAGCGTAACTTAGACATTTATATTTGCTCATTTACGTACCATTCTCAAAGGTCTTATGCCGGCTCTACACTCGCGGTGCGAACGGCCGCGAAAGCCCGCGACTACTGCGAATCGTGACTGTAGGTGTTGTTCACACCTTCTCGTTCGTCTCGTCGGGAACAAGTCGCGAACAATAGTGTGAAGCTTTGCGAGTGTGAAGGGACATAGTTCTCGCGTGGATCACGTTTATTCACGGCGCGATGTCACACGTGAGTGTAGAGCCGGCTTTAGAATTTGCTTTTGTACTCAAAAGACAAAAGAAGCTAAATATTTTTTTCTCCTCTATTTACCCTCTATTTTTTTCTTTACTTTCGTTTTATTGACGGCCTCTAGTGCTATCTGTAGGCCGTTCTGTAGTCACACTTAAGTATGATAATGTGAGTAGCGCCTTTGTGAAGATTTTTATTATAACTGACGCTCGCTATTACGACGAGCTAGACAGTCGTCGCAAAGCCAGCTCAAGATCAGACATGTCACTTAAAGTGTATATTAATAAATAAAGTAAGAAGCATGTGTGGTATTTCTTATTAAAATTGAACTTAAACCGTCAACGCTCTCTGCTGTAGAAGGTATCCCGTCTTTAATATAGGTATGAATATCGTATATATAAAATTCTCTTGTCACAACATTCGTTCCCATACTCCTCCGAAACGGCTTGACCGATTCTTATGAAATTTTTATGCACATTCAGTTAGCCTGAGAATCGGCTACTATCTATCTTTCATACTCCTAGGACGCGAGCGGAGCCGCGGGTATCTGCTAGTGTAACTATAAAATGTATGCATAATTAGCCTATGTATGTCGATTACCACAGTAAATGTGCACATAGCATACGTCCTTACTCAATCTTCATACCGAATTTCATTAAAATCAATGCAGCGATTAGCCGTAAAAGTGTAATGGAAAAATTTGGTTGCAAATTTAAATTTCCAACTGTAATAATAAATAAATAATAATATAATAAATACTTCGGACATCTTACACACAACGCCATCTAGCCCCAATCTAAGCAGAGCTTGTAATATTTTTTTTGTAAATACATACATACAATTTTGTAAATACATACAATCACACAAATATTTGGTATGATCCGGGAATCGAACCCGAGACCTCTTGGTCAACAGCCGCATACGCTAACAACTAGACCAACAAGGCAGTAGAAATTAAGTCTTAGCCTATAACCATGAAAGAGAGAAAAAATAAAATATAAACGAAGTCCCGTAAAACATTCAAACATCAAACACAAAACTTAGAAAATGTACCGTTATTTTTCAGAAATTCTAGCAATTTAGACGTGTCATATGTCTAAAGCAATTTACGTATCAAAACAACTCATTACTATTTCTTAGAAAGTAAGTAATGTTTCTAGCGATCCAATTTGTAACATTTTCTGTAATCTGAAAATCTTTTTCTTTTTTTTTTAATATCATTAAAACTCTGATATATTATATGTGGCAGTACCTGCGGTATACTTGTATCAGTAGCATTAAAAATACATTTTCATTATTTTGTATATAATTACTACCAAAATGCCTCTATTATGCCAAATGGAAAGCATGAGCCTAATTCAAGAGTGATGATCACCATCCTTCAGCAAGGTGATACACACTATCCCGGGCTAGAAAGATGATGTTTTAGCCTAGACATTACACTTAAAGAAATCAGTGAGTCGAATCATAGTGGCAAAGAAACACGTGCGCTGATATTACGTTCCAGGAGGCAACTTTCATCAACTCTTCCCAGTAAAAAAATCATTATTTTTAGTTTAGAGACAAAAGCCTTGGACACATAAGTAAATGCTTTCGGCGATAAAAGTGATTGTTTGCTTACTTATCCTAAACAACTTCAAAAGACCATTACATTTACATAGATTCAATGTAAGTAGAAGTGCCACGCTGATTTCATCCGATCGGGTGGTACTACTCTCTCGCAAAAGTCCAATCTAAAATGGCAGTATTAGTGTTGTGGTATTTCGTAGGTGAGTTCGAGACCGGAGGGCTAATGCTGCAGAGTCATCTCAATAGGCCGCCATAGTATGATTCCCCATACTACATTGTCTGAATACCATCATCTTCCTAGCCTTTATTCCAAAGTTTATTTGGGGTCGGCTACTAGTTCAACCGGTTTTACCTGAATTTCAGTTTTTCCACGGAGCGACTGGCATCGGACCTCCGCAACCCTAATTGCCATAGATGTTTATGACAACCGGGACCGACAACTTTACGTGCTCTCCGAGGCATGGGCGTGAATAACCGCTAAACTTCCAAACTCCGGGCTGCTATTAGGAATTTCCTAAGAAAAACCAAAAAATACTTTTTGGCCGACCCGGGATTTGAACCCGAGACCTCTTGATGTTTCTCTGAATACGATATATATATATTTTTTTATTAAATAATTTAGATTCCACTTATGCTTTCCATTAGATTCAGAGTAGTCACTTTAGATACTAAAAATAATAATACTTTTTATTAAGATAGATAATATTTATAACACAACCACTCCAGACATAAAACCCCTTTAATCCCGATTCTTATTTTTCACATTATTTGCAGACAAGTAATAAAAGTAGTTCTCCAAAGTGTGTTAGCATCTGTCTCCAAATCGAGGTCAAGTTTCATGTTATTATTGTGTTCAACAAAAAACCCGCTTTTACTATTCTGAAATTATCCTTTTCCAATCAATAACTTTACTAGGCAATAAACGGGAACTAACGAACAATGAGAGAAGACAATAAAATCAGAGGAGGGTAGACTTATAAAATTGATCGCATCCACCCACTGGCTTCAATAGAGATCCGCGAGCCATAAATGTATTTTTTTAAAGTTGTTTTCTTTTCCTAATGATTTTTTGTTATACTATGTTCTGGTTGTGTAAGGCACTCGGAGCATATTTGTTATTAATGTTCTTTCTATTGTTACATTACAATATCTACGTCAACGCAAAGACTAGAAATTAAGTTTTAATATGATAACGGCGGATTTTAGTATCGCGATAAATATTTTAGTCAAATTATTTAAGAATTTTGCTTAAATTTACCTTCGTCAAAAACTACTGCACTTGGCTATGGTTAAGCAGAATTGCAGAAGCAAAAGCCAATCTTCATCACAACACACACACAAAGGCCTTCAATAAACAGACGTATCTTTTCATCTTTTTGTTTCTAGTAAATTGGGCCGACGTAAAAAGTTGATATCAACGAAGTTTATGGTGTTTCGATGAGCGGGTGTGCGATAAAAACGATGGCAGAGACAAATGGTAGCTTGTTTTCGATGAAAGAACCTACGGTTCGGTGGGTTAGGCAACGTTGACGGTTGATGTATACAGAATAATCGAATCTAAATTGTTTTCCTGCGCGTGAAATTTTTAGATGAAGGATGTAATTTTTCGAAGCTGAAGTTATGAAGTTTCTGTGGACTTTGACTTCAAAGTATATAGGTTCTTAAGGAGAAATATATAACGGGAGAAAGGTATATAAATAATTTTAATTAAACTGTTTAAAGAGACACCGGACTGAGAAGGTTTTATTTTCCTCAGAGTGCAACGTTAATAAGGTATGAGTGTAGTGAACTGGAATGTTAGCTCACAGGTATTTTTCCGCTATTAAGTGAGGCTATTGATGGAGAATTACGTGATTACGCCTTGTGTATCATTTAAAATAATAATTTAAATAATTTAAAAATAAAAAAAACTGTGGCAGATATGTTTTTGCTGGATATGTTTTCGTTGGTCTAGTGGTTAACGTATCCCGCTGCTGATCAAGAGGTCTCGTTTCCCGGGTTTGACCAAATCCGCAAATATTTGTTTCGAAGTCTATGTGTTTTTTATGTATAATATGTATGTATTTACAAAAAAAAGTATTTTATGTATTTACATCAGTTGTCTAGTAACCATAATACAAGATCTGCTTAGTTTGGGACTAGATGACGATGTGTGTAAGATGTCCGAAATATTTATTTATTTATTTATTAGTTATACCAATATGAATAAATTTTTTCTCCTGGTAAATTGAGACTAGGCAAATTGAAATAATCAAACTCAAGTTAAACGTATATATTTCTATTACTTGTGATATACCAAATACACTTAAGTAGATTTATGAGGCAGCTCTTTACAACTGTTCATCAAAACCCAAGTCGAGTGGCCTCATATTCAATGCTCAAGTTTCTTGGTAATAACATTCGTGTAATTGCAATGTAACTGTTGTACTGTGCTAGCTTGATGCAAATTTAATGGTAAGTTTAGTAATCTATAGTATTAAAGTTATTTGCTCTATAAATTTTTAGGAGGTAATTTCTGAATATACTGCAATTCTAGCTGCATTTTACTATTGTATCCTTCTGATTTATTATGATATTGTCAGTAATAAATAAGCTTCAATATATTAAAAATGTCTTAACTGCTTACGTACGTATTATATTAAAAGTTGAAGATTTTATAGTAGGTAGGATTTTTCATTGTATTTTTGTTGTCATCAAAAACATTAGATTTTGGTAACTAGTTATGGTATTGTATGTAACTGTTTATTTCTGTGATTTAAGTTTACATGAAGATAATTTAAGTGTCACCACAAATATAGTTAATTTACTAAAACTATCGCTACAGAGGTATCAGAAATAATTGACTACTTCAGTAGTGCTGTGGTGTATGTGACTGCTGTGCTTGAGGTCTCGGGTTCAAATCCTGGGTCGGACCAAATGTGTGTATGATCTACAAATATTCGTTTTGGAGTTTGGGTGTTTTATTATGTAAAGAGATTTGTGAGCTCTTATAAAGATTTAAAAATCCTTGTTCGAATGCTTTTTAACCGACTTCAAAAAAAAGGAGGAGGTTCTCAATTCGTCGGAATCTTTTTTTTTTTTTTTTTTTTTTTTTTTTTTTTATGTATGTTCAGCGATAATTTCGTCGTTTATGAACCGATTTCAAAAATTCTTTTTGCATTGGAATGGGCGTAGCTTACAGGTGGTCCCATCGTCACCATATCGGGATCTGATGATGGGATCCCAAGGAAATCCAGGGAACTCCTCAAATATCATAGGCACAATGTCGCAATTTGGGTAGTTTTTCATTGAAGTCGGTTCCTTTTTGTTAAAATTATATAAACTTTAATTTCAATTTTTGTTACCTTCTTGTTCATTTGAAGTTCATTTATTATTTTTCAGAAGATCCTTAAGAATTTTTGACAATACATCATATGCTTGATATTAGTTCTTCTACAACAATCTGTACTTGGCAGGCCCTTAAAAAGCAACTAAAATAATAAAATTAATAGTCTAGGTTACTTAAATTATCCCAACAATCGATAATTTAATATGGATGAATTGTAGACCTAAGTTTTTATCCATAATACACATACAATGCTTTGTAAAATTTAAGCAGTAAAGGTTTTTAGGGTTCCGTAGCCAAATGGCAAAAAACGAAACCCTTATAGATTCGTCAAGTCTGTCTGTCTGTCTGTCTGTCTGTCCGTCCGTATGTCACAGCCCATTATTTCCGAAACTATAAGAGCTATACTGTTGAAATTTGGTCAGTCGATGTATTCTGTGAACCGCATTATGACTTTTACATAAAAATAGAAAAAAAACAATACATTTTGGGGGTCCCCATACTTGGAACTGAAACTCAAAAATTTTTTTTTCATCAAACCTATACGTGTGTATCTATAGATAGCTGTTCAAAAATGATGTTGAGGTTTCTAATATATTTTTTTTCTAAACTGAATGATTTGCGCGAGAGACACTTCCAAAGTGGAATAACGTGTGTGTCCCCCCCTCTAACTTCTGAACTAAGAGAGTGATAAAACTAAAAAAAATATATGTTGTACATTACCATGTAAACTACCAACGAAAATTGGTTTGAACTAGATCTATTAAGTAGTTTTTTTTTAATATGTCATAAAGCGTAAACAGCTATTTACCTTTCATTTAATCAACGAACTACAAGAATTTTTATATAATGTTACTTGTTGATACGGAACCCTTCATGGGTGAGTCCGACTCGCACTTGGCCGATTTTTTTTTCTCATGAAAGAAGTGTACTTTACAAAATATGGAAAATCGTTTATTTTTTTTAACTAAGTTGATTTTGTTCATTTTCTATGCAAAACTTTTACATCGATTCGTGTTGTAAAATTTATTAATGAAATATTGAGCTTCCGAGAGAGTTGAAATGGTAAAGCGAATGAAAGACTAATGGAGCGAATTTATTCATAAGCTCGGTTAGTAGTTTTCAAACGCGGGGTCGAGTGCATAACGAAAACATTTCAGAGGAGAGTTCCAAACTAATCGCTTTTAATTAAACTTTTATATTTAGATTTTGGTTTAATGAAGAAAAAGAACCACATTTCTCACACACAGTTGTCTGCCTTGATAACTAAACAAAACCTCTGTTGTAGGATATATACTACTGACAAACTTGTTGGTCTGGTTGTTAGCGTATGGGCTGCTGATCAAAACGTCTCGGGTTGATTCCCGGGTTAGACCAAAATATTTGTTTCGGAGTCTCGGTGTTTCCTATGTATAATATGTATGTATTTACAAAAGAAAAAGTATGTTGATGTATTTATATCAAATCAAATCAAATCATTTATTCTGCAATTAGGTTACATGAACACTTTTGCAAGTAAAACTTATTTTTTGAGCAGATGAGTTCGGTCTTTCCTAACTGAACTAGCCCTGAGGAGAAAGGACGAAACAAACTCAGGGATCACATCATATCAGATATTTAGTACCCATAATACAAG
Organism: Phragmatobia fuliginosa; assembly: GCA_932526445.1. Taxonomy (NCBI): domain Eukaryota; kingdom Metazoa; phylum Arthropoda; class Insecta; order Lepidoptera; family Erebidae; genus Phragmatobia; species Phragmatobia fuliginosa. The sequence goes on along the minus strand of OW052072.1, from coordinate 18,269,489 downwards.
CTCTGTTTAGTTTGGGATCAGACGATGTTCTGTTGTTTCGACCGAAAAAAAAATTACTTATAATTTTTAAACACATTCAATCAACTTTTCGCTGTCCACTGGTGAACAAAGATAAAAGAATCAAGAAGCGCTTTCTATCCCGTTCTTGGGCAGTCGGAATCCATCAGCTGCCGTTACAGACCTAGAACAAATGACAGCCAGCAGTGGTGATATTATGGGTCGTTGATGATGATAGAATTAATGATCATGCCTAACATACAAAGCTATTTTTGTCTAGTTTATTTTCAAGAAATCTTTGTACCTGTTGCTCCGCTGCAATTATATCCGGTTATGGAGCAAACGTAATATATTGCGCTCCAGTTTGTGTGGTAAAGCTCTTCCTGAGAAAACGCATTTAAAATGGTCGCTTAGATCCATTTGACCGATCTCTGGTTAGGAACTTTGAGATACTTGTTCGGAGTTGTCAACAGAATAAAATATATAGAATCTATGATTTGATGACGTATAAGTATTTTCAAAAATTCTTTGCTTATATGTTTGAACATGGTGATATATTGTTCTAGATAAGTTATTAGCTTAAAATGCATTTGATACTTTGTACAACTTAACTATTTAAGTTCTACAAAGGTCTAGGTCTATACCTAGCCTGCCTAAATGCAGTAAACCAGTGACTGTAAATGCGTAATCACCAACAACCCATGACGTCCCACTGCTGGGCTCACGTCTCCTCTCAAGAGAGGGTTAAGGCCATAAGTCCCCACGCTGGCCGAGTGCGGGTTGGGGACTGGCAAGACACGTTGTGGCTACGTAATCTTGCTGTTGGATGTTTCTAAGCCGCCCGAACGCCTCCAACTAAGCTTTACGACTGCTCTCTTATGATAACAACCGGGATTGACTGCTTAACGTGACTCCGAATCATGGAAATGCTCATTACATAAAATGCCCTTGGTGATCCGAAGTTCTATGAATGAATTAATTTACTGATGCAAATTGAAGATGATATTAGAAATATTAATCATTTACTCGACTCAAAACTTTAGTTTATGAAAGGGCCAACAAGGGGCTTTGAAAGAGAAATATTTTAATTAAGTCCCGAGGCATTTTCACACGACTAGGGACCTGTGTAAGCAATGGATTACTATATTTTATTTTAATATATACATATATACAGTTTTTGTAAAAAAAAACGTTTAGAGTAATGAAAGCCTAAACTTGATTTAAATGACACAAACTAATCGCTCAGAACCCTATGGAAGCATGACACGAAAAAAATTACCGTGAGAGGCACGCCTCCATGCTTGGGACGCTCGACAATAAATCTGAAATAGTTAATTTTTAAGCATTTACTGATTCTATTAAAGCTTAAATTATAATAAAATATTGCAGGCGACTTATTATTTCTTATTTTTTAATGAAACAGGGATAACCAAATACATTTTGAGGACTGAGAGTATGCTTTTAATTAATGAAGCGATTTACATTTCTTTATAGTAATCATATTAGCAGGAAACTTGTCACCTTCAAAAAATATTTAAAATCTATCTACTGATGTTTCTTCTACAGAATTTAATTTCCAACTACAAATTTCAGAAGTTATAGACCCAAATAATGCGTTCTTATATGAAAATGGCTTTTCATGTAAAAATTATTTTGTTGTAGTTTTCTATTTCATTCAGTTACTTTTGAAAGGACTGGCTTTTTAAAGTTACATTTTTGGCTTCTACCTTAATACCTAAGTCTAAGATTTATCTATTAACTAGCAGTTTGAGAGTATAAATAAAAAAAACTAGTTGAGCGTAATTTTTGACCTATTCCTCCCTAGATACAGATGCTGGCGAATGTTTTATTAATCTATTAAAATGAATAAAATAATTTCTTTTGGCATAGGTGGCAAAGTGTCCTGACAAGTCGCCTGATGCTAGATGATTACCCAAACTCAATGCAGAGTCGACTACAGTACTACTGTCCCTTCGAAACATTTTGGTCCATTCTAAGATTTCCTGGAAGAGATTGCTTTGACAATAAAGTCGCGCTCCGTTCTACATTTCTGTCCTTTTAGGTACTCTTTTGTATTTCTGGAATATGGTGTGCAAATAAAAGGTTTTCTAGCTATCTATCTAGATCAACAGCTGTAATTGATAGAAAAGTCATATTGGAGTATGGCGGCCATCTCGAATTACAGAACTTGAACATTACACGCTTACTATGAATCACTTATTTTCGACGCAATCACTAAAGTTTATACAAATATTAAACTTGAAAATGATTGATATTGATTAAGTTTAGGAAAGTGTGTCAATATTTACTGAAAAAGCAACTTATTTATGACTGTACAGACATTTATGATGAAGCGCTCCTATTTTGCGAGTCAGTTTCTCCAAGTGTCATATAAATTGTATCAAAATCAATGGAAAGCTTTTATACTTGCGAGCCTTGTTGGTCTAGTGGTTAGCGTATGTGGCTGCTGATCAAGAGGTCTCGGGTTCGATTCCCGGGTCGTACCAAATATTTGTGCCATCGTCATCAACAGCCTTTAACAGTACACTGCTGGACATAGGCCTCTCCTTACAAAGGAGATTTTGGCCTACTATACCACGCTGACATAGGCCTCTCCTTACAAAGGAGGTTTCGGCCTACTATACCACGCTGGCCAGACGGGTTGGTATAGGGTTGGTTTCAAGTATTCCTTCTAATTTGCATTGATGTTGTCTTGCGTAGTTTATACCTTAGTCGCCTTTTACGACATCCGCTGGATGAATAGGGGTGGTGACACTCTGTATTCTTAATCCGTCACCACACGAAGAATTTATGTGATCTACAAATATTTGTTTCGGAGTCGGTCGGTCCCTTGTAATGTTCCTTGTGGATCGTATTTGTTGTTATTTTTTTTCCTATTTTATTGTGGTACATGATTTAATACTACTGTATTCGTTATATATTTGTGGTGTCTTTTCCAATGTCTTTTTTATATATGTACATGTATATTTGACTTATAAGATAAATGATAGAACCTAATATCTCTGAGAATGATGTGGTCTCCTATAATGGAAGGAGTGCACTAGCTAAAAAACTTTTGTTGGAGGTCTTCAATAATAAATAACATAGTTGTATATAGTTATAATTTAGTAATATGTTTATGAATGTTGCTGTTTCGTTCAGTAGTTTAAAAGATATGAGACACACGTACAACATAACATTCCGTGACTATCGGGTAAAATGTCTACCGTAAATAAAAGTAACACTAAGACTTTAAAATAACGTGTCATGTTCATCAGTAGCTAACGGACACCAATATTATAACGCAATGCCTAAGCTCGGCTTGGTCAAATCCCACATAACATGTCTTTTGTAGAAAAAAGAACCTAATCTACCCTAGTCTCAAATAAAATGGCATAAAAGCAATTTTCAACGAATTTCGAGTTATACGGGGCCCAATAAATCTTGCTGTGAATTGTCTACGCCAGTAATGCTTTATGGAACAATTGAACTTGGTAAAATATTTTTTTTATTTATGTCCTAAAATCTCAACTAAAAACTTGATTGACATCACATGTAGACATTTATTTACAACTAGCTTTTGCTAGATTTGCGTTTATATCAGTCATCGTGACAAAAATACCGTGTGTCTTTTCAAAGATCCAATCTAGATCAGTGTTTTAGCCGTCGAAGCGTAACAGACAGACATAGTTACTTTTAAATTTTTAGTATTACTAGCTGCGCCCCGCGGTGTTACCCGCGTATCATTATGGTTTCTAGGCAACCTCTGAAGTTTTGACAGGATAAACAGTGATACATTTTGACATCGACCATGTAATGTATTTTTTTAATAACCTAGCTTTCGCCCGTTTATCTCTATTAATGCAGTAAAAAGTAGCCTATGCGTTATTCTGATATATAAGCTATATTACTGTAAAGTTTCATCCAAATCCGTTCAGTAGTTTTTGCGTGAAAGAGCAACAAACATACACACATACACACTTACTCACAAACTTTCACGTTTTAGGGTTCCGGTGCCAAATGGCAAAAAACGGAACCCTTATAGATTCGTCATGTCTGTCTGTCTGTCCGTCCGTATGTCACAGCCATTTTTTTCCGAAACTACAAGAGCTATACTGTTGAAACTTGGTAAGTAGATGTAATCTGTAAACCGCATTAAGATTTTCACATAAACATAGATAAAAAACAATACATTTTGGGGGTCCCCATACTTGGAACTAAAACTAAAAAAATTTTTTTCATCAAACTCATACGTGTCTATGGATAGGTCTTCAAAAATGATGTTGAGGTTTCTAATATCATTTTTTTCTAAACTGAATAGTTTGCGCGAGAGACACTTTCAAAGTGGAAAATGTGTCCCCCCCCCCCTGTAACTTCTAAAATAAGAGAGTGATAAAACTAAACAAAATATTTATGTTGTACATTACCATGTAAACTACCAACGAAAATTGGTTTGAACGAGATCTAGTAAGTAGTTTTTTTTAATACGTCATAAAGCGTAAACAGCAATTTACCTTTCATTCAATCAACGAACTACAAGAACTATAATATAATGTTACTTGTTGATACGGAACCCTTCATGGGCGAGTCCGACTCGCACTTGGCCGCTTTTTTATTATTAGTAGGATTTATTGTAAAATAGTTCATTTTCATAGTAAATATATAAATAATAAGCAAAGTGTGAATTGCCAGAGACAGAGCTTGCAATACTCGAAATGCTCTACTATTTAAAATTTAACAGTACTCTAATTCCCATTTGATAACTACAGTTAAAATACTTAAAGGTTTATTTACTTACTTAATCTCTGGCATAACAATTAGGATTACTAATTAATAGACCACCGGGCCAGTTAATGAAATTCAAATAACCATATCTAAATATACTATCAAGCAACTTTGGCGCGTTACTGTGTTATAAAGCTTAAACGAATTATCATATTCCATTCAACTAAATTGCCAATTAGACAGCAATTATATTACATACTAAAACGAAGCCTATAAAACCGAATACACTTTACCTGACTAGCAAGGCGAAAATTTAAACAGCAATAACAATTCAGACCCATTTCCACATCATTTAAGTTAGACTCGTTTCGTACTGATAGATTTTCTGTACAATGGGCACCAGTATTTCATTATAACGACTCCGAACAACGGAGCAATGAAAATTAATGCTGCTCGGAACCGCGAATGCATACGATCATTATTTGCTTTCATAAAAATGAGATATGAGATTTCGTTTGATGTATGTAATGTTGTACTTCTGCGAGACAAAAGGACGAACACGAGGCGTATAAATTTTGGTGACTTAAATTGTCACATGGCAAAGTGCCCAGTTTTTCCCCCTTCTTGAGATTACAAAGATTGAAACGGCCTACAAGACAGTGCTTATCATTTTTGATGTTAGTTCTGATAGTATGGTATTTATGTCCGTATTAAAGTACATATTTTATGTAAATATTATAGTTTCAATAACTGGGTTAGATTCTGTATTTATTTTTACCTAATAATATGTTTTTAAAAAAATAATTAAGTATTTAACAGTTAAATGTAAAAAAAAATCTGAATCTTTTGACAGTAATGATAAAGCAGGAAAAAGTTAATTCCAGTTATTTTGAGAAGCTTCACAGTATAAGCATTAGTCTTAATTCTAACATTTAAGCCGATTTACAATGTATGATAAAACAAAAAAACTTCGAAAGAAAAAATATATTTGCACGTGTACAAAAAATAATTTTACTTCTTCGTTCAAATTTATAATTCAGAAAATCACTTACTTCACCCATCTCGGCTCTCCCTGTTATGATCAAACATGCATGGGTTTCTTATACGCCTATATTCCTTCGTTTACATATTACGACAGATTGTGAAACTTGAGCGCTGTCCTGGATTATTTCACTAACGTTGTTGTTAGAATGAGGTCAATATTTTGTAAGAGTAAGCAAAATTTCACTTACACTGCAAGTGTAAGTGTATGTATGTGTGAGTGAGTGTATAACACATTAACTTTTGTGTTGTTAGATTTGTGTTGCATTAATTGTAATGTTGTGTATTTTTGTATTCTTACGTTTTTGCATTAACGGTCTGAAAATAGAGTGGTACAAAGATCATTCAAGCACACTAGAAATATATATTTTTCTTCATACTCTTTATTCCCAATATTATTTGGGGCCGGCTTACTTAGCTTTCTTAATGAGATAATTTCATTAAAAAACTCTTCTCTTTTTCGTATATTTTCGTCGTCGTCAGAGTTAACAATTTGCAAAGTCATCATTGTTAATATTTGTTTTCTGGTTTGCGAACACTTTCGTTCGCAATAATTTCGCACCCTCGCAGAAACGCTTTTAGAATCTCGAAGGCAAGTGAAAAATAAATTCGTAAAAACTCGTTTTCCCTCTCGAAATATGGCAATTACCAAGTTTACATTGGAAGAAAATTATGATAATGGAATAAGGGAAGTGGTTACCGTGGAAACCTGACGATGGCTCTTGACTTTCCGAATTCCTGTAATTGAATATCAGTTTACTGTTTATATTCGTTGACACAAGTTAAATCATAGATACTTAGATAATTATTTGGGTGTCTGAATTCATTAATGACTTTAAATGCTATCCTATCAGTAGAAAATAAGAATTCACTGCTTATTCATAAACGTTATTAAACTTTAAGCAACGTTTTTGTGTTATTTTTCATTTAAAACTTACAGTTTTTCAGTTGCAAATAGCAAATAACTATTTTGCGTTTATTTATAAATCTAAGTATAAGTTTTTACAGCTATTTATAAGTGTTTGACATTCTATATAACCTTAACTAGAACATACATTATAAATTAATACTTTCTACGTTTTATAATATAAATATAAATTTTATTTAATTATGATATATGTAAATAGGCCTGAATTTCTATATTATCAAATCCATTTTATCTCGTTATAAAAAAAAACTAAAATTTATATTATGTAAAATAAACTTCAGTTAAGGAAAGCTTTTAAAGACAGCGAATTCTCTTTCCGAATATTGAGTTAGAATCTCGTATGGAACATTCTACACATTTATTTAGCTTGTATGTTGTATCAATTTATACGTTTGTTTCAAATGTTCAATTGTGTTAGCTTCGCTTTATTCTTTGTCTAGAGGTTAATATTTGAAGGTTAGGTCAAAAAATATTCCAAAATATTCATATTCTTTATTAAACTGTCTAGTTTTTAATGCAATCATATTTAGAATTAGGTTTCAAGTACATCTTAATGAGCTCTACTCACAGCGTCCCAAAAATAACTGCGAAACCTTCAGTAATGGTTTGGCTATTTCGTTACCACAAATATATGTATTCAAAACAGCGAGTGAAATTGGTATTCGATGACAGTCCTTTCAATAGAAGCTTAACTACATTTAAGTGAATTTTAATTATGATATATTTCAAAAGTTTAGTACTCATCACTTTTATATTAAAGAACATCCTTGAGGATTTAAGAAAGTGCCATCTGTTACTTTTAATTATTAAATATCATTTTGTATAAAGTAAAATACTTAATTTTATTCCAAAGTGCTTTTAAAACTCGATAGAAAGATTTAGTTAGATGATTAGTTATTATAAAGGCCTAGTTTTTCTTTGAAGTGCCTAAGTATTTTAATGGTCATTGAATATAAAGTTACGGAGACTCTCGGAAAATCCCCAGACAAAAACTTGGCTCTTAGCTTTATTTTTATATCAGCATGATACGATAACGAAAATTGAGGCAAAAAATTTAAGAGTTTTTCTATTAGGAAATATCTTACTTACAGTTTGAGTTTGTAAATTAGCTTTAGGATTTTGTCAGGATTTTTATATAGTATGAAATTATAAATATGTACCTATTTTATACACTATTACCTACTTAGATTTGGTCAGTTTAGACTATCATTTTTAACTTGACCATTATAATATTTCTTTCAAGGTTTTGCTACTTATAATCCATGGGTGAATTTGCTACATGATATGAGTGTATTATATATTGTGGAAATGTGTGAAAAAATTCAAAACATACAAATATATCACATGATTTCTGGAATATGTAAATATTTATTAGTAATTTCTTAACGATGACAACGATGTGCATTTTCTGTGACTACTACCAAAATATTTTGAGTATTATTACTCCGAAAGGCCAGCACTGGATGGAATAATTTATACTGCGTTCAATTCATCTGATTTTGTAGACTATAACTTTTTTTCTGGACGATTTCAAAGGATGATGTGATGAATGCAACAATTATTGCAACATTTTATAATGATACCGTCATCTTCTGCGCGTTGCAGTCAACTGCTAGACATAAGCTTGTCGCAAGTCATACCACAGAACCTAGTTTGCTAATAATCATACTAATGTAATGAAAAATGTATGCCTGTAGTCAATATGTCAGTAAATCCAAAAAATATTGTGCGATGTATCCTGTTAACTCCCGCATTGACATGAAGAGAACACCCAGTATCAGAACAACAATTTATGGATCATACAAAGTATTGTCCCATGTGGGATATGAACCCACAAAACTTGGTGCGGTACAAAGCGGTGTAGCGACTGCTTAAACCAATAGGCCAACCGAAAAGTACGATCATTTAATCTTTGTCTTGGTCTTATAGTTAAGTTGTCTGTATATTTAGAAATACCCCTATCAGAGTGGAAGACATACGCTCCAGGACTAAGCGGTTCGGGTCTTCCTTCTTGTGCCGAACAGTTAAACACTGGAACTCACTACCAGCTCATGTTTTTCCTTCTTATTATGATTCCGGGTCCTTTAAGCGCCTTATTGTGGTTCAACATACTGCTTGCATTTGCAGTGAGTATGAGGACCCCCACTTGTGGATTTTACTCATGCTTTCCATCAGGCATAGTAGAGTCACCTTGGCAGGCTTTATATAAAAAAAATATATACATAAGCTAATTTTACTAGAAATTTGAAAACCATCACACGTCATACTCGGCAGTACGCCTGGTATATGGTCAGACGGCCATTTGTGAAATGTGTTATCTCATTTATTTATTTCATTTCTAAAAACAGTCTATTTTCGTATAAATCTTAGACGTTATCAAAGAGTACATTACTACATAATATGGTTCATATAATGACATGAGCATTCTTTGAGTTGTATATTCTGTTACGAAATTATATTTACTGTTCGCGTTCTATCCCAAATATTCTGTCAAGGCATTACCAAAGTCATCTCACATTGTTTTAATATAAACACAGAGGCATTTTAGACATATACACACACACACAGTTGACGTCTATAACGACGAACATGTCGGAACGTCTTTGTTCTTGTTTCTTGGTCCCCTATTGTTTAAAATCGACTGGAACGGTTGAAAAATGATGTGTGTTATTACACGGTGAGGCTGTACAAATGAGGATGTTAGAGACATTATTTGTATATGACGGGTCTTATTGTACGATTATATCTTTTGTGGATCAACTTACGTTTATTTTGTACTAACTGGTGGTTGACTTCATTTGCAATGAACAATAATAACAGTTATCTGAAACGAGTTCTGTTAAATTATATTTTTTACAACATTTATGAGTCGAATTTATGTTTAATTTGATGTTATGATTTCTTTTTATTATTTTACTGAAAAGTTGAAGCGCTCATAACATCGGGGCAGAAAATTATAGTATAGTCTATAGACCATGCATAATAATTGTTTGTGTTTATTGATCCAAAACTAAATTACTATAAAATGTAATATTTATAAAATTTATCATAGCTATTTATTTCAATGAAATATAATTTAAAAATACATAACTTTCTCACATACAATCCATTGAGTCCATACAAAATGACGCATACGAGAGGTTTGTAATAACGTTTGAATTTACAGGTAAAGTGACTGTAAAATAAACAGCCCGTGAGGTACGTTTTCACAGAATAATGTATTGTATGTTATATTGTATCCATGTAGGTATACGTCTTATTCCATTGAATTGAATTGAGGATTGAATTGAAAGTGAATGAAAGCCTGTTTTGTTTTTTCTTTTATTTCTTTTTCATACTTGCCATTGATTTATACAGTCTGACAAGCGTGGTACAGTAGGCCTAAACCTTCTTTATAAAGAAGCAATATATGTCCTACTATTGGATTTCTAAAGACCGTTAATGATGATTCACAACTGATAAATAAGTTTCTCTATGTCTGGCTTGCTAACTATCTGACTCTTTGTTGCACTTTCACGCTAAATCACTGCGTTATTTTCAATGAAATTTGGCATTTAGGTACTTTGGCTCTTGAGAAAAGATATAGGTTACACATTACCGCAATAACATACAAGAGGGTTCAGCCGCTGGCAAAAGCTGTTATATTATTTTGATAATTTCTGACTTTGATAAGTTTCGCTGTGAGTGATACTAGTTGTCAAGTAAAAGGCCGTTCAATTAAAACATCTGTTCCTATTCTGGATAAACAGTTGAACACTATAGTTTCTGTTTCATGGTAAAAGGCATCTGTATTGTGCATGTATTTAGAAATTCATAATTATTTATGTTTAAATTTCAAGAGTAATTCAGTCTGTTACGCTTTTAGAAAGAAAGAAAGAAACGTTTATTTTAATGATATTACAACACAGTCAATTAATATTTGAAGAATTTAGGATATTACATAGCATTGCATTAAATAGTAATATTATAGGTAATTAAATATAACCGAGTATGTATTACTACAAATTAATCAACTTCTATGTTCTCAATACATATAATAAAAACACAATACAAACATTTGCTGTGCTCCACTGAACCGATTTGAATTAAATTCGGTATTTATATAAATAAGGCCTTGGAAAAGGACATAATAATTATAGTTTTATATATTTGAGGACATATAGAAGGGCAATACTGACATAGTATTTATATGTGATCCTGGATTCCATAGAGTATTCTGTCTGTGAGATGTATAAAAAATATTTTTTTATCCTGAGGTCTTTACAGAAAGAGTTCGGTTTAAATTATATTAAATGGGATGAAATGGAAGGCTTCAACCATCTGTCACCGCATGCGAAAAAGCTTACGTCACTAACACGCAGACGGCCTTAAGATAAATCACGTGTCACATTTCATCTTCTACATCTAAAGGTTTGAGAAACACGCGTGACAGACGAACGAATATACATCGAGGTAATTCTGTGAAATATGGAAAATTCATATGCGTGCTAAAGTAAGAGTTTTGTACAAGAGTCGTTCTCTTGGAAAAGATGATACCATTTAAAAGAGAATTCTCTTTGCACCACATCTCGGTTGGACTTTTTATTGAAGTGGTTATGAATACACTCTGCAAAATGTTTCCCAAGGTTCTGGTGACTATATTCTGTTGGGCCCCATTCGTCTAGCAGTTACCATATTCGACTGCCGATCAAAAAGTCTCGGGTTAGATTACTAAAAAGTGTCGCAATTCCAGATTTCAGCCCTGCCTAATAGGCGCAATGGTAGTGTATGCGAATACTGTGCTTGAGGTTTCCGGTTTGATTCCCGGGTTTTTATAATGTTTTACGAGATACAGCTTGGTGACAGGCAGATGGACAGACAGCGGAGTGTTAGCAATAGGGTTCCATTTGTATCGGGTACTGAACTTTTTTTTTTTTTTTTTATGTTTAAGCATGCCAAAGTGACTCTACTCTGCCTGATGGAAAGCATGAGTAGAATCCAGGAGTAGGGGTCACCATGCTTATTGTGAGGGTAGGCAATGTAGCATGGTGACCCTTACCATGGCAGCCTGGTTAGATTATTCTGCATCATTCTCCCGGTCTTCGAAGGGCGGGAGAATGATGCAGAATGATTGGGCTTCCGGTCTCACACTCACCAACGAAATACGACAGCAAGAATGCTGTCATTATTAGGATGGTCTTCTGTGTGAGGGTAGTACTGGCCGGGTCGAGCCGGCCCATTCGTGCTGAAATCAGCGTGGCTCTACTACCTACAACTTTCTAAAGACTACTGCCTCTACAACTTTCTTGGCCAAACTAAATGGTTTAGGCGTATTTAAAAACCGTAATCGGTAAGCCGTAACTGATATCAATAATTAAAATAGAAATCTGCGGGATTGCTACCATGTACCTTTTTGTTAGTGAGTATCCGATATTTCGGCGCTGTTGCAAGCGCCATGATCACGGAGTAACTGAAGATCTTGTGGGTGGGATGTTATTGGCTGACATATCGGTCTACCCTCTTTTGCAGTCTTATACTACGATCTTGACATACTTTAATTATTAAGTATGGACAAGATCTAACCAATATACAGGCGAGCAGAGCCGCAGGAAAATGCTAGTTCATATTATAAAGTGCCAACGGATAAAAGAAGAAAGGTATCGGGCGAAAATTAATTTTAGTCAGACATTCCGTGAGACTATTTCAACTGGATTAATTAGAAATGCTCTTTTACAATGGTTTGGTTCAGAATTTAATATCAATCATCACGAGTTCATTTTATTTTATTTTAAAGACTTTGATAGAACAAGATATATATATTTTAACTAGCTGATGCCCGCGGCTCCGCTCGCGTCCTAGGGGTGTAAAAATAGATGTTGGCCGATTCTCAGACCTACCCGATATGCTCACGAAATTTCATACAAATCGGTCAAGCGGTTTCGGAGGAGTATGGGAACGAACATTGTGACACGAGAATTTTATATATAAGACTAGCAGATGCCCGCGGCTCCAATCGCGTTCTAGGGGTATGAAAAATAGATAGTAGCCGATTCTCAGACTTACTGAATATGCTTAAAAAAATCTGCCAAGTGCATGTCAGGCCACGCACAGTAAAGGGTTCCTCAGTCACGTGGATTTAAAATCGTATCCAATAGATAATTATTATAGTCCAAGATCCCAGAGCCGCCAGACCTACGTCATTTGTGCAAAGCTGAAATTTTCAGGATTATTAGTACAATGTCTTGTTAAGATGTATGCGTACCCATTAGCTTTAAAACGGGGCCGGTTCTGAGGTAGCGCGAAGTACAGATGGATAAAAACCTTACTTACCTACGTTAAAGGTACAAAGCTAGTATTTACAATTTTTTTAAGAATATTTAATATTAAAATTCATTACTGCCAGACACTTTCGGTGGGCCATTACTTCTGCCAGACGTCTTGAAAGTTGTGAAAAAATTAGGTAAACTACGTTATAGTAGCAAACCTAAATTTGATACATATTATCTAAGGTAGGTACTATTTTAAGACCCTTTGTATGCGGCCAGACCAGTCCGAAGGACCAATCATCCCCCCAGATACCTTTAAATATTTGTAGTAATTAGGAAGCTGAGGTATATCATCTTTGGTATTATTTCAAGAATAGAATTGTAAAATATTAAATGGTTTTTACACGCTTATTTATTGGCTTCACCTGTATGTTTGTTTGTTTGTAACCAACTCCTTTGGTTGCGATTTTGACCCCACTTTAAACGGCCAGATTTCGTTGATGTTGTGAATAGCTACAAGTATATACAAGTCTTCGAAATCTGGGTCTTAAAATAGTACCTACCTTAGATAATATGTATCAAAGGAGAAACCCGATTCTGGGCCTAAGAGTTACACGAATGGGATATGTACCAAAAAAATCGTCTATTTTGCTTGATTAACCTATCAAAATCTTAGCTTCATTTGCAATGGCCAAGTGTAGAAAATAAGTAGAATTCTATTGTTTTAAACAATCTTTGTAAACCTCTGCAACACTTATTTCAATATACGTATATACGTAGCTCCACAAACGTAGCATTCCTAAAATAGGATCGATTTGGTGGAAATCGATACTGTTATAAATAAATAATACTTCTTTGTTTTAAATTGTTTTAATAGGTATTTTAATCAATGTAAATAGAGTCTGGCCAGCGAATCGTGACACAACTACTTACAATGGCGGCAATTCAAAATATCTACAACTGGCAGCATTAAATATAGCATTAAAGGGTAGTTTTGTATTTTTCTATTGTGACTATGCCATAGAAAAACACAAATGTATCAAATCGTGTTTTTCATGTTATAGAAAACTATAGCGGTTTTGATAACTTTTTTATTTCAGAAGTTATAAAGGCCTAACTTGTGAAATAAGCTGACTTAGAAAACTTCGTACAAAAATAAAGAAATAATAAGCAAATACAACAATGTATAATAAGTATGTATTTACAAAAAAAAAAAGTATGTTTATGTATTTATATCAGTTGTCTAGTTTGGGGACTAGATGGCGTTGTGTGTAAAATGTCCGAAATATTTATTATTTATTATTATTATTAATTATTGGGCACGATTTAATTATGGGTGAGTACATAACCCTATTTTATGCGTGGCCTGACACGCACTTGGCCAATTTTTATTAAAATAACTCAAACAATAAACATAACCTAAAATGTAAACATTGTCTGATTTTATCAATTTGGCCATTGCTGGGAGACCTGAAAATTAGGCTCGTGAAATCGTCATAGATATTGTAATTTATGCCCAAATTTTAGCACTGTAACGCCAGGCCCAATTTTGTATGGATTTCGGGTTTCTCCTTTAGGTTTGCTACTATAACGTAGTTTACCTAATTTTTTCACAACTTTCAAGACGTCTGGCAGAAGTAATGGCCCACCGAAAGTGTCTGGCAGTAATGATTTTAAATTTTAAATAATATTCTTAAAAAAATATGTAAATACTAGCTTTGCACCTTTAACGTAGGTAAGTAAGGTTTTTTACCATCTGTACTTCGCGCTACCTCACAAACGGCCCCGCTTTCAAGCTAATGGTATACATCTTAACAAGACATTGTACTAATAATCCTGAAAATTTCAGCTTTGCACAAATGACGTAGGTCTGGCGGCTCTGGGATCTTGCTCTATTACGTTCACGTATTAATGTGTTATTTTTGTATGACGTTTTCCAAGTGAGCGCATTTTACAAGTTAAGTCTCCATAACTCCTGAATTAATAAAGTCATCTAATCCGTTATAGTTTTCCTTCAAAGTTCATTATGTGGACCACCATTACGAATTTTTCCAGATTTTTTGATCCAGCCGTTTAGCTTTTAAAGGGGGGGGGACGCCCTGTTTTTTCAAAAAAGTGCCCTTTAAAGTAAAATTTCTCGCAAACGGATACCTGAATCAAAAAATCGTCTTAGAAACCCTCTATTGTTTTTAAAATACCTATCTAATGATACCCCACACGATGGGGTAGCCGCGAGAAAAAATTTACATCCCCACTTTACGTGTAGGGGAGGTACCCCAAATAAAAATATTTTTCAAAATTTTATTATAGCACTTGGTCGGCGTAATAACAATACATATTCATGCAAAGTTTCATCTTTCTACCACTTACCGTTTGGACGGTAAGTCGAGGACGGACGGACGGACAGACGGACGGACGGACGGACATGACGAATCTATAAGGGTTCCGAGTGATAAACTTCGGAACCCTAAAAAATCACAAGAATCGGTCAAGCCGTCTCGGAGGAGTATGGGAACGAACGAACGAACGTCGCGGGGCAAAGTTAATCAAAAAAGTAGCCTATTATTACTTCTTGTATCATCAATTATCTGTCAGCGAAATTCGACAAAATCGATCCAACCGTCTCAGAAATAAGAAGCCAGAACACAGACACTGACATAGATTTTTTGATTAAAGTACCTACCGTATATACTTTTATATGCATTGGTAGAAAATCTGTCAATTTAAAATAGCAAACAGACATTTTTATTTTTAGTTATTTTTAGTTTATAAAATATATGTATAAGTAGAAGCCGCAGTCGAAAACTAGAAAATCCAGATTTTCAGAAATTATCTCTTTGATATATTACACCGACAGTAAATTTTCATTTAAGTTCATGAAATTAAAAAACAAATTTCAAGAAAAAGCTTTTTCTTGAAATCAAGCTCCAATTATTAGATCCTGCAGAATTAGACCACATAGGATCAAAGAACTCGTCAAGACAAATCAAACGAACTCAAACTCGATGGGGTTGTGTCGTTTTACTACAGAGATCCTATGGCTACCTTCGAATTCCTGCATCAGATGAACTCCATGTCATCTTAATGATATCTTGACAGATGGATAGGTCAACATAAGCTTTAAAAAACGCATAAAGACTATCCATACACTTTAAAAACCAATATCAATAATGTCTCCACTCTCGTATAACCCATAATCTCAAATATATTTCTTATAATAAATGACCCTACAACTTATCAGTATAACAACCCAATAGCTATGAGGCCCTCAAAACCCTTAAATAAGTAGATTCATATAAAAAATCCATGTAATATTAAATTCCTGGGCTAAAACAGAAAATATATTCTTCGCTCATTTTTTTTATTCAGAGCCAATAAAGTACTCGGATTTTTGAGAAATGGCTCTTGAAAATATTCCAGTTACTTTGATACGACCGAGAAGAAAAGATCCTTATCTTTCTTTAATATTAATATGATATTTAAGTTTTACGTGATATTTGAATAGCTATAAAGGGCCTAAATAATTCCTTAACTAACATTGATAGCGGTTGAAACTTTGATTTATAACGTAAACCAGCAAAGGTCTGCGGAAAGTTGCAATCTACACGAATAAATGGAATTGGAGTGTTTTGGTGTAATATCAAATGAATACTTATACCAGGGGGGTGTCACTCCGCAGTTTAGGTATAGTCGGCCGGCTGCCTGCCGGGTCAGACACGCCGGTCGAACAGACATCGTCAGAACAGTTCAGAGTTACACGATAGAAAGAGACGCAATTGTAGGTAAATATAATCGTAGTGATTCGGCGCTGTGCGATCTGAATTGAACTTAATCTTTTGACACCGAGGGTATCTATAACTTTAATTTACTTTTCGGAGTGAGTCTTCTGTGCTGGTACTATTATGTATTCTGTGCTTACACCAAAAAGATAATTTTTTTAAATTTGTCTGTTTGTCTGAAATCTGGACCGATTTTAACTGGACTCTCACTGGCAGGAAGCTAATGACGTAAGGCAATTTTTTTAGACTAACTTCACTCCGCGGTGTTAATTGCGCTTTAAACCATGACACCTAGTTAGAAATATAATCATCTAACTATTATATTATATGAAAAGGTTGGGTAGAAAATTTTGGCTTCTAAAACTTTAAGACAAAATGGTACTTCGAATTATTACAGCTAGTCTTGAAGTAATAGAAAGTTTTAGATGTAAAAGTTTTCTTATGAATTTCTTACATATAATACCATCGTATTTATTTCTAAGTATAATTTAACTATCCATTTTACAATGACCTTAAAATGCCTTGTTGTATGATAATCAAAAATAATCATTTAAAAGTAAACCAGTAAAAGTATCGATAAATGCCCCATTGCTCTCATTAACTAAGATAGCAGTATTTTTGTACAGGACCTACCCTATTTGCGATATCTTTTTCATTAAGCTTTTAGGGTCAAGGCCTGAGGTAGGGTATACATTTTTCATCAATATAATTTGTTCTTTCATTGTATCCATATACCGATCCTACTCTCTCAAGCGTTCCCTACATTTAAAGGTTTCAATCTTCCCTTTCAAGGAATTATTTGCGTTACAATATATATTTTAAGTTTATCTTTACTTAGTATTGAAATATTCATCTTACTCCAAAGAGCTGGTGCTCATGGCCAAGTAGCCTTAGGTGACTGGAAACAATCACTGAGGGTAAGCAACGAAATCGCGGTCAGTTCCTGGATGGGTGACCGCTTGTGACATGATACGTTGGAAGTCACTTTAAGTAGTTGGTCCCGATTGTTATCACAAGATAACAATTGTGAAGCTTAGTTGAAGCCCTTGGAGGGGCTTAAAAAATTACGTAGTCACAACGCGTCTTACCAGCCCCGAACCCGCACTCGTCCAGCGTGGGAGCGTATGTCCTTAACCCTCTGAGAGACACAAGCACAGCTATAGGCCGTAATCGGATGTTGATGAAACAGCTGGCAGAAACATATGAAGTTATATATTTATAAAATTACTAGCTGACCCGGCAGATTTTTTGCTGCCTCAATCGATGTATAGAAGACCTAAACTTTTGTTTATAATAAATTTAAAAACAAACGAAAGGAATCCGTAATTAATAAAAAAAACTGCAATTCGTTTGTATTTATTCACCTCTGAAACCTTCTCTGGACTGTCACAAATAATTCAAGACTAAAATTAGCTAAATCGGTTCAGGCGTTCTCGAGTTTTAGCGAGACTTACGGATAGCAATTCATTTTTATGTACACAGATAATTTTCTGCCACTTAATATATTTAATCAGGACCAACATTTTTGGTACAAGCCAAAAATTAAAGAGACGAGAAAGCAATGGATAGAAAGAAATATTGTTTAGTAGATATCTACATTTTGCAGTGAACCGTAATAGTCTGAACCAATGAAGTGGATGAATTTTGAAATGAAACTACCTCGAAGACATCAAAGTAATACAGTCGTGAGTCAAGCTATTTGTTTCCGAAAACTTCCCATAGATATCCTTCAAACCTCAAATTAACAACCCATAATATTCCTATTGAGATGATTTATTTATATAATGTACCACTACTGGACTCCGGTCCGTTCCTGCGCTAGCTATTGCGAGTTTGGGAATCGCACAACGTTGTGGCTATAAGATCTTGTTGTTGGATGTTTTTCAACTGCTCGAAGGTCTCCAAGCTTCACGACTGTTATGAAAACAATTAGGACTGACATTCAAATCATGAAGACAGGTATCATGCCTACGAGCGTTTCTGGGTGGAAATTAAACCTCAAGTAATTTCTAGATTAAAGTAAAACTTAAAAGCATTACGGAAAACAATTATCGAGTTATATTTAAATGTTGTTTCAACTGAAGCATCGTAGATAGACATCTTAAAATATTGCAGTGCTAGAAAATCATCCCCTCTTTAAGAAATTTTGAAATCATGGACAAAATTCTTGTAATCTGCACAATGTGACAACTCCGCATTTCTCTGATAGAACGTCTTATAATTATTTCAACCGGCATCTTATTCAGAGAAGAGTATTGGCAATTTCAATTTTGCTTATTCTGTCGTAATTGATGTAATTTATAAACGGGTTAAGAGGAGTTAACGTGGTATTTATAAAATACATTGCTGTTTAAGTAGCCCATGATACCAGTATTGTTAAAAGACTTTGCAATATCCTTTAAGAAATCACCATCATTATCATTATTACTAAGTTTTTTCATCATTATTCATTATTACTGTATGACGCTTCGATAAACAACACTATAGTTTTATATGATGTGAAAATTAAACCAAAAAAGAAAACTATCAAGATATTGCTCAGTAGAAAGATGTACGTTGCTGTGAGAATATGGTAATTACTCATTTATTGATGGCTTTGTGATCCACAAATATTTGTTTCGTAGTCTGTAAGTACTAAAAATAAGTATGTTCATGTATTTATATCAGTTGTTTAGTACCCATAATACAAGCTCTGTTTAGTTTGGGACTAGATGATTTTGTGTGTAAGATGTCCGAAATATTTATTTATTTATTTTCTGAACCAAAATTTGGAGTTAATAAAGGAGCGCACACACCGCTAATTGTAAACGTGTACTCATTTATAACTTGTAATAAATTGTAGAGGAAGGTTAAAATCTTCGTTAGGTACTCGTCAACAGTGTATGGTTGCATATTACAATCTCAATTTATTCAACACAAATAAATGGACCAATATTATTTATATACACCGTCCCGTATAGTACATATATTTACTCATAAAACTCTGCAACAATACCATGTATTATGCATTAGGCAGTTTGTTTGATGTCTGAATCCTGCAAATCCTAGAGATTTAAAGCTCCAAGCCTCCAATACCTACGCCCTTTTATCCAATAGAGATAATATATTTTTGCGATACGTTTACAAAAATTACGCATTTAACTAAAAAAGAATTTGAGTAACATTTGTTAATTTAAAATGTTGACTGGTGTATTTGTATCTCGCCGACAAAGTGCTACAATACAATGATAGAAAATATTTTTGTTTGTGGTACCTCCCTTACACGTAAAGCGGGGATGTTTTGTGTTCTCGTGTCTAATCCCTTGGTGTGGTAAAAAATAATCTAGAGCCCGAGGAAGGACATTTTTAACGCGATAACCATAATATGCCAAAGGCGGGACCACGGGCAAAACATGGGACTCATTATTTCTAAAAACATAAAATTATACATAAATAAATTACAATCAGAAACAAAACAAATGATCGTGCATTACACAGTGGTGACTTTCACATAATTATGTACAGCGCAAGCTAGAAGCAAACATAACATTTGTCCGGGATGGAAATGGAACCCACTACCTCCTTCATAGCAATCATCATCACTAACTACTAGGCCAACAGGCCCGACAATAGATATATTTCGACAAATAATTAAGTTTTTTCTTTACCACTTTTAAAAAACTTGCTTCTACCTCCAAAAAGTTATGAAAATGGAAATTATTATGCATGAGTTAACAGAATTTAAAATATTTCTTTTGTTTTTAAAATGAAAAGTATTTCCAAAACTCTAAAGGCACTTAATATTGCTATTACGTATTCAATGGATGAGATATCGTTTTAGAGTCATAACTTGCCTGAGGTTGTTATTGTACGCAACATGAATACTTATTCTGTAGTTATCAAAATATATGTACCAATGTACTCGTACCTACTACACTTGCTAACATAAAAAACTTTTGTTTTAAAATATATTTCTTGTTAGCTCTCGTCCTTGGCTCCGCCCACGTGTACGTCGGTTATCGCGGCAAAAGGTAGCCTGTGTTTTATTTCTCAGGGTCTATAATATCTGTATATAAAATAACATTTAAATCGATTCAGTAGTCTTGGCGTGAAATCGCGAGAGATATACAGAGTTACATCCGCATTTATTAAAGAATTATTATATTAGGATTAATTATTATATTAGGATTATTTATCATATTAGGATTTATTTCGCATTAGTAAGGATAGTTGCTTGCTATGTCTCAAAATTGCAATTGACATTTAATAGGTTTATTTTGTTATTATTGTTATATTCAGAGACAAAACATGGAAATAACTAGCTTTTGCAGCGATGAGAAATAAAACAAGGTTTTTGAAATAGAACTTAGACGACTCTCTTGTTCTCGAGGTGGCATCTGTCTTTTTGAGGAAGTTATACTCACATTCCTTAAGCCCGTTTGCACTAGCGGTTGGCCGTCTAGGCTGTTCGTTTGAGCGGCTAGCCGCATTTTCAGTTTAATATGTAATCGCTTGTGAACGGCTATGGCAACCGTATCAGAGAGTTGGCCGATCAAAGGAACCGCCTAGGCGGCCAACCTCTAGTGCGTAACGGGCCTTATACTCAAATACAGTATTCTCAAGGTTTGGTGATCATTGTTTGTAATATGCTAAAGGACATGTAAGGGCTAGTCAAACCGTGGGGCAAGATTATCAGTTACTGTATAGTTCAGTGCGTCTTCGTTAGATGGCACTCATTTTTGTTTTTGTCAAACTATATGTGATTACCACACGTATCACAAATATTATCGTTTAAAGGTACGCGTCCATTGGCCCGCACACACGCACAGCACGCAACGGACTGAACGGATTTACCGATGGCATGCGTTCACTGTATCCGGATTTTTTATTTAGTTTCGAGTGTTTTCTTGTCGTGAGTTGACGTATTCGGTCATGGAGATTGATGAAGATATCAATCTCCATGATGATATGATTATTAGTTGCTTGTTGAAGGATGAAGAAGAACTTAAAACTAAACATAGAATGTGGGTTCAAGAAATAAATTTGAAGTGACCAATTTTTTGAGCGTATCATTCATCCTATTTCCTCCCAAATATTGTCTCTTCTTTGGACATTAAAATAATGTATGTTTTAAATTGTATAATCATCATATCTTTCTACTAATATAATGAAAAGTGCGTCATCCATTTCATTTTTTTGTCGTTCGCTCCTTATTTAAATAAGACAAACAGGACGTGCGGCAGTGGGCGATGCCAGCCGGCCAGCGGTGAATATAGTATAATAATAGTATTATTAAATAAGTCGTAAATTTTATGAATTCTTTTTCATATTTAAATCCTTTGTTGTATTAAATTGTGACACACATATAGGTGAAGAAATTTGGTGAGTGAAATTACTAAAATCTTTTTAAATATATTATGGTCAGTGTTTTAAATTAACAACTCTAGGTGCATATCGTGGTCAAGATAAAATATGTCACTAATCCAAAACACATTCCCAAACTTGGTTTACTTACTAGGTTGAAACATTGAACGTCTTGCATGAAGAAGCTTTTAATATACTTAGCATTATAAAACAAAGTTATAATAAGTGTAAACGAATACAAAAACTGTAAAGTTAAACTCAATGAACACACATATTTCAACACATGGAACTTTGATATATGGACGCAATAACGATATTTCCTAAAAAAAACTGGTTGGTAACAAAACGGGGAACCTACTGATTTCATTACTTTTGGAAAAAGAAAGGCTATGTGCCCAACGCCGGTATATTAGAAAAGTTCACGAAATGTACTGTTCTCTCCCAGTAGGGGTGGCGACAATTCTATTCCTTTTTATTTTTAATGTTTGCCTTTTTAACACTCTTTTGTTATTGTGCAGCAACTGGAATTGGAAAAGGTTTTGGATTTACCCATGCAAACATTTCCATCCATTCAGTGTAATCCAAAGTTAAATATTACAAAAGTTCCTAATCCTGCAATTTGCTTTCGTTTCCTGGTAATCAAAACAAAAAATTACAAAAGTTTTTTATAGTTCAACTAAGGCTAGGAATTGAAACAAATTAGTAGCTATCCGTGTTAGTCTTTTATTTTCATTCTGATGCCTTGTAATCGTATTTGATGCTGTAACGATAGTTGAACGTAAAGCAAACAAAAGAATTAATAAGGTTTTGGTGTTTGATTTTTGTGACAAGTTAAAAGAAAACATTTATGTAATTTTAGGTGCTATTTTTGCATTTGTCCTCCGGTCTCCTTATTATATCCGATCTCCTTACCTTATGACTTGACATATTTGTCAAGTCATAAGAGAAAACAAACTGAAGAGAAAAACAATAATTATTGATTCTCCTTTTATATAATATGTAATATACAACCGAGATCTTATAGGACTTGGCGCTGATGCACCAGGAGATAGCTTATATAGCCAATTTTACGCAGCAAAGGCCATTTACAGATATATTAGAACACTGCCTTTTTCACATAAGAAAACACGATATATTCATGTACATTAAACCTACAGCGTAAACATCAGCATCGGTCTATTTCTGTTCACTACTGGACATTGGTCTTTTGCATTCGATAACTAAGCAATCTGCTTGATTGTCGTGACTATACGTGACTATGAGTGCTTATATAATATTACTTACGCACTAATTCACGACGAACAACACTTTATAACAGTTTGAGAATTTGCTGAATAATAAAGCTTTTATACTGTACTACATAGTTACGGAGATCCTGATTAAGATTAAGACGAAGTTACCTACACAGCACTATGTAAACGTAGTTTATGGATCAGTTAAAGACAAAGTGCTAAAATTATATGAAGTACTAAAACAGGAGGAAACGATTGTTGACACAAAATTTGACTAAGCTTTAAAACGTTGGATGTAAAACGTTATTCAGATGGAGATTAGGCTTGATAGTAATAAAAATAATATTGACAGCATCGTGTTTTGTTTATTGAACGGCTATTGTCATTTTATTTTTATTTCTTTTCTTCTATCACAAAATTGGTTATTAACTAGTATTCGTGTGAAAGTAAGATGACTTTGTATATTTGTCTATATCCATTCATTCATCCGTGTGGTGACGGATTAAGAATACAAAGTGTCATTACCCCTATTCATTCCATGGGTGTCGTAAGAGGCGACTAAAGGAACAAAATAAGCAGCTAACATCACTGCAAAGAGAAGAAAAACTTGAAACAAACCCTTTATCAACCCGTCTGGCCAGCGTGGTATAGTAGGCCAAAACCTCCTTTCAACGGAGAGGCCTGTGTCCAGCAGTGGCCTGTTAAAGGCTGTTGATGATGATTGATGATTCATTCATATTCATTCATATTAACAAATGTCTGCTACTCTTTGTAGACAGATAGTTGTTAATTGTCTCAGTATTGCCAGTCCTACTTACGTAATAGAAGCAAGAACTTTTATTTATTAGATTTTATAATTAGCCATCAACTGGGGGCTTTAGAAATTAAGAAGCTGTATTATATATATTTGTTACGTTTTTAATGAATAAAAAAATATATTTCAAAGTAATAGGAGTTATTAGGTAGTAGAGCCACGCTGATTTAAGCACGAATGAGCTCGACTGGGGCAGTACTACCCTCACACAGAAGACCAACCTAAATTGACAATCTTTCTACATCATGATGTGGATGCATCTCGCTTCTAAGCCGTCATGGTGAGAGTCGCCATGCTGTATAGTATACACTGAAAATGAGGATGGTAGTCCCTACTTCTGGATTCTACTCATGCTTTTCTTCAGGCAGAGTAAAGTCACTTTGGTGGACACAAAAAAAACAAAATCTTTAAATACCTACAAAATTTTATATTCCTTAGTGACAACCCTGGTCATGTTTGGCACGCATCGAATATTATTAGTATTGCTACATTCTTTCCTCTAAATACAAACATTTTCGTTTCGTTTCAAATTTATAAAAAAAAAATAACTGTGAACGAAAATTCATGTTTATAATTTCTTAAAAGTACTTCTGCTCTTTGTTAAACTTTTGTTAGGTTATATTGAATATTTGTGTTACCTGTGTTCCAGAGACCTCTGTTTTGAGTATAGCCTTGTGTAAATTTAGCCGATATTTTGTTGTGAAAGTGTATTTTCTATTCGAGTTATTTTTGTTTGGTTAAACTACTAGCTTTTGCCCATGGCTCTACCGGCATGTATGTTGGTTATAACTGTAAAAAGTAAGTAATGCCCTTCTTTACCAATCAAAGTATCCGCTAAATTTCACTAAAATCAGTACAGCGGTTAAGGTGTGAAATCATAACCGACAGACAGAATTACTTTCGAATTTATATATTAGAATGGATTTACCCTACGAGTACATGCAACAGAAATATTATTTTAATAGAAAGAGTATTAAAGAAAAGAGTTTTATTTACTTCGAGTGACAGTTTTCCTTTTATATTTTAAGCAACACGTAACAACTTTTTTATCAAAATAATCGATAATCAAAATCTCTAGACATAATAGATATATTATTTATATAAATAGCATTATATAAGCACCATCACCCTTCAACATCTTCTGACCCGTACACTCCTTCATTCCAATACCTACTTTAAATTATCACAGTCTCCAACAATCCATTCACAAGCTGAAAATTATCAAACGCTATCATAAAGAACACATCTGAATCAACCGTCACAAGCTTCAACTGATTTTAGTCTTTACAAGATTCAATCTGCGAAGTAGAACCCCTTCCCGAATATCAAACGAGCCACGTAATATTCAGACAAACTGCAAACTCCGTTCGAACAACATCCATTACGTAGTTGGATAGAATGATCCGAGGGTAATCGCTCGAAACGCTGCAATGGATGCGGCACGTGCTAAGCGAACCAGTCGGTGAAGTTTCAGTGTAGTAGTACAATATTCACGCTAGCCGACTGTGGTAGGGTGGATTTTTCAACGTATTTTCAGTGGGGGCTTTAGAATTGGCGATTTAAGATTAGTAAAAGATAATCTCTTCAGGTTTATTAATCTTGTCAAAAGATTCTTCAGTTCTGTCAGTTATTGAGTTGAGTTTGAAGTTTTTATAGTAGGATTTTCATTGGTATTTAAGATTCTGTATTCAGATTTATTGTAGGTAGTAAATTGAACAGCATTTACATCGTGAGTAAAGCCGTCGAACATAGCTAGTCTCAACTCTCTCAATTCAATTGTACCAGAAATAACAATCAGACAGACAGACATACAAAATTGTTAAAAAAATAGTAGGAAACTGCTAATTGGATCTTACACACGTGCGCCTTTAATGTGGTAATAGTAAATTGAATTTAAATTTTATGATCTTGAACAAAAACTGTGTTAAAATTTAGTTTTTCTTTTTAGTCCTTCTAAAAAATCTCAATTTTTTGTTTCTCTTATTTCATAGCCCCATGTTACGAGAACTTTCTATCTGTGACGGGTGCGGATGACGTAACCAGGCTTTTTGTGATGAAATAAAAAATATCAAGTGTCGCCTACAGAATTGCTTGACATGGTTTTTCTTCTACATTTTTATTCTTATTCCTTTCTCGGTTGACAATTATTTGATGAAAAATTTAAGGCCATGAGAAGTACTAATTTTTTTCTTAAAAAATCATATTGGATAAGAAAATCGGTTAAGTATTTTGCTTGAATTGTAGTGATCCGATTCAAGAAGAATTCGTTTAGAGATCCTATTATTAGAGAGCTGATTCTATACAGCAATTTAACCTAATAAGTGATGACCATTTCCCATTTCTTTTTTAATTTACAGAGCATAATAAATTTCCTTGAGCGAGACTTTCGTTCAGTAGTGAACGGCGATAGGTTGATTTGAATAGACCTTTTTTGTTTTTTTTTATGTTGACGGGCTAGAAAAATCCCTTCTGATCTCCGGCTCCTGCGGGGACATATAAGTCAGGAGTAGGTATGTGTTGTTTCCTTAAAACCTCCTTCTGGCGTCCTGATCTGGGACGACCCGGACCATATTATTTCAGGTCCTCCCCGAATTGGGGCCATGCTCTTTCCCCTTGATTTGAATAGACCTTAAAGAGCAAGTAAGTGGATTAAAATTTCCTTGAAACCTAAAGCATGTGGGTGTTTTCACCGATCTCTGTCTATCACTTCGTAGATATATGTATCAGTCTCTGCTATAGACGCAGATAAGCGTTGAGCATTAAATAAGTCGTCTAGTAAATTTATTCAATTACAATAAACTTCATAAAAATTCTGATGATCTCTTGGATACAAAATAATGTAGTGAAAACTAGGTATGATAAATAATAATTTGATGCGAGAAGACGAGGATCGAACCAAGTGGCGTGCAATCGGAGAGGCCTATGTCCAGCAGTTGATGATGATGATGAATAATAATTTGATTATTTCATACTGATTTTATTTTTTATGTTAATACCCTGTTTTTCTTAGAGTCTTAGAGTTCAAGCAAAACATTCACAAATTTTTCAGGTTTCGCAACCATCGGCATTGAAAATGACTCAAGGCGTTTTAGATAAAATAAAAACTTTCTTCTGTAGTGTAAATTTATAGAGAACTGATATTTGATCGGGCTCGTTTTAAAGTATAGGTCGTTAGTATAAACCGATTTTTAAAATATTTTCAACATTCGTTAAACAAATTAGTTCCTTAGACGCATTTTTATCCAATTTCGATAATTTTATCATCACTTTTTAACAATTTCAACGCATATAGGTTTCAAATAAATTTAGTAACTTTTGAAACCCCAAACTGTCCATTATAATCAAAATAACGTCACACAGTAAAAAATATCTGTTAATAACCATTTTCAATGATAAAACTAAACTAACATTACAACTGGCAAAATAAAATATTACTCATATCTAGAACGAATATAATACACTAAGTTGGTACACAATCCATTTCTTTTTGTTTCACATGCCAGTTTGTTTAACAAGAGTCAATAACAATAAACACTGAGCCAAAGAAACGCGATGCCAAGTAAATCTAACTATGAGAATAGGTAAAACGTTTCAAGGTCTCAGGCATTTAAATCGATAAGATGTGTATCTACTAAAGTGGTTTACACACCATATCTACCACCTCTATCTATTCACATTAAACGTAAAACGTGAAATTTCATTTCGTTTATGTTATTTGTATAATTTAATATAGCTTTGTGTTTATTTATTTAGATATATACAAGTCTACAAAGGCGGACTTTTTGCCTTAGGCATTGTCTGCCTGTCGACCTTAGGGCGATGCACGGCCAAACATGGTA
Source organism: Phragmatobia fuliginosa (assembly GCA_932526445.1). Lineage (NCBI taxonomy): Eukaryota > Metazoa > Arthropoda > Insecta > Lepidoptera > Erebidae > Phragmatobia > Phragmatobia fuliginosa. The sequence goes on along the minus strand of OW052072.1, from coordinate 18,241,546 downwards.
GATGCACATACGGAACGTAATTTTTAAAATATAGCACACTACATACATTACATATACATGCATATATATACTTGAGTTGCAGTCTCGCGCTGCAACATACATACATACATATAAACACATACATACATATAAAGAATATAACATACATTATTGTATACAATACATAATACATTATATTTATATGTTAATACATATAATAAATATATAAATTCTAGAAGTAGGAGCTTCAAATTAAGGTGGATTATTTAGTATGTTTGTAAAATGTAATGTTTATGTTGGTTAACGCCACAAAAAGTAGAATAAAACCTTCTTCAAGGTTTATCTATCTCTATACTTAAATTTAATCAAATCGATTCAGTGGCTTCGTCATAAAATTGTAATAGATGGACACACACAAACATTATATATATAATGTTAGAATGGAATCAAACATTTACAAGCCGAAAGTGAAGTCATAACTCAGATACACCTAAAGCCCGATAAATCTCTGTTTATTTATATCTCCGGTTGATCTGTTCACCCAAAGGAAGAGATTGCGTTTAGCAATAAGGCCTCCCATTGTACATGTCTACTAGTAATATGTATGTAACAACAACAATGTAATTAGTGTACAATAAAGTATATTCTATTCTATTCTAAACTCTGTATTAGTACATATTTTTTTAAATGACAAATTTTTACTAATCTACTACCGAATCCGAACATGCATCAACGTTTCGTAGTGATCTATTTTTACGTCGAAAAACCCTGAAAAGTTTTAAAAAGATTTAAAAGTTTCACAAACTGCAGTCCACGTTTATCATTAAATTTTGCATAAGCTAGCTACTATTTTGCAAATCCAAATCCAATTAAAAAGTTAGAAAACCCCTCCTAATTTAAACAAGGTACTTCCATAAAACCAGTACCAGGAAAGTATTTTCATATCTATTATCTGATTTAGAGACAGCCTCACTTACCCGGTTGTTCTCTAAGCCATTTAAAACTATGTGTATGATTATATCATTATCTACCGCCTATTGCAGTTCAACTGCAAGCCATATTGCGCAAAGTTTCACTTGACTTGTCTGATATACTGACTATATCGTCAGTATAAAATATATTCAGCAACGCCTAAACAGCACTCCGTATAAGTATAAGCTTAAGCGAAACAAGGATAAGAAAGTCACATTAAACTGTGAAAATTCCTTGATGGTATTGCTCTGTGACGTGACAAATATTCTTTTTCCACATCTACAATTCAAAACGCAGGGTTTATGGCCTTTTGCGTTGATTTACGGCGCCATGTTAATATAATGGCGTGATTTTGGAATCAGAGCCTTATGTTTAAGAGAAAAATTTGCGCTTTATTTGAACAATATTGTGATAGCAGGTAAAGTTAGTTGATAGGGCAAAATAGTCCAGTTAAAAATTGATATCGAAGTAAAACGGGTTGAACTAGTAGCAGCCTCTAAATAATATGGGAATAATAAGGTTAAAAAGCTGATTGGGTAAGTACTATAGGTAGGAGGGTTCAAAAAGGTCTGGCTTTCGTTTTTGAACCATGAATTTAAAATGAAATTTCCATTTATAACTGCGACGTTACGACAAGGCCACCTAATTATTAAAAATTTATAAGAAAAAATAATTTGTATTAAGAATCTAATTACTTCCTTAAACACAAAAACTTCAGAATTTACTTGGACTCACAAAAGAAGTTTACATTTTGCATCAAGCAGTCTATTATGTGACGAACACCATCAAAAAACCTGTCCCCATGGAAATAAGCTTAAGTTAAAAGTTCAGTGTTAAAAATCCCTAAGGATCGACTGTAACAATTGACGTCTCTGACCCACTTCATAATATAATTTAAGGGATTTTTAAGAGATATCCTTGAGATTCGAAACACAAAGGAAAATGATCTTTATAAACAATTATGGTTTTACATTCTGTATTTCTAATAAATATTTTGGATTATAAATGCATCTCTAGAAACACAAGTAAGCTTCAGAGATGCAATTGTACGGATTCATAAAAACTAGAGTATGGTTTGTGAAAACCTTACTAACTCCGATATAATAGTAGTAGTAAACAAGGAATTACTTAGGTAGGTACTAAAGCCACGCTGATTTTAGCACAAATGTACCGGCTCGACCGGGGCATTACTAACCTCACACAGAAGACCATCCTAATAATAACAGCATTCTTGCTGTCGTGTTTCGTTGGTGAGTGTGGGACCGGAGTCTCAATTAATCTGCAACATTCTCTCGACCTCCGGTGGCCGGGAGAATGATGCTGAAACAACTGACATACGGCCGCCATGGTATGGGTCACCATGCTGCATGAGGATGGTACCCCTACTCCTGATTTCCATCAGGCAGATTAGAGTCACTTTGATAGGCTTAAATTTAAAAAATAAACAAATTACATTGATATGAGGTCATGGTATGACTCTATTTCAGTCGACTTATGTGTATGGCCCTTTCCAAACAATATTTTATTTGGCAAATACAATTTTCTCACGATATGTAATGAATTTTCAATATTTACAGGCAACGCTTTGTGGGATTAAAGAGTGTGGAGCTTAATTAATTATTCATGTGAACGGAAAACGTTTTACGCTCTTCTTCCATATCTGAGTCCTCATGAATTATTTGGGATCAAATTTTACGCTGTTGTAGAGAATTTGTTTCCTCGAATCTGTCATTGTTATTGTCAATTGCCTTGTTAGTCTAGTGGTTAGCGTATACGGTTGTCAATCAAAAGGTCTCGGTTTCGAATCCCGGGTCTAACCAAATGTTTGTACGATCTGTAAACATTTGTTTCGGAGTTTGGGTGTTTTATATGTATAATATTTATGTATTTACAAAAAAAGTAAAAATGTATTTATGTCAGTTGTCTTGTTACCCATAGTATAAGCTCTGCTTAGTTTGTGACTAGATGACGTTTGTGTGTGTTTTGACGTATGTTTGTGTTTGTGTCAGATGTCCGAAATATTTATTATTTATTAAATTGTCTAAGTACTTCATCACGGCGAAACATTCTTTTAATTTTCAATATTATTGTAGAAATTTCTTAAAACCAGTAAAGCCTTCTTGGGTAAAACTTTCTTAATCAATGCTCAATTACTTACCACAAAGTTGTTTTCTTCATAAAATAAGTTTTTTACCACTTTCCTAAACTTACCTACCTATTATAAATCTAATCAATAACCATTTTTGTTACGTTTAAGCCTACCAAAATCACTCTGTCTGATGGAAAGCATTAGCAGAATTTAAGAGTAGTAACGTAACGGATTGAGAATACAGAGTGTCACCACCCCTATTAATCCCGCGGGTGTTGTAAAAGGCGAATAAGGGATAAACTACGCAAGACAACATCAATGCAAGGAGAAGGAAAACTTGAAACCAACCCAGTACCAACCCGTCTGGCCAGCGTGGTATAGTAGGCCAAAACCTCCTTTCTAAGGAGAGGCCTATATCCAGCAGTAGACTGTTGAAGGCTGTTGATGATGATGATAAAGAGTAGTCAACATCTTCATTTTGAGTACAAATACTGCAGCATGGTGACCCACACCATGGCGGCTTAGTAAGATACTTCTGCATCGTTAGGCCTTCGGTCTCACACTCTCCAACAAAATACGACAACATGAATGCTATCATTTTTAGGTTCTCTTCTCTGTCTCTATTTTTTAAAAAGACAACTCCCGCATTAGGAATATAAATTCCTGTGTCGCGGGAGAAATCCCTGTGTGTATTTTAAATTTATTTTAGTGGTGTGCCATGGCAACGTGGCACACTATGTGTATGGTGGGGTGATAAGGTACAGAATTGAATAATCCAAATTAAGACTCGACATCAAAAACGATTTAATTTTCTATTTCATATATTGATGTTGAAATCTTGAACCGATTTTGAAAATTCTTTTACCAGTAGAAAGTCACATCATTTTTGAATAGCTATATAGAGTATTTAGGGATATGCGAGTGGAGCCGTAATCAAAAGATAGTCTTATATAATTCAACAAACAGTTGTATTAAAATTTAAAAAAGACATTTTCGAATAAAAGTCTAGAATTTGTAATTTATCTCAGAAGCTTACAAAGTAATTTGGGTTCAATAGAGATCTTATCCCGTTGCCAATTTAACCAAATTCCTGTCGAATTTAATAGATCCAACTGACGTTTCAATTTAGTTTTATAGGTTTGATTTGCGTTAGTACTAAAAATGTCTTGAAATTAACATTTTCATCGTTTAATTTAGGATGAATAGATAAGTTAAACTTTGTGATTTGTTTTAGTTACAGTCAATTTGTATTGGCTTAATTTAATTTTATGAGATTACTTACAGCCCAGAACCCATCAACAAAGCAAATCCTTTTTATGTTCTGTTCTTTCTTCTTCTTATTTAATAATTAACATCCAATTTTTCCATTTTTGATACTCATAGTGGCACAATATGAATATTTTTGTGCTCTATTGCTATAGCAATTTAACACAATACTATTTATTTTTTTACCTGTAGTAAGCTAAAAAAAAATGCTATTTATATCTGTAAGTATTTATATCTATATAAATCTTTTACAGGTATTTTTACAAGTCAAATTTTACAGCTACAAGGCGCCGGCATTTCCTAAAACTCACTCTGAAATCTGAAAAAAAAACCAAAGATACGTCTCCTTTTTTTAGTCCGTGAACATTGATTAACCAAAAAACTACGTGTACAGTATGGAGTCTGAGTAAGCTTTTTGAAGAAAGGACTATAGACTTGAGTCGGCCTAGCCATACTGATGGCATACGGTCCCCAGCTATTGTGTTACCTAACCGGTATTGGTGAAAAACCGAGGCGCGACACTACCACCAGCAGGACATTTTTGAAGGCCGTGAACACACTTATAACAACTAAAATCAACTAAATATGAACTAATCAAACAATTCTAGACCATACTCTGACCAAATGTCTACCACTTTCAAACACAAAAGATGTATTCTGGGAGTGATCAACATCAATCCCAACCAAATTTGTCATTTAAATAATCTGAAACTGTGTAATAAGACTAATAAGCCTTTACACAGAGCTTCTGTTTCAGTAATGATTTAAATTTATTGATACTTAATTCTTGAAATGTGATTGGAATTTTGTTGTAGAATCGAATATCCTGACATCGAAAAGACTTACTTTTTGTAATCTAGTCGTCTATATAGTCGTCTATTACAAATATATGTATACGTATGTATGTATACAGGGTGTAACTAGACGACTTCCGAAACCGAAAGATGCAGCTTCAGCACCCCAAAATCGATTAAAAAAACAAACAGTTGTCCTTTAAAAAAATTGTAGCCGGAAAAAAATTGTGTCAAGATTTTTATGATTACCTCGATCCACCTCTTCTCCTCATATAAGTATTGCCCGTAATCGATTTTTTAATAAATGTTAACTTGTGTTAACTTTACAATTAATAATATATTTATATGTTCCTAACCCTGTCCTGAAAGAAGACCCCAGCCCAACAAAGGGACATTATGGGTTGTTGATGATTTTATTTTTATTAATGTGTAATAAAATAAAAGTTTGTAAAACAGCATTACTGTTAAACCTATAAATTTTATGCTAAACCTACAGAATGAATCGTAACTTTCTTTTACTAACAAAATATTTTATTTACTCAGCTAGTAATACAGTCAGCTTTCTTTATTCAAATAAAAGTCACGGCTGTACAAAGTATATCTTTGCCAAGAAATATACAATAGGCCATCAACTAAGGCCCAAATATCTTACATTCAATTGAGTTCCAAATTTCGTCGCGAAATTTACAACATTCGTAACTTTTTTACGGGATTCAGGGTGGTTAAATCCTTTTAGGAGTTCGTTGGAATATTGAAAATCACGAGTAAAACAGTTCAGCTGAACAATCAATGTATTTGAAAATTACCAGAGAAAACATTTGCTCTACAATTACATTCAGGTCGTTCATTTTTCAGCTACTAAAGAACAGTTTCAGCTATATTTCGATTTTGTCCAGTGCCAGGAGTTGGGCATAAATGATCAACTAGGTTCTATACGAATATACTTTAGTCTTTATACAAAATACATACGTATACAATTTCTAATCTACATAACATTAAGCAAGTAATAAAATGCATTAAGCGGTTAATTGATTTGCCTATATAACATCATGCTAAGAAACAAGCGGAGATTTTAAAGGTCAAAAGTTAAAAGGTTAGTTAATAATGAAATAAAAACGCTACAAGACTTGTTACAATGTAAAATAAATAAGTTTCAACAATTACTGTCTAAGAAAATAAGTATTAATATGTACGGTACAGAGTAACGAAATTATACTGGCCATAAACGTTTTATTGATGAACTAACGGTGTAAGTTTAGGCAACATTGTCGCATTGTTTACTGGGGAGAACATGTCACTCTCTTGTCAATGTACTCAGAGGGCTTTTGTTCTAGTTTTGAATTGTTGAATGATAAACTAGCGATGTATTGAACGATCGTGGGTAGTCAAATTAACTTACATGGTCATTAAACATAAATCTCGTCAATTTTGAATGAAAAGTGACATGATCCCGTAAAAAGTGACGAATCCCCGTAGTTGGAATATTAAATAAGTCCGGTTTTGGCGAAATTGAATTTTCCCTATTTTCAAAAAACCTAAAACATGCCGCATATTTGAGCCTTACATGCATTTTCGTATCGTATTCCGTTTCAAAAATATTGCCATTTTTGTCGGACAGATGGAATAATAAATATCTTCAGACTAACACTATTTTTTTGAAGTAAAAATAAATAGCTCAGTAAATAAATCAATAACTGTGGTCAATGATAAGTTAAATGTATAATAATGTAAATAACATGAGTTGTTGAATTTTACCTCAACTTAAAAATTCTCTCACAAAACACTAAATCGCGTTTATCTCAGAACCACAAAATCTGTTATTTAATTTTCCAACTACGGGGACGATATGTTGTCAATGGTTCACATTCTTCTAAAATAACATTTACTTTCTTAGTGTATGACGCTTACAAATTACTTACAGCTACTTGTAGTACGTATTGAGAATTCGGAGTGTCACCATCTCTGTTCATCCAACGGGCGTCGTATGATGCGACTAATTGAACAAACAACACAGGACAACATCGCTACAAAGAGAAACCCACCAGCGTAGCATGGTTGCTTAAAACCTCTTTTTGAAGGGGAATCTAATGACAAGCAATTGGCTACTGAAAGCACTTGATGACGTATGTAAACCGGGTACGTATATAGTTCTTAATTCTATTTATAAACAATTTACATTATACATATTACTTCTAAAAATAACATTGCAACACATACACTTAATTTGTAGTCTGTACTCAGTATTGCTAAATATTCACGTTAATTATATAATGTAAAATGTAATATAATTATTATTTCAGTTTAAAATTAAATTTGAGTTCAATCAATCGATTGACATTCGATTGCATCGAATTACACTCGATTGATGAAGCATCCATTTAAAAGTAATTTGAGCTGACTCCGTATCCAATCAAATTAAAATTACTTTAAAATGAGTTTACAATACTTATTTTATTTTGTTTCATTTTGAGATGAGGTAATTATAATTTATAAATCATCCTCCTAGCTATTACTCCCAAATTTATTTGTGGTCGGCTACTAGTTCAACCGGTTTTACCTGAATTTCTGAATTTCAGCGACTGGCATCGGACCTCCGCAACCCTAAGGGAGGACTGAAATTCGAAGATTGAACTAGTTGTCAGTATATTTAAGGGGAACTGACTTCCCAATAAGGATTGTCATAGATGTTCATGACAACCGGGACCGACGGCTTTACGTGCTCTCGGAGGCACGGGCGTGAATAACCGCCAAACTTCCAAACTCCGGGCAGCTATTAGGAATTTCCTAAGAAAATTGGCCGAAACACTTTTTTGGCCCGACCCGGGATTTGAACCCGAGACCTCTTGATTAGCAGTCGCATACGCAAACCACTAGACCAACGAGGCAGAAATAAAAATAGAATACATTAATTTTTTCACACACACACATTTACATATAAAGCAGCATAATATTAAATAATGTGAGTAATAAACGTAGTAATGTATTCAATAGATGACAATTTTATTATAGTCCTCTAGACCTAACAAGGATCTGAGCGAATATAATGAGCAGAATTTGATATTATTACAATTAGTTTAATCCTACAGTACTATAAGAAACGTAACTTTTTTATCTTCACTAGATATAACTCGCTCATAACGTCCATTCCCTCACCCGATCACACATTTCGTAACGCTTTCACCGGCTTACTCTGGAGAATAAGCTGGTGGTAAGCCAAGCGTGGTTAGAGAAGTTTTATTGCAAAAATACTTCCACGTAAAATAAATAACCTACGTCAAAAATTCAATAAAATCTTCGTACTCTGATAAAGTTGTTCAATCAATTCATCTGATTATCCCGTGGCAGGATTTATATATAAAAAGGTGTTTCTCAATCGCGATGAACCCATTTTTAGCTTCAAACAAAATATGCTCACACAATTTCGCCAAATAAATAACCGCAATCCTCCAACCACCTTGTATGCCTCCAAAAATAGGTTACATGACCCGCTCAAAGCAGTTTGGCTACACTTGACCTGTTTTTTATTTCCGAATAAATAAGCATGGTGAAAAGAATGTATAGTACATTGTGCACGGTCGTAAAACTAAATGGATAGGCTTCCTTTACCCTAAGAAATCACATCCAACTTGTTACCTGAGCCTAACAGATAATATAATATAAAAGAAAAGCCAAAGAGTTTTTTTTTGTTTTAGGTCTAATTGACTTACAATAACGTGGTCTACGTTTCAAAAATGCACTATTCAATGCAAACAATTTGTATGCAATATGACACAGGTATGGTATGTTCCGAACTGAAAAGCTTTAAAACAAAATTTCAAGTCATTCCTGATAAATTGAAATTGTGAGAATCATTCAATACCTGCTTCCCTTTCTATAAGTTGTCAACCTATTTTTACTTCATTTCATCCCTCACTTTGCAAAGTAATCGAGTTATTATATTTCCAACTTCTTCAATTTCCTTCTGAGTGTCATAATTCAGATGGTTCGTGGGTTGCTGCTGTTGATCCCGGTGTACATGAGTAACAGTGGTAAACTTAAGAGTGGGACTAGTCCCAAATTGAATATTTGGTACGAGATGCTCATAGCCCACCTGCTTAGCTTAGAAACAATCGCCAAGGGTATGCAACAGTAGCATGGACAGTACGACGTCTCCGTAATTCTGAAGTCACGCAAAGCAGATTAAATACCATAGAATCCGATATTGAATAGATAAATAATATCTGGTTCTCTAATTCATATTGGTTTGATTTTTTTTGGTTTATACACGTACGAAATTAAATATAAAATTAGAGCATCCTAAAAGTACGGGACCTTAAAAATTCAAAGTCATCTGCAGAAGCTTAAAATTTCGATTAACGAAAAGTTATGAACGCTTGTCATTTACAGTTTTTTAATTAAAAAATAAATAGTAGTTTAATTAATTTTTATCACGGCAACATATTTTAAAACAAAATAGCGGTTTTCTCCGAAATAAGTCTTATCAATAACCGTACCAATTTATTAGAAGAATTATGAAGTATGTGCTGTTTAAAACACTACACCGTCTACCATTGGAGAGACATGAAAAAAATGAATATTTCGGACATATCAGACATCTTCGGACATCCTACACACAACGCCATCTAGTCCCAAACTAAGCAGAGCTTTAATTATAGGTACTAGACAACTGATATAAATAAATAAACAAAATTATTATTGTAAATACACACATATTATATATAGAACACAAACTCTGAAACAAATATTTGCGGATCACACAAACATTTTGTCCTACCTACTAGGTCACGTTAAGCAGTCAGTCTCAGCACAGACTAGGCCTAGCTTAGAACTAGAGATCCGTATGTGTAGAATACAAAGTGTCACCACCCCTATTCATTTCATGGGTGTCGTAAGAGGCGACTAAAGGAACAAAATAAGCAGCTAACATCACTGCCAAGACAAGGAAAACTTGAAACAAACCCTTTACCAACCCGTCTGGCCAGCGTGGTATAGTAGGCAAAAACCTCCTTTCAAAGGGGAGGCCTATGTCCAGCAGTGGACTGCTAAAGGCTGTTGATGATGATGTAATTTATCACCTAATAAACTAAGTGGGTGATTAGTGTTATCTTTAAAAGAGAAAATAAAATATTTTTCTATTTATAGTAATCTAATCTTAAGATGGAACAGAGAACTCATTATAAGAAAATAATAATTTTAAATCTGTAATGTTATTACGTAATAAAATATTCAAATTTCAATTAGACATTCAAATTTCACGAAAACGTGTCTAACAAATTAGAACTTCTCTGAAACTTTTATATCAAGTTGTGCTTGATGTAATAGTTTGGATTGGGATTTTAATTCTTTCGGAGAAATTAATCACTTTGGACTTATGTTAATTGAAATATAATGAGTATTTTTTTATACATATTATTATGATGATGACTTGACTCCTTCGGTAGCGTGGTTGTAGCGTATGCGATTGCTGTGTTTGAGGTCTCGAGTTCGATTCCTGGGTCGGACCTAATGTTTGTGTGATACACAAACATTTGTTCCGGAGTTAGAGTGTTTTCTATGTATATTAAGTGTGTATTTACAAAAAAAGTACATTTACGTATTTATATCAGTTGTCTAGTAGCCATAATACAAGCTCTGCTTAGTTTAGGACTAGATGGCGTATCTTTACTAATAGACCAATAGTAAGCATTGTACTTAAATGTCAACACAAGCATTGACTAGTTTTTAAAATAGTCGGAAACTGATATCCTGTAGGCAGATAACCTGTGCCTAACTTGGGAAAGAGTATTTAGTCATGTGATGACGATAAAGTTTGTACAATCTTTTTTTTCTATTTTGATAAATATAATTTTGTTAGTATATTGTATGAAAAAATTTTTTTTTTTTTAATTTCTTTAAAAGACAACTCCCGCATTAGGAATATTAATTCCTGTGTCGCGGGGGACTTTACAAACATATGTACATGAAACGGACACAGGAACACCCAGACTCAAAACAACAAATTGTGAATCACACAAAGTGTTGTCCTACGTGGGATTTGAACCCACGACACTTGGCCTTAAAGGACTGCCTCATTAGCGTATACAACCGCTGTGCTTGAAGTCTTAAGTTCGGGATATTAATATGATTTCCAAAAATGTATATGCATGTATATGCAAATAAAAAAGCGGCCAAGTGCGAGTTGGACTCGCCCATGAAGGGTTCCGTATCAACATGCCATTTAACTTTTTTCCATAAGACTTGTAGTTTTGCCGGTAATCGAGATAAACCGTTTTTTACCCTTTGTTTTATATATTTAGCCATCCAAAGTGACTCTACCCTGCCTGATGGAAAGCATGAGCAGAATCCAAGAGTTGGGGCTACCACACTTGCTGCGAATGCAGACAATAATGTATGGCGGCCCACACTATGGCGGCTTAGTGAGATGCTTTTTCACGCCCCGTCCGTAGAGGACCCGAAAACCTTCCCCCCCTACCCGACCCCCCTCAGATCGCAGATCGCCCGTAAATTATTTTTCCTTTCATTTTTATAATATTCTCCTCCTTTTCCAATGGGTTTCATGGTACTATAATTTTGTTTTTAAAAATTATCTATCCTGGTCAACTGGTCTTTATGTCATTTACAAACTATCATTATGGTTGCCATGCAAGTGTGTTATGCCTAGCAACCTGTGAAGTTTTGACAGGAGATAAACAGTGATACATTTTGACATCTACGATTTATGTATTAATATAATCACCTAGGTAAAAAGGCAAAAACCTTTGCATTTCGATTATTGCAGTAAAAAGTAGCCTATGTCCTTTCCCAAGTTCAGTTCTATCTTCATACCAAATTTCATCAAAATCGCTTCAGTGGTTTAGGCGTGAAAGCGTAACAGACAGACAGACAGAGTTACTTTCGCATTTATAATATTAGTAGGGAAGTAGGGGTTAATATCAGCTGTCTAGTATAAATAGTACAAGCTCTGCTTAGTATGTATTTCTCTTTATTCAAGTAATAGTTTATTTAAGACAGTTTCCATTTAATTCTCTAGTAAAGAACTATCGTAATCAAACGTGTCCTTCACATACTGTAGATAGGTCTAGAAATGTGCGGGAATTGGGCGCATGGCCAAGTATTTGTCGTTTGAACTGAATTTGTTTCAATGGAACCGAAACATTGGATAGATAGGAAAATTTAATTTTGATATAACTTTTGTCAAAGAGCATAGGGGCTGTGTATGATTTGAAGGCTACTTTTTGTTCAGTTGTTCAGAGAAAATATTTATGTATGTATTTCTGTTTCTGTATTACCAAGTTTTAGCAAAGAAACAAATGTATTAATTCCAAACTTTCGAAGTTTGTCATTGGCATACATCATTTTGCATGTAGTTTTTCTTTTTTGCGAATTTTGTGACTAACATAAAAAATGTTTGATGGGTAGAAAGCTCAATGTTGCTGTCCACTATACATTTTAGGGAATTTTAGAGAATATTGTTTTGGAAGGATTATTAGCAAAAGGTGGTTGAAGTCAACAGTTTGCAAAGATCAGTATCAAATACTACAATTAACTGCTGTTGGTCAAGCCGACTCTGTCATTAGATGAAACAAAATGCATTTAAATAAAATCGAACGACGTCATCAGATTTGTTAATCTTTCAAAACAAAAAATACAGAAAAAAACACAAAACTTTCGTGTTTCACGTTCTCAAATCCATCTGGGACTGAACAAAACAAAATAATTTAGGAAAGTACATTCTCTAACCGAATCCCCTCAACACTTCCTTATGATATTTGCACACAAATTTTATAGACAGGTAGGCATTATCACGTCAAGCAACCAGTCACTCATGTCAGTATATAAAACTTCGTTTCCGTATAACATAAATATTTATATCACATTGTATTTTATATTTCATGAGTCACGCAAGAGTAATAGAAAAATATTTTCTAAGTACTGGTAACGTGAGATGGAATTTAATATCCTGGGACGTGTAACAAATATTTTCATTGAAGTAAACCGGTTTCTAAGCTGCCTGTACCTGATACATGATGTAAATAACTATAAGATCTTTTGTGAGAATAAAGTGTATAGCTCTGTGCTCTGTAAAGAAATCAAGAATATATTGGCACATGGTTAAAATGGAAACCAAAGCTTATATATTTTTTAACCGACTTCAAACTCGGAGGAGGTTTAGATTCGACTGTATTTTTTTATGTTCATTACCTCAGAACTTTCGATTGCGTGAACCGATTTTGATAAATCTTCATAATTTGTTAGCTGGTGCCTTCCATGTGATGATAAAGTCTTTGAGAAATCGAGGAAACTCCTGTAATATCAAAGGCACACCTGTCGCGATTTGGGTATCTACTCGGAATAGTTTTTCGTTGATGACGGTTATTTTTTAAATTCTAATTGAATTAACAATGGTTAACAAAATCATGCTACGGTAATAGCTACGTGTTGGCTTAGATGTTAGTGACATCGCCGTTTTCTACTGCAGAGAGTGTTGTGAGTTCAAATTCTACATGGGATAAAGATAGGAAAAACAATTAGTGTAATTCTTCAATATTGTTCTGAGTTTGTTCTTTGTGTCCATTTGATAATATTTTTGTGAAGTCCCCTGTGACTCATGAATATTCTACATACATGAGTTAACTTTTTAATAGTTGTTTTTTAACAAGAAGTGACCAAAAACCAGCCATGTCCTAATTTTGCAACAGTACGTTAATATCGTATCCCACTTACTCATAGTTTAGTTATCTCAAAGTTGTAACTATATCGCACCATTATGAGTGATAGAAATAGGTCGGCACTAAATTTCACCACTGATAGTTAGCAGGGTAATATAGACAAAGATTTCTCGAACTACGCAACATAACTGATGTTTGTATCTAATCTATCCATGTCTTGATCGCGTGACTGTTTGTCAGTCCAACGTTTGATTGATTGAGATTACGGAACATAATTGTTTTGTTCACGATTTTCTGAGGATTCCCTGATTCGGTATTCAGTATGTACAAATGAATTAGATTATATCACTTTATCTTTAACTAGCATATTCCTTATTTTTTCCGTGCTGCCGTTGTTTAATGTATAGGAAATTTTCGTTACTTTTTGTCAGATCTGTTATCACGGGTTACTGCTTCTGTCTCTTTCTTTTTGAACGTCAGTAAACGTGCCATTTATTTACCTCTTAGTTTTACAAAACTTCAGTATTAGAACTTTTTTCTGTGATGTAGTAATAGTCTTTAACTTTTTCGGCTAAATATTGTTTCTACGATGATATCATGATGTATAATAATAAGAAGGTTTGTCGATATGAATAAAAGGCAGGTATAGAATGTAAGAAGCAAAGCAGAAGGACCTGTATACGGTATATACTGGCGAACGGCGCACGAGGCTCTGATGACGTTATATCTATCCAAATATGTGTAGCTAAATACTACAGACTGTTAACAGAAAGCAGTAATTGGCTGTCCAGCGAGACGAGTATAGAGAAAGCGGCGGAGTGGAGGGGCTTGCAATGTCAGAGGTGATGATGATGATTTGGGTTTCTTTTCGCTTGGGCGTTTACGAAACGGGGCTGTAGAAAGTGAACTAGGTAAGCCGTGCAGTATGTAAAAAAAGCTGTTTTACAGAATTTCTGGAAACAGAATTAAATACTTTGTAACAAAATAGAATTTTAACAAAGTTGCATTGGTTTTCGTATTGCATTTATAAGCTTTAAATTTTTATAGCAGCAAATTTTTCCGATGTATACAAATGAAACGAAGCGTAAAAAACTTCCACAGGAAAACTAAGAATAATTGTGTTTTTAATAAACTTGTAAACATTTACACTCATTGGACGATAAATTTAGCGCTTCAGCATATTTTTAGCGCTTTGCAGCTATTTTTAGTATGATGTATAAATTGCGATTTTATATTTCTATTTATTTTCAAGGTGTTTTTTGTTTGTTCTATTTATCTCTCTTCTTTATTTTACACGCTGTAAATAAGCTTCACCTGTATGTTTATTTGTAACCTACTCCTTTAGGTGAGATTATGACCCACTATAACCGTCCAGATTTCGTTCAAACTTTGCAGATTTATCGAGGACCGATGACAATACACTAATTAAAAACAAACGAAAAAAAAAAGTTTAAATAAATTAGTCTTTTTTAGTCTAGAAAAAAATAATAGTTTAAAAAACTAAACAAAAACGCTTTTATACTAAAAAGTAGAAAAAAAAAATGTAACAAAGCGTAAGGTGTTTTCTGAAAATATTTCAATAACGTCGCCCCACGCATTGTTACATAAAAATATTTTTACATTTTTGTTTAAAAGCGTGTTTGTTTAGTTTTTTTTTTTTTTATATTAATTATTGATTTCGGTTACAATTCAACCAAGTACAATTTTCTTCAAATAGGTCCCTTTAACGTTATCAAACCTAACAAGAGCTTGGGCAAAGAGACAGGGGCACTTCTCCTTACTCGATTAACCTCTTACACAGCGTTACTTAATGGCCTAGATCGAACCTTCGCTATCGGTATCCAATTAGCCAGGGGCCTGAGCCCTCACAATATATTGCTAGAACCTTCACTCGATACTTGATATATGTTAGTTTTGAGTCCGTATAAATTCGTAAATGATTAAGATAGTAGTTACTGTATCCTTTTTAAGAAATTTAAGCCTACCAAATTGACTTTACTTTACCTGATTTACAGCATGAGTAGAATCCATGTGTAAAGATCATCATCCTCATTGTGACCTTAAACAATGCAGCTTGATGACCCACACTATGACGACTTATTGAGATGCTCCTATATTAAGTCCATTCGTGCTCAAAACAGCGTGGCCCTACTACCTCCTATACTTTTTTACTTTGCTTATCAATCAACAACCCATAATGTCCCACTGCTGGGCTTGGGTCTCCTCTCAGGAGAGGGTTAAGGCCTACACCCTGGCTGGTTACGGGATGGGGACTGACAAGACACGTTGTGGCTACGTAATCTTGCCGTTGGAAGTATTTAAGCCGCCGTAAGGCCTCCAACTAAGCTGCAATTTTATGATAACAACCGGGCCCGACTGCTTAGCATGACCTCTGAATTACGGAAACGCTCATAACATATCATGCCACAAACGGTCACCCATCTAGACCTGACCGCGCCGTCGTTGCTTACCCTCGACAATTGTTTCCTATTACCTAAGGCCTTATTAATTACTCGGCTATGATTATGTTTGGCCCTACATTTTAAGAATTAAATATAGGAAAAAGGATAAATTACTCAAGAAAAATACAGCTAAAAGTGTTTCAAGTAATTTACAAATTAACCATTATAGAAAAAACTATAAAATTCTCGTAAACCTCGCTTCAGTTAACCGTAATTACCATCCACTTATTTATCGAGCAGAACGAATAACTATATCTGTTCTATATTATCGATAGAATACCCAGCTATCCATAATTGATTAGTGATGTCATTAGGAAAAAATGTATAACGAAAGCGATAGTTACAGCTTTTGTGATAGAAAATTTATGATATTTGATTACTTTAATACTCAATAGCTGAAATAAGATTCTTAGATTGTTTCGTTTATCAATAAGTCAACAATACTTTATTGTTGTTATTTCGATATTCTTTCAGGTTGTTCTATTTATGAGTGAATAACAAAATATTACCGCTGCTATTAAACACAACAAGAGATCCATGATATCAATATTATGTAACATCATGTACTGTTCTAACAATTAGAAACTCTATCTCTGGTTTTGATATGATATGTATAAACTTTGTTGGAAAATAAGAACATGGAAAACAGCACGAGTAATATAATAATACTAATAATAATAGTAATATTCACCACTCTTATTCAACCCGCGGGTGTCGTAAAAGGCGACTAAGGGATAAACTACGCAAGACAACATCGTTGCAAAGAGAAGGAAAACTTGAAACCAACCCTATACCAACCCGTCTCGCCAGCGTGGTATAGTAGGCCAAAACCTCCTTTCTAAGGAGAGGCCTATGTCCAGCAGTGTTAAAGGCTGCTAAAACGATTTCGGCCAGGACGGAGTCTCAACATAGACCAGCCTCTCTAGCCAAGCTGCAAACGTTTTTGGTTTTCTATACTATTCTTTATTTCTATTCTCATGTTTCATTGTCTATGTCACTTAGTCACGTGATCTAAACAAAATATTAGGAAATGAAACAAGAGAATAAAGAAATAGAATGGCGAAAGAAAACGATAAATATGTGGAAATTGACTAGGGGGCAGCCCGCTACGCCAGAGATATTTTCGTGTGCAAACATATGTGCACTCTCTGGTATCTCACTTTTGTAATATGATAGGACGGGCTCAAGCTTCAACTCATTCCTCCTGAGACCTTGTGGAGGAACGGGTGTCATGTTCCTCCAACACAAAGGCAGGATCCTTCGACTTGGGATGTTGTATATACCTCTATAATTATTATCTACTATATTATGCAAGTGTTATACATAAAAACCTTCCTCTTGAATCACTCTATCTATTAAAGAAAATGGCATCAAAATCCGTTGCGTAGTTTTAAAGATTTAAGCATACAAAGGGACAGAGAAACCGACTTTGTTTTATACTATGTAGTGATGTAGTATAAAACAAAATGAAAAATATCCCATTGATGTTTAGTTTTATCTAATTTACTTGATATAAATTAAGAAATATTTTCGAACATCTTACACACAACGTCATCTAGTCCCAAACAAAGCAGAATTTGTATAATGGGCACTAGACAACTGATATAAATACATAAACATACTTAAACTTAATATCCATAGAAAACACCCAGACTCCGAAACAAATATTTGTGGATCACACAAACATTTGGTTCGACCCGAGAATCGAACCCGAGACTTCTTGATCAGCAGTCACATACGCTAGCCACTAGACCAACAAGGCAGTCAAACTATGTAACACTAACTATAATATAAAACTAAACAGAATTTCTACAATATTTTCTTCAGCAATTTTGAATAAACATATTGCTCGTAATATTCGAGATTAAATCCAAATATAAGAATCTGTAAGTACAACACAAAAAGAATATTAAAAGATTCAGAGGAATATGTCGATAACATAAACTTGAAATTGAGCCGTTCTTTGTTATATTTTCAATAAAATAAACACCAAGGCGAAAACTAATAACAAAAATGGCTCCAAAATTCTATATGCGGGTTACGCGTTGTATTGACGTGTATTGTTCGTAAGATTCGAAAAAATACATTCATTTAATCCACCATCCGTACTAACATTATAAATTCCCAAGATACTTTGTCTATTTTTTACGCTTTCATTGTAACACCGTTACACCGATTTTAATAAAAAATTGCCATAGAGTTACATTGAATCTTGCAGAAAGACATAGACTATTCTTGAAAGCGCATTTTCATTGGTCGTTAGAGTCCGCATGCGGGGTACGGGGGATTTCTGTTCAAGCATGCTATAGGGCCCGCAAACAAACAAAAATTGATGTAATTAATCGTAGCTAATATTAAAAACAATATTATGCCGGTAAAACGCTATTTTTGGCCCTATGACATGCTTCAACAGATATCTCCCGTACCCCGCATGCGGGCTCTAACGACCAATGAAAATGCGCCTTTATAGTGATAACCTACAAACACACAGGTTGAGACACGGGCAAATACTAGTACTATTATAAAACTCATGTTTTTACTGTAAACGGGACTTATTCGCGATAATATTAAAGGTTACGATACCTTCTATTTTCCGACGTTTAAGATATTATCGCGAATAAGTCCCGTTTACAGTAAAAACATGAGTATGTGTAAAAGTCGCGAAAGTTTAAAAACACTATTATAAAAGTTTGCTATTTAAAAAAAATAAGATTGACATGGGTCTATTAAATATTTGAAATTAGTACTTGTGAGCATTCCATAGATAACCTAGATTATTCTTTGATCTTAATCAAAAATCAAAAAGTACCTCCATATTTTTTTTTCACTGAAAACCACAACATGACGTGCTAAAAAAATTATCGTGAAAAGAAGCATCGTGTATTTAAAACAGTTCAGACAAAAGTTCAATCCGAAATGGCAAAACCATAATCTTTATAGTTTCTTCATTTCCGTCGATTCGTCTATCCACACAATCAACATTTGGTATTGTACTATTGTAATACTAGTCACGCGCGTAATTAAATCTATTAAATTCGTAATAAAGACTGTAAATGAAAAACTAAACGTTAGAATAAGAAGTTTTATATAAAATTTAATCTCAATTTCAAGGTGTATAAAAATAGGTATCCAAAAAAGAAAAAAATATATCCTTCTTTGCTATTTAAAGTAAGTTAATTACGTCACGAAATTAATGTGCCATCAAAAAGAAAATATTAAACTTTTGCTATTATCTAAAGTGTATTCGTGGATAAATGGTTTTATAATAATGATTCGAATTAGATTTCGAAGATTCCAACAACAACTATTTGACGAATGTTAGACGTGGTACCATTTTCTCAACAAAATACGATGAAAATATTATATTTGCAACTTCTTACTCCGCAATCAAATTACTAGTCGATATTAAAGTTCTGTAGAAAGATTATTCTCAAACTCTACAGAATTGAAAAGGACAACTAGATTTGATGGATTGAGCACGTTATATACTCTGGCACACAGAGGTCTCGATGTCACTACTTCTGCTCATGCTTTTCATCAGGAAGGCAGAGTAGAGTCACATTGACTGGCTGTCACAAAAAAAAATGTATTCATAAACCCATTCATAGACTGATCTGACGTTTTTTTTATATACTCATGTTTTTTACTATATACGGGACTTATTCGCGATAAAATTAAAAAGGTTACGATACCTTTTACCCTCCGACTACTAGACTACAGTCTACCCGTGACCACCACCCGTTCGAAACGTCGGAAAGTAAAAGGTATCGTAACCTTTTAATTTTATCGCGAATTAGTCCCGTATACAGTAAAAAACATGAGTATGTGTAAAACTCGCGAAAGCCTTAAAACTGTTTTTTTTTTAATTTACAATCTACCTATGCAGTTAGTATTTATTCATGAGCCCCTTCATTTTATAACCAAATATACATAAATAGGGGTTACAGTACTCGTATTATATCACACATGTAACCAAAAACAACAAGGAAAGTAAAATTTAAAAATAAATGACGCGCAGTTTGGCTTCCGTCCAGGTCTGTCTACGGAAAGTGCGATACTTAGTCTCAAGCACACTGTGCAGTACTATACAGAGAGGAGTACACCTGTGTATGCATGCTTTCTGGACCTTTCCAAGGCTTTTGACCTGGTGTCATACGATGTGCTTTGGCGGAAGCTCAGGGGGACAGGCGTGCATGCACAGGTTCAAAATTTGTTTCAGTTTTGGTATGCTAACCAGACAAACTGTGTAAGGTGGGCTGATGGCTATTCCGATACCTATCGTATGGAGTGCGGAGTGAGACAGGGAGGGCTGAGTTCTCCGAAGCTATTTAATTTATATATGAATGAGCTGATAGATGAACTCAGCAACACCCGAATAGGTTGTTCTGTTGACAATGTCTGCATGAACAATTTTAGTTATGCAGACGACATGGTGTTGCTTAGTCCGACTATAAGTGCATTGCGGAAGCTATTGACCGTTTGCGAGAGGTATGGGAATAGACATGGGCTGATTTACAATGGAATAAAAAGTGTTTATATGGTGTTTAGGTCGCGTAGTAATTGTCCATTAAAAGTGCCATCACTGAAACTAAACGAAATTGAACTGAAGCGGGTTCATGAATTCAAATACCTTGGACACTATCTTGCGGATGATCTTAGTGACCACAGGGATATTGATCGGGAACGCAGAGCAATGGCGATTAGGGGTAATATGCTGGCCCGTAGGTTTGCTCGTTGTAGTAATGAAGTGAAAATAACACTATTTAAATCATATTGTCAAACTTTCTACACGAGCAGCTTATGGTTCAGCTGTACCCAGAAGTCTTTAAGTATATTGCGTGTTCAGTATAATAATGTCTTCAGGATGCTGTTAAAGTTGCCTCGTTACTGCAGTGCTTCCACGATGTTCATGGAAGCGAGAGTTGATAGCTTTGAGGCTATAATACGTAAGCGAACTGCCTCTCTGCTTAGGAGAATACGGGACAGCAGTAATAGCATCCTGATGAACATAGCTGAAAAATACGACTCGACTGTAATGAAAAACATTGTAAAAACGTTGATGAAATAAAAATAAAAAAAAAAAAAAAAAAAAATTGCTAATTACTAACCTAGGTTAAGATAATTTGTATACTAACACTATGGACTTTGTCTGAATAAATAAATTTATTATTATTATTATTATTAAAAAAAAATAATTGAAGAAGTACCCACGCTAATACAGACTTTTAAGTTACTGAATCTAACGTAACTGCATCTTCGGTATACAATTCAGAGCACTTCTGATATTATCACATATTCCTATCCTCAGAAAGGAAATTTAGGTTCATTATAATGACATATTATCAAAGATCTGTTACAGTTACACTTAGTTTCAAAACTATTATCTTTTCTTACCATAAATATGGGCATAATTAAAGTAACGTTATTTTGATTTTGAATTTTATTTTGAACGTTATTTTATTATTATGAGATATTACATTTAACAATAATCAGAAACTAAGACTTTATTTATTCAAAACTACATTCGAAGAAGAGGATTATGGAAAGCAAAGGACTATTAAAAGATGTTGATGAAGAATGAATTTTATATTTCTAAGAAATCAATTTTAAAGTTAAGTACTCTAAATTCTCTAGCATTAGTAGCTCGAATATAGTTCAAAATTTCCAGAATAATACCTGGGTGTTGCAACACGTGTTCTATATCACTAGTGGACTATCAATATTTACATTCAAAGCTGAATTCACAAAGCGAATTCTATGAATTTTAACATCGGAGCCTTTTTGGTATGCAGATAACACGGGTGAATTGATTTTTCTAATTTATACCTACGCATTGTTTTCAATTTTACAAAATGTATTGAAAACCACGATACAAAGCAAATTCAGTTGATAAAATGCCATTCTAGTATTGTTACAGTATTCCGTGAAAACGGACAGATTAATATTACAGAGTTTTGCCACGTCTATTAATCCCATACCGTCGTAACAGGCGACTAATTTATTTTTATGTATTGAAGAATGCAATTTTAGACTTCGATATATATATTATACTCTTGCACTAGTAACTATTGTTCAAAATATCCAAAATGATACCTAACACGTGTTTTATGTCAATAGCAGACTACTCACTGAGTGTGAGAACGGAGGCCCAACCATTCTGCATCAGTCTCACGTCCACTGGGCCGGGAAAATGATGCAGAATGATGCTGTCTGAACAGGCCGCCATGGTATGGATAATCATTGTTTGAAATTTTACAAAATGTATTGTAAACCACCACACCAAGCAAACTCACTTGATAAGCAATGAGTAAATATTGAACAGTAGTCCGTGTGGTAACGGGCGTATTATAAATACAGAGTTTCGCTACGCCTTTATATCCCATTCCAGGGCAGGACAACATAAATGCAAACAGAAGGTGAACTTATAACTTGAAATAAAATCATATATTAAACCATCTGGGTCGCGTGGTAAGTAGACCGAACCACCTTTCTAAGAAGAGGCCTATATCCCGTAGTGAACTGTTAAAGGCTGTTCATGTGATGAAGTGTTATAGAATACCTGCTGGGCAGGAATATTAATGACTGAATATCAAGAACTGCGTCGGTGGCGCAGTGTTAGTGAATGCGACTGCTGTGCTTGAGGTTTCGGGTTCTATTCCAGGGTCGGACCAAATGTTTGTGTGAGCTCTAAATTTTTTTCTGAATTTGGGTGTTTTCTATATTTAATATGAACATGTATTGTATTTAAAAAAAAAGCATGTTTATATATTTATATCGGTTATCTCATACCCATAAATTAAGTGAGATGTCTGAAACATTGATTTAGTTATTTATTAATCAACTTTATATTTTATTGTCTTGTGTGTGTTGTATTGTATTTTATCATAAGATTATCAACCTTTTTTAATGATCTGGCTTGATGGGAATGATATCAAGATCCCACAGAATATGGACCGCAGCATTAAACAGTTCTTTTATTGCTTTTCTCTGAGAATACTGAGTAAAGTCACCGGAGGCTAAATGAGGAACAATTCCCAGTTAGGGGAGTTAACTCAAAAACTGACAATGAACATGTATTTTTTGAGAATCAAACATCAACAAGCGCTGTTATTGTACCACCATCAAATAAACTCTTTTAACAAGTAAATTCTCATTTACCAGAAAAAAACATAAAGGGAATGTGAAAAGAAAAGCCTCAAGATATTTTTCCTCGATGAAAGAAAATCGTTTATATTAATAAATTGCTCAGAAATCAACGGACTACACAATAAGAATTAGTAAAATACATAAAACCTTTTCCTCCTTAGATAAATTGTTACAAATGTACCTTTTAAAAGAACCATCAATTTAATACAGAAGGAAATAGTGACTCGTATTTCGGTGAATATAAAAAAAACGTTCCGAGGTGTCAGTGTAATCATTAATAATGAATGAACTCTCTACAATTCGATGCTCTAGTGAGCAAATCTAAATTAATCTTTCAGGCGATAAATTCATCAGTTAGCGTTAATAGATAAATTAAGTAGATAAGACT
Organism: Phragmatobia fuliginosa; assembly: GCA_932526445.1. Taxonomy (NCBI): domain Eukaryota; kingdom Metazoa; phylum Arthropoda; class Insecta; order Lepidoptera; family Erebidae; genus Phragmatobia; species Phragmatobia fuliginosa. Next base: position 18,217,781 of record OW052072.1, on the reverse strand, counting down.
TAATTATAGTAATTTCGTGCAACATTGTAACTTTAATATTAGATTTTGATTAGCTGAGATGTTTGTGAATTATTGTGTATTTTTCACATACACATTATGTGAAAAACAAATAATCATTTTTACTCGTTAAAAAGTTATTAACTTCTTTGGAGGCCGGAATGGTAGTGGCATTGCAGTGCAGATAGTCTCAGTTTCAATACTCGGGTCGAAACAAGTTTTGTAATATCTGCAAATATTTGTTTCGGAGCTTTGGGTATTTTCTACGTATAACATGTCTCCGTCTCAACATTTACAAAAAAAACTTACATGTTTACATCATTACTTAGAGTACAAATACTTTTTTTCCAGTACCGTTTACACCTATAGTACAAATACTTTTTTTCTGTTAAATTCTGTCGAGGTGACTCTAATCTAAGAATAGGGCCTCTCTGCAAAGTTGTATCTCAGGTGTTCGACATATTATATTGCGACCCTTGCTTTGGCACATATATATCAGTTCAGTTGGTCTGAAATAGTGGACTCAAACCGGTGTAAAATTATTTATTTTTTGTATTACCGAACGAGTTTCCAGGAAACATAAGTCACCCTCTTCCCGTAAAACTTTGGTAGACGAGCACAGAGAGTACAGTGAACACATGTGTCATTCATTACAAGGTCACTCATCTGTTGTTCCGTCTTTACTTATCGTTTATCTCCATCATATAAAAAAACCATGAATCCCAAACAATAATTCAATTTCAAATCGCATGATTAATGAGCAAGCAAGCAGCATGAATGAAAAGCAAGAATCAATCTTTAATATTTAAAAGCTCTGAAGTAATAAATCTAGTGTGTGACAATTAATTAATCTAAATTGCTCGCTTGAAGCTTGAATTTTAATCAAACCTAGTTTTTTTGCAATTAAACTAAAATAAGGTATGTGCTTTTATACTTAGTAATTTACTAATTGCTTTCAAACTATTAAATTGTTCTTGTTGAAATGTTTTAGTACTTGTATAAAATTAAGTTGATAAATCAAATTCTAATGTTATTTAAACGTTATAATTTATACTGAAAACGAAATTAATCTTCTAGAAGTTTCTGGTCAGTTTAGAATTTTATTCGATGTTCGGTATCATAATCTATGGTTTTAGTGAAACTGAATTCTTTATAATAAAGCACAGCTACGTTACGTTCTTGGTCAACAGTCACAAATAAAAGAATGCATATATTAGGGATAATATCATCAATATATCGCAATAAAGATGGTTACCACCACTCTTGGCTTCTAATCTTGCTTTCCATTGATGTACCTTCTCTGCATTTATGAGCATTTTGGCAGCAATCACAGAAATAATAGATTAATACACGAACTTAACTGTTGACTAAGAGCTAATGCATTGAGTAACATGTTGTATGTTTAAAGTTCCAAATAAATAAAAAACCTTCATTATACTAAAAAGAGAAAAGTAGATTCTGAAATTGAAAATAACATATTCCCAAGTACTGTAAAAATATGAGCGTATAAATTATAAGGAATGAACTCTTTACACATAAGCAATAATCATGAATCCTTAAACCAATACCTTCCCCGGCTGTCTCCATCAAAGAGATCCATCGTAAAATATTTAAGCGATAAAACCCAGATGGCGTTACAGAGCCTTATTATACATTAAGAACGTTCTGAAATGTTGCAAAATGTGACTAATAGAAGCTCAGGTACTATTTGCAGAATTTTAATTTATAGTCTTAATAAATAGTCTATAGACGTATTATTTTTCTTTTTAGAAACGAAGTTATGGTTCATATTTTTTTTAAAGATAAAAAACATGGGACGGACACATGGAACACCCATACTCGGAACTATCATTAATTGTGTGATTCACTAGTTCTTATTAACGAGCGCTGTTATCTTCAAACGTTGTGTAGGAAGTCCACGGGCAAAGTGGGATGATGTTTTGCGCAAGACGGATAGCAGGAGCTGGATGCGAGAAGCCAAGGATCGAACTAAGTGGCGTGCGATTGGAGAAGCCTATATCCAGCAGCGGACTGATGGGATGATGATGTTATCTTCACGTTGAGGTCTGTAACTTTTCAGCTCACCTATCTCATCTCATTTACTGTTTAAGAAGTTAAGAGATCTTAAATCGTTCTAAAATCTCCATCCGGATTTTGGTTATCCGTTCTTAAAAAAGTAATAAATAAATGTTTTTCGAACATTTTTACACACAACGTCATCTAGTCCCAAACTAAGTGGAGCTTGTATTATGAATACGAGACAACTGATATAAATACATAAACATAAATTTGTAAATACATACATGTTATACATACATACACCCAAACTTCGTAACAAATATTTGCATTGCATTTGGTCCGGGAATCAAACCCGAGCCTTCAATAACTCCTAGTGCGCTACGGAAGCAGTCATCTTATATATATTAATATTAGTAAAGGTTAATTAAATTTCATCTGATTTCTAATTAATTACTTAATTCGGTTCGACTGCAGATTGGGGAAGGGTACTCGTTATGAGGACATTCTAGAACATTTTTGAAAAGGCCTCCGATATTCGTTGAAAGGTTTGCCCTCCATTACAAGGTCCCAAAAATGAATTTCCGAATGTGTGGCGAAATGATCCCCTAAGCAACGCAAATCCCCTAAACAATTAAGGCTTAATACCCTTGGATTAAGTTTAATTCTCTGTATTTTATTTTTAATTTCAAACTTATACACGAATAAAAAAAATTACGTGCAATAATAATAAAAATAATTTAATAAACCGTCATCGACCATCTAATCAAACTCCCAACACAAACTGTATACACATTTCGAACACCTCACACACAACGCCATCTAGTCCCAAACTAAGCAGAGCTTGTATTATGGGTACTAGACAACTAATAAAAATACATAGACATACTTTTTTATTGTGCCTCGTTGGGCTAGTGGTTAGCGTATGCGACTGCTAATCAAGAGGTCTCGGGTTCAAATCCCGGGTCGGGCCAAAAAGTGTTTTTGGGATTTTCTTAGGAAATTCCTAATAGCCGCCCGGAGTTTGGAAGTTTGGCGGTGATTCACGCCCGTGCCTCGGAGAGCACGTAAAGCCGTCGGTCCCGGTTGTCATGAACATCCTATGGCAATCGTTATTGGGAAGTCAGTGCCCTCAAATATACTGACAACTAGTTCAATCTTCGAATTTCAGTTCTCCCTTAGGGTTGCGGAGGTCCGATGCCAGTCGCTCCGTGAAAAACTGAAATTCAGGTAAAACCGGTTGAACTAGTAGCCGACCCCAAATAAACTTGGGAATAAGGCTAGGAAGATGATGATACTTTTTTATTGTAAATACATACATATTATACATAGAAAACATCCAAACTCCGAAAGAAATATTTGCGGATCACACAAAATATTGGTCCGACCCGGGAATCGAACCTGAGACTTCAAGCACAATAGTTGCATAGGCTACCACTGTTCCACCAAGACAGTGTATATTCCTAATGCGAGAGATGTCCTTTTAAAAAAAATACATGCTATAGATAAATCTAGGTACAGTACATATGATCCTGTCCATCAAGGTATAACTTGATCGGGTGCCGAAATGCATCTAGACGAAGTTACTGACTGCAAACAATTCAATAAAATATTTTTGGTATACAACTAGGATTCAAAAAAAAGCCTGATGAGCTAAAGTGGAATAATAACGATTGCGTTTTAAACTGTCCATAATCTTCTAGAAGTTTCCCCACGTCTTCATTGTTATTTGCTTAACTTAACTTAAATTTGTTTAAATAACTATCGTATTTGCTTTATCACTATAGATACACTTCGTTCTAGCCTTATTCCAAATATTATTTGGGATCGGCTACTATTCAACCGGTTTTACCTGAATATCAGTTTTTTCACGGAGCGACTGGCATCGGACCTCCGCAAACCTAAGGGAGAACTGAATTCAATGGTTGAACTAGTTGTCAGTTAATTTGAAGGCACTGAATTCCTAATAACGATTGCCATAGATGTTCATTGCAACCGGGACCGATGGCTTTACGTGTTCTCCGAGGCACGGGCGTGAATCACCGCCAAACTTCCAAACTTCGGGCTGCTATTGGGAATTTCCTAAGAAAAACATATAAACACTTTTTGGCCCGACCCGGGATTTGAACCCGACACCTCCTGAGTATTAGTCGCCTACGCTATCCACTAGACCAACGATGCAGTTTATCAATATTGATACACGTACTAAAAAAATATCACATAAAACTAAATTCTTCTCGCCTATAAATGCTTTAAAGATTCCTTAAATAGCAGTTTAACTAAATGATTGTACTTCCCTCTCCCAAGCTCCAGTATTCCTAAGTAATGAAATGTGTTTAAATGTTAGTCTCCCGTTTAGATCAAAGGTCTCCAAGGGACTTAGCTTGTTGGACCCGTGTCCGTATAAGCCTTTGAAAGGTTTGAGGATTTCGCCAGAAAAAATAAAGATTCTCGTGTTATTCCGAAACATAACAATTTACCCGTATTAAGTGCAAAATCAGAGCTTGTTTAAACAGTATTTTAATATCAAATTTTAAGATTAGAAACTATAGTAGGTATCTAAATTGGATAGTTTCTTATTTCTGTTAAGAAAGCATAATACTCCATATTTTTACACGTTTTTTATTAGCTTCCTCTGTGTGTTTGTTTGTAGCCGACTAAAGTGGCTTTAAACGGCCAGATTTCGTTCAAACTTGGTAGATTTGTCGAGGACCGATGACAATAGACTAATTTGAAAAAAAAAAAAAAAAAAAAGTAGTCTTTCTAAAAAATAGTTTTAAAAAAGTAAACAAACACGCTTTTAAAATAAAAAGAAGAAAATAATTAGTTTTTTAAAACTATTTTTTTCTTTTCTATTTCTATTAATGTTGCGAAGTTTTAATTAGAATTTTAATAAATCAAATTATTTTACAAATAGCACAAATTTTTTTAAGTAACTATAAGCTATATTCTTATTAATAAATAGCTGAGTCCCGCAGTTATTGCTGAAAATCACGAGTTACGCATACACGTCGACGGAGTCGCGGACGAAAGCTTGTAGTTAATAATTATGTTCAAGAGCCTTTCTGTCGCCAATCTTCCTAAAAGGAATGTGAAAGTTGGCGAGTAAAAGAAAAAAATAAGGCTAAGAAAATAAATAGTACGAAGAACTTACGATTAAAGGATTCGTAAGGCAAACATTACTAAAAATACATTCGGAGAGAAGTAAAGAGTCAACTCGTTTAAGAGAAAACCTACTACAGCACAATTTCCAAATGTAGAAAAATAGGCGTCAATAATTCCGTTCAGCAGTGGACGGCGATAGGTTGATACTGCTAGGCGTTAATAATTTAAACACCACGTTTATATAGAAAAGCTTTATGTCGGTGTCGGTTTTCGCGGTTAAAAGTAGCCTGTAACTTTTCCTAATGTTTCATCTAGGTCTACACAAAAATTCATCAAAATCGGTTTAACGGTTTCGGCGTGAAAACTTAACAGACAGACAGACGGAGTTACTTTTGCATTTATAATATTAGTAAGGATAATACTTAATTACTGAACAAACATTTTTCTGAAAGAATTTTAAGCACCTTTGTACTGCTACCGCAATACCATTGATAGGATAAATGTCCTACTGGTTGCTCATGTTAATAAAGGTTAAAGCTGCACGGATGATATTGTGATAAGTTTTGGCTTGAAATCCTTGATACAAATATAGTTTCAACGCCGTCTAGTCCCAAACTAAGCAGAGCTTGTATTTAAGGTAACAGTCAACTAATATAAATACATAAACATATTTTTTTTCAAATACTTTAATACAATGATATCATGCATAGAAAACACCGAAACTCAGAAAGAAATATATATTTGCGGATCACACAAACATTTGGTCCGACCCGGGATTCGTTAAAATAACAAATAATCTGTAGTCCTTATTCTGAATTGATAGTTTAATACCATCATTTATTACGCTTCTTAAATATTGTTATGTGAATGTATAGTATAAAGTTATTGTTCGCTGTTTACATTGAATTATATTGTACCTCATAAAATTCTTTACAGTACACCATGACCGTAATGCAAAAAATAATGAAATAGAACCGATCTCATTGCTACATGCAACATCTAGACAACCATATTTATACGAGCAAATGTATTAAATTAATGTATAGTTAATACAGGTACACATATTAAGATAGGCTTACCTTTTAAACACATACATAAACATAGTTTTGTACATTCAAACATATAAATAGTTAATTTTTTACTAATATAACAGAAAATATAAAAAGTCCTCGAAACACAATAACACGAACTATAAAATATAATATTAGGAAAGCAAAACTAAATACGAAACCAAATATTTCTGTATGAGCGTATGAGATGTAGAGAGACAATCCTCGTGTGGCATACTGCCTCAATTACACAAAAACGAGACTTCGTGGATATCTCGAGCTAGCCTCCAGGGTTATCGATAAATCTAATATCCTTTGCAGACGCTTTACGTTTCAAGCGACCTCACGAGAAAATTTTATATGTAGAAAAACGTGTACATCTCTATAAACAGGCCAAAAAAACTTTCTATATCTCCGTAGTTATAAAATATTAACTATGCTATTAAAAAAATGTAAAATTATAAAAAATATACTTATAATTCGATTGTTAAGGTTTCAATTTAAATGTGAAGTATTGGTAACAATAAAAACAACCCACAATTTAAAAATGAAAAAATCTCGATGATGATTAAATCGTCTCAATTAACTTTAAAATATTTCATTATATGTTCAAACAAATTTCGCTTCTAAACGTTACGATAGTGGTGAATAAAATATCTAAATCTTTATTAATAAAAAATATAGTCTGCAGCATACGTAATAAAAGTAAATTTTCATTGTACATACTAATAATCCTTGCATAATAAGTTTCAAACAAAAGTATTTTTATTAAACTGTAAATACATTCACGTTACTCAGTAATAATTTATAATCCATTGTTATTTAAACAAATGGAGTAATTAAGAAAATAAATTAAAGTGTTTAATTATAAAATTATTAGGTTTTGGAACTATTATTTAAAAGTGTAAAGCTCGGCTTGAATAATTTATACACGCAGTGCGACTTCGTTAGGGCAATAAAATTGATAGAAATTGCCAATCAAAAGTTTCAACAATCGTCAATATCAACCAATAATCGTAAATGTGTTAACACTCAATTTTATGATTCAAATAAATTCGTTAGTCTATTTTATATCGAATATAATCGATAAACAACTTTGTTTTGTCATTGCTATTTAAAAGTACAACAAAAACACTGAATTTTGAAACGAGTTTCTTACCAAGAACCACACGTTTAGTTAATATTAAATTCACAGTTGCGTTACGCGACATCAATTAAAAAAAAAATTCCTTTACCGGTACATGAAAATTCAATTTAAATGTTGTTGAGTATTTAAATATCGAACTATGAAATATTGACTGTTCAAAACAATTTAAATTATAAAAAATAAATTTAAACATAAACTTACATATCTGTCATCCGATTTTTTTTTCACACACACACTGACACTTACACACAACACAAGCACTTTTCAAAAATCGATGTTTGGTTTTTTTGGGCGCGTGTTGGGCGGGAGCGTGCGTCTGTAAGGCGGGCGGGTAACGACTGCGGTGGTTTCGCAGAGTGGCGCTATAGTCGATCTTGGCCTTTTTCCCGGGAGCTATGGTAAATTATTTCATGATTATAATACATTTTTGATGACTCATTGCTATATTAAGGGGTCAGAGAGTCACATTAGCGTAAATACTTTCATAGTTGCTTCATTTATTAAATATTTACGAGTAGTTGATTTTAGTAGACTGCTAGTGCCATCTGTGGTGGGTGCTAAGAACTGTTGCTTAATGAATAGTGTGAGTTAAGATTCAGCTACGTCACTAGAACTCAATGAAATATGAGTTTTTGTACTGATGGAATTATCAGTACAAAATCTGTATTTAATTGAGTTGTTTAAATTATGTGAATACATTTTATTCCACTCTATATATTTAAATAAGAAAGTGGCTTTCAATTTGGTTTTGCTTTCAGTGTATTTTTTACATAAATAATTAAAAAATGCTATTAAAAAGATTAAATTAATTTTGCTGATTTTGACATTTCATTTATGTAGGCAAATGAGCGAACGAATTACTTGATGGTAAGTGAGTACCACTGCTCATAAGCATGTATGTTTATATTATATATATTATATAACCTCGTTGGTCTAGTGAATAGCGATTCACGCCCGTGCCTTTGAGAGCACGTAAAGCCGTTGGTCCCAGTTGTCATGAACATCTATGGCAATCGTTATTGGGAAAGTCAGTGCCCTCAAATTTACTGACAACTAGTTCAACCTTCGAATTTCAGTTCTCACTTAGGGTTGTGGAGGTCCGATCAAGTCACTCTGTGGAAAACTGATATTCAGGTAAAACCGTTTGAACTAGGAGCCGACCCCAAATAATATTGGGAATAAGGCTAGGAAGAAGTAGACTAATATACAAAAAGTAATTGAAAACCTTTAACATTGTGCTCTCAAACTGTTAGAACAATTCTCGAATTCTTGAGAGACCATTTTAGCAGCTGTTTGCGGTCCGTTTAGCAAAATCAACAAAATGTCTCCAGTGTACGTCTAAGTAAGCTCAACGTACATAAATACGTGAGCTCATTGAGATATACACTGGAGACTGAAGTGAACTTATTTATGTGCGTTTGACACTTTGTCGTTTGATCTAAGTATGGTCAGATCAGAACCCACTTGAGATAGGTATAAAGCTAAAAGTAGGTGGCGTTTTTGACTTTCCAAGTTCAAATGGTGTTGTTTTTTTTACACTTAATTCCTCATTTATGTTTTACTAACAGCCCGCTGCGGCTTTGCACGGGTAGATAGATAAAGGTATTTAAAAAAAATGATATATTTTATAAAAAACCTACCTCGAGAATCAATCTATAGATTACTGAAAATAGCATGAAAATCGATGCAGTTGTTTTTAAGTTTATCATGAATCGACAGACAGACAGATATGGCAGAAGATGTAGTGATTAACTTACACCCGCACCTCGAACTCCTTCAAAGTCCCGTAATACATTGTGTTCCCCTCCTTTATAACTACTACGTATTTTCCTCGTCGCCTAATGAAATATCCTGGTATAGGAAAGCTCAGTAACACCACGGCTGTTTCACAACGTAATTTAATAATGACTAGCCTTGTTACAACTACACACATCATATATATATATACTTTTAGCGTTTTTACACAAGCATACTGATAGCGGGTAGTACACCAAATATTATTATTGATATACGTATACTTCAGATACTATAACATAACATATACGTAAACCGACCATACTCTACGGTACATGTTTAGCGCTGAACAGAACCACGTCGCAACCATAGATCATCTTCTGACACGAGGCTTCCCTATCTTGTGAGGGCGTTACACTTGTTTTGATAATTTATCTTTTTAGAATATATTATATATTTATGTATTTCATACAAATTTTCTGGGAAAATTGGTTTTGCGTTTGGAATATGTAACTTAAAGTGGGTGACAGGTATACATATATTAATATACCTTATGTTGACCGATTCTCAGACCTACCTGATATGCAATAAAATGCCTTAAACAATGTAACCAAAAATTGTAAAAACAATGTTGGAAAAGAGTGTCCATGTAGTTTTTTGTCTGTTCTTCTCCACAGGATCTACGAATTGGAACAGACGATTAGCTTCACGACTGACTACTTGACGTTTCAAGAGTGCCGTTGTATTGGTTTATTTGAAATAAAAATGGTTTGATTTGATTTACACACAAAATTTCAAACAAGAGGAGTTTGGTAACAATCACCGTGACACGAGAATTTTATATATTAGACTTATAGCATATATATAGTATAGCAGATACCTGCGGCTCCGCTCACGTCCTAGGGATATGAAAAACAGATGTTGAACGATTCTTGAACCTACCCGAAATGTACACACACTTTCATACAAATCGGTTCAGCCGTTGCGGAAGAGTTTGTAAACAAACACCGCGACACGAGAATTTAATATGTTAGATACTTAAGTGGCTCAAAGATTATTAGTGTCCTTATATGCATGCATAACATGTCCCACCTACGTACACGAACATACACACACTGATACACACACACATACACACACACACACCACCTACACCTAATGCTTCACCGCATTGTTTTGTTTTGCGGTTTTTGTTTTTAATTTTTTACTAAGTATTGCTTGATTTGATTTGATTTAATGTTGATTTGTGTTTGATTTATGTATTATATACTGAGACTGTATCTGAAACAACTTACTATTAAGAAGGGGGCGTTGGTAGCTGTGCCACAGTTTTAAACTTATACAGCTATCATCGTTACCATTTAATTTTAGTTTTTATTGTCTTTCAGTTCCAAATATATTTTTTTTTTTTTATGAGTCCATCTAGCCAACGTTTGTATTAAAAGTGGCTTTATGTCAGTAGAGTAGATGAAATTCAGACGCGAGTCTAACGCCCTAGTTATTAGCATATCAACTTTTATTAAGCAGGGATTGAGTAAGGCAATTTAAGAAATTTTTTTTAACCTTTGACATTGTCTCTAATATAGTAATATAATATCGTATTAATCATATTGAATTACGGTCGAGTTTCGACCTAACGCCTACTTTAAAGGCTGAATGAAGAAGCGCTCATAGCCGAGTGGCCTTAGGTGATTGGAAACAATCACCAAGGGTAAGCAACGACGGCGCGGTCGGACCTAGATGGGTGACCGTTTGTGGCATTATATGTAATGAGCGTTTCCGTGATTCGGAGGTCACGTTAAGCAGTCGGTCCCGGTTGTTATCATAAGATAGCAGTCGTGAAGCTCAGTTGGAGGCCTTTGGGCGGCTTAAAAACATCCAACAGCAAGATTACGTAGCCACAACGTGTCTTGCCTGTCCCCAACCTGCACTCGGCCAGCGTGGGGACGTATGGCCTTAACCCTCTCTTGAGAGGAGACCTGAGCCCAGCAGTGGGACGTTATGGGTTGTTGATGAAGCAGTGGGTGAAGCATGATTAGGAAGAAAGGGTATAATATATCTCTTGCATAAAGGGAGAATCCTCCGACCTGACGGGGTATCATGCCTAGCCGAGGCAGAATAGTTGATGTTGGGATTTTTATGTTATCCTATTGACGTGAGAATTTCAACAACCCGATACAGGGTCGGTAGGTAGCTCCGTAATTCTATATTTCTTCGGTAGTTCTTCGGAGTGTCTTCGGTAGATGGCATTGTTTTAGTTTTTTGTTTTCTGTTTGATTAATAATGTATGTGGATATAGCCAAACGTAAACAATTAGTACTGTTGATAATATTTTGTTATCACACTGCCTAAGTTATGAGTTTGGGTAAAATTCTAATGAAGTGACTCAATTTCTACTTTTTTGTGCGATTTAGATGTCAGTTCCTAGAGCCTAGAGAGGTATGCTTGTAGTAAATAAATTTAGGAAAATTTCGTTTGTTTTAGTCCACCATGTGTAAAATGAAGATAACTAAATTAGTGTTTGAACGAAAGTAAAGTTGAAGAAAGAGAGAAACGATTAATCAAAATAAAATATCTTAATTCGGGAAGGGCAAAGTAACCCATGTCAATGTCAAGATTAAATGTTTCTTCATTTACATTTTTATGCTGATTAGGAAATTTTCTAATGAGCTTGAGAGGAAAAATCTGGAAATTTAAACTCGAGATATTTCATTTCACGCAAATTGCTACGACATTTTTTTAGTAACATCGGCTGGATAGCTCGTTTTTAATAAAATGAATTATAAATCGCTATATTATGTGTCTAAACAGCGCCAGGGTTGGAAATGGGCCAGGTAGCGCAGATGACTTAGGAGCTGGAGGTCGGGGAATGATATCCTGATGTCATCTGCCACCCTGGTAGAAGGAGGTCGAGGTAGAAGCGCCGCGCGCCTACGCTTGATTAGAGTCCCAACTCGGAATGGGGTCATCTGCAAGTAGTAGATGACCCTGACACCTGGTTCACCGTCGACATATTGGTTCCTTGAAACGGCATGCGGTTTTATACCACAAGATGGTAGTATCCGAAGCCATTTCCACAAAAGAAAAATTCTTATGAACAATTTTTCTGTACTTTATACGAATACTTGATACGAAATACACCGGGTATCCCTTTCTAGAGTACACCTGGTTCCCCGACTACATATTAGTACCTGGAAACGACATGCGGGCTTCCGTCAGTTCATTTCTGAATTGACAACCAGCTGGTGGTATCCGAAGCGATTTTCAGACAAGAAAGAATCTTATAAACAGTAATTCTGTCCTTAGTTATACAGATTTCCATAATGAGGCCATAATATATGGCATTTTCAAATCAATTTCTGAAACAGTATTTGATGCAGAGCTTTGATATTTTTCTAATATATGTTATTTACATAAGGTAAGTCTAGACAACCGATATGTTGCCAGGTGATGCGGCCTGCTTAACAAAAAATATAATAAGAATACCTTTGCTAAGCATAATATTTGACCTTACTGAAGGAATGTCATAACCAAATTGCTGTTTGACATTGAATGTGAATAACAACGTAGTTTTGGATCAGATAATTTTGAAAAAAGCTTAGTCCTATCTAAATTGTTAATACTTCAGTTATGTAAATTTAGAAATTACTAGAAAAATACTCAAGACTCACAAATACTTATGATTATGGCAAAAAGAAAAAAACAATACGACATGGATAATAAGATCTGTAGAACTCGATGCCTCACTGAACTTTATTATGATAACTGTCATGATGTACTTTATATGTAGACCTGATTTTGTGTAATTTGACTAAAATAGCAGACGGTCAAAATAATACTCGTAGAATACTATGGTATTCTACAACATGTATGTCCGTGTGGTGACGGATTAAGTGTCCGTGTGGTGACGGATTAAGAATACAAGTGTCACCACCCCTATTCATTCCATGGGTGTCGTAAGAGGCGACTAAAGGAACAAAATAAGCAGCTAACATCACTGCCAAGAGAAGGAAAACTTGAAACAAACCCTTTACCAACCCGTCTGGCCAGCGTGGTATAGTAGGCCAAAACCTCCTTTCAAAGGAGAGGCCTATGTCCAGCAGTGGACTGTTAAAGGCTGTTGATGATGACTATGGTATTGAATTATAAAATAATAAAATCTCAATGGATACGTATTAAAACATATTAATACGTACTAGTCTAGTGGTTAGCATACGCTGATTAAGTTCCCGGGTCAGACCAACTGTTTGCATGATCTGAAAATATTTGTTTCGAAGTTTAGGTGTATTCTATGTATAATTTATATAGATATTTATAAAAAAAGTATATGAAAATGTATTTATATCAGTTGTCTGGTACAAGACTAGATGATGTTGTGTGTCAGACGTCCGAAATATTTATTATTTTCAATTAAATAAATCACCAATTTTCACATTCATTTGCATCGAGAGTTAAAATTTATATTTCAATGTTCTTTTTGATCAAAATAATTACAGATTTCATGTTGTGAATATAAAATTATTACTTAAATGTGTCAAATATACTCAGTTTGTGATATTTTAACTGGATATGCAATCACACAACATCATCTGGTCCCAAAGTAAGCAGAGCTTGTATTATGGGTACTAAACAACTGATATAAATACATAAACATACTTTTTTTGTAAATACATACATATTATACATAGAAAAACACCCAGACTCCGAAACAAATATTTGTGGATCACACAAATATTTGGTCTGACCCGGGAATCGAACCCGAGACCTCTTGATCAGCAGCCGCATACGCTAACCACCAGACCACCAATATGTGTTAATACGCATCAACGCTTTCCAAACGAATAGAATAATGGTTTACATAACGTACTCTGCCCAAGATCAGGTTAATCGACGCTTCTTGGTGGAGACCTTCGTTCAGCAGGGGACGGCGATAATTGGATATATTGTTTGTTGTATTGTTTCGAACATAGTCTTGTGGTAAATTACTATTAAATATTTCTGAATAAACCTTTAACAGAAACCATTTAGAATAATTAGACTTTAAACCATATACCTAAGTAGTACGCTATTACTAAGATAGATAAGCTTTTCCTAGACGTGCGTAAAAATAATGCGACTTGGTATTTCACCAGTAGTGATGAATAAAAACTAACTAGAACTGCCACGTTGGTCTAGTGGATGGCGTATGCGACTGCTAATCAAGAGGCCTCGGGTTCAAATCCCGGGTCGGGTCAAAAAGTGTTTTTAGGCTTTTCTTAGGAAATTCCTAATAGCGGCCCGGAGTTTGGAAGTTTGTGGTGATTCACAAAGCCGTACGTACCGACACGTAAACCGTCGGTCTCGGTTGTCATGAACATTTGTGGCAATCGTTATTGGGAAGCCAGTGCCCTCAAATTTACTGACAACTAGTTCAACCCTCGAATTTCAGTTCTCCCTTAGGGTTGCGCAGGTCCGATGCCAGTCGCTCCGTGGAAAAACTGAAACTCAGTTAAAACCGGTTGAACTAGTAGACGACCCCAAATAATATTGGGAATAAGGGTAGGAAGGAGAAGTGATGAATAAAAAGGGAGGAGAATATAGAAATATTGACAATATACTGTGATACGGGAGTTGCATGTGCCCAGGTCAGGTCATCAGGTGACTCGGCTAATCATTTGTTCCTTTCACCGTAAAAATTAATAATAGAGCCACGTTGATTTCAGCACGAACAATATTTACCTCACGAAAAAGAACCACTTAAAATGAAAACATTAATGCTGTCGTGTTTTGTTGGTGTGTACGAGACTGTAGGCCTGATGATGAAGAAGCATCTCACTTGGCCGCCCTAGTGTAGGTGGTAGCGTATGCAACTGCTGTGCTTGATGTCTCGGGTTCGATTCCGGATTGGGTCAGACCAAATGTTTGAGTGATTCACAAATATTTGTTTCAGAGTCTGGGTGTTAAGTATTTATTTACATTAAAAGTAAGATTAAGTATTAAATTTACATCACTTGTCCAGTGATTATTGAGCGGGTTCTTGAGCGAGGTATATAATAGGCGGGTTATATAAACAACACGTATATTGCCAACAGATGTCATCACAATTCGCTATTACGAGTATAATAGGCAAACGGGTAATCGTAGCTCGACCCCAATCATCAAAAAATTATCCTACTTACACTAACAATGTGAACGAAATTATATTGCGATCTAATTTAGCATCAACGCCATCTATCGAGGCAAGGGACAACAACATAATTATATTGTACCTATCTGAGTTCGATATCGAATACTAGTAACTCCAAGACTGAATGGCATTGTGTATAAGATGTCCGAAATATTATTTATTTACGATAGATCCCTCATAATACACCATTCACAATGAACATCGTGATAACTACTCTTTGATTCTATTCATGCTTTCCACCAAGCAGAGTACAGTCACTTTAGGAGCTTTAAATATAAATATGCAAAAAAAGCCATTATTCTTTTTTACATCATACGTCAAAACAGCTTCAATATCATAAAAGTCTTGAGCTTTAAAAAAACATTGCATTGTTCAATTATTTAAAGATACCCATGGAATATAATTAGCAAGGCCATATAAAATTTTGATGTTCCATAAAAAAGTTACAATGAACCAGGATATGACAAATGGCAGTTAAAATTTCGCTCTCTGCAATTAATCTTTCTTCAAGCACTTCTTGTACACACTGGTGTAAGATTTGGCAAACATGACGTATTTCTTCGTTATTCATTGCAAGCTGTTTGTTTTATTGTTACAAAGATCATTTTTAGACGAAAGAAAACCTTATGCAAATAAATCTAATCAAGCAAATAAAATTAATCTCTAGAACAATTGGAATTTGACAGGATTTTCACTGCCAGATAGTTGATAATTAGGAGTAACTTAAGCCAATAATTTTTTGGACAACATGGGGCAGAGCCATGTTGTTACCCATGGCTGTTATTGTATAGGTAAAAAAACACCGCAACGCTCAACTATTTTTTTACCATATAAACCTACAAAATAACTTTAATCTGCCTTATAGCAAGAATGAGTAGAATACAGGAGTAAAGGCCACCATCCTCATTGTGAGTGCATTTAATGCAGCATGGTGACCTACACTTGGTTGGCTTCAAAGCTTCCAATTTGTTTTTGGAACAATTTATTTTTAACTAGTTTGGAATATATACATATTATAGATATATAGATAAGAAACTATAAATAAGATAACTAGTTGGTGTATTCTCGTTACGACGACTCTATTATATCGTTGAGAAGAAGTTCATATAGCTTCTTTTTAAATGCAAAACGGTTTGTGGACACCCTGATTTCAAGAGGGAGCGAAATCCAGAGTAGAACTGCTTGGACGAAGAACGAAGAGTTCACAAAGTTGGAACTGTGGGAGATACATGAGAGAAGCAGATTGTTTTCTCACCGAAGATTTCTTTTGTGATTAGAGGACAACAAATGGGAGTAGGAAGAAAGGTAAGTGGGTGAGGATGGGGAGGTTAGAAATGAAAATAAACAGGTCAGAGCACAAAGATTGCGGCGCTGGGCAATCAATTCAGTTGGGAACGTTAAGCAGACATGTGGTCATACTTGCGAAGATTAAAAATGAACCGAATGCAGTTATTAAGATGGCGGTCTAGTTTGTTGAGGAGTTCTGCATTCAGGTCGAAATAACACACATCACCATAGTCGATTAACGGGATGATTAGGGGTTATTCTAGAATAGAAAATATCATCAAGAAAAAAAAAGCTTTGAGAGACAAAGGTAGTTTACCTACACGCCTCCTGTATTATTATTGTTATTTAGATTTCTAACAGTCGATATTTCATGAACCAAAAATACTTAAGATTGCCTAATACTTTTCTATCATCATAAAGGAATTCCATTTCAAATTGAAAAGGTTTGTAGTTAAATTCACTTAAATGTCGTCAACCATTTAAAATGAAAAGCGAATTTCACAAAATATTACTTGAATATCAGAGAGATAAATCTTTAATCACTGTTCCATTGGAGCGAAATTCGTCTTGTTATTTCCCATCAGTGATCAGCGCGGTAAATATAATTGATACTAAAAGAAATTACACAAATTTATTCGAGTTCAGTAACAAAATTTAAACAGGGAATTGCCTACACTTAAGTTAAAATTAGTAGAAGAAATCTTGGACACTCATTTTGGATTATGTAATGGGATGCAGTGCCCTTCGTGGGGTAATACTATAGCTTCGACGAAAGCTTATGTGGTTTTCGCTGTGAGTTTAGTACTAAACTTCAAACTTCTCCAGGTTTATGCTACAATTTAGAGAAGGTGATTATTTGAAGCAATGTAGCGGTAGATACTTATTCATCAAATGCCTCGTCTTCTTGTTTACTTTTCTATATCATTCAAAAATCTTTGGTTCACACATCATACTACTTTGGAGATTCTGTTTTTCAGAAAAACTTAAATAATATGCTACTTACTATAAATGTCCTTTTACATTATACCTTATTACGTGTCTATCCAAGGCTTATCAAACTCCAAGAGACATCTTAGATTCAAATCAGATCCCATTAAGTATATTATATTTACAGCAACCCTGATTTCAAATAGAGCTGTGCCACTTAGCAAGTCAACTAGAACAACAGTTACCCTTACTCTCAATCGACTTTCGGTACGTGAGTGGCATGGATATTGTATTACAGTCTACGCCTTGGTACACCAACATTATCTTGTAAACCATATAATGTATGAAAATATTTAGATCTGAAATATTTTGTAACGCAGCTCCGCAATTTTGGAAAAATATCAACTATTTTTTGTAAATTTGGTAACACTTTTATTTTTATCTTGAATTGTGAATTTCGCCCCTACCTGGATTAAATAATTATATGTAATATGAACACGATTATGTGTTCCGTGTTTCTCGATATAATTTGAGTTTATACTGCCTCTTTGGTCTAGTGGTTAGCGTATGCGACTGCTGATCAAGAGGTCTCGGGTTCGATTCCCGCGTCGGAACAAATATTATTTGTGTGATTTACAAATATTTGTTTCGGAGTCTGGGTGTTTTCTATGTATAATATGTATGTATTTACAAAAAAAAGTATGTTTATGTATTTATATCAGTTGTCTAGTACCCATAACACAAGCTCTGCTTAGCTTGGGACTAGATGATGTGTGTCAGATGTCCAAAATATTTATTTATTTATACTAAATGTTACGTATACGTGATCGTACTGATAAAAAATCCTTTTATCTTTGTGTGAACCACACAGTATTGCACACCGTATTGTTTAGTATGTAGGTGTTTAGTATTAGTATGTAGGCACAGGGCTTTCACAAGAATAAAAGAAAGACTGGTATTTGAAGAAAAATTCTAAGATTTCAAAAATAATATCTAGTCCAAAATATTAAAATATAAAAATTTAAAGTAAATTTACTTATCGACTAAAGCGTAGCTTACAATATTACTTTACAAAAAAAAATTGGAAATAAATAAATGTCCTATGCTAGTCATTCTTTGATACAATGTACCTCAAATAACATTGTAAAAACATAAAACAATCGACACTTAGAAAGTTCGGTAACTGTGATTAATGCAAGTTAAAGTTAAAACGAACCACCTATTAAAGAAACCATTAAAGTGGAAAATTTAAAGCCAAAATTAAGCCGCATTTGTCCTACATCAGATGTAGTTAGCAAAATTTTGTCATCGCATCTCAGTTTTTATTCAGCAATGTCTTTTCCATGATTAGAGATCACAACAAGGCACATGACTACACAGTAAAGCCTTATTATTTGTTTACAGAGAATGAAAGTAGACAATGAATTGAATTGCCAATTCGATATTTAAGTAATTTCATTGTCACGAGATACTTGACTCCTTGAAAAGGCTCTAGGGTTAAGTCTTTAATTTTTTATTGATTACAAAACCATGTCGAATTTTTTAATGGCAGATCGCCTACCTGACAGCAAATAATACCTACCTTTGTCTTTCTTAAATAATATTGTTTGGGGACGGCTACTGCTACTATTGCATTTTTCTATCTTAATTTATTTTATTAATTTAAAATGTTTATGATACTGTGATTGAAGGTAATTGCTTAAAATAAAAAACAACAAAACACTTGCTAACTCTTTGGGTAAAGTAAACAACTTTGTGCCACACAACAAATTTTTAAAATGACATGCTAATATATGGGTGTAAAGTGATGAGATCGCCACGTTGTCTGGTCTTTATATTTCATTTTGGAACATTATTTATTTATAGGTGTGAACTATGCTTAATTTTATAGACGGTCAAAATATTTTTCTGCAAAGTAAGGATAAACATAAAGTATCATAGTATTAAACGTTTTAAAAAAAACCGTATAATAAGTAAGTTATTTTGCTGTGAACTTTGATAGCAGTACTCGTATACGTGAAAGTATTGTGTCCCATAAAAATACTTATAAATACAAGTTGTCTACCATTTCTGCAATAAGATTGCAGGGTTTTGTCAATATGATAAATGCTAACAACTGACGGGGTGACTAGTCTTCGGACCTCCGCAACCCTAAGGGAGAAATGAAATCCAACGGTTGAACTAGTTGTCAGTAAATTTGAGGGCACTGACTTCCCAATATCGATTACCATAGATGTTCATGACAACCGGGACCGACGGCTTTACGTGCTGTCCGTGGTGCGGACGTGCATTACCGCCAAACTTCCAAACTCCGGGCTGCTATTAAAAATTTCCTTCGAAAAACCCAAAACCATTTTTGGGCCAGTCTCTCACAAAAGTTAGTTGTAATATATTTGAGATCAAGCGTCTACATTGCTCTTACATTTGTCAAATTAAGATATTATTATTATTATTTAGTGTACAAGAATGCATATAATTCTAATTTAAGTTCATCCTATGCCTATCAAATGAAAATTATAAAATGTAATGCATGAAATATGTAGAAAATATTATTGAGTTTCACCATTAATTAATTAAAAAAAAAAACAGTTTGAATCACTGGAAATGAAAGTGTTTTTTTTATGAAAATCAGCTTTTAATTTTAATAAGAACTTCTAACTATTTTCGTATTCCTGGGCTTTATAAGTTAAAATACACATTTCTTTACTCGGCATGTTGGTGCAAAATTTTCACTCGTGTATTAATAAAGTGACATAATGCCCTCCCATTTCCTAAATCACGCCCTCTTATCACCCAATTTATCTAAACCAGGCGCATCTACGTGCAAATCCGTACGAAATCACGTACAAAAGCGCGTATAAGCTCAAGTGTCCCGCTAGCGTGAAAGCAGCCTAACACGTTCGTTTTAAATTATCCTTTTTCCACATCCTTGCATTTTACCGAATCGTTTGATCCCTTCTAATTAATTAATTAGATACTGTTATAGACTCTTTGTTGCGCTTTTTTTTACTATTTTTCATTAAGGTTCTTGTCTCTTTTCAACCCATGCCTTACTAGAAAATTTTCATTTTCATTAAATAGCGTCAGAAAATTCCTTCGCTTCATCGCGTTCTCAAAAGACTGGCAGCTTTTCCACGTTGAATAATTGCTATTCAGTGCTAATTTTCTGAGCCAAAAAGACCAGCCACTTGATCACGAGAAACGTCAATCAATTGCTTCACTAGTTGTTTAAACATAGCATGATCCCTCGGATCCCCCGAACCAAGCGTTTCTACTTACTAATTGTTAATATTTACGCAGTTTTAGGCTTTCCATAGATGCAACTGCAACGCATACCAGTAGGTATACTCAGCTGTAGCTTGAAAGATAATAGGTGAAGTGAAGCAAACTTATACATTATACACACCTTATACTTAGGGCATAAAATATGTTTCTGAAAGCCTAGATTAATAGCTTAGAGAAATAAAATTGAATTTAGTAATCTATTAAATGAATCAATCAATCAACAACGTACAATGTGCCACTGCTGAGCGCGGGTCTCCTTTCAGGAGAGGGTTATGGCCATACTATTAAAATACATTAAAAAAATACAAAAATTGTTTGACATTTTGTTAAACACTTTCATCAACAGCCTTTAACAGTCCACTGCTGGATATAGGTTTCTCCTTTGAAAGGAGATTTTCCCCTACTATACCACGCTGGCCAGACGGGTTGGTAAAGGGTTTTTTCAAGTTTTCTTGAAACTTGAAACAAACCCTGTTAGCTGCTTATTTATTCCTTTAGTCGCCTCTTACGACACCCATGGAATGAATAGGGGTGGTGACACTTTGTATTCTTAATCCGTCACCACACGGACAACAAACACTTTATAAAAAAATAAATATTATAGATTTAAAATTTAAGCAGATTTTACTACTGTCACGAAGCTGAAATATTAAAGCTATAATAATTTTAAAATTCATTCACTCTGCCATCACACTATAGAGCGCTGCAATATTTTGGTAGCTTTTATCAGTGCGAATTTAATTTACGCTCATGTGCTACAATATCGGCTTTACCTCTTTCTGCTCAATCTAATTATCCCTCTAATTTTACTTTCGATCTATTCTAGCTTTTATTAGAGACAGTGACTGCGGCCAATTAACTATATTCAAGGCTTGTAATTGGATATGTGTGTGGTACTGTGGTTTGCGGTAAAGACTGTCTTTAGGTGTAATAGTCTCAAAGGTTTTCATATGAAAACTAGTGCTGTAGCGTAGTCAGTTTAATTTTTACTTTAAATATATAGGTACGAGTATATGAAACTCATTTTGATTGTCAATTAAAATCTAACAGTTGATGGTTACATCAAAAAATTCCCATTGAATAGCAATTTCCTAGACAACATATATTAATAATTCAGCAATGCTAAAAGATGCTTCGCACTGGAGTAATATGCATCTGTACTGAAACATAACAATCCAAAAAAATCCATTTAAAGAAAAAATATCATAGAATTATCTCTTTACACTATATTCTTAGGATTTACTATATTCCTCATTTATGTGACCCCACCTTTTAGTAACATCCTGTATAACATAATAACCGGTCATTCGATATGTGAATTTAGATATCATTCTACGTGTCAATATGTTGACCTAACCGGATAGTGGGCACGCACTCCGGATATGAAAGCCCGCCGGCTTCCTAGGAAAAATTGCAAGTTGTGCTATTAGAAAGTTTGGCCTATGTGTGCTGTCTTTCACTGTGAAATAAATAACTCACTCAAACTTCAATAGGTTGTGTAAATAACTAGATAAGTATTTGAAAGTTACATACTGAGATAATGAAGATGATCTATGTTGTGGAATTTCTGTAATAATTTGACGGTCTTTATTAATATTTCCCGCATTAGGAATATAAATTGTGAATCACACAAAGTGTTATCCTTCGTAGGATTTGAACCCACGACACTTGGCGCAGTAGGAGGCGGCGTGGTGACCGCTTAAGCCACTAGGCCAACCGTGCAGTCAAAATATATTTTTTTATCAAATATGTTTTTGTGATCCGCAAATATTTGTTTAAGAGTGGGTGTTTCCTATATATATTATGAATTTATTTCCAAAAAAAATTATTATGTAATTATATCACTTGTCTAGTACCCATACTACAAGCTCTGTTTAGTTTGGGACTAAATGGCGTTATGTGTAAGACGTCCAAAATATTTATTTATTTATTATATATTGAATATATTAAACTTGACACTAATACGGTTGCATAGTTTCCAACGCGAGGAAATTTAATATTAAAAAAAACTGCCAAGTGCGAGTCGGACTCGCCCATGAAGGGTTCCGTGGCAGCAAGTAACATCATTTATAAATTCTTATAATAGTGTATTGTTTGAATGAAAGGTAAATCGCGGTTTTCGATTTATGACGTATTAAAAAAAACTACCTACTAGATCTCGTTCAAACTAATTTTTGATGGTAGTTTACATGATAATGTACAACATATATATTTTTTGATTTTATCACTCTCTTAATTTAGAAGTTACAGGGGGGGGGGACACACATTTTTCCACTTTGGAAGTGTCTCTCGCGCAAACTATTCAGTTTAGAAAAAAATGATATTAGAAGCCTCAATATCATTTTTGAAGACCTATCCATAGATACCCCTAACACGTATGGGTTTGATGAAAAAAATTCTTTTGAGTTTCAGTTCCAAGTATGGGGACCCCCAAAACGTGTTGTTTTTTTTCTATTTTTATGTGAAAATTTTAATGCGGTTCACGGATTACATCTACTTACCAAGTTTCAACAGTATAGGTCTTATGGTTTCGGAAAAAAGTGGCTGTGACACACGGACGGACAGACAGACAGAGAGACATGACGAATCTATAAGGGTTCCGTTTTTTGCCATTTGGCTACGGAACCCTAAAAATCAGATATTCTCTCCTTCTCTTTTCAAACTGTAACAATTAAAAGAAAAATATTTTTAAATAAAATATTTAGCCTGAATTTCCAAAGAAAAAAGTAAGTCTTCCAACCCTGTTCATACCATCGTAGACTATTTCTGAAAAGTGCCTTTCCATTTTGTTCTCTAGTTGGATTTCATGAAAACTGCTTCTAAAACCGTTATACAGTTTCGAAAGTTTTAAAACAATTTTCTAACATTCAGCTTGGATAAAATTTCTTAGCTCCATGAAAAGATCTCACAAGTGGAAGACTTGTTTCAGTTAAAAATTCTTCGATGAAAATGTTTACACAAACTGAACGTATTATATCGATTGAAATAATATATCATCTACTGAGAGTTTTGACCTGTTTCATTGATTAAAGCGTATCCAAAGATATTCAAGTTAAAACACAATGGAAAAAGTTGCGAAATCACGTGACACATGACATCATCAGCAAAGAGGTTGTAACCTACGCACGAATATCATGCTGGGCAGACCAATTCGGTTCAAGTTCTCATTATAAATAACTAACTAATATCATCAACAACCCATTGCTAGGTTCGGGTCTCCGAATAAATAATTGTGAAATAACCAATTTTAACTTATGCTAAAGGTTTAATATTTTACTACCATGCAGCATCAACTTTTTTTAAAGATAGAAATTTGTATGAATTTAAAACGAAATTTCTAAATTCTTTCTTCTACCTAGCCTTTATTTCCTAGGTTATTTGAGGTCGGCTAGAATATGAACTTTGAAAAATGTAAATATTAATTACAATGAGCGGTGGTAGAATTTTATACTTAAAGTGTTAAACATTCAAAAATTCTTGAATAAAATTAAATGTTCGTCTTGAATGTCAGTGAACTTCAATCCTGGGAGTAAAATCTATAAATAGACTGAACTTGTAAACTCAAATTACGTAATTATGATGAAAACTAAGATATCAAAGCGTTATAAGGATCACAAGTTTGAAGGTATTGAAGCGATAACAGCTGAGACGGTAATGAACGATTATTGTTTATAGATTAAGGTACACTCCGATGAGCTAATTTGATGGAACTATTTAATACATGTATAAATGAGAAGTATCTGCGTTCGATCAAAAGTTAGTTTTTTCGAATTGATATACATGAGTTCAATCTTCGAATTTCAGTTCTCCCTTAGGGTTGCGGAGGTCCGATGCCAGTCGCTCCGTGGAAAAACTGAAATTCAGGTAAAACCGGTTGAACTAGTAGCCGACCCCAAATAAAATTGGGAATAATGGCTAGGAGGATTGATACACGAGGAAGAAGTTAAAATAATGGTGAACATGTAAATAATTTTGAAGGGAACCCACTTACCAAGAATTTAATTCGAGAGGAGATTGATAAAGTCAAATTAGTCAAGTCGGCCAAGATCTGCATTTACGTCAAACAACACACGTCATAAAATTAATTACATGGGTGTTTCTATCGTATGAACAACTTTCATCCATCAAATATCACATAAATACTTAACATCCATTAAGCCGTAAAAGTTTATAGATTTATGTCACTCTGCGTATTTAAATAGGTAGGTTACTACACCTTATATAATATTATAATATTTTGAAAGACTAAGTAGAACTACTTCTACAAATATGGTTAAAATAAATCTGATTTTTATAAGTATAGAAGATTTTCCTGGAATGAGATTATTTAATTTTAATAACGCTTGTGAAGAGAGAGAAGGAGTACAGAATATATCCTCCTCCTTGCGTCGTTATCCTCAATTCTGAGGGTCGTGACCCCTACTTATTAGTGTTCTGTGACCACTCACATTTCGCCATTTGTCGCGGTTTTGAGCTGTATGCAGGGCAGCATGGTTCGTACTGCTGAGGGAGGAACAAATTTGCTCTGCCCAGTGCAATGGGCTGTGGCCTCTGGGTCTTTTGCCCTCGATTCTGCCAGTAACCATCAATCTTTCGAAGTTATCAACGGCCCTCCTCGCAATATAGCCAAAACATCCGAGGACTCTAAGGAGACACGCGCTCTCGAATATCAAGCTTTCTGAGGACAGAGGCGTTGGTGCGGTGAGCTGTCCAAGGTATCCGCAGTAGCCTCCTCCAGCAACACATCACGAAAGCATCAATGCGCCTACAGAGTATATAATAACTGGCAAAAAATTGTTACAAACGTTCTAGAAAATCAGAAGCTGATGTAGGCAAATAATTTAAAGACATATGGATAGAAATTTTACCGCTCCAAGCGTTAACAGAAAGCTGAGGCTGGTAAAATTTTAAACTATCTAGTCGACGTGAATAGAATACAGAGAATTTGCAATTAGTATTCATTTAAGAGAGATTAAATAATGATAGGGCTTTTTGGCTCTAAAATCCAAAAGACAAATCTTGAATGCCAAGTTAGTATTACAAACAGAAAATTTGATTTGGAGACATTTGAGTTTCTTCTATTACTATTTACCATATGCTTCCAATGTTGAAGTTACCTTTGTTGTTGTTTATTCCGGCACAAATATGTATCTTGTTTAATAACAACAAAGTACATTTTCAGATGGCAAAGTCTTAGAAACAACAAACCCTTGTAAATTTCTTGAAGCGGTGTTTGCTATGTTACTATTACAGTTGTTATAATCTTTAGCTGTATAGTAATAAAGTTAAGTATCGTTTGAATATTTTTATAGTTTACTTTGTATAATTGGTCAAAGTTTCTCAATAATGAAGTCACAAGTAGAGAGTAAGCAATCTCGATGCACTGTTTAGTTTGTGATTTAGTAAAGTAAATTTGTTTATTACTGTTCACTGCTACAAACTGTATAACATCTGTACAACAATACTATATTGTTTATGATCTGTTTATGAATGAGATTCGTTCTTTTCAGCGTAATTCTCACATTCTGTGTAACTATAAATCGGCCAAGGGAATGTCAGGCCACGCACAGGAAATCGTATCCAATAGATGATTGTTATGTTTAATTATTAATGCGTTAATTTTGTAGGACGTTTTTCAAGGAAGCGCATTTTACAAGTTCAGCCTCTATAACTCCTGAACTAACAAAGTCAAATAATCCGTTATAGTTTTCCTTTAAAGTTCATTATATGGACCACCAACACAAATTTATCCAGATGTTTAGAGCCTGCCGTTTAGCTTTTTTTTGTTTAAGCCTACCAAAGTGACTCTGCCTTATGAAATGCATGAGTAGAATAATAAGAATTGTTCATACAACGCAGCATGGTGATCCACACGATGGTGGCTTAGTGGGATGTTCCTCCATCATTCTATATATGCAATCATATATGTAAAATGATCCTCTGATCTCACACTCACAAACGAAAGGCGATAGCAAGAATGTTGCCATTTTAGGTAAGTCTTTTGTGTGAGGGTAGTACTGCACCGGTTGAGCTGGTCTATTCGTGCTGAAATTAGCGTGACTCTACTACCTATTCTACCTATATACTAAAAAGGATTTCCTTATGAGCAAAAAGAGTAACAAAGTTATATTCAGTTTGGGACGAAAAAGTAGTGATTATAGATAGATTCCTTGACTTTTAAAATATCCCAAAAATATGACTAAACACTTACAAGTTGAGGTTAAACAGTGATATAACACACGGTATCACATTCACAGGATTATACTTCAAAGCGAGCTGCATAAACATTAAATCTCATAGAATTGTAGATGCTGGTACTGTTACAATATTATATTATGTTAGAATATTATATTTTATTCATGTTCAGTGCATGTACTGTATTTACATAAAAACAAAGTCGTGTCAACTACACCATTTATAACTCAAGGGCTGAACTAAATAGTTACTATATTTTTATTGGGTTTATATTTTTCCTTAATAGGCTGATAAGTATTAAAAAGTTTATTTTTATTTTAGCCTAGTAAAGTCTGATGGAAAGCATAAATGGAATCCAGAAGTAATGGTTAACATCCCCATTGTGAACTCGGGCAATGAAGCACTGTGACCCTAGAGATATATATGCATCATTCTCCCGGTCTCCAGAAACCGGAAATTGATATGTTTTATTTCAGCTTATTGCTGGATATAGGCCTCCACATCGAAAGCCACTCTTTGAGCAGTTTTGAGTCCCATCAAGCTCCTGCCATCCTAATAAAAATCACTGACTATTCAAAATGAATTTAATTTTGCACGAGGGTACTCTGTGATTGTACGGCTCATTTTAGTACCCGATACTCATTATTCTTTTAAACAAACTAGAGACCACCATCCTCAGATACATATATAGTTATTTCCTACCCATCGACTGAACGGATTATATCTCTTCTCATCCCTTACCACGATCATTTTTTAAATTTATAAATATACATATTTATACTGATATACATATGTAAAATAAATGTTTCTTTTTCACGTTCTCTTTATTGATGTATGTTACATATATTATTATTTTTTGCCAGTATCTGTAGACGAGTAAAATACATAGATAAATAGATAGATAAAACTTTATTTGCGTACCATCTTACAGAGTTACTTGAAAGAACACAATAAAACAAATATCTAGTGTATAAGGGGCAGCCTAATTGCCAAAAGCAATCTCTTCCAGGCAACTTATTAAAACATTCAGTTTTACTAAGTTATATTTAAATAACATACTGACTTTGAATACTTAACGCGTGTATTTCGGATAAAAGTAGTCTATGTAAGGACTGCTTCTCGATTGTACATACTTCCTGAAAAATATTGTATGTTCACAATTATTGTAATGTTTTATTGTAGTAGTATGTCTTAATTACTGTGTATATCTATTCATCCAACCTTGCCATTCGAAGTTATAACATATTTTGATTCTTGAGAAAGGTCTGAAGAATCAAAATATCTTTAAGTCATTTTTGTTCTGAACGGTTCAGCGGGTTAACCGTGAAAGCATAAAAGACAATAACCTTAAACTAAAATAATAAACATACAATATTTTTCATGAAATTGGCACAATTAACGAGAAACAGTAGTAACACAGTTTCCGGGAGGAAATAAAGTGAAGCACATGTAGTTTACTGATCGCCACGCAACTATAAGCAGGGGTGTCATCTGTAGAACGTTTGTAAAATTGGTACCAATTCCAGGGTCCACGTTTTAGATAATAGTAAATGATTATTGAAAAGAATATCGTGAGCAGATACATATTTAAGTTGGATAAAAATTCATGGGGGGAAAAATTGCCATAGTCACCACGCTTAGCAGGCGGGTTGGGGACCGTAGTGGCGAGAATCATTTCTCTAGTCGTTTGAGGAGGCTGGCTGGCGGCAGATGGATGCGGACTGCCCAAGACCGGGAAATTTTTACGTTCCTTGGGAGAGACCTTCATCCAGCAGTGGACGGCGATAGGCACTACTAAACATTTATACACATTTTTTCATTATACACATTTCAGAATCGATTAAATCCCCAAATCATACTCTACCCAAAGTCAAGCAATTATACTAATCTGTATAAATAAATAAAATTAAAGTGGATGTTTATACTACTACTACTTATATTATGTATTAGCTTTCGCCCGCGGTTCCGCCCGCGTGTATGTGGTTATCGAGGTAAGAAGTAGCCTTTGTCCTTTCTCAAGTTCAGTTCTATCTTTATACCAAATTTCATCAAAATCGATTGAGTGGTTTAGGCGTGAAAGCGTAACAGACAGACAGACAGAATATTAGTAGGGATATACTGTTTTTAGTATTTTGTGACTTTTACACACACTCATGTTTTTTTGCTGTTAACACATGAAACATGATCCACGAGCGGGTTAAGCGAGCGATATAATCTGTTCGAAACGTCGGAAATTAAAGTATCGTAACCTTTTTAATTTTATCGCAAATTCAAAACTTGAGTACTTCAGTATGTAATATGAAATAAACAGTTTTTTTTACTAAATGCATATTAAAGTATATACGGTACTAACATCACAAAAGCCAAATTATTTTGGTCTGTCTGTTAATTCCGGCTAATCTCTTGAACGGCTGTACCGATTTTAATAGGGCTTTCTCTGTTAGAAAGCTGATGACCAAGAAAGTAACTTAGGCATTTTTTAAATACTTACTTTTACAACAACAAACGCGGGTAAAACCGCGGGACTGAGCTGGTTTATAATATAATCAGTGAAGCCAATTCGCTCAAAAAACTTTCAGTTGTACTTGAGCACATTTTATTTGCATTGTACAACACATTGTGGAAAAGTGTAAGAGTTCAAGGAGACTTCAGAAAAACAAAAAAGAACGAAAGACTATCAGGTATCATCACATGTCACAAACTCTTTAGATGACTTAAGCCTAAGATCTAACCGAAAACCAATAACATACGTTGAAAGGGTAGACAATTACCTAATCCCTACTCTTCTAAACAAATGATTTTTGAATGAATGATTTATATTGAAAAACATGTTTTGCACTGCTGGATATAGGCCTCTCCTTAGAAAGGAGGTTTTGGCCTACTATACCACGCTGGCCAGACGGGTTGGTATAGGGTTGGTTTCAAGTTTTCCTTCTCTTGGCAGTTGTTAGCTGCTTATTTTGTTCCTTTAGTCGCCTCTTACAACACCCATGGAATGAATAGGGATGGTGACACTTTGTATTCCTAATTCGTCACCACACGGTGACTACTATATTTTTCATTTTGAGGCAAGCTTTGTACACAGGCTTCTTAGGATAGCTTAAATATATGAACTTTAGCTAGATGATACCATAAAGCTAAGATCAGCTAAAGCTAAAAATTTCTCTACTCAACTCAAAAACACAGAGCATAAACTGTTCAGCTCAGATACATTAAAATTTTGTCAATTTTAAAATAGAAATAACTAAAATAGCTAGTTGGATATAATTTAGAATAACCATTTTCTTAATGCTATTAAGAATTTTTGAGACTATTTGGAAAATGATCTTTATTTATTTATTTATTTATTTAAACTTAATGCACATATCGTACAAAGGCGGACTTAATGCCATGAGGCATTCTCTACCAGTCAACCTTAGGTTAATGTACTCATTTTAAGTTAACTTAAAAGTATTCTAACTAATGTAACAGCTGTATTAGAATCTTAAGTGTCATTGCGGGGGTCATCGACACTGTTGCAAGTTAATGACTGTCATTTAGAAAACTCATTATATCATTTTTTTGTTTATCTTTAATGATAACTAAAGACTAAGAAAATAATGAAAACGAAAACTTTATGCACTGTTGCATAGCTTTATATATTTTCAGCGGATTTAATGCCTTAGATATTTTCTTCTTTATTAGTTTATAGACTTAATTATTTGTTTCAAAATTACATTTTATTTCATTGGAATTTACCGTATTTATTTTGTTCAATCTTTTTAAATAGCAGTATAGAGAGATGAACTTCTTAGCATTCCATGCATTCACCGTGCGGGTGCCGGGTCCATCGCGTGGCAGAGGGAGAAACCCATAGCAGTTCCTAGGACTTGTGACCTAGGCGTAGGTTTAAGGAGGTCCACTTTGATATGCGCATGAACGCTCACCTTCACTGTTCGAGTTGCCCGCCCTGCCTAGCCAAATTTGGTGGGAACCTGTTAGTGCAGCCTTAGATACTCGTTCTGAAATAGAACTTACTGCAGTTCTTGATAAGCCAAGGTCTTTTAGTAGGTTATAGAGAGATTTTGCTGGTATACCTCTCGCTCCTACTTCTACCGCGTATAAATGAATGACATAGCCATTTTTGTTTAGGTCATTTGTTAGATCGTAGTATTTATTTAATTTTATTGCGTGGTCTTTAGAAATGTTAGTTTCCCACGGTACAGTAAGCTCTACTACTATTATATGTTTAATGTGTCTAGAAAAGAGGAATATGTCAGGTCTGTATGTCGAAACACCAACATCCTCTGGGATTTTATAGTGCTTATCATTTGCTTATTATTTTTACTTCAAACTGACTATAAAATTATAACAAGAATAACATTGTACATTCATCAAATAAATACTGCACATTTTACACTGAAAATATTTTACAAAGTCAACACAACGGGCGAGGAAGTCACACTGGCGAGATAAAGTCAAACCCGACGTTATCCACCGTCTATATGACAATAACGATTGTTTTGATGTGAGTGTGAGCCAACTATACGTACTTATGAAAGGGTTTGATTTCCGAGAGATTGTGAAGGGTAAAGAGGAGCATTTCCTATTTGAATCAGATATTGGCTAGGAAATGATCTCCCACCTAATAAAGTTAAAGAAAATACACCGCCTATTACTCTGGAAACTGGATAATTAATCTTGGGTTTCTTTAGAATCATACAATGAGCAACATATGAGTTTCTGAAATAATTGTTAAAGTTAAACTGGGTTGTCCATGTGACATGTCTTCAGAGAGACTGATGGTCACTAGCGCCGAAATGTGTTAGACAGCAGACGGCATTTGTCTTATGTTGAAGCCTACCAAAGTGACTCTACTCAGCATAATGGAAAGCATGAGTACAATTCAGGAGTAGGGGCACATAATACATATTGGCACCAGTACAGAAGACTCACTCCTAAAAGTAAATTAAAGAAATAATGACCCTTGGTGTCAATACATTAAGTTCAATTCAGATTGCACAGCGCCGAAGCACCTACTATTATATTACCTACAATTGCATCTCTTTCTATCGTGTAACTTTTAACTGGTCTGACCTAATTAGGTATTTCTTCTTTTAAAAATAATTTTAATATAGGTATAATAACTGGTTTTCTCTAGCAATTTACTTTAGTGAAAAAATAACTGTAGGTACTTTTGTCAACAAATGACGTTTTAAATAATATCACATCGAAGTTTTTGTTCGCGTCGTATGTATTTACGTACGAAACGAACAGATTAATTCCTACCTAACACCTAAAATATTTTATTCAGACATCCGTAAATAGAACTGTATCTTTTACATAAATTAGAAGATCGAGGTTTGTCGAACCACCAACGAAAGACGACAGCATGAATGTTGTCATTTTAGGTTGGTCTTCTGTGTGAGGGTAGTACTGCCCCGGTCGAGCTGACTCATTCGTGCTGAAATCAGCGTGGCTCTACTACGCAAATAATTATATGTAGTGACACTTTGAACCGAGTGTGGCGACTTCCAAATACAGCGCATTCAAATAACGTACAACAGCGCCATCTACCAAAGAAACATTGAACTACGAAGAAATCACGTAACGATCTACACGGAGTAACTACTAATCCTGAATCGCGAAAGTGACATTCTCGCGCCGATTAAGCATATATATATACAACATCCCAACATCAACTGTTGGGCAGTGACCCGCCAGGCATGATCACCTCGCCTGGTCGGAGGATCCTCCCTTTGTGTTGGAAGAACACGACACCCGTTCCTCCACATGAACAATGTCTGAATGGCCAAGATTGGGATAATTAGTGCTTTACGGGGAAGGTTTTGTTTAGCAATGGATAGCAGTAGGCTGATGATGATGATAATATATTCGTGCAATTCAATAATATAGGCAAATAAATATAGGCAACCACCTACTTATATTTGGTCATTGTTGTTAAGTAAATCTTCTTCAAAACATATTAAAATAATTACCGAGCTTAACTTTTTGAAGATTTCCAATATAAATTTACAAAGAAATTCTGGTTTTGATCTAAAATTAAACATCAATTGAAGTTCCGGAGAAAATCGTAAGTCACTCAGTTATTTGATAGAGAGAAAAATGAAGTTGTAGCTTAAATGGAAGTAATATCCGTTGGTTTTGTGCAAAAGTTGAGGCAATTGACAATTTCAGATTCCCCAGTAAACAACTTCAACTAATACAAAATTCTCATACATTTACTGATTTTGGCTAGAATGTCAACCAAAAATAAGTGAAGTTAAATCTAGCCATTGTTGACTTACTTTTGCTGTGAACCCAATTGGTATGATGGACGTGGGTCCTTAAAATAGCTCCACGAGTAGACCTTCAACCCACATTGAACATAAATTCAATACCTCCCTTGCCCCTGATATATATATTTATCGTGTGTTATATGTGACGCAAGTGATAGCTAGAGACGGCAGGTTGAATCACGTAAAAGCAATAAGGCCTTACTACCACTTTGATTCAATCTCCAAGTCACAATATTTCTATTTACAGAGCAAATATTGCATCTAACAGTAATTCTATTACTACATTATAATTATTAATCTTAATGTTATTGGATAATTAAGTTTGTTTATTATTTAATTACAAATTGATTAGATTTGAATAAAATTTTGAAATCGAAGTTTCTGGGCGTCAAGTTGATTTCAGACGTAAATGTGTAATAAGACATTTTACGAGTACATATTAATCATTGAACTATTAATCATTGAAACTGTAGTATATCCTTTTATATTTTCGGCTCACAGACGCACACGCCCACTCGCTATCGTTGTTAATGGTCGACAAAACTGTTAACGACGATAGCGAAATAATAACAAAATAATTACTTTTAATCGCGTACGTGACGCGTATTGCTCTTGAAAATACTTTAGTGAATACAAAAACGTATTAGTGACTTTCTCTAATATTTGTTTAATTTTCTAAAGGCTTTCACAATATTTTGACAGGTTCATGTTTTCGCACAGTAAAAATAACTTTTCAACAGTAACATAAGCTGTCTGTAATTTTATTGAAATGTGTATAACTTTTATCATAATTGATTGTATACATTGTGATTGAAAAAGCATTAAAATAATGTGAATGTTGATTCAAACTTACATACACGGTCCTACTCAGGTCTTTAATGATATTAAAATGTAATGAATATTTATATATGATTATAATCCTTCTGAAATAACTTAGTTAATATAATTAAAGTTAAAATATTCAAGAGAAAACTTGAAATGAATTACCATCAAAAATATTGTTATTTTTATACTTTAATCTCTTCTAATACAATAACGAAAAACGAAACTTAGTCAATTTTGTTTTATTTTAAAACACAAAACCATTTTCTATACCCTCCTTGATTTTCTGCAATAAAATAGTTACTAAATTAATTCATAAAACTCAGTTATGAACAAGTTCTTGGTAAGTTCAGTAATGAATTTAGAACTATGTTCATTACGAAAATAATTGGTACTTTTGCCCTTAGAGGACGAAGCACTAGATAAGATATGATGCTGCACTATCACGCTCCACCTTTCCTAGAGAAATTCAGTAACAGTAAACTTCGACATTTCTTATTTAGATATAAGTACTAAAAACAAACCCTGGGACATAATAGTATGTAAACATACCACATTAGACATTACGCAAACATGTTTGAGTGAAAATTTTTGAACTGTTTTTATCTTAAATACACATGTGCATCTGTATAGTATATATTATAATATATTTAACAAAAGTATATATTATAATATACTAGCCGCGCCCCGCGGTATTACCCACGTATTTTCAGGATAAAATGTAGCCTACATATGTGATTATCCAGAATTAATTTTTAAATTAGCCATTTACAAACTATCATTATGGTTGCTATGCAAGTGTGTTATGCAT
The DNA here is from genome assembly GCA_932526445.1 of Phragmatobia fuliginosa. Taxonomy (NCBI): domain Eukaryota; kingdom Metazoa; phylum Arthropoda; class Insecta; order Lepidoptera; family Erebidae; genus Phragmatobia; species Phragmatobia fuliginosa. The sequence continues at coordinate 18,182,962 of OW052072.1, read as the reverse complement.
AGCAACCTGTGAAGTTTTGACAGGAGATAAACAGTGATACATTTTGACATTGAGCATCATCTACGATTTATGTATTTTTATAATCACCTAGCTTTCTCCCGTGTATCTCGATTATTGCAGTTAAAAGTAGCCTATGTGTTATTCTGATATATAAGCTATATCACTGTAAAGTTTCATCCGAATCCACATCGTGACCAGCCTGCCCATCGTAACTATGAGCATAGAAAAATACACACATACAAAAAAGTGTTTGGAAGTGAAAAGAAAAATATTTTTTGCTGTGTCCGCTCCATCATGTTATACAAATATTAAATTGGATACGATACATTATAATTACACCGAAACATGAAACTAATTCAGCTGGGCATCTAGTCCCATTAGTGTAAAAGCTTGGAAGAAAAGCTTAGAATACTAGCATACAAATTTGTGGTGACATTGACAGGTGTGGGTATAATCGTTAGCATTTGACACTGCCCACTAATATTTCTCAGGGTTTTTTTATAATTTAGCCTACCAAAGTCACTCTACTCTGCCTGATGGAAAGCATGAGTAGAATCCAGGAGTAGGGGCCACCATGCTCATTGTGAGTGTAGATGTAGTTCATGATCTAGTTCATGACAACCGGACAGACGTGCTCTAGGAGGCATTTATGTGAAACACTGCCTAACTTTGATGCACCAGACTCTTATTAATAAATTAGCATCCTCTCCAAATCGGACGAGACCTCCGTAACAAGTCTCGTCCGATTTGTCCAACTAGGATTTCGCGTTCAGACACCCAAGCGGGGCAGTCCTCTGGCGTGTGCTGGGCGGAGTCCCTGTCGGCTGCGCAGTGGTGGCATTGTGTCTCTCCTCGCATCCGATCCTATTCAGATACTCACCGAAGCAACCATGCCCGATAAGTATCTGCGTAATTCTTCACGATACTACTCCATTTATAGTCTCGTTCAAATGATGTCACACAACGTGAAGTTTGGTACAGACATCATCGGCGTACTATAACATTCTTTCATTCCTTTCAATATATTAATCAATACAAAATACTATTATCACATCGGGGCTGAGTACTGTTCTTCAAAATCCAACAAAACTAAACGCCGTGTTAGCTTTAACTTCAAACCTAATAATACTACGATAATAACTCATAGACACTTTGGAAATACGAATTCTTTATAAAGTAAGGCGCCTTTTCAGAATCGTATAAAATCCAGGAGAAGTTCTGGACAGTTATTATCAAGTAAAACTAATATAAGCGCTTCCAATGAAATTCAATTCACGCATTGAGGGTGCAGAGAAAAAAAAATTGAAAGAGAAAAACTGGTAAATCATGTACGATATTAGCCATAAATCAGCGATTATCCTTAGACGCTGGAAAAGGTGAGAGAACGTTGGGCCCTAAAAATCGCGGGAATTTAAATTTATTTGTAGTGTTAGCAATACTGTTATTACTGCTATTTTTCTGGTTTGCAAATTCATTTACAATCATCAAATTAGTATAACTAAATCGGTACTCTCTTAATCGTTATTATTCAGAAATTTTTATTTCATTGTCACCACACGATTTTCCGCTATTTTTAACCGAAACAATGTATGAATACATACACTCAGATTTAATGAACTGGATGATGACGATACAACGGGCTCAGATTTTGTCTTGTTTATATTAGCCTGCTGTAGTGAGTCTACTCTGCTTGATGGAAAGCAGGACTAAAATTTATAAGTAAGGATCACCATATTCATTGCGAATTCAGACAATGCAGCATTATGAGTTAGGCGGCTTATCAAGATGAGTCTGCATCATTGGGCTAGCACTCACAAAAGGAACAAAGCAAAACAAATGCTGTTATTTCGGGTTGGTTTTCTGTAAGCAGATAGTACCGTCTCAGTCGAGCCGGCACATTCGTCATGAAAACAGTGTGGGACTACTTATAAAAATAATAATGTGAAATATATATCTATGTTTAAAAGAAAAAGGAAATTCTATTATTAGAGGATAAACAAGGCAGGCTTCGCTTTGCAAGTAAAGGTACATATAAAGTAGTCATTTACTTTGTGCACCGATGGAAAAAGTATGTAGACAAAACAATAAGAAGAAATACTAGATATTCTGGTGCTGAAATTATCGTAATAAAATTCTCGTGTCACAGTTTTCGTTGCCATATTCCTCCGAAACGGCTTGACTGATCTTTATGAAACATATTCAGTAGGTCTGAGAATTGGCCAACATCTATTTTTGATACCTCTAAAACGCGAGCGGAGCTGCGGGCATCAGCTAGTCTAATATATAAAATTCTCGTATCACAATGTTCGTTCCCATACTCCTCCGAAACGGCTTGACCGATTCTTATGAATTTTTTTATGCACATTCAGTAGGTCTGAGAATCGGCCAACATCTATTTTTCATACCCCTAGGACGCGAACGGAACCGCGGGCAACAGCTAGTCTAATATATAAAATTCTCGTATCACAATGTTCGTTCCCATACTCCTCCGAAACGGCTTGACCGATTCTTATGAAATTTTTTATGCATATTCAGTAAGTCTGAGAATCGGCTACTATCTATATTTTATATCTCTTGGACGCGAGTGGAGCCACGGGTATCAGCTAATCTTATTTATAAAATTTTCGTGTCACAATGTTAGTTACCATACTCCTCCGAAACGGCTTTACCGATTTTCATGAAATTTTGTGTGCATGTCGAGTAGGTCTGAGAATTGGCCAAAATCTATTTTTGACACTCCTAGGACGCGAGCGGAGCCGCGGGCATCAGCTAGTAATATAAAAATGTTAAGTTTCCTGAAATTCTTTGCTTCCTTCTTTAATATAAGTATTAAAGGCGTTTGCTGCGGACGACGCCTTTAAAACGCTTGCGTTAAAGCTCCACACTTACATTAACGTTTTGTATGTCGGCCGCATACGAATAGTACACAAAAACAGATAAGCTTTGTATTTACGTGTCGACGTTTGGCTAAATACATTATCGTCGATGTACAACTTTTGTAATGGGCCTCTAACGTCTTTATGTTGATAAATTTTATTTATATACTCTCTTTGATATTTACTGTTAGTAGCGTTATTCAGAATTATGAAAATTACGACTAACGTTAGTATATTTGACAAAATGTATTCGGAGGTATACAGATACTACTTGCCGGTGCTGAGATGAGCCGGTCTAATTTGTCACCAGATATGTTGAAACGTAAGCATTTACACAATGATAAAAAAATATAATGTCTTAATATATTATATAATCATCTCAATCTCAAAGTTGAATCTTTACTCTCCTTAAAAATTAAATCAGATCACATAACATTACAAATCCTTATGAACATTATTTTAAATATTTAATCAATGAAAGGATGATTGACGATGATGATTATTGGGGTGAGGTTCGGGTTAGATTCCAGGGCCAGATCAAATTTTTGTCTGATTTTCATTGTATTTGTATCGTAGTTTGAGTATTTTCTATGTTATAATATGTAGGAATATTCTATCAAATAATCTAATCCAAATTTTTCTTCGTTTGAAACTAGATAGTGTTCTATCAGCAGTTCGAAATAATATATTTTTATAATTATAGTAGCTTTTACTATTAATGCGCCTCAACTTGCGGACGGCTTTACGTTGGCATATCGAATTAACTGTACCGTATGTCCACGAGCCCCCCTAGTTGAGTTGCAAATGATTGTGTTTTTTTGCGGTTTGCGGTTTTTCATTTTCCATTCTGTTTCTCTAATCTCTTGTTTCGTTAGTTAATATTTTGTTTTGGTCATTGACATTAGCCAATGAAACGAGAATTGAGAAATAGAATAAAGAAAGTTTCGAAAGAAAGTCTTTCAGTAGTAAAGTCGTCACAAAATAAGAAGCCCGTTTTGACATCTGTCATTTTCAATGTCTGATTTTTATCAAATTCATAATCCTATTTAATTACTATGTTACCCATACACTATCACCGCGTATCATAAATAAGCATCAAGTTTAACTTTATATTGAAAAAATTCCCTATAAAACACGAATTAATCGTTTATCAAAAAACATGAAGACAAATTTCAAAACGGGTTTCTTAGTTTGTGACGACTATAGTAGTAAAAAGTTGTAGTATCTAAGTACAAAATAATCAATAACATTTTAATGACCCAAGTACAGATTCCCAGTTGGTTCAGATTAAATAACTTTTAAACTACAATTAGACAAGTTATATAAAGTTGCATATAAGTTTGTTGGTTGACTGCTGAGTCCGTTTACAGCACCAATCGAACTGTAATTATATTTGAAACTGTGAAGGCTGACCAATTAAACTGTGTTTAGAAGCAAGATGATAGAAGCTGTCCCTAGATTTAGTACTTGTTTATCTTTATCAATATTGTGTAAAAAAAAAAAATACTCAGGTAAGTCACATTTCAACAGTAACGGTTAAATACATTCTTCAAACTTCTTCTATTTATTCGGTCTTATTTAAACACTGAAACACCTTGCCTATAAACACTTAAAACGTAAACTAAACTAGCTTTAACTTTGGTATTTTGGTAACTATGAAACATTGTTTTCTATACCTAATTATCTAGAAATTCAAATAAAATAATATTAGAATGTGTGCTAGGTACATAAAATCTATTCGAAGTCGGTACCAAGATCGATGTTTATGGTTAAGTTTAATCCACAACCGTTGTAATAGGGGGCGGATATACGACACTTGTAGAATACCTATTCCACTTGGCTAAGAAGTAAGTGGAACTACTTTATGTAAGTCCTAAGGGACAACCTACGGAAACTATAACTTTCAAATGTTTCGCCGGCTGATAAGATAAACTGATCATAAGCTACAAAAGAATCCTCCAAATCCAACTACTAACTGTTTAGGAATCATCTTCCATTATCGGCTAATCATCATAAGACCAGATGATGATGAAAACCAGATACAAATATTTCTATAGTTATAGGAAATGTATAAAACACATAGTCCGTCCCTACATTTAAGGGTTGTCCTCGATTTCCTTGGGGTTCCATCATCAGACGACGAAAATATCGATACACATACTTAAGAAAAGGAAGAATTGGGAACCTTCTTCTGTTATGACGACAATTTAAAATCAGATTTTGAAAATTGTAATGAACTGTGTGTTCATCATTTTGTACCAGTAATAAAATTAGTGTCATTACATTGATTAAAAATGAATAATTGTGTTTGAGGCATGACATGTTATGAGCGTTTTCGTGATTCGAAGGGCACGTTAAGCAGTCGGTTCTGGTTTTTATCATAAGATAACATTCGTGAAACTTAGTTGAAAGCTTTTAAGTGATTCAAAAACATCCAAGGGCAAGATTACGTAGCCACAACATGTCTTGAAAGTCCCCAATCCGCACTCGGACAGCGTGGGGACGTATGACCTTTATTGCCCTTTCCTGAGAAGAGAGCCGAGCCTATCATAGTAGATGATACATGTTTTGTAATCAAATCGTTTTGTGAATAAAACTGTATCTATTTAAAATATTTAGTTAAATGCTTCGCTAAAGCTCTGAGCATTTGCATACTAGTTTCAATATGCAAATATTCTTGAAATAAAGCATAATAAATGAAACAGTATTTTTGCAGTCTATAGATGTTAATCCTGCTTTTCTTAGAATCTTAATAATTTTAGTTTTTACTTTTATAGAATTTCTGGAATTTCATTAATGGAATATTAGTAGAGTAAATATTTAGTATTAGTATCTAAAGAATGTGGTTCATGCTGGTAACTATTTTTGTAGAATGAATTGAATTAGTACTACAATTTCTAGAATGGCTTTATAATCTAAGATTCCGAAACAATTATTTGTGGATCACAAAAATATTTAGTCTGACTCGGGAATCGAACCCTAGACCAACAAGGCAGTCAAATATTGTAAGGAGTAGGAATATTAAGACGAAGATAGTTTGATCCGTGCAAAATGTAACTACCCCCATAGCGAAGTTACAAACATTTTTCGTTTTCTGTTCTATTCTTTTTTCTATTTATCTTTTCTCTAATTTCATTGGCTAATATTTTGTTTTGATCACGTGACTGAGTGACATTAGCCAATGAAACATGATAATAGAATAGAAAACGAAAAACGTTTTGCAATTTGGCTAGGTCTGTGTTTATTTGCAAGATCGACCAATAACGATTGTGTTTTCCTAATGTTCTTGTGTTTATCAATAAATATGCCTGACTATTATAAATGAAGTATGTTTAAATCGTATTTTTTTGATCATCTATAATTACTGATATTCTATTGTTTAACTTAACTTAGATACATTGGACTATGCAGGACTATTCCTTCGTTGCGAATTTTTCGTTACTTTTATAATAATAATAATAAATATTTGGGACATTTTACTCACAACGCCCTCTGGCCCCCAAACTAAGCAGAGCTTGTATTATAGGTAACTAGAAAACTGATATAAATACATAAACATGTTTTTTTTTTTGTAAATACTTACATATTAAACATAGAAAACACCCAAACTCCGAAACAAATTTTTCGGATCACACAAACATTTGGTCCGACCCGGGAATCGAACCCTAGACCTCTTGATCAGCAGCCGCATACGCTAAGTAGAGCTAAGTTGTATGAATTGTATGGCATGAAACAATATAATTTTGACCATAAGTTTGTTCAATATGTTAAAAATTATTCCAAAGTATTTAAAAAGACTTGCGCTGCTGCCAAGTCTTTATATTTAAGTAAAAATATTAAACAAGCAGAGAATAAAATTAAAGCCACTTGGAACATGATTAATGCTGAATCTGGGCGGGTCAAGCCACGTGAACATGATTTTGAATTAAGTATTGGTGATATAACTGTAACTGACAATTTAGACCTGGCGCAAACATTTAATAATTTCTTTGCTGATTTACCTAAAAATGCAACCAGCTCCCTAAGATCATGTCCGGTTGATGCTCAATCACTTATGAGAAGCAGTGTGAAAGAGTGTACTGTACCATTCAGTTTTAATTTTATAAACCCCACTGACATAATAAAAATATTTAAGTCAATTAATTGCAAAAAGACAGCAGATTTATGGGGTATTTCTGTTAAATTAATTAATGGCATTATTATTAAGATAGCACCACATTTAGCAACAATATTTAATCGATGTGTTGATACCGGTGTGTTTCCTGATTTGATGAAACACAGTAAAGTAATTCCTTTGTTTAAAGCCGGTTCAAAAAGCGACCCTAGTAATTTTAGACCTATTTCTATTTTACCAGCTATTAGTAAAATCTTTGAAAAAGCCATACTAATGCAATTAGAAACACATTTCAATTCTAATAATCTACTGCATAGTGAACAATATGGATTCACAAAGGGTCGCTCAACAGTAGACGCAGGCTCTAAACTACTTAAACATATATATAGTGCCTGGGAAAACTCGCAGGACGCCATTGGTGTTTTCTGCGATCTCTCAAAAGCATTTGATTGTGTGATGCATGGTACACTTCTGCTGAAACTTAGGCATTATGGCATAACAGGTACAGCGCTTAATCTTGTTGCTTCTTATCTTAGTGAGCGAATACAGTATGTTGATATTAATGGAATAAGGTCCTCCGGATCACCAGTGAGTATGGGCGTGCCACAAGGCTCAATTCTGGGTCCTTTTTTATTTTTGGTGTATATAATCGATTTGCCATTTTTTACTAGTAAGTTATGCGATATTGTTCTATTTGCTGATGACACTTCTCTTATATTCAAAACCAATCGCAAAAACGATTACTCTGACGAAGTAAATAGGTCCCTCGCATTAGTCCTTGACTGGTTTACATCAAATAACTTGCTTTTGAATTCTAAAAAAACCAAATGTATTAAGTTTAGTTTGCCAAATGTAAGGAATATCAGTGCAAACCTAGTTTTAAACAATGAAGTTATTAATTTTGTTGATTCAACGGTTTTTTTGGGAATTACTTTAGATAGTAAGTTACAGTGGGGCGCCCAAATATCGTGTCTCGCAGGGAAACTCAGTTCTGCAGCGTATGCTGTCAGCAAAGTCAGACAGCTTACGGATGTGGAAACAGCAAGGCTAGTATATTTCGGTTATTTCCACAGCGTCATGTCGTATGGCATTCTGCTATGGGGCAAGGCAGCTGATATTCAAACAATTTTCATTCTCCAAAAACGTGCAGTGCGTGCGATTTACAAACTAGGTGCACGAGTTTCCCTTAGAGAAAAGTTTAAAGAGATAGGCATTATGACAGTTGCATCACAATATATATTTGCAAACATTATGTTTATAAAACAAAATATGCATTTATATCACAGGAATAGTGACGTTCACTCGGTGAACACGAGACATAAGCATAAATTAGTAGGTCAATATCATAGGCTACATAAAACGCATAATTCATTTATGGGTCTTTCCGTGCGATTTTTCAATAGGTTACCAGCTAGTGTTATGAGTCTATCAGTGGAAAAGTTTAAAAATGTAGTCAAAACTTATCTTATACGTAAAGGTTATTATACAGTTGACGAATTTTTAAATGATAAAGAAAAATGGATTTGACTATTTGCTCCTTATCATTTTATTCTACTCATGTGAATGTTGTTATCACATTGTTTAAGAGCATGATTTTACTTTTGTAAGTAAAGATTCTACGTGACGAATAAAGGCCATTCTTCTCTTTCTTTTGATCTTATAATTAATATTTTATATTTAATCTTTCGTTACCAGTAATTTGGCCAATATTTGAGCACATATAGTTTTTACCTTTGTTGTAAGTAGATGCTCCTACTATGTTGTACCCACTGAGGCTGTTGTTTTTTTTTTAAATTAGCTTAAGTTCTAATTTTTAATATAATTTGCATCAGTCCTCTAACATGGTGTATAGTATATTAGTGGCAGCACCTTACCCCCATATCAGGTTTATAAACATTAAAACTATGTAAACATTGGCGATTTGAAAGGAGTGGCCGCGAGTTTTTATTGCCATGTTCTTTTCTCCGGCTCTACCTATTGTTTGCGAACATGGCATAAATGTACATGTAGAATCTTGACCTGTCACAAGAGATGTATTGCATCCTAAGTGAATAAAGAATTTTGAATTTGAATTTGAATTTGAATTTGAATTTGAATTTGAATTTGAAAATGACCTTCAAAATGAAATGAAACCGATTACGAAGATACATTATCTCTTACACCATTGTTTTTGCATCATCAGAAAAAGCACTTTATCGAATGTACTAACAACAATTTTTTAACTTCTTCCATAACTTATATAGCCATTAAAAATAAAATACCGCCGTCATCAAAAGCGCGCACAAAATAGGGCCGTTTGAATGGCTCAAATCTAATCAATATTTTGAATTTAACTTTGAATAAAAATTTACTTGTTTCAATCCTATTCAAATATTCTTTTTATGTTTAAAAGACAAAAATGATCGATTTAAGAAATAAAAAAAACATGCATATTCACTATTGATATAAAACATCACCGAAATCTTCGTGCATTTAAAATTGTGTAATTCAAAAGTAGAATAAACCTAATAGAAATATAGAATAACCGCACATTTACTACTAATACTGATTCAAAAAGCAGCCCACATACATGATAACTGTTTGATCTTACTTATACAATAACTTATTAAGTCCCCTACTCTTGGCATCTTTATTAATCAGTAATATAAACGAAACAGCAAAAAGTGTGACAGCCAAAATAAACGTTTGCCGTGAGTTGCGAACACATGTGGTACTATTTGTTAGCATTTAGGCTGATATTACCTTTGTCCCTAACGGAGTGATAAAATTGTGAGGTGAAATTCATATGAGAACTGAACTGTCTTCCCCATTTTTCATCGATGCGGCTAAAATCGTTTTACCTAGCACGATCGATTGATGTGTATATAATTGAAATAAAATAATTATTATTAGTTAGTAAATAAGAATAATAACAAACGTAACTAATATCAACTATATACGTATCAAACAGAAGATTCTAGAATTGTTTTTTGTAGACATTTAGGTTTAGCAAGTGCATTTCATTACATTTAAACCGTGTTTTGACGGATTAAGAATACAGAGTGTCACCACCCATAATCAACCCGTGGGTGTCGTAAAAGGCGACTAAGGGATAAACTACGCAAGACAACATCTATGCAAAGAGAAGGAAAACTTGAAATCAACCCTATACCAACCCGTCCAGCCAGCGTGGTATAGTAGGCCAAAACCTCCTTTCTAAGAAGAGGCCTATGTCCAGCAGTGGACTGTTGAAGGCTGTTGATGATGATGATGATTTTAGTAACGGATCTATGGACTAGTGGTTAGCTTATGCGTCTGCTCTGATTGAAGTCTCGGGTTTGATTTCGTTGTTAGATCAAATCTTTATTTCGGAATATTGGTGTTTTCCATGTACATACAATATGTATGTATGTTTAATAAAACACACATTGATTGTGACAGTAATGACGTGTCAACGTCAAAATAAAATTATAGAACAAGTACTCGTAGTAGTAGCAGAAATACAATCCGATCAGTCAATACAAACTGCGCGATCCTTACCCACGTCAACAGAGCAGGTGTACTGTATTTGCTCATATTGTGTACGTAATGTACTTAGTGTTTGTGTTTTGATTACTCAGTCGGTTAGATAAATTATCGCTGTATAAAGTACATGCATTCTTGCTCTACTTAGTGATCTAGGGTCAGGGATTTAGTCTCTGGTGTGCTAACGTTATTTCAACCATTCCTACAACTGTAATCTAAATAATTTAAAAGGGCGATTATGAGAGTTCTCGTTTAGTGTTAAAGTTAAGGTGCCTGTAAAGACATTAGTGTCCATGTGGCTACCATCAGATGATCTATCTGCTTATTTGAGCCTATTACCGGTTTCTATTGTATAAAAAAACAAATAAAAAAAAAATTAACACATTTTTCAAATCATATATTTATATGAATAGTATCTCTTCCTTTCAGATCCAAAAATAGTGGTACCATACTTATTATGAGTGCAGATAATCCAGCACGGGACCAGCAATTAACAACCCATAATGTCCCACTACTGGGTTCGGGTCTCCTCTAAGGAGAGGGTTAAGGTCATACTTCCCTACGCAGGCCAAGTTGGGGACTGGCAAGACACGTTATGGCTACGTAATCTTGCCTTTGCATGTTTTAAACTGCCCAAAAACCTTCAACTAAGTTTCGCGACTGCTATCTTATGATAACTGCTTAATGTGACCTCCGAATCACGGAAACGCTCATAACATGTCATGTTACACACAGTCACCCATCTAGGTCTTACCGCGCCGTTGTTGCTTAACCTTAAAAATTCAAACTAGGGCAATACCCAGATGGCTACAAGTGTGGACAGGACCACATGGGTGACACCTGTGATTTTTATTAATGTGAAGATTACTCGACACAGTATAAACTGTCTCGAATTAATCCGCGTCCATATATATAACTGAAATAGTGGAAGTAGAAGTCAACAGAGGCAGCTTTGATTTATGATTGTATGATTTGAGTGGCCTTAGGTGATTGGAAACAATCACCTAAGGCCACTCAAATCATACAATCACCACGCCAATAACCAGCATCATACAAGACACTATCATCAAAGAAAGGATCTTCCATGAAAACGCAATAACGCAAACACATAATGTACAAATGTAGGTCATGAAAACAAGAAGCCAGATAATGTAGCCGAAATCTTGTTTAGCGTTGAAGTATACTACAATTTCCTTACCAAGTACTTTATTGTAAAATATGTTTGTAGTTGAAAGATGTCGTATCGGTTACCATTTTGGCAACAGTTCAATGTGGCTTACTTCAGTCCAACGATTTATTAGTTCTTGAGCCAAATATTGGCAGCTTGTTAATAGGTAAGATATATGTTTACATCTTGCAATGTTTATATATTACTGACAATAATCAGACAAATAAAATATTTTTCTATGTTTATTATATGTAATATAGAATCACCAACAGTAATAACAATATTCATACATTTTTATAAGTGCAATAAAGACTCCTTCCAATTGTTGAACTAGTTACAGGTGAATAAAGTATATTATTCAGTGACATTAAAGTAGAGATTATTATATAAATAGTTGTAAAATAAAACAGACACAAACCAAATGATTCAATTACAATACAAAACTCACAAAAACTATATTTTCGTATATTCTCATTAGCTGCAAGGCTTTGAGCGAGATAATTTATGTTAAGATAATATATAAAGTAAAAATTTGGTGCCTAACACAGTTCCCATTTTATTTTTTTATGACTTCAAGTTTGTCCCACTGACAGTTTACTCTTTCTCTCAGTACAGGAACAGTAACTTTTTCCTAGAAAATGATATTTTTCATGCAGAAAAAATCGTATTCTCTGTAGTCCATTTCTTTTATTGTAACCCAGACAGTGTCTTTGTAAAATTTTATGTCGCTCATTTAAGAATTCGCTTTCAAGAAAAAAAGTAAATCACATTTATCACTACCGCTAAAAATACGCATTAGAACTAAACGGTTTGGGTATTCTTTCCTGTGCCGAGCAGTTAATAACTGGAACTCACTACCAGCTCACGTGTTTTAAACCATCCATTATGATCCCGGGTCCTCTAACAGGGCCGTGAAAAAGCATCTCACTAAACCGCCATAGTGTGCGTCAGCATCGCCTTCACTCCTGGATTAAACCCATACTTTCCATCAGGCATAGTAGAGTTGTTGTGTTTTTAGTTAAATCTTTGACGTATAATAAACAGAACGGATTGATTTATATTTCTATCATATACATTACAAGAGCAGTAATCATTCGACTCAACCCACTTTAACAAGGTTGACTATCCACTATGACAATGTCCGTATCAATTTGAACCCAATAAAATGCGCCAAATTTACGGCCATAAACTACAGTTTCGACCGTTGCCATTCTCAACAAAGTTTCTGTGTCATTTGTTTTATTTGATAAATTGTAACCGGCGTTTTGAAAGCTACTCGTTTAATAGTTGGAATATTACTTTCTAGAATAAGAGGAATCATCGTTTATCGCATTAGGAGAAAAGATTATAGACTTTGCTTGTTTTCTCTGTTTTCTTAGTTATTCTATAATGAACAGAAATGAAATTTATACTTTATCTGGAAAGGCTTAGGAGACACACGAGAAGACGAATCACTTTTAGGTAAATCTAGCTAACTGTGACTAACTAAACCATGGACATCTTCAACTTAAAACTCTCAAGAGTATTGGGTACTTGTAGTTCCTTCTCCAGGATCAGAAGCTGTGATATTTAGACATCCAGTAGCGAAGTGAAGTCAGTCGATACTGTAGTACAACAATTGTACTACACGTATCTTCTGAGTCTCCTTGTGGCGACGGGTCAAGATTACAGAAGTGTCACTACCCATAAGCATTCATCCGACTAAGAGCTTAAGCTACGCAGGACAATATTTCTGCAAAGAGTAGAAACAAACTCTATAGCAAAATTTGTGGCCAGCGTAGTACAGTAGTCCAAAACCTTCTCCTACGGAAAAGTCCAGCAGTGAACTACCTATAGGGCTGTTACTGTGATGATGTAAATCTTCTTAGTGGCCAAAAGGGGTCAAAAATTCCGGCTTCTAAAAATATTGGTGAATGATATGTGCCAAAGCATGATGCTTCCGTGACGACTACCGCCATAGGTATTTCATTACTATTATCTTTCATCAACCACCGATAAAGTCTTACTCCTGGGCTCGGGTGTCCTCTCAGGAGAGGGTTAAGGCCATGCGTCACAACCTTGGCAAGGTGCGGTTTGGGGACTGGCAAGACACATAGTGGTTACATAAATCTTAACGTTGGATGTTTTAAAGCCCCCCGACGGCCTTTAACTAAGCTTATCGACTGTTATCTTATGATAACCACCTGAATCGACTTCATAACGTGACCTCCAAATCACAGAAACGCACATAACATATCAGGCCACAATCATCTAAAGCCACTTGGGTATGAGCGCTTCTACTACTACTCAAACTTGATCTTCCGAGCCTTTATTCCCAAGTTTTATTTGGGGTCGGCTACTAGTTCAACCGGTTTCACCTAAGGGACAACTGAAATTCGAAGATTGAACTAGTTGTCAGTATATTTGAGGTCATTGACATGTTCATGACAACCGGGACCGACGGCTACATACTCTGCGAGGCACGGGTGTGAATCACCGATAAAGTTCAAAACTCCGGTCAGCTATCAGGAATTTCCTAAGAAAATCTCAAAAACACTTTTTGGCCCGACCCGGGACTTGAACCACTAGAACTATCCCTTTTATCATTCATAATTTACATTATATAATAAGCCATTATTGTAAGTGTATTCACATCGCCCTAGTAGTTTATTAATTAATTACGTCTAATCTAGCCTACTTAGAATACCCGTATTACTGTAGAACTAAATTCTACTTATAATTTCAATCTCCGTGAAAATCCAGGCCGCCTTAAACGAGGTTGTGTACTAAAACAGTATTATTTTTTTATTCCTCGCTATCTTCATAATGTATTTTGAAACTTCTTAACCTGAGACTTTGTATGGAAATATTTTTATGTGTTTTCCGAACTTTTTTATTATGTTTACGAAACATTGACATGTCGAAAGCTGTGTTTGAGTTTACTTTTCCATAATGTTGTTGGCGCAGGAATACTTTTATGCTTTTAGGTTGGCTTTTAGATGGTTTAGGGTATATTTGGTTAACAATCTAATTCATAATTTATGTTTCAAAACACACTTGAGAGTTTCAAATTCGGGTCATATACTCAAATATTTCAAAAGGTTATGTTTATGCTTAAATTTTGTATGTTTAGAGTTAATATTTTGTATTGTATATAAATAGCAAATCTCATCTGAAAACTTCAATCTTTTGCAATGTATGTGTCGAGCATCTAACAACTGAAACTCACTGCCAGCTCACGTGTTTCCTTTCCCACTGTGATCCCGGGTTAATAGCATCAAAGGGATAAACTACGCAAGACAACTTCAATGCAAAAAGAAGGAAAACTTGAAACCAATCCTATACCAACCCGTCTGGCCAGCGTGGTATAGTAGGCCAATACCACCTTTCTAAGGAGAGGCCTATGTCCAGCAGTGGACTGTTAAAAGCCGTTGATGATGATGATGAATGGTAGTTTCGATATTCTAAAGCGTTTAATAGTCCTACAGTTCGTAAAAAACATATAAAAAAGAAACCACCTCATCTCCGCAAAGTCACACCAGGAACAAAATTAAATTCACGGCAGCAATATTTCATAAAGCTCGCCTGAAATATAGGGAGCATTAAAGCTTTCAATAGCTTAGTTAACATACTAAACTTGTATAACGAAGTGGTGAGATTATGTTTTATTCTCACAACAACGGAGAAATTGGTCCATAAATCACCCGCCGCTTAAACTCCCCGTGGAAAATATTATAATTAAAACAACGTCCAGGAAAACTTGGCCTTTCTTTGACGATTTGAGATTTTGATGCTGTGATGTAATTAATTTTGTAGATTGATTTAATTTTTGATGAACTGAAATAGTGACCAATTTGTAATCTACCTTCGATAAGTAAGATCAAAGGAGGTGTCCTGCGGGATTATTTTGTTTTCAATACATAGGTTAGGTTAGGTTTTCCCGGACGGTCAGGCGCTGGAGAAGTTCAGAAGGAGATCCCACCCTGGACTTCTCCTACTCCCAAACGGAGAAGCGCGGAGAGGGCACACTGTGTGGTTTTTAGTCGATTCAAGTCCGACACACCACCCCGCCGTAACCCCCGGTGGGGTGACGGTCCATGATGATATTCCACACATAAAAAAAATAAAAAATAAAAAGTTTTCCTGGGCGGTGTCCGCACTAAGTCTTAGCTATTGGACCATTGTTTTCAATATATATGCTTGGTTTATAATGATAATACAAATGGAGGCAACTCGAGAATATTGACACTAAAAAAATATTATCATCTTTGCTATCACTAAATATTATAAATAAAAAATAATCGACAAAGACGCTGGTGCTAGGGACGTACGGATAGACGAAACAAGTATTACCTACTTATTTTGCATTTGAACATGAATATGCAGACACCACAATTTTCATACCAATTTCAGGAACTTCATTCACACTGCATTGAGAACGACTAGTCATGTATGTTAAATTGTCATTCCAAATACTCTGTGAATTTAGTATCGTATACCGCTATTCTAATTAACTCAGCATGAGCAATGTTGTAATTGTTCTTCAATTTCTGCTAGTTTAACAGTATTCTCTTCTAGTCAAGTACAATGCACGTAAACGGAATGTTCTTGATGACATGACTACACTTAGACGTATTTAAATTGGTACATTGAATTCCAGGGCAAGCTTAAATTTCTAAGCATATAATTTGAGAAATTTTTGATAATACGTTTATCACAAAAGATTAATCTGAAATGACAGAATTTGTACTGTCGTATTTTGTTAGTGAGCGTGAGGCCGGAGAGCCGATTACGCATCTCACTAAAGGTGCGCGTCCGTTGGCCCGCGCCGGACGCACCGCACGCAACGGATTTTATTTTGCTTTGTATGATTATACATAGTGCTGCGTCCACTATCCGCGCCGCCCACGCCGAACGCCGGCATTTATGAGCAAGGCCATTACATTGCGTGCCGTGCGTGCGGTGCGTCCGGCGCGGGCCAATGGACGCGTACCTTAAGCCGCCACAGTAACGTTCACCATGATGCCTCGTCTATACTCACAATTAGGACGGTGATGATACTTTGCATTTTTTAATAAAAATGAACTGGCTATCAAAACTATTCAATAATCAAATTTTCGAAAATTGTCGTTTGATTATTTAATTATGATTGCTGAGTAGTTAGTAGTGCTACTTAGTAGTTGCGATAATTATATTTAAAGTAGAAAGTACATACTTAATTGAAGAAGTCTTGAATACCTATTTATAATTAATTTTACATTCCTGCACTTAAATTTAATGGATCTTCAATTGCACGCCACTTTTTTCAATCCTCGGCTTCAAGGATCTTCTTTTTCAGATTGAAGAAGCCTATGTCCAGTAGTTGACTACGATAGGCCAATGATGAAATGTAACCAAACCAAACCATTTTTTATTTTCAAATACACCATACAACGGCACTTTTGAAACGTCAAGTAGTCAGTCAGTAGTCAGTCGTGAAGCTAATTGTCTGTTCCAATTCGTAGATCCTATGGAGAAGAACAGACAAGAAACTCCATGGACACTCTTTTCCAACATTGTTTTTACAATTTTTAGTTACATTGTTTAAGGCAATTTATTAAATGTGAGGACAATATAACGATGCTGATAATTACACAGGTAGTGTCCAAAAATAATTAAACAACAAATAGAAGTTGTGAGCTCTAGTAATGAAACATTAAAAGATTAAAAATAGAGCTCATTAAAAATTTGTCATGATTTACCAAACAAGATATACAAAACAGGATATAGAGAGCAACTATGATATGATTCAAATAAGTTATTTCGGACTGATGTCCGGAATAGGAAGACCGCTTTCCGCGGCACCTTCACTGGCAGATATCGATATCATAAAACTTAACTCGTACTATTTTCATTATTAAAATTATAAGAGTAAGCAAAATCTCAATAAAATACAAAAGCTAACAAAAAAAATCTGCTCAAGGAGTACAAAATAAGATGTCAAAGTTTTGTATAATTTACAAATTAAGTACCTATAATTTGATGTAAATGTATTTATCACTTAAATCTAACCAAATTTGATATTTCACGTCGAACTGAAAGCAATTTTTTGCACATTCATTATTCATATCGAATATCGAAACGTGTGACTGGAATAAAAAATATCATTTTACAACTGAAAACAACTAGCTAAAAGCCAAAGCGTTGATTTAATAATTTTTAACTATTAAAATGGAAGTGCGCAGGGATTTTAAAATACATTTTTTACACAAAACTAGTAGTTCGATATAAAATGTGTGTAGCGGGTCGTTCGGCTCTCTACGATATGGTTAAACTGGACGATGGCTGGTGCATAGGTCATGATCGTGATACGGGCGCCACCAGTCAGGGCTGGTCATCTCACAACTTCCATATTATATTATTGTTTAATTATTTTTGGACACTACTATATACTATATGTATTTGTCCGATATGCAGTTATTTAATAGCAATTAGGAATTTAAATTCTGGATTTATTATATAGCTTGATTACGACTCAATCTGTGTGTATGACAAAGCCTTCCGATTTTGCTTTGTAATTATTTGAAAAACGTGTACTAGTTTAAATGAAATACCTGTATACGTGTTATGCTATAAAAACTACAGAAATAAGTTTAACACTAATGTGTTACAAATATGTTACAGAGAAATCTAAAAATGTTATCATATAAAGTCGTGTTATTGTATTTCTTTTTATATGTAAATAAGAAAGCAGAAGTAAATAAGATTTCAAATACTCTTTGTATAAATATTCCAAGAAGAGGTACTTGGACAGAATGCATTAAATAAATGGAGACAGGCAAATAAAAGTATATGTTCCAAGGGAAGCAATACTATATAATTGCCTCTACATCAATACTTTTATTTGTATTTAAGTCAACAAATGTGACTCGACTTTGCTTAATTTAAAATATTTTCGAACATCTGATACACACAACATCGTCTAGTCTCAAACTAAGCAGAGCTTGTATTATGGGTACTAAACAAATAATATAAATACATAAACATACTTTTTCTTTTGTAAATACATACATATTATAGAAACAAATATTTGTGGATCACACAAATATTTGGTCCGACCCGTTAATCGAACCCGAGAGTTCTTGATCAGCAGCCACATACGCTAACCACTAAACAGTCAAAAAGTAATGGAAAACCTGAGTAAATTAAAGATGTGTCATTATTCTCATTGTGTCTGCAGTCAATGCAGTATGGTGATACATGATCTGTGGGTGATACATACCACGGCGGTCTATTGAGATGCTTGTGCATTATTGGACCTCTGGTATCGCACTCAACAACTGAACACTATAGCACTAATGCTGTCATTTGAAATTGTTCTTCTATGTGAGAATAGTACAGTCCTGGTCAAGCCGACCAATTCGTGCAGATATCAGAGTCGCTCTTGTTGGTACTTATGTCGTACTGTGCTGAGTTCAAGTTTGTTTTTCTTTTAAACCGATTTCAAAAGTGCAGGAGTTTCTCGATTCGACAGTATTATTTTCCGATTTTTACATCAGCACTTTCGATTTGGGAACCATGAAAGCTGGTGCCTTCCATGTGAATTCATAATAAGAAAACCAGGATCTGATGATAGGATCCTTGAAAAATCGAGGGAACTCCACAAATATTATAGGCATAGCTGTCGCGATTCGGGTGCTTAGCATAGTTTTTCTTTGAAGTCGTTTTTTTTTTTGTTAAAACTATAGAAAGTATATTAGGTCCCGACATATATTGATTTATGTTGAATTATCTTGTATTACTACATATAAGTTTCTGAAATGGTTGTTTTGGATGTTTTATTAGAAGTTCTTTCAGATGGCCATAGCCGTTCGGATTATCATAGAGTGCAGAATACATGCCATAAAAGATGCTTATAGTAAATTAGAGCCAGTTTTATATTGTTAGAAGCGTAGAACAAACAGCTGTTGAGAATCTGTATAGATAAAATATATATTTTGGTTTGTTGATTAAAAAGCCGTGATAGCAGTTAGATCATCAGAAAATATGACATACAAACATATAAGTATATCAATGTTGAAACAAAACTAATATACCTAGTTAGTTTAAGTATACAAAGATTCCGTATCCAATTTGTTCAAGTATAGATACAAACAAAACAACTTCGTCGAATCTCGTAGACGCGAGCGATAATAATGTACCATCTATTTCATTGCCATTTTATCAACCATTACTTGTCCAATACCATTACAGCTATTATTGTTACGAACAAGCTTATCAAGGTAAATCAAATGTTAGTAGCACATGTAAATATCGTTAGAGAAAATCCACTCTCTAGTGCACTTATTTCGGCACCGGGAAAGTGTCGACTTCAATGTTCGTGATTCGACTGCGAATGGTGTTAAGGACCATTCGAATCTTTTTATTGGCTGAAGAGAATATCACCTGATAGGCTGATTTAGTTTATTTTATTACTGTTCCGAGTGCTGGAACGTGCAGTTATGATTGTAATTATGAGAATTGAATTGGTCGGTTAATGACGTAGAGTGTAATTGTTTTTTTTTTTTTGTTTAGATTTACTTTTAACTGTGAATTAGGAATTTCGCTGTCAGTTGTCAGTTACCGTCCAATTATAAATTTATTTAGATATTAACTAATATTGCTTACCCTTGTATGGATTTCAAATATAATAGATGGCAATATTAAACCCATCATCTACGAGTATTAAGCGCTTCTTTTAATTGTTTTGTACATAATTTGAAAACAAGTTTTTTAATTGAGTCTGGCAAATTAACTCTACTCTGCCTGATGGAAAGCACGTGTATAATCTAAGACTGTAGAAATACCCCGGTTGAGTCGGCCCTTTAAGGTGAAATCAGCGTGGCTATACTAATTTATAACATGCCTCATCTACTAATAAAAATTAGGAAAAAAACGCTTAACACGGTACTAAAATATATTTTTCTGAGTGGTCTCATAAATCTGTTCAAATAAGGCACTACAAATAAGGCAGATACAAAGATTAGATAGATAATAATTTCAAGCTTATAGTGATAAACTTATACAAGTAGCCACGAATAACATATTTTAAATA
Source organism: Phragmatobia fuliginosa (assembly GCA_932526445.1). Taxonomy (NCBI): domain Eukaryota; kingdom Metazoa; phylum Arthropoda; class Insecta; order Lepidoptera; family Erebidae; genus Phragmatobia; species Phragmatobia fuliginosa. The sequence continues at coordinate 18,162,248 of OW052072.1, read as the reverse complement.
AGGACAGTTACGCAAGTTTTAACTTTTTTTTAAAATTGCTGTTTTTTGATCCGATTGACAGCACGTGATATCTATAAATATGCTATCTAATCTAAGGCATTTGAATCTGCACGTACAATGAGATTATACATTGTATTCAGTACTTAATTGTGAGTTTAGGTATTTCACTTGTGTATTTTACTAACTTTACCAGCAACTTCGTTCGGGAGTTCAAGTTTAGCGTTAATGTCGATTTGTCTATAGTTATCCAAAACTATTATTAACTTACGTACTTAGCTTAATATAAAATTATGTACCTAACTTATCTTCCAAGTAACAATATTTTTCTCAGTATTAAAATAAATGTTGTTTTATTATATCATAATCATTTGAGTAACGAAACGAAAGGATCGCCCTTAAAAAGACGTAAATACTGAGTAGAAATACTCAAACATCATTTCGCATTGATACTCAAGAATAAATTGAGAATAGTTTCAAAAGGAAATTTAATGACTAATCTATTGAAAGTGTGACTGAACACTGACTAAGCTCCAAGTGCAGGCCAGGCTGCATCGAAACTTTATTACCATAACATTGTTCCAACAAACTAAAATAAACATTGAATACTAGCCAATTGCTTTAATAAATTTAAATGTTATTATTAGTTACCGTCTACGCAGCAGCTGCAATAATATGATTCTTCATTCATATTTTAAGCATAAAAACGTTCATGTGTAAATCAAACTTTTGAATGTTTAATGAATAAAATTATTGAATTTTGAATAGCAAGAAAGCTCTTTCAATGCTTTACAATTTACTCCGAAGAAATTCGTGATCAATCGAACGCATTTAAAAGTATTAGAAGGTAGTATATTCAAAAGTTTTCGTGTTTGTTTTCAATATATAAGTAAATAAATATTTTTCGTCATCTAGTCCCAAATTAAGCAGAGCTTGTGTTATGAGTACTAGACAACTGATATAAATACATAAACATACTTTTTTATGTAAATACACACATATTATACGTATATTGTGGATCACACAAATATTTGTGGTCCAACCCGGGAATTGAACCCGAGACCTCTTGATCAGCAGCCGCATACGACAACCACTAGACCAACAAGGCAGTATGGTTATCAGGAGTCTGATTAACATAGTACATACTCTGCGTAGTTAGTAATTTCTCCAAAACTTCAACGACTGCTTCACTCATCATGAGGATGATGGTCACCCCCACTCCTGGATTCCCTTCATGCTTTCCATCAGGCAGAGTAGAGTCACTTCGGTTGGCTTAAATATAAAAAGGCGACTGCAGGTAGTTTAACTTTTAGAATATTGTTTGTTAAGTTCTGTTTTAGTTTTCTGCACTTTTTAATCTGCTTATCTAAGCTGCTCCGACAATATAAGATTAAGTTAGTAAAAGCGAAATAAGTCCATAAAACGCTCAAGTAAGTTGGAAGTTGCACTCGTGAACGGATTGCAGAACATCTTTCAACCGTTTTGGCATTGATTTTGAGTTTCGACTGTGGACAGTTTTTCTTAATAATTAAATAATGATAAAAAAAAAACTAAGCAGATTTTGTAAATACATACATACTATACATCTTCCGAGCCTTTATTCCCAAGTTTATTTGGGGTCGGCTACTAGTTCAAACGGTTTTACCTGAATTTCAGTTTTTCCACGGAGTGACTGGCATCGGACCTCCGCAACCCTAAGGGAGAACTGAAATTCGAAGATTGAACTAGTTGTCAGTTTATTTGAGGGCACTGATTTCCCAGTAAAGATTGCCATAGATGTTCATGACAACCGGGACCGACGGATTAACGGCCCGACCCGGGATTTGAACCCGAAACCTCTTGATTAGCCGTTACCATAATACATACATATTATACATAGAAAACGAAACATAAAAAAGACATGTACTAAAAACTGTTAATTTTATATTACATACAGGCAGTATAGATATTTCTCACCTACAAATTCTTTTGTAGGTGTTGAGACATATAAGATTTCTACAAAACTAAAACTTTTCGTAACAAGACTAGACTAGGAACTCGCAATCCTAACTGATAAGTTGTACTCTCGTGTATTCGAACCTAGAGTTAGAAAATTGAATTAAATATTTTCCTCGTTCAAAATCAGGTTCGATTTTATCTCGAATGCTTTTGTAGTTCAAATAAAGGCTCTCGTTTTAACAAATTCTTTAATTGAAGTTATAATTCCCAGTTCATGCACAACAGTGGTTTTTCCTAATTTGTATCTTCCAGAATTCAATATTTTCAAGAAATTACTGTTATCAAGATAAGTAAAAGTTATTATAAAAGTTAATTCAGTTATTAGGCTTCTAAGAAAATACCTTTTGTTTCCTGGTGAGAGCAAATGTTTATAATATATTGAGGCCTTTTTAAACCTATTTTCATAAAGACAAGAAACAAATTCATTTTCACAATTAATTCTAATATTATTAGCGTTTGCCCGCGTTTTATGACTAGTATATCTTGGATATCGCCGTAAAAGTAGTAGATGTCATTCCACAATATACTTTCATATCAAATTTCATTAAACCTGTTCAGCGGCTTAACTATGAAAGCAAAACAGACACACATACAGAACTTTCAAAGTTATAATATAAGTATATATGTGACCACTCCAATCACCAAATCATCCACAAACAAATCATCATCATCATCAACAGCCTTTAACAGTTCACTGCTGGACATAGGCCTCTCCTTTGAATGGAGGTTTTGGCCTACTATACCACGCTGGCCAGAAGGGTTGGTAAAGGGTTTGTTTCAAGTTTTCCTTCTCTTTGCAGTGTTAGCTCCTTATTTTGTTTCTTGAGTCGCCTCTTACGACACCCATGGAACGAATAGGGGTGGTGACACTTTGTATTATATATATGTCTTAATTCGTCACCACACGGATATCCTTAATTAACCTGCATCCCCTAGACTCCTCTAGAGAATCCATATTAATACCGGGCTTAGTGTGGACGTCCAGTCAACATGAGACATTCAGCACCAGAACTCCTGACCTCAAACCATCCTCCGGTCCCAACCTCTCAGATGACAGGAGACGCCACACTCCCAGAGCGACAGACAGACAAGAAATAGCGAGACAATTATTTAATTCTCAGAAATAAACAAGTTAAAAAAATCATACCTATATCACTAAGCTTAAAAGTTTTCTTGCTAAGCGGTAAACAGCTTTCTAACATTAATATCATATTTAGTTCGACTCACTCATTCCGAAAATCATCATTATTAAACTTAATCCCCCATGTAAATTTGTGCAACAACAGTAGAACATCTGTTACACCCGGTTTACCATAACATTGGAGGGTAACCATCGTATTAATTAGGCATATCATTTGACTGGCTTATTGGTCTAGTGATTAGCGTATGCGGCTACTGATCAAGATTATATACGGGTTCGTTTCCCGGGTCGGACCAAATATTTTCTGTCTGGGTGTTTTTCTATCCTATAATATGTATGTGCATTTACAAAAAAAAAGTTGTTTACTACCCAAAATACAAGCTCTGCTTAGTTTGGGATTGGATCATGTTGTGTGTAAGATGTCCGAAAAATATTTATTTATTTATTTATTAAATATTTATATAAATACAAATGAAAGAAATGAAGTGTGTTTTTAATTCAAAATAACAGATTTTTACTAAGTGTTTAAGAAAATATACACGGTACATATGTACATACATCAAAAAAACTATTTTTAAAATTTTTACTTATCTGTTTGTTCCAGCTAATCTCTGGATCGGCTGAACCGATTTTGACGAAACTCACTTGCATATTACTGATGACCTAATGAGTAACTTAGATTAATCTATTTAGGCTAAATTCGGACCGCGGTATCACTCGCTATTTACAGGAATAACACTGTGGGATTGAGCCAGTATTACATAAAGCTACAAAAATTGATGGATTTTGTAAGCAAACAGGGTTAAAGAAATAATGTTTAGCAACTTGAGATAGCTTTACAGAATTCTTCGCAGCATCATGTCAATCGGTTCGGTCGTCGCACTTAATCTCAGTATTATGGCAATTGCAAATACCCGTTGAGTGACGTTGAAACGATTTTCGAGGTAAACTTGCCAAGAAATTTGGTATTCCAGGTAAATTTTGTTTTTTTACTAAGCTTAATAATAAGTAATGTCAGTTATGCAATGCTTTGATCTTGTTAAATGATTGTTTTTCATGACAATTTTATTGATAAAAATGACAACCTCTTCACATGTTTCATTGTTATTTTGTCAGCCTCGTTGGTCTAGAAGTAAGCGTATGCGACTGTTGAATGACACGTATCGGGGTTTCTCTTATATTTTAGCCTACTAAAGTGACTCTACTCTGCCTGATAGAAAGCATGAGTAGAATTCAGGAGTAGGGATCACAACCATCAAGGCGCAGCATACAGTGACACATGATTGGATTTTCAGAATACTAAATGCGGCAATTTTGGTTGTTGATGAACCCTGACAAGTGAAGATGGGCACAAAACTTTGATGAACGAATCGACTTATGTCAGCATGCTCGTGGTGGACTTTTGTCAGATATCATTTTTCATTCATAATTGCCAAAAATTTTCTCTTCGTAATACAAAAAAAAATTGAATCATCTTCATATGAATTCTTTGTTTTATTTTATTTTAGAAAACAAAGTTCTTATTAAAACCCTTTATAACAGCAGAGCGCATAGTTAAAGTAAATAAATAAAATATGTCGGAGCGTCACTGGAGGGCTCACAGCGGTATTAGTTGAGGCTATCCATCGTGGGCGTTGCAACGGCAGGAATTTCCAAAATAAATAAACACTTGTGTTGTTCAATGTCGTATTATTTAAACATCTTACATATTAGAACAAATTCATAAACGATTAACAAGATTGAAACGAGTTAAGAGCCAACAGGTTAGCACATGTGCACCGTGCGGTAGCCGTCATTAGAATGACCGACCGCCATTACTAATGGCGCGACATGAGACTACTCCCATTCGGATCCGATCGTTTGAATCCGCTCTTATCATTCATTAAATACATTCAACATCATTCAATATCGATTACAGAATCGACTGAAACAAACAAACTAATACATTGAGCTATTATTACAATAAATCATTATTAACAGTCATGTACTTTGTGGTACATAATCACGCGCCGTCAAATAAATATTTTTCTGACATCTTACATGACGCCATCCCAAACTAAGCATAGTTTATATTAAGGGTACTAGACAACTGATACTTTAACATTTTTTTTTGTAAATACATAAATATTATACATAGAAAACATCCAGGCTCCGAAACTAATATTTGCGGATCAGACTAACATTTGATCCGATCTGGGAATCGAACCCAAGACCTCAAGCACAGCAGTCGCATACGCTACCACTGCGCCACCGAGGTAGTCCTTGTGTCCTTACTTATCTCAACATAAAATCTAGTATTATTTCTAAATGTATTAATTCAATACTGTCTTTCAAAAGTGACATTTATTTCTCCAACTTCTAGGACCAAATTAATATAACAATCACATTCTTTAGATTACATCGCAAACACCAGATTGCTCTTAATCTTGACAGCTGTAGTTGAACCCATGTCAATCTGTGATGAACTTCCTACGAAAACTGACATCAGGAATTAGTATAAATCAGGACTCGAGTTTAATCCATGTTATAGCCCTTTGTTTTCAGAATTTCTGTATTAACAAAATAACTATCTATTGTGGTTATTACACGCTTTTTATTAGCTTCACCTGTATGTTTGTTTGTATGTTTGCAACCGACTCCTTTGGATGCTATTTTGAATCACTTTAAAAGGGCAAGATTTCGTTCAAACTTTGAACAAAAGAAACAAAAGAACGATGACAATACACTAATTTGAAAAAAAAAACATATTTTTTTTTCTTTTTAAAAAAAATGTTTAAAAAAACTTAACAGACAGGCTTTTAAACTAAAAAGTGAGAAATAATTTTAATGTAACCAAGCGTGGGGTGCTTTCTGAAAATATTTCAATAACGTCGCAACACGCTTTTTACATCAAAGGTATTTTCTACTTTTTAGTTTTAAAGCGTGTTTGTTTAGTTTTTTAAAAGTGTTTTATTTTTATCTTGAGTCTGGCTATCTTCAAATAATTTATGATTTATAGAATGAAAAGCGAGAATTTCTTCATCTTTTAAAAATATCTGCATATTTGAAAGCTCAAGAAAACTTATAAAGTAGCGTTTGTAAAAGAAGGACCAAATGGACCACAAACCCAGAATCAATTGGGACTAAATGGGTATCAGTTGTTTCATTATATTGTACAATGTACCCCACCGAAAGCGCAATGCCCAAATCAATGGGGTATAAGAGCTATAGACTGACAAAGTCTATAAAAAATCATGAGTTACTTGTGATTTTTATCAGTTTATAGAACATAAGCAATATAATAATTATTACTCATCACTAAAAAAAAACAATTCGAGCTTCCCAACTGAACTGATAAGAGAAAGAAATGACAATAGTATGCAAAAGAGTTGTTATTTTAATGACGCCGTTTTACCGAAATACTATACTAATGCTTGTATTGGACTCTAAACTACTTGTACATGTTACTGCTCGACATAGTGATTACTCAGTTGAATGTTATAACTTTTACAGTAATCCTATTATTGTTGTTAATCAGTAATAATTAATGTTTTTGTAAAAACTGGAAAATCATCATCAATCAACAAGTAACTCATGATTTTTTCACACATATTTTATAGCTCATATACCCCATTGATTTCGGCAATGAGCTTACGGTGGAGTAAATTTTGCATTATAATGAACCTACTGATACCTATTTAGTCCCAATCGATTCTGGTTTTTTTTTGGACCATCTCTTTTGTAAAATATCCAAATATAGTTCCGAGTTTTTCACTCAATTACGTCAAGAGTTCTAAAAAAAGAGTTATACTCTTTTAAATTTCCTCCCAAAAAAGTAAATTGTTTCTAAGGATTTCTTCATTAAAGGCATTTTCACGCCTGACGATTTTCGCCTTTGACCCTAAATCCTTCTCAGACAATTGAAGTTTAAGTTCAAACTAAATATTATTTGCTCATACAGTTTTTAAACAAAACCTGACTTGAAAAGAGCTTTGAAGCTAGTTTAAAAAAGGAACAAACTTAAATTTTGTAGTAAAGAAGATAAAACAAAAGAAGTCTGATGTGGTATCACAAGTGACATTAAAAAGGCAAAATCTTTTCTGGTTTGTTTAGTATTAAACCCATAGATCATCATAAATTTTATCAACAATTGTTAGAAGTAAAGAACATGTATTAGGGTTTTTAATTCAGAAATTACTGTTCCCAAAATAATAATAACTCTGATAATAAGTAGGCTCTGTGTGATGGTAAGCAAAATATTGATAAATATTTTGAGTTTAAATATAAAAAATGCGGCCAAGTGCGAGTCGGACTCGCCCATGAAGGGTTCCGTATCAGCAAGTAACATCATATAAAAGTTCTTGTAGTTCGTTGTAACTTTCATCTATGTTTTTATACTAGTGTATTGATTGGATGAAAGGTAAATTGTGTGTTACGATTTATGACGTATTAAAAAAAAAACTACTCACTAGATCTCGTTCAAACCAATTTTCGTTGGTAGTTTGCATGGTAATGTACAACATATATTTTTTTAGTTTTATCACTCTCTTATTTTAGAAGTTAGAGGGGAGGGGACACCCATTTTTCCACTTTGGAAGTGTCTCTCGCGCAAACTATTCAGTTAAGAAAAAAATGATATTAGAAACCTCAACATCATTGGTGAACACCCTATCCATAGATAGGTATAGGTTATGGTTATATATACGTATAGGTTTGATAAAAAAAAAAATTTTGAGTTTCAGTTCCAAGTATGGGGACCCCCAAAATGTATTGTTGTTTTTCTATTTTAATGTAAAAATCTTAATGCGGTTCACAGAATACATCGACTAACCAAATTTCAACAGTTATAGCTCTTATAGTTTCGGAAATAATTGGTTGTGACATACGGACGGACAGACAGACAGACAGACAGACAAACAGACTTGACGAATCTATAAGGGTTCCATTTTTTGCCATTTGGCTACGGAACCCTAAAAATGACAATCCAATTTATAGTTTTTTAGGATTGCTGAATTGTAATGGCTTTATTCATAGTAAAAAAGCAAATAATCACATCATCCATAATGTTAGCTTTTTATAAGGTAAATTTTAAATATATAAAGAATTAAAACAGGCCAAGTACGAATAGAACTCGCGCACGTAGGTTTTCATGCCACTATCTATAAAAAATCGGCCAAGTGCGTGTCAGGCCACGCACAGGAAAGGGTTCCTCAGTCACCTATAATGGTATGTGGATTTAAAATCGTATCCAATAGATAATTGTTATGTTTACGTATTAATACGTTAATTTTGTATGACGTTTTCCAAGTGAGCGCATTTTACCATATAAGCCTTTATAACTCCTGAAATAAGAAAGTCATCTAATCGGTTATAGTTTTCCTTCAAAGTTCATTAGATGGACCACCATCACGATTTTTTTCAGATTTTTTGAGCCAGCCGTTTAGCTTTTAGAGGGGGGGGGACGCCCTGTTTTTACAAAAAAGTGCCCTTTAAAGTGAAATATCTCGCAAACGGATACCTAAATCAAAAAATCGTCTAGGAAACCCTTTATTGTTTTTAAAAGACCTATCTAATGATACCCCACACGATGGGGTAGCCTCGAGAAAAAAAAATCATCCCCACTTTACGTGTAGGGGAGGTACCCCAAATAAAATTATATTTCATAATTTTATTGTAGCACTTTGTCGACGTAATTACAACACGTATTCGTGCAAACTTTCATCTTTCTAGCACTTACCGTTTGGACGGTAAGTCGAGGACGGACGGACGGACGGACGGACGGACGGACGGACGGACGGACGGACGGACGGACGGACAGACGGACATGACGAATCTATAAGGGTTCCGAGTTATGAACTTCGGAACCCTAAAAACGGTAAAAAAATCAAGTTTGTTATATGAGCGCTCCTTTATATATTTATTCTGTTTTTAGGGTTCCGTAGCCAAATAGCAAAAAACGGAACCCTTCGGATTCGTTATGTCTGTCTGTCTGCCTGTGTGTCCGACTATATGTCACAGCCACTTTTTTCCGAAACTATAAGAACTATACTGTTGAAACTTGGTAAGTAGATGTATTCTGTAAATCGCCATAATATTTTCATATAAAATTAGAAAAAAAAACAATATTTTTTTTAATATACATTAATAAATTATGGGGGTTCTCCATACTTAGAACTGAAACTCAAAAAAATTTTTTACATTTAAACCATACGTGTGGGGTATATATACATACCCTAGACGCATGTATAGGATAGGTCTTCAAAAATGATATTGAGGTTTCTAATATCATTTTTTTTTTCTAAACGGAATAGTTTGCGCGAGAGGCACTTCCAAAGTGGTAAAAATTTTTATTTTTATTTGTTTTTTTTTTTATTTGTTTTTTTTTTTTTTTTTTTGACAACTCCCGCATTAGGAATATAAATTCCTGTGTCGCGGGGGACTTTACAAACATACATGAAACGGACACAAAGGACACCCAGACTCAGAACAACAAATTGTGAATCACACAAAGTGTTGTCCTACGTGGGATTTGAACCCACGACACTTGGCGTAGTAGGAAGCGGCGTGGCGACCGCTTAAGCCACTAGGCCAACCGTGCAGTCTATATGTGTAAAATGTGTGTGTGTCCCTTGTAACTTCTAAAATAAGAAAATTATAAAACCAAAAAAAAATATAATGCATATTACTATGCAAGCTTCCACCGAAAATTAGTTTGAACGAGATCTATATAAGCAGTTTTTTTTTAAAACGTCATAAATCGTAAACCGCAATTTACCTTTCATTCAATCAATATTATTAAACATCGATCAAAGTTACAACGAACTACAAGAACTTTTATATTATGTTATTTGCTGCTACGGAACCCTTCATGGGCGAGTCCGACTCGCACTTGGCCTAAAATGAACAGACACTTTACTTAACAGATCTATCTAAATCGAATTGAACAAACAGCGCAAAACGTTATATTGTCTTGTTACATCGAATCGAATGCTGACTCTAACGGTTGAATGCTTAAGCTCGAATGCAGGTGTATTGCAAATATATTGCAAGATATTCTAGATCTAGATCTTAGAAATGAAAATCTAAGCAGTCTATGATAGAATTCTGATAATTTGAGTTCGGATAGAAACAATTTAGATTTCAGAACTAAAAAACTTAATAGTAGGATCGAAGTATTACGAAGTTTTTCTAGAATGCCTCATGGCAGCTGTAGCGTACCACATGTTTTACGAAAATATGGGTTTCAGAGTTTGGGTGTTTTCTATGTATTATATTTATGTATTTACAAAAAAAAATATGTTTATATATTTATATCAGTTGTTTAGTACTCATAATACAAGCTCTACTTAGTTTGGGAATAGATGACGTTGTGTGTAAGTGTCCGAAATATTTATTTATTCATTTGTTTCGGAGTTTGGGTGTTTTCTATATATAATATGTATGTATTTACGAAAACGTATGTTTATGTATTAATATCAGTTATCCTAGTACCCGTAAAACAAGCTCTTCTTAGTTCGGGACTACGTTTCTAAATGAGTAAGTCACATTCACACCGACTTATGACATGCGTATATTGGTGACATTCCGAAGCTATTTAACCGTAATAGTCCTTTCTTGAACTATGACCTCTACGATTAAGTTTATAAAAGACTACATACATGTTTTCTAGAATGTTTAAATCATAAAATGGTAACGATCAAAATTATACATCAACAACCCATAACTCGGGTCTCCTCTCAAAGAGGGTTAAGGCCATACGTCCCCACGCCGGCCAAGTGCGGGTTGGGGACTGGCAAGACACGTTGTGGCTACGTAATCTTGCCATTAGATGCCTCCAACTAAGCTTCACGACTGCTATCTTATGACAACAACCGGGACCGACTGCTTAACGTGACCTCCAAATCATGGAAACGCTCATAATATATCATGAAACATACGGTCACCCATCTAGGTCTGACCGCGCCGTAGTTGCTTACCCTTGGTGATTGTTTTTCTCTCGCGCTCAAAAATGTACAGTTAAAACCAAACAAAATAATAGTACATTGTTCACCGAGGGAGGAAACGAAGACGCAGCCTAGGGCCACAATACTCCCGAGGTAGGAATGGGACTTTCACCCGAGTGCTACACAGTGCTTTATACTACACCTGTATTTATAAAATAAAATCAAAACGTAAGACACCATGTAAGACACAATTTAGCTTAGAATTTGACATAATATTTTTAAATATTTCGCGCTTCTTTTGTTTTTTTTATTCTTCACAAAAGGATGTCAGTGGCACGGAGATTCCATATTTAAATTATATGAAAACTCTTTGGGCAGGCGCGCGCCATAGATAAGATATCACATGAGAAATGAAAATTCATACAACTTTCTCTCCCGCTAAAACACGTTAGAAATGGGTTTTCATACATTTTCCTCCCGCTTATTTAGGTTAGACATTAAATTGACCAACGGGTTTATTCGGTTATATATAATATAGGTGACCTGACAAATTTTCAAAACATAGATGAGAATCATTATGTCAAAAGTGTGTGGGCGGAGAGCCATCTCTTGGACACCCTTTCGGACATTACTAGTTAGAAAAATTGGGTTGCACTGTATAGTTAATCGAAAGAACAAATTAAAAAAAATACGTAGTGTAGGACGCCAGGCCACAGGCCAGGTGAAGTGACTACTTGCGCAAGATGAATGGCAGGAGCTGGATGCAAGAAGCCTAAAATTGATCAGAGTGGCGTGCAATGGGAGAGACCTATGATCAGCAGTAAACTGCGATAGACTGATGATGATGAAAGTTAGTCAAGACGTCAAGGAAAAGACTAACTTTCTCTTTTCATTTTCAGGGAATATTGACTACTGTTCCGATCAGGTGTAGTACAAAAACATTTCTATTATAAAAGGTATTACAATTCAGAAATGTCTACAAATAAAATCGACTACAAATTGCAGAGACCGTTAACTTTTCAAAAGTTTCCAGAATGCTATTCAGACTTGGACTCGTGTGACTAGCAAAGGCGGGAAATTTAATTTACTTCACGTCTAGGAAATCGGTCTTTGTACAAAACAGCTGAAGTTGTAACCACGATCCGGCAAAGGTAGTTTTCATTTTTCATGACTCTGTTACATGTAATGTAAACTTCCTTTTTAACCGACTTCAAAAAAAGGAGGAGGTTATCAATTCGTCGGAATCTTTTTTTTTTTTTTTATGTATGTTCAGCGATAATTTCGTCGTTTATGAACCGATTTCAAAAATTATTTTTGCATTAGAATGGGCGCAGCTTGCAAGTGGTCCCATCGTCACCATATCGGGAACTGATGATGGGATCCCAAGGAAATCGAGAGAACTCCTTAAATATCATAGGCACAATGTCGCGATTTGGGTACTCGGAATAGTTTTTCATTGAAGTCGGTTCCTTTTTTGTTAAAATTAACACGAGTATAAGATCTTCTAAAAAAATTTAAAAATAATTAAATAAATAAATATGTTGGACATCTTACACACAACATCATCAAGTCCCAAAGTAAGCAGAGCTTGTGTTATGGGTACTAAACAACTGATATAAATACATAAACATACATACATATTATTTTATACTTTTTTTTCGTAAATACATACATATTATACATAGAAAAACACCCAGACTCCGAAACAAATATTTGTGGATCACACAAATATTTAGTCTGACCCGGGAATCGAACCCGAGACCTCTTGATCGGCAGCCGCATACGCTAACCACTAGACCAACAAGGCAGTCACCAATTGAAGCTATTGTAACAATATTTCAAATTGACTACTGAATACGACGTTATTTATAGTACAGTTTTTTTTATATTTAAGTCTACAAAATTGTCTCTACTCTGGCTGATGGAAAGCATAAGTAGAATCCAGGAGTAGGGGTCACCATCCTCATTGTGAGGGTAGGTAATGTACTATTGTGATATAGTCAGATGTTTCTGCATCATGGCACATCGGCCTCCGGAAGCCGGGAGAATGATACAGCTTGATTTAACCATTGTTTTCTATTTCTTTTTATAAGACAACTCCCTTTAAGCATTAGGAATTTAGTTAAGCCTTTACAAACATACATGAAACGGACACAATGATCACCGAGACTCAGCAAAACAATTTCAGAATCACACTAAGTGTTGTCGTACGTGGTTTTGATCCCATGACACTTGGTGCAGTAGAAAGCGACGTGGCGACCGCTTATACAACCAGGCCAACCGTGTAGTTCACAGTTTTCACACATCTAGCCAGTATTCAATTTGTATTAGAGTGATTATAACAAGCTCGTTATACAGTTTGCAGTAAATATGTAAAATCACTTGGCTGGTTCATATTATACACGGCGGGGTTCAGCGGTATAAAAATTTTCCATAACTGCAGTATAATAATACTGTACAATGTTCAAATAGCATTATTTTTCATTAACATGTGTTTTTCCAAATAAAAGTTCTTAAAGGCAATCATGGTAAAATAATAGATGGCAAAATTGTAGGTAAGTAAATATTTTGGATATTTTACACACAACACCATCTAGTCCCAAACTAAGAGCTTGTATTGAGGGTACTAGACAACGAATATAAATACATAAACATTTTTGTTTGTAAATACATACATATTATACATAGAAAAACACCCAGATGAATCAAATATTTGTGTATCACACAAATATTTGGTCTGACCCGGGAATCGAACCGACTAGACTAACGAGGTGGTAAATTAATCATCACTATGTACAGGTCTGTCTAATTGACCAGACTCTGACAACAATTTATTTGTGTGCTAGGACGTTTTGTTGACCGTAAGGGAGTATCCATATCCGTATGAGAAAAGTTTCTTTACTGCCTGTGGAAAAGTAGCCACACTCTTTTTATTTCTTTTAAGCATAAAAACTTCCTCCGTGTGGTGACGGATAAAGAATACACCGTGTCACCACCCTTATTCATCCCGCGGGTGTCGTAATTGGCGACTAAGGGATAAACTTCGTAAGACAAAATCAATGCAAAGAGAAGGAAAACTTGAAACCAACCCTATACCAACCCGTCTGGCCAGCCTGGTATAGTAGGCTTAAACCTCCTTTCTAAGGAGAACGCTATTTTCAGCAGTGGACTGTTGAAGGCTGTTGATGATGATGATGATAAAAACTTGTCAGATAAATTTATCAGATAGAAAAAGTATAAATTAATGAAAACTTCCAAACAATTTACGCTAAATTTTTTTAGGAATATTATTACTTTTTATTATTCCCCGTGACAAAAATTGCCACACTACTTATGTCGATACTCATCATAAGTATGATTTGATCAATACTTTACGATATAGAAAGCGTATAAAAATGATTCTTTAAGGACAGACCCTAACAAAATCGTGAAAATATTTGCTCGGGAAGGTCCCATCTTCAGTAATGTTCAATATTTTATGTACGGGAAGTTGGGTGTTCACCAAACGATATGAACCTAGTTGATACCCTCGCATAATTTTGTTATCTCCCAAATTAAAAGAAAAAATTGGCCAAGTGCGTTTCAGGCCACTTATAGAATAGGGTTCCGTAGTCAGCCATAATGGTAGGTGGATATAAAATCGTGTCCAATAAATAATTGTTATGTTTACTTATTATTTCATTATTTTAGTTTTCCAAGTTTTCCAATTTTCCGCATTTTACAAGTTAGACCTCTAGAACTCGTAAGACGGACGGACAGACGGACATGTCGAATCTTTAAGGGTTCCGAGTCATGGATTACGGAACCCTAAAAAGTGATTAGTTTAATAATATAATGTATGTGATGCCCATGTTCAACTGTGGACTATTAATGACTATTGTTGGTGATGAAATAATTAAGTACCACTGTATATGATAGCCAAACATTGGCACAAATAGGCCAACTCCATCTCCAACATAGGCTTATAGAAATCAAGTGTAATCTTTCAATACAGTTTCATCGAGTCAGTAAGGTTGACTCCTATGGTGGCAATCCGCTTGAATTCTAGATGTCTATGGGTGGCATTAACGTCATATCGTCTGCTTAATTGCTCCTAATATCCTTTTAAAAATTAATAATCTGTAATAGTTTAAAATTTCACTTTATATCCCAACATTTACAGACATTAAAAGATTTGTATTTGTTTGGAATAAAGTTCTACAAGCCATTATAAGCTCTATGTTGTTTGATTAGGAATTTATTTCTCATGACATGATTTAAAATATTTCTGTGGAGTCGGAAAGTGCTATGCAAATATGAATTCTATAAACTTCGAAATACATTCCATTTTCGGTTTCCCTAATTAAAAATACTTGTTTATTATGCTTGATTAGTAGTATTTAATTACACTAATGGAAAGCATAGGTTAGGTGTCAGATACCAGTATTTAATTAAAGTAATATTTATAGAAATAAATTAACGTTAGTAACCTTAACTGATAATATTCTCGGATTTAATTTAAATTATTTTATACCGCTATTCGCTTCCACATTTCAAGATGATATTTAGTACCTGTCCACATCACCACGTCACGACGCCGTCAACGTGGAACGGTGCGGTATCGTAGCACGGCGTGTTGCCGAGACGTGTTCGTACACGGTATGGCAACATCGCCGTGGAACGGAGCGTTGACGTCGCGTGGTCCATGTGCTCGCTCATTTAATGTTTTAATGTCTTTAGCGATTAGTTGTGAATAAAAGATGTCCGAGAACATAGATTGTGATTTATTAATTTCACTTGTAGAAGAACTTCCAATACTAAAGTGTCTTTAGTATCCCAAAGTATTGGAAGGAAGAAGTTGGAAGAATGTCTAAGAATTTCCAGTGCTTTGGGACACTAAAGACACTTTAGTGTCTTTAGTGTCCCAAAGCACTGGAAATTCTTAGACATTGTGACTGGAAGTTCTTAGACATTAAATGAGCGAGCTAATGTACCACGCGACGTCAACGCGCCTTTCCACGGCGATTTTGCCGTACCGTGCACGCGCCGTGCTACGATACCGCACCGTTCTACGTTGACGACGTCGTGACGTGGAGATGTGGACGGGCCCTTAATCTTTTTAATTAACGTTTTTGTTGATGCTGTAGAAGATCTCTACGGGTATATGCCCTAGCAAAGTTGCAAATGTTTTTCATTTCCTATTCTATTCTATTTCTCTATTCTCTTGTTTCATTGTGTAATCAAATGGAATATAGAATGGAAACAATACGTTCGCAATTTGGCTGCCCACCTAGACTGGCTCCAAAAAGAAACCATCGTTACTCTTACTATACAGAAGCAAGGAGTATTAGCGCTTTCATTTAATATAGTATTTTATAGCTAGTTCTGATTGCACTTATATTCGACATATACTCGTAAGATAATAACTAACTGGATAAGATGATAAAGATATTTAGGAGAGTTTGCGTTTTTATTTCAAAACGTTGAAAATAAATCATTTTTTGTCAAGAAGTATGTGCTTTTATTTTTCATTTAATAATAATAATTTTAAATTACCCATAATAAGAGCTAGCAATAGAGTACTTCTAATATTAGTTTACTACCAACAAAACAAAATGGGTAGGAAAAAAATAGCAATAAAAAATAAAGAAAAGATAAAATATTACCTTTCGATTAGGTATTTATACTCAAAGAGACCAGAAACAGTTTGGAATACGCTTGAGAAATAAATCTTGATTGATTGATTACAACAGACTAAAAAGTAGGTACGCAAAAGAAATCTTAATACAAGAAAGTAATCACTTTAGTAATGCCCTAACGAAACAAAACCATCAAATATTCTTGTGCAATTTACTTCAAGAAAAAAATTAGGTTTGAAATTGGAAAAGAATAAATAATAATTTACGTTAAATCTATAAATGTTTTCTTTGATTTGACGTTACAAATCATTTGTCACACGTAATCGAGATATTTCGCCTTAAACTTTGGGTATGAACTTCTTCCTCTCCAAGATTATTTAGGGTCGGCTACTAGTTATTAAAATATTTTAGTTATTAAAAGTTATTAGATCTCGTTGGTCTAGTGGTTAGCGTATGCGACTGCTAATCAAGAGGTCTCGGGTTCAAATCCTGGGTCGGGCCAAAAAGTGTTTTTGGGATTTTCTCAGGAAATTCCTAATAGCTGCCCGGAGTTTGGCAGTTTGGTTGTGATTCACGCCCGTGCCTCGGAGAGCACCTAAAGCCGTCGGTAACGGTTGTCATGAACATCTATGGCAATCGTTATTGGGAAGTCAGTGCCCTCAAATATACAGACAAGTAATTCAATCTTAGGATTTCAGTTCTCCCTTAGGGTTGCGGAGGTCCGATGCCAGTCGCTCCGTGGAAAAACTGAAAATCAGTTAAAACCGGTTGAACTAGTAGCTGACCCCAAATAAACTTGGGAATAATGGCTAGGAGGATGGAAAAGTTTTTAGAAGAAGTACTAAATTATTCAAAGAAAGACTTATCTACACTCGTTACAAATAAATACTACATGCCTATGAAAGTAAATACGGAACTCACAAAAAACTTTTTTTTTGTCTGACGTCTGTTTGTTTCGGGGAAACTCTGGAACAGCTGGACTGATTGCAACATGATGTTCACCGGCAGATAGCTGAGGACTTAAGAAGTAACTTCGTTCGCTCCGCAGCTTTATCCGCGATTAACAACAATAACTGCGAACACCGCAGGATTCACTAAATTGGAATGGATGGAACTAAATTGGTCTGCAATGCAATCATTTTATTTTAAAGCAAGATGAGAAAAATTTTCTTCGGTTAGCAACGATAATCGAGTTCAGGTTGGGGACTGGCAATACACGTTTGTGTCGTTGGACGTTTTTAAGCCGCCCAAAAGCCTCCAACTAAGCTTCACGACTGCTAACTTTTGATAACAACCGGGACCGACTGCTAACGTGACCTCAGAATCACGGAAACGCTCATACCATATCATGCCACAAACGGTCACCCATCTAGATGTAATCGCGCCGTCGTTGCTTTTCCCCTGTAATTGTTTCCAATCATCTATGGTCACCGGCTTCTCGTGTTATTTTACGTATGACCTTCCTTGATAAATCGGTTAATCAACACTTAAGCCTTTGCGAACAATTAGTCGTTAAGATAAGCACGATTAACCGAATAAAAAAAAAAAAAAACTACAGCATACTACGAGTACTA
Organism: Phragmatobia fuliginosa; assembly: GCA_932526445.1. NCBI lineage: Eukaryota > Metazoa > Arthropoda > Insecta > Lepidoptera > Erebidae > Phragmatobia > Phragmatobia fuliginosa. The sequence goes on along the minus strand of OW052072.1, from coordinate 18,143,998 downwards.
TATTTGAGCCATTACAAACGTACGAACCGAGTCATAAATCTCTTGCTCACACTAGGTACTCACTCTCACTCGAACACAGTAGAAGTGTGAGCAAGAGATCCGATATGTCTATAAGTGTGAACGAGAGGTTTGATTTATGACTCAGTTCGCACGTTCGTAATGGGCTAATTCTAGTATAGAAAGCATACTATTTTATAAAGGCAAATAATATAAAATATATTTTTAAAATTACTTTCAGCTCATACATATTTAAAAACCAAATATCACTGCTTTTTGTCTCACCAAAAACAATTACCTGAAACGACCCGAATCTCGCCCTAAATTTTTGGAGAAGTTCTCACTTCTTATACATAAAACATTCTTTGTTTTTATTATTTCACACCAAACTCATTTCACGGGACAATGTGATTGTCTGTTCTAATTTATAGGTCGCATACAGAGCTGAAAATAAAATAGAACCTGTCTATTGTCGAGTGAAAATGTTAAAATTTACAATATTTACACATTTTTGTTCTATTCGCTTTGTTTGCTGCTTAGATCATCATTTTTGTGTCAATGATGGAACTGATGAACTATTTTAGTAGGTAACATTATTAAATACAGACTTGCAAATTTTAAATTGTTAATGGACATACGAATTTACTTAAATATAAATAAATATTTCGGCCTGTGTGTAGAATACACACAATACTATCTAGTCTCTAACTAAACATAGCTTGTATTATGGGTACTAGACAACTGATATAAATAAATAAACATACTTTTTTTAGTAAATACATACATATTCATATTCCTAGCCTTTATTCCCAAGTTTATTTGGGGTCGGCTACTAGTTCAACCGGTTTTACCTGAATTTCAGTTTTTTCACGGAGCGACTGGTATCGGACCTCCGCAACCCTAAGAGAGAATAGAAATTGGAAGATTGAACTAGTTGTCAGTATATTTGAGGGCACTGACTTCCCAATAACGATTGCCATAGATGTTCAATGACAACCGGGACCGACGGCTTTACGTGCTCTCCGAGGCACGGGCGTAAATAACCGCCAAACTTCCAAACTCCAGGCTGCTATTAGGAATTTCCTAAGAAAAATTCCTAATAAAATACATACATATTATACATAGATAACACCAAAACTCCGAAACAAAACGTTTACGGATCACACAAACATTTTGTCCGAGCGGGCATCGAACCCGAGATCCCAAGCACACCAATCGCATACGTTACCACTGCGCCACCGAGACAGGAATTTATATTTAATGCTATTATAATTCTCCAACAGATTTTTGACGGCTCATATACAAAACAAAAATTCACTAATATTAAATACTTTGAGGGTTTTCAGAAAACCTTCCTGAGACTATGTTGACTAAAGAAATCGTCATTATTTATCAATTGCAAATGTCGCGGTTACGAACTGTATGACAGTATTGGAATTGATACACTTGTTCGGCAAACCAATAAATTACCAAGTAATTCGTACAAGACAAAGTTAACTAAGTAACCGACATAACGTAAACCGCAACAAGATTGTTCTTGTTACAGATTTGTTACTAAAGCCTTAGTAACTCATTCCAGTCAAAATTTGATAATACATGTGGGAAACTAATTTTTGTTTGCAGCTCTTCACGCATGTTTATCGGGTAATCTGGTAAACAGAAACCTATATAAGCTATAGTTTTTATATAACCACTTTATTTCATTCAAAATTATATGCGTTCGGTACTTCTTGTGTGAAAGACTAACAAGCATACATACCTTCAATCCTCCATTCTTAGAAACTTTCGTATTTATGATGTTACTAGGATTTCTCTGTCTCTCCCAGTGTACTGTACACATTTTGATATTTTATTGCATTTCAAAACAAGCAATAAATGTGACGTTTGGAACTAGATGGCGTTGTGTGTCAGATGTACGATTTTTTTTTTTATTGAATGTGTAGTGTATAGAATATCAGTATTAATAAATATAAATAAAAATACGTGTGCCACTTGGGGACTGCCGCGGTAAGACTATTGCATAGCAAATTTTATCAAATTATGCTGTTATATATATATTTTTTGTTTATGTAGTATTTTCTATGACGCATGCCAGGCATCCATAATTTGTCCTTATCACACTGCAGTTACAATCATATTCTCTGTCCTTTTTTATCACGGGGTGTTAGGTTTGTATTGTGCCTACGACATCCCTTATATTTGATTAATCTATGACGCATGCCAAAAGCCCGTTATTTATCCTTGTCGCACTGCAGTTACAATCATATTCTCTATCCCTATTTACACAGGGTGTTAGGTTATTGTCGTTACGGAATTTCTTGATTCAGTCGCCGTGCTCAAAGCCCGCGATAAAAGCTATGCAATAGTTCAAAAATAGTGTTCGAAAATAAAGATAACTACCATAGCATGTTCCAATGTTATAAAGTGCTGAAGTCTTAGATAAAGTGGATCTATCAATTGTAACTCAGTACAGTAACTATTTAAACAACTTAAGCGTAGCAACAAGATCTGAATCTTCACGTCGCCGGGACTATCTACCAAGGTATAAAGTACCTCTATGTGACAATATGTTTAGTCAAAGAGTCTGGAATTATGTTGTCCCTAAAATATTAAATAATTTGCCAAAATCCATTGTGTCCAAATTACAAAAGGCATGTATGTACAAAACATACTTAAACCACAGTCGTTACACAAAAAAGTATAAATATGTTGAGTAATCACTCAACATTTCATATATTTAAAAGTATAAATTTAATATAAGAATTATAAAATGTTGGCAGGCTAGTTATAAAAAATATTTATTGTTAGCAACTCCATAATAAAAAAAATCTTGGTGTAGATTAAATCTTAAGTACACAACAGATAATCTGTACCTTTTTATTAAAATAAACAGATTTTATTATTATTATATTATAATCTACCCCCTACCGTAGTATCTACGGTCTTCACTTACGACTTTCGAATTTACATTATTCGTAAAAAATACTTAAAAATCTACTGTTAATACTTAACGATTATTTTGCATTTTAAAAGATTTTTTATAGCCTAAAACATGGCGTAACAGGCTGCTGCCGGCCGTAAAATAGTAAATATTTAATGTTTAAAGCTGAAAAATGTGGCTGAATTCAAAAGCGTAAATTTTATGAACCCATTGTTTTCCAAGCGATCACGTCCGTCATATAACGTAACCTAAATATACTCTTTAATAATTTAGTGGCGAGTTTCAGTTGTGTTTGTTTGTTTAGTAACAGCATATTCATTTTTAAGTTATGTAGTACATTTTGGATTTCATTGTTGTGCTGGCTGAGTACCGCAGTTACGAGTTTGATATTCATAATAATAATAATAAATATTTTGCACATCTTACACACAACGTCATCTAGTCCCAAACTAAGCAGAGCTTGTATTATGGGTACTAAACAGCTGAAAATAAACAAAATAAAAAATAAACATACTTTTTTTTTGTAAATACATACATATTATACATAGAAAAACACGCAAACTCCGATACAAATATTTGTGGATCACACAAATATTTGGTCTGACCGGGAATCGACATCGAACTCTTGATCAGCAGCCGCATACGCTAACCACTAGACGAACAAGGCTGTTGGTTTATATTGGTATAAATCTAAAACTAGTCTAAAAAAGCTAAAAAATACCCTAAGTTACTCCTTAGATCATCAGCTTTCTGCCAGTGAAAATCCCGTCCAAATTGGTCCAGCCGTCCCAGAGATTACCCGGAACAAACAAAGTTTACCCACTGAGGGGTTTAGTTTCATAAAATTCGTTCTTAGCGGATGTTTACACTCTATTAGAAACCAACTTTACAAATTTCAAGTTTGTAGGTGTTTTAGTTTCTGCGATTTCTGGATTAATCAGTGGTATTTCGCTTTTATAGATACAGAATATTATTACTTAAATAGTAGGCCAAAACCTCCTTTCAAAGGAGAGGCCTATGTCTAACAGTGGACTGTTAAAGGCTGTTGATGAGGTAGAAATAAATTATGTAGCTTCTCTCTAATTACTATTACAATACTAATACTATTAAATAGTCTCGATGGTGCAGTGATATAGTAAATGTATGCAACTGTTAAGCTTCAGGTTTTTTTTATATATTCATCTAAGTGAATCTGCTCCGCCTGGTGGAAAACATGAGTAGAATTGGGCCCTCTCTCTCACACTTAGCAACGAATTAAGACAGTATGAATGTTGCAAATTTTTAGGTTTGTCTTCAGTGTGAGTTATGAAATTCTATTGAAATTGGAATGAATGTAGTTTAGGACAACTCCTAAAGCGCAGTTCAATTGATTAATTAAACATTCGCCGTTCTCTATACTATCAGAAATGCTTTAAGTTCAAATTATAATCATCATTGTTTTTTAGGCTCTTTCAATTAAATTTAGTAGCGGGGTAATGTGACATATTGTATTATTTATAAAATTTGGAGAAAATGGGCAGGGAGAGGTTCCTTTTAGAGCTAGCCATCAGCTAAAGCCATGGTTCTAGACCGTGCAAGAATAAAATGATATGTTAATCTTAAATATCAGTTGCCTTTAATATTTTGAGTGTAATTAATGCAATTAATTTCATAAAAGAAAACCAATTACCAAATGTATTGAAATACCTAAATTAAATGAAATATATTTATTTCAATTTTCAGAAAAGTGCTGTTACAGATTCATTTTTCTTTACTCATATTCCTGACAGCTATACACTTTCAATAGAACCAATTCCTTTCAACAGAACGAGCTTTGAGTAGTAGTAGTACTGTCAGGTTAAAAAACATGTACGGTCTTAAAAAACAATTTTGTAGTTGGTTTCAGCATTTATTATTCATCAATTTTTTTATGGAATAAATAGAAATAATAAATATGGCACATATAAAAACAGTAACACACATGAGTCTACATATTCTTCTTTTTCTTCTAGTGCGTCTTCAATCCTGAAGATTGACAGTCAGCTTTCTGAAAAAGGAAAAGTTGCCCAGTTATCTAAATAAAAAAACAAGTACAAAGGAAAATTATTCCAAGTACCCAAATGGCGACAGGTATGCCTGCGATATTTGAGATGTTCCCTCCATTCCTTCAGGATCCTATCATCAGATTCTTATCATAGGAGCACATCGAAGGCACCAGATTTGAAACTATAAAAGAATTATCAAAATCGATTCACCCAATCGATAGTTCTGAGGTAAAAAACAAAAAAAAGTACAGTCGAATTGAGAACATCCTCTTTTTTTTAAGTCAGTTAAAAATAAAAAAAATACAGAAAAAATATATAAATTTACTGCAAAAATCTATTATCTCACATGTTCTAAAAGCTTAACACCACGGGTATAAATATAAGATCCGTTTTATCAGATGCATTAAATATGTTGCATCTAAAATATCCACGGCTTAACAGAATTCAGGGACTGCATATAATAACTTTCATGTTTCTAAACAATTACAGTAAAATTGCACCGTTTGCTTCCTTCTCTAGGGCTGTCACATGATTTTATTATTTTTTTAACTAATACCCCAGGCTCCACGCGCGCGTTTTTGATATTATGTTAATCATTTTTTTGGGTTAATGTACTGCCTATGACAATCAATAAATACGGCTTTCTATTGGTAAAAAAATTTCAAGGAAAGGATTTTGGGAATTCGGAGAAAGCCTGTATTATGTTAATCAAACTTCTGAATAAAACTTATTTATTTCTAAATTTTTAATGATCAACAAATTACATGAAACACAAAAAAGAAGGTGCTCATCATACGAAAAATTGTCCTAAATGGGAATCGAACTCATGACCTTACTGACTACCTTCATGACTGGCAAAACACGAAGCAGCTACGTAAATCTTGGCGTTGGACGTTTTAAAGCCGCCTGCAGGCCTCCAACTAAACTTATGTCTTCTATCATTTTATGATAAGAACCGGGACCAACTGCTTAACGTAACCAGCAACGGCAACCCATCTGGGTACTAACCGCGCCGTCGTTGCTTACATATAATTATATTATTGTATTATTATTTATCATGTCATGCAAGATGTTTGATTAATGATTGCAATTAACTAATTGCAATCACAAAATAGTACACGTGTGTGACTAAATAACCCTTAATTGCACCAGACAGGAATATTTACAAAAAAATTATTGTTAGTTTGCTCCGGACAAATATTCTTGTCCAAACGGCAACACCACGACGGACCTTTCAAAAATGTTTTATTTCTTTCTATCACGTAAATGTGCCCTTTAATGTCTCTTTTGTACATTATTCTGTTATAATATCGCTACGTTGAAAATATGACGTCAGTAGGAAACACTCAGATCTCAACTCGTAAATTAGAATTGAAATCAGTATGCCGGTACGGCTTGGAGCGGATAGTGCTCAGCATTTTTGTGATAGTATTTTAAAAGTGTTTGTGTTTAATTTCAATAAACTAAGTGATTATTATGTATATTTATAATATACATTTGTGTTTTGTGATGGAGTTGGCAGTTCAGAGTGAGTTTTTTTTTATTTATAACAAGTTTTGTCGGCGTAGAGAATTTTGGCGGTTTTAAAAGTCTATTAAATCAATTCCATATTTTTCTGTATTTTACAAACCTACCAAGGAAATTGTAATACAATATCGTCCAACATGAGCATAGCTATAATATAATAATAATATTTCTTATTTACGTGAAAGCGTATGCTTCTAATAAATTGTTAAGTATGCATAGAAAAATATTCACCGTTTGAAAATGTTTCGTGATATTCCCTATGCCTGTAATTTTATATTTTTTTACTATGGAGTTTGTTTTTTTTTATTTCATTACGAGTAGATAGGTCCATTCCACCGTAAAAGTAATAAAATATGCATTCTATCGATTTACTTTATAAAATAATTAATCTCAAAATGCACATAGTGATTTTTTCAACCATAGTGAAAGTTTGCCGTCGTATATCAAAAATCACGAACTAAATGTCAACAAACCGTTGGTTCTACGTCATAGCGTAGTTCTTCAACAATACAAATAATACTATTCGTGCCTACAGTTGGCATTATTGAACTCACAAAAAATTAATACCTAAGTTCACTCGGCGAAACTCGCGGCGACGGCCGATGATGTCACGTGACCTGTGGCAATTGGCGGGAATTTGCGTTTTTGACAGGTCACTCAAGCTGTTAAACACAAAAATAATAATATTTTTTGTGACATCCCTGAATTGAATTTTAGTGCAAAGTACTAAAAGCGCGGCAAAATAATGCAGTTTTAGGGGCGCGCCACCGACGCTGTTAACGAATACTATAAAGATACATTCACAAACATCTCTCTAATTGTCTGAGTAAACAGAGATATTAAAAATATATCTATGGCTAAAACTAATCTTATTTCCTAAAATATCACTTGTGTTCTTGTTTCCATGTAACTGTCTTGTTGGTCAGTCTGTCTGTAATCAAAATCTACATACTCGGTTCATTCTAGAATATTCAGAGAAATCTTAATTGGATTCACTCCTTCTCATTTTGAAATTTAAAAAATATATTGATTGTGTATTTGACACAATCAATTAATCTAAATTCATTAAATACTACAATTTTGTTGTAACTGCCTCGTTGGTCTAGTGGTAAGCGTATGCGACTGCTAATCAAGAGGTCTCGGGCTCAAATCCCGGGTCGGGCCAAAAATTGTTTTTGGGTTTTTCTTAGGAAATTCCTTAATATGTACCAGCCCGTAGTTTGGAAGTTTGGCGGTGATTCACGCCCGTGCCTCGGAGAGCACATAAAGCCGTCGGCCCAGGTCGTCATGAACATCTATTTGCAATCGTTATTGGGAAGTCTGTGCCCTCAAATATACTGACAACTAGTTCAATCTTTGAATTTCAGTTCTTCCTTAGGGTTGCGGCAGTCCGATGGTAGTCGCTCCGTGGAAAAACTGAAATTCTGGTAAAACCGGTTGAACTAGTAGCCGACCCCAAATAAACTTGGGAATAAAGGCTGGGAAGACGAAGATGATGACTACAATGTTGTTGTAACATCAGGCATTTTATAAGTATGTACTTATCGTAAACGCGTTGGTTTCTATAAACACAATTTTATATGCAAAAGTTTTAAGTTCATATTACATTTCTAGATGCTATTGTAAATCTAAACCTAAGAGCCTCTATCATAAACTTCAAAATCATATAAACGCAAGACCAAACTATGTTGACACTATCCAATCTCTTTAGAAATCATTTGGAAATCGTCTCATTACGAAGTTGGTCCGCTGAAGCTCTTTACGAGATAAACTGGTTACGAGGGATGTTCGCAGAATGCTTAACTAGCCTATGTACTGTGATTTATTGTTACTATGTCCAACATTGTAGTTTAATGTTGCAAATACTTGCTGATGTTAGCAAACTGACGTTTATTTTCATTCAACTCATTTAGTTTAGGTATTTTAGTAAGTTTGTCACCTTACTAGGAGGATAGCTGTCACCTTACTAGGATAGAGTTTACCAAGACTCGAGTTATGGGATGTCAACATGAAATCATTAGATTATTTTCATAAAGAAACCATTTCAGAATGCACTTTAAAGTTTTTTTTTCGATTCGATAATTCGATATATCGATATATACAGAGTTAAAATAGAAAAACATGAAATCTTTTGAACTGTTTTTAACAGATGTATGAATTTTCTGAGTATAAAGGTAAAATCTGTAAAACACTAATATTTTTATTAGTTTTCTAGATATTTTCTTTAGCTACTATTCTTCTTGCGATTACAGTCAATCAGAACGTTAGGCAATTCTTTTTATTTAATTTATTTCGAAATGAATGCAATAGTACTTAATACTTTTGCATTAAATTATAATTGCATTCATTTCGAAATAAATTTGAAAAATAATAGTTTGAAATTTAGAAATATAGTAGTTTGAGATTTCACTATTCGTTTAGCACTATTACATAACCATCATTCTTTCTATTTCTTTATTTTTTTCTCTTTCTTTTTATGTGTATTTCTAGGACTGAATATTTTTTTTAAATATCAGAACTTATTTATTAGTCTACCTACCAGTCGTTAGTTATAATAGCAAGTGTAATTTAGTTACATCTTTACAGCTGTAGTACTTCTGAAATGGATTTGCCAAACAGTGCCCTTGGGTGCTGTGAATACGAATGTAGGTAGTCGCCATCTTTATGTTGCTCTCATTTAACGCCAACAACAATGAATTGGACTAATGTATGTATCTATTACAGTACATTTTAACTCTAATATTGATGAAGACCTATGAGGTTGGGTTGGAATTTGTTAAAGATCTAATATGTTAGTAATCCACACTGATTTTAATTAAAGTTTTTCTTTTGAAATTAGCCATCTTCAAAAAAACACATCAAACGCAAACTCCCTGCGTAAAATACTGAAAATTGTATAATAAAATGGCTTTAATTTGACTGGCTTAAATGTGAAAATTCTTGTAGATACTTAAATTATATATTAATTAAACAAAAATTATAATGTGTGCTAGTTACCTAAATCTGTTTGAAGTCGGCGGTTATTTTAAGACGTCTTATAGCAGTACTGTAAAATTTCAAATTACCGACATTACACACATATTATGCGACAATGTAACGGGCTTAAGAGTCATCACAAATCACCTGCTTACCCTGTAACTAAAGTTTATTACAATTATACGTGATATTGTGTTATCTTGGTGTAAACAGTGATAAATTGCATTGAGATATTTAGAGAACAACTCCGGAATATTAATTTTGTGTGTGTTTTGGTATATTATGTTAAACGTTTCATAAAGCACTGCACACTATACGATTACACGAATGGCTTAAGAGTCTCTTTTTATTAATGATGTACCTTTCTTAGAGTTAAGCCCCCATATCGGCCTAAACTTTGTGTGATTAAAAAATTCATGTAATGAGTCTGGGTGTTCGTGTCATGTATATTTGTAATGTTGTCAGCAACACAGAATTCCTAGTGTCGGAGTTGTCTCAAAAAACCGTTGCATATTATATAGTCATTCTGTACATGAAAATAAATAAATAAATATTTTGGACATCTTACACACAACAACAAAAGAGAAGGAAAACTTGAAACCAACCTTATACCAACCCGTCTGGCCAGCGTGGTATAGTAGGCCAAAACCTCCTTTCAAAGGAGAGGCCTATGTCCAGCAGTGGAATGTTAAAGGCTGTTGATGATTGATGATACACACAACATCATCTAGTCCCAAAGTAAGCAGAGCGTGTGTTATGGGTACTAAACAACTACTAAATACATAAACGACTGCACGGTTGGCCTAGTGACTTAAGTGGTAAACGAGATAGTAAACGAGGAGGGACATGCATTTTGATAAATAAAAGTATAAAGTATAAAATATTGACTAATATTAATGACTTGACATGTAAATTTAATTTTGAATGTTGTGCCGTAGAAATCAATAAAATAAAGATTATATGCTTATACAGAACTCCAAATAGCGATCCACGAATATTTCTGGAAAAATTAGAACAGCTACTGGAAAGACTTATAAAAAAGGATACTAAAGTTATTTTATGCGGGGACTGGAACCTGAACATTTTAAAACCAAACAAAAGTTGCGAAGAACTTATAAGTTTGCTAAAAAACTTTAATATAAATTTATTCATTAAAACACCAACAAGACAATTGTCATGTATAGACCAAATAGCGAGCAACATTAAGCGTGCCAGAGCGGAGGTGCATTATCTTGCCTTATCTGACCACGAAACAGGACAGACACTTTCCCTTAGAATTTTGAAATCTCAAGAAACATTTAAATGGTATGAGGATGTCAGGAACTTTAGTAAGGAAAACATGGACAGGTTCTACAGTTGTATATCGTCACTTTCATTTTCAAACGTATATGACAAAAATAATTTACAAGAAGCATTTAAAGAATTTCATGACACGTTTAAGTTGTTTTTTGATCTGTGTTTTCCAAAGACCACAAGAAAGAAAACAACTAAAAATGGCAACCATAAATGGCTAACAAAGGGTATAAAAAAATCGTGTGTCAGAAAAAGATACCTATACCTTAGCCAAGTGCACAATAAATCGAAGAAAATCATTCTAAATAAGAAATATAAATTATACAGTATCATTCTCAAGAAATGTATATATAAGTCCAAACAACTGCAGAATAAAAGGTATATACTTAACAACGACAATAAATGTAAAGCCACATGGGCAGTAATAAATGAAAATATAAATGACCGAATCATTAAGGCACAGATTGATAAAATAACTATAAATAATCGAACATATGAAGACCCCAAGGAAATGAGTGACATGTTTAATAAATTTTATATACAGCTGACCAATACAAATAACTTTAAATATAACATTGACGAAATAAGCAGGACTATTGATGATCGAATTGGATACACAATTTTTCTTAAGCCTACTGACGCTATGGAGATATTTCGAATCATCAGAAATTTAAAGAACACAAACGCAGCAGGAGTAGACGAAATAACGACTAATACTATAAAGTTGTGTGCTCCGTTAATCTGTCAGCCACTTAGTTACTTAATCAATTTGTCCTTTGAGGAAGGCTCATTTCCAGAGTCTTTAAAACATACCGTAATTAAACCCCTTTTCAAGAAAGGTGATCCATTTAACATGGAAAACTGCAGGCCAGTAGCACTAATACCAGTTATGTCAAAAATATTTGAAAAAATAATGTTGAAAAGGCTTCAAGAGTTTACTACAAGTCACAACATACTCAAAGATGAGCAATTTGGCTTCAGACATAATAGTACCACCACATTAGCGTGTTTCAATTTAATGAAAATTGTTACCCAAGCTCTTAATGACCGAGAATCCGTAGCGGCGATCTTCTTAGATATGAGCAAAGCGTTTGATTTTGTAGATCATGAGCTGCTCCTACACAAATTGGAAAGATATGGAATAAGGGGAAAAGTAAGCGACTGGTTGCGGGCCTATTTGCGGGGTAGACAACAATGTGTGCAAATATCAAAAATCAGGAATGGAAAAATGATATCCTGCAAAAGCAACGTTCAACAGAACAACTTTGGCGTGCCGCAGGGTAGTGTTCTTGGACCATTTTTATTTTTGATCTATATCAATGACCTTCCAAACATAACTCGCAATAAAATAGTCTTGTTTGCTGATGACACAACGCTTATAGTGAAATGTAAAAGGAGTGATAACCATAAAAATGAAATAAACGAGGCATTTAGTAAAATAATACACTGGCTGAATTCAAATAATTTAAAAATTAATATGAACAAAACAAAATTAATAAAATTCCAAACCTATCAAAAACAAGCAACACATTTCAATATTGAATATAGGAATACAAATGTTGAACAAGTAGCAAGCACTACATTTCTTGGTTTACAGGTGGATCAAAACTGTGATTGGAAATGTCATATAGAATACGTCTGTGACAAACTTGATAGATTTATATATGCATTAAAGAGAGTAAGAGTAACAGTATCAACCGAAGCTGCACTATGTGCATATCACGGCTACGTTTCGTCCGTGCTCTCATATGGTCTTTTGATGTGGGGCAATTCGGTAGATGTAATCAAAGCATTTAAAGTTCAAAAAAAATGTGTGAGAGCAATTTGTGGAGCGGGGTATATGGATAGCTGTAAGCCCCTATTTAAGAAGTTTAACATATTGCCATTGCCTTGCATGTACATCAAAGAATTGTGCATGTTTGTCCGACAACATCCAGAGTATTTTCCGAAACAGGAAGATGTTTCCAAACGGAATGTAGTTTCGAGACATAAACATAAATTACATTTACCTCAATGTAGGCTCCAAATGTACAAAAGGAATTCTTACATAAGTGCTATAAAGGTGTATAATAATCTACCAAACACCATTAAAGAGCTACCTTTAACTAAATACAAGAAAAAATTAACAGAATGGCTGAAAGAGAAATGTTTCTATGACATAAAGGAATATATGTCATATCGCGAAGAATGAGAGTAAGATTTATGGAATGTTAACTTGTGGGTATCATCTGAAATTTGTTCAATAGACATTTATTATTGTATAGATAGCTAGACATGTTTTAATTTAATTTAACGATAATTGAATTCTTGTTTGACATAAATAATATCTTTTGACACAAATAATATCTTTGACATTGCATGTGATAGTTCCATCATTAATTTTAATTCCAATTTATATAATACCTAATAAATATTTGCATACCATATTTAGTGGTAGGATGTAAATGGGCCATGTTTATATATAAGATCATACTCTGTATTCCTACATTCTAGCAAATAAATGATTATGATTATGATTATGATTATGTGGTCGCCACGCCGCTTCCTACTACGCCAAGTATCGTGGGTTCAAATCCCACGCAGGACAACACTTGTTCTGAGTCTGGGTGTTCTTTGTGTCCGTTTCATGTATGTTTGTAAAGTCCCCCGTGATACAGGAATTTATATTCCTAATGCGGGAGTTGTCTTTTTTATAATAAACATTCGTTTTTTTTTTATAATTACATACATAGAAAAACACCCAGACTCCGAAACAAATATTTGTGGATCACACAAATATTTGGTCTGACCCGGGAATCGAACACGAGACCTATTGATCAGCAGCCGCATACGCTAACCACTAGACCAACAAAGCAGTCAAGAAGTCAAGGAAAGTTTAGTAAGTTATATAAAGTAACAACATCAGGAGTATTCAAAGATTCTCTAACGTGCAAATTGAATATTTAGAACATTTCAACATCACTCGAGTCCATAATTTAAACATACAATGGGGGCTGTCGCAATATACAGTTGTGTATTTGTGTATAACACCAGAATTTCCAACGTGTACGTTAAATTACTCAAGGACGTGTTCACTAACATAAACAATGTTGTTTTACCCTTTGTGTTACACACCGACAGTTGGTACTCAGATGTATATAGATGTTTTAAATAACATTTACAATGAAAGTTGTTTTAACTCTGACAAAATTTTTAATTCACCAAATAAAATCTTTTGGGAATTGAATGTGCGATCTTAGAATATATATTATAAGGAATGTTTTAACTTTTCTATTACATAATAATAATAATAAATATTTCATTAATTACACACAACATCATCAGTCCCAAACTAAGCACAGCTTGTGCTATGGATACTAGACAACTGATATAAATACATAAACATACTTTTTTATGTAAATACGTATGGTCATGTAACGTACCTAGGGACGCTTGTACCTTTGGACACAGATTATATTTTGAAAAGTACCAATATTAAAATTACAAAATTCTACAAAACGGATAGTAATTTTCCTAATTGGCAAAGACAGTTAGTGGCGTAATTGTATTGACATCGGGTGACGTGTGAAATTTTTGTGAAGTTTTTCGTGTTCAAAAGTAAGTATTTTGATGTTTTGATTATAGATTTATATACGACATGCATGCACATATTTATTACAATTAATTAATTTACTTGTCTTAAGGTAGTTGCGTCTATAATAATATAACTAACAACACAGAATTTTAACCTACAAGTCAAGATAATTCGTTTCTTTTTTAAATTGCTTTGATTGTACCTTTGGACATAATTATGTATGTACCTTGGGACACGTCCGGAGGTTCAAACAATGTTTGTACCTATGGACACTATTTGATGATGTTCCATTTCTTTTTGCCTGTAGTGCCAAGGAGTAAACCCGGCGTTAAAAGAAAAGGAGTTAGCCCAGAACAATTCAAAGCCATTCCATTAAGAGTCCTGAAGCTTGGAATCGTGATGGAATGGCTGGCCGGCAATTGGATGACTTAGATCTCATTTTTTTTCTAATTTAATTAAAGTGTTCTTATTATTACCTAAGACTATTAATTTGATTTTGTTGTTTAACTAGCAGAAGACACGTTGTTACAGTTCTATTATCTAATTTAATGATGATTAAAAGACTGATTAGACAGAAATCTTTGTCTTTTGTTTCGTCCCAAGGTACATACAAGGCTGTCCGAAGGTACAAACAAGTAACGTACCTTAGGACAAAACACCATACTTACAAATAATGTTTGAAAATAATATAATGGCAACACTAAAGACGTAATAAAAAAAAACCAGTCATATTAGACCGTCTGCCCTACAATATAAGATCTTAACTATTTCTATACTTTGAGTATATACAAAGATATGTCGATTTAAATATTAGGTAGTCAAAAATGTCCATAGGTACGTTACATGACCCTACATATTATACATAGAAAACACCCAAACTCCGAAACAAGTATTTGTAGATTGTACAAACATTTGATACGACCCGGGAATCGAACCCGATACCTCTTCCCGATGTACCCGAGATCAGCAGCCGCATACGCTAACCACTAGACCAACAAGGCAGTGTCAGTATCTCAGTTCTATACCTCTTTTCTATTTGTCAGGTAACTTCCTTAAAATACTGATTGTCATACTCATAAGCCCCATTTATTCTACGGGTTTTATAAGAGAACAGCTACGTGAACGTTTTCCGTTTTCTATTATATTCTCTCATCCATTTATCTGTTCTCTAGTTTCATTGTTTTTTTTTTATATATATTAGCTGCCAAAATGACTCTGCCCTGCCTGATGGAAAGCATGAACAGAAGAATCCAGAAGTGAAGGCCACCATCCTCACTGCCTCAACGTACAGTGCAGCACGGTGACCCACACAATGGCGGCCTAGTAAGATGCTTTTTGACGCTCCGCTTGAAGGACCCGGGGTCATGTTTTGACTGAGTGGCATTAGATAATGAAATAAGAGAACAGATAAATAGAATAGAAAATGATAAACGTTTGCAACTTGGCTAGGGGGTCAGCTATCATATGACTAAGCTAGGAAATGCTGTAGTACAAAGAGTAATAACACTTGAAACAATCTCTATACTAATCGATTTTGCTGGTGTGGTATAGTGGTCTTAAGTCTCCTTTCTAAGGAGATGGCTAACTCTGGGAGAGTTTCTAAAAGAACTTGGAAAGTTGAAGTACTGATGATAACAATTTCATTTTTGTAAGTTTCAATACAAAATAGTTCTCTGACGTCACTTTATGTATTAATGAAAGACATTAGTTTAGCGTCATATGAGTATTGCCGTAAGGAAAGGTAAGGAAGCCCAATCCAAGCAAAGCTTATATTATAAAGGCTAGACAGACTGAAAGAATACTTGAATACAATTTTTTTAAACCTTTGTAAATTACATACAGAATTATTCATCATCATCATCATCATCATAAGCCTTTAACGGTCCACTGCTGGACATAGGCCTCTCCTTGGAAAGGAGGTTTTGGCCTACTATACCACGCTGGCCAGACGGGTTGGTAAAGGGTTTGTTTCAAGTTTTCTTTCTCTTGGCAGTGATGTTAGCTGCTTATATTGTTCCTTTAGTCGCCTCTTACGACACCCATGGAAGGAATAGGGGTAGTGACACTTTGTATTCTTAATCCGTCACCACACGGACATTTACTAAACATTTACAGACTTTTATTAAAAAGGTAGAATTTTTCATCATCATCATTATCATCATCAACAGCCTTTAACAGTCTACTGCTGGACATAGGCCTCTCCTTAGAAAGGAGGTTTGGGCCTACTATACCAAGCTGGCCAGGCGGGTTGGTATAGGGTTGGATTCAAGTTTTCCTTCTCTTTTTTTGATGTTCTCTTGCGTAGTTTATCCCTAAGTCGACTTTTGGGATGAATAGGGGTGGTGACACTCTGTATTCTTAATCCGTCACCACACGGAGGAATTTTTCATAGTACATTATTTTTACACTTCACAATATTTTTCATAAAATGATATCAGTAAGTATACTTAACAAAATAAATTGAAATGATATCAAGTTATTTTCAATGCAGTTTGACTCACTTTAGGCTTTGAAATAATTTGATACTTGAAAATGAGACTTCACGATGACCGATATACACACGTACCTACTGAGCCTAGGGCAGTAATATTCGATACTATGTAAAACATGATTATTTGTAAATAGTTCAGTATGATGTATCAATTTTATCGATGACTAAATGACTAGACCTAAATAGTTAATGTATAGTCGTGGTCACAGTTCAATCAAGAAGAATTGCTTAAATTTCTCTTATCTAAACGTCACCAGATATTTGTTTTTGGGTCCTGATATCTCTGCTAACGATTTCCTAGTGAGCCTTTGTAGTAGTTTGTATATGATGAAATTTTTGTACTTTTTAAATAATTAAACACTACTTTTTCAAACTTCTAAACGCCGGTCTATTTGGTTTTATAGAACTATTTAAGATGCCACATTTTGAGTTTTACTAACTGATTTAAACTATCTAGTCTACAGAGCATTGTTACTACAAAAGTTATTTCGGTAAAAACTATTACAAACTTAACTTACAGTCCTAGAATTTTAGTTAGATATTTTAGTCTAAGATAAAGTTATACAAAACGACAACTTTCGAATATTACTGAGTTAACAGATCCTTTAAAATATTTAAAAACATCTATTTGCATAATGAATGTATCGTAACATATAAAAAAACAAAACAAACACATATAAATGCATCCATGTCAACTTTAATTCAATAAATTAGGGAAGGGACTGGACCCCACGACACAGGGAATCCTAGTATGGGGACCAAAGGCATTTTTGATTAATCAGTAAAATGTACGGATGTCATGTGTGAATGATTTAGTGAAAAAACTTTTGTATGAATAAAGAATATTATGATGAACAACATCATATTTAGTTAACCCTTGAATATTCGAAAACTGTGTACATTCCTTAGAAGTTATGTACTACATGTATCAAAGACCTCAAAAGGCCCATAAGTACGAAAACAGAAACAGTTACCAGAACTTGTAGACAAGAATGAACAACACAGGTTAAATTCTCACCAAAATGCAGTTGAAAAGCCAATTTCAAGATTCCAAGTGCATTTGTACGCGGTTTGTTTAATTCTAAACTTGATGCTACGTATATATTTTAGACCACAGCAATGTAATGCATAAAATTTTCCCGAGGGATAGTATTTTAGCACTTGGAATAGTACCGACTCTTTTGCTTATTTCCACTATTACTATTTGTATTCTTGATCTAATACAGTATGTTCCTTGCGAACCTCATTATTTTTAAGCTCTTATTTGTGATAAGAAATGATAGGTTTCTGGATTTTTCAAAAACTTTTCGTGGTCCAATCTTTAATCCATAATAATCGAACAAAAGAAAGATAATTTTTTATAGAAGATTTTTGGTGTATTTGAATAGCATATCAGTAGCAGGATTACAATATATATTTTCATAAATAATTCATATTTTGGGTTCAGTGTATTGTGGCAACAGAATACGGTAGAAACCAACTCATTAAGGGAATACAGATTTGCATTAACCATAAAGGTATAACGTGTAATGTAAAAATGTAAATTTATTTGCATTCTAAGAGCCCCCATCCCATAGCATAAGTATACAACTTGAATCGATGATCACTTTATTTCTTAACGCAAAATAGCGCGTAAGAATCGTTTGTTTAAAGTATAACAAACTTTTTGTCCCCTGACACTGTAAAGTTATTAACCTGCTTTCGATTACGATTTCTTATTATGACTCATCATCCTCCTAGTCATTATCCCAAGTTTATTTGGGGTTGGCTACTAGTTCAACTGGTTTTACCTAAATTTCAGTTTTTCTACGGAGCGACTGGCATCGGACCTCCGCAACCCTAAAGGATTAATGAATTAATGACTATGAAGCAAAATTATAATCATGGAAATTGTAAAACGATGTTGAATAATGCATTACAGCTATGAGATCAATTTTCAAACGTAGGCTTTTCAGTAGTTGATATTTATTCACCGCAAACGGAAACATTAATACGGATTGCTAATAACTGTGTTGTTTTCAATACGTTTCTCAAATTGTGAACACAATTGATGTGAATAGATCTAGCTGTAAGCGTGTGTTCAGAAAAAGTAATTAATGTTAATAATAATAATAACACCGATTACAAGCACAGGCATGACCAAGTTGCAGCAATTATCCATCAGAATCTAGCTCACAAATATTCATTTATCCCCAATAAAACTGCTTATTATAAATATAAACCCAGTACAGTTCTTGAAAATAATGCGTTTAAAATATATTGGGATAGAACAATAATCACCGACAAAACCGTACACTACAATAGACCTGACATAACAATCCTGGATAAAGTTAAGAAGACAGTTTTTATCATAGACATAGCAGTATGTAATACACATAATCTACTTACGACACACGCAGAAAAAAATTCAAAATATATAGACTTAGCCAATGAAATCAAAAGACAATGGCAAGTAGATAGAGTTAAAATCGTACCCATTATCATGTCTACAACCGGTGTAGTTCCGAAGACTCTCCACGATAGCCTTAATACACTGCAAATGCCGAAACACACACTACCATTGATTCAAAAAGCAGTACTTCTAAATACATGTCGTCTCACACGAAAATTTCTCGCATCATCTTCATCTTAATCGCACATCACTCCCTCTAGCACACTTGGCTAAACCCCGTGTGTTAGACTCTGATCCCCTTTTAAACTAAAAGGGAGACCCAAAAAGGTAACATAACATAATAATAATAATAATAAATATTTTGGACATCTTACACACAACATCATCTAGTCCCAAAGTAAGCAGAGCTTGTGTTATGGGTTACTAAACAACTGATATGAATACATAAGCATACTTTTTTTTTTTGTAAATACATACATATTATACATAGAAAAACACCCAGACTCCGAAACAAATATTTGTGGATCACACAAATATTTGGTCTGACCCGGGAATCGAACCCGAGACCTATTGATCAGCAGCCGCATACGCTAACCACTAGACCAACAAGGCAGTCTAGTCGGTGAATAATAACCATTCATTAAGAAAGCAAATTTGAAAATACTAAAATAACAAAGTGATATTATTAGAACTATTTAATGCATCATATACTTATATTAATATGCTTACGAAATACAAATATGTCGGATGTAAGAAGTAAGAGAGGACGCAAGTCGTAGACGAGACGTATACACTAACTGTAGGAATAGTTCATAAACTTAAAGTCACGCAACGTGCTATGCGTGCTAACGTGTCATGCTGCAAGCATGCTCTCCTGAGAATAAAATCAGCAACGAAGTAATCCGTCAGAGAACCAAGGTAACCAACATAGCAGCTTAAAGTTAGTAGGTTGGAGTGGCAATGGGTTGGTCATATATGTCGCAGAACCAATAAACGCTGGAGTATGCGAGTTCTGGAGTGGAGACCGCGTCTTGGCAAACGTAGTGTGTGGCACCCTCTGGCCAGGTGGCGGGACGCCTTACGTAAGAGGGCCGGCAGCGACTGGATGCAAAAAGCATTAGATCGGGCTTTTTGGTCTGCCTTAGGAGAGGCCTATGTCTGCAATAAACTGATAATAATGATGATGATTAGAATTATTTTAGAAATAAATTAATTATATTTTAAAGCTTTATAAACTAAATAGGACAACGTCTTTTGATTTAGCAACTTAAATGTAATATATTACGTATATTTATGTGTGTCTCTTACCGAGAACCGTATTTCTCCGTCGCAACGGTACATATGTTTCTAAATTCATGATGCAGTTAATTAAATTCCGTCTTTTATAGTCTTTTAAGAAACTTTTACGAAGAAAAGCAGCAAGTTGTCCCCGGTTTATTTAGAAAGGACGATGCACCGAGTGCAGTCTATTCATAGATGTAATTTACTTAAAAAGCGATCCTAAAATTAGAAATTTAAAATGAAAGCAAAGCAGACTTCGTATTTTTTTGCTGTCTTCTTTGTCTTGTCACATTTATTGGTTAAAAGGTTTAGCTAGTGTAGTCTGGAGTCTAAAATTAAAATTGATATAAAAAAGACTTATTTAACAGAGAATAAATCATGTTCACGGTTATGGATTCTACATTAGATAGAAGAATTTTCACAGACATACTTGATAATAATAAACATATTCCTTAATTTACATTACTGATTAGTTTAATTCGTATGCAATACAATAAAATTATTATGTTTACATATTATTTCTTTTTAAACTATTGCATAGTTTTTATTGCGGGCCTTGAGAGCAGCGACCGAATTAAGAAATTTCGTAACGAAAATAACCTAACAAAATAACCTAACAAAAAAACAAAATAACCTAACCTAACCTAACCCCGTGTTAAAAAAGGATAAATAATATGATTGTAACTGCAGTGCGACAAGGACAAATTAATAACGGGCGCCTGGCATGCGTCATAGATTAATCAAATAGAAGGGATATCGTAGGCACAATACACAACGTCCGCGTCCTCCAGTACTGTCTAAATTGAATCTTAGTGTTTTTTTATTCCATAGATAATTAGTTTTCATTGTATTTCGGTTAATAGGATTATATTGTTTGGCAATAATAGTGTTAGAATTTATGTTGGTAAAAGACTGTGTGTATATTGTTTTGTAAACTTATATTAATATCAAAGAAAAATAAATACTGCATAAGTTGATAAAAAAAGCTATGCAATAGTTTTACCGTGGCAGTCCCCGAGTGCCACACGTATTTTTTTGTACGAAGTTATACAAATGAGTGCATTTTACAAGTTAGGCCCTATAACTCTTGTCATAAAAAGTTATCGAAATCGCTATAGTTTTCCTTTAAAGTTCAGTATATTGACCATAGACCAGTGCTTTTAGCTCTTAAAATAACAAAAAGTAAACATAAATTATAGTAGGATGAAACCCATTGTAAAAGGAGGAAAATATTGCAAAAAATTAAAGGAAAAATAAATTACGGGAAGTCGGGAAGGGGGAGAGGGGGGTTTTTAAGGGAAAAAAATGGCTTATCTCGATTTCCGGCAAAATTACAAGTCCTATGGAAAAAAGTCAAATGGCAAAGTTATAGGTAATAAAAAGATCTACAACTTTTGCATACACACTTTTTTCACATAACCTCAAATTTATGTGAAAAATTCAAAAAACCAAGTTTTTGGTTTTTTATTTTTATCTTTTACAAATAAAGGAGTTTAGAGGAAGGCTTTGGCTTTTAGAGGAAGGGGGGGGGGGGACGCGCTGTTATTACAAAAAAGCACTTTAAAGTTGAATGACTTGCAAATCGAAAAACAGTTTTAGCGACCTCGCTGTTTTTAAAAGACCTATCTAATTGATGCGAAAAAAAACATCCCCACTTTACGTGTAGGGGGGTACACCCAATAAAAATATTTTTCATAATTGCACCGTAGTACTTTGTCAACGTAATTACAAAACATATTCACGTAAAGCTTCATCTTTCTGGCACCAACCGTTTAGGGTAGTAGGTTGAGGACGGACGAACCGACGGACGGACATGACGAATCGGAATGATCCGAGTCATGAACTACGGAATCCTAAAAAGTATGTTATAGCATGTTGCGTTTTTTTGTAGTGGGTATGTTTGTTAGACTTTTTATTCAAAAGAACCTTGAAATTGTTCCGGCTAAAATCTCTGAAACGACTGGACCGATTTTAATGGGACTTTCACTAGTAGGTATATAAGAAGTGACATAAGAAGTAACTTAGGTTTATTTTTTAAGATTCGCTTGGTTCCGCGGCATTACTCGCAATTTACAACCACGGAAAACACCGCGATACTAAATTTACCTTAGAAAGAACTTTTCCTTAGAAAAAAGTCAAATAGCTTTCATTTTGAACTTTTTAAAAGTGTTTCTACAGGTAAATTAGCTTGGAGAAATTTTTGCGTTTGTAGTAGTGTATGGTCACGTGGCACCTGCGGACAGCGTTAACTGGTTTATTCTGTTTTTGTGCGTGTTTCCACTTTCCACTATCAAGTGACGATTTTTTGCTTTAGATTGAAATATCTCGAAAACGGTGCGTCCTAGGCCACAAATAACAAAAGTTTTGACCCCCCGTAAACCCCCCGGAGTTTTAAAAACCTAGATGAAAGGAAAAAAAAAAAAAAAAGATATATATAAATCGGTCTCTCCTCTTTGAAGTTTCACTTCTATCGTGTGTGAATCGCACACACACCTTTTTTTTTTTAAAGTCAAAACTTTTTTCTTTAAAATAAAAACTTGTTTTTATTGAAAATAAAAATCAGAGTGTTGCTAGGGATAAGTATAAAATTAAATAGTAATGTTAAGATATCGAAACATTTTTGTATAGGCCAGAACGATATAGTGGAAACGCGCTCTAAGATCTGAGTAATATACACACCACTACATATGCAAAAATTTCTCGAGAATAATTTCACTGTAATAAAATAAAACATTTAAAATAACACACAACAGTTATAACAAAAGCAAATAGCGTTGTTACAGTCATTTGCAGTACGCATTTATTGTGTTTTATATTCCTTATTTTCGAGAAGGACTCTCCATAAAAACCCCATGCTTAAGCGTGATATCCAGGTCAAATTATAATTAAAAAGGAACAACTCAACACTCCCTCGATTTGTCAAGCACTACAATAACAACAGTTGAGAATAGCTCTTAAACAAATTGCGACAGTAAGATGTAGCAAGTTCAACTCCTTCAGAAATTTTTCAATAGAGTTTTTTTACGAGGAGCAGGTACCTACAATTGTTTTTTAAAGACTTTTTTTTCAGTATACTACCTAGATAGTCAATAATTTTCCCTTATTCCTTTAACATACACAAAATATCGTATCTTTTAAATTTAAAGCAACACAATATTAAAAAATAGCAATACTGACCATTAAATTGCTAGTAATTTCATTTCTCACCAACGAAAAAACTCTGCACCCAAACAAAGAAAATCGATTACTGAACACTTTTCTATTTCCAGGATACAATATTTGGAACAAATATCCACACGATAATACCGGTTAAATATTAGAATTTTCGAGAACAATAGCCGCTTTGTCGTCTTGGCTACCGTTTGGAGTCTGCCTATACACTGTTTTAAGATATTATGGATGAGGGTCTATTATACGGTTTTGGAAAGGGCTTGCTATCTACTTCTAGATATTCGTCGTGCAATTTTGTAGACTAGCATTGTCGGAATGGTTTGACAAGTGTATTATTACATATTCAAAATATTCCTGATTTAAGATATGAATTTGGATGATCTAAAATATTTGTTCCTCTCCGCTTGTATTGATTTTTATAACATATTTTTTTTTTACCTTTTAGATTATTTAAAATTCATTCAGGAGTCATGTGAAATTGCGAGCAAGTGTCCTCTTGAGAGGTAATTAGTATACAATTTATTTTTCTAATGTAAATGATCAAGTTAATCAAACAATTTTATTTTTTCGGGGTAGAAATCAAGAATAATTACTCTGGTTAAATAATCAGTAATATTTACCACTAAACTAAGTAATAATAATAGATTTATTGTTTACAAAAAAATAAGTTATGTATTTCATCCAAGTGGCGGCTTTAGAGCTCAAAGTAATTCCCTTACAGGCAACCATGGGATGGACAGGAAAATGATTGAGGGAAAGTATGTGAGCGGATTTGGTGTTCTGTATGGTATTGTAACACAACTAACTGTATCTAACATAATTTGGTACCAAAGATCCGTATCTATTTAGCTATTATCATATCTATGATTAAGATATACAATTAGGTTACAAAGTAGATATATCTCTAAATTGTAATTATGATAATGTTCCTTTGAGCAATTGCTGAGCTTGTTCATTAGAGATGTCTGACAATTCATATCGTAAGTCACTGTTTGAAAGCTGCCTTCTACCAAATATTGACTATATTTCATAACAATGCTCATGAAATTACAATTGAAACAAAACTTGGCTTTAAACAGAAATGTTTATAGAAAAAATGTAAGCACACTAGACGAGACATCATCACTGAAAAGAAGAATAAAACTTATTAAAAAACCCATATGAATATGTACCCACCCGTCTAAACAGTAGTGGACTGTTAAAGGCTTTTAATAAGTAAGCCTAATCAATCTGCATCATTTTGCAGAGCTCAGCAGCAGCTGCACCGCAAATTGAAGAAAAACTAAACACGCGTCCTTTAAAGAGACGTTTTTGTTTTTATCACAAAATAAACAGTAGTGACATGTTTACTTTTAATACATTTTTTTCTAGTTTCATTGCTCATACGTTTCATCAGGCAGAGTAGAGCCAGGCTATCGAATCAAAGAAAAAACGCTGCAAAATGTAGCTGCAAGTATAAAAAGAAAATTTTGTTTCTACGATAAACATAGTTAGTTATACAGTAACCAGATGCTGAAACATTTTGTTACTTAATTTTGAAAGGGATTCTGTTAAAAGAATAAACAAAAAGTAAAACGAAACAAATGTGCCCCAACAATATGATTGTTTTTGTTTTTTCTGTTTCGTTTATTGCATTTCGCGTAACTGCCATGCGGCGGGACAGCTCCGGACTCTTAAGTCATAATGTTCTATTTAAAACAGATAATTATGAATCATAGAGCAATACGGTAGGACGGTCTCCTGTCAAAGCATAAGCCCAAATGGGCACATGCATAACATTTAACTGCCTCGTTGGTCTAGTTGTTAGCTTTGGCAACTGCCGATCAAGATTCGGGTTCGATTCCCGACGAAATGTTTGTCTAAAAAGTTTTGGGTTTTTTTCTATTTATAATATGTATAAATAGAAACGAAAAGTATGTTTATGTATTTATATCGGTCTTCTAGTACCCATAATACTCATCGTATCTCTGCTTAGTTTGGGACTAGATGGCGTTGTGTGTAAGATGTCCGAAATATTTTTTGTGTGTTTTGTTGTGTGTGAAATTTAGATTTTTTTTATTTTAATTGTCATTTGTGAGACCATAGTGACAGAGGATTGCTATTATATGTGTGTCTAAAAGTTGTGATTATTTCTCCAAGCGAAAAATAAAATTGACTGTTTTGTAGCGGCAAATAACGCTATGGCTTCTCCTCTCTGGTCCACCAGCCTATGTTATTCAATGCGTACGGTTGGTCCACTAGTTCAAAGTCCCTCGGTGTGCAATGGAAATGGCCATGTTCGGTGTTACACTGAGACATCGTGTCAGGAAGGAGTTGATCCGGCAGGAACTAAGGTCATCGACATAGCTCACCGAATTAACAAGCAGAAGTGACAGTGGGCTGGTCATATTAGACGATGAAAAAATAAATAAAAAAAAAAACAATTAGTATCTTGGTTTCAAATAAAAAAGATAAAACCCATACTAATTTCATGAATTTTTAAAAGAAATGAATAAAATAAATCTGTACATTGAATGAGATTTGCGCTGTTTCAACATGTACAAAACACGAATAAATAATAAAAAGAGAAAAAAAGGAAACCAAAAATTTACTTATAACAAATAATACGTACCTAGTCCTAATAAAATTCCACACAGGAACGTCAAAACTTCTATAAATAGAGGATTATTTATAAATAAAATTATTCTTCTTCTAGATTTTTTCAAATCAGTTGAAAAAATACGAGTGGTAGTTGTATAACGGGGAAAACTAAGTAAAAATTATGTTTTTTACAAAACAGTAGAACTCGAAATCAAAATAATACATTTAAAGTAACGTTAAGCATGCAACTTCATCCCCAAAAACAATATTTTGCATTTAATGTAGACTATCAAGTAATATTACAGCAATCAATATTTAATACTGTTGCCAAGGCCGGAATGCTTCTATACGGCCTGATATTAAATACGTATTGTTTGTAGCTTTTAATTCTGAATTCCGGTATAACATTTCATCAAAGACTACTTATTAATGCGTATTTCATTCCATTTAATGAAAATATTTCTATTCAAAAATATGCTATTCGATTTGGCCAGGTACACTAGTATTTGTCTGAGTTCTGCCTGCCTTTAAAAGAAACAGGTACATTAAATTTAACAACCTGTGGTTCACCGGGTGATGAAATAACTTTCAATATTCCTAAATACTAATAAAATATAGAAAATAATAAATCGGACCTCCGCAACTCTAAGGGAGAACTGAAATTCAGTTTGAACTAGTTGTTAATAAATTTGAGGGCACTGACTTCCTAATAACGATTGCCATAGATGTTCATGACAACCGGGACCGACGGCTTTACGTGCTCTCCGAGGCATTTGAACCCGAGACCTCTTGATTAGCAGTCGCATACGCTAACCACTAGACCAACGACGCAGTTTATAATATGTAATACATAAATATACTGTGATGTCCAAATAATTCATTTTATGATGTCTGACATTACAGTGGACTCAATAAAAACGACGAGTATACAAGTTCATATCACGACACTGTGAAAACGATTTTGATCCAACCGGTCTAAAATCAACTAGAGTTTGATCATTGCTTTAGCCCCGTCTAACTTTTAAAACTAATATTTTGCAACACGACTGAAATTGAGAGAGCATAAAATTTGAACTAACTGCAAATCGAGGATACAGAACGTTGCGGAAGCAATTTTAAAACACTTTTAGCTATATCAGCAATTTAGTCGTTCAAACTTCGTGAATGACAAAGTTTTCATTTTATGAGGGTACGATGTTACACCGAAGTGTCATATCTATGGGAATAAATAATAATTCACATATCTAATAAAACTTCTAATATAATTTTTGATATGGTGTGACGATTTGCAAACAGTTCAACAGAAAATATATTAAAACGTCATCTACCGAAGAAACACCGAACTACGGAGTAAAAATAAGTCTGTATCACAATATAGAAGTTTTCGCGCCAATTACATACGATTTCAGAAATATCTGAAATCGTAATTTTAGATACAACTTTCAAACATCAAACGTTGGGTCATTAATTTTACTCCTGTTAATTTTTAATTTACTTTTTTGGTTTTGAAAAATATATAACTAAAAAGTTTTGCCAGTAACAACTGTAAAAAATGCGAAAGTAACTCTGCCTATCTGCGTCTGTGACTTAAATGTAATTTGGTACACAGATAATCAGTCTAGAGCACAGGTTCCTAACCTGGGGGTAATTATCCACGGGGGTAACAGAGAACCTTTTATAAAGTACGTAAAAAAAACAGAACAAAGTCATCGTGCACAGTATCGCTCGTGTCAAATACATTAAAAAAAAAATTATTTGTAAGTAAGGCTGATATGTAATTTATGATTAACAAAGATGTTTGCAAATGCTTAAATTTATTGTTTTGACGTTTTAAAGGCGGGGTAAAATCAGTTTTCCTAATAAGTCACAGGGGTAATAATATTGAAAAGGTTAGGAACCATTACTCTAGAGCCTGACAAAGGACATAGGCTACTTTTTACCGCGATAACCGACATACGCGTGGGCAGAGCCGCTGGTGAAAGTTAGTTTGTTATAAAATTAATTACTGAATGCACTTTTGTAGGATTGACGGACTTACTATCCAGCGCATTCTCTTACAGAAAAACTTTAAGTGGTTTTAAAATCTTGATAAGTATGTGTTCAGAGGTTACATAGTATGTAATCGATAAATTTATACAAAGTTCAATTCGTACAAACATATTCCTTTTGTTTGAAATCGTAAATTATATTTTTTTACTATCTAACATTGTTGTTACATGTCAGTGCAAATGCATCCATATTTACAACCTCAATACACGAGTCAATTTCAACAGTCATTTTAGAAACAATTTTATTTGGATCTGAAATTGCCAGTACATTCGCTGACTAATACACAAAGTAACTTTTCATATCTGTTTTTATACAAAATTGGAAAACAAAATGGTGTTACATACCGAATTAATGTATGTATGGAATAGCAGAAATTCAAGATTTTGAAACGAAAATAGACTGTCTAAAACTAAATATATATATTTTGACGTCATGGAAAAAAGAAAATTCCACATTAGTATCTGGGTGACCGAGATTTGCTCGGTTAATACTATTTATTGTTTAACAACGCCATCTTTTCTTTCAAGTATCTTTAGTTTTGCTGTGTTGGAGTACCAACCACCAACCAACTGTTACTGAAAGAGTCGATAGATGTCGCAAGCAATGCTAAATGGGAAGAAAAAAAACATCATCAACATTCCGTCCGCGTGTGCGGTCAATGCGGGCAGGTGCTGGGAGGGGCCCAGATATCGTAATAACAGCAGTAGCTGAATCTCTCTCATCTCAGGCGCAGAGTGTGGTTTTAGTCGGTCCGGTTCCGACACACCACCTTACTGCAAACCGCGGTGGGGGGACGGCCCGTGAGGTTTTCACACGCTAAAAGAAGTTGTCGGTATATTGCCATAGACGTTCATGAAAACCAGGACCAAAGGCTTAACATGCTCTCTGATACACAGTCGCAAGACACATTCCTTATATTAAAAATGTCCTTAGTACTTATATGTAATAGGTAAAAATGACATCCAGTCTTAGAAGAAATGTTCTACCTGTGAAGATCGGTGCAATATCGTGTTCATAACATTGATATTCCCGAGACTAAGCACTAGCCAAAACAATTTTATTTCAAAACTAGCTTTTGCAAGCGGCTCCACCCACGTGTAGGTCCGTCGTGGCACTAGATAGCCTATGTGTTATTCTGATATGTAAGCTATATTACTGTAAAGTTTTATAAAAATCTAATAAGTAATTTTTGGGTGAATGTGCAACAAACATACATACATACTTCTTTCGCGTTTATAATATTAGTAGGAAGTTGTTTTTACAAGACTTTCATCATCAAAAGTGCCATCAATTTATCATTTATAATCTGGACTCGCTGTCTATCATATGATTATGAATTCCACAGCTCACAATACCCTTCAAGCATTAACACATTCTTATCATCCCGTCAAATTTACTCCAGAACTTTAATGACACCATTGGCCTGCTTGATAACCAAGACATGTACGGCAGTTTGTTTTGAAGATCTAGGAAGGGATTTAGTTCAGCGTTACTTACAGTAAGTATTATAGTTTGCTTATTATACAAGACTTTGGGTACATTATGTGTCTGTTAAATTTCAGAAGTGTTATAAACGTACTCATCAAGTGAACTAGTTGGGACTTAACATTTCTATCTAAGATATGAAAACTATAGTTACAAATATGTTTATTTGTCTTGTTGAAGACCAAACATTATTCTTGCGTGTATTATACTCTAGTTGCGATTTAAAAAAATAATGTTTTGGCAAAAAAATACTAGATCTCTTTTATTTAGCAGCAAGTATTGTGGGGCCTGTAAGCGCTGTAAAATTCAAACCATTCGAGATTATTCGCAAAAGTTACAGATACATAATGGAATATTATTATGTAAAAATACTTTTTGTATACTTTTAATAATCATAATGATTTGTACTTGTGACTTAATTGTACACCAGAAAAAAAATACAGTTAGGGCTTAGAACTAGCTACATTATGTAGGTACAACTGGCGGCCTTATCGCTCGTAGACAATCTCTTACTTTTTTTAAATATTATCTTTTACATGCGGTTTAGACCACGAGTATTGCATAGCGTTAATTATTTTTCGGGATAGTAAATAAATAAATATTTTAGATATCTTACACATAACGTCATATAGTCCCAAAATGCAAAGCTTGTATTATGGGTTTTAATCAACTAATATAATAATATACATAAACATACTTTTTTTTTGTAAAAACATACATATTATATAGACCTCTTGATCAGCAGCCGCATACGCTAACCACTAGACCAACAAGGCAGTCATCACTACATAGTATAAAACAAAGTCGATTTTTGTGTCCCTTTGTATGCTTAAATCTTTAAAACTACGCAACGGATTTGATGCCCTTTTCTTTAAAAGATAGTGATTCAAGAGGAAAGTTTTTATGTATAATACATACATAATATAGTAGATAATAATTTTAGAGGTTTCTAATGTGATATTTTTTACGCTTACATTGCAAACGCTGGCTGTACCCTATTAGATAGATCAAAATAATGTACTACAGTATTGTACATCTTAAAAAGGTCTACAAAAATCTCTTAGGGATAACCCACAATAACCATTTTTTTATTTTTTATTTTTACGAGAAATAATGGCTTATTTACGAAGCGATTTTAAGCAATACAGTATTAATCCTTATCTAATTAAGTACCTTAAATACATTGTGTATTTAATATAGATTAATATGGTCCTTTACAGTATGTAATTTAAATTAATACTTTTGAAGATATTACAGATATAAAAGGCAGGAACAAAGCGATTTTGGCGGTACCTGCCTGGCCCGTTAGTTGCCGCTGCTGTCGATTTGTCACTATCAGTTATTAACTATAACTAAACACAATCCTTTATTATGAATTAATATTCTAAGGCGGTACGAAGTTCGCCGGGTCAGCTAGTAATGTATAAATGCATGACACTAATAAATAATGTGGCACTCTATTGGTATTTTTTTACAAAATCGGTTCAGTATATTCGGACTTTACCCCCTACAGCATCATAGCTCACAAACTTAACTTATTTATACGACTAGTATAGATAAGACTCTAAAGTGCATATTTTGAATATTTATTTTTTTATTAGCCGTAGAACCGACAACCGTTGGGGTAAACGTGTTCTTGAGTGGAGATCGCGTCTCGGTAAACGTAGTGTAGGACGTCCACAGGCCAGGTGGAGTGATGATTTGCGCAAGGCGGCTGGTAGCAGCTGGATGCGAATAGCCGAGGATCAAACTAAGTGGCGTGCAATTGGAAAGGCCTATGTCCAGTAGTGGACTGCGATAGGATGATGATGATGATGAATGTATGTATATCTATACATCTGTGTAGAAGAATAAAATATGACACTATCCTCCTAGCCATTATTCCCAAGTAAATTTGGGGTCGGCTACTAGTTCAACCGGTTTTATCTGAATGAAGCCGCATACACCAACCACTAGACCAACAACCGCTAGGCAGTCAAATAATTCTTTGAGTCAAGAATAATTTAGCTAGGCAGTCAATCTCAAAAACTATGTGCATCAAGGACTACACTTCTATTGTAAGTTAGATCCTAAAGGTGTCATGTCGTTTTTATAACTAACGACTATAGGCCTAAGAATAGTATGTAAATTTATAGCAAAAAACAATCAATTTAATGTTCGACGTACTAATTTAAACCAAAAACCATTTTATTGTTCAATAGACAGTAAAGTCCAGTTTAACGGAATTCAGGTTTCTTTTCATAAAAACTATGAATACTTCTATGGAATAAGAAACATTGATTTAATAAACCTTTTAAAGCAATTATGTTCAGTTTTTTAAATTGATATATAAGCTAACAGAAATAAAGACATTTCTTGTTTAAGTTATTTTATGGAGAAAATGGTAAGAATCGAAATGGTACTTTCGTGAACGGCTAAATCAAATACCTAGTTATATATGTATAGATAACAATCCATACAATAAAAATACGATCCTTTATATATATGAATATAAACGTTTATAATATGTTAATTTATTGTTCTAATATCTTTCTCCCACGTAAATAGATTAAAGTTTACGCATGCTCATACAATAAATGTAGAATTTATGATATTTCATTCATGTATTTCAAGTCTTTTGAGGCCAAAAATGTGATATAATTATACACTGACATACAATTACACGTCATAGTATTACATTTTGAGGGGGTCATTGGTTTAGCTAGTGGGTGAGAGAACCCACGAGCTTATATCTTTGTGAGACCAAATTGAACTATATGTATAATATCAACCCTAATTAGGAACTGTTGCTAAGTAAGATTCATGTTCAGACACAACTTGAATTAGAGATATACTATAGTAGTTAGTCATCCATAGTACATATTGAAACCTATAGTTTTATGTAGTTATTTTCACATACTATAGTGTCACAGTTTGCCTCGTTGGTCTTGTGAATAGCTAATGCGACTTCCAATCAAGAGGTCTAGGGTTCAATTCCTATGTCAGGCCAAAAAGTGTTATTGGTTTTTCTTAGGAAATTCCTAATAGCTGTCCGGAGATTCAAGCCCGTGCCTCGGAGAGCACGTGAAGCCGTCGGTCCCGGTTGTCATGAACATCTATGGCAATCGTTATTGGGAAGTCAGTGCCCTCAAATATACTGACAACTAGTTTAACCTTCGAATTTCAGTTCTCCCTTAGGGTTTCGGAGGTCCGATGCCAGTCGCTCCGTGCAAAAACTGATAGTCCGGTAAAACCGGTTGAACTAGTAGCCGACCCCAAATAATATTGGGAATAAGGCTAGGAAGAAGAAGATATATATATATAATTATGTAAAAATATATAATATCAGGAACTATAGTCTTTTCTCAGTATTTATATTAATGAGCTTCAAATAATATCTTAAAGCTTCAAATGATGCCAAAAATATCCTTCTACAGAGCGTACAAGTATTTACTTAAAATTTCGAGAATCTTCTCAAACGATGTCAACTCAAAGATCAAAACAAACTAATATTACAGTATTTTTGTTAGAAGTAATTGACGTTAAAGATCAAGATTGAATTTCAATTTTAAAGTGTTTTAAGTTTGTTAAGATAAAGAACACAATTCTGCTATCAGATGTAAAACAGTTTTCATAGAAAAAGAGATCAAAATAGAGTTCATCTTTATCAGAGATTGACATGACAAGTCGACCTTAAATTTAACAATATCGTAATGATTAGGTTTAATGAAATTTGCTAACTAAATTGAAGAAAGAAACCAACTAGCTAACTGAACTGTTCACCTCAAGACGATATAGATTTGGTTTGGATAGGTACGCATTCATATTCATAATAAAAATCATAACGAACCGTCTTTCACGAAGACTCGACGGATACTAACAACCAGATCAAGTTGATTTTCAGAGCTCATATGGAACCAACAACATGAATGGACATGGATATGGAACCTCAAAGTGTGGGAAATTATACAGAAAAAGCCGAGGAGAGAATCAAGTGACTTGCAAATGGAGAGGCCTATGTCCAGCAGTGGACTGCAATAGACTAATGATGATGAGTACTATATGATATAGAAGAAAACATGATAAAGAAAATTACTATCTGAGTATAATTTTCTTATGTGTTACTACATAATTAATTCATTATTTATATTTAGACGACGTCGCAGTCAAACCTGGACAGGTGACCGTATGCTATGAGCATTCTCGTGATTCGGAGGTTACGTTAAGCAATCAGTCCCAATTGATGCTATAAGATAGCAGTCGTGAAGTTTAGTTAGAGGTAGTAGGTAGGTTAGAGGTAAACATCCAACGGCAAGACACGTTGTGGTAAGTTGCCAACAGTAACGAAACCCACAGTCGGCCAGCGTGGGGACGTATGGCATTAACCCTCTCTTGAGAGCAGACCCGAGCCCAACAGTGGGACATTAAGGGTTGATGATAATAAAAGTGTTTCTTAAAAAAATTTAAATGATTTTCTTAAGAAAAATTAACACTACTTTAAGGTTTTTTGCGACCATAAGTGTTTTCGTTACGTGTATATCTCAATTTAAATCATCTTATACATAAACTTCTCGTGTCACAATGTTAGTTAACATACTCCTCCGAAACGGCTGAACCGATTTGTATGAAATTTATGGTGATCGCACACTTATCCGCGCCGAACGCGCCGAACGAACCGAAGTCAAGGAGGCCTCGCACACTTATCCGCAGCGGAAGAATCGACCGCGCCAAAAGCATCGAACGCGTCGAAGAAATCATTTCAAGAAATAGTACTCGTGCGTTGCTTTGTCATACGCAACTGATAGAATGCGGGCGCATCAATTGAGGCGACCGCATCATCCGCGCCGAATTTATGTTATTTAATCCGAATTCGTCTAGGATTTCTGGGGTTCTTCCAGATGCGGACAATTCGACGCGGGTAAGTATGCGAGGTTTCATGAGATTTCATATAAGGCGTTCGCCTCTGATAAGTGTGCGATTACCTTTAATGTGCATATCGGGTAGATCTGGGAATCGGTCAACATCTATTTTTCATACACCTATGACGCGATCAGAGCAGCGGGCATCAGCTAGTAAATCTATATATTTAATTAGACAGCCCTGCGTTATTTCTAGACATTGATTCGTTCTGCTTACTTTACAGTATACATGAAACTTATGTAACAATTTTGCCCTATTTCAGGCTGTCACCATAATACCATTTAGTTCTAAACTACACTGTCTCTGTTGCCTGGCACTATGCCATATAATTTCTTTCCTTATCATATTTACAACTTTTTAAATTTACTACTGACCTGTTTATTGCAAATTCAGATTGTAATCTAAACTGATGCTAACAGCAAACATGATAATTTTCCATCCATAATTAACCCGTCAAGAACATTACACCTGACAGACATTAACTTCGATTGTCTAGCACATGTATCTAAAGTGCTTTCACCTGTAATGTAAATATTACATCAATTGACAACGACTTGAGTAGCTGGCACTGTATGATCGAGAACAGTAATTTCTGAAGCTAATTGCTACTAATTGTGATGCGTGCTACGGGTAAGTGCGTTCGTGATGGAGAATTTAATATGCGTAGTTTGAGGCTTTCCAGAGCAATTTAGTTTGAAATGTTTGATTCGATTTTGAAAATGTTCTACATGAAGAGAGTAGTAATGTTGAGGTCAATTTATCTTGGTAGTTTTGAAAGTAGTTCGATAACAAACTCGGCACTTGAAACATACAGGGTGTAAAAAGACTAAAATCGAAAACTTAATGGTTGCATTCAGACCATGATACTGAATAGGTTTAGCGAAAAAAAAACGCAAAATATATGTTAATTTATCTAAGTTCTTTTTTGTATTTTTCTGGTTACATACACATAGTACAACATAATAGGACACTAACAACCTAATTATCTCATTAAGAAAACCAAAAAATAAATAAAAACAATAAAACTGCAATGTATTTTTAAATAAAATCAGTTGACCGGGGGTCATTACACAGTACCGCACGCGGTTCGATGACCGCGGCTAGGGCGCGCGGGCGCGTCCCGCCCGCAGTAGGTACCTAACACTAACTAAAACTTTAAACGAAATCACTCTCTAATCTGACTTTCTCATGGGTTATCAACCAACGCTTAAATAATAATGGTATCCTGTGCACTTGTTATTTTTTTTCGTATAATGAAATCATTCATCGTCTTCAATGAAATTCAAGTTTATTTTGCGCCGGGAATCGAACCCATAGCACCGTGCGTCTGAAGTCTTAAGCCTAGACGTGAGCCTACGCCTACGGTTTTCTGATTAGCAATGCTGATTCGGCAATCTATTCACATTCGCTGTTTTTACATACCGTGGGAGAGCCACGCTTCGGCATGAATGAGTCAGTTCGACCAGAGTGATACCACGGCCTCACAGAAAACCGGTGTGAAACAGCGCTGGCGCTGTTTGTGCCGCCTATAGTATTGCGGTTATCCATTGGCGACGGTAATCGCTTACCATCAGGTCATACTTCAGCTCGTTTAAACCCTATTCCATAGAAAAAAAATACAAAATTTCCAATACAAAACGCGAAATTTGTCCAGGAAACCTACGGATGCATCTAGCCGTAAAACTTTGAATTACTTTGAAATTTTTATTAATTTACCTAAACACAGAAGACGAAGCACTGTAGCGGCAAGTTTGGTGTGCCTTTGTCGGCGAATATCAAAGAAGTGTGATCTTTGAGTTTATGCGACAAAGGGTTTCCGATGTCATGTCGTAGGTATTTACCTATCGATACGTCAGATCGGCGGCGTGTTTCAAAGAAATTTAATTCCCTAATTTTATAAATAGGTACGAACTAGACCAGTCGGTCTTCAATGTTCGCACAGTCTGGACAGTTGCGTGGTGAATTATAATTTTTATTAAGGGATTTTTATGGGAATTTTTAAGGGACTTTCACGAAAGTTTTGTGTTGTAATTTTCCTTTTTTAAGTAGGTATAGTAAGTTGATTGTTTATTTTTTCGTTTTTTAATCTCTTAAGTTATCAGTTATCACCGAATTTGTGTTATTTTTAGAATTGGTACTTATATTTTAACAGTGATAGTGATTATTTATAATGTTTAGTGCGAGGGAATACGGCCAAATGATTATGTGCTATGGTGTAGCCCGCGTAAATGCATCACGGGCTTTGCGTATTTACCGTGATAGGTTAGTCATCACGGCTGCCTATCAGAGAGGTTTGAATAATGAGAGGATTACATCCCAAAGGCATGGAGAAGGCCTAGAAGTAGATCTTCGAGTGGACGAACAGGTCTTGAGAGAAATCCTCGGGTTGGAACACGAACTGCGGCAAAGTTAATTAGAGGTCATGGAACCCCAATATCGCATCAAACAGTGCATAAGATTTTAAGAAAAAATAATAAAATATGCTCAGTTTGTGCCATTTCTGGGTCGACCGAGGCTCTCGCAGAATCAGGTAAGTAGCGTGAAGTCACTAGGTAGGTATTTTCGTTAATAGGGAACTTTACCGACGCCGCGACGCGTAGGTAGTTAAATTAAATAGTTATGAAAGGCATTGACCTAGCTACTCAGTGCGCGCATACATTGCTGGCTTCGGAAATTAATAAAAATCTTGATACATTGTTTTTTCCGGCTACAATTTTTTTTAAAGACAACTGTTTGTTTTTTTTAATTAGTTTTGGGGTGCTGAAGCTGCATCTTTCGTTTTCGGAAGTCGTCTGGTTACACCCTGTATAAATTTGAACATTTAAAATAATAAAAAAACATGAAAATCCTTCATTTAATAATTCTCCTTTTCCTTCCATTCCTAAGAAAAACTCAAAAACACTTTTTGGCCCGACCCGAGATTTGAACATGAGACCACTTGATTAGCAGTCGCATACGCTATCCACTAGACCAACGAGGAATACAATTTTCAAGTAAAAGATAATATAAACGTATAAGAAAATAATGTATTTAAAAACAAACTGTTTGTTCGGGCTTAGGGTAGTAATGGCACGTTAATTTTAACACGAACGTGTTGGCCCGAGCAGGGTGGCACTACCTTCACACTGAATACCAACTGTAAATGACAGAATTTATGCTGCATTATATCATTTGTGAGTGTGAAACTAGACGCTCAACGACACAAAAGCATCTCACTAGGCACCCATAGTGTGCGTTACCATGTAGCACTGTATGCACTCACAACGAGGATGGTAATCCCTGCTCTTGAATTCTACTTCTGTTTTCCATCAAGCCGAGCACAGTCACTCTGGCAAACTCATTGATGGGTAACTACGGAACCCTATACTACGCGTGGCCTGACACGCACTTGGTCATTTGTTTTATATTTCAAGATCAGCTGTTCTATTACCTGTTCTATAGTTTTAACTCATTTTGTAGTAACAAAACGTGCTAAACTAGATACAGTTTTATTCTGCCAATTTTTTGAGTTAACCTTTCACTCCACTTAAGGAGGTGACTATATGTAATCATACTTACTGAGATAGATAGCGAAAGAATACAATACATATATACATTTGAGCATTTAATACATTATAAGTTGAAACAAAATACTATATATAATAAAAGTCAGTAAATATTGGGTGGTGATCAATCAAATCGACCAAGTTGGTGCGACGTTGATGTATTGAGTTCTTTCAAAACAATGAAAGATTTTTGAGAACAATATAATGCTTTACCGTAACGTGATACTTTTATTTTGCTTAATTACTAAAATTAAATTGAATTTTGAAGTTTATTGAAATTTTGAATTCAATTAACTATGGTAAAGCCAAAAATTCGAGTACATTTTTTTTCGGACATATTACACACAACGTCATCTAGTTCCAAACTAAGCAGAGATTGTATTTTAAGTGATATGAATACAAAAACTTTTTTTTTTGTAAATACACACATAATATACATCGAAAAACACTATGAATCATTGTGGATTACACAAATATTTAGTCTGACCCGGGATTCGCACCCGAGACCTCTTGATCAGCAGCCGCATACGCTAACCACTAGACTAACAAGGCAGTCAAAGACATATTTTTGGTAGTCCATTTATGTACGTATATTTTCCGATCAATGCCTAAACTTTTACGTATCTATTTTCTTATCTTTGATCTGTACCAGCAGTAATCTAAAATCGTATCTTTCATAAAATATGTAATTGAAAAAAAATTTCGGTAATCATCAACAGAAATGACATTTTGGAACCGAGCAACTAGCGTCTATTTTGATCTTCTACTTAGCGTGTCGATGGCAAAACTTTACACGATTTTGGCCCAGTGCTCGGCGACGCGGATTGCGTTTGGTCTTGCTTGGTGCAGGTCGTCAAGCGTACACGAATCCGGACTCGAGGGGCATGTCAACAAATGGTCCATTGTCTGTGGTGACGCGCCACAGTCGCATTTATTTGCGCTTGGGTGTATTTTGATTTTAAACTGGTTTTTAAGGTTCTGTAGTTCATGACTCAGAACCTTTATAGTTTCGTCATGTCATTCTTGACCTACAGTCCAAAACGGTTACTACTTTAAAGATGACAATTTTCATGGATATGTGTTTTTATCATGTTGACAAAGTGCTTAAATAAAATTACGAAAAAACGTTTATTTGGGATATCTCTACACGTAAAGTGTGAATAATATTTTTTCTAATGTCTACCCCTACGTCTATCATTAGATAGGTATTTTTAAAACATTGAGAGGTTGCTCAAACGATTCTTTGATCTAGGTATTAGTTTCTATACCTAAATCAATTAGGTAGTTATTGATTTATAAATGGGAAGAAGGTTTCCTCATCCTTTTTACTTTCTATTATGAAAAGAAATCCATAATTAGATTAAAAGTTACAATAGAATGAATGTGGAATAAATCCTTATCAATTTTGGAATAACTAGCTACACGATATTCCACTGATAGTTTTATAGCATCTAAATATTTAAAATGCTTTAACATATAACAGAAATTTAAAAATACACGTTGAAAACGAAACAATAAATTCTCATAACTTTAATGTGATTGAACTTAAATTGTATTCGTTACAGTTTAAGTACAGATTTAAACCCACTAAAAATCCCAAGTTACATCTTAATTCTTATTCCTTAATTAAAATTTTGTCTCCTACAAATTTGGATTTTATTAACATGACGACTCAATTTCAACTCCAATACAAATTAAACTTTATGTTTCTTGACGGATGGTTTTGTTTTGAAATGTTATTTCTTCCAGTCCACAGCATACCTTAGGCCGTGAATGTACTTTGTCAAGGAGACAAATGTGTCTCATACATATACAGCGATTCTAAGGCAAGTTTATGTTGATGAGGTGATGTCGTAAAGATGCAGAGGCGACTGGTGCCACATAAATATACCTTTGAATGGCATCTGGGCCTTTAAATATACAAATTTTTCGTAGTTCGCGGTACCATGAATATGCCACATCTTCCTAAACAATATAAGTTTCTAAAGAACAAGTCAATTGTTATCTTTTTTAATGCGTACGCTAGAATTGCTGTACAGTTTAACCAAATTTTGTTAAACTATGTCGTGAGTTGCAATGCTCGATACGTATCGGTCAGCCCGATTAGAGTAATACCACGATCACGCAGGAAACTGGTGAATTGTTTAGTAATAGTGACAATTTCCTGTGGAAGATTCATGTTGTGACAATTCGCCAGCACGACCTTGGTTATATCGGGACTGGTGATTCATTTGTATGCTTGCTCCAAATACTGTTCAATTTTTTTTACTAACATTGACATTGCATCTTCATTATTAATGCCAACCTACTCAATATGTTGTATTTTAAGTCTATTAATGCCCAATTTTTTTATTTGAACTTCTCATTCTAAATTTAGAGCTAACTGTAAGAACATTAGTGCTTAAATAAGTTAGATAACATATCGCTGTAAATGTATTTTGGAAGTCCAGAAGGATATATGTATTTTACTTTTAGAGCATACAATGGCACGCTTAAATTATCTTTTTAGATTATAAACTTATGAATTTTCTAATCTTTATCATATATAAAATTATACAGGCTATTTGGTTGATCACTTCAATGGTCTTTGAAATGAATAGGATAATAATCAAGATAAAGAACAACAAAGAAAGCCCTATAGGAAAATAATATTATTACTACTATTATCAAACTGTAAATTCTTTTGAGAATAATTTCTTCTTTAAACCCATTATGTAG
The DNA here is from genome assembly GCA_932526445.1 of Phragmatobia fuliginosa. Classification (NCBI taxonomy): domain Eukaryota; kingdom Metazoa; phylum Arthropoda; class Insecta; order Lepidoptera; family Erebidae; genus Phragmatobia; species Phragmatobia fuliginosa. The sequence continues at coordinate 18,103,055 of OW052072.1, read as the reverse complement.
CGAAGAAGGTAAGTTATGGAATTCATAAGTTTCGTATCTATACTAAGACTGAAGTGATGAAAACTCTGATCTTACTTACCTATTTTTCTATCCTGTGATTGGAGATAGAACTAAAAAATTAACATTATTTGGCCAACCATACATACATCATCATTCATCAACAACACATAACGCCCCACTGCTGGGCACAGGTCTCCTCTCAAGAGAGGGTTAAGGCCATACGTCCCAATGCTGGTCGAGTGCGGGTTAAATGTAGCAACAATTTTCTCCGGCTTAGGAAAATTGATGATGATGATGGAAAATTATTCCAATGTCCTTTAAATTAGGAGCAAAAACCTAATGTTTTGCTAGAACCTAGAAATATTGAGTCACATAATGGAAAAAAACCAAAGGCTTTATTTTAACCGCTTATGCCTACTGATAATTAGAAGGGTATAATAGTGTATTTTGTAATTAAATATAACTTAAAGCTAATAGAAAACTGCTGAAAAACGTTTATAGAATTTAAACAGGCAGGTATCAAATTATTACTTTTAAAAAGATATTTATTACAAAGAAATTTTATTATATGTTATATATAGATTGGTCTACTGGTTAGCGTATGTGACTGCTAATCAAGAGGTCTCGGGTTCAAATCCCGGGTCGGGCCAAAAAGTGTTTTTGGGTTTTTCTTAGGAAATTCCTAATAGCAGCCCGGAGTTTGGAAGTTTGTCGGTGATTCACGCCCGTGCCTCGGAGAGCACGTAAAGCCGTCGGTCCCGGTTGTCATGAACATCTATGGCAATCCTTATTGGGAAGTCAGTGCCCTCAAATATACTGACAACTAGTTCAATCTTCGAATTTCAGTTCTCCCTTGGTTGCGGAGGTCCGATGCCAGTCGCTTCGTGGAAAAACTGAAATTCAGGTAAAACCGGTTGAACTAGTAGCCGACCCCAAATTGACTTGAGCATAAAGGCTCGGAAGATGATGTTATATATAGATACGATAAAGAAGTAATTAACCTGACTAAAATATAAAATAACAGTTGGTTTATGGTTATAGAGAAAACAGGAATAAGAATTATCAGTAGTGACGTTTACAACGCAAACAACTTGATCAGACTGCAATCGAATTGCATTAGAAAAACTTAAGACGAATATATTATTGTGATGACTCAACCTGGCCTTCTTGAAGGAGAACTCAAAGAACATCAACGTACTGGCGACTCCTTAGCTGCAAATGCTCTTGGGCGTCGTGTATTAATTACCATTAGTTGACACGTCTCTTCGTTTGCACCCTCTAGTGTAACAAAACGTAGTCTGTATAATTATACATTTAATAGATTAAGCCATAGTAGTCAATACTAGTATTTAAAATTCAAAAGTAGCTCTCTCTGCATCGTTGATAAGATTCATCACATAGGCCCAGATATTGTAATGAGTGAATTAGCTTGGTAGTGTTCGAGTTTTCTTGTGCTTGTCTTTGACTGATTGAAATTGTACTTTTGAACTTTTGTACGTTGGAGTGTCCCACAAAAACTTATGATTGCTCAATTTATGATAAGGTTAGTGAGTTAGTTAGTGCACAATATTTACTTAATTATAAATACACAGTGTTTCCGAATTATTATTGTCATTGACAATATTTTTATCCTTTAGCTTGGGCATTGAAAATTAATATTTGGAAATCTGGTTTCATACAACACAAAAAATCTTCACGTTTTATATTTATACAAAATATACACTACTATCATGACACTCAATTAAATACCTTGACAATGGTTAAAAAAATATAATAAACTATCTTTACCCGCGACTGCGCCCGCGTCTATTTCGGTTATATCGGTAAAAAATAGCTTAGGCCCCAAGGTTCTATATATCTCTTATACAAAATTCATCAAAATCGGTTCAGCGGCTTAGGCGTGAAAACGTAACAGACAGACAGAGTTACCTTCGCATTTATAATATTAAGTAGACATAAACAAATATTAGATTTAAAGAAGTCGCATCTGAATGATAACAATCTTTGGCCACTATTTCATCACAGCCACAGTTGACGTTCACACTGAAATGAAAATTAAATTGCCACATAATTGACAGGAAAGTCTTCGTTTCAAAGAGAATGTGTTTGATCTTGTTACCGCTTGTGTAACCTACATAATTTATAACAACCTTGTCATGGCATTTTCTGTCTTTTGAGTTAAGATTTCAAGCAGTTTTGGGGTTGCTTGCTTTCTTAATAAAGAGGGCTTGTCGATGTATGGGAATTTCTTTAAACATTTAATAACAAAGTTATAGAATCTATGAACAACCCTTAATATCTTAATACACCAATAATGGATTTAGCGCATGCTTTCTATCAGACTAGAGTCACTTTAAACGCTCATAGCCACATATAACCGAGTTAAATGTAGAGGAACGGGTGACATGTTCCTCCAACACAAAGGGAGGATCCTCCGACCAGGCGAGGTGATCATGCCTGGCGGGCCACTGCCCAACAGTGGATTTTGGGATGTTGTATATATGATAATCGGCGCGAGAATGTGTCTTTCGCGATTCAGGATTAGTAGTTACTCCGTATAGTTCATTCCGTGTTTTTCTACGTAGTTCAGTGTTTCTTCGCTAGATGGCGTTGTTGTATGTTTTCGTCGCGCTGTATGTGGAAGTCGTCACAAAAAAACAAAAAGGAGATTGGAAACTATCACTCAGGGGAAACAACGACGGCTGTGTGCTGTGTGACATGATATATTATTAGCGTTTTTGTGGTTTAGAGGTCACGTTAAGCAGTCAGTCCCGGTTGTTATTAAAAGATAACAATCGTGAACCTTAATTAGAGTCGTTCGGGTGGCCCAAAAGTAAGGATATCGGACGGCTTAAAAACATCCAACAGCAATATTACGTAGCCACAACGTGTCTTGCCAGTCCCGTAATTGCACTCAGCTAGGGTGGGGACGTATGGCGTTAACCCTCTCCTGAGTGGAGACCCGAGCCCAGAAGTAGGACGTTATGGATTTTTGGTGGGAGTCACTTTGGCTTTCTCTCATATACAAAAAGATTCACGATACATGACGAACAAGAAGATTCGACCAAAACGGTCGATAAAAAGAGAGGTACCTAAACTAGTTACAATGTGCAAATTAGTGCAAAAGTGCGGTGAATATTTAGTATGTAAATCACTTTCCTCTCGTGGTCTGTCAACATGATATATTTGCAAAAGTTTAACGGTTAGTTGACGAATGCAACTTCAGTTTTTAAAAGCGTACAATTATTCTTTGCCATAATATCAAGCAGTTCTACCTCTTAAATGTCTATACAGGTATGCAAATAATACGAGTATAAATCCATTATTATGATTCTAGTTCGTCGGATATTTTAAATCTTATTTTACTATTGCTAGCTGTTGCCAGCGGCCCCACTCGTGTCCTAGGAGTATGAAAAGTAGATGTTGGCCGATTCTCAGACCCACCCGATACGCACGCAAATTTCATAAAAATCGGCGAAGCCGTTTCGGAGGAATATGGTAACTAACATTGTTATACGAGAATTTTATATACAAGATTTCAATATACAAGATTTTAATAAATCAATCCTAGAACCTAGGACTATGGTACTTAGAGTATCTATACCGAATTTTAATCAATTTATCATTTTCAGTTATTTTTATCTTCTGTTTTAGTCTAATTTCATTTTTGAACTAGTCCGATTCATTTGGCGGTTGAATTTTAAGAAATCCCTGGTTTACTAACAGAATCCCTTTAAATCCTTTAAAAACTTAAATTTAAAACTTTAATTCTGTAAAGCAATTTTTTTAAACTTATTATTGCATGCTCCAGTAATTTTAAAAATATTTCTATTTTTATGAATCTTGAACTTATATGAAACCAGACTCAATACTTCTTAACGAAAACAAACACTAAGTTTTCTTGAGATGGATTATCGGACGGAAATACTACCTTGTAATGGCAACCATCGATTTTATTAAATCGATTCGTTTCCTGCGCCATATACAGTCATTACCAGCCACAATATGTCACTGCCGTCGCGACGAATGAATCGACGCGTGCGCACGTTGCCTGTCAGACTGTCACAGTAAACTACACTAATTTATTGGAGTAACTCTTCATTCAGGAGTTTATTTCTCTTTGTCATACCAAATTGAAACTAATTTTTAATGGTCAGGAATTCAAAAAAGTGAGAGTCAAAGTCTCTTTCACTGATGTATATTTTTGGTGTTCGTATTAATAATACTCCAAGTAAAAGTGTGAACTGGATACAAGAAGCCGAGGATTTAACTAAGTGACGTGTGATTGGAGAGGCCGATGTACGAGTATAACAGTGGACTGCGATGGGCTTAGGGCCTGTCCACATTTCCACGGCACGACGTTGCCAACGTGGAACGGTGCGGTGCTTGTGCACGGTACGTCAACGTCACCGTAGAACGGCGCGTTGACGTCGCGTGGACCATGTGTTCGCTTATTTGATGTTTTAGTGTCTTTAGCAATTAGTTGTGCATAAAAAATGTCGAAGAACATAGATTGTGATTAATTGATTGAAGAACTTCCAGTGCTTTGGGACACTAAACGCGGCAACGCGCCGTTCTACGATACCGCACCGTTCCACGTTGACGACGTCGTGACGTGGACATGTGGACAGGCCCTTAGGATGCTGATAATATACATTTTTTTTTAATATTTTACAAAAATGTTTTACATAAAACAACGTTCAGTTTTACTCAAAGTCATGACTTAATCGTGCAATTTTGTATGTGTGAAAGTAATAAATATAGAACACCTTTCATAATAAAGAATAGAAACGTGGATTGAATCAGTTTATTTCTAAATTTCAATGCAGTAAAGGCTTTTATCTAGAACGTGAGATCTGTTCTCAAGGAGTCTAATAACACAACACAATTTGTGATTTACCATCCTAGTATCAAGAAGGTTTTCGTTTCCTCTCAGGCATATAAAAGAACGATTTCCTGGATTTTAGTTCAATGCACTGATCTCCATATTTACCTCGTATCAACGTAACTATAGTATTTTTATAAGAAAATATTACTTGACCCGGTTCAAATTCTACATTTGATTTCTTAAATGTCATTCCAAATACTTGGTTTATATCACTAGCTTCTTTAACTCGGTCTTGGTCAATATCATTTACGTGGTATATTCCTTCATCAGCAACAAAGAATACATAATCAGTTGCATAATCTTGAGTGATTTGCTTGACGTGAAGTGTGTTGTGTATAACCTTGGCTGGCTTAACCGGCCGAGGAGCTCTAAATAAAGCCGTTCTATTAGAGTAGTACATTGTAAAACTTTTTGAGACAAAAAAATTGTCGATTTCTATATTTGCAACTTCTGGTACTGTCTTAAATTTGTTATTTTCATATACGTGAAGTTTCATTTTGTTACCATCTATATAATACAGGTGTTTTTGAACAAATATATTCCATACTGATTTGTCTTTTTCTGCAAAATATTGAGCAGATCTTGTTGTAAAGTTGTATGTGTAGATGCCTTTACGGCCACCTAAGTAGATGACATTATTTTTTCGATCATAGGCTATAGCTCGGCCTCCGACAACTTTCTTGATGTCTTTACATTTCATTTTATTGAGATGACATACTCTGATATTGAAGTCTAAAAAATTTCCTTTCCGGACAGTATGGCTGAAGAACAAGCTATTTGTTGGGCTGTTGACAATCGTGATCTTAAATACCTATGAAATTATTCAATTATATTTATAGAACTATACATCTAATTTAATATAACTTGTAGTAGTAAATAGAACTGTAGTATGATATAATACCATACTGTTAGTCATAGATAGGCTAGAAGAATACATGTGGTAAGGACTTATGACAGAATATCAGTTTCATGATCATCGTCATCATCAGTCTATGGCAGTCCACTGCTGGACATAGGCCTCTCCCATTGCGCACCTCTCTGATTGATTTTGGGCTTCTTGCATTCATCTCAATGATGAAGATTTCATGATCAATGATTCACAAACGTGCGTTCGGAGAGCACGTTAAGTCGTCGGTCCCGGTTATCATGAACATCTTGGCCATCGTTGTTGGGAAGTCAGTGCCCTCAAACATATTCTAGAGATGATGAAACAACCAATGTAAATAAAGTACTCACTCATGCATAACTAAATTGATGGGCTTATGGACACCAGTAAATAATATCTGTTCTTCATAATATTTGTGTAAGAACACTTTACCCTCACATGGATTGCGATGACGAAAGGTAAGACTTGAAATTATTAGTTTGAAAAACAATAATGCTATTAATTTTAAACACATCTGAAAGCTGCAAATTGGATTGATAAATATTAGTTATAGGCACTAGAACCGGTAAAAGTAATATAAGTAAAACTCTAATAGATCATATAGATATAAAATTCAAATCTCAATAATTAAATCTTTTTTTTGTAGGTGTTTTTCTATATTGTTTATCTTGAGAAATATTCATTCTATTCCCAGGAATAAAACGGTTTTATCGTGCAATTTTTTTGGTTGATACACATGTGCATAGTGTTATATATAAAACATTTTACTGTCAACTATTCGGTGTATTGAAGTTATGAAAAGAAAGTAAGAAATTATTATATTTGACAAATTTGTTCTGGTGAGCACTTTTAATTGTAAAAGTATGAAAGTTCTGGGGTTTAAGTTTTATAATAATTACATTAAGGATATTGAATTTTTAGATCTCGAACTTTTCAACTTATGTTTTTTATTTCATTCAAGTTTTTAAATAAGACTATTAACACGTTAACAGTCCGGTGTTATGTATGTGGTACACGGTGAGCGGTTCTGCCGAGTTCGTGTACCCTATGAGGTACACGAGCCGATGTGTTTCTCTACTGACCCTAGAACCATGGACTTGTCAAATTAGTTCTGTTTTCTTTGTGGACTTGTGGTCAAGGATCTAATAAATGGAATAAGTCAAAAACATGTCATATTTTATTTAAATTTTGGGTTTAACAACACAAAATAAAACAACTTTGAAAATAGGAAAAATTTTTTTATTTTAAAACAAAGTTTAGAAAAACAAACAAAAAAATATACTTTTTGCAAAGTTTACATTGTGTTGGCTTTTACCCGTGCATATGGAGCAAGTCGACCTTCATCAAGGAGGTTTTGGTAGCATCCCACGCATCGTCTTCCGATCAATCGAGATCCTTTCTTGCCCAAAGACTCCAAAAAATGTGTATTTCTCAGCAGCGTATTTGCCCTAGAAGAAATCAGTCCTGATAATGGCCCGTGTAATCCTGATGGTCCTGATAATTCCAATAGCCTTGATGACCCTGCATGTGACTGCGGTGTTCCTCCCGTGCTGAAAAAGCGTATTTCACTGGGTTGGTGTTGCAAGTTCGTGCTGTAAGAGTTTTGTTACAATGGTTTCATGTACTGCTAGAATGCTCAGCTTTGCTCTCTTTCCTAGAAACATCTCGTTATATATAATCGTAGAGTTCACTACAGCTATCGACAGTAGTCTGTTGCAAATTTTTATAACACTTTAATGGTTTTTTCTAAAATGAGAGTTATAGCACGCCATCTGATCAGCCACATCAATACCCTTTTTTCATTTGTTATAACTGAGGATCATGTTCGGCTTGAGTTTTGGAACACGTCCAGATTTAGAAGACATTTCTTTACCGTGGCAAGTCGACAATGTACAAACATCTCTTTTGTCCCTCCATTTCAGTACTGTCACGTTTTCATTCTTTTGTTTCACAGAAATCTCAGCGATCGCCAGTTTAGCATCCATCACATTGTTCGATAAACCTCTTCTCTTTTTATTGACTGTGCCACATAGGTCTTTATTGCGAGAAAGCAAAAATTCTGCCAAAGGGACGCTCGTGTAGTAGTTGTCAGTTGTCATGCAGCGATTTCATCAAGTAAACCTTCTGCCAATGTTACTACTATACTTCCGGAGGTGTCCAAACCAAAAACTTGCACAGACCACTGTAAACCCAAGTGTAACCTTCTGCAGAGGATAGCTTATAGATTTTTATGCCATATTTATCTGTTATCGAGGGTATGTATTGGCGGAAAAGTAGGCTGCCGCGGAAGTGTGCCATCGACTCGTCTACTTGAGTCTGTGGTACACGTTAAGGGTACACGGTAATTCAATTCATAAGTCCGTGTACCGCCCGGTGTACACGGGTAAATCCGGGGTCAAAGACTATATTTTGTTACTTTTAATGCACCATTCGTTACGTGGACATCGAATAACGGCCAAAAAATATATAATCACACTTGGACATATGCCGTTTTTCGGAACGCTTGTATAGGGACTGTTAACGTGTTAAAGTCTTAAAAGAAAACCTCTTCAGTTTTTTTTAACACCAATAAATGTCATGACAAAAGATTCTATCTCTGTGGAATTCTCTATAAAAGACACTGAGTTCTGCAATACGTAGTTTCCAGATCACTTACTGTTGATTCGTGAAACATGTTTACTTAAATTAGCCAACTACTCTAAATTCTTCACATCATAACCGCATACTTTAGCTACACTTTCTAAACCATTACAAATATTTATACCTACATTTCAATGTTGAAAAATTCATAACAAAAAAAACTGCGAGTACGGTCAGTCGTTCAATAAAATAAAAACGATTCCGTTTTATTACTTGTAAAATTATTTACAAACAACAATTTCAGTTATGTCGCCAGATATGGTTAATATTGAGAAACATTTTAACACTTAAGCTGTTTTGTACATTTTACGAAAAAAGGTCATTGCAGTCATTGGCCAAATCTAATTTTGTGCGGTTTTCCAGCCTTATGTTACACACTTGCGTTCCTTTTTCTTCTCACTTTTACACATTGATTGCAATAAAGCGAGAGGAAAGACGTTATACCTGAAAAACCATCCTCACCAACCAAACCAATCTCTTCATCATCATCATCAGCCTATCGCAGTCCACTGCTGGACATAGGCCTCTCCAATTTCACAAAGCTTAGTTCGATCCTCAGCTACTCGCATCCAGCTCCTGTCATCTGTCGTGGCGTGTGGACGTCTTACACTACGTTTTAATTCATAATAATGACACACAGTGTATTGTTCAGTGCTTACTTTTTTATGATTCGGGCCCATTTTCACTATGTGAGGAGGACGTCCTGTTTTTACAAGAGAAGTTGAATAACTCTCCAACGAATACCTAAAATGACAAATCGTTTAGCAACCTCGCAATATTTTTTAAAAGGCCTCTCTAATGATACCCCGCAGAATGGGGTAGACGGGAGAAAATATATTTTTTTTCATTATTTTACTGTAGCACTTTATCGACATAATTAATGCAAAGTTACATCGTTCTAGCACCAATAGCTTGGGTGGTAGGTCAAGGATGGACGGACGTAGATGACAAATCTATAAGGGATCCGAGTCAAGAACTAAGAAACCCTAAAAAGTAATGTACCAAAGATGCGAAGTTGACTAAATAAAGATTTTAAAATAAATAAAATAGACCCAAAATATTGATAAATGAAACATATTCAATTTAATTTATGTATAAATAAATGAAATAACTTGCCCAATGAAATATTACCACTGTATATCTAATCTTAAACTTCGAAACAACAAATATCAATAGTTATTATTTTTTCTTGTAGAATTGTAATAGTAATAAACATAGCTTTGCAATGATTATAAGACCTAGAACTGAAGAATTACCAAACACAAGTAATGAGAGTCGTTGAGAGACGTCTGCACATCCGTATCACATTCCTATTTAATTAAATCTATTGTTAACGCGTTGACAATGATGTGGGTAACATACAACTAAGAAAACATATTCATGAAAATTTTTGGTCCTAAAATATTCTTTTTTTCTCTTTATAATGCCGTTGTTGTCTTGCATAGATTGCTCTATAAGGCCTACGGCATCAACCTTACTGGATAAATAGGGGTGCTGGTGAACTGTATTTTGAATCCATCATCATCAACAAGCCCAAACGTCCCACTGCTGTACATTTTGAAATTTGAAGTAAATTTTGAATAAAATTTCAGAGAAAGTAATCTGACCGCTTTATATTATTAGATCGATTTATATTGTTTTTCGTCCATCTCAAGCCTTTGTTTGAACATGAACAAAACTAGGAGTACGGTGAATTTTCGTTATATTAAATAAGTAACAAAACGAAACCATTCTATTGTATTTTACAAATAACTTTATAATGTGCACAAATTATATTTCAAGATAAGCGAATTCCCAAGCAGTGATTCCACTATTAATTATATAAAGAAAAAAAAATCTTTGTTTGTTTGAAAAAACTAATTTTTCAGGATGTATAAAGTTGAAATCAGATTCAAGCATTTATCCATGAAGGTTTAGCAAATAATCATTGTAAAATATGGTGTCCGTGTGGTGACGGATTAAGAATATAGAGTGTCACCACCCCTATTCATCCCGCGGGTGTCGTAAAAAGCGACTAAGGGATAAACTACGCAAGACAACATCAATGCAAAGAGAAGGAAAACTCGAAACAAACCCCATACCAATCCGTCTTGCCAGCGTGGTATAGTAGGCCAAAACCTCCTTTCTAAGGAGAGGCCTATGTCCAGGAGTGGACTGTTGAAGGCTGTTGATGATGATGAAAATATGAGAAACCAGCTTTCGACTCCGCCCACGTGTATATCGTTTATCGCGGTAAAAAGAAGCCTATGCTCTTTATCAAGCGTTAGACTATTTGTGTACTAAGTTTTTCAGTAGTTTAGGCGTGAAAGTGTGACAGACTGACAGACAGACAGCTGGAGTATTGTCCCATTTATAATATTAGTAAAAATACAGTCTTACTTTTTCTTAGACTTGTTTTTTCTTAGTTCATTCCTCCGGTGACTTTTCACAGCCTCGGTAGCGCATGCACTTACTGTGTTTGAGGTCTAGGGTTGAATTCCCTGTCGGACCAAAGTGTTCGTGTCAACTAATATTTTTGTGGAGTCTTTGTGTTTTCTATATATAATTTGTAGGTATTTAAAAAAAAAGTATGTTTATGTATTTTTATATCAGCCGTCTAATACATAGAACACAAGTTCAGCTTAGTTTGGGACTACGTGTCGTTTATGTAAGATGACCGAATATTTTTATTTTTATTACTCATTCGCCTCAGTCGAAAAACATCTGAATTTCTACGAGAAGCATAGTTTTATAGCACAGTTAATAATTATATAGGTTGTTATTTATAAAAAAGTGTCAATTACGTTTTTATATTCTGTGCTTGGTTTTTTAACTTCATATCCTAAATACCTATCCTAATATCCTAATATACCCTAATAATGACAGCATTCTTGCTGTCGTATTTCGTTGGTGAGTGTGAGACCGGAGGCCCAATCATTCTGCATCCCAATCATCCCGCCCTTCGAAGGCCGGGAGAATGATGCAGAATAATCTAACCAGGCTGCCATGGTAAGGGTCACCATGCTGCATTGCCAACCCTCACAGTGGGCATGGTGGCCCCTACTCCTGGATTCTGCTCATGCTTTCCATCAGGCAGAGTAGAGTCACTTTGGCAGGCTTAAATATAAAAAAAAAAAAAAAAAAAAAAAAAAAAAAAAACCTATATACCTACTAGCTGATGCCCGCGGCTCCGCTCGCGTTTTAGAGGTATCAAAAATAGATGTTGGCCGATTCTCAGACCTACTGAATATGCATATAAAGTTTCATAAAGATCGGTCAAGCCGTTTCGGAGGAGTATGGCAACGAAAACTGTGACACGAGAATTTTATATAATAGATATTATGATAACAAACCACTGGCCACTAGAATGGTAAAGAATACTCAGAAAACACTTTGAATACAGAACAAATAGATAACAATTAGAAAATCAAAACAAAACATATAGGAACTAAATATCAAAATCAATTAATAATATTAATCAATCTACGAACAACATTTAACTTCCCACTGCTGGGCTCGGGTCTCCTCTTAGGAGAGCGTTAAGGTTATGGCCTTTATAATATTTAATAACAATATTACCAGGTAACGAAACCAAAGCTTGTATAGAGATTCATCCTACTAATATTATAAACGCGAAAGTTAGTAAGTATGTATACTATGTTTGTTGCTCTTTCACGCAAAAACTACTGAACAGATTTGGATGAAAATTTACAATAATATAGCTTATATATCAGAATAACACATAGGTTACTTTTTGCGGTAATAATCGATATACACGCGGGCGGAGCCGCGTGCGAAAGCTAGTATTACATATACTTAAAGATCTTTATCAAATTAAAAATCAATGAAACAATAGTTAATTTCATGATATACTTTTAAAAAGTTTTACTTCGTAATCGTTAACGTTGACTTTGTCTGTCGCTTTTGAAAGAAAACACAACGAATGTTATACAAAGTAAGGAAGAAAACTCCTCCGAAGGTAAGCAGATACAATTATTCGTGCGTCGTTCAGCTCTGGCGACGTCACATCACCGTGTCGCGATTGTCCTGACAGACGACGTTGTTCAGGAAATTACGAAAGTTTCCACTGTAGACTGTGACGTTTTGTTGCTTTTGATCATTATGACGTAGTGTATTTTTATGTCATTCGTGGATGTTTTTTGAATTTAGATATTTTTTGGTATATCCAGATTTTTCGAGATTCAATGTAACTGGAATCTATGGGCCTATTATCTAGTCGAACATAGCATGATTATTATAATAATGATAACATGAACATATATAAATATGTAGTTTTTCTGACAAAAATAAAGTTTCGAAGAATAAAAGAATAGTATCGTAATATATTTTTTTACATTATGGTACTATCTCGGTAGTATATAAGACTATTGTGCTTGAGGTCTCAGATTCGATTCCCGGGTCGGACTTAATGTTTTTATGAACCACAAATATTTGTTTCGAACTGTTAGTATTTTCTATATATAATAAGTATATATTTACATAAAATTGTATATTTCTGTATTAATATCAGTTGTCAAGTACTCATAATACAAGCTTTTTAGTTTGGGACTACATGGAGTTGTGTGTAAAATGTCCGAAATATTTATTTATTTAATATTAACTAAACCAGCCATCAGGAACTAACTACTGTTACAGGTTCTGTAGTATACACTTTTGTTTTGATGTTGACATATTGTTTTAAGCATGATCAATTTTTTAAACAACGATGTATTCAGTATTTTATTATAAATAAAATGCCAAAAAACTCTTCTTTGTCTAATTAAAACATGAACAGAATCCAAGAGTGTTTGTCACCATGCATTAGCACAATGCATTATGGTGTCCCACACTATAGTGGCACAAGAATCAGGGATGATAATGACATCGAGACATATGCAGTTGCCACTGCACTATGAGTTTCAGGTTTGATACGATTATACGATCGGCACAGGAAAGAAGAGCTTCCCAGGCCAGTACAGTAAGATTTACGAATGTTAAGTATATAGGTACATTTGTGATTTATAAAAAGCCGTGCTGTGATATACTTATATCACAGCACGGCTATGTATGTAAGACATCAGACATCAATGTAGCAGTATAAACTAATTCGATTTTTTTTATAGTTCAAGTCTCTGATAATAGCACGATTTTAAATAATGGAAAACATAATCAACACAATAATTAAACACTTATGTTAAATTTGAGTAACATTTGGCGGGAATCTATTAAGAGCATCCTAATAGATTCCCGCCAAATGTTTTCCCTTATTTCAAACCGTGTTATTATCAGAGACTTGACTTGAAATTATATGTACCATAAAAGGTGTGTATAGCTCTCGAAAAATAACATTCAATATTACGATTTAAACTGTATCGAATCGTAACAGCAACAATAACAAGGCAATCCTCATTAAATAAAATGGCTGGATATCACATCACGCGAAACCAAAGCCAGCAACAAAAGTTTTTATCGTGAATGCATTTAAATTGACTATTTCGGCAGCAAATATGTCGATATTAAAATTGATTCAGGGTGAAACGAAACGGCGGGGATCGCAGTAATCGTAAAAGATAATAATCATCGATAACCGCAACCAATATGGTGGACAAAATGGCTGCTCACGAAATAATTGGCGGGAATGTCACCCATAAGAACAGCAGAGTGCTATCAAGTTTAATTTGTGTTCAATATTGAATAGTTAATTATAGTTTCTTATGATATCGAGAATCACATTATCAAGGCAGTAAATCTATTCTAAATTTGATATCGGTATCGACCTACTCAACTATTGTTGTAAATCGCGAGTAACATCGGGGAACGAAGCTAGTCTAAAAAAATGATATTGATGTTTCTAATAACATTTTTTTCTAAACTGAATAGTTTGCGCAAGAGACACTTCCAAAGTGATAAAATGAGTGCCCCCCACCCTGTAACTTCTAAAATAATTGAGTAATAAAACTAAAAAAAATACATGTTGTACATTACCATGCAAACTACCAACGAAAATTGGTTTGAACGAGATCTAGTGAGTAGTTTTTTTTAATACGTCATAAATCGTAACACGCAATTTACCTTTCATCCAATCAATACACTAGTATAAAAACATCTATGAAAGTTATGAAAGTATACGGAACCCTTCATGGGTGAGTCCGACTCGCACTTGGCCGCTTTTTTATCTCAGTCAGTTGACAAATAAAAAGAAAATTGTAAAGAATCATCACAATAACGGACATAGTACATACTCTTCAAACTACTCTGAAATATAACACTACCTAGATAATCACCGTACACACTAACTTACGACGTGTCTACTTACAATAATTCAAATTAATGATAAGCTAAGAAAACTTCGGTCCAAGAATACCTTTATAAAGATAGACTTAATAAAGTTCCGATAACAAGACAGCAAACGCGATAACAAGCTCATTATTTGGTCTATTATTATATTTTCCAAGTTATAATTCTTAACTATATTTAGTAAAAAAAATAGTTATCTGTTTACCTGCGTAATTTCATCTTTAAATCTGAAAAGAAAAGAAAATCTCGCTTTTTGCTGCATTTTTCGTTGATACTCCGCTTCAATTGGTGGTAGCATGATGTTATACAGTCTATGTCTTTTTTTTTTACAACGCAAAATCATCTAGAGCCTAATTACTTGCGACGACGAAATGAAAATCGTGTGACTTTCATTTCGTCGTCCCAAGTAAATGGATGGAACTGGACCATGGCTTGGAGTGCCGACGGTCCCGGTAGTCAGAACATACATGGCAATCGTACACTGACAACTAGTTCGACCTTCGAATTTTAGTTCATCCTTATGTTTGCAGAGGTCCTATTCCAGTCGTCAGTGCCGTGGAAAAACTGATATGCAGGTAAAACCGGTTGAACTAGTAGCCGACCCAAAATAATCTTGAGAAAAAGACTAGGAAGAAGAAGAAAATTAATTTTTTAAGACAACTTCCAGAATAAGAATCTTGTATCGCGGGAAACTATACTAACGAACGTGAAACAGTCACAAGGAACACCACGAATCATTTCATACACATCATAGCAAAAAGTAATGTCCGCTGTAGGGTTTGAACCCAGAATGCTCATTGCAGAAGAATGCCGCGGCGAACGCTGAAACCACTATATACTTCGTGAAGTCAAACCTATTTTTGCAACTCATGTGTGATAGACATAATTTGTCAGAACTAAATAGTATCAGAACCGAAAACTAATACACGAACACGCAATTTAACTTTCGTCAAGTAATATTGACAGTATGTATCCGACAATTAATATTCCAATCATTATTATTTGCTCGAAGAACTCACACATCAACTCTCTAAGTCAACTTATGAAAGATGAAGTCTAATATTATAACCAAATACTGCGATTTACGTTGTATAATTAACGGGAGGTTTATTTCAAATCATGTATGTGTGTGTGTACGTTTACTGCCTTGTTGGTCCAGTGGTTGCGTATGCGACTGTTAATCAAGAGGTCTAGGTTTCAAATCCCGGGTTTGACCAACAAGTGTTGTTGGATTTTTCATACAGGAAATTCTTAATAGCAGCCTGGATTATGGAAGGTTGATGGTGATTCACGCCCGTGCCTCGGAGAGCATATTAAGCTGTCGATCCCGGTTGTCATGAATATCTGTGGCAATCGTTATTGGGATGTCAGTGCCCTAAAATATACTAGTTTAATCCCCGAATTTTAGTTCTCCCTTAGGGTTGCGGAGGTCGAAAATTTAATATTCAGGTAAACTGGTTGAACTAGTAGCTGACCCCAAATAGTATTGGGAATAAAGGCTAGGAAGATGGAAGAAGTATAGGTGTACGTCTCAACAGTCTACAGTCACGCTTATCTTCGAGGCGGTACAGGCAGAGGCACAAATTATAACTCAAAAGTATTTTTGGGAAGACGCGCTAATCTTAGTAACTACTGAATCGAATTAGAAAAGTCCTTCAGTATTACATAGCAAATTTACCAGTTAAAGCTCTGGGTTATACAGAATCGATTTAGACCTTGGTTTAATGAAATACATTAAACAAACGCGGAATGCAGAGGAAACTTTACAGGTAATTAAAATTGATTTGACTGCCTTGTTGGTCTAGTCTCTAGGTCTCAGGTTCGATTTCCGGGTCAGACCAAATGTTTGTATGATTGGGAAAAAAATGTTTTACAATTTGGGCGTTTTCTATGTATAATATGTAAGTATTTACAAAAAAAAATGTGTATGTATTTATATCAGTTGTCTAGTTCCCATGGCAAAAGTTCTGTTTATTTTGGGACACCCAAACTCCGAAACAAATATTTATGGATCACACACACATTTGGTCAGACCATTCCATTCGGGAATCGAACCTGAGAGCTCAAGAACAGTAGTCACATACGATCATATATGTCACATACCACTGCGCCACCGAGGCAAACATTATCTTTAAGGTAATACACCAATTGAAATCAGCGCCATCTACTTGGGTCCGAGTTGTTAACACACCATCCAGATACCTATTGAAATTATTAGGTACACTCATTTTCACCCATATCATATGATACTAACACTTGCTTTGGCCCGCGACTGAGCCCAATTGTATTTTAATAATTGAGGTAAATGCTAACCTAGCTATGTGTTATTCTGATACTTAAGCTTTATTACCGTAAATTTTATCTAAATCCGTTTAGTATTTCTAAGTCAAAAAGTAAGAAATATCCATTCATTAGAACAATTTTTCGCGTTTTTAATTTTAATGATACTTCAACATTAGCAATAGGAAAGCCAAAATATACAAGTAATCACATACTGTAATATTAACACAAATAGGAATGGCAGCATACTAGGTTTTGGATGTCCAAGAATTTCCGGCCATTAGTCCAACATGCTGGAAACATTAGATAGTTCGTGACGTTGTGCGAGTGCCAGGGCCGGCCATCTTTGCAGAAGTTATCGCAGAATCAATATCCGTAAACATTAATTTTACTTAGTTTCATAAAAACAATAATTTATATTTCAAAAAATGGATTTTTCAAGAATTATTTTTGGGTTTTCCAATTTTCAACTTTATGTGTGAACACTTCAAAGCAAATGGAATATCGTTTTCAATCGTTTCACAATACGATCTTTACATAATTGTATGTTTATTTAAGCCTACCAATGTAACTCATCATCATCATCAACAGCCTTTAACAGCCCACTGCTGGACATAGGCCTCTCCTTAGAAAGGAGGTTTTGGCGGGGCAGACGGGTTTATATAGGATTGGTTTCAAGTTTTCCTTCTCTTTGCATTGATGTTGTCTTGCGTAGTTTATCCCTTAGTCGCCTTTTGCGACACCCGCGGGATGAATAGGGGTGGTGACACTCTGCATTCTTAATCCGTCACCAAACGGACATGTCAAAGTAACTGTCTGATGGAGATCATGAGTAAAATCCAGGAGTGGCGTTCGCCATCCTTATTTTGAGTGCATAGAATGCAGCATGGTGACCCAAACTATGGCGGCCTTGTGCGATGCTTCTGCATCATAAGACCTCTGGTCTCATACCCATCAACGAAATACACCACACGAATGCCGAAATTTTAGGTCGGTATTCAAACTAGTTAGGAACTGCAAATATTTGTTTTGAAGTTTTTCTATGTATACTTTGTATGCATCGACAGAAAAGTTTGACCAATATATTGACGAAGGATTAAGAATACAAGTGTCACCAACCCTATTCATTCCATGGGTGTCGTAAGAGACGACTAAAGGAACAAAATAAACAGCTAACATCACTGCCAAGAGAAGGAAAACTTGAAACAAACCCTTTATCAACCCGTCTGGCTAGCGTGGTATAGTAGGCCAAGGAGAGGCCATGTCCAGCAGTGGACTGTTAAAGGCTGTTGATGATGATGACAGAATATTTATGTATTTATATCAGTTGTCTAGTATCCACTAGCAGTAACTCTGCTTATTTGGGATTAGATGACGTTGTGTCGAATGTCATAATATTAAAAAAAAAATACCAAATTTCACATTTCAACAACCCTAATCCTTTTTTTTCTTTTGCTTTCATTTTACACAACGCTATCGACCAATATTTTATAAATGCAATTTGCAATAGTCTGTGAAACCACATGTGGTAATAATAAATTATCGACAAGCTAAACTCTCTATGGCGTTCCGATGAGCCTCTATAAGATTTTATAAAATTTTATGATTCTTGAAAATACCTATTCTGTGTTCCTCCGGATATTCAAAGCTCAAATTCTACTCTTCATTAGTCCCCTCACTGATCGGCCGCGGATTGGGGACTGGCAAGAAACGTTGTGGCTACGTAATCTTGCCATTTGAATCATGGAAATGCTCAAAGCATATCATGCCACAAAAGGTCACCCATCTAGGTCTGACCGCATCTACTACCCATTCTACTCCTACTAATGAAATGTGAAAAAAATATCTAGTTATATGAAAGTTGATAGTAATATACCTTATGCATTAAAACAAACCAAGGCCTACTTTTTACCTCTTTAACCGGCAAAAACGCAGGCACAGCCGTGTATAAAACCTAGTCTGTTGCTACTTTAAATGTCTTATTTAATTTCATTGACTTTTGTAAATAATTTTAGATCTCTTGTTTTATGTAAGCGTTTTTATTAGGGTTCCGTAGCCAAATGGCAAAAAACGGAACCCTTATAGATTCGTCAAGTCTGTCTGTCTGTCTGTCCGTATGTCACAGCCAATCCGAAACTATAAGAGCTATACTGTTGGTTGGTTGTGAAATTTGGTCAGTCGATGTTTCCGCATTAAGATTTTTACATAAAAAAAAAAACAATACATTTTGGGGGTCCCCATACTTGGAACTGAAACTCAAAAACTTTTTTTTCATCAAACCAATACGTGTGGGGATATCTATGGATAGGTGTTCAAAAATGATGTTGAGGTTTCTAAAATTTTTTTTTTCTAAACTGAATAGTTTGCGCGAGAGACACTTCCAAAGTGGAAAAATGTGTGTGTCCCCCCCCCTCTAACTTCTAAAATAAGAGAGTGATAAAACTAAAAAAAATATATGTTGTACATTACCATGCAAACTATCAACGAAAATTGGTTTGAACGAGATCTAGTGAGTAGTTTTTTTTAATACGTCATAAATCGTAACATGCAATTTACCTTTCATCCAATCAGTACACTAGTATAAAAACATCGATGAAAGTTACAACGAACTACAAGAACTTTTATATGATGTTACTTGCTGATACGGAACCCTTCATGGGCGGGTCCGATTCGCACTTGGCCGCTTTTTTACATATTTTTTCAGCAAATATTTGCCAATTTTCATTTAAAAAAATAATAAAAGCCATTTTATTTCTCTCTATGAAACTAGTATTGTGTTTGAGTTACACTTTACTCTTTACGTATTACACTATACGGAATAAAAATAATATTTGCGATGTACCATGAAAAGCTAAATAAAACTCGTTCATAAAATATTCAAAATGGAATACAATTTACACTTGAAAAAAAAAACATCATCCGAAAAATGTTGCCTAAATACTAAAGAAATTTATAATACTATATTATAACATTCTCAACCAAAGGAACTAATATTATTACACCACTTTAATTCTCCACTAAGAACGCAGAATTAACAACATCTTCCAAAAATATCTGTATGTTTTCTCAATGATCGTAAATCTCGAGACTTACTAATAAAATGGACAGTCAGACAAATGCTACCTATTTATAAACATACAATTTACATTCCTTACAGGCCCTAGGGATGCCCGATGCATGTACCCGAATGGTTATTTTTAAACAAAATAGTGTGTGTGATATCCTTTTGTTTTGAGTCAATCGTAAACTTCAGTTTATCCAATTAAAATTAAGTTACGACTGTATAATTTATTGGCCACTCAAATTGTAGAAAAGTGAAGACTTTAATGACTTGTATAATTTCAAAAACAAGTGAATTTGAGTGTCTCATGACATTAATTATTTACACAAATAAATAACATTGAAGTATCTGATTTAGTGTTTCGTAGTTCATGACTCGTAAAATTTCGTCATGTTCGTCCGTCCGTCCGTTCTCGACCTAAACGGTTAATGCTAATACATAAAGATGAAACTTTGCATGGATATACGTTTTAATCACGTCGACAAAGTGTTTTAATACGATTACAATTTTTTTTGGCGTAGTTCACATAAAGCGGGGATTTTATTTTTTGCGTCTACCTATTTGTATGGGGGGTACCTTTACATAGGTTTCTTATAAACATATTTAGAGGTTCTTAACACGATTTTTAACTAAGTTATCTATTTGCAAGTTATTTAACTTTAAAGGGCTTACATGGCTTCCCCCTGACTAAAAAGATAAAGGACTGACTCGTAAAATCTGGAATAATTCTTGGCAGTAGTTCATGTAGTAAATTTTAAAGGAAAACTGTAACGGATTAGATTACTTTGTTACTTCAGGAGTTATATACTTGTAAAATACGCTTGATTTGAAATCTTTGTACAAAATTAACGAACTAATGTTATTATTACACGATTTTGCAGTCCTTCAAACTTTTAATCAAAATGTTTATTTCTCTCAAAGTTAGATAATCTCAAAACAATACATAACAGCAGCATAAATTTAGAGACCTTTATGAGAGCTGGAGTCCAATTTCCAGGCAACCAATTCCAACTTACCTTACGATGGTATACAAACTAACCTATTATATACTATACATATTGTATTTTAACTAAATCAGGGTACAAAATAAGAGGGAAAGATTGACGTTAAAATAAAGGACAAAGATGAACAGTGTTCTTTGTGTTGTGTCTGTGTATATCTGCAGGAGTGGGTATGTGTGTGTGTAGATGGCAATTTATAAATGATGATGACATATAATATGTTATTATATTAAGATAATTAACATTCCTTTTAACCTTCAAAACTGATACGATTTCTGAGCTACAAAACTGTGAACACAAACAAAAGAAATGTACTTTAAATATCTTAATCCTCGAAATATGGTAAAACTTAAACAATATTAAATTTGCTTTAATTTCTTACTATTTATTAATTTAATGACTTAATTACGAAAGTACTAGACAAAGTTAATAACTTTCTAAAGTCTTAATGATAAAATCCTTCTTTTGAACACAGATGAATGTAATTTAAAGTGAGAAATACAAAATATAACTTTGAAACTAAGATTAGTATTTTTGAAACAAACATTTTATATATAAATGTAGAATAATTGTGGATCTTTAAAACAAAATGACTAATTTTAGCAATTTAATCTTGAGCAATTATCTTTTAAAAACCTAGATACTCGTACAGTTGAGTTTAAGACTTCTAAATCATGGCACTTTTAATTTTAAGATAGCTATTTGACAATGACAAGCTCTTTAAAGTGTAAATTTAAATTATTTGTACGACTACGCATTTGGCAATCTGTGTAATTAATTTATTTGATAAATTAGATACAATCCTGAAGTACTACAAATCATCGCTTGCAATCGAAAGGTTACATGTCAAACAAACAAAAATGTCTCTTACTCAAAACAACTATTTATAAATTACGTATAGTATTGTCCCATGTTAGGATCGAACCTAAAATACTGTAGTAGAAATCAGTAAGGTGACCGCTTAAACTACTACACCCACCCATGTTTTTTTTTATATTTAAGCCTACCAAAGTGAGTCTACTCTGCCTGATGGAAAGCATGAGTAGAATTTAAGAGTAGAGGGGCGGCCTGGTTGGATAATGGACCGGGAGAATGTTGCAGAATGATTGGGCCTCCGGTCTTACACTCACCAACGAAATACGACAGCAAGAATGCTTTCATTATGAGGATGGTATTCTGTGTGAGGTAGTTCTGCCCCGGTCAAGCCGGCCCATTCGTGCTGAAATCAGCGTGGCTCTCTTACCAATAGCTACAAAGTAATTCAAATAGTGGTCTCCAATTCTTTAAGCAGCGTAGCGTAACCAAGAAACACATCACTACATATTATAGAATAAAGTCCTCCGCCTCGTCTGTCTATCTGTTCGCGATTAACTCAAAAACCACTGCACCGATCTCAATGACATTTTGGTAGGATGTATAGTCTAAAGCCTGAAAAAGGTCATAGGTTACTTTTTACCGCGAAATCCGACATAGATACGGGCGATAGCTAGTGTTGTATAAAATCCGTACTTCCATGTTACTATTACAAATTCGTAAATAACTCAGCCGGTCTATTTGTTATGCTTTTAGGCTAAGTTCAGCATTAATTTCAATCAAATTTTGGCACGAAGATACTTTGATCGTTGAGGAAAGGCTGCTAATTTTAAATGAATTCAACAATGTACTATTTACCCCGATAATCAATATACACGTGGGCGTATCTGCGGTCAAAACTTAATTAGATAACATATTAAGACAGTAGTTGGAAGATAACAAAATACTTTTAAAAGTCTTATTCAATCATTATCAATCATCATCAACCCGTAATGTCCCCAATGACTCACTGTTGGGCTCCGGTCTCCTCGCAGGAGAGAGCTAAGGCCTTACGTCCCCACGCTGGCCGAATGGAGGTTGGGGACTGGCAAGACGTTGTGGCTACGTAATCTTGCCTTTGGATGTTTTTAAGCCGCCCGAATGACTAAGCTTCACGATTGCTATCTTATTATAATAACTGGGACCGACTGCTTAACGTGACCTTCAAATCACGAAAACCCTCATTACATAATATCATGCCACAAACGGTCACCCATCTAAGTCTGACCGCGCCGTCATTGCTTACTATCGGTGATTGTTTCCAACGCACTGAGCGTTTCTTCAATACTTTTTAAATTTGAATGTATGGATATTAGTATAATGTCCGCTCTGCTCCTAAGCCAATTTGGCCGATACGCGCTCACACGGTTTCATGACGCCTCTAACAAAGTTGAGCACCAACGCCATCTTGAGCAAGGAGGTAGTTGGTATAATTAGTTTAGTATGGGCATCCGGTGTCAAACCCCGGTCGGGAACTTACTAATCTTGTTCTCGATGTATACTCGATAATTAAATGTGGCGGGTTCTGACGGTATAACTTTGACATTTTACTAAATGTCAAAGTTCATTTTAAAATTATATTAAAAGTACGAAAATTTGAATCGATACTTGAATAAAAGTTTTGAGTATGAAATTTCTAGGACTACAGAAAAGATAGAGTTTTTTGAATGCCAATAAATTAAAAAAAAAAAAAAAAAAAAAATGGCCAAAACCTCCGTTCAAAGGAGAGGCCTATGTCCAGCAGTGGACTGTTAAAGGCTGATGATGATGATGAAATCAATGTACAAAACACCTTCAAAATATAAAAGATCCTAAATTTTTTATTGATACTAAATAATTATTTAAAATTTACCATATTTAGTGATGAAAGATACCAGCATATTATTAACATAATTATCATCTTACTTATTACTGACCCTTCTATATATAAAAAGTAGCCCACGCTGTTAATCGCTGGATGCCGAATTGCAAACATTTAACGTTTTATATTCCATTCTCTTCTTTCATTACTAATGTCACCTAGTCACGTGATCAAAACAAAATAATTAGCCAATGAAACAAGAGAACAGACAAAGAGAATTAAAAATGAAAAACGTTAGCAGCTTGGCTAAAGCGGTAAGACTAGTTGCTGTGAAGAAATTTGAGGGAGGCCTATGTTTAGTAGTGGACGTATATGGGCTGAGATTAATGCATGAACCCACGTTGCAACTGCAAAGTTTAAGGTCTAGACATGCTTAATTCTCAACTAAGAAAACAGTAACGTACATACATAAATAAATAAATAATGTATGTACGAGTATTTACAAAAAAAAAAAAATGTATTTATATCAGCTGTCTAGTACCCATAATACAAGCTCGGCTTAGTTCCGGACTAGATGGCGTTGTGTGACAGATGTCCGAAATATTTATAAAAAATATTTTATCTCTAACATGCATTTATTTAGTATCTATATTTATCAGGTATCTAACTGCCTCGTTGGTCTAGTGGTTAGCGTATGCGACTGCTAATCAAGAGGTCTCGGGTTCAAATCCCGGGTCGGGCCAAAAAGTGTTTTTGGGATTTTCTCAGGAAATTCTTAATAGCAGCCCGGAGTTTGGAAGTTTGGCGGTGATTCACGCCCGTGCCTCGGAAGAGCACGTAAAGCCAGCCGTCGGTCCCGGTTGTCATGAACATCTATGGCAATCGTTATTGGGAAAGTCAGTGCCCTCAAATATTCTGAATTCTCCCTTAGGGTTGCGGAGGTCCGATGCCAGTCGCTCCGTGGAAAAACTGAAATTCAAGTAAAACCGGTTGATCTAGTAGCCGACCCCAAATAAACTTGAGAATAAAGGCTCGGAAGATGATTTATCAGGTATCTGATCTTCACACTATAATGCTCCACCTAGATTGAAATCGCACGTCGTACATGGAATATTTGATGTTTTTATTATTTTTACGTCGTCTGAACACACCTTTATAAATATTCCTGTATAATGTTCGAGCTGTTGCTTTAACAGGATATGGTCCCCGGAAGTTAGATTAACGAAGCCAGCACTACGTTAGTATGATACTTTTGAAGGTTGTGTGTCGAGACTAGAGTTAGGTATGGTGTGTTGGGGCTTGCAGTCTCATATCTGCTCAAAAATATCACATGTTACAATTTGTTGAATTCTTTTATAGTATACTAGCTTTTACCCGCGGCTGCGATCGCGTTAAAAAGTAGCCTATGTCCTTGCTCAAGCTTTAGACTATCTGGGTACAAAATTTCATTTAAATCGTTGCAGTAGTTTTTAGTTTATCGCGAACCAATAGACAGAGACACAAACAAACGCGGCGGAGTACTTTATTTTATAATATATAGTGACTTAAGTGACAATATGTAGTCAGAATGAGTGAACGAACTAGATTCGAAGATTGAACTAGTTGACAGCATATTTGAGGGAACTGGCTTCCCAATAACGATTGCCATAGAGGTTCCTGTCAACCGGGGCTGACGTATCAACGTGCTCGCTGAGATATTAGCGTTAAATATTGCGTTAACTTTTAGACTCCGAGCTGTTTTAAAGATTTTTTGAGACCTCTTGATCAGCAGTCGTATATGTTAACCACCAGACCAACGAGGCAGTCAATATTCCTCAAAGCATTTACAAGTATAGTATATGCAATGCAGAAAGAAACAAACTATTAAAAGAGTAACAATTTTAAAACATTTATTATAGCTACAACCAAAAATGCTATTTTCAAGAAAATACGAATTGTGCTTGCATTTCTGGAAGAAAGCGAAGGAAACGAGCAAGTAATGGAATATTTGGTACTTAAGGTTAGCATAAGGCAATTTCTTTTGGAAAATAAATTGCTTAACAACAGAAGCTCTTGAGTTCTTTGTGAACATACACTGTTACAGTATTATCTTACTTATGAGTACTTTGTTTGCCAAATTATGTTATTATTGTGCAATAATATAAGACGTATTTTAGCCAGAAATATGTTCATCATTACTACACAGTTATTTACATAGGACATTTTAATCTATGTTAGCTGCAGGAAATTGTTATGTCGAATCTCGAAAATTGGTTAAAATGTATAAAATTTACTACCTACTGACCAACTACACCATTTTTTTTTCAAAAAACAGATTGAAAACATACATGTAACTTTGTAACTTGAAGTTTAGTAGTCTGACAATTGTTTTAGTTTTAATTTACCTAGTGATTTCAGTAGGTAAATAAAAAAAAACAATAAAAAATTTATAGAAGGAGTTTTTAAATAAATATATGAGAATTTGAAACTCCTCCTTATAATTCTTTTAGATTTATCAAAACACAATATTCATATCGCCTACAGGAAGCAATTCCAAATATAATTAATTTAAAACATCAGTTTTAGCTGATCTTTAAACGAAAAGCTTATCAAGTATTCAGTTTCCAAAACATTTTTATAATTATTAAATATTTTGAGTTCCTACGTAATTGCTTTCTGTAGGCGATATGAGTATTATAATTATGTAGATAAATCTAAATTTAGGAGACTTAATAGGACGACTTTCAAACACATATCATATTAAATTATGTAAAGTTTGCATTATAGCTCATTGCAGATGACATTTATATTATTGACTATTTATGAGCCCACACATCTAAAGTTCGATTTTAATTGAATTGAAAGTATTTGACGAAACACGGGTTGAAATTAAATCCAACCAGTTTATTTGTAAGTCAAATATTTATTCAAGCAACTGACGGACAGTAGTTAATTGGACATGATCCACGCTTGCCGATATAAGGACAAATAAAACGACTAACACGGCGCCACAAGCTTAAGATAATTTTGTTGTCATACACACGGATAAAATGTTTACTCAAAAAAATATTTTGTGATATGTTTTAAACAATTACATTACGAACCGTAATAATGAACAATGTTTAATTAACTCTAGTCTGTCATATTATAATCTTACTGAAAACTTTAAATTGAAGCATTTAACAATAGTATTAATATTATGTTTCTTTTTTCTTGTGGTG
Source organism: Phragmatobia fuliginosa (assembly GCA_932526445.1). Classification (NCBI taxonomy): domain Eukaryota; kingdom Metazoa; phylum Arthropoda; class Insecta; order Lepidoptera; family Erebidae; genus Phragmatobia; species Phragmatobia fuliginosa. The sequence goes on along the minus strand of OW052072.1, from coordinate 18,076,170 downwards.
ACCATACCATGGCGGCCTGGTTAGATATCTGCACCATTCTTCCGGCCCTCGGAGAGAGAATGATGCAGATTGATCGGGCCTCCGGTCTCACACTCAGCAACGAAATACGACAGAAATAATACTGTCATTATTTGGATGGTCTTCTGTGTGAGGATAGTAATGCCCCGGTAAAAATGGAATACGTTTGTAATTTAAAATTACCAGCTTTTCATTAGTGAAAAGTGAACGCACATTAAACATTGATTTTTGAAATTTTTGTCTGCATGTATTTATTCCGGTTCCGACTAATCTCTTAAGTGATAGAATGATTTCGACGGGACTTTCATTGACAGAGAGCTAATGTCATAAGAAATAACGTAGGCTACTTATTTTCAGACTCGTTTTGCGCCGCGGCCATAACCACGATTTTTGTTATAAAGGTAGAACAACAGCCGCGGCTAGCACCGAGGGGCTTAACCAGTGTAATTTAAAATAACATAATAATTCTTAATTTATAGACTTTTAAATAGGTACTAGCTGAACCAGCGAACTTCTTACCGCCCAATTTTGAGGTTAAAAAATGCGAAAAATGAAAATCCCATAACTTGATCCCAACTTCACCTACTGGGTCGGATTTCATCAAAATCAGTCCAGTTGTTTAGAAGGAGTTCAATTACAAACACACCAACAGAAGATTTATATTATAGAAAGATGGACACTGTCAGCCTGTTGTTTTATTCTTTTTTTTATTGTTGTAATGGAATAGGCGTTTGTCTTCTGTAGCCACAATACTTCCTACTTCATTACACGTTCTTAGATAATCCACATATCTTATGATACAGTCAAAGATTATGTAAAGTAATTATAGGCACGCACTATTTTAGTATATAAGCGCTATTGTCAATTCAATTAAATATACTATACTACAATATACTACCAGAGACTATCACACCACCTTGAGTCTCATTTATACACCTTGCCAAAACCTCGGCAAACTGGTGACCCCGACAATGAACAAGGAACCCGACAAACGAACGAAGAAGATGAACAAGGACATGGCAAATGCATAAAGGACCCGAAAAAAAGAAGAAACCGACATGGCGACAAAAAGAAGAAAGAACCCGAAATTTGAACAAGGACCCGACAACTGAGCAATGAAGAAACTGACAACCGAACAATAAAGATACCGAAAATTTTACAATGAAGAAACTAATCGTGCCTTCTGAAGAAGATTAAATAGTAACCTAGTATGGCACTATTGCATAAAGGACCAGTCACGTTTATGGTTCATGCAGTGAGGCTATCGTCGCTCTCCAAAAATAGCAATGATCGTTATTCAAGTCTCAGCCAACCAGCAGCCTCGGCCTCAACAGGGATACCACACACAGGACGCGACTGCTCCAACCTGGTTACCCCTTCGGCCTCATCAGCGCTCCGACTCACTGGGGACTTCACCGCAGCACCGCACACCGCTTGCGATTCCGACGCACAGGAAGCAGCGGACTTCAGCCCCGACTCACTGGGGACTGGCGGCTAACAGTTCCGACTCACAGGAACTTGCGGCATCGTGCCTTAATTGCACAGTACTCGAAATGAATTGCTGACGCTTTATCACGAATAATAGGAGTAATCTCTATGCATTCAACGCTAGATTACGACCAGAAATGTCGTGCGCAGCAGAATTATTCAGAAATAAACAAGGCCTGGAAAGGTGTTTGAGCAAAATAAAGACGTATTACGATGATTTCAGATCGCAGCTAAAGCATGATATCACTCGAATACTGTCGTTAGCCAGGAGAGAACGTTCAGATTGTTAAAATGCTGTTTACATAAATCCACACGTATTGATCAAGTAAGTTTATCGGTATGTAATTCACTAAACGATACTATAATAATTTTGCTGACTACGTAACCTTGAAATATTATAATTAATGTGATTATTGTATACTTCGTAAAAAGTGCTGACAAGTGAAGGTCGCAACTCTCGGTCATATGTTTGTTATGTATCAATTTGTATGTTATTGACATAGTTTATATTCACTACCTAGGAACTACCCCGTGATGTTAAGATTGTTAGGACATAGGTTATATGTATTATTATATATTATAGGTTATGTATATATTATTAATTTAAAATGAAGATTGTCTGAATTTGCCGAGGTTTTGGCAAGGTGTATAAATGAGACTCAAGGTGGTGTGATAGTCTCTGGTAGTATATTGTAGTATAGTATATTTAATTGAATTGACAATAGCGCTTATATACTAAAATAGTGCGTGCCTATAATTACTTTACATAATCTTTGACTGTATCATAAGATATGTGGCTTATCTAAGAACGTGTAATGAAGTAGGAAGTATTGTGGCTACACAGGTCCCCCCCTTTTGAAAGGATAATTATTATAACAAATCTTAGTAAATACATACTTTCAAAAATTTACGGTAGTTAATTCAGACAATCTTTATTTTAAATTAATAATATATACATAACCTATAATATATAATAATACATATAACCTATGTCCTAACAATCTTAACATCACGGGGTAGTTCCTAGGTAGTGAATATAAACTATGTCAATAACATACAAATTGATACATAACAAACATATGACCGAGAGTTGCGACCTTCATTTGTCAGCACTTTTTACGAAGTATACAATAATCACATTAATTATAATATTTCAAGGTTACGTAGTCAGCAAAATTATTATAGTATCGTTTAGTGAATTACATACCGATAAACTTACTTGATCAATACGTGTGGATTTATGTAAACAGCATTTTAACAATCTGAACGTTCTCTCCTGGCTAACGACAGTATTCGAGTGATATCATGCTTTAGCTGCGATCTGAAATCATCGTAATACGTCTTTATTTTGCTCAAACACCTTTCCAGGCCTTGTTTATTTCTGAATAGTTCTGCTGCGCACGACATTTCTGGTCGTAATCTAGCGTTGAATGCATAGAGATTACTCCTATTATTCGTGATAAAGCTGACTGAAAGTATGTATTTACTAAGATTTGTTATAATAATTATCCTTTCAAAAGGGGGGGACCTGTGTAGCCACAATACTTCCTACTTCATTACACGTTCTTAGATAAGCCACATATCTTATGATACAGTCAAAGATTATGTAAAGTAATTATAGGCACGCACTATTTTAGTATATAAGCGCTATTGTCAATTCAATTAAATATACTATACTACAATATACTACCAGAGACTATCACACCACCTTGAGTCTCATTTATACACCTTGCCAAAACCTCGGCAAATCTTCCATCTCACCTGATGGAAAGTGTAGATGAAGACGAAGATGGTACACGGCCAAAAGAAACCTGTTCACTCTACTCTTAAAGGCTCCAGAGTTCAACTTATCAGGAAAAATAGACCCAGGCAGGTCGTTCCAAACTTTGGCGACTCTAACCAAAAACGAGCTGTCAAACCGTTTATTTCGACTTTTGTGTATGTCAACAACGTATGGATGAAACTTTAAATTTATTATATTCTATGTAACAGAAACTTCAACAAGAACCTCTAATTGGGAAATAACTACTAAAACTATGGCACTTTACGCCATTTCATTTGTCAATAAAAGAAATATAAATTAGATCTTCTTACCACATCTAGTGAACGCTAAGTCCGTGTGTATCGCGAGTTTATTTTTAAACGCAGACAATCTCCGTGTGCGATCTGTAGTACATTCCACGAACACTATCGCTATTCTTGTATCACAATACTATCTTTCTTATTTGTTCGTCTGCTCTGTACTTGTGTCTCCATTTTCCAGGTGGGTTATTGTTTTAGATCAAAGAGATTCCCCGTCAGTTTATTGCGATAAGAGAGATTTGTGATTCTTGATTTCGATAAATCATTTGTGAACCCTTAATATAAGCTGGATGTTTTGTTGCAGTTGTATTGTTATATGTATAGACTTATGAATATGATAATACCTCTTTGTTTTGTTTAGTTTTTATATTGGTACTTTTTATAAATAAACATCCGAATATTATCCGAAATTTTATTAAACATTATAAACCAGTTGAAATGTCAAAATATAGACGATATTGTAACCTTTTTAATACAATTTATAACAAATTAGCCCAGCATATACAACGTAAATATTAATTCTCTACCAGAACTGACATTATCAAGATTTTAGAACACCCAGAGCGGTATCCGTATATTCCTTGTCAAAACTGTGAATGAAACTTAGGCATATTCATTACACAGCATAGACCCACACAAAAAAAAGCTATTGCATAGCATTTTTTATCAACTTATGCAATTTAATTATTTATTTATGTAGTATTTTTCTTTCTTTGATATCAATTCAAGTTTATAAAACAATATACATTCTAACACTATTATTGCCAAACTATATAATCATTCTATTAATAGACAAATAATGACAACTAAACAGAGAATATAATAGTAATATGAGCATATCTATGAAATTAAAAAAACGAAATAAAAAGAAAAATCTAGAATGACTGTGTTGTCAAGGCAACGGATAAAAGCCGGTGGCGGCAGCACGCATGCACACGGAGCCGCCACATCCTTGTCGCACTACAGTTACAATGATATTCTCTATCCTTTTTTAGGTTGTTATGTTTTTTCGCTACGAAATTTCTTGATTCGGTCGCCGCGCTCAAAGCCCGCGATAAAAGCTATAAAACAGCTTAAAAATAGCAAAAAAATATGAAGAGTACTCGTCCTGTTAGTGTTTTATTAGCCACAAAACTTTTACCATATCGACATACATCGTTAAAGTAAACATTACATAAGCATTAGAATGACCATCATGTCGATTCACAAATTAATATTACACATTCAAAACCCCGTTTTCAATGCTAATCCAAATAGAATTAGCATATAAAATACGAACCATTTCCTCCAAGCAATTATTGACTGATCAACAATATATTACTGCCATAAACCGCACTCGGTACATTTATATGTGCAGTTGAATTAATTTAGAAACTATTGTGTGTCTTTATGGTTATCGTTTTGGAGAAAACTAATATTGTATTAGTACAAAATGGACTTTATTCAGGTACATTTTGCAAATACTTCTTCTTCCTAGCCTTATTCCCAATATTATTTAGGGTAGGCTACTAGTTCAACCGGTTTTACCTGAATATCAGTTTTTTATTACCATGGAGCGACTGGCATCGGACTTCCGCAACCCTAAGGGAGAACTGAAATTCGAAGGTTGAACTAGTTGTCATTACACCTGAGGGCACTGACTTCCCATTAACGATTGCCATAGATGTTCATGACAACCGGGACCGGCGGCTTTACGTGCTCTCTGAGGTATGGGCGTGAATTACCGCCAAACTTCCAGACTCCGGGCTGCTATTAGGAATTTCCTAAGAAAAACCCAAAAAGTGTTTTTTTTGGCCCGACTCGGGAGTGAACCTCTTGATTAGCAGTCGCATGGCATATGCTATCCTTTAGACCACTGAGGCAGATTTTGATAATAAATATTTGAATAGTTTAATGTAATTAAAAGCTGGCTTTATTAATAGACATTTAATTTACAAGGTAAGGCCATCGTGGTACAGTACGCCCAAACCACCCTTTTTCTTCACTTCTATGTGCGTAAAGTTATTAAGTTTCACATATAAATAATATAAATAAGTAACATTTGATAATAGTATAGTGCGAAACTAGTCAGGTAATTTTTAATAAATAGTACAAGTGAGTTCATTTCAATAAAATAATTTTATTATCAAATCAACAAAAAATTCGTTGAATAAATAAATATTTCGGACATCTTACACATAACGCCGTCTAGTCCCAAAACTAACCAAAGCTTGTATTATGGATACTAAACAACTGATATAAATACATAAACATACTTTTTTTTGTAGATACATACAAATTATACATAGAAAACACCCGAAACAAATATTTGCGGATCACACAAACATTTGATCCAACAAGAGAATCTAACCGGAGACTTCTTGATCTGATAGATAGAATAATATGTTTTATGGGTAACAAATGTTTAACTCCGCCCGCGTGTATATAGGGTGTCCTTTCTGAGACTCTAGACTATCTATGTACCCAACTTCTTATGCTAACTAATCTGTTCAGTAGTTTTGGCGTGAAAGCACAACAGAGAGATAGACCTATTTTCGCATTTATAATAATAATAATGATAACCACTCGTCAGTGTAAAATAAAAGTGCGACATCTGCATTTCTGTGTGTCAGCTGAGTGGACGTGCACAGACTAGGGTTTTGAGTTTAGAAAAACATGATTTTCTCTAAATCTATCTATTCTATCTTTAATAAAAAATATAAATTAAATTCCAATTAGATTTCTTTATGTAATTTCTTATACTTCAATTGCCTTTGAAATGCATTTCGAATGTGTTTAGCGAATAACAGTCTCACCTGGAACGGGAGGGGCCCATCTGGGGGCCAATTTTATTTTCCAATTATTGAAAAATTATGATTTTGCTATCACTATATACACCTTTTACACATTAAAACACTAAACACTTAATAACATAAAAAAAATACCATAATATCAACTAAACACTAAGTTAACTAAAATTGGCGCTAAAATACGCGGTCAAAAAGCCGTTGAACGCGGCCACAATCCGACGACGACTGTCAAAAAAATTTCTACCAACGAAAAATCAAATTAAATTTGGTAGGATGGACAAGTTCATTCCTGTTCGATCGTGATCAAGAACCGTACAGTAGAAATGGTAGATTTCGCCAAAATAAACCTTAAACAAAGGTCTCAAGTGCGTCCACAGAGCTGACTTACACAGAATTATCCAAACATCTCGCGTCAGCTGTGTGTACTTACACTGTTAATTTTACCCAAATATCAAAATAGCAGTAGCAAATCATCTTCATCATCAACAGCCTTTAACAATCCACTGCTGGACATAGGCCTCTCCTTAGAAAGGAGGTTTTGGCCTACTATACCACGCTGGCCAGACGGGTTGGTAAAGGGTTTGTTTCAAGTTTTCCTTTCCTTGGCAGTGATGTTAGCTGCTTATTTTGTTCCTTTAGTCGCCTCTTACGACACCCATGGAATGAATAGGGGTGGTGACACTTTGTATTCTTAATCCGTCACCACAAGGACAAGCAGTAATTATACTAATGTTAAAAGAGGCCTAGTGCGAGTCGGACTCGCCCATGAAGGATTCCGTAGCAGCAAGTAACATCATATAAAAGTTCTTGTACTTCGTTGTAACTTTGATCGATGTTTTTATAATAGTGTATTGATTGAATGAAAGGAAAATTGCGGTTCACGATTTATGACGTATTAAATAAAACTACTTTAGTAATGTACATCAAATATTTTTTTTAGTTTTATCACTCTCTTATTTCAGAAGTTACAGTGGGGGGGGACACTTTTTTTACCACTTTGTAAGTGTCTCACGCAAACTATGTAGTTTAGAAAAAAATGATATTATAAACCTCAACACTATTTTTGAAGACCTATCCATAGATAACGCTACACGTATGGGTTTGATGAAAAAGAAAATTGAGCTTCAGTTCCAAGTATGGGGAACCCCCAAAATTAATTGTTTTTTTTTTATTTTTGTATGAAAATCTTAATGCGGTTCACAGAATACACCTATTTACCAAGTTTCAACAGTATAGTTCTTAAAGTTTGGAAAAAAGTGTCTGTGACATACGGACGGACAGACAGACAGACATGACGAATCTATAAGGGTTCAGTTTTTTGCCATTGGGCTACGGAACCCTAATAAACGCGAAAGTTTGTATCTATGTTTGTTGCTCTTTCACGCAAAAACTGCTGAACAGATTTGGATGAAACTTTACAGTATTATAGCTTATATATCAGAATAACACACAGGCTACTTTTAGCTGCAATAATCGAGATACACGCGGGCGGAGCCGCGGACGAAAGCTGGTAAACATATTTGTGATCAATTTTTTCTATCCACATTCTGAATACTTGAGAAGAAAGTCTAGACAAAGTAATCTACACAAGTGCAGCTGTTGACGGATTGCGAAACTCGAACAGATCAAGGTTGATAACATCACTGAATAGATAAAAACTGAGTTATAAATGAGTTTTAGGAGAGATTTATTGTTTTCTTATTTTTTATTATTATTTTATCTCACGTAATTTACACATGCACTGGTCATCGACTAGGCTGAGACTGTACTATATGATCCAGACTACTGTTCCAGGCCAGACTATACTATACTTTGTCCATTCGTTTATTATCTATTTGACAGATCACGCCTATAAATTACCGGTATTTTTTTTCGTAATAATGTACTACAGTAATGTCGTACTTGATAGACGGGTAGGGAAGTGGCTTGTGCATAGCTAAAAACAAAAAACTATAACATAGTTCTTGAAATACGATAAATCGATTAAACGTTTAAATTAATCTATCACATTATTATGATCAAAATAATTTAACTTCATGTAAGTATTGTTTCTGTAAATATAATAAAATAAAAAGGAAATTAAAATAGTATCAAGCTTAGAATAAAGAACAATATCTCTGTGCATTAATTAATTTATTTTTGGACCACTGACTTAAAATGTAACTATGCACGCGTTAGTAAAATTTAACTTTGAAGCGCTTGGTTCATAACGTTTAAATCAAGAGTTAAGAGAAAATAAATTTAAAAAATCACATAATACTTACTAAACTGACCTTCAAGTGACTGTGTTAGGAAGTTTTCTTTGTTCTGGGCCAATAATATATCATAATAGTGCACATTTTATTTATTTACAATACTGACTTAAAGAATATTATATCGATTTATTTTGATTTCAAATCGAATCGGTGACGTGTGAGGGCGTCACTAATTTTGAAATTTGTTGAACTGTCAAAAAGATAATAAAGGAATGGACAAAGTATAATAATGATCATTTTCAGAAATATCCAACAAAAGAGGATTCTAATAGTTCAATAAAATTCTACTTGTACCACGACAAAACTATCAAACTAAACTAGCGCACTTTACCATTACAATTTAATGATAGCGAACCGTAGCCTATCAATACAGGCATGCCTAGATCATTACCATTAGTAATCCGTAACATTAGGCTGGGTGCACACTGGCGTTCGGCCACACTCTGACCGCTAGTAATTAATCAATATCTCGCAGCTGATTAATTGGGGCACCGCGGCATGACGGCAGGAAGTATGCTTAACCAATGAACACACTACATGTGTATAGGGATTTCGTTCCGATAACATATTTGTCTCTGTAATTTATTTGTATAAAATTTTATATTAAGTAATAAATATTTTATACACTGAATATTTTGAGTATCTAAATATTTTATACACGGAAGCGCTCATAGACTAGTGGTCTTAGGTGGTTGGAAACAATCACCAAGGGTAAGCGTCGTGGTTAGACCTAAATCGGTCACCTTTTTAACCGACTTCAAAAAAAAGGAAGAATTTCTCAATTCATCGGAATCTTTTTTTTTTTTATGTATGTTCAGAAATCAAGAGGTCTCGGGTTCAAATCCCGGGTCGGGCCAAAAGTGTTTTTGGGATTTTCTTAGGAAATTCCTAATAGCTGCCCGGAGTTTGGAAGTTTGGCGGTGATTCACGCCCGTGCCTCGGAGAGCACGTAAAGCCGTCGGTCCCGGTTGTCATGAACATCTATGGCAATCGTTATTGGGAAGTCAGTGCCCTCAAATATACTGACAACTAGTTCAACCTTCGAATTTCAGTTCTCCCTTAGGGTTGCGGAGGTCCGATACCAGTCGCTCCGTGGAAAAACTGAAATTCAGGTAAAACCGGTTGAACTAGTAGCCGACCCCAAATAAACTTGGGAATAAGGCTAGGAAGATGATGTATGTTCAGAAATCATTTCGTCGTATAAGAACCGATTTCAAAAAATCTTTTTGCATTGGAATGGGCGTAGCTTACAGGTGGTGCCATCGTCACCATATCGAGATCTGATGATGGGATCCCAAGGAAATTTAGGGAACTCTTCAAATATCATAGGCACAATTGTTGCGATTTGGGTACTCGGAATAGTTTTCATTGAAGTCGGTTCCTTTCTGTTAAAATTATACTTATGTTTCATGATATGCTATGAGCGTTTTCTTGATTTGGAACTCTCCAATCAACAGTATTTTTAACTTAAAAATTGGCTTAGAACTTAAGTAGGTTCTCAAAGATAAATGTCCGCAAGTTTAAATGTGTCTCGAACAAATGGTTCCGAACGTGAACTATGGCTTTACGTCGAGTGCACACTGACCGTCAGGAATTAATCAATTTCTCACAACTGATTAATCGGTGAGAATAGGAATCCTTCGAATATTCCTGGTACACTGATAAAGGACGACATGAAGGTGGTACTGAATTACAGCAGTATGAATTATAGCAATATGTACATATGTAGAAGCTTTCTGTATTATGTTTATGGGGCCACAGCAGTGCCCACGCCAAGTAGATAAGATATTTGCCTGAGTGTCACAAACCCGTGCAAAACATTTTTTTTTTAATATTTTGGCATATGTACCGGGTATACATTTTTTTTTCGGACATCTTACACACAACGTCATCTGGTCCCAAACTAAGCAGAGCTTGTATTATGGGTGCTAAACAACTGATATAAATACATAAACATACTTTTTTTTTGTAAATACATACATATTATACATAGAATACACCCAGACTCCGAAAAAATATTTATCGATCACACAAATATTTGGTCCAACCCGGGAATGGACCCCGAGACCTCTTGATCAGCAGCGGCATACGCAAACCACTAGACTAACTAGGCAGTCAAAATGTTTTCGTTACCTATATAAATGAGCGGGGACACCAGAGCACAATTTCCCCTCCCACCTCTCCTCCTCCTTTCCAAGGACTCAGAGGGCAGTATCGCCTCCTGAGACCCTATTGTTTAAAATACCCATAGCTGATGGTAATCATACACGTTAAAGTAACACATCTGCTCGCTTGCCTATACCTACATAAATATATTATTTTGATTTCATCCTCAGCAATATTAAGAAAATATTTTTATTATTCAATAACAAACTTCTTATTACATTGAAATACAATAGGCTCAGCTTCACAATCAAAATTACTTTGAGCCCACAGATATTCTCATATCAATTTCACCGAAGCAACTATTCAAATAAAGCAGCAATTTGGAAAAATTGATTTTGTTTTTATTATAACAAAGTCCAATTTACATAAACAACACCGTATTTTATACGATGATCAATTTACAATAACAGATATTGATATTAATGATTATCGCGTAGAAAAATGTAGAAATACTGTATATATGTGGTATTGCCCATAGCTTTCCCATTATGTGAACTAACCTGAATGTATATATCGGAGTAGTCGTTATTCAATGTGGTTTATCGGATTCTGTATCAATAACAATAAATATATGAGACCTTGTAGAAATGTTCTTTGTTTGGCTACTGTTCAAATGTTTTATACACATATATTAGACATGTAAACAGGAGTATATTTACTGGCTATATTATTGAAGATACTATTATTAATCAGGCACTTCAAATGGGTCTTTTAAAAGTCAAGTTGAAGTTAAAATTGATGACTGCACGGTTGGCCTAGTGGTTTAAGCGGTCGCCGCGCCGCTTCACTACAAGACGTGTCGTGAGTTCAAATCCTCCGTGGGACAACACTTTGTGAAATTCACAAATGTTTGTTCTGAGTCTGGGTGTTCTTTGTGTCCGTTTCATGTATGTTTGTAATGTCCCCCGCGACACAGGATTTTTATTGCTAATGCGGGAGTTGTCTTTAAAAAAAAAAGTCGGTGCCGATGCAGGTGGTGACTGTCTCGGTAGCGCAGTGGTAGTGCTTGCGTCTGCTCTGCTTGTAGTCTCGGGTTCAAATCCTGAGTCGGACCAAATGTTTGTATTATTTCGGAGTTTCGGTGTTTTTTTTTCTGTAAATACATACATATGATACATTCATATGTATGTATTTACAAAAAAAAGTTTCTATCAGACGTCTAGCTTTCATAGTACAAGCTCTAAACTATTTATAGCTAGATGACGTTGTGTGTTGCATGTTCGAAATATTTATATATTTATACATTTTTTTTTAATCATGTAGACTGTTACTTTCTTTTAAATTATTAGAAAACACATCTCCCGCATTAGGAATATGAATTCCTGTGTCGCGGATGACTTTACAAACATACATGAAATGGACACAAAGAACACCCAGACTCAGACCAACAGTTTGTGAAACACACAAAGTGTTATCGCACGTGGGATTCGAACCCATGACACTTGGCGCGGTAGAGAGCGACGTGGCGACCGCTTAAACCACTAGGCCAACCGTGCAATCTTCAGTTCAGTTACTAGTACTCTAAATAAATATGCACTAAACTATTAACCCTACCCTAAACCCTATGTTTGGGAAATCTCATTATTTATTTTCATTCAATAATTGCCTGTAAAAGATTGCTCGAAACGATAAGGCAATATCTTTTATTTACATATTTATTGATGTGAAACATCTATAGCCGCACGTAAAACAGATATCTGGCCTGGCGACGCGTGCGGCCTGGCGACGCGTGCGGCCTGGCGACGCGTCGCCACGGCACGCTATAAGATGGTATATATATACAGTCTATATGCAGTAGTGTGTACCGCACACACTACTGCATATAGACTACTATTTTAATAATTAGTAATATTTTATTTTATCATTATGACATATTTAGTTCCTATTACAATATGTTCTTTTCTGCATATTACTTTTACAAAATAATGGCGATGTTTCACATCTGCCAGGCGTCCCGTGACGGCTCACATTTTTTATTAGTATTGAGTTAACTTTTGTACAATAAAGATATTTATTTGTTTTAATATTTCTGTGGTGAATAAAATATCTTATATATAAAATTCTCGTGTCTCGGTGTTTATAATCAAACTCCTCCGAAACGGCTCCACCGATTCTCATGAAATTTTACGAGTATGTGCATACCGGTTAGGTCTGCGAATCGGTCATCATCTATTTTTCATACCTCTAGGACGCTAGCGGAGCCGCGGGCGTCAGCTAGTAACCAATAAAACTTAACATTAGAGTATACTTAAATATAATAGTTCTGTGTGGCATGTTCAATATAATATCAAAACACCACATCCAACTCGTTCTAGCATCATTCAATAATCATCCATAGTATCAGAGAAAATTCCTGTCCAGATGCGTGTGGAATCTAAATACCTTCCGCAGTCCTTATCTATTCTCTTTTCAGTTAATTTTTCAAGCAGTTTTAAGCAATCGGGTATTTGTTTTTATTATAAGTATTTTAATATTTCATTTTCGTTTCATTTCTGCGTCTCTGTGGCACAGTATTTGTGTGTGCTGCTGTGCTTAAGGTCTCAGGTTTGATTCCCGGTTCGGACCAATTTTGATGTATGATCTGCAAATATTTGATTTGGACTTTGAGTGTTCTCTATGTAAAAATGTATGTATTTCCAAAAAAGTATGTATGTTGTACTTCAGTCGTTTATTCTAAAGAAATAAATAATATTTTTTTTATTTCTTTCGCCAACTTGTTCTAAGCAGAGCTTGTATTGTACCAGGCAACTGATTTAAATACATAAGCATACCTTTTTTGTAAATACATACATATTTGTGTAAACGGACCAAATGTTTGTGTAATCCGCAAATATTTGTTTCGGAGTTTGGGTGTTTTCTATGTATAATATGTATGTATTTACAAAGAAAGTATGTTTATGTATTTATATCACTTGTCTAGTACCAATAATACAAGCTCTGCTTAGTTTGGAGACTAGATGGCGCTGTGTAAAATGTCCGAAAATATTTATTCATTTATTTAATAAATACCCAAAACTATTATTATTCTGCTAATATTATTTTTAACTTTCGGATTCATTTTTCCTTTTACCACTACGTTACGTATGCCAATACATATATTAATTCAAAATGACACGTGTAAATTACATGTACAAAATAAATAAACGTATTTTAGAGCTTCACACAATATTCCAGTGGGAATGAAGGCTTGCGGACACGTTGATTGGTGGTAAATGGACACGTTTATACGTGATCAATGACACGATGGTCATAAACTATGAATTTGTAATGTGGCACGACACGACATATTTGTAAGTAACATTCTACATAACACATTATTTCTGATCAAGTGCCTCGCTGACCCAGTGGTATAGTCGTCACAAAATAAGAAGCCCGTTTTGACATTTGTCATCGTGTTTTTTAATTAACGATTAATTTGACATGTCAAAAATCAAATTCATAATCATATTTAATTACTATGTTACCCATAGGCACACTATCACATCGCGTATCATAAATAAGTATCAAGTTTAACTTTATATTGAAAAAATGCACTCAAAAACACGAATTAATCATTGATTAAAAAACACGATGACAAATATCAAAACGGGCTTCTTATTTTGTGACGACTATAGTGGTAATTGTACAATCTGTAAATATTATTAGGAAGTCAGGATAGTTAAATATACTAAAGACTAGTTCCATTTTCGATTTCAGTTCGCCCTCTGAGTCACGGAGATCCTATTCAAGTTAATAAGTGATATTCAAGTAAAACTGGTTGAACTAGTAGTTGACCCAATGTAATCTTGGGAATATTACAGGCTAGGAAGAATATCTATTATTGTAGTGTAGCTAGTTGTTTATAATACTGAACTTCCTTGGTACATACCAAGGAAGTTTTTTTTTCAAATTTATTTATTTTATCAAATTTTACAATAATAATTTTCACACTTGTGGGTGAAGTTTTGTCACCCTTGATAGGTTACGGAGTAGCCTGTAGTAAGGGATAACAGTTCCTTTCCCCTTTAGGTACATGGTTTGAGTTACTACCTATACTACTAAGTGAAGTGAAGTGAATAACAATTGTGTGCGTGTGTGTGTGTGAGAGAGAGAGTGATTGTTTGTGTACGTGTGTGTATGTAAGAGAGAAAGTGTTTGTGGATGTGTGTTTATGTGTGTGTGTGTGTGTGTGTGTGTGTGTGTGTGTGCGTTAGTGAGAGAGAGAGAGTGTTTGTGTGTGGTTGTTTTTTTTTATATAATCTTGGTACAAATGACTACGTTCTAAACTATCTGCTATTCACTCTAAAGGCTCGCTGGAAAAATCTCAGGTTTGAGTTAAGCTAGCCTTTGTACATGTAATCTCCTTGAAGGTTATAAGGACATGTGTGTGCAATAAATAATAAAATAAATAATATTTTAAGATATTAAATGGATTTAGTTATTATAAAATTATTTGCTTAATTGTTGAAAACCATGTTTGGAACATCTGATAAAGTAATTCAACACAAACCTTTTGTTAGAACGAGAGCAATTATAGTACTTTAATTACCGCGAGTTTGGTTGAAACCTTTTCGAGACAAAATAATATTTGAGGCATAAAATAATTAGGGTACTGTATTCATTTAATTTGTACATATAATCTTTATAAATTAAAATATCGTATGTTTTGAAAATGAAGTCAAGACGGAAGCTCCATTTGGCTTCCCTTATGTTTGGTGTCATTAAGTGCCATGAACCGCCTTACCTTTACCGCAAAATAATATGGGTTACAAATGGACGTGACTGCGAGAGGAGAGAGTGTTCTTTGCAGCTCTCTATTTCATCACACAAGACAGCCGCATTCAGGGGAAGCTTCCGCTATGCAGCATCTAAAGTGTGGAATAATCTGCCACCGCCTATCAGATCGCGAAACACTTTAGGCTCTTTCAAAAAACATTTATACCGTTATTTAATTGACGCACAGGGGAAGCTAGATATGGCTAATGTGAACATGTCGTTTGTATAATGAGTATATGTATATGTTTATGTATATGTTTCTTAAAATATTTATGTATGTTTATAAATATCAAATGCATAACACATTCACACCGTCAAGGTATGGACACTTGTGCGGTAAATCAGTATTAATTAGACATATACAGGGATATTCGTGTGAAGCTTTCTGGTGGTTTAAAATTATTATAGAGGTATTTGTACAACTATGTGGCTTTAAGTTCTATGTGTGAGTACTCGCTTATTATAAAAATGTATTATATATTTGCGATGTCTTGTATTTCTATGTATTTACGACATGTAAGGGCCGGTTGTTATGCGTGAGTCACTTTAGGGCCTAGTTGAAAACCAGCGTCAGGCTTCGTCTGGCATTTGCTGAACTTGGTCCTATTCTGACACGTTCACGAGGCAATCATCGCTCGGTTGTTTTTTTTTTTTTTTCAATAGTGTATTAGATCTATATGTGATGTTGTGTCTTGTCGTGTATGTGTCAAAATAAATATTATTTTCTTTCTTTCTAAATGACGTTTGCAAAACTTCCCGTCCCGTCCCGTCCGTGTAAAATACCGTCACGTATGCAGCGGCCTTTATTCGTGATAAAAATAAAAAGGTTACGATACCTTCTACTTTCCGACGTTACGAACGGGTTATACCGCTCGTGGTCACGGGTAGACTGATGTGAGCTTAGCGTCGCCTTCGTGATGTGCAGATTGTATCTACCCGCATTTGATCGCGATGATTTCTTGTAATGTCGGTACCTAAACACCACACTTATAACATCTGCACACCTTGTTTCATCTTTTTGATGCACTGCACCCGCTGATGACCAGTCATCCACGATGTTGAGAGTCGGTATCCGTCTTCTCGGTTGAAATTTTTGTGTTTCTTGATTTCAACTGCTTCACGTACTATTCTGCGAAAATAGTTACGATCTGTGGAGAGGACCTGTGGGTCGTGTAGCTCAATCCAGTGGTTCGGTCCTGATTATAGCAGGTGCTCTGCGATGGCAGACTTGTTTGATTGTCGGTCCCATTAATAGCTTTACAGCCGTGCCAGAGGTTAGTCGGAATAAACAGACAGACAGACGGACGGACAGACAGGTAGACACAAAAAATAAAAATTGTCTTCATGATATTAGTAGCTCTATATACTTTGATATGCATTTCTGTTCATTTAATAATACATACTGATACTCGAATTTTATTAATATGTATAGACACCTACTGAATACGTATAATTTTAACAAAAAGGAACCGACTTCAAAGAAAAACTATTTCGAGTACCCAAATCGCGACAATTGTGCCTATGGTATTTGAGGAGTTCCCTCGATTTCCTTGGGATCCCATCATCAGATCCCGATATGGTGACGGTTGGACCACCTGTAAGCTACACCTATTTCAATGCGAAAAGAATTTTTGAAATCGGTTCATAAACGACCAAATTATCGCTGAACATACATAATATTTTTTTTTTGAAGTTGGTTAAAAATACTAACATGCAGGTATTTTCTAAAGCTTTTTTAGCTTTTGATTATCTGCGAGGAATTTTCCATAAGGTTACCAATTATAGTAGTCGCATAACACTGCGTTCATGTTATTTTTTAACCGACTTCAAAAAAAAGGAGGAGGTTCTCAATTCGTCGGAATCTTTTTTTTTTATGGATGTTCAGCGATAATTTCGTCGTTTATGAACCGATTTCAAAAATTCTTTTTGCATTGGAATGGGCGTAGCTTACAGGTGGTCCGGTCCCATCGTCACCATATCGGGATCTGATCATGGGATCCCAAGGAAATTGAGGGAACACCTCAAATATCATAGGCAGCATGTCGCGATTTGGGTACTCGGAATAGTTTTTCATTGAAGTCGGTTCCTTTTTGTTAAAATTATTACAATTTCCTGAGACCGCATTATAGAGGTGTATTATTATCGTTATTTTTAAATTTATATAAGTTGATCATTAGTGCCAGCAGCTTCGCCTACGTGTTATTCTGATATAAAATTTTGATTGCCTTTTTCACTCCCATAAGAGTGGAATTTTCCCAAATCTCTTCTTAGTGTGCTCCTACGCTTTTCAAGGAACACACGTGCTAAATTTCAGCTTCCTACGAACAGTATTTTCAGCTTGCCTTGTCAGTCAGTCAGTCGGTAATGGAACAGTTTTATTTATTATATATTTATATTCTTCTTTTTAAATCTCGAAAGACCATCAACTTTGTGTAATCTACCAAACTAAGTAGTAAAAAAACTGCTTTATTGGGTTTTCAACCTAAAATTCATCCTGTCTTAACTATTAAGTACTTCTAATGAATAAATGTATTCAGAAAACATGTGGTACTTTAGTATATTTACGTCTGCTAAAGGTAAAATTTTTCACGTTTTTGCAACATTTATTATTTATGCTCATTAGAGCATAAATAATAAATGTTGCAAATTTGGTTTGGTCGTAGAATTATGTTATTATACAGTCTTTCTAGATAAATATTCTATTCAAAACTAAACAATCTTCAACCGAATAAACATTAGTACATCTATCTTCATATCATGGAAAGATTTGAAGGGGGCTTTTACTGGTAAAGGGACTATCTACTAATGTTATAAAAAGCTAAAGAGTTTGTTTGTCAAGTTCGTTGAACGCACTAAACTGGGGAACTACGGGAACGATTTCAAAATTTATTTCAGTGTTAGATAGCCCATTGTTCAGTAAGGTTTTAGGCTATATATTATCAAGCCAAGACTAATAAAAGTGAAACAACAAAAACCCAATTTTGAAACATCTTCATGTTTCAAAATCGGTTTTTTTTTTCAACTTGAAATTTTCCGCTGCGTGCGCTGCGTAAACGGTTAAAGTTTCGCAAAAATCATGTTTGACATGTTTGACAGATGTATATGTCTATCTTTTACGGCCATCGCAAACTGGGCGACTTGTCGCCGCGTCTTGTCACCGTGACAAGATGCGGCGTCTTTGTTTCTTCGGGCGTCTCTGACGCCTAGTGTGCGGAGCTTAGAGCAAATTAAATGAAATTTGTCGTCAGCCTGTCGTCGCGTTAAGTCATCGAGCTGTCGCTGTCGCGTGTCGCCTAGTGTGCGCGTAGTATTAAGGTTGGTTCACTATAACCTATTTTTGAAAAACAAAATATTGTTTTTGCGGTATAACATTAATTACGAGCAATAAAAGACGCAGACTTATCTCACAAAACTAGTACAAAATAAGACGAATTTAGAAACTAACATATTCTAAGGATAATAACTAATAGTACTAACAAATTTCTTTATTAGTTTGAATATATCATATGTATAGGATCTTGGATTTAAATAAATAAATAAATATCTATAATGAATTAAGTTTTTTTTTAATTAAGGCCTACCAACTTGACGCTACTCTGCCTGATGGAAAGCATTAATAGAATCCAGTAGTAGGGTTCACCATCCTCACTGTGAGGGTAAGCAATGCAACATGGTGATCCATATCATGGCGGCCTGGTCCGATCCGGTCTCACACCAACGAAATACAACAGCAGGAGTGCTGTCATTATTAGGATGGTCTTCTGTGTGAGGGTAGTACTGCTCCGATCGAGCCGACCCATTCGTGCTGAAATTAGCGTGGCTCAATTTTTTTTTTTTTTTTTTTTAAATTAGTCCGGTTCTTAGTCCGGACTGCGTAGTCTCCCCAAACATGATCTGGGCCCTTTAGCAAAAGATAATTTTTATAACTATAAGTTTTGGAGATTTGTTTTTACATATTTATAGTGGCTTCATAATTGTACTATTACAGTGTATAACTTATAGTACAAGATCCCACCGCTTGATTCTGCAGCTATCTGTTTTTTCGATACAACTAATTTTAAATGAATGTTTATAAAGTATACAATGCATTAGGGATAGGTTGCCTATCAAAAATTAGCCGCAATTACCTGAAATTAATTTTAGTAAAATTATTTTGCTGATGAAAATTGCAACTATATGTTTTTTTAGTGAATTTTACGACATTTGAAAGAAAATAATGTTACGAATTCAAAAAGAATTGGTTGCCAGCTCTCAGTCAGCCGCAACGTTAGGGTTGCCAGGTATAAACATTTATATTAATGATGTTCCATACACAATTAACCGACCTCTAGAACCCAGGCCTGAAAACTTCTGCGAAAGTTTATGAAAAATCAGTTTCAAAGAAGCTCTTATCAAATTTTTAGCTACATTCTGGGAAAACTATTGCTTAAACATTACTAAGAAAATCGGAGTTTTTTTGTTTATTAGTTCAATGTTCATGTGTAGTAATATTTCTGATTTTATTAGATTAATAACGGCTTTTATTATGATTAATCTTATTAATATTATCATTTTTAATTTGTGATAATTAGTACACATCAATTCATACACACTAATTTTCATAAGTCAATCAGAGCAATGGAACATATAATGATGACGTTAAAGAATGATTTTTATTTCAAAGTTTTTTTATAATAAAAGTAAAAAGTTTGATTTTTTACTAATTATGTTATATTTAATTATATATTTAATAATGTTGAATCATTATACTTATTCTTAATGCAAATCTTATAATTATACGTCTTTAATTTTACTTATTCATTGTATGTATCGGTGTCAATATCATCTGAATCATCAGAGTCATCATCTACTTCTATATTTTCATCTATGTCTTGTTGGTGTACATCTAAAGTTAATTCTTTTTATGCTTACAAGATATCTTCTACAGTCATTGGAGTTGGATCGCCAATGAACCATATTGGTTTTAAATTACCATCAATTACTAACCAACCGTAGTCTTCTGGATTAAAAGTAATACAAAATGGCTTAGTTACATTTTGCCACATGCAATTTATGAAACAATTTCTCAACAAATTTTGTTTTTATAATTTCCATTAAGGGAATCAATTTCGAGTCAAAACTGGTGACGTTCTTTAAAAAAAAATTTTCTTCTTGTCCCTGAATATTATTTTTGGAAGATCTTATGCAAATGCAAAATCCTATCCTATCTTATCCATAAAAATGCAATAAGGCTACGCTCTATTAACATATTGCATTTTTTACGCCTTACAAAAGTTTAGTAAATTTCTGAACAACAGAAATTATTTCATCATTAAAAAGGACTTGGCATTAGTCAACGATGCGAAAACTATTTGAAAGGTCCTATTATTTAAAAAAAAATTGAATGGCCTGATCTTTCCTTTATCATAAAACGCAGCTGAATAATTACAGCTACTAAATGCATGGAAGTAAGTAAGTAATGTAAAAGTTTGTAGGCCTGGGTTGGAGAGGTCTGTGAATTGTAAGGAACATTAATTTCTTCTCGATTTTCACGTTCGTTTAATGTTTGATATAAGGTGACAGATGCCTGTCAAAAATTTAATGTATTTATTTTGTATTAAGATTTAAAAAAAACAAGTGTGTGTATATAATTAACACTAATATACCTGTTTACACCTGGCAACCCTAACGTTGCGGCTGACTGAGAGCTGGCAACCAATTCTTTTTGAATTCGTAACATTATTTTCTTTCGAATGTCGTAAAATTCACTAAAAAAACATATAGCTGCAAATTTCATCAGCAAAATAATTTTACTGAAATTAATTTCAGGTAATTGCGGCTAATTTTTGATAGGCAACCTATCCCTAATGCATTGTATACTTTATAAACATTAATTTAAAATTTTGGATGGAATCTCACCCCAACATTTGAAAGATTTAACTTCGCATTCTGTGGGTGATGCAGGTGAGCAACTAGTAAATTCAATCACTAAATTAATCAACTTTATGTATTCCGGTAATGTCAATCCAGAAATTGTTCCCATTCTTTTCGGCGCGAACCTCATTGCCCTCACCAAAAAGGACGGAGGGGTGAGACCAATTGCTGTTGGATCAACACTACGACGTCTGGCCTCCAAAATTGCTGTTCGACATATTGTACCAAAATTAAACTCAGAATTTGAACCCGTACAGTTAGGTTTCGGTGTAAAAGGAGGGTGTGAGGCAGCCGTCCATGCCCTACGCTCTTTCCTAACTTACGGACAGCCTGATGTGTTGCTCAAAATTGATGTCAAAAATGCTTTCAATTCGGTAAATAGGGATACCCTGCTGACGGAAATAAAACAACACATACCGGAAATTTACAATTATCTTCTTCTCAGTTACGCTGACCCAACAAAATTGCTATATCGTTCTAATGAATTGTCCTCGGAAGTAGGTTGTCAACAGGGTGATCCCCTTGGGCCTGCAATTTTTAGTTTGGCTATAAATCCGATAATTAAAAATTTAAAGTCTAAATTCAACGTTTGGTATTTGGACGACGGGACCCTAGGAGGTGATGTGGATATTGTGTTTTCGGACCTTTCTTTAATCAAAAATAAATTTGAAGGCATTGGTTTGGAGCTTAATTTTAGCAAATGCGAGCTTTTTATAAATAACCGCGACTTAAATTTAAGTGACATAAAACAAAAATTTAATATGTTGGCTCCAAATATTAAAATAGTTCACAGTAATTCACTTTACCTTTTAGGTTCTCCAATTTTTGATGAATCTATTTCTGAATATATTAATAATTCAATTACTAAATTTCAAAATTTTGCTGACCGTCTCCTTGAAATTAGTCCACATTATGCACTTTGTATCTTAAAATTCTGTCTTTTCGTCCCAAAATTTACGTATGTGCTCCGTTGCTGCTCCTTTTGGAACCACCCAGATCTTTTAACACAAATCGACGTCTTAATCAAAATTAGCTTAGAATCAATTCTAAATATGCAGCTAAACGAGCAATCTTGGACCCAAGCATCCCTACCCATCCGTTATGGCGGTTTAGGGATTCGCAAAATTTCCAGTGTTGCTTTACCAGCCTTCCTATCTTCTGTTCATAGTTCAGCAAATCTCATAAGTAAAATTTTAAGGACATCCCCTTCAAACTTTGAGATTGCTGGCTTGAAAGAAGCTAGAAACGCTTTCTTAATTGCATGCCCAGGTCAAAGTTTTCCAGTTTCTCCAAATTCACAGAGGAGCTGGGACGACATAAATTGTAAATTGACTTTTGATAATCTTTTGAGCTGTAGTACAGGTTCGGCGCGTGCTAGGCTTTTGGCCGTGGGTGCACATGAGGCCGGCTACTGGCTTCACGCGTACCCTTCGTCAAATACAGGAACATTCCTTGAGCCTGACACGCTCCGAATCGCAACCTGTCTACGGCTTGGGGTTCCGGTCTGCGCTCCTCATAAATGTCCCTGTGGCAGCGATGTCGACAAGCTAGGACATCACGGACTGTCATGCCAAAAAAGTGCAGGTCGCTTCTCGAGACATGCCGCACTTAACAATATCATACGCCGGTCCCTTGCCACCGTCAACGTGCCAAGTCTACTTGAGCCAACTGGTATTGCAAGAGACGATGGCAAGAGACCAGACGGTATGAGCTTGATTCCATGGAAGATGGGTCGGGTGCTGGTATGGGATGCCACCTGTTCAGACACGCTGGCCCCTTCCCATCTACATGGAACCAACAACAGAGCTGGTGCGGCTTGTGAAGCGGCTGAAAAAGCTAAAGCTTGCAAATACAAGGGTCTAGGCTCCGAATATGATTTTGTCCCATTCGGTGTCGAGACCCTTGGTCCGTGGGGTCCCAGCGCTATACGGCTTTTTAAAGAAATATCAAGAAGGTTAGTCGACGTCACAGGGGACCGAAGAGCTGGCAGCTACCTCGGACAAAGAATTAGTATAGCTATTCAAAGGGGGAACGCTGCCAGTATCTTCGGAACCTTGCCTAAAGGGACTCCTTATAATAATATATTCTAGTTTTATTATAATTTTTAAGGTTTTTAGTTTTTAGGTTCATTGTTCATGTATATTTATCTTTATTGTTTAATTAGTTATTAATAATAGATTTAGCTCTTTTATGTCATTTTATGTCTTAGATGTAACAATTTAAAATTAGTTGTATCGAAAAAACAGATAGCTGCAGAATCAAGCGGTGGGATCTTAGACTATTATAATGTGGCCTCACGATGATTATAACATTTGACACACGGCTATACTTTATGCGAGGGTTCACATTCACACTTATTTATATTTTAGAAATTTTACGTAACTACTGGTATTTATAAATCTGTTATAGGGATCTATATTATCTTATATCTACTTATTTAAATACTTCTTATTTGATATTTTTCTATACTATATTTTTCTTTTTATAGCTTTTTTATTTTTCTTTTTTGTTTTTTATATTTTTTATTTTTATTTTCTTTTGTGTTTTTTCTTTTTCTTTTTATGTTTCTTTACATAACTTAGTATCTTATTATAGCTTAATTTTATATTATTATGTATGTAGATATATGGTGTATACTATTTTCTAACATATGTTTAGGATTATCAACTTAATAATTATTTATGGTTGCTTAATCTAATACTTAATACTAACAATATTTTTGCTTTTTAACAATACTATTTTATATCTATTCTTATACCTATTTTTGTTATGCTATTATAATTATATTTATCTAAAATATATATAATGCATAATTCTTATTATCTACAGTTTTTATTTTTATAATTAGAACTTACAGCTATACTGTTATTTACCATCTCATGTTTTAATTGGCTAACTTTCATATGAAAGTAAGTCCGATTAATTTTTATATCTATCATTTTATTTTTCTTTGTTAGTATTGTTTTGTTAACAACTTTTTCTTTTGGTGTCCCACTATTTGGGCACTTTATAATTAATTTCCTAAAATTTTGGGTTTTTTCCAATATATTCCCTACTTTAAGTTGCAAACAAAAGTGTCGTTTATTCGATTTAGTGACGTTATTTTCAAATGGGGCGCCGGCGGTGACATTAGGAATACGCCACAGCTGACCTCGCCAGCGCATCCCACTTTTTACGGACGGGGCATTGGTCGTTATAGACGCTATGGGAGGTGTCTGGTAATTTAGCCCTAACACAACTTTTGCAAGTTGGTGCTTGGGCTGCCAAGAATTGGTCACACTTAGCTTTTAAGTGGGGGCCTCCACAGTAGTGACACAAGTCTACGGCCTCTGTGCAGGTTTTGCGCCCGTGTCCGTACGCCAGGCATTTGGTGCACTGCACCAAGGGCGACTGGTCCTCCACCCGGACACGTTGGAGGTCGATATATACCCTGCCGACCGACATAAGCTTCTGATATAGTGCGGACGTTACCCTGAGTACCAGGTGGCACTCATGCTGGTTTCGGGCCCTGCGCCTATATAGGACCTCTGCCTGGCTTATGTCGGCCGCCAGGTCCCCCAGTGCGCTACTGTTCTGATTGCACAAGGCGGCCTTTATTTCATCGTCGGTGTTGTATGACAACACATTTTTAAAAATTATTTTTTTAATTATTATTTTAGCCCTTGTTTTTAATCTTTCTTCCACCTTGTCTAGCTCTGTTCTGGTGGAGCAGCTGAGGATGACCTTCCCTTCCCGCGTCTTCCTCAGCTTCTCCACCCGAATTCCGCTCTTTCTAGCGTCCAAGGCACCCTTTATGTGCTCAATGACCCCGCCCGTTGTATCCAGGCCCTCTTTGGAGGAGATGATTAGGGAGTGCGTCGGCTTATGCTCCCATGGTGATCGGGGTTGCCTAACCGCATCCGCGTAAGAGGGAGTGTCTCCGGGCGCGGGCCCCCGCGTCCGAAGGTCCTCCACTGCAGCCCTTAGTTTACCTATCTCCCCGGTCAGCTCCTCGCCCCCGTGTGTCGTCGCGATGCTGGATCCCAGATTGCTCAGGCCGTCCTCTATCTTTTTGGTAATAGAATCTGTCTTGGCCTCAAACCTATCGATAAAAGAGTCGAAGGAGCCATCCACAAAATCCTCAGTACTTGAGATGTTCTAATTAAATGCCTGAGTTACTTTGTCACAAAATTCCCTCGTTTAGCTTTCTTTTGCCATGGTAGTGATAGTGTTTATCGTTTCAACACCTTCATCTAATCTTTGTAGCGGTTTGCTCTCTAAGTCTGTGAACATTTTTTCGAGGTTTTCTCCGATATTTTTTATAAAAATTTTATTTGTGTTAACGGCCTCCGTTAAGGAGTCGACTGTTTTAACTAATTTACTAGTTTTTTCCTCATTCCCTAATTGTTCGAAGTGTCTCTCCATGGCGCCCACCAGCGACATCAACCTGTCTATCATTTCGAAATTTTGAACTTTTAGCTCTGTCTTTAAGTTCTTAGCTTCATTTAGAGCTGTTTTTGCCTTTTTGCTGTAAACTGTGGCTTCTTGGAGCCAGGACGAGCACTTTTGGTCCCCACTTAGGCTTCTCCTGCTAACAGGGTATTTTGACGATGGTTTCGAAGTAGTGGGGTTGCTCATGGTGGTACTCATTATGGTTTATTGAGGGGACACGATCAATAGAATCCAACTGATAATGTGTATATAGTTGATAGACTGTGTAGTAAAACGTGTAGATAGATAAGAAGGGAGATACGCGAAAACCTAAAATTTTAAAGAATCAAACAAAATATAATTATTTTTCTCAATGTATACTAGTTACTACAACCTGTATAGGGGGTTGTAGGTGTCCGCTATGTCCAATAAAATAGTCCAAAGTCGATACGTAATAATACGTAGTCAATTTAGTCAAAAGTTTAAGAAAGTGTGGCTCTATTACCTACGTTTTATATTACTTGTTCTTATAAAACATTGCCCTTATCCAAATTAGCCCTTAATCTGGTTAGAATTATGTCGGGACAAGAACAAAATGCGCATTAAAAAACCTTTAGGAAATTAGTTGAAAACAAAAAGTACAACCCTTTTTTGTTGGCACCAAACCATCCATTTAATACCCCTTAGAAATATTCGCACAAAACAATTCTTTATCCGTGACTGTGCTAGCCTCCATCTTTTGTTTATTTTAGGGCAGTAGTACATTTATAGATATGATTGAATTATTTATTTACGCTCACTCACCTAAATATAATACTCTTTTTTTGAGAAGTAATAAATAAATATTTTGGAAATATAACATACTACGCCATTTAGTACCTAACTAAGCAGAGCTAATATTATCAGTACTAGATAACTGATATAAATACATAAGAAATTTTCTTTGTAATATACATATATCCAAAGAAAAGTACATATCATACAAAGAAAACACTCCGAAACAAATCAATCCCAAAAATCAATTCAAGCAATATTTCTACCAAATCAGTTTCAAAATATTAATTCAATTCGATTCCCGGGTTGGACCTGGGGCGGTACGGCGTCGACGTCAGGCTCGTGCTTCTTCGGTATTCTTCGGTTCTTACAGATTTTAAAAACATTGGCCAAAAACAACGAACCCGACGTTACTCGTGTGGCCGTGCCGCCTCAGGTCCAACGCGAATCGATTTTTGGGATCGATTTGTTTTATTTTATTAATATTTTGAAACTGATTTGGTATAAATATTGCTTGAACTGGTTGTAACGGTCGTCGTTAATTTTAATTGTTATTTCGTGGAGCCCTGATTATTCATTATATAAATATTTAGGACATCTTATACACACTGTAATCCAGTCCCAATTTAAGCAGAGCTTGTATTAAGGGTACTAGACGACTGATAGAAATACTTAAACAAACTTTTTTTTGTAAATACATACATATTATACATAGAAAACACCCAGACTCCTAAACAAATATTTGTGAATCACACAAATAATATTTGATCCGATCCGGGAATCGAACCCGAGACCTCTCAGCAGCCGTATACGCTAACCACTAGACCAACAAGGCAGTCAGTTTGGAACCATACAGAGTCCTTTTTGATTTTGGCATTGCATTCCATGATTTATAGATAAAAATTATAGTCTATAGCTTTTAATACGCCTCATGGTTAGAGGTCCCTGCGTTAATCAAAATACCGTGAAATGAATTAATGTTTCTGAAGAAAAATGGTTCGAGCCATTGGGCGATGAACTCACTTACTTTGATGGGGATAGATTGGTTTATGTTTTGGGAGACTCTTAATTGATTTCAGTGTCTTTTCATTATTTTGAATATAAATGAGTGCGATTTTAAATACAATTCATTGGATTCAGTCGTGCTGAGTCTTTTGTTTTAACGTTTTTATAAGGGACAAAGAACTTTTTATTGTCAAATGGACTTGATAATGCTACATACTACGAAAATTGAAAAAGCACGCTATATTTAAGGAGACATGGATAATTATCTCGATTTGGTATGTGTATGGATTGGTTTTTTGTTGCATAAATTGGTCCAAATGTGTAAAAATAGTATTAGTACTTTTACGGGCCTATTAGTTTAGTGGTAATTGATCTCGACTGAAGTGAGAATCCGTCTCAAAATGCGTTTGAACGCTCACCACAACAGGCTAGAATACTTGTACAGTGACGCGTGCTACTGTTGTCATAGGATAACTATCGATATATATATATTTTAAGTCAAAAACAACGTCCACAGTCTAAAAGTCAAAAACAACAAACAATGTCTAAGGTCATCTGAAGATTTGAGACTGAAGATGCCTCTGCATTCCACAAATTTTTATGGCCAGTCTTTTACAGTTGAAGCTGTACGCTTGTGGAATGCACTACCGACGAACATTAGGAAGGCACAAACAATAAATGGCTTTAAAAAAATTATTCAGGAATTTTATACTGCATAACTGGATCAGTCACGAATTTGGACATTATGTGAATGTTTTGTTATTATTTATGTATGTATTTATATTATATATTATGTATGATATATGTATGTTTAGTATAATGTATATGTATGTATATCGTTGGTATGTACTTATGTTTGTATGTATACGTATGTATCTATTTGTACACGTATGTAGATATATATCCATTCCTAAGTTATATTCATGAGCGAATTATAATTTTTCAAAACTCATTGCACCGTCAACTACTGTCTTTTCAAAACATTTTATTCCATCCCAAGGTTGCCTAGAAGAGATTGCTTTTAGCAATTAGGCTGCCCTTTGTACATTAAATGTAAGTTCTGTTTTGTTTTATGAATTTATAACACAGTGTGCAAATAAAGAGTTATCTATCTATCTATCTATCACAGCCTGTAAGTTCTACATAAATACTTCGGACATCTTACGCACAACATCATCTGGTCCAAACTAAGCAGAGCTTGTATTATGGGTACTAAACACTAAACAACTTTTTTGTCAATACATACATAATATACATAGAAAACATCCAGACTCCGAAACAAATATTTGTGGATCACACAAATATTTGGTCTGACCCGGGAATCGAACCCGAGACCTCTTGATCAGCAGCCGCATACGCTAACCACTAGACCAACAAGGCAGTCAAACATAGGTAAACAAGTTCTTTAATGCTGCGTTGAAAACAAGTCACGCGTTTGAACCGTCTATAATACTTAGAGCACCGTTGGTAGAACAACATTAAGAGTGCGTAAGCTTCCTTGATCTTCAAGTTTTCTACGTAATTATATTAACCGGATTTTGTCGGTTTTCCAGCGGTTTTCACTGGTAATCTCCACTTTATACTGTCTACGGAGTTTGTTGTGATATTCGTTTTAATTTTACGACATAATTCAAAGTTCTTAGATGTCTTGGCTTCAAGATCCTTTGTGAAAATTTTCCAATTATTTTTGCTTTTTTGTGATGATAAGGTAAGTTACAATTTAAAGAGCTATGAAGAGAATAATATTGTACGAGGATGTCTATTTTTATTTGTTTACTTACCCGAAGATCGTGATTGTAGTGGTTGCAATAGTGCTAAAACATCAGCAACTACATATTTACATTTATTATTATTTAATAATTGGAATGAACAAATTTTAATCATCTAATGACATTAAGAGAAACTAAATTTTGTCAGACTGCCTTCGCTCCGCCATGTTTCTTGGTAAACACTGCGACTTGAGCTTGTTAATTAATTTAAAAACTTGTACATATGTTAAATATGTGTTAAATGGAATGTAATTCTATCTTACAGGAAGCTCTGTTATTCTGTTCATTTTATATTAACGGACTCAGTACCTTGAAGGTTTACTTCAAGTTTTTGGTAATTGAAGAGGTTTTCGCGTAAAGGCAAAGTTCCAGTATCTATCTTTGTTAGAAATGGAAGTTCCATTTGAGGTGTCTCGGAAAATACACTACTTTGTTTTTACACTAACCATAATAGGTAAGTTACTGCACTACTGTTTTGGGAGCATTACACTTGTTGTTATTTATTGCACAGCTAAGTACAGAAATAGTTAATAACAGTCTGGAGTTTCGGAGTTGGGGTCTTTCCCGAAGTGTCGACCTTCGGATTTTGAGAGTGAGTGAACAGACAGTGCACTCATCACTCATAATATCTTCTACGTAATTGGCTGGCCTCTGTTGAGACTAGCCATCGAAGCCGAAATCAGCTAGGACAACATCTTTATATATTAATTAGCTGTGATAACCTACAACTGAATGAGCACCGAGCATGTATTTCGTTTTCTTTATATTCATATTTGATGTGTGTATCATTTGTTGGTGATCCGAAATAAAATAAAAAAACTATCATCATCATCATCATTAGAGCCTGGTGGGTGGAGCTACGAACTAGCTTTGGGATTTCAAAATTTGGTAATACGAAGTTAAGTTAAGCAAATTATTTTATAAGAACAACCAAAGCCTGAGAGTTTATTTTGTGCTCAGTAAATGACTCAAATACACACATCAAAAGTGTCTAGGGATCAAGCATTTTTATGCGGATTTCTTGAGATTGAGATGTGGCTTTGTAATAAATTTATGATTTTATAAATTTATATGGATCCTTTTTGGTGCATTTCATAATTTGAATCAGGAACTGTCAATCAAATTCGAGTAAAAGATGAAAATCAGCTGCCAATATTTTCCCTATAAAAACATACAACGCATTGAAGAAATTATTAGTGCTACTGTTTCCCTACTACTGATTAAAACCAACGTTATTATGGAGCGGCGAAGTCATTTAAGCAGGGAAGAAATGCTCAGAGCCGTGGGAATGATAGAAGCTGGTTCCCGGCAACGTACTGTGGCTTTAGCTCTGAATACAAGTCAGAGTGTTATCAGTCGACTTTGGACACGTTACCGAAGCACTGGTACCGTGGCTGAGCGCCATGGAGGACGGTATCGCTGCACCACACGGAGACAAGACCGATACATTCAAATCTTAACTCGAAGAGCTCCAACAATAACCGCCATGATGTTAGCCGTGAGGCTTCATCACTCTTCAGGGAACTTAATTAGCGACCAAACAGTCAGAAACCGCTTGCATGAAGTGAACCTTCATTCCCGAAGACCGCTACGGGTACCACCTATAGCAATGCACAATCGTAGGATTCGATATCAATGGGCTCTTGAACACAGAAATTGGGCAGAAGAACAATGGCGTTTCGTGTGCTTTTCTGATGAGTCTCGTTTTGGTATGATACAAGACGTATACGACACTGGAGAACCCCTGGACGCCAACAGCGATTAAAATCCTGCCAGGAAGTCCATCCTTATAGTGGTGGAACCATCATGGTATGGGCGGGTATTTGGATCGGCGGAAGAACTGAGTTGATTTGGATCAGAGGCAACCTCAACGCTCAAATTTATGCTGAGACGATTGTATCAGACGTCATCGTTCCTCTACAAGTGCAAATCGGTCCCTTATTTCAGTTAATGCATGATAATGCACGACCGCACACCGCAAGAGTTGTAAGACAGACTCTCGCCGCAGCTAACATCAATGTCCTGCCCTGGCCTGCTCAGTCGCCAGACTTGAACCCGATTGAGCATGCATGGGATATGCTACAGAGAAGAGCTCTGCCGAATATGGAGGGTATCCAGTCGCAAGAAGACCTTTTTTTGTTGTTGCAACGAACATGGGCGGCCATTCCACAGCGTGATTTGGATGAACTCATTTTGAGTATGCCAAACCGATGTTCTTGTGTTGTTAGTGTTCGCGGTAGAAACACGGATTATTAATTGTTTAAGTTACCTATTGCGTGTTTTCCCAGGGAGTCAATTAGACGACACGTTGATTGTAATGTTTTAATAATGACTCTGTTATCTCTGTAAGACTCCAGCTAATTTTACTTAAACTAAAGCTTATATACAATGTAATATGTAGACAGTTTTAGGTGGGGCGAACTAGGAAATATTATTTACTTAATTGCTTAATTGACAATATGTTGTTTGTTCTTCCTTATTTATAATATTATAATATTACTATTGTTTGGCGGCACGTACGTTAACTTCAGTAAAACAATTATTTAATCACGTAGCCGTGTAAAGATCTATACTACTATTTTGCTGTGGCTTCGCCATAGATATTCCCCCTCTGAAGAGAAGAAACATCCTTATACCTGGTTTATATATTATAATTGGAATCTAACCGTCTGGTGGGAGACTCTACCAGAACGTGTCCTTTTTTCTGTTTGCTTATCTGCTTGTGAAGATTCTGTTATCTTGTCTCCGATTGTTCGTTCGCTTATCTTGCTATTGTTTAAAATAAATGCTGGTTTAAGTCTATCGATAGCTACACTTTTTTGTTTTCCGTTTATCAAGATCGTGAAGATCTTATCATTGCGACTGATGACAAGATAAGGTCCCTCGTACGGTGGTGTGAGGCTGGGCCGTAGTCGGTCACTACGTAAGAAAACGTGCCTACATTCAGCTAACTGTGGGTGTACGAATATCTTGTCGTTCTTGCTTTGTCTTTGTGGACGCGAAATCATGTGTTCTAAGTTATCCTTAATTTCTCTTATAAAATCTGCGTACGTTGAGTTATTTTGTGTCTCGAAAAATGCTCCAGGCAGTCTAATTGTTGAACCGTATACTAGTTCAGCTGCCGAGAATCCTGTGTCTTGCCGTAAACTCGTACGTATGCCAAATAAAACGGTAGCTAACTCTTTTGTCCAATTAATTGTGTTTCCTCTTGCTATCAATGCAGTTTTTAATGTTCTGTGCAATCGTTCTACTTTAGAATTTGACTGTGGATGATATGGGGTGGTTCGAATTTTTTGAACTCCCATTAAGTTTGCTAAATTTTTGAATATTTCAGATTCAAATTGGCGTCCCTGGTCTGTGGTAATGTATTCCGGGCATCCGAATCGGGTTATCCAACCTTCGTATACCGTTCTGGCTACGGTTTCTGCAGTTATATCAGCTATGGGGAATGCCTCTGGCCATGAAGTACAACGATCTATCATTGTGAGTATGTATCGTTTGTTTTGAGAAGTGGGTAGAGGTCCTACTAAATTCTCCGAATTGTGACTTTGTATGACGATGTATTTTTGCTCGTTGACATTGTAAACATGTCTCCGACATCTCATTTACGTCTTTATTCATATTTTCCCATATATAGTTAGCTGAAATAAGTTTCCTCGTAGTATTCTTACCAGGATGGCTAATGTTATGAAAACTTTCGAAAATAGTTTTCCTGAATTTGAGTGGTATAAAAGGGCGTTGTTTTCCTGTTGATATATCGCAATAAATCTTAATATTTTCATTTGGAAAGTGTATTAATTCTATTTTTAATGATTTATTGGCTTTTAGTCGTTTTAACTCGCTATCATTCTTTTGATATTTTTCTACCTCGTGCCAATCAATTGCAGAGGGTAGGGTTATCGTCTCGATAACTCGAGATAAGGCATCGGCTACCACATTCTTGTGGCCACTGATGTGCTGGATATCCGTACTGAATTGTGATATATAATCCAGATATCTGATTCGTCTAGGGGTATCATCCAATGATGGCTTCTTGTCGAAAGCATGCATTAGTGGTTTGTGATCCGTGTAGACTGTAAATTCTCGTCCTTCTATGAGTCTTCTGAAGTGTTTTATAGCCATATAGATTCCTAGCAGCTCTCTATCGTAGGTAGAGTATTTTGTTTGGGCTTCACTAAATGATTTGGAGAAAAAAGCTATTGGTTCCCATTTTGTTTTTCTTCGCTGCTGTAGTACAGCGCCTGCGCATTTGAGACTAGCATCTGTCATTAACGCTATTTGTGCGTTGCTGTCCGGATATGCCAATGTAGTTAATTGTCGAATGTCCTGCTTGCAGCGTTCAAACGCGTGGTTTGATTCCGTATTCCACTGGATAACCGTCTTATCGTTTTTCTTACTATTAATTAAATATTTATTTAACGGTGCTTGATGCTTTGCTGCGTGTGGAATACTGCTTCTGTAGAAATTAATCATACCCAAAAAACGTCGTAACTCATTTACCGTTTGTGGTTTAGGGTAATTGTTTATAGCTTGAATCTTTTCCATAGTAGGAGTCAACCCTTGGCTCGTTATATGATAACCGAGGAAATCAATCTCCGACTTGGCGAATTCACATTTGCTTGTGTTTATTGTTATGCCGTTTTTATGTAGGCGCTTAAACACCTCCTCTAAGTGTTCATAATGTTCCTTAAGGTTATTTTTCTTGTCAGCGATAAATATGTCGTCCACATATACAAATACGTAGTCCAAGTCTCTGAATATAGAGTCCATAAATTTTTGGAAGGACTGTGCTGCATTTCGCAACCCGAATGGCATTCTGATGAATTCAAAAAGTCCAAAAGGGGTTATTATCGCTGTTTTCTCTGGTTCAGCAACGGGCAGTATGTGAAAAGCTTTCTTTATATCTATCTTGCTGAATATTCCTTTTCCGCTTGCTACGTACGTGAAATCGAGTAGCCTTGGCAGCGGGTACCTGTCTGGTACTGTTATTTTATTTAGTGCGCGGTAATCTCCGCATGCTCTCCATTCGCCATTCTTCTTCTTGACTAAATGGAGTGGCGATGCCCATTGACTGCTTGAAGGACGGCATATTCCCATGTCCATCATATCTTGGAATTCTTGTTTTGCAATCCTGTATTTGTCAGGAGGTAATGGACGTGCTCGCGTAAATACTGGGAAACCCTTTGTTATTATTTGATGCTGTACTCGGTGCTTAGTCTGTAGATTCATTGATCTAGGCTTTGTAATATCTTCATATTTCTCTAATAATCCCTTTATTGGTTCCTGTAGAGAAGCGTTTATAGATCGCACGGATGCAATTTTTGTTCTTACTATTTTGGCAGGCGTTTTCAGACCTGTTTTTTTATCGATCAGTTTTTTTCCGTGTATATCCACTAATAACTGATAATGATTCAAAAAATCAGCTCCCAGGATTGGCATCTTGACATCGGCAATGGTAAATGTCCATTTAAGGCTTCGGCGCAGTCCTAGGTTAAGCGTTAAAGTGCGTTCCCCGTATGTATTTATAGGGGTCCCGTTCGCGGCGAATAATTGGTATTCGCATGCCTGGCTCTCCTTATTTGTGCTATTTATAACCGAAATGTTAGCACCCGTGTCGACTAAAAATCTATAACCACTGTTTGAGTCAGTTATAGTTAGACGGTTTGCTGGGTGGATAGCACAGAGGCCCGTCGTATTCTGTGCTAATTTTAGTTTTCCGATAGCCTGTTATTTTTAATTGTATTCCATGAACAAGGCTTATTGCATCTATATGAATCCTGCTTGAACCGATTATGGAAATAACATAACCCATTATGTGAGTTTCTGTGGCGCGACCTTGACCGTGAATGTGGCGTATGTCGTGTTTGGTATTTGCTGCGTTGCATAGGTCGATTCTCGCGTATGCTGCGTAATGCATTTATTTCTATTCGCATGGCTTCAAGTTGTGACGTTATGTTTGTAACTAGGTTAATGTCAACCGCTGTTTCTTGAGTATTTCTTTTGTTGTAGGTCAAGTTTTCGTATATTTTATCGGCTAACTCGCTCAAGTTGTCTAACGACATATTGTTTGTAACCGATAATATCGCTGTTAGCAAAGCGGGGAGTTGCCTTAGCCACAGCAGGCGAATAGTGTCGTCGTTTATTTTCCCACATCCAGCTTCTTTCATTTTTCTCAGGAGCTGGGAAGGCTTCTGGTCTCCAAGGTCCATTTCTGCTAGTAGTCTGTGGAAACGTCGGTGTTCGCTCTCTTCGTAGCAGTTTATTAGACGCTCCTTGATGGTGGAGTACTTGTTTTCGCTGGGTGGGTTAGTTAATATGTCACTGACTTGATGGACGACCTCTTTTGGTAGTTTGGATATTACCATGTTATATTTGTAATCTTCGCCCTGTTTTTGTGGTGCTATTATTGCTTCGAACTGGGCGAACCATAAACGTGGGGAGTCTGTCCAAAATTGCGGTAGTCTGTCTGTGACGGTGATAGCAGCAACTGATTCGCACCCCGTGTCGCCTCTTGAAGGAGTTGTTGTTGGAGCCATTTTTGGGATGTGATAATTTCGTAATGCTATTGTTCTCTAGATTCACTGCTGAACACCATATAGGGTTCCGGTCGTCCCGGTATTATATCAGCACTAGAAACCAATAGATCACGTCGGGGTCACCAATTATTGCGTGTTTTCCCAGGGAGTCAATTAGACGACACGTTGATTGTAATGTTTTAATAATGACTCTGTTATCTCTGTAAGACTCCAGGTAATTTTACTTAAACTAAAGCTTATATACAATGTAATATGTAGACAGTTTTAGGTGGGGCGAACTAGGAAATATTATTTACTTAATTGCTTAATTGACAATATGTTGTTTGTTCTTCCTTATTTATAATATTATAATATTACTATTGTTTGGCGGCACGTACGTTAACTTCAGTAAAACAATTATTTAATCACGTAGCCGTGTAAAGATCTATACTACTATTTTGCTGTGGCTTCGCCATATTACCTAATAAAATTTTAAAGAAAACTGTTATTTCAGTCTTTTTTTCGAACTTTAATGTTAGTGGTTCAAATGTCAAAAATCCCTTTATTAGGAAAATGGCAAATTTCTTTACTAATGCAAAGGTGACTTGGTTTATCGTTACTGTGACAAACGAAAACACTTTATTTGATGAATCCTTAAAGAAATTTTTAATTAATATCAATCAGGAGAAAAGTTATTGCAAAAATATATGTTGATCCCTAGACACTTTTGATGTGTGTATATTGTATTTTCACGATGCACAGAGTAATAATGTCTCATTTAGTCTTGCCAATAAATATTTCCCACATTCAATCTTCACAAACTAGCCCAAACAAGCATATCATATAACATAATACTAGTAATATATGGGGTTATACAGAGTTGGGCGTATTGCCAGTATGTATAAATATGATAAGAAGTCGAGCCTGTTTTGCATAGAACGCTGGCACAGCTAAGCAGTTGGTATTTTTTAAATATTTCAGATAAAAACCATCACTAGCTGTTTTAACCTTTCAACTGTCGATTATATATCCAGGTATTTTATGTAAGAAGACTCTCTGGAGACATTTCTATCACTACGTGTTTATAGCAGTATAAATCATCGTCATACTGAAGGCCAATGTAACCCTCTGCACCGCGTGTTTCACCTCTGTACTAATATAATAGAACCAAAAAATTTGCCTGATATAACGAGCTAATCTGACTGTGTATTGCTACGAGGAAAAAAAAAATTGCCAAGTGCTTGTCAGGCAACGCAAAGGTTAGCGTTCCGTAGTCACCTATAGTGATACGCGGATTAAAAATTGTCTCCAATAGATGTCTCTATAACTTCTTAACTAACAAAGTTATATGTTATTATAGTTTTCCTTTAAAGTTCATTACTTGGACTACCATCATGAATGTGTTCTTGAGCCGTTTAGCTTTTCTAGGAATGGTGACGTAATTTTAAAGCTTAAAAATGAATAAACAAAGTTTTTGTGATTATACAATAAAATAAGTATGAACGTAAATAATAAGCTCGAAACTGGAAGAAGGTAAAGTATTTCCAGAAAGGAATCATTAAAATGTGATCTGTCATTTCAGTGTCAAATAAATTGTGCACGCGAGTCGCTATTAAAATGACCACATTCGTCTTTCAAAGTCAACCAGACCATTGAAACCATTCTAATAAATTCAGAAGTATCTCTGTCTGTCTGTCTATATGTTACGCTTTCACGCCTAAACCGTTGCACCGATTAAAATTAAATCAGTCATGTGATACTGTGAATCATGAAGAGCAACATACTACTCTCTATCGCGATAACCTACATATACGCGGGAAAAGCCGAGGACAAAAGTTATCGTGTAATAAAAACTTTTTCGAATCAAAACGCCAATTTAACAGCACAAAATAACTTACATCGTTATCTGCATTCCGAAATCGTTTTTCCTTTTTAAGTCTCATTTCAGCGAATAAACTTACAATGGGTACAAGTTTTATTCCGAGAATTTTCAGTACTTTAGCATCGTGAAAAATATGCTTCCTGGCTGCTTCGAATACGCACGTAAACTTGTCTGATTAAGATCTTATGGATAAACGTAGGGTTGTTTATAAGTGCAGCGTCGTTTTATATATTCCAAACCAATTTTCTAAATATATTAGGCTGTTTACCAACATTTTAAATTAAGTTGGGAATTAAAACAAAAAATGAATGTTCTCATTTATATGTTTTTTTATATCATGGTATTAGAAAACGCTATTAATTAGGCGAGTAATAACTTGTACCATATGAAATTATACCTTGCAAACACCACTACCACAAAAACAAAAAGGGGCCAAGTGCGAGTCGGACTCGCCCATTAAGGATTCCGTATCAGCAAGTTACATCATATAAAAGTTCTTGTAGTTCGTTGTAACTTCATGTATTTACAGATCATACAAGTACAAAGATTTGGTCCGATACTGGAATCGAACCCGAGACATTAGTACACGCAATAAGTCCTGATATACAACATAAACTATATTTTTGAATTGTCTGTCATTTATAGGTACTGGTTATATTCTAAAACTTGTTTATCCTTGTAATTGTATCATCAACAACCCATAGCGTCCCACTGCTGGGCTCAGGTCTCCTCTCAAGAGAGAGTTAAGGCCATACGTCCCCACGCTGGCCGAGTGCGGGTTGGGGACAGTAATTAAATGTAATTGTATATTATGAACCTTTTAAATCGTGAGTAATTACAGTTAGATTATGAAGATTAGAAATAAGAAAATCGAATTTAGAGCTTCGAATTATGTATTGTGTAGGACTGTTGTGTGACTGTACAAGTCCTGTTTTATTCAATTTTCAGTGAAATGTAGTCATTTCACTGAAAATTGAATAAACCAGGACTTGTAAAGAAATGAGAAACGGAAGATGAAAATTTTGTAAGATTATATTACGTTTCTCTAGTATTTGAGATAGCTTTTTCAATAAAATAATGAGGATTATATAAGGAACTAGTGGGTGATGGTCACTAAAAGGCAAGAACGCTTCGGTATTGGCCTTAGTAATCAATATTCTGATCTACTTGGCTCTAATCCAAATATTTCTCTGCGAATGTGTTACTTTTAATCTAACGGTATTAGGTTATAATACCCTTCATGTATTTATGTGAAAATGCTTATTTAGTTATTGAACTTAGTTTACAGTATACATTTTTGTATTTATGTTTCCATCCTTTTTTAATAATAAATAAATATTTTCGGACTTTTTTTACACACAACGCTATCTAGTCCCAAACTAAGCAGAGCTTGTATTATGGGTAACTAAACAACTGATATGAATACATGAACATACTTTTTTTTAAATACATACATAAGATGCACAGAATACACCCAAACTCCGAAACAAATATTTGTGGATCACACAAACATTTGGTCCGACCCGGGAATCGAACCCGAGACCTTGATTAGCAGTCGCATGCGCTTCCCACTAGACTAATTCAATCTTAAATATTGCAAAGAGTTTTGTTTCTGGCTTGTTTTTTAATATTTATTGTAGTACTATTCCACCATTTTCAAATGGGAGACTGAGGCTAAGGTGTCGCTCAAAGTGGTTATAATGAAGTAAATAGAAATAATAAAAAATAATAATCAAAAAGTGAATTCAACTTGCATTCAGTTTTTCTAAAACCATTATCTATTTATGTGCTTAAAGGTATTTCTCATAGATAAACATATACTTAAACTTTATGTGTATATAATATAAATTTCCGTTGAAAACCGTTACCGTTGAAAAAATGTACTCTGCTTTTCATTCAGGAAAATGTACACAAGGGATAAGAAAATTAGTCTTATATTTAAAGAGGATTCTAAAAATCTAAACAAAACATTATTTGAAAAACGCTCTTCAACGTCAATGCCCAGAAGGTATACAGTAAATTACTGAAATCAAGTCGGCCGGCCCATTACTGATGACGTCATAACGGAATGTCTCACGGGAAATTACAATACGGTGTTAGCTGCAAACTTTCTGTCACAAAAACGGAGCACTGGGACTCTGATATTGATAGCTGTAACGGAGATAAAGATAAAAATGAACAACAGTACAGTAGAGAGAGACAGAGCATTGGTCCGTCGAATATTGAATTACCGGTCTTGTTAATTTTATTAACGAAAAAGCTTTACGTTTTTAATTATGAAACCAGCAGGTGAATCTTTTTTTTACTACAAGTTACGATTATTAGATACTAACATTAGAAACTTGCTTTCATTCCCATCGGGGTTGTGAGTCAGATGTCAAAAATCCTAATCTTACTAATATTTAATACTATCCGTATGCTGACGGATTGAGAATACAGAGTGTCACCACCCCTATTCATCCCGCGGGTGTCGTAAAAGGCGACTAAGGGATAAACTACGCAAGACAACATCAATGCGAAGAGAAGGAAAACTTGAAACCAACCCTATACCAACCCGTCTGGCCAGCGTGGTATAGTAGGCCAATACCTCCTTTCTAAGGAGAGGCCTATGTCCACCAGTGGACTGTTAAAGGCTGTGGATGATTACTAATATTATAAGTGCGAAAGTAAATCTGTCTATCTATCTGTCCGGCTATCACAGCAAGCCTACTGAACCGATTTATATGAAATTTGGTGCACAGTGAGAGCCTGAGAAAGGACATAGGACATTGTACCGCAATAACCGACATACAATCTATGGCAATCGTTATTGGGAAGTCAGTGCCCTCAAATATATTGACAACTAGTTCAACCTTCGAATTTTAGTTCTCCCTTAGGGTTGCGGAGGTCCGATGCCAGTCGCTCCGTGGAAAAACTGAAATTTAGGTAAAACCGGTTGAACTAGTAGCCGACCCCAAATAAACTTGGGAATAATGGCTAGGAATGAGGACATGGGTGGAGTCGCGGGCGAAAGCTAGTAAAAAATATATGTCAGATAAAGAGTCTCTTTCATCAACAACGTTAAGGGTTGTTGATGAAAGAGACTGTCGATAGAAGTGATAACTGCTCGACTCGATCGACTGCACGGTTGGCCTAGTGGCTTAAGCGGTCGCCACACCGCTGCCTACTACGCCAAGTGTCGTGGGTTCAAATCCCACGTAGGACAACATTTTGTGTGATTCACAATTTGTTGTTCTGAGTCTGGGTGTTCTTTGTGACCGTTTCATGTATGTTTGTAAAGTCCCCCGCGACACAGGAATTTATATTCCTAATGCGGGAGTTGTCTTTTAAAAAAAAAAAACTTAAAACTATTAGAATTAAAATTTGAAGCACAATGATTCTTCAATTAAACGATTCAAATATCATATTCCTAGCCTTTATTCCCAAGTTTATTTGGGGTCGGCTACTAGTTCAACCGGTTTACCTGAATTTCAGTTTTTCCACGGAGCTGCCATCGGACCTCCGCATCCCTAAGGGAGAACTGAAATTCAAAGATTGAACTAGTTTTTAGTATATTTGAGGGCACTAACTTCCCAATAACGATTGCCATAGATGTTCATGACAACCGGGACCCATGGCTTTACATGCTCTCCGAGGCACGGGCGTGAATCGCCGCCAAACTACCAAACATTGGGCTGCTATTAGGAATTTCCTTAGAAAAATCCAAAAACACTTTTTGGACCGACCCGAGATTTGAACCCGAAAGCAGTCGCATAAGTTAACCACTAGACCAACGAGGCAGTAACGATTCAAATAATAATCAAATAATTAAACATTATTACAAATAACACAGTATAAACACATTGAACTTTTCACAAAATCCATTCAATTTTACTTATAAAATATACACAGCACCATACGTCACCTGTATAGCTACAGATATACTGTTATAAGCATGGCGGTGACACAAACGCACCAGATTTCACCCATCCAAAAAGTGTCATTGTCATCCACAGCGTATGCGTGCGTGATGAGCATGTCGGTAATGCGAACCCATTAGATTTTCCCTTAGCAAAAATTGCCCAACACGGCCAATGAAGATTACACTTCAAAAATAAATTAAAGGTACATAACTTCCCAAGGCAAAACCGAAACAACTATAATGAAATTCCTATAATACACAAAACCTAGTCCTTTGAGCTATACCTAATAAAACCGCAAAACTTGGCAATCAGTCTGTCTGTCATGATAAATGTAACTCACTAGAGAACGTTTATAACAATTGCTAAGCTGCTAAAATCGTTGACATTTATAAGCCTAAAGTACCTTGTCTTATACCAAATTACATTACATTTATCATTTGTGTGATAAACTGTCTTAGGGCCACAGCACACTAGCTACTTTTAGCATTGGCGATCGGCGATTTGGCGACTGCATCGATGCTGCATCGCGTTTTAGCGACTTCCTGCGTTCGATCGCGGTGACGGAAACGCGCGTTTGAGCTACTGCTCAGATGCTAAATCGATGCTACCGGCATCAGAATGTGTGTGGAGAGTAGCATTCAGCTGCTGTGTCGCGCTTCTAAAAAGCGACTGAAGCTCCGCGTTTGGCGTTTTTAAGTGTGCGGTGTAGAGCGTTCGGTCGTCGTATTTAGCTTCTAAAAAGCGACTAGTTGCCGATCGCCGATGCTAAAAGTAGCTAGTGTGCTGTGGCGCTTACTCGTGGTTTACTACGTAGACTCTTGTATGTACTTCATTCTCTAAGATATGTATGTATGTGACTTTAATGATAAGCTGTAAGTTATACCAATTGGGATTGAATCTTAACGTCTATAATAATTTTAACAAAAAGGAACCGACTTCAATGAAAACTTGTGCGTATGATATTTGGGGAATTCCCTCGATTTCCTTGGGATCCCATCATCAGATCTCGATATGGTGACGATCACCTGTAAGCTACGCCCATTCCAATGCAAAAAGAATTTTTGAAATCGGTTCATAAACGACGAGTTTATCGCTGAACATACATAAAAAAAAAGTTTCCGACTAATCGAGAACCTCCTCCTTTTTTTTGAAGTCGGTTCAAAATAAATAAAATTGGAGCATTTGTATATTCACTATAAACAAATTAAACTAAATATCTTCGGCATCTGTTTTTAGACTTTCACGACTTTTACACATACTCATATGAAGGTTACGATATCTTCTACTTTCCAAGGCTTCGAACGGTATTATACCCCTCGTGGTCACTGTTTGACTGTATGACTTCGGTATGAACTTACATAAAAAAAACAATTCAAAATATTTTCTCCGTTTGTCAGTCTGCCTGTAAAGTGATTTGTATAGATGTCTTTCAAATACTAAGGATAACATACTTCAGTTCTATCTAACAAAGACATAACAAACTACAGGGCAACTAAGTATTTTGGTACACCGTTATTGCGGCGATAAGAATCGTGATGAGGGATAGACTAGAGAGGCATTACGTCAGGTATCAGATGATACAGGTGATCACTGGAAAGGGATGATGTTTCGAAGAAGTTCTGTGTCTCATTTGCATGGAGTCATTGCCTGAGTGCCACCAACTTTCGGCGGCACACATCTTCTCTAAGCTGATCATTTTATAAAGCATGCAGTTTGTGTGTACATAAGGGAACTCTGTGTCTTTATCAAGTATTGCGTGTTTACCCAGGGAGTCTAATGAGACGACACGTTGATTGTAATGCTTTAATAATGACTCTCTTATCTCTGTAAGACTCCGCTTAATTTTACTTAAACTAAAGCTTATATACAATGTAATATGTTGACAGTTTTAGGTGGGGCGCTACTATGAAATATTATTTACTTAATTGCTTAATTGACAATATGTTGTTTGTTCTTCCTTATTAATATTATAATATTACTATTGTTTGGCAGCACGTACGTTAACTTCAGTAAAACAATTATTTAATCACGTAGCCGTGTAAAGATCTATACTACTATTTTGCTGTGGCTTCGCCATAGATATTCCCCCTCTGAAGAGAAGAAACATCCTTATACCTTGTAAAAAAGGTGTGATGTGACTTTAAACTACGTTTGTGTCTCTAATTATAGTGGTGAGCCTCTTCTCTATCTTTTTTGGCTGCGGATTTGCAAATGAAGACCATTGTAGCGATGCCACATATAATTATCCCTGCTATCGCCATGCCAATTATCCAGCTTCGCATTCCTTGTACTTCTGAGGCTACCTGGGA
Organism: Phragmatobia fuliginosa; assembly: GCA_932526445.1. Taxonomy (NCBI): domain Eukaryota; kingdom Metazoa; phylum Arthropoda; class Insecta; order Lepidoptera; family Erebidae; genus Phragmatobia; species Phragmatobia fuliginosa. The sequence continues at coordinate 18,032,138 of OW052072.1, read as the reverse complement.
GTGCAGCTTTGACCAGTCTTCTGTTGTTGGTGTATTGTTCTGCACCATGTTGATTTGTTCTTTCTCGTGGCTCGCGTTAGATCCCATGTTGTACTGTTTCGACGCTGGCTAGGTGAATGTCTATTGTTGTATAGTTCTGGTTTATATATTATAATTGGAATCTAACCGTCTGGTGGGAGACTCTACCAGAACGTGTCCTTTTTTCTGTTTGCTTATCTGCTTGTGAAGATTCTGTTATCTTGTCTCCGATTGTTCGTTCGCTTATCTTGCTATTGTTTAAAATAAATGCTGGTTTAAGTCTATCGATAGCTACACTTTTTTGTTTTCCGTTTATCAAGATCGTGAAGATCTTATCATTGCGACTGATGACAAGATAAGGTCCCTCGTACGGTGGTGTGAGGCTGGGCCGTAGTCGGTCACAACGTAAGAAAACGTGCCTACATTCCGCTAACTGTGGGTGTACGAATATCTTGTCGTTCTTGCTTTGTCTTTGTGGACGCGAAATCATGTGTTCTAAGTTATCCTTAATTTCTCTTATAAAATCTGCGTACGTTGAGTTATTTTGTGTCTCGAAAAATGCTCCAGGCAGTCTAATTGTTGAACCGTATACTAGTTCAGCTGCCGAGAATCCTGTGTCTTGCCGTAAACTCGTACGTATGCCAAATAAAACGGTAGCTAACTCTTTTGTCCAATTAATTGTGTTTCCTCTTGCTATCAATGCAGTTTTTAATGTTCTGTGCAATCGTTCTACTTTAGAATTTGACTGTGGATGATATGGGGTGGTTCGAATTTTTTGAACTCCCATTAAGTTTGCTAAATTTTTGAATATTTCAGATTCAAATTGGCGTCCCTGGTCTGTGGTAATGTATTCAGGGCATCCGAATCGGGTTATCCAACCTTCGTATACCGTTCTGGCTACGGTTTCTGCAGTTATATCAGCTATGGGGAATGCCTCTGGCCATGAAGTACAACGATCTATCATTGTGAGTATGTATCGTTTGTTTTGAGAAGTGGGTAGAGGTCCTACTAAATCAATATGCAGATGGGAAAATCTTCCCGTTGGCATGAATTCTCCGAATTGTGACTTTGTATGACGATGTATTTTTGCTCGTTGACATTGTAAACATGTCTCCGACATCTCATTTACGTCTTTATTCATATTTTCCCATATATAGTTAGCTGAAATAAGTTTCCTCGTAGTATTCTTACCAGGATGGCTAATGTTATGAAAACTTTCGAAAATAGTTTTCCTGAATTTGAGTGGTATAAAAGGGCGTTGTTTTCCTGTTGATATATCGCAATAAATCTTAATATTTTTATTTGGAAAGTGTATTAATTCTATTTTTAATGATTTATTGGCTTTTAGTCGTTTTAACTCGCTATCACTCTTTTGATATTTTTCTACCTCGTGCCAATCGATTGCAGAGGGTAAGGTTATCGTCTCGATAACTCGAGATAAGGCATCGGCTACCACATTCTTGTGGCCACTGATGTGCTGGATATCCGTACTGAATTGTGATATATAATCCAGATATCTGATTCGTCTAGGGGTATCATCCAATGATGGCTTCTTGTCGAAAGCATGCATTAGTGGTTTGTGATCCGTGTAGACTGTAAATTCTCGTCCTTCTATGAGTCTTCTGAAGTGTTTTATAGCCATGTAGATTCCTAGCAGCTCTCTATCATAGGTAGAGTATTTTGTTTGGGCTTCACTAAATGATTTGGAGAAAAAAGCTATTGGTTCCCATTTTGTTTTTCTTCGCTGCTGTAGTACAGCGCCTGCGCATTTGAGACTAGCATCTGTCATTAACGCTATTTGTGCGTTGCTGTCCGGATATGCCAATGTAGTTAATTGTCGAATGTCCTGCTTGCAGCGTTCAAACGCGTGGTTTGATTCCGTATTCCACTGGATAACCGTCTTATCGTTTTTCTTACTATTAATTAAATATTTATTTAACGGTGCTTGATGCTTTGCTGCGTGTGGAATACTGCTTCTGTAGAAATTAATCATACCCAAAAAACGTCGTAACTCATTTACCGTTTGTGGTTTAGGGTAATTGTTTATCGCTTGAATCTTTTCCATAGTAGGAGTCAACCCTTGGCTCGTTATATGATAACCGAGGAAATCAATCTCCGACTTGGCGAATTCACATTTGCTTGTGTTTATTGTTATGCCGTTTTTATGTAGGCGCTTAAACACCTCCTCTAAGTGTTCATAATGTTCCTTAAGGTTATTTTTCTTGTCAGCGATAAATATGTCGTCCACATATACAAATACGTAGTCCAAGTCTCTGAATATAGAGTCCATAAATTTTTGGAAGGACTGTGCTGCATTTCGCAACCCGAATGGCATTCTGATGAATTCAAAAAGTCCAAAAGGGGTTATTATCGCTGTTTTCTCTGGTTCAGCAACGGGCAGTATGTGAAAAGCTTTCTTTATATCTATCTTGCTGAATATTCCTTTTCCGCTTGCTACGTACGTGAAATCGAGTAGCCTTGGCAGCGGGTACCTGTCTGGTACTGTTATTTTATTTAGTGCGCGGTAATCTCCGCATGCTCTCCATTCGCCATTCTTCTTCTTGACTAAATGGAGTGGCGATGCCCATTGACTGCTTGAAGGACGGCATATTCCCATGTCCATCATATCTTGGAATTCTTGTTTTGCAATCCTGTATTTGTCAGGAGGTAATGGACGTGCTCGCGTAAATACTGGGAAACCCTTTGTTATTATTTGATGCTGTACTCGGTGCTTAGTCTGTAGATTCATTGATCTAGGCTTTGTAATATCTTCATATTTCTCTAATAATCCCTTTATTGGTTCCTGTAGAGAAGCGTTTATAGATCGCACGGATGCAATTTTTGTTCTTACTATTTTGGCAGGCGTTTTCAGACCTGTTTTTTTATCGATCAGTTTTTTTCCGTGTATATCCACTAATAACTGATAATGATTCAAAAAATCAGCTCCCAGGATTGGCATCTTGACATCGGCAATGGTAAATGTCCATTTAAAGCTTCGGCGCAGTCCTAGGTTAAGCGTTAAAGTGCGTTCCCCGTATGTATTTATAGGGGTCCCGTTCGCGGCGAATAATTGGTATTCGCATGCTTGGCTCTCCTTATTTGTGCTATTTATAACCGAAATGTTAGCACCCGTGTCGACTAAAAATCTATAACCACTGTTTGAGTCAGTTATAGTTAGACGGTTTGCTGGGTGGATAGCACAGAGGCCCGTCGTATTCTGTGCTAATTTTAGTTTTCCGATAGCCTGTTATTTTTAATTGTATTCCATGAACAAGGCTTATTGCATCTATATGAATCCTGCTTGAACCGATTATGGAAATAACATAACCCATTATGTGAGTTTCTGTGGCGCGACCTTGACCGTAAATGTGGCGTATGTCGTGTTTGGTATTTGCTGCGTTGCATAGAAAGAAAGAACACGTTTATTAGACACACTCACAAAGGGAACAAGAAAAACAATGTACATTTTAACAACACTAAACAACTAACAAACATACGTAATACATAACAAACAAAAAAAATAAATAAAATATAAGAAAAACATAAAGTAAAATAATCTGTGTGAGTATGTGGCTAAAAGGCCTCAGCTCAGCTTGTGCTGCGGTCCTGAGAGTGACCACAGCGCTGATTTTCAGCTGAAGCCCAACATGATACCTCATGGACGAGTGCACAGGTTTTATAATCAGAAGATTTACACAAACATTAAGAATATACATTAAATATACACATATACACAAAAATTAAGAATATACATTAAAAATTAAGAATATACATTAAACACATAAGATTATGAGACAGGGGTTGAATATCGATTCAGCGGTTTGGGCTGTGCGTTGCTGTCTGGATATGTTAGTCAGTCAGTCAGTCAGTCACCCTACTCTTTTATATGTATAGACAATAAATTTGCATTTGCAGAATAACCTATTGCAAGAGGAACACATCTGTTCTAGCATTACAAACACTACAAGGAACCGGTTCTTTGCAATGACAAAAACATCATTCTCACTTTTAACTTAAAAGTATTACGAACAACTAGGTTACGAAGTGGCGGCGGCAAATCATTCCAGCACTTTGTTGCACTGTAACGGAATCCCCCCTTGAAAGCTGTGGTCCTGTGCCTAGGTATGTGCAGTGGCACAGACCCTTTCCTGGTATTGTCCCTTTTGCGTTCCATCCAGTCCAGTTTGGTAAACAAATATTCTGGCATTTTGTATTTTATAACGCCAAATAAAAGCGTAGCCAAGTGTAGCTTACGCCGCTGCCGCATTTTTAAAATACCAGCTGCATTCAAGAAAGGTGTTACATGAGCTCGTCTTGGAATATTAAAGCAGTAACGAGCACACGCGTTCTGCACTCTTTGAATCAAGCCAGCCGTTTTAGCGAGTAGCCTAGGACCATACACCACATCAACATAGTTAAATTTAGACAGAACAAGCGAGTCACATAGTTGTATACGTAGGTCAGTACTTATATAATCCCTTATTCTATACAATATTTTGAGTCGGTAAAAACAGTTTCGTACTACGTCAGAGATATAGTTTTCGAACCTAAGCTCTTCATCGATAACTAACCCTAAGTTTCGCGCTTCTGACACACGGTCAATTCGAGATCCGTTGATTAGTACCTGAGGGTTCAAGCTACTTATTTTTTTAACTTGGTCTCTGGAACCCACAATCATAAATTTAGTTTTATTCGCATTAAGTAACAAGTTATTATTGAAAGCCCAGTTGTATATATTATTTAAATCTTCATTAATTTTATCCACTGCATTCAAAGTTTCGTTAGGTTTAAATGATAAATAAATTTGAACATCATCCGCATAAATATGAAATTTACAATATTTAATTACTTTTACTATGTCAGCACTATATAATATAAATAAAAGTGGTCCCAAAACTGAACCCTGAGGAACTCCTCGTGTCACTGATTTTACAGCAGAACAAGAGGTTGATCCATCTTCATTACGAAGCTCCACATATTGAGAGCGATTATTCAGGTAAGAATCAAACCAACGCAAGGCAGAATCTTCAAAGCCGTAATATGACAACTTTGATAGTAGCAATGACGTATTTAAAGCATCAAAAGCTCTGGAAAAATCCAATAATACCAAAATCGATCCTTCTCCCACATCCTGTGCCGCTAGTATATTGTCCGTTACATCCAACAACGCAGTCGCTGTACCCCTACATTTCCTAAAGCCTGATTGTTTGTCCGGTAAAATGTTGTCTCTCTCAAAATAAACATTTTTGGCTTACGAAATATAAATTCCGCAGTAATGAATGCGTGCCCAGTAAGTGCACCCATTGCGTCTACAGAAACATCACGTACACGTGTACTAGAACATATAACATCAATTAAAGAACTACTGCCATTTGTAAAATGAGTAGGTTCGGAAACCACTTGGTGCAATCCAGTGCAATTTAAGAATGTGTTAAATAAATTAGTTTCCGAGTCAGTTTTATTATTCAAATCAATATTAAAATCACCTAATAAAATTAAAAAATCGTAATTTGATATAGTAACAATGGAATCTATAATTGCATTTAAAAAGACTTCCGAATTGAGCCACGGCGGTCTGTAGGCTGTCCCTATAATCACTGTATTATGATTTACTTTAGCTTTTAACCACATCTGTTCGACGGACCGGTGTACTGGATGGCCCAGAGTGGTTACGGTGAGGCCACGTCTTATATAGAAGCCTACCCCACCCCCACGGCCCTCGCGAATCCACGAAGGCCTAGGAATATGTCTTAACCTATACTCCGGAACTACTGGCGCACGTGCCTCTTCACCACTTCGCAACCAAGTTTCATTTATAGCGACTATATCAGCTGCCCTGTCCTGCATTGTCACTACAAAGTTGTCATGGTTTGTACCTAAGGATCCGGCGTTTAGAAAACCAACTTTAAAATATTTAGAAGCCATGAGTATAAATATTAAAAACAGCGCACCATGAAATTATATAACTAATAGGCAAAATACAAGGAAACATTCCCAAGTAGACAGATAAAATAGCGGTCGCAACAACGCCCCTACAAGCTAGATTTAGGGACTTCAACCAGATGTCCTTCACGACTAAATAAATATAGATCTGTATACCACACAAAAAACACTGTAAGTACTCATATTTCAAGCCCAATGAATAGCTCAATCCCATATAAATTAGTGATAAGAAAAAGTGTACAATAATTACATTTATAGTATAAAACACAAATAGCACCATCGGCGCACAGTACCATAAACAAAAGAACCATAATAAAAACGCAAAGCTACACACAAAGTTTATAAGTACAGATAATAATATAATGTACTTAAAATTGACATTTAAAAGGTAACATGCATCAATTTTAAAATGTATATATAAACTAAAATTAAAAAAGTTAAAAGCGTATAAAAGATTAATCAAAAGACGAAATAATCTCAACATAGATGTGACGCGAGTGTCACAGCAAGGTAACGGGGTTCGATCCAAAAACACGGGTTATATCATTTTCTGTTTTTATCTGGTAAGACATTTTTCCATCATTCTGTTTAACAAAAATTCGTCCACGTTTTACCCAGACGAATTTCCACTGAAAGTGCTTACGCACTTCGCGTACCTTGTACAGCAACTGCCTATTTGTTTTTGTTAGACGTTCATTTATATAAAATGAACGTGAATCACCCGGAATACCTAAGTCCGCCGTGCTAGCACCCCGTCTCACGCGCATGTTTCGTAATATGTCGTCACGCTGCGCCCGGCGAGCGAAACGCACCACCAACGGTCGCGGTCTCCCACCACGCGCCGCGGCATCCCCGCTCCCAGTCGACGCAACGTAGCCACCGCGCGGATACAAAGGCCCCACGCGCTCGGCACTAACAATGTCTCGTTCGTCAAGTGTCATTCCTAATTTAGTGCCAATTAGGGTGATAAGATGAGTTGGATTTTCAGCTTGCATCTCGGGTAAATTTGTAATTTCTATGTCATTGGCCAGCAGCTCCTGCTCTTTCTGGTCGAGCTCAAGTCGCAGTTGCGCAATGACGCTTTCAAATTGAACCGCACCGTCGCTTCTCTGAGACACACCTTGCTCTAGTGCCCCGACCCTCTCCTCTATCGAATCGAGGCGTGAACTGTTTTGTGCCATACAATTACGCAGTTCCCTCATATCCTCACGCAACATTTTCATTTCGTTCATCAGCTCGTGCAACTCCCCCCGAAACAAGCGAAATTCAGCCGCCAAATCGAACCCGGACCCTTCCACATTGGCCGAAGACTGCTTAACGGTCCGTGGTTCCGTATCTCCTTTTACTGGTGTATCGGAACCATTGTTTCTTTGTTTATTTTTGGTGCATTCCGGGCAAGACCAATCCTTGCCAATTCTGCTATCTTTCCCTTTACCTAAGCATGCTTGATGGTATGTAAAAGGACAGGTAGAACAACTAACGCCATCTGACGGCGATATGTAACGTCCACAAGCGCTGCACTTGGCCTGAGGCATAGCACGCCGCGTCTCTCGTTACGGGTAAAGGTTAAAGTTATTGATTGACTAGCTAATGCGCGTACCTCTTGGTGAGGTGGTGAGATGGCGCTGTTACGCGAGCACTTGCAACCGCTTATAAATCAGCTGTTCGGGTAAACAAAAACCCTTTTATTATGTTTCACCCACAAGTTAATCAGTTGACCACTATTTTGTAATTTAAACACTGATTTTACTAGCCAAAAGCTTGTTATTATGGCGAGATAACACTGGTAGCACTTCGAAATCACATAAACTTAAAACCAAATGCACCTTGAACGTATTTTAGAGGCTATTTCTATTTTTCGTAGCAAATGAACACAACACAGATGATACCGTGACAAGCGTCCGTGACGTATCTCGATCATAGGTCGATTCTCGCGTATGCTGCGTAATGCATTTATTTCTATTCGCATGGCTTCAAGTTGTGACGTTATGTTTGTAACTAGGTTAATGTCAACCGCTGTTTCTTGAGTATTTCTTTTGTTGTAGGTCAAGTTTTCGTATATTTTATCGGCTAACTCGCTCAAGTTGTCTAACGACATATTGTTTGTAACCGATAATATCGCTGTTAGCGAAGCGGGGAGTTGCCTTAGCCACAGCAGGCGAATAGTGTCGTCGTTTATTTTTCCACATCCAGCTTCTTTCATTTTTCTCAGGAGCTGGGAAGGCTTCTGGTCTCCAAGGTCCATTTCTGCTAGTAGTCTGTGGAAACGTCGGTGTTCGCTCTCTTCGTAGCAGTTTATTAGACGCTCCTTGATGGTGGAGTACTTGTTTTCGCTGGGTGGGTTAGTTAATATGTCACTGACTTGATGGACGACCTCTTTTGGTAGTTTGGATATTACCATGTTATATTTGTAATCTTCGCCCTGTTTTTGTGGTGCTATTATTGCTTCGAACTGGGCGAACCATAAACGTGGGGAGTCTGTCCAAAATTGCGGTAGTTTGTCTGTGACCGTGATAGCAGCAACTGATTCGCACCCCGTGTCGCCTCTTGAAGGAGTAGTTGTTGGAGCCATTTTTGGGATGTGATAATTTCGTAATGCTATTGTTCTCTAGATTCACTGCTGAACACCATATAGGGTTCCGGTCGTCCCGGTATTATATCAGCACTAGAAACCAATAGATCACGTCGGGGTCACCAATTATTGCGTGTTTACCCAGGGAGTCTAATGAGACGACACGTTGATTGTAATGCTTTAATAATGACTCTCTTATCTCTGTAAGACTCCGCTTAATTTTACTTAAACTAAAGCTTATATACAATGTAATATGTTGACAGTTTTAGGTGGGGCGCTACTATGAAATATTATTTACTTAATTGCTTAATTGACAATATGTTGTTTGTTCTTCCTTATTTATAATATTATAATATTACTATTGTTTGGCGGCACGTACGTTAACTTCAGTAAAACAATTATTTAATCACGTAGCCGTGTAAAGATCTATACTACTATTTTGCTGTGGCTTCGCCATATCAAGCAACATCCTCAATACTTTGATCTCCAATTAAATGTAACAAAGGCGATGTTATACCTCGAAATGCGTCTAGAATCTTTCAACCAAAGGGCAATCTAGAAATACTATATAAAAAGAAACTCCTATGTAACCTGCCATTAAAGTATAAAATGAATTACCAAATTTATTTAAAGATTAGCCTCTTAAATTATGTTTAAAACAAAAATAACAAAATGGCTTCTTGATAAATGTTTCTTTAACTGAAATGAATTCATGATACATACGGAATAAGTACATATTGACATACTTTTTATGGATATTTTTATATCATCCTCTTTAATGTTTTTTTTACCTTTAAATATAATTCTCATACAACTTTTGACTTTTTTAATTTACACAATTCGCGTCATTTGCAATAATACGCCCTTCATCGTTCCCGGCGCAAAAGTGTCCATGAAACTGGCAGCGTCGCCTCTTTGGCAAAAAATATTTAAAACATTAATAACTTATCTGACGTCAATTAAAATTACATATTTTAATTAACTATTATGACATTTAATCAATATTACTATTTGATGTATGTTTATGTTTATAATTAATTATGTGTATGTAAGGTTAGATTAATAGGTCCAGTAATATTGAAACACTTATTATATTGATGTGTCGTATATTGATTGCATGCCATTAGTTTGATATACGACAATACCAGTTGCCAACATTGTTACGGTAGAATGTACTCAATCCTTGAGGAATAATTGTCACCTGTTCTGTACTACATTCTGGCAAATAAATAATTTCATTTCATTTACCCGTGACGGCGTGGGGATTTATTTGGTATCGAGTCCGATATAATCACCAAGTAGGTAACTAGAAATTGTTATACGGTAACTAATCTAGCTTCATGCAATGATATATATATATACAACTATCTACCTGCTTATACAACTTCCTGACATCTGACGTTAGCCCTCCAGCCGGGATCATCTGGGCTGATCGGATGATCTTTCCATTCTGTTGAAGAAACATAAGAACTGTTTCTTTACTTTTTCTCGTCTTGTCTAATTACTGTATTTATGAATCTCGATTTTGTTGCTAAAAATCCTCTAGGCTGATTCTTTAATTTAGAACAGGAAGGTGTTTTTGACTATAACTTTTTGTTATATTGACCTCGCCTGCGGTAACAGGGGCGCGGGGGTATGACGACAAAAGGGACTGAGACAGGTGCGGGCGGACATCTCGTGTGTATCTCACTAAGCGCCCCCGCCGCCCGCACCAGTCTCAGTCCCCTTTATCGTCATACCCCCGCGCCCCTGTTACCGCAGGCGAGGACTCAGTTAAACGGTCGGCCTATAGTTCAAACGGTTTTACCTGAATTTCAGTTTTTCCACGGAGCGACAGGCATCGGACCTCCGCAACCCTAAGGGAGAACACGCCATCTAGTTCCAAACTAAGAAGAGCTTGAATCATGAGTAATAGACGACTGATATAAATACAGAAACATACTTCTTTTGTAAATACATACATATTATACATAGAAAACACCTAAACTCCGAGAAAAAAAAATTGTGGATCACACAAACATTTGGACCAATTCGCGAATCAAACTGGAGACCTCAAGCACGGTATTAGCATTAGCTCCCACTGCGCCACCGAAGCAGTCAAATCAATTATGTGAAAAATAATACTAACCAAAGAAAACTTGGAGTCGACAGTAGTTGTAAAATATGTTTAAATTAGCAACTGTATATCAGGTGAACCGTATTTGCACAAAGTTTGTGCGTACATTTGTTTGTTAGCGCAAAACTCGCTAACGTTTGTGTTTGTAATTATGTTAGGTTTATACTTAGCATTGTAATGTTTGTTTGTACTTCATACAACTTAATTTTGACAAAATTACAATGTAAAATTAATTTCGGAGTTGGAATTTCTAAATGTGTTTATGTATACACTTGAGAGCATTGAATCTGATTCACAAGAGGTTATTTTTTTAAAATATCCTTTTTCTAGAGCACTGTGGTATAGAACGAATGCTGGCTTTAGTAAATGACGTATATTCCGAAAAAACTCTCAAAATAAGTCACTTGATGTCAAGTGGTTATATGATCTTAATGAGTAAGTCACATATCGGTATATATGGGCCAGGCCAGGCAGTATTAGTAGTACTCGTGTCTTTTTAGGGTTCCGTAGCCAAATGGCAAAAAACGGAACCCTTATAGATTCGTCATGTCTGTCTGTTTGTCCGTCCGTCCGTATGTCACAGCTACTTTTTTCCGAAAGTATAAGGACTATTCTGTTCAAAATTGGTAAGTAGATGTATTCTGTGAACTGCATTAAGATTTTCACACAAAAATAGAAAAAGAATAAATTTTAGGGTTCCCCATACTTAGAACTAAAACTCAATATATTTTTTTTCATCAAACACGAATGTGAAAAAAAATATCTATGGATAGGTCTTCAAAAATGACATTGAGGTTTTTAAAATCATTTTTCTTTAAACTAAATAGTTTGCGTAAGAGGCCCTTCCAAAGTGGTAAAATGTGTGTCCCCCCCCCTGTAACTTCTAAAACAGGAGTATAATAAAACTAAAAAAAATCTGTGGTGTACATTACCATGTATATTTTCACCGATAATTAGTTTGAACTAGATTTAGTAAGTAGTTTTTTTAATACGTCATAAATTGTAAAACGCAATTTATCTTTTACGAGTCCGACTCGCACTTCGCTGCTTTTTTTATCCTCTATATTATTTATTGAATTTTTAGCCTTTCGGATTTGCCAACCCCATTGTACCCATTTTAACTTATAACCTAATACACAATGTTTACATTAAGATGTTAGAGGAGACACTGCGAGATTAGTCATATGATATCTCTCTTTGCCTTATTAGATGTGGGCGACGACAGAGTCACTAGAAGGATTCCTATATAACATGGTTTACCCCCAGTGCTACCATTCTAGTTCCTAGAGTCCCTAGTACTACGTTTATTGTCACACTCCATCAGAATATGTTGAACATCTTCCTCTACACGCATTACAATTTGGCGATTCAGTTTTGTAGTACTCGTACTAAGTTCGATGCAGCATAATTAAGTATCCTGAGGTGTCACTCTCCCACGGTCATTATTAATGCCGAGTAATACCTAGTATAGTTACGGAACACAATGATGCAGTTCTTAGTAATGATAATGTAAACTTGTTGTAATAACATTAATAACTAGCTAAGATTCAAATAATAGTTAACTATGAATTAGATGTTTTCATTTGGGTTGTTAAACTTTGTTCTATCTTTAGTAGGTAACAAAATTTTAAAATAAAAAATGCGAGTATCATAGAAATATCCTTTGAAAAGTCCAATAATAACAAAATAAAAATTACAAACAACAGCATACAAAAAAATACAATAGTGTCTGTAAAGTCACATATGTCATTTAAAGCTGTCCAACTGGTCAATCAATAAAAAAAATAAAACAGTATAAATAAAGTAAAAATTTCGACGTGAATATTTTCACAAACACGCCAATCACAGCAGTGTATATTCCACATGTTCGTTTTCACGCTGTGTCCAGCCTAACATTCCAGGTCCGTGTTTGAACACCATTGAAGCATTAATGTTTTATCGTGTGATATTTTGTGCGCAGTCACCGTGGACGCACACAAGATTTACAGACAGTGGAGTTCAAAAAAAATATGTTCTGTCGTTTGGTGATCCTTGGTAAAATATTTTGGGAAAATATTCAGTATTGAAAGATTGGCGTTATAAAGGTACGAATTTATAAATATGTATCTATTAGTACTATCACTTTTATGCTGTTGAATGTATTTTATCTTTACGAGTAAGTACAGGAATGTATAAGATGAAAGTGATTTTTACCCGACTTAAAAAAAAAGGAGGAGGTTTTCAATTCGTCGGAATCTTTTTTTTATGTATGTTCAGCGATAATTTAGTTGTTTATTAACCGATTTCAAAAATTACTTCTGCATTCGATTCGGCATAGCTTACAGGTGGTCCCATCGTCACCATATTGCGATCTGATTATGGGATCCCAAGGAAATCGAGGGAACTTCTCAAATATCATAGGCACAATTGTAGCCATTTGGGTACTCGGAATAGTTTTTCTTTGAAGTCGTTTCTTTTTTGTTAAAATTATATCTTCAACGTAAAATATTAAAATCTGTATACATACGAACATGTACATATACGTAACTATATGTAGTTATTAGAGGCATACATAAAATGCATGACACATAAAAATACTTATCAAAATCTTAGCCTAAATAAGACAAACCAAAACATGGGTAGCAGTGTGTTGTATAATTAGCTAATATTAAAATTGAAACCAGCGAATCACGTTTTTTAATAAATTATGAATATGTTGTTATGTTCATGGATAAAGCATTTGTGGCGACTTCCACATTCAGCGCAAGCAAAAACATACAACATCGCCATCTACCGAAGGAAGATTGAACTACGGAGAAAACACGTAACGATCTATACGGAGCGACTACTAATCCTGCATCGCGAAAGTAATATTCTCGCGCCGATTAGCATATATACAACATCCCAACATCAACTGTTGGGCAGTGGCCCGCCAGGCATGATCACCTCGCCTGGTCGGAGGATCCTCCCTTTGTGTTGGAGGAACACGACACCCGTTCCTCCACAGTGGTGACCCCGACGTGATTGGAAGCAGCCTTCAAGAAAGCAGATCAGCAGCGCCATCTTGTTCACTCCCACAGCGATGTCTCAGCCAGCCAGCAACCTCGGCCTCAACAGGGATACCACACGCAGGACGCGACCGCTCCAACCTGGTTACCCCTACGGCCTCAACAGCGTCTAGGCACAGCACTCTGCACCTACGGTCCACGTAAGAAGAGCATCTCTCTCCCGTCTACGCAGCAGCCAGCCACTACGCAGCAACCACCCCGACTCACTGGGGACTTCACCGCAGCACCGCGCACCGCAAGCGATTCCGACTCACTGGGATCAGCGGACTTCAGCCCCGACTCACTGGGACTAGCGGCATACAGTTCCGACTCACTGGAACTAGCGGCACTCAGTTCCGACTCACTGGAACTACTCACTCCTGGCACTGGCTCCTTATATCGACCTCCGGTCTTGGAGGGGAGTGATGTGGCGACTTCCACATTCAGCGCAAGCAAAAACATACAACAGCGCCATCTACCGAAGGAAGATTGAACTACGGAGAAAACACGTAACGATCTATACGGAGCGACTACTAATCCTGCATCGCGAAAGTAATATTCTCGCGCCGATTAGCATATATACAACATCCCAACATCAACTGTTGGGCAGTGGCCCGCCAGGCATGATCACCTCGCCTGGTCGGAGGATCCTCCCTTTGTGTTGGAGGGACACGACACCCGTTCCTCCACACATTCTTAGATACCTTAGCGTAATTTTGTAACTAATTAAAGTAATATGTGTTGCAAGAAAGCGCCGATGTCTGCCACACAGTTTATATTATACTAACAAAGACATCGCCGTCAACTGTATCGTCAAGGTGTCATGTGGAATCAGTTTTACAATAATAGATAGATAGATAAATCTTTATTTGCACACCATATTACAGAGTTACTGCCTCGTTGGTCTAGTGGTTTGCGTATGCGACTGCTAATCAAGAGGTCTCGGGTTCAAATCCCGGGTGGGGCCAAAAAGTGTTTTTGGGATTTTCTTAGGAAATTCCTAATAGGTGCCCGGAGTTTGGAAGTTTAGCGGTGATTTACGCCCGTGCCTCGGAGAGCACGTAAAGCCGTCGGTCCCGGTTGTCATGAACATCTATGGCAATCGTTATTGGGAAGTCAGTGCCCTCAAATATACTGACAACTAGTTCAATCTTCGAATTTCAGTTCTCCCTTAGGGTTGCGGAAGTCCGACGCGTGTCGCTCCGTGGAAAAACTGAAATTCAGGTAAAACCAGTTGAACTAGTAGCCGACTCCAAATAAACTTGGGAATAATGGCTAGGAGGATGATTACAGAGTTACATAAAGAACATAATAATCAAATATCTAGTGTACAAAAGACGGCCTTATTACCAAAGGCAATCTCTTACAGGCAACCTTAGGATTGATCAAAATGTTATAGATACAGTAGTAGTTGAAAATGCATGATTTTTGAACCTTTTTTTTTTTTTTTTTTTTTTTTTTTTCCGTGCGGAAATCCCCCCGGATACCACCAGTTGATGGTTATGTCGGACTCGAACCACCGACTAAAACCGCACGCCGCCTCGGGTACTATAAGCCGAGGAACCAGGTGTACCCTCGAAAGGAAGTCCCTGGAACCCCGACGTACCTCGGGCCATCCACGGCTTGCAGATGACCCTCTCTTGTGTGGAAACCCCAAGTTCCAGAAGTCTGAAAGGAGGCGCGGGCGCTTCGTAGCACTCGCGCCGCCACCCTGGCCTGCTTCTGCTAGGGTAACAGGTGGCCTCACCTGTCACCCCCAGGCTTGCGCTTATGGAGGACGGAGATCGTTTGACGATCTCCGGCGCCTGAGTCGTCTGCGGTACCTGGCCCGTTCCCGGGCCTGGCGGACCGGGAGGGTTCTAAGCCTCTCCCGGTCCCGCTCCGCAATCTCCTTCGCAAGCATGACTTGCTCACAGAAGGAGACAGCGGAGTTCCACGCACTCTCGCTCCGTATCATGGCAGCAATCATGTTACGGAGCGAGAGAATCCCCACTCCGATGGCCGCCACGAGGTCACGCCTCTGCTCCACCCACGCTGGACATTCGGCTAACGTGTGGAGCGCCGTATCCACGGTTTGGCCACCGCAATGGTGGCACTCAGGCGTTGGCTCTTTTCCGATTAGACACAGGTAATCTCCGAAGCACCCCTTTCCAGTGATCACCTGTGTCAGTCGGTATGAGAGGCTGCCGTGATGCCTCTCGAGCCAATCCTCCATAACGGGTCTTACCGCCGCAATAACGGCGTGCCCAATGATTTTTGAACCTACTGTTTGGTAATGAATATAATTACAAACGATTACAATTTTACACTTACATAGATACAATACAATACTTACTTAAACGTACATACATAAATACAAATATACATATATATATATATATATATATATATATATATATATATATATACTTAAATGAATCAACACATAGAAAAGAAACACACCCCAAAGCGTGACGGACTCAATTGAGATAAATAACTTTCCTGTACCATTTTATTGAATCTGTTCAATGTTTGTGTTTGCCGTATGATAAGCGGCATTCCACAAGCGCACAGCTTCAACAGTAAAGACAGGTCATATCTTAGTAAACTCAAAATTTTTGTGGAAAGCATAGATTTTAAAAAAAAGAAAATGTCTTTTATATTTCTGAATTTAGACTCTTTATTTATTTGTACAAAGTGTTACAGATTTACAAAACAGAACGTCAATTACTTATATTTAATGTACAAAGGGCGGCCTTGTTGCCTAAAGCAATCTCTTCCAGGCAACCTTAAAATGCATTAAAATGTTTCGGAAAAACATTAGTTGACGGTGCAAGGAGTTTTGAAGAAATATATTTTACTAATGAATATAACTAGAAACGCATATATATATATCTCCATACATACATAACGTTAAATATATAAAACATACATGACATACAACATACATACAAACCAATATGCACACATATAAACATATACTATCAATAACTATCAATTAAATTATAATATGAAAAAGAAAACATTCATTTCATACCCCAATTTGTAACTGATTTAGTTATGACATATAATATTCTTGAATCATTTTCTTCAATCTATATATTGTTTGCGCTTTCCTAATGTTATTAGTATAAATTATTATTATTGAATTGAAAAAATAGTGTATAAATATAATTATTATACTATTGCCTTTAAACTCTCACACTATCTAAAATTTCAATAAAACTTCGTTGAAACTAAAATCTTCAAAATTCTTTTCAAATTTATTAAACCTTAAACAAATCTATACAGCCACCTTTAAACGAGTAATCCGTTCTATTAGATATAAAACGATGTAGAACTAGGCATATTGTTAACTCAAATTCAATTTATAAACCCTTATACAACAAAGCGGGTTCACGCTTGCCTCAATTTTTTGCTCTCATGTATCCCACGTGGTAAATGGCATGGAAAAATGTTTTTGTAATTGAATACCGCTTGTTTTTTATTTATTTGTTTCGTGAGAGTTGTGGTCGGCTGGAAATATTTGAGATCACCGAATTGATAATGCTTTTAGTATCTAATAGTGACTCTATTTACGATTATTAAAGTAATTTGTTCTCTTGTGGTTCTTCTCGTAGACCCTATAGGGTCTCGGGGTAGCTTTTCCAGGTCTAAGGCCTGTTGAAGTGGTAGTCCGCGCCGCCTGCGACTACATGCAGGTCAATAGGTTAGGCTCGTAGGCCTGTTAGTAATTCCGGGGTGTTGGTCCGGTGGGGGGCGTTTCTGACAGGGTCGTGTCAAAATGTTTTTTTTTTAATAATAATAACGAATGAAATGAACGATGAAGAATGTGATTTTGGCTGCCCGAGTTTGAATTACAGATTTTAAATATGGTTTTTAATAAATGAATGTGTAATAAGCACAATTGTTTCTCCTGTATTTCAGAATAATTTATTATCTTTTGTGTGAAATTTACATTAATGTGTGTTACTCAATTATTCTAGAATAACAGAGTAGGTATGAATATGACATAGGACATAGGCCTGTTTTTTCTGCAGGAAAACAAATTGACAAAATGTATATTATTGACTTTACAATAACAACAATTCGCAGGCCAACAGCTTTATTCTTCTCTAAGTAAAGTCAGTAAAAACTTCACATTATTGCAGTAAATATTAGTTTTTAATTCAATATTTTTTGTTTTGCTATTGGATTATGAATTGGTTATTAGATAATATGATATTCATTGAAGAAGTTTTTCTTCAAGGTATTCGTCGTCAATATAGACTTGTGTTGAAATACTAGAATGTTTAGAATAACTTAATCTTTATCTTTATCTTTATCTTTATATATATAATTCTTGTGTGAGTGTGTATGTCACTGAACTTCTCTCAAACGACTGGACCGATTTTGATGAATTTTTTTGTGTGTGTTCTAGGGGATCTGGGAATGGTTTAGATTCGCAATTGGACCCGGTAGGTGGCGCTGCGATCAAGTTCTGGAATTTTAAAGTTGGGCGGTACGAAGTTCGCTGGGTCAGCTAGTATACATATATAATTCTTCTGTGAGTGTGTATGTCACTGAACTTCTCTCAAACGACTGGAGCGATTTTGATGAAATTTTTTGTGTGTGTTCAAGGGGATCTGGGAATGGTTTAGATTCGCAATTGGACCCGGTAGGTGGCGCTGCGATCAAGTTCTGGAATTTTAAAGTTGGGCGGTACGAAGTTCGCTGCGTCAACTAGTATTTATATGTATTTTTATGTGTACTGTGTGACTAATATTTAAGTCCGACACGTGTCAGACTATGTTAGTTAAATTATTAAATAGAATTGAATTGAATATTTTAGTTGCTGTGCCCGACAGGGGTCACAAATGTTACTATGTATTTTATATTTAAAAACTGGTATATATTATGAAATGCAATAAAGAATTAAGCAATTTCTTTCTTTTTTTTCTTTTTAAAAAAAGACAACTCCCGCATTAGGAATATGAATTCCTGTGTCGCGGGGGACTTTACAAACATACATGAAACAGACACAAAGAACACCCAGACTCAGAACAACAATTTGTGAATCACACAAAGTGTTATCCCACGTGGGATTCGAACCCACGACACTTGGCGCAGTAGAGAGCGGCGTGGCGACCGCTTAAACCACTAGGCCAACCGTGCAGTCAAGAAGTAAGTCAAGAAATAGGAATTAGGAGTTCTTTACATGAAAGCTTGTTGATTTCGTTGTACTAATTATATTTATTTCAATAAAATCACTACAATAAAGTCCTCCGACTACTAGTCTGTCTGTTCGCGATAAACTGAAAAATTACTTCACAGATTAAAATCAAATTTTGTATTCAGATAGTCGAAAACCTGTGAGAGGACATAAGCTACTTTGTCATTTAAATCGATACAGTGTATTTTGAGTTTATCGCGAAGACACAGACATACAGACAAAAAAGTACATTCATTATGTAGAGAAACATAAACCTCCCGATGCAATTTGAAAGTAATTTACGTGAGTGTGCTCTTATTAGTATTTATCTTTCTTATTCATCATCATCATTATCATCATCATCAGCCCATCGCAGTCCACTGCTGGACATTGGCCTCTCCCTTTGCACATCACTTTGATCGATTTTGCGATCCTGGCCTGTGCGCGTCCTACACTACGTTTGCCGAGTCGCGGTCTCCACTCCAGAACTCTTCTACATTAACTGTCATCTGTTCTGCGGCTGATATGGCCAGCCCACTGCCAATTATTTCTTATTGATATAAACGATTTCCATAGCTCACGTATATACACAATTTTAGTGAGCCAATCTAGCAATTTGAAAATACCGTCGGCTTGGAAGGGCTACTGCCATTAAAGATAATAAAATTTATGAGAGATATTTGTCTAGACCTTTATGTCGTTAAGTGCTTACGAAGCATTATCTGACACACATTAAAATACTTAATTCTGAGCAAGTTATTTGGAGAATTCAATCCAAAATGTTCTTAATGATATTTGTATTAATTGAATCGTTATTTAAAGCAGTACCAATTTTCATAAAATACTTTAATGTAGCGTGTCGTGCAATAAAATGTGCATTAAATTATCATAAATGAATATCGTAGGCTAAATCACCTTTAGGTGAAATAATATCAAAAGATATAATATGACTTTTGATCATTTGATGTGGAGAAAAATAATCAAAGATGTGAGAGGAAATATATGGGCTTCTATTTTTTTTAAATTTAGAAATAGATACTAAGACCTTGTTCCATCAAATTTAGAATAAATAATTTCATTTTTTTTTCGACGGACAGAAAAAGAATTTTATTCAGATTTGAAATACAGTTTCCAAATAACTAAAAAAAAATATCTAAAACACTATACGAGCTTTTGGGGAATTCCGCATACAGCGCAAGCGAAGAACATACACATAACATAAGCTTATTAATTTTATCATCATCATCAACAGCCACTAAGAGTCCACACAGGCCTCTCCTTAAAAATAGGTTAATTTTATAATATAAGCTAATTTTCTAGTACGGATCTCAAGGTCCCAGTCAAGGGAGTTCCGAGCTCTGAGACTTTTGAGTGTATATAGTTCTTCTCGGTTTAAAAATAAAATTATATTACGAAACCTTGGATTTCAAGCATATTTATTTTTGAAATAAAATTTTGTTTACTTAATATTATTCACATAATATGATGATGGTTAATTGTAGTGATATATTTTTAAAGCTTTTCATAAAAATTTAAAGGTTTTCTTACGCCAACTTTACTTGATAAATATACTTATTTTTCTATGTGTATAAACAATAATAAAAGTTGTAAATTTTATACAATCATGTCAGTTTAAACATTTAAAAAATATGAAATGAAATAGCTACTAATTAATTTAAAAAACAAAGTACGAATACTAATGTTACAAATTCAAACTTAACTTATGTCTGTCTATTACGCTTTCAGAAATAAACCACTCAACCGATTTGGAAGAAATTTACAACTGAGATACAATGATTCTTGAGGTAAGCCATATTCAAATAGCCGCAAAAGCTAGTACACAATAATATTGCAAAATTTTTTACTGTCCATAATCAAGTTCCCATTTCAAGGCATGTAACTTGAAAAAATAAATTTCACAAACGATGCTGACCGTACATCACAGTAACGGTGCTAAAAACGACGTTAGAACAACATTAAGGCATCTTTTTGTAACATACTGTGTTACAAGGCTATCGTGATCAATTGCTGCTGTATACTACTTCAGTTTCTAAAAGACCAGTTTATTTTTCAGCTAGTATAACCATATTGTATTTAGAAGCTCTTAAAAAATCTCTTTTGTTAGGTTCTTCAATAATTATATTTTGTATGTACTTTTTTAATAATTTTACCACAAATTACTAAAGTCAAGAAGAATGAAGTGACATATAGTGGTCAACCTATCGCCGTCCACTGCTGGACGAAGGTCTCCCCCAAGAAACGCCAACCATCCCGGTCTTGGGCAGTCCGCATCCATCCGCCGCCAGCCACCTTCCTCAAATCATCGGTCCATCGTGCCGCATAATTATTATCAGATGTTTATAATGATAATTTCATAGACATCATCGACTAAGATCAGTCGAAAGATGTACACTGCTGGCAATAGGCCTCCTTGAAGGCTTTTCAAAATAACTGGACCTGTGCTGCCCGCATCCAACGGTTGTCCGGAACATATGTAGTGTTATAGGAATAGGATAGCGCTATTATAAAATATTCGTTACGCACTTTCCAATCAATATAACTGAGTAAAATTCAATTTTAACATCATAGAAACTGTTTGTATTTTTTCATTATTTATGAAACAAAACACTATAAATATTATATCGTATTTGTCCTACGAATAAATAATAATATTTGACACAATATATTACACTGTAGTTAAAAACTCATTTGATTTTAATAATATAGTACATCAATTATTTTGGTTACGGTCGAAAACAAATCTATGGTGATCGAATGTCCCGATTTAGAAAGCGCGTTGTCTCGATCCAAATACGTGTTACACATTATTCTTTAAAGAAACAATTCTAGGAACAAAAATTCAGAATATAAATTTAGTTCAATGGAACTAAATTTATATTCTGAATTTTTGTTCCATAGCGGGACTTATCCGCGCGATAAATATGTCTATCCGCAACCACGTGCAGTATAACGTTATACATCAGAAATTAGGCGTAAAAGTCGCGAAAGTCTAAAAATAGTAAACGTATCTTTCTCTTCATACTACACGTTAAAGATTTCGCTTTATAAATGAAGACAAAGATCTTATGAAACTTAAGAGAATGTCTGGATTTATCTTGAACTAGTTGCTAGTCATAGAATTTACCACTTTATATGAGTTATCTAGGACTCATACTACAAACTCAGCTTAGTTTGAAATTAGATGACGTCATTTATCAGATGTCTAAAATACTTATTTTCTTTATTTAGTCCCCAAACTCCCTTGATTACTAAAAAATTGTTTGAGTCTTCATCAACAGCCTTTAACAGTCCACTGCTAGACATAGGCCTCTCCTTTGAAAGGAGGTTTTGGCCTACTATACCACGCTGGCCAGACGGGTTGGTGAAGGGTTTGTTTCAAGTTTTCCTTCCCTTGGCAGTTTTGTTAGCTGCCCATTTAGTTCTTTTAGGCCCCATGGAATGAATAGGGGTGGTGACACTTTGTATTCTTAATCCGTCTTCACACGGACACTTTGTTTGAGTACAATCAATCAAAGACCATGTTATGGTATACGGGTATGAATGATTACGACTAGTGTATTTGAGAAACTTGCACATGACACTTTGAATATCGATCTTCGAACAGAAACAACAGCAGGTGGCGACGAAAATCAGGTTACACTATAAGTACTAACAAACTGCGCCCCCCTAGAGCACGCTAGTTACAAACTCCAACGAAAATTAAGCACCACCTTTCATGAATTATTCAACAATTTCAAAATAGCTCGATCAATTTCTGCAATAAATCCTACTGGAAAATTAAAGTCAACTCCAGAAACATGCTGGCAGGTGAACCGTTGATAAACTGGTAGAAAAAAAAGTATCTATAGACTGTAATTGTGTTCAATGACCTTGGTTAGATTGGTCAAGTTTTTTTTTTATATATATGTAAGCCTACCAAAGTGACTTTACTCTGCCTGATGGAAAGCATGAGTAGAAACCAGGAGTAGGGGCCACCATCCTCACTGCGAGTGTAGGCAATGCAGCATGATGACCCATAGCGTGGCGGCCTGGTCAGAAAATTCTGCATCATTCTCCCGGCCTTCTAAGGCCGGTTGAATGATGCAGAATATTCGGGCCCCCGGTCTCACACTCACCAACGAAATACGATAGCAAGAATTCTGTCATTATTAGGATGGTCTTCTGTGTGAGGGTAGTACTGGCCTGGGTCGAGCCGGCCCATTCGTGCTGAAATCAGCGTGACTCTACTACCTACTAGCTAGATTTTGGTAGTTGTAACAAATAACAATGCTATACTTGGTAATTTAACCGTGAAAAGTAACCGACATACAGTCAAAGTTACCTTCAAATCCTACTAATATTATAAACGCGAAAGTTTGTGAGTATGTGTGTATATTTGTTGCTCTTTCACGCAAAAACTACTGAACGGATTTGGATGAAACTTTACAGTAATATAGATTATATATCAGAATAACACATAGGCTACTTTTTACTGCAATAATCGAGATAAACGGGCGAAAGCTAGGTGATTATAAAAATACATTAAATCGTATATGTCAAAATGTATCGCTGTTTATCTCCTGTCAAAACTTCACAGGTTGCCATGCACAACACACTTGCATAGCAACCATAATGATACGCGGGTAACACCGCGGGGCGCAGCTAGTTTATAATATTTGCAAGGAGTATAGATATAGATTGAGAGTAGATAGCAAATAAGTATATAATGAATCATGACTTATGCGAATATTATTTTAAGAAACAAAACTAAGAAAGCACAACTCAATATACTTTCTCTCTGACAGCAGGTAAGTAAAAACATAAGTAAGTTATAAAAATGTTTATTTTCTGTGAACAAATTGCAGTTTACAAACTCAATTATTATCTTTCGTCTCTCAAGTCGCGAGAGATAATCAGTTAAAAGCATCTTCTTTTATTCTTGTTTTACTTTGTAAGAAGTGGGCATTGACGTTATACTTGCCGTTTTTTATTAAAAAAACTATCTGAGTCCTGTGGTGTTATCCGCCGTCATTGTTGTAAAGCGCGAGTAACGCGGTGGACCGAATCTAGTCTAAAATATTTTTGACCTAAGTTACTCCTTATGTCATAATCTTTCTGTTAGTGAAAGTCCCATCATAATAGGTCAAGCCATTCCAGAGATTACATACAAGATTTTTTTTCTCTTTTTTGGAATAAGTAAAGTGTATATTTTTATAATAATATTATTTTTATATTAACACCCCACGCCTTCATCATCATCATCATCATCAGCCTATCGCAGTCCACTGCTGGACATAGGCCTCTCCCATTGCACACCACTGTGATCGATTTTGGGCTTCTCGCAGCCAGCTCTTGCCAGCCATCTTGCGCAGGTCGTCACTCCACCTCGCCTGTGGGCGTCCTACACTACGTTTACCGAGACGCGGTCTCCACTCCAGAACTCTTCTGCCCCAACGGCCATCAGTTCTGCGCCTAATATGGCCAGCCCACTACCACTTCAGCTTGCTAATCCGGTGGGCTATGTCGATGACCTTAGTTCTCTGACGGATCACCTCATTTCTGATACGATCTCTCAGAGAAACGCCGAGCCCTTTCATTAGCACGCTGAGTAACTTTAAGCTTATGGACCAACCGTACCGTAAGTGTCCAGGTCTCGGCTTGTTACATTAAAATTATTTTATACTTTTTATCTTTATTTTTTTATCTTTCTACTTTTTATTTTTATATTTATATATTATAAAGGAGTCGGTTACAAACATACAAGTGAAACTAATAAAAAGCGTGTATAAACCTTTTCACCTTTTATAAATATAAAAAACCTTCATGAAGTGTGTTTTAAAGAACAACTGTTTACTGTTCTATTGTTTTAGCTATTCTATTGTTTTTGTTACCTCAAATTCGCGAAGTGAAATATAAGTCTTGCAAAACCGCTTTCCAACTGCTGTGAAAATTCCCAGCAAGAAGAAAAACTTGTCAACTATCACAAATATTTTAATGAAATAAAGTTTTAAGCCTCTTTTGTAAACAGTGATGCTCTTCATTTTACTTCCATCAAGTGGGTAAACTAACTAAGGTTTATTTACTGGCATTTAAGTTACAAGATTTTTGATGTATTTCATTTTTAAAAAGTACTACTTATATTTCATTGCGCTCGACTGCCTTGTTGGTCTGCGACTGCTGATCATAAGGTTTTGGACTCAAATTTTAGATTGGTCCATATGTGTGGTTGGGTTTTCTTACAGGAAATTCTTAACAACAGCCCGGAGTATGGAAGTTTGGCGGTGATTCACACCCGGGCCTCGGAGAGCACGTTAATCTGTCGATCCCGGTTGTCATGAATATTTATGCAATCGTTATTGGGAAGTCAGTGCCAACGTATATATTGACAACTTTTTTTTTTTTTTTTTTTTTTTTACGTGTGGAAATCCCCGCGGACCGTCACCCCGTCGGGGGTTACGGCGGGGTGGTGTGTCGGACTCGAACCGACTAAAACCACACGGTGTGACCCTCTCTGCGCCTTTGTATTGGAAGGAGTCCAGGGAGGGGATTTCCTTCTGGACTCCAACCGGCGCCTGCCCGCACTGTTGCGGGCACCATCTCAATATTACTCTCTAATTAGGCAACGTCCGGTCACACGCGGACGTCGCCCCCTCGCGGTTGGCCTCTACTGCGGACGGACGGGAAACCCGTCCCGCCCATCCGCGGCCACTCTCAGGGCGGCATGAGACGCAGGTATGCGCGCCTCCGCCGCCCGGGGCGCCGGCGGCGGATCGGGTCCGATTGGATGGCATCCTCCCGGGCCTTCTCCGCCACCTCCTTCTGCAAGAATACGTCCTCGCAGAAGGTTGCGACCGCGGTAAAACAACTGTCACTGCCGGCCATCGATCTTATGACGGCCGGCAGCGAGAGATCCCCTCCGATGACTGCAGTGAGGACCCGGCGCTGCGCCGCCCAAGCGGGGCAGACCGCCAGCGTGTGCTGGGCCGTGTCCTCACTGCAGTCGCAGTGGTGGCAGGCGGGACTCGGTTCCCTCCTAGCGACCGAGTGCAGGTACTTTCCGAAGCAACCGTGCCCGGAAAGTACTTGCGTCAGCCGGAAGGAAAGGGTCCCGTGCTGCCGCCCTGCCCACTCCTCGAGGACCGGCTGAAGAGCCTCCACGGCGGCGAAGCCAGCGCGTGGGGTCTCCAGCCGGAACGACCATCTCTGCATGGTGGCTCGGCGAGCGGCTTCGCGCCACTCGCGCACGTCCTCGGGCGGAGGGCGAAAGCCGCTCTCCGCCCGGAAGTCAGCCACTCGCCGATAAACTTCGGCGAGCACCTCCGCCTCCAAATCCCACGGGGGTGTTCCGGCCAAGGCACACGCCGCCTCTGTGGACACCGTGCGTTATCCGCGTATAGCTCTGACCGCCAGTATCCGCTGGGGGCGCCAGAGGCGCGCCCTGTTCTGGGCGGACAGAGCCGCCGCCCACACCGGTGCACCGTAAAGTGCCATTGACCGGACAACCCCCGTGTACAGCTGCCTAGTGGGGACACTGGCCCCGCCCAGATTGGACAGAAGTCGCCCTAGGGCGGAGGCAGTGCCCACCAGCTTAGGACCAAGCTGTCGGAAGTGCTCGTCGAAGAGCCACCTACCGTCGAGGACCAGACCCAGGTACCTCATCTGGGCCCGGACCGGTACGAGGACCGAGTTGACCTCGATCGAGGCGCCGGCGGGCGGACCACGACGGGGCCCATGAAATAATAGGGCCTCCGTCTTGTCCAGGGCCACCCGCAGACCCAGCGCCTCGATGCGCCCGACCACCCGGGAGACTCCTGTGGTGGCCAGGCGCGCCGCCTCCTCAAAGTTTGCCCCCCGGGCCGTGACCAGGGTGTCGTCTGCGTAACAGATTACACCCAGCCCGGGGGGGAGACGCCCTCGTAGGGCCCAGTCGTATCCCATGTTCCACAGGAGTGGTCCTAGGACAGACCCCTGTGGAACACCGCACGACATGGCCCTGCGTCTCAAGGCGCCATCTCGGTCCTCGAACTCGACGGTACGCTCCTCTAAATAGTCTGCCACCAGCCGCCTCAGGTACCCTGGCACTCCGTGGTATTGCAGTGCAGCCCTGATGCAGCCGAATGGCAGACTATTGAAGGCGTTGGCGATGTCCAATGACACCGCCAACACCACTCCGCCGCCTCTCACCGCCTCTTCGGTCACGGCCCTCAGGCGCAGGATCGCGTCGACCGTCGAACGCCCTTCTCGGAAGCCGAATTGGGCGTCCGACAGGTCGGGCCCCACCTCGCTGAGGTGCCGGACGATGCGGACAGAGAGAACCCTCTCAAACAACTTGCCCGCCTCGTCCAGCAACACGATGGGCCTGTAGGCCGCGACCGAATCGGCAGGCCGTCCATGTTTCTGGATCAATACCAGCTTCCCGCACTTCCAACGCTCAGGGAAGCGTCCGGACGCCAGGCTAGCGTCCAACACTCCCCTGAGGTGGTCCGACATGTAGTCGAGGGCACGGGCCATCACTCGGGCTGGAACCCCGTCCGGCCCCGGGGCGGTGTTCTTGGACCGAATCCGTAGAACAGCCGCCCCTACCTCAGATTCCCTGACAGTCGGAACATCACCCACGCTGCCCCGACGACGACCACGACGGGCCATCGACGGGGGTGTGTGTTCCGCCCGCTGCGGGAATAGGCCCTCGACCACTTCCTGCAGGAAGCTGGGCTGGAGAGTCTCCGTAAGGGGGGGGCCCGGTGTGCGGAGCTTTTGGCGCACCGCACGGTAGGGCCGACCCCAGGGGTCACGCTCCAGACTCTCCAGCATCTCCAATCGACTCGCGTCTTTGGCGCGGCAGATGGCCAGCCTCAGAGTTTCCCGAGCTGCTCGGTACTCCTCGTGAAGCCGGTCTACCTCCTCACCGCCTCCGCGGTGACGTCGCCGACTCCGGGTGTGGGACCTCCGGGCACGTACGCAGGCCGCACGGAGGTCTGCCAACTCCTGGGACCACCAGTAGACCTCCTTCCGAGGGGGCCGACGGCCACGAACGCGGGGCATGGCCGCATCGCAGATGAGCGTTAACGCATCGGCGAAGCGACCAGCCCCCACGTCGACCTCCTCGGTCGGGGCCTGCGGAGACAGCCAAGAGCAAACAATAGCCGCCTCCTCTAGTAGGTCCCTGTCCAGCTTGGCGACAGCCCACCGCGGAAAACGGGAGGGACGCCGCGCCGCGTGACCCCTACTGGCGTCCTGGGACCGGGAGAGCTCGAATCGGATATAAAGGTGATCCGAGAGCGTCTCGACCTCATCCAGGACAATCCAGTTCCTTACTCGTGCGGCGACTGCAGGGGTAGCGAACGAAAGGTCCACTATCGACCCCCCCTGCTGTCGCACGCACGTGTTGGTGGCGCCTCTGTTCAGCAAACAGAGGCCCACCGACGTATATATTGACAACTAGTTCAACCTTCGAATTTCGGAGGTCCGATGCCAGTCACTCCGTAAAAAAAACTAATATCAGTATAAGGGTACTCGTCAACTGGCACGCGCTGGACGCACCGCACGCACGGCACGCAACGGATTGAAAACGGATTTGCCTTGCTCTTATATGCCGGCGTTCGGTGCGGGCGGCGCGGATGGTGGACGCAGCACTATGTGAAATCATACAAAGCAAAATAAAATACGTTGCGTGCCGTGCGTGCGGTGCGTCCGGCGCGAGCCAATGGACGCGTACCTTAAGACTACTTAAATTTCGATTAAAGGATATAAAATTATTACCGATGCGAGCTATTCAGTGTCTTCTTGTGTGACAATTATTTCTTACTGTACTCGTGTTATCCCAGATTTAATATCAATATTAGGTACTTAAAGATATAAGAGCTTGCCTAATGATCACCATATTCATGGTTAACGTAGCGCTAATGTAGCCTGGTGACCATCCCTATCTTGAACCTACTTGTTACTAAATGGACATAAAATAAATTGCGTTCTTATTCAGCTCATAACTTGGACATCACCAAATCCAGCATAACCAAGTTGCAAGCTGATAAACGGATAGTTTTGTCTCAGTTCCGCATACTTAAGTGCTGCTTCTTGCGTTTAAAACGCTAGAGAACTTTAAATAAACTTCATCTGTATATTTATTCTGAATAAACTTTACAGTAAGCTTATGAATTTGTGCGCCATCTTCTACTCTATATGTAAATTGAAATGTTTCCCACGTTTATTAAAAGTTACATTCAATTAAAATTTGTAAGCGATCACCTTGCCTTAGTAATCCAGTTGACTGCCTCGTTGGTATAGAGGTCAGCATATGCGACTGCTGATCAAGAGGTCTCGGGTTCAATTCCCGGGTCGGACCAAATGTTTGTGTGATCCGCAAATATTTGTTTCGGAGTTTGGGTATTTTCTATGTTATATAAAAATAAAAAATAAATATTTGGACAAGTTACACACAACATCATCTAGTCCCAAAGTAAGCAGAGCTTGTGTTGTGTTGTTGTGTTATATATGTATGTATTTACAAAAAAAGTGTTTATATCAGTTGTCTAGTTACCCATAATACAAACAATGTTTAGTTTGGGGACTAGATGGCGTTGTGTGTAGAATGTCGGAAAAAAATATTAATTTATCAAAAGAAGATCTTAAATGAACATGAATGGCTTATTAGCATGAATTTATAGAAACATCTTAAATTATCAGGTCGACAAATTGTGATTATAAAAAGAAAGAAACTTATACAAGGCGTGTATTTTCCTCTTAAAACTTGATGTAAAGTCTACGTAAAGCTAAGTCGGTATGATAAAAATATATGTACACTAGCTGTGCCCCGCGGTGTTGCCCGCGTATCATTATGGTTGCTTATACAAGTTTGTTATGCATAGCAACCTGTAAAGTTTTGACAGGAGATAAACAGTGATACATTTTGACATCTACGATTTAATGTATTTTTATAATCACCTAGCTTTCGCCCGTTTATCTCGTTTATTGCAGTAAAAAGTAGCCTATGTGTTATTCTGATATATAAGCTGTAAAGTTTCATCCAAATCCATTCAGTAGTTTTTGCGTGAAAGAGCAACAAACATACATACACACATACTCACAAACTTTCGCGTTTATAATATTAGTACGATATTAAAATGAAATCCTTGTTACCTATTAGGTAATATTTTTTTATGACAGGAAATTCTAAAATCTGCGAATACGAGTGAAGGCATAACGACCTACAGACATTTTCTAATTTTGTATGAAAACATTTTTGGAGTGGTTCAGTTTACTACATAAATATAATAGGTAACAGAAAGATAAGCACTTTATTTTATACTATGTCGTTTTCGAAAAGGATTTTCTCAACTTATTTAACTTCTTGCTCTATAAAAACAACGGCGACTCTCTTTAAGTTAAAACAGTGTGAGTATAGTTTGTAGTAAAAAAATAACCAAGAGATGCGTTAGTTTGCTGTAGGTTGACGGTTTTATCCGGCTAAAGTCGTTTTTTGGGTTCCGTAGCCAAATGTCAATAAATGGAACCCTTATGGATTCGACACGTCTGTCTGTCCGTCCGTATGTCACAGCCACTTTTTCCGAAACTTCTAGGTCTTCTAAATGATATTGATGTTTCTAATATCATTTTTTTCTAAACTGAATTGTTTGCGCGAAAGACACTTTCAAAGTAGTAAAATGTGTCCCCCCCTGTTACTACTAAAATAAGAGAATGATAAAACTAAAACTAAAAATATGTATGATTTACATTACAATGAAAACTTCCACCGAAAATTGGTTTGAACGAGATCTAGTAATTTATTTTTAATACGTCATAAATCGTAAACCACTATTTACCTTTCATTCAATCAACTCAAATATAAATAAAAAAATTAGGAGTTATAGGGGCTTAACTTGTAAAATGCACTCACTTGGAAAACTTCCTACAAAAATAATAAGTTAACATAATAACAATTGTCTATTGAACACGATTTGAAATCTACCTACCATTATGGGTGACTACGGAACCCTATTCTAGGCGTGGCCTGACACGCACTTGGCAATTTTTTTAAATGTGAGTCTGAAACTTTATTGTTTCAAAGGGTTACATAGTAATATATAACTCGAAAAAAAATTAAGATGATGTAAATATGAGCGTAGTTTTTTTTATATATATTTAGCCTAGCAAAGTGACTCTACCCTGCCTGATTGAAAGCATGGACAGAACCCAAGAGTGGGGGAAACCACACATCATTGCTGCGAATGCAGACTTTAAAGTATGGCGGCCAACACTATGGCGGCTTGGTGAGATGCTTTTTCACGCCCGCCTAGTGTTGGTTTACTTTTACTATGCTTGATACATTTTATGTAATTTGCAAAGACCGTGTGTAAATTCTTATAATGTACAAGTTTGCTGGTTAATCATCATTGAAAATTCATCGCAAGAGGATAAGCAAGAATACTACTAATACTATAAATACGAATAGAACTTGTCTGTCTTCCAGTCTGTAGTGGTTTCACGTCACAATGAACCGATTTAATTGAAATTTAGTACACAAAGTCTAGAGTCTATGTTACTTTTCACCGCGATAACTGACATACACGTGGGCGAAACCACGGGCAAAAGCTAGTGCCTTATAAATTCCTTGGTTCATCATCATCAACAGCCACATTTAACAGTCCACTGGTGGACATATGCCTCTCCTCTGAAAGGAGATTTTGGCCAACTATACCACGCTGGCCAGACGGGTTGGTAAAGGATTTGTTTCAAGTTTTCCTTCTTTTGGCAGTGGTGTTAGCTGCTCATTTTGTTCCTTTAGTCGCCTCTTACGACACCCATGGAATGGATAAGGGTGGTGACACTTTGTATTCTTAATCCGTTATTAAATTCCTTACAAACGGGCTACTTAGTACTCGTTCATGTGTTGTGGATGTGGATGTGAAGATAATGATTAAATTTTTATACTATATGAATATGAAAACATATAGGTAAAGTTTGATGATGAAAGTAAGGTTACAGAAAAATTGATGAATAAATTTAAACTGTCTATAAGATACTTTAAACATCAGATTCATTCTAGAAGTTCGTGAGAAGAGTCATGGTAATTTACTGTCATTTTCTGAAAAAAAATATGATCTTGTAATTAATCAACGTCGTGAACAAAAAAGACATTTGAAATGACTTTTTTGTATAAATAAGAAAATCCTATAACTAGCTTACAACAAGACCAATGCAATTTTAACGAGATTTGATAAGTAAAAGGTTTTATCTCAAATGTAATAGGACTCTAAGACCCTTATATAATGAAATCTGGTCTAATAAACGCCGAATCACAGAGAATTACTTCAAGCAAGTTAAACAAGTTAACGAGTAATTAGTAAGTACTTATCTTTGTTACTTTTGCTGTCTGAGTCGCCGGGGATTTGTGCTTCGCTGCACTGAAATTGCTAACTCAGATGTAATTTAGATTCGAACTTTCATTTCGTATTTTTGTACTATTTTTCGGTGTTGAAATCGTTAATAGGACCTCTGTGGCATTGTAATATCTTAATCTAAAATTATCAATTGCAATTATAATATAGATAGAGCATAATTTTCAGAACAATTTGTTTGTGAAAAATTTATTTTTGACTCCTGAGACTCATTGTGTATTTAAATATAGTCTTTACTGGCCGAATCCCGCGATAAAACTCGCGGTTATTATTTTAAAACTTGAGTAACGCCACGCTGCAAGTCACTGCGGTAAAAAGTAGCATAAGTTCTTTCTCAAGAATTCAACATAATCATCATCATCAACAGCCTTTAACAGTCCACTGTTGGACATAGGCCTCTCCTTAGAAAGGAGGTTTTGGCCTACTATACCACGCTGATCAGACGGGTTGGTATAGGGCTTGTTTCAAGTTTTCCTTCTCCATGCATCGATGTTGTTTTGCGTAGTTTGTCCCTTAGTCGCCTTTTACGACACCCGCGGGATGAATAGGGGTGGTGACACTCTGTATTCTTAATCCGTCACCACACGGACACTCCATGTTGTTTAGCCCTGACAACATAATAAACAGACAAAAGTTAAAAGATTATTATGATTAATTTTAGTATTTAATAAACAGCTGCAATTATTGATAAATTCGAAACAATCGCAAATGAACAGCGACCACAGAACAAAATGTAATATAAAATATATTATATACAAAAATAAATGACCTTCGATTGCTTGAGCGAGGGGCTTAAAAGTGCCTACGTAATTCCATTGGGGAACAACATTTTCACGTAATAAAGTCGTTTCACAGTTTCAACAGTTTCACCCTTTCATTGTACTTGTAGATCGCTTATCTCACGCAGGTGGGGACCGCTCGTGAAAAATGG
Source organism: Phragmatobia fuliginosa (assembly GCA_932526445.1). Taxonomy (NCBI): domain Eukaryota; kingdom Metazoa; phylum Arthropoda; class Insecta; order Lepidoptera; family Erebidae; genus Phragmatobia; species Phragmatobia fuliginosa. The sequence goes on along the minus strand of OW052072.1, from coordinate 17,998,968 downwards.
GGATGCATTTATAAGTATTGCTTGTACGAAAAATCCTCACCACATTTAAAATTTTTAATTTAGAGTGTAAAAAAATATAAACACGAATTTAATTATTCATTTATTGATGTGTGGAAAACGAAAGGTTAAGAAAGATGCTATGGACAGATTCTGACACACAGCTTACAATATTTATTTAAGTTATTTTGGAATATCATAGATTTTATGAAAGAGAAAAGCATGTAACATCATAATATTCATAATAAATAATAAACACCAGTCAATATTAATTTTGTGTAGAAATCTAGTTATTGTTTGGGAAAACGCGAGTTTTCATGCGTTTTTCTTCATTATTTTTATCATTCCTTGCCACATCTAATACCCCTACACTCTCAGTATCATCTAGTTAGTTGGTGGTTAGTATTGCAACACATCAAAACTGCACCGACTTAAGAGAATGGATTGTTTGCTTTTTAAACAATAAATATGATAGCCGAGCGAAGTTCGGGCGCCCAGGCACTCATTTTCATTGGACAACGTTAAAACCAATAAGGACTGTTATAGATGTCGCAGTATACGTATATTGATCCATAGCACCTAATCGACTGAACCGATTTCAATGATTGAATTGTCAATAGATTCGTAATAATGACCTGGGTTATGCTACCCATCTTTATATATATAATTCTTCTGTGAGTGCGTATGTCACTGAACTTCTCTCAAAAGACTGGACCGATTTTGATGAAATTTTTTGTGTGTGTTCAAGGGGATCTGGGAATGGTTAAGATTCGCAATTGGACCCGGTAGGTGGCGCTGCGATCAAGTTCTGGAATTTTAAAGTTGGGCGGTACGAAGTTCGCTGGGTCAACTAGTATCTTTATAAATATAATTCTTGTGTAAGTGTGTATGTCACTGAACTTCTCTCAAACGACTGGACCGATTTTGATAAAAAATTTTGTGTGTGTTCAAGGGGATCTGGGAATGGTTTAGATTCGCAATTGGACCCGGTAGGTGGCGCTGCGATCAAGTTATGGAATTTTAAAGTTGGGCGGTACGAAGTTCGCTGGGTCAACTAGTCTTATACTCGTATATAAAATTCTCGTGTCACAATGTTCGTTCCCATACTCCTCCGAAACGGCTTCACCGATTCTTATGAAATTTTGTGTGCATAACGGGTAGGTCTGAAAATCTGCTAACATCTATTTTTCATATCCCTTGGACGCGAACGGAGCCGCGGGCATCAGCTAGTAATATATAATTTTATCAAAAGTTTGGGTAGCCGAGTTTTAGTTGTTTGAACTCTTTCTTTTTTGACGGGGACACAGTATGTACAGTACGCAGTAGATACAAAATGCGTTGTGGTCTATTAAATTACAAGACTACAGCACTTCTGAAACGGTTAAATCGTATTCTAAAAGCATTTTGCTAGAAAAATTACTACAACCTGTTACTATGAATTTTGAAACTTAAATACGGCAACAAAATTTAAAAAAGGTAATAAATTTTAAGAGCAAATTAATGTTTACTCATCCATGTAATAAACTGCCCCTACTTACAGTTTATTACATGGATTATTGTACATTTTTAAAAAGCGTATGTTGAACTCTTAACTGAAATTTGAGCAATATTTTTTTAGTTTCATTCATTTTTATAGCAAATTTATGCATACAAATGAAAGCGGTGTATAAACAGTGCAAAACTCCTAGTACCTCCTCTAAACTGCTTGTCATTTTGTTGTGATAGGACACATCTGAATTGTATTATTACTAATACTGATAAGTGTGTTACGTATTCCTATGTATTACAAGGCACTTGAAGATATTAAATATAATATTATAAGTTACGTGTGGCCCTTAACATTTCACACACAAAAAAGAGAGTTACTTTTTACCTCACCTAACCGACACCTACATTTTTATAAATACATGATTTGTACTAATAATATGCCCTATGTCACGGGGTACTCGACAAGCATACATAAAATGGACACAAAGAAAACCCTAAGTCAGAATTACTGTTTGTGAATCATATGAAGTAAGAAGCGGCGAAGTGACCCCTTAAATCACAATGCCATTACTGATATAGAGCTTTTATTTAAGTTTGTATCTTAAAGTTACTTCTTTTTCCTAGCTACTAGTTCAACCGGTTTTACCTGAATTTCAGTTTTTCCACAGAGCGACTGGCATCGGACCTCCGCAACCCTAAGGGAGAACTGAAATTCGAAGATTGAACTAGTAGTCAGTTTTCATTGAGGGCACTGACTTCCCAATAAAGATTGCCATAGATGTTCATGACAATCGGGACAGACGGATTTACGTTAAAATGTTACATTAGTATCTTAAAGTTACTAATGTAACATTTTCTCAATAAAAAACATTTTCAATCTATCTAGGCCAAACCACCACCATAATGACCCTGCATTCACAAACTAATTTAAAAAAATCAAAATATTTTTCCCATAAAAGAAGCATCCGTCATTTCTGGTGAAAAATCTTTTCACGCTGTCAAGGATAATTAATTTAATCTTAGACTTTTATCAGAGCGCATAGAAACAGGCAATGAATGGGGGCGTTCCGTTTTGGTAATTAGGGATTCTGAATAAGATTTGCTTATGAATGGTGCCCGAGATATGATGTATAACGTCTGTTTCAAATATTTATCGCTGAATCTTCCTTTTAAATGTCTTACACTCTCTACAGAAATATAGTAGCTTTCTAATTTAATTTGCGATAAATCTAAACATTAGCAGAGTCAATTATGAACAATTTCAATTAAAATTTATAAATGTAATAACTGCTGGATTCTATTTTCATATTTCTTCTATGTGCACGTGTAGTCTCTAGTCGGGGGGCAGAACAAATTTTTAAACAAAATCTGCAGTCTTCAATTATCGAAGTACCATTATACATGATTACAAAGAAGGTTTTTACTAAAATTATAAGCTCAAAAGTAACTAACTTAAAATTGGTACACCGATTTTAATGAAATTTAGTAAGGAGAAACTTTGATTTTTAAGTTAGGACTCCTCTTCATAGCCAATTCACACGCGGATGGGCCCATGGACTAAGCTAGTTTCAAAATAAAAACCAAACCAAGATCTTTTTTAACTTCCCAATTTCCCAACAAATATTTCACTATCGTTGTTATAGGTACAACGATAGCGCAATGTTTGTTGCTCAACAATAAATAATTTTAGTTTAATCAATTAGATCAAGTTGATAAATTTGTATCGCTTCGACAAACAAATTGACCACTAGCTGAGTTAATCTTAAGGTTTTATAGTTATTACGTTAATATGTGATTGCCGTTTATAAAATTTTAGTAAAAACCTTCTTGGTAATCATGTATAATATAGATCAGCTAGAGCTTCATTGTATGTTCAGATACAATGAAGCTCAAAAGTAACTAACTTAAAATTGGTACACCGATTTTAATGAAATTTAGTAAGGAGAAACTTTGATTTTTAAGTTAGGACTCCTCTTCATAGCCAATTCACACGCGGATGGGCCCATGGACTAAGCTAGTTTCAAAATAAAAACCAAACCAAGATCTTTTTTAACTTCCCGATTTCCCAATAAATATTTTACTATCGTTGTTATAAGTGCAACGATAGCGCAATGTTTGTTGCTCAACAATAAATAATTTTAGTTTAATCAATTAGATCAAGTTGATAAATTTGTATCGCTTCGACAAACAAATTGACCACTAGCTGAGTTAATCTTAAGGTTTTATAGTTATTACGTTAGTATGTGATTGCCGTTCCGAGGCATATGTTGAGTGATACTTTCAGCCAGATGTGACAGGAAACTAGTAGTGAAAATATTACTTACTGGAGAACTAATTCCCCTGCTAGTTCTAGAGGGAAGGGAGTTTCAATCAGAAAAGCACTTGTTTCTCTTGATTTGCAGGAACGAAAGCTAGCTATAATCACTAACCATGAGGTGATCTATCTATTAGTTAATTCCCTGTATCATGCTACAAGAACACGAATGATACGAATAAGAGAGTACCTAGTATCATTTTTAAAATTGTTTTAAAAATCGCCGTGAGCGATAACACTGCCAAATGTTTTTTTTTTCTATATAATCATCTTTTGTTGTTTTTTTATTTTATGTATAGATGTAATTAACATAAATAAATAAATAACAAAGAAACTAAATCAAGATAATTACAAACAATTTGGGGCAATTAACAGAATATTTATGAACATTAAGAGATATTGTTTTTTACTGTAAATGGGAATAATGTAATATTCGCGAAAAAATTAAAATTAAAATTACGATATCTGCTACTTTCCTAAGTTAAAAATAAGTCCCGTATATAGTAAAAAACATGAGTATGTGTAAAAGTCGCGAAAGTCTAAAAACAGATTTAGAGATATTTTTAGATTTCAAACTTTTTTTTCATTTTTCTACTACATACAGAGAAATCCAAACCGAATATTATGAGAAGGTCTGTTAGAAGCCTCCTTAGGGAGCAGTTTATTTAACTTATCGCTTGTTACCAAGATTTTTCGTGATCTATGGCTCTATGAATTATGTTAATATGAAAGTAACCATTCGCAGCTTGTGGAGCGGCGGATAAGAGATTTGGAAAAGTACATATTAATATTGAAAAATGTACTTAGCTACATTTTGTCAGCATTAGCCACCTTTTACTAATATTTATTTTTTTATTTATTTCGGACAACTTACACACAACATCATCTAGTCCCGAACTAAGCAGAGCTTGTATTATGGGTACTAAACAACTGATATAAATACATAAACATCCATTTTATTTTGTAAATACATACATATTATACATAGAAAACACCCAGCAAAACAAGTATTTGTGGATCACACAAATATTTAGTCCGACCCGGGAATCGAACCCGAGACCTCTTGATCAGCAGCCGCATACGCTAACCACTAGACCAACAAGGCAGTCAAATAAGAAATAATAAGAAACAATAAGAAGAATAAGAAACAAGTCTGTAGAATGATAATAATGTTGCCTTACGAGCTCTTACACACGGCCGTCTAATTCAATTCAAACCTATTAAAATTTAGAAATGAGTCAGTTGTGAATACTACAGTATCCAATAAACATATAGAATGTCCCAGAGGTTGACGTCAAGCCGAAACCGCGTGATAGGCAAGGTCGTATATATAGCTAGTAGTAGTCTATACCTTGTCCATTCGTTTAATATCTTTTTGACATGTCACGCCTATAAATTACCGGTATTTTTTTCGTAATAATGTACTACAGTAATGTCGTACTTTATAGACGGGTAGGGAAGTGGGCAGTGTGCATAGCTAAAAACAACATATAAAACAGTTCTTGAAATACGATAAATCGTTTAAACGATTAAAATAATCTATCATATTATTATGATCAAAATAATTTGACTTCATGTAAGTGTTGTTTCTGTAAATTTAATAAAATAAAAAGGAAATTAAAATAGTATGATTCAAGATTGATTATTTGCAAGGAATTAAGTCGAAATTTTGGAATTTAACTTTAAACTTAGAATAAAGAACAATAACTCTGTGCATTAATTAATTTATTATTGGATCACTGACTTAAAATGTAACTATGTACGTGTTAGTAAAATTTAACTTTGAAACGCGTGGTTAATAACATAATAACGTTTAAATCCAGAGTTATGAGAAAGTATATTTGAAAAACCACATAATACTTACTGAACCGACCTTCAAGTGACTGTGTTTGAAAGTTTTATTTGTTCTGGGTCAATTACATATCATAATAGTGCTCATTTTATTAATTTACAATACTGACTTAAAGAAATTTATATCGATTGATTTTGATTTCAAATCGAATCGGTGACGTGTGAGGGCGTCACTAATTTCGAAATTTGTTGAACTGTCAAAAAGATAATAAAGACAGAGTATAGCTATAAAATATTTTAAAATTTTCTTAATCATGTATTTTTAAAATTATTTTCATTTTTTTATTACAGAAAATGTACATCCTGTGACATTATTCATGATTCTAAAATATTAGTAGCTTAAAATACTCCTGATATCTTAAGGCATTTTGCCAGTGAAAATCCCGTCAAAATTCGGTTATAATTATAAAAATTAGCCGAAACAAACGTATGAAAATATAAAAAATGATTTTAATGTAAGGACCGTTTATATTTATATGCATTTAGTAAAAAACTATTAATTTGTTTAGATGATTATGATCTTTTTATTGTGGACATAATTTAATGTTATACCTATCTCTAGTTGAGAGATTGAATAATAAATGCGGATGCCAAAATATATGATTATATTAACGTGAACATTAAGAATTATAGCTTAACGAAGCTATTCTCGAGAGAATTACGATCTGTGTGAAATAATATTGCACTAGTTATTGCTTTCTCTTCGCATCTGTTATTTTATTCTCCTTATTAAACTTGTGACCATTCGCAATAATATAATAAAAATTAATAATGGCGTAGTTTTCCCTAAATTGTTTAATGAAACAACTTTTTGTTTACTTAAAATCAAAATCTACTAAATAGATGTTTCGTATATCTTACATACAACTCCGTCTAGTCCCAAATTAAGCTGAGCTTGTATTTTGATTATTAGACAACTGATATAAATACATATACATACTTTTATTTTGGAAATACATACATATTTTACATAGAAAACAGCCAAACTCCGAAACCAATACTTGTCACAAACATTTGGACCGACACGGGAATCGAACCTGATACCTCAAGCACATCAGTCGCAAACGCTAACACTGCCCCACATGCATTAAGAATACAGCATTTCACCATACCTATTTATTACGTGCCGCAACTTTGAGAACAAATTATGCAGGATCAGAAACACAGCAAGGAAAAGGAACCACTCTCCTTCTAAGTAAAGACGTAAAGGTTTTTGATGATTGAATAGTTCACGAAGATGATACGATCCTGAAATACTCAAGATATACATATCTTCAACAATCTATTCGTTTAAGAAATACGTCTTTCCTATGACTTACTGTCTAATTAACTTCATCAACAACCCATAACGTCGTACTGGGCTGGGCTCAGGTCTCCTCTCAAAAGAGGGTTAAGTTCATACGTCCACACATTGGCCGAGTGCGGGTTGGTGACTGGCAAGACAGGGTGTGGCCATTAAAATCTTATATTTGAATATTTTTAAGTCGCTCGAAGGCCTTGAACTAAGCTTCACGACTGTTTTTTATTATAGCAACTGGGACCAACTTCTTAACGTGTCGACTGAATTACAGACACGCTCTTAACATATCATGCCACAAACGGTCACCCATCTAGGTACTGACCGCACCGGCGTTGCTTACCCTCGGTTATTGTTTCCAATCACCTAAAGAATCGTATTAACATACCCTTTTATTTATAACTTTAAAGTTTTTATGTGTTTCCTATAGCGAAAATATTCAACAAAATACTGCGTTTAATAGGCCTCTGTTTGCCCTTTCAAGATATAGGCTTGAATATATGCACGTATGAAGGTAGGAGATTGAATTATCAATTAATTATCCTATCTATTGTTCATAGGTTCGATGACATTCAAATGCGAATTTAGTTTGTGGGGTCAGTGCGGGCTATCTGTTGTCTGGATGTTTGTTCATGATTGTGATTTGTGTTTGTAATGGTTCCCACAAAACGGAATGTAGGGGCGTTTGTTAAACTGTCAACTAGTGGAGATAACTAGAAAATACTTTAATCTCAGTCAACACTCCCATTGATTTCTAGTGGGCAATGATAATGAATGAATGAAAAAATTTATGAATCATTTTTTTTTGTTGACTTCCGTCATGTTATGTAGATTTTATCTGGGATTCCTACTTTTAATCTGCATGGAAGTCATAAAGTTTTCTCAGTTTTGATAATAGTAAAACATAATTTAAGACTTAGACTAGACATGCTTAGTTTTGATTTCCACATTGGCCAAAATATTTCAGAAAATTTCAGTTGCACGGAGTGCGCGTGCTCGACAAACAGCGATAAGCTCACTTCCTATTACGTGAGGTGAAAATATAGATGGAAAATCCCACATGTGTGATTTTAGAGAATATCAACTGACTGAGATGACTTCTTCATATGTGAATATTGAATATATTAGTCTCCATAGAGGTTGTTCTTGTTCAATACACATCAAATGGTAGAAATATTATTTTCAAGCAGTAGGGAGTCAGGTGAACGAAATTTTATTGCAAAATCATAGGTCAAAAAAGAACTGAATGACAGATACCCCTTAAAAAAATAAAGTCTTTTTTATGATTATATTTAGGTAATTATCTTAAATTGCCCAGTTCCTAGTGAGCTGAGTATTTTGGGTTCAATCCCGACGCGGACAAGACTTTGCGAGGTCTTAGAATTGTTGTTCTGAGTCTGGCTGTTCTTTGTGATAATGTCATGCTGTTATATTTCATGCCCATAGGGTCCTATGCGACATGGGATCTTTTCTTAGACTGGAGGTTGTCTTTCTTGGGTTAAAATATCTTTTTTTTGGGTTTTTCCTACAAGAATTTCTTAATAGTCCGGAGTATGGAAGTTTGGCGGAGTTGAAGCTAGCGAAGACCCGTGCCTCGGAGAGCACGTTAAGCCGTCGTTCCCGGTTATCATGAACGTCTATGGCCATCGTTATTCAAATGCAGGATTCCTTTAGTCAAAGGCTATGCGATATTCATGCTTCTCATATTAAACAATCATGGTCTTGTCGTGGTTTTTTATTTGGTTCACTGATCATGGGATAGATATAAAATATATATAAATAAGGAATTTTATCAGCAATCTGGTCATAGCTTATGCTCCGTCTTATTTAGTTTCATACTAAAACTAAATGTGTAAAATCCTTTTTAATGTATTCAGTGAATTTTTATTTGAATACGGTATAAGAACAGTCGCCAACATGACATGCAACGACTATACGTGCACATAAGCTTCATAACCTCAACCTAAATACATTTACAAATAAGAACAAATAAAAACACGTTTCTATAATCTTGTATGAGACAAGCCTAGGCTTGAATTGGCGTGAAACATGGCAGGTACGAACAGGTATCTGGCAATATGCCAGGCTATTGAAAGCCTAACGTTATTAGACAAGGAAACAGAAAATTGGTTACATGACACGGCCCATTGTGTTGGCGTTATGTTATAACAATTTAGACGTTGTAAACGACGGTGCTTGGATAATAATTTCAGTTAAGGAAATAAAACCTCGTTAGGTAATTTTAGTATATGCATTGATTGAAGATTGTCAGTGATTGTAATCACAGTAATAGTACTCTATTGTGCATATTTGTATAAATAAAATCAGTTGTGTACATAAACATCAATTGTTACGTACTAACAACACTTTAACTTCACGATTTCACATTCCATTGTAATGTAACAGTTTAATCTTCTTCTTCTTCGATTCCGTTTGGTTGTCAGCTTTTTTGGATTTTTTTTTATATAAGCCTACCAAAGTGACTCTACTGTGCCTGATGGAAAGCATGAGTAGAATCTAGGAGTAGGGGCCAACATCCTCATTGTGAGTACCTATAAACAATGCAGCATACCATGGCGGCCTGGTCAGAAAATTCTGCATCATTCTCCCGGCCTCCTAAGGCCGTTTGAATGATGCAGAATTATTGGGCCTCTGGTCTCACACTCACCAACGAAATACGACAGCAAGAATACTGTCATTAATAGGATGGTCTTCTGTGTGACGGTAGTACTGCCCTGGTCGAGTCGGTCCCTTCGTGCTGGAATCAGCGTGGCTCTACTACCTACTGAATGGCTAAATCACTGCACCGATTGTAAAGAAGGATTTCAGCTACTTTTCAGCGCGAAAATATATACGCGTCGATCTGCGGGCAAATTTTTAAGCAAACAATATTTAAAAATTTAGCCTACCAAAGTGACTCTGCCCTGACTGATTGAAAGCATGAGCAGAATTCAAGAGTGGGGGAAACCACACATCTATGCTGCGAATGCAGACAATGCTTTCTGTACTCCTCTCTGTCATTGGCCAGGCGGAACAGTAGGTCAACGGAGGTGATGCCTCTTCACTCCCGGATATATCACAACCACAATTTCTTTCTTCGGCCAAGGCATCTTCCCTTCAAAGAGTTTATATGTCATATAAACTCTTTGAAATTTTTGAAAACATAAAAGTTTTTGATATTAAAGTGTAAATTTTATTTTCGTTCTAGAAACCTTTTTATCTTTCTTTAACGGCTCATGGCTAAATCACTTCACCGATTATAAAGAAGGATTTCAGCTTCTTTTCAGCGCGAAAATATATACGCGCGGATCTGCGGGCAAATTATTAAATAAATAATATTATGAAAATCGGCCAAGTGCGTGTCAGGCCCCGCACAGGAAAGGGTTCCTCAGTCACCCATAATGGTACGTGGATTAGAAATCGTATCCAATGAATAATTGTTATGTTTTCGTCTTAATGCGTTATTTCTGTATGACGTTTTCCAAGTGAGCGCATTTTACAAGTTAAGTAATAACTCCTGAACTAATAAGTCATCTAATTCGTTATAATTTTCCTTCAAAGTTCATTATATGGACCACCATCACGAATTTTTCCAGATTTTTTGAGCCAGCCGTTTAGCTTTTAGTGGAGAGGGGACGCCCTGTTTTTACAAAAAAGTGCCCTTTAAAGTGGAATTTCTCGCAGCACTTTGTCGACTTAATTACAACACATATTCATGCAAAGTTTCATATTTCTAGCACTTACCGTTTGGACAGTAAGTCGAGGACGGACGGACGGATGGACGGACATGACGAATCTATAAGGGTTCCGAGTGATAAACTTCGGAACCCTAAAAATTACGCGATTACTGATAGATCTAAAGATTTCCACTGTTTTCTTGTGATTTAATATTGACTTATGATATTTAATGTAAATAATAGTTATCCACAAAAATATACCAATTTATCTTTTCTTTATCTTATACTATTATTTATCTAGGATGAATATGTACTTATGCCTGAGGGCATGCTCTGTTTGGATAATTTTTAGGGAGCAAGTGACTTTCACAGTGAAGGGTCACTAGCATATTCGTTCTGTATCATTCGTACCTAAATAACAAAACACCTAAGAAAACAAATAAATAATGAATTTGTAAATTGTTCTATATACCTACATCCAGATTAATTACGTACATACTAAATACATAAATAATAATAGTAAATATTTCGGACATCTTACACACAACGTCATTTAGTCCCAAACTAAGCAGAGCTTGTATTATGGATACTAAACAACTGATATAATTACATAAACATACTTTTTCTTTTGTAAATACATAGCCGCATACGCCAACCACTTGACCAAAAAGGCATTTTCATGGTCATAACACTGTCCAGGGAGGGAATCAAGTCTACAACCGTCTGTCTTATTAGTCAGGAATACTATCTACTAGATCAACAAACCATTCATACTTTTAAAATGTAACCAAAATCAGTTTGTAGGTAATACATCTCGTTTGAGATAAGTTAGAGAATGGAAACGTATGACAAAGTAACGTAAAGTTCGAATGTGATTGAACAACAAACCCCAACAGGAGTACATTGGTTTCGTAATGTTCCACGTATTCGAAGAATAGAGAAAGGAGCTTTGTTCGTTTCTCTCGTGGAGTCAGTTTCAAGGTAAACATTTAAAGTTTCCACCACTCGATTTAAGCTGCGGTGTCAAAGAGATGAGAATTGTCAATCAATAACAAATTACATACAATACAACAGGAAATGTACTGAGTTTGTCACTTCCAATTATCGCACATAAGGGAGAAACCTTTTAAATTGAGGTCAGAGATGAGAATTAAAATCTTTTGAAATTGTCAAGTGAGGTTCTTGGTTCTTAAGAAATATGTGTCACATGATTCGCAAATGAATGAGTACTCTCTATAGAATCAGTTTTCGGATACTTGAAGCGTGTTCAAAAGATTAAAAAGGTTAATGGTCCTTAATGACCATGAAAGAGCATTTCAGACTCAAATGTTCTGAATTTAAAAGTGTAATATTGACTTCAAAGTTAAGATGTAAATTATTTAACTTCTGTTTGACCATAATCTACTTTCATTTTATTACAAAATAAGGTACAAAGCTACAATTCAAATTACGAGTATGAATATAAAACCATCCTAGTGAGTTTTTCACTGATTTGAATTTAATCAAACGTACGTGGGGGAATAGGCCAGGTGGAGTGACGACTTGCGTAGGATGGCTGGCAGGAGGTCAAAATCGATCAGAGTGGTGTGCAGCGGGAGAGGCCTATATCCAGCAGTGGACTGCGATAAGCTGATGATGAAGATTATGACGTGGAGGTATGGGAATAGTGTTCTTCCATCACAAAGGGAGGATCCTCCGACATGGCGAGGTGATCATGCCTGCGAGATTATATCTATCGCGATTCAGGATTAGTAGTTACTCCGTATAGTTCATTCCGTGTTTCTTCGTGGCTCAGTGTTCTTTTAATAGGTGACCGCTTGCGCTTTATGTGAAAATCGCCACACGTAAAAATGTGGAAAATGGTCATTTCATCAAAAATCAGATAATTATATATCTGTATAGAATGTATGTAAGTGTATATAGAATGTATAAAATAAACTATAGATACTACACGGTAAAGAGTTTAAGAAAGTATTGATCTACTAGCATTAGATCTATGTAAACAAACTCTCAATAATATGAATGTTATAATAAACTACATCTTTTTCCAGGGTTTGGTAACATACAAAATTAAATTATGAACAAAGAGTACTTACTCTAAATAGTGTCAAAGTCTACTTAATATTTTATACGACCCATAAGTTCGCCTTTAATGCTGACCCCGACGACTAAACAAACACGAAGATACAAGTGCGCTATAAATCTTACTAGACCACCATATGATATATAGATGACCCTTACGGTCATCACGTCTGCACTCACAGTGAGGTTGATGGAGGATGGTCTCTACCGGGCAGGCGCCGGGAGGAGTTCAGAAGGAAATCCCCTCCCTGGACTCCTCCCAATACACAGGCGCAGAGAGGGTCACACCGTGTGGTTTTAGTCGGTTCGAGTCCGACACACCACCCCGCCTTAACCGCCGACGGGGTGACGGTCCGCAGGGATTTCCATACGTAAAAAAAAAAAATAGGATGGTCTCTACTCTTGAATTCTACTTATACTTCCCATAGGGTAGAGAATACAACTTTTTACTAAATAACTATTCGTCATTAAACACGATACAGGCAGTCATTAGTTCAAATACAGTTATGAAACTAAGTTATGAAAATTTCATCCTGAGCTGTCAGAATGAATATTTTCTATTAATCTTCCTATGTTAAGAAACCCCAATTTGGGATATAAGAGCGATTTCCTTTATCATTGATCGAAGGAATTGAGGCACACCTCAAAGCAATGTTATAGCAAATTCCAAGAAATCAATATCCAAAAGACGATTAATAAAAACCAATTAAATGAAGCGCGGCTCGATTTCCTTCATTGAATCCCTTTGGTACATCCGAAAATGAATCAGAAGATAGAACACCTTGACAGAATATTGTAGGGCGTCCGTGGGTCCCTTTGGGTAAGGTAATCATCCGTAATAGTTTTTACACGTGAATAAAATATGTTTGAGTAATCGCTATTCACTGTTTCCTATTTTGTTCCTTATGTGAAACGTATCAATAAATATCATACCTACTTAGAGTGCTAAAGGTATTGCTAATGTAAACTGTAATATCTTGAAGAAAAGCACAGGAAAACTATTCAGCGATTTATGTTTATAATTATTTATTAATGTTAATAAATATTTGCGACATTTAACCCACAGTGCCACCTTGTTGCAAACTAAGCATATTATCTCAGCCAGCTAGTGCATCTAAGCCAGATTGGGAAGCTCGTGTAACTGCCGCCCCCCTCTCCTTTTTCTGGTTGTGGGGGAAAGGAGTTGAAAGGATGGCAACGGTGTTTAACTGTAGAGTTGAAACTTAAGCATTAAAGGTGAGATCACGTGACACAACTGCTCATTTTCTCCCCCTATTATAAACATTATCGCTGAATATACATAAAAAAAGAAAAAGATTCCGCCGAACTGAGAACCTCCTCCTTTTTTGAAGTCGGTTAAAAAAGGAAGTTTAAATAAACTAAATTTAAGATAAACTTCTTTTATATAGTGATCATTTACAAAGTATCTAACACAATTAATCTTCTAAAAATTTCAGGAAAAATAACAAACAAAATTGTTCCCGAAAAACAAGGGGCCTTAATCTGCGTGATCTTAGTAATTCAATTAATGTATTTAATTACAAGCACCCGTGATTGACGATAATTAACGCCGGGACATATACGTCGTTTGATGGGAAGGACGATTTATTTCTGAATTCTCATTCGATTTTGGACTTAATTGGATTTGGAAAGTCATTATCTCGCTATTACATGGTGGTATTTTTAGGTCTAGATACAATTAAACGAACAGTCGAAAAACTAAATTAATATCTTAGGAATATCTATAATTTCTTTCCTATAGGAAAATATTTGTTCCGAGTAATTCATAACAAATTTTTAGAGAAAGATAAGTTGTATTTGATTGTTTATTTACAATACAAATATAAGTACTAGTTCACGACTCCTAACCCTTATAGATTCGTCATGTCCGTCCGACCGTCCATCCTCGACTTATCATTCAAAACAGTTAGTGCTAGGAAGATGAAACTTAAAAAAACAACATTGGGGTACCTCCCTACTCCCCACACAATGGTGGGATATCGTTAGGTAGGTCTCTTAAAAACATGGAGTGGTTGCTAAGGTGTTTTTAATTAAGGTATTCGTTTGCGAGTTATTTAACTTTAAAGGAATTTATTTTGGAAAAATAGGGCGTCCCCCCCCCCTCTAAAAGCTAAATGGTGGCTCCAAAAATCTGAAAAAGTATAATGGCTCACGTAACTTTGTTAGTTCAGGAGTTACAGGGGCCTAACTTGTAAAATACGCTTACGTTTTTAATTCCATTTGGCCTTGTAAATGACTACGGAATTCTGACCCCATTCTTTGCGTGGTCTGACACGCACTTGCCCGGTTTTTTTTGTGAATAAGCTTGTTAATTTAAAAAGAGACCTCAAATTATAATTTTTTTATTAATTCAACTAACAATATTATCTACTGGCGTTGACTGCATGCATGTCCGCGGTAAAGTGTAACCTATATCTATTCTTAAGAATGAGTAATCAGTACCTTCATCCCAATGTTTAAACCTAACGCATACAATGTTATAAAATTTATGTAAATAAATGGTTTGCAAATTTAACCAATAATATCCGCTTGACACTGCCTCATATATTAAGGGGCTGAAAACCAAAATAGAGGTAAATAAAGATCGTTTTGTATAAAAACCTATCGCTCATATCATTACCAAAATCAATGTCTTTATAATTGAACATATTCCTCACATAGTGGTTATTTCCAAAACACGATTTGAAAAACTTCACTCGATAAAAAAAAAATCAAAGTAGCCTCTGAAAATAGTTAAATTTTGACTATACACAGTTGTGCTTTAAGTAATGTAAATGAAATTGAGTAAAATTGTGTATCATATGTAACTGAAGGAAATGGTTAACTTTAATTTTTTTTTAAATTGCAACATTTACAAAAAATAACGAATTTTGTGGTTTGGCACTTACGCCCTTCTATTTCAATCGCTTTTTCTCTGTCACTCCTATGGAGAACGACAGTGAGCGCTGAGGCGCGCTGCTAAACGGACCTATGTCGCTCGACTCGCGCGCTATATTTAGCTGATAAATCTAAAAAACTTTATTAAAAAACAAAACAAAATCATATTATGATGGAGGCTATAAGGTAAGAATAATTTATTTTATTAATAAACTTATAATTTGATTGACATGTAAGATTATTTCACTAGATATCCTTACAAAGACGTAATGTAGTTTCATAACCCTAAAAACTGTCAACTGTGTAGTGGAACAAGCTTAAGCTAGAGACACATTATCGGAAGCGGCTAATGGACGCGGCTGATAGCCGTGATCTAGAGTATGAACATACACTCAGCTGTGCAAACTATCGGACGTAAGTCGTGGACAGAAATCTGGCACAAGACCGACTGACGAGACTGTGCACACTTATTTCCACTAAAATCAATTTATTATCATAAATATGTATATTACTGAGTCAATATTTTAATACATTGAATGAAAATATATTACCAAGGCACTCTATTAGTGTTTTAATAAAATAATGTACAATTTACAGTCGCGGCTGTTAGCCGCGTCCGTCAGCCGCGTCCGATAATGTGTTTCCAGCTTTAGTCTTGAAGAACGTAACATACATAGACTTACAAAAGTCGTAGACTCTGCCATTTTAGTTACACAATGTATTATATGATGGCCTTATTTTATGCATAGTCATTTTTGATAGTGTATCTAACCGCATAATATTATCATCATAATAATTAAGAAATAAAGATATTAAATTAAATAAGTACTATTATTTATTTTTACCTCCTGTCAATTTGTCCATCCAAAGGTTGCCTGGCAGAGATTGCATTTAGCAATAAGGCCACCCATTGTACATACATAACCACATGTAATTTTCAACTGCGACATTGTAATTGGTGTACAATAAAGTATATTCTATTCTATTCTATTCTATTCTATTCTTATTTAATCACAGGTTGCAAAATGTGGAATTCTCACAAAACGTTCAATGTTCTGCAGTTCCAAGGTAAGAACAGTGTAAAATACTGCACGTCCTGAAATGTCACTCAAATCTAACTAACAATTCATGGACTATTTATTTACAGTAAAAGAAGACTATTGGAAAATAGCTCTGAAGGAGATGGACCGCAGAATGTAGTTTTGCATCATACACAAATCACATACTCGCTGAGCTCTGACGGTATCGTCGCGTTCAGAATAGTTTCATATTATATACTATGACTGTATTGTTTGGCAATAATATTGTTAGAATGTATGTTGGTAAAAAGACAGTGTATATTGTTTTGTAAACTTGGATTAATATTAAATAAAAAAATACTATATAAATAAAAAATAAATAAATAATTAAATTGCATAAGTTGATAAAAAATGCTATGCAATAGCTTTACCGCGGCAGTCTCCGAGTGCCACATGACTTTTTTTATCATACCATTACGATAGCATTTTTATTTTGCCCTATCTAAAATATTCTAAGGCCCTGTGTTAAAAGCAAAGTGCAAATTCAAAGACGAATATTAGTTCTCGGAGACTGTGGTAGTACCGATAACGAACCGCGTCTCAAACGCGGCGCTGCTTTATCGAACAAAAAGGGGTGTATCCATTGCTCAAGGTCATTGGCTGCACTCAGCGTCTTAATACGGTATTACTTATTAATTATTTATTGAAAATTCAGTATATCAGAGATTAAATTATGTAGGTACACAATGTCCAGTAGACATAAAATGAAATTTAATTAAATAACCTTTACAAAATTTATTAAATCGGGTATAGTGCTTAATTTGAAAAGAGAAAACAAACAGAGTTGATTTTATTGGACTAGATTTATAATTCATTTTAATAAAAAAAATTGTTTGTCGAACACATCGGTAATAACTCACGAAAGGTATTATTTTTTAATTAAAAACACTGAAGCCTGTAATGTAGTAATACTACCTTACTTTACCTTAGTATAAAAATGCTCTGGTTTCCATTTCCAGGAAAGAAAATATATTATATTTCTTTTAGAAAGTCCTCTTAATAGCATTATCTCAGATAGTATACCTATATGTATAAATATACATTAAAATAAACACCTTCGTTTCTAGTCTACACAAATGTGTATATATCATCATCAACAGCCTTGAACACTCCACTGCTGGACATAGGCCTCTCCTTAGAAAGGAGGTTTTGGCCTACTATACCACGCTGGCCAGACGGGTTGGTATAGTCGTTTTTGTTAGTGAGTGGCCGCGGATGGGCGGGACGGGTTTCCCGTCCGTCCGCAGTGGAGGCCAACCGCGAGGGGGCGACGTCCGCGTGTGACCGGACGTTGCCTAATTAGAGAGTAAAGTTTGAGATGGTGCCCGCAACAGTGCGGGCAGGCGCCGGTTGGAGTCCAGAAGGAAATCCCCTCCCTGGACTCCTTCCAATACAAAGGCGCAGAGAGGGTCACACCGTGTGGTTTTAGTCGGTTCGAGTCCGACACACCACCCCGCCGTAACCCCCGACGGGGTGACGGTCCGCGGGGATTTCCACACGTTAAAAAAAAAAAAAAAAAAAAAAAAAAAAGTCGTTTTTGTTAGTAGTTGAGTTTTAGTTTTTACTTTCTAAAAAGGGAAATCTGTAATTAGGAATTTAAAACCTGTATAGTTGGTGGCTTTACAAATATAAACAGGCGATTCAAGCCATTTTTTTTTTTGGATCACACAAAGAGTGCTCTTAAGTGGGATTTGAACCGACAAAATTGAACTTAACGCGGCAGAAAACGGTGTGAACCACTAGTGTAGCTGTGCAGAGGAATAAAAAAAGTTTCAATTTGTTACTATCGACCGCACTACACCAAAATACAGTAAGAAGCGGTGGGACGAACGCTTAAATAACTACACCATCACTACCGTCGTCTCTTCACTGTTAAAAACGCCCATCGAATTGAGGACCTGCTCCTTTGAAGTTGGTTAAAAAAGAGCAAGTATTACCTTCATTAGGAACAGGTGCCTATTGATTGAGTAGCCATTTTATATTATTATTTTATAATAATATATTATAAGATTATTCGGAGTAAGTGTTGAACTGGTTTACCCGAATATCAGTTTTAGCACGCATGAACTGGCATTAAACCTCCTCCCTGAGGGCGAACTTACCAACATTACCTACTTCCAATTAAAAATTTCAACAAAACCATTTCACATGCAAGCCCCCTTGTTTTAACCAGTTTCAACACACGCTTAGTTTAAATTTTCTAAAGTGGAAAAACCCCGAACCCGCCCAAACCTGAAGTAAAACAAAGCCCGACCGAAATACTTTTTTTATGAATAAACTTAATTTGGCAATTAAATTTTATAAACCTAATTACAATACTTTTTGACCAATAATGTTTATATGGCTTTGAAAACTTTTCCCTGTAATTTTGTTAAAGGCAAATTATTTTAAAATGTTTTCGAATTGAAAAAAAGTACTTTTTTAGGTATTTTATCGCCTTTTATCTCACGTTTGCCATGGAGTGATCTGAAGAGCTCTTCCAACTGATCTCAAATTCTCCATTCCTTACCAGGATAACACGTGCTGGCTTTGGAAGCCAGAATTACGCTTTAGAGTGGCAGAATTACAAACGGTTCGGCTTTTACTTAATGTGCCGAGCAGTCAAAAACTGAAACTCACTACCAGTTTCCCTCCCACTATGATCCCAGGTCCGGCCGCCATAGTGAGGGTCGTCATACTGAATTGTTTACATTCGCAGTGAGTTTGGTTGCGCCCCTAGGATTCTACAAATGCTTTCGATCAGGCAGTCTAAAGTCACTTTGGCAGGCTTTATATAAAAAAAATTACAATTTCTATGTTGAAAAAGATAAAACATACAGAGTGACACTACCCCCCTTTATTCCTTAGGTGTAGTCGTTACCTAAGGAATAAATGCGCCAACGAAACCCCCTCGCAGCTGGCCACTAATGCGGATGGAGGGGAAAACCCGTCCCGTCCACCCGCAGCCACACTCAAGGCGGCATAAGACGCAGATGTGCGCGCCGGATGTGGTCGTCCTCCCGGGCCTTCTCCGCCGCCACCTTCTGCGAGATGACGTCTTCGCAGAAGGTCGCGACCGCGGTAAAACAACTTTCGCTACCGGCGATGGAGCGTATGACGGCCATTAGCGAGAGACCTTCTGCGAAGACTGCAGTGAGGATCCGGCGCTGCGTCGCCCATGTGGGGCAGACCGCCAACGTGTGATGAGCCGATTCCTCACTGCAGTCGCAGTGGTGACAGGCGGGACTTAATCCTCTCCTAGCCACCGAGTCCAAGAACTTCCCGAAGCAATCGTGCCCGGAAAGAACCTGCGTCAGTCGAAAAGAAAGGGTCCCATGCTGCCGCCCTGCCCACTCGAGGATGACCCGCTTGAGCACCTCTACTCCTCCTTCGGGCTTGTTTCAAGGTTTCCTTTAATCCTATGTCCAGCAATGGACTGTTAAAAATACTGTCGTTGACATGTTACATGCTATTAAAGTGACATCAATCACTTAGACGAAGATAATTGGATATATTTAATTAGTCTAATAGCTTGATCGTGTATGAATAATTGATCGAGACATTTAGGTCAATGACTTCACATTGGAAATTCAGTTTTTAAATAATTTAGCTACCTATATAATCTATTATAGATAATAGTAGTAAGTAAATAGCATTAGTACCGTAGTAGTAATGATACAATGTAGAAATGTATACAACTATATTGGTTCCCTTAAAACATCTAAGGTATTTGTTTAGTAGGTAATTTTGCCTCTTCCAGGAGGATTCCAAAAGAAACTTAGTTAATTTATATTTTATTTAATTCAATTATGAACTAATTTTACAGACTATTAACTACAACTAAATATGTATTTCGTCTCGAAATGTGAGACAGTGTTAATCTGAATATAAAAATAGTTCAATACATATGTTGGAGGCACAATGTCGTCATCATGTTGCACGTTTAGATAGGCCGCACTTAAGGACCTCAAATTCCATGTGAAACATTCAGGGCCACACTTCATCATATTTCGCATCTTCGAGTGCCGTGTGAAAAGATTAGGGATACGTAGCAAGGAATTAGTTTGAACACATAATATTTTGTTTATGTTTTGTATTATTTTTGATATCATTATCTTCAACAACAACTGTAAGTAGATATCTCATAAGCATAGGTCTATACTGAAACTCTAATGTACTACGCTAACCAAAGTAGTGTAGAGAATGTACACGAAGTCTCACTTATCCTTGGAGTGCTGATGTCCAGCACAATTTGATCTATTATTCAGTACTTACGATACCCATGAATTGAATAGGGGTGAAGACTGTTCGTATTCTTTATCACCACACGAAATATAATACACATACCGAAGAGAGGTAATAGATAAATGGCTATTTGAAACATTCTTGAATATAACTGAAGAGAATAAAGTGTTTTCACATACATAAAAACACATTTAAAATTAAAATAGAAATCTGCGGGATTGCTACCTGTACCTTTTTGTTTGTGAGTATCCTGTTTTAACGTTACTGACCATGAAAGTCTAAAACAATACATTTAAAATTGTAACAAAAAACTTTGCTTTCGAATGATACCCAGTTATTATAAAAAAAAAGAAAGTATTCTGTCATTCAGGTAACAACTTTAAGAAATCTTCAATTCATGATATCACTTTATTGTCTTAAAATACTTAAAGAAGAAAATTTGGATAAACCCAAGAACCTTGGCTTAGAGAGCGTTTACAACAAAACTACGCAGACGAGTATTTAGTGCAAAGCTATTTTAAGGCGTACCGAAAGGGTAAAACGGGATATTATTACTGAGAATCTTCTGTCTGTCCGTCTGTTTGTCTGTCACCAGGCTGTATTAAAGAATATAGGGTTAAAAATTAACTAGTCAAACTAACTTTTAATATTTAATAATATATCATCGTATTCGCAATAAAACAGCGCTTATTTTGATATACAATTTATTAATTAAACAGATGGGTGAAAATAACTTGTATCGATAAACCTGTTAATACGTGCCAAGTGCCAACCCAGTAGCTATTCCAGGAAACAAATACAAAACTCAAGGTTTGTATGTTCTATAGGCGTCATATTTTTGGCGCTAAACTATTAAGTGCACTGTTAAATGAAAAGTCATTTTCAATTTTTAAATAATAGA
Organism: Phragmatobia fuliginosa; assembly: GCA_932526445.1. NCBI lineage: Eukaryota > Metazoa > Arthropoda > Insecta > Lepidoptera > Erebidae > Phragmatobia > Phragmatobia fuliginosa. Next base: position 17,977,160 of record OW052072.1, on the reverse strand, counting down.
TCTTCCAGAATTTTTTTAGTCAACCCACTTGCGATATATTATTTAATATGTTAAATTTGATTTAAAAATACTTTTTATCCAATAAGCAGAGGTCGTTTCAATCCGGATCTTGGACCACAAAGGGCTTCAAAACAACAAACGTGATTGATTTTCTCGTTTTGCTCGATATTAATAACGGCAACAGGTTTTTTGTAAGCCTACCAAAGTTAATCTACTCTACCTGATGGAAAGCATGAGTAGAATCCAAGAGTAGAGGCCAACATGCTTATTGTGAGTGCATATAATGCTGCATCGTAAACTGAATCGTTTTGGCGACTAAGAGACATGTTTCTGCATCTGCACTCACCATTAAATAGTCCATAATTAACCGACTTATATTATACTATACATATATAGTCTGTTCTCAAAACCCTTGTGTGGTTAGAACCTATTCCACTTCAATATAATTACATTGTACCCATCATGTCCTTTGAAGTGGTACTCGGAGGTTCCCATGCGATAAAGGGCCTAATGGATAATATTTATATTGATGCCACAATTTATTTAAAAACCTTTTGACTTTGTACGTAGAATACACAAAAGTGTTAATTTTTTTGATAGAAACGTTTTAAAAAATACATTAATTCTAACATTCACAGGATCAGACATGATTCAGATCCAATATGAAAGCATTTAGTGCCCTGTGTAGTACCAGAATAGTATCTTAGAATATTGCTGCAGCCTGAGGAACTTTAATGCTTGTATTCTGTATAAATATAATTTGTAAGTCTTTATAAATCACAATTATGGGAATTGTCTCAATTTCTAAATCCTAATTCTTTTATTTTTGGTTTTGAAACTATAAATGTACCAATATTTTCTGTTGTCTGTTGTTTGTTTTTTGTTTATTATAAGTTATGATATGCATACAAGTAATAGATATATTTGTCGAATAAAAATATTAAAATAAATTGACTAAAAGCTATATCAGTGGTTTCGGATAAACCTTCGGATAGTTATCTCCGATTTAACACTACTTGAAAAATAGTAGTTGGAGATAATTATTTTTATATTTTACATAAATATATATTCGTGAAACAAAAAACTGATTTGACAGATAATCGACAATAATCTTTCAGAGACTTATCAGCAATATGGTGGAAATGGCACCAAATGTTTTATCAATATCATGTAGTTAGGCCCTGACCTTCATTGGTCTTCCGAGACAATTTTAACCCCGCAAGCAATTTTGATCAGAAACCAGATAGGTACGTGGCACTGAATAGTGTCAGAAACCGCAGCGGCAAAGCTTCTAAATTGCCTCAATCTTACAACGGTTATAGGAAACCGATATGGTTAGATTGGCCGAACACCCTCATTGCCGTTATCCTTTACTGTTTTGTATCTATGATCTTTTTGTGAGTGTTATTACCTAATCGCTTGTTATATAAAAAGAAATCAGAAATCAAAAAGGATAGTTACATTTATACGGCTTAAAGATTCAGATAGTAATAACATATACTATCATCTATCTATCTAACATCTACTACAAAAACTTAATATTACGATCTTCAATAAACTTCCACGACTGACTAGGTACTCCCTTTTTACACCTAAGAGATCTAAAAGCAACTTGGGCCACTTTTCTCCTTTAAATAGACTCCAATCGGAGTATAATGCTATCAGTAAAAATAAGAACATTGACATATTTAATTTAACTTTACCTTCTTTTAAAAAAAAACTGTCATCATTAAGTTAAGACATGCACTTGGTTTTATATTGTTTTAAACTTTCATGGTCAGTAACATTAAAACAGAAATGTGCGGGATTGCTACCATGTACCTTTTTGTTGGTGAGTATCCGATATTTCGGCACTGTTGCAAGCGCCATGATCACGGAGTAACTGAAGATCTTGCGGGTGGGATGTTATTGGCAGACATATCGGTCTACCCTCTTTCGCAGTCTTTTTCTACGATCGTCCCCGGTACCACTGGTCACTAACTCACTACTCACTCGTAACTGTTCTCGACACACAACACTAACAGTATCCGATCGCGAAACTATAGTTTGTTGATTACGCCGGTTTTTGCACATTCGAATCACAGGATTCCAGACATTTGACAATTGAAACCCATCCTCACGATTGAAATTCTTGTATTTAGTAATTTCAATCGCTTCCCTGACCAATCTAGGTATGTAGTGGCGTTCTGTCGTAATTATCTGTGGGTTATGGAACTCAATCCAGTGATTTGGGCCCGAGTCAATCAAATGCTTCGCGATTGCCGATTTCTGTTCGTCATTGTTTTTGACCGCTTTTATGTGTTCGTTCATGCGGCATGCGATGGTCCGTTTAGTTTGGCCGATATATGAACTCCCACAGCTGCAGTCAATCTTGTACCCTTTGAGGAGGTGATTGGGTCTGTTGAAGAGTGTATTAGACGTAATAAAATACCTTCAGTCGATGCGGATACTTTAAGGCAAGACGTTGCCGTGATATTGCGCCATGCATCACCACCGAGACCGAACGTTACTTCTTCCGAATTAGCCGCACTAAAGGAGCTCCGAAAGGATGAAAACATAATAGTGCTTAAAGCTGATAAAGGTAATGCGACTGTTATTATGGACATCAGTGAGTATGATAGCAAGATCCAATGTCTGCTTAGTGATGTAAACACTTATAAGAAGGTGAATTACAACCCGACGGCGAGAACAGACAGAAGCACTCGCTCACTTATAAAACAATGCGCAGACGCCCTTGATGAAGATACGTCCAAGTATTTATTGCGCCCCAGAAATGCTCAACCCCCGAAGCTGTATGGTTTGCCGAAAATACACAAGCGGAATGTGCCCTTAAGACCAATTGTTAGTCAGATAGACTCACCTACATACGATCTAGCGAAACACGTGGCGAGGGTATTGCAGCCACTAGTGGGCGGGACGTCGTCCTTTTTCAAGGACTCTCGTCACTTCATATCAATCTTGCACCAACAAAAGGTTGACGTAAATGAGTTGATGGTCAGTTTTGACGTAGAATCACTCTTTACAAATGTACCAGTTGCAGATTGCCTGGAAGTGGTTAAAGTGAAGTTACAAGCTAATAACATCCCGATGGAATATGTCACACTGCTGCATCATTGTTTATCAACTAACTTCTTTATATACCGGGGCCAATACTATCTTCAAATAGATGGAGTAGCTATGGGCAGTCCCGTAGCTCCAGTGATTGCAAACATTTGGATGGAGTTTTTTGAAGAAAGGGCACTCGCCACTGCACCCACTGAGATTAAATTGTGGAAAAGGTATGTTGATGACGTATTCTGTGTGTTGAGGGGAAACAGGCATGATGTGGAGTCCCATCTGACAAATTTAAATAACATCCATCCGAAGATTAACTTCACGTACGAGATAGAGGACGACAGAAGCCTGGCGTTTTTGGACGTGAAAATTGGTGTGCGGAGCGACGGTTCACTGAGCCACTCTGTCTTCCGAAAGTCAACTCATACTGACCGCTATCTCAATGCAAGCTCTCACCATCACCCTAGACACATCGACTCCGTGGTTACTTCATTGACAAATCGTGCATATGATTTGTGTGACGACCAACACCTAGACCATGAGCTCGAGCATGTTCGGTGCGTCCTACGGAACAACGGATATAGGGTGAAGTGTCCACCTAGACACAAAGTCAGTCACCAGAGAAGGGACAGGGTAGACAGACAACCAGCATTTTTGCCATATATAAAAGGAGTGACAGACAAGATCTCAAACGTACTTAATAAGTTTTCACTCAATACTGTCTTCACTCCATTCAGACAAGTGGCACAATGTCTCCGATCCCCTAAAGACAGTTTCCCTTTGGAGAAGCCTGGTGTCTACAAGATTGACTGCAGCTGTGGGAGTTCATATATCGGCCAAACTAAACGGACCATCGCATGCCGCATGAACGAACACATAAAAGCGGTCAAAAACAATGACGAACAGAAATCGGCAATCGCGAAGCATTTGATTGACTCGGGCCCAAATCACTGGATTGAGTTCCATAACCCACAGATAATTACGACAGAACGCCACTACATACCTAGATTGGTCAGGGAAGCGATTGAAATTACTAAATACAAGAATTTCAATCGTGAGGATGGGTTTCAATTGTCAAATGTCTGGAATCCTGTGATTCGAATGTGCAAAAACCGGCGTAATCAACAAACTATAGTTTCGCGATCGGATACTGTTAGTGTTGTGTGTCGAGAACAGTTACGAGTGAGTAGTGAGTTAGTGACCAGTGGTACCGGGGACGATCGTAGAAAAAGACTGCGAAAGAGGGTAGACCGATATGTCTGCCAATAACATCCCACCCGCAAGATCTTCAGTTACTCCGTGATCATGGCGCTTGCAACAGTGCCGAAATATCGGATACTCACCAACAAAAAGGTACATGGTAGCAATCCCGCACATTTCTGTTTTAATGCACTTGGTTTTTTTTATTGTATAACTTTAAATTATTTTTGTAAGAAACTACAACTGATACTGTTTTTTGATCAATATTTAATTTTTAAGAGGAAGCATTATGCTCCCAACTATCTGTTATTTCAGATAATATATTTGTTTGTGCTTTTCGTGGCAACCTATAAATAAGGCGGCACCAATGCATGTTTACTTTAAATTGTGTGTATTTTAGATTTTATGGTGTATGTTCTTGTTGGTTGTCCAAATAAATAAATAAATATACTGCCATGTTGGTCTAGTGGTTAGCGTATGCGGCTGATGATCAAGAGGTCATTGGTTCGATTTCCGGTTCCGATTGTGTGATCTACAAATATTTGTGTCTGAGTCTGGGTGTTTTCTACGTATAATATGTATTTGTTTACAAAAAAAAGTATGTTCATGTATTTATATTCTTTAGTACTCATAATACAAGCTCTGCTTAGTTTGGGACTAGATGACTTTGTGTGTAAGCTGTCCCAATATTTACATTTTGTCCTGTCCAAATTTTGAAGATAAGATAAACATGTAACAAAAAATACTTGCAGGCCTCCACTCTGGATTTTGGGCAGCGTCTCTTTGGCAGGCAATTTATAAAAAAAAACACACTGTCTCATTATTAGCTCCTGTGATAGGCTTTCAAAGTTTACTTAATTCACTATTAATCATAGATAACACTACCAGAAATGAATACTTCACAATCCACTTACTGATTATATTTTTGTTAATAAGTGTTATACATTGGAACTCCACACATATGCATACACATCTTAGTACATTATTCAATCTAACTCGGATAGTATGTAAGCCTTTTTAAACTTAAAAGATATGCAGAGAAGAATAATTCTCGCGGGGGCTCGTTAAGATGAGCGTGTCTTTCGGCGCGTGAAACGTCGATTGCGGCTTTTTAACGCGGCCTCGCAGTTCGCTAAAATGATTATGTGTTTTAGAAATGTTTGTGTTCTTTGACGTGGAGGTAAATGTGATGTATTGCTAATGGGGTAATGGTGCAGTAAAGTACTGTCATGGCGTTTATCTCTTATACGTATCTATCTGTGACTGTCCATCAAATCTTCTTGAAAAATATGTGGAAATTTAATTTTGTATCAAAATAGTTTTATGTTGAATGATATTAATAGCTACTAAGTACAAAATTCAAGTATTGCCACCATGGCCAGCCTGATAATTTTGACCTGGTGAAATAATACATAATCTCGTTACTGTCCGTATATATGTTTTTATTTTATTTTAATAAGACTAAACTGTACACCCACTAATGTAACTCAATTACACCAATTTATTCGAACCCAAAGTTCACGTAAAAGTATAGGTCCTAATACTATTTAGATTTTTCTTATTGTATTAAATAAAAAAAACTAAAAACCGTTTACAGGTTAGTTGTTCATTACGCTCAGACGTTTATATCACCGTTTTAAAGTAACTTCTTGCTTTGATTATTTTCACAATTTCCACTGTAATCAAAACAAAAGTTATAGAACGTCCCTAATTGCTCAGGACAAGGTTACAGTCTGTAATTTTATTTCTTTTGTAACAGCCCTTTGCTGTGAAGGAAATGAAGTGGATCAGCAAACAAGATTAAATGAAACGAAGACTTCTCTAACTTATTTAGTAACGAACTTAATATATATTCAAGTACTTTACTGTGAGAAGCACATATCGAAAGAGGAAATTAAAATTGTAACTGATGACGTAGGTGCTATAAAATATTAAATCCTTCCTTTTTTGAGGCGCGCATAGCTAAATTGCCCCAGGTGATTAGAAATAACCACCAAGGCTAAGCAACAACGGTGCGGTAAGTACCTGGACGGGTGTTTGTTTTTATATATAGTTTACCTACCGAAGTGACTCTACCCTGCCTGATGGAAAGCATGAGCAGAATCCAAGAGTGGGAGAAACCACACATTATTACTGCGAATGCAGACAGTAAAGTATGGCGGCCCACACTATGGCGGCTTTGTGAAATGCTTTTTCACGCCCCGCTTAAATGACCCGGGATCATATATATATATATATATATATATATATATTTTGGTCTTATGTCTCATGAACCAGAAATATTGTTCAAGTAATCAAGAATCTGATAAATTATACAGTTGATACCAGTCGGTTTATATTCTACATCACTGTCTTCTTTCTACATGCGGAAGCTTTTAATTGGCATATAGAGAAGCAATATTATATGTACATTATAACTTTGGCTGTAAGCTCTCCGAATAAAATAAATAAATAAAATGTCGCCAGTTATACAAATATATCATTTAGGTGAACTTTCATTTAATATTCTCAATACACATAATTAATGTGGCTACGTTCTTCATAATATTTAGTTTTCTATTATCAAAATGTTATCGTACGTACGTATCCAATAACTGTAGTCTCTCTAAAGTATAATACTGCACGGTATATGCAAAAGTATGCTATAAATTTATGTATAAAGCCTTGTACTCGCGCTGAATCCCAATTTACATACCTTACTTAATATGATTTATATTGGTCTTGCTATTCAGAGATGCAAATGTTAGATTGTATTATGAGCATTTCCATTTCCGCACGTTTTCTATTGTCATATTAATATTTGTGGTGATACGGGTCAATGATGATATACTTAAGGTTATTTGAAATTTAATGGGAATTTAAATCATAACTTGTTATTTTTTTAATGTGTTGCTTTATACGTGTTTTAATTCGAAAAAATATTTTTTTTAAGCCAGGTCGCCAGAATTATTTGAACTAGTGGTCGCCAATTAATTGAAATTCAATCATAATTAATTTGAATTCTAAGTGGCAACATTATCAAGGTTCTTTTGTCAAAGACTATAACTTCTATAATTACGGATTTTACCATGGCTACGCTACAATGTTAATTTGACAAAAGAGCATCTACTAATATTCTTCTTTTTGTAAATAAACACATAGAAAACATCCAAACTCCAAAACAAATATCTGTGTTACATACAAATATTTGGCCCGACCCGCAAAGCATAGCAGCCGAATACGTAGAACCTACTGCGCCACCAAGTTACTGACAGTACTGCTTAGAGGCTTTTCATATTAGTTTATCAAGTGATTTCAAGAAGTAGCATAAACTGATAATCATTTTCCGTTGTGTATGCTAAAGCAATAAGTTTATGTACAGAGTTCTTTAACGCTGATACCCGATTTGCATTCAACAAGCAACTCGAGTTGCGGGATTTTGTTTTTATTGTCTAGATAAGATACTGTCTCCTTAGTTAGAGTTGTTCTCGTTAAGGACAGGGCGTTAAATACCAAACTATCTTCGATGCTTACTTTAGTACTAGCATTTATAGCAACTAAACATGCTAATAATGAAACGAAATCTCCAACTGACGATACATTGAACTAATCTAAGTTATATAACTTACTTTAAACATCAATTACTCAAAAATAGTTTTAATGAAAATGATTTACTACTAATTTTTTTTTCACAAAGACAGGTAATTTTTTTTTTTATATTAGCTGCCAAAATGACCCTGCCCTACCTGATGGAAAGCACGAACAGAATCCAGAAGTGAAGGCCACCATCCTCACTGCCACAACGGACAGTGCAGCACGGTGACACACACTATGGCGGCCTAGTAAAATGCTTTTTCACGCCCCGCTTGAAGGACCCGGGGTCATAGAAGGGAGAAAACACATGCGCTGGTAGAGAGTTCCAGGTTTTAACTGCTCAGCACAGAAAGGAAGAGCCGAACCGTTTAGTTCGAGAAAGTATGTCAACCACTGTGAAGCGGTGGCTTCCGAGGCCAGCACGTGTTGTCCTGTATAGGAAAGGGGAAGGGGGGACCAGTTGGAACAACTCTAAATTACTAAGTAGTTCATCATCATCATCAACAGCCTTTAACAGTCCACTGCTGGACATAGGCCTCTCCTTTGAAAGGAGGTTTTGACCTACTATACCACGCTGGCCAGACGGGTTGGTAAAGGGTTGTTTCAAGTTTTCCTTCTCTTGGCAGTGATGTTAACTGCTTATTTTGTTCCTTTAGTCGCCTCTTACGACACCCATGGAATGAATAGGGGTAGTGACACTTTGTATTATTAATCTGTCACCACACCACACCACACCATAGTAAGAGAGACGTTATGCGTTCTTCAATGGACGAGAAAAAAGTGGACGATGCCACCGATTGCTGCTGCTTATATACTCGCATGTTCGGTTTTGTCATTCGCTGCTGCTGGATGTGTTGCCACCCAACAATATAGATACACAAAACACTCATGCATAATATTCGTATTTACATCATCATGATCAGCCCATTGTAGTCCATTGCTGGTATGCCTTAGAACCATACCACAGTCTAAAATCTAAACAAATACATAAACATTGCAAAATGATTGTTACATTGAAGTATGTAGGTTTCTAGGTGTGTAGGTCCATTCTATGAGAAATATTTAAATAATAGCTTTATACTAAATGCATAAGATATATACACTTTTAAATTTATGTCTGTCTGTCCGTATGTCTGTCTGTTTGTTCCGGATAATGCTTGTAACGTCTGAACCGATTTTGATGGTACTTTCAATTGCAGAAAGCTGCTGACGTAAGGAGTAGCTTAGGCTATTTGTTTTAGACTAACTTTGCTCTGCGACGCTACTTGCGATGTACAACAATAACCGCAGGTAACATCGAGGGACACAGCTGGTAGATATATATATATATGTGTGGGAATTGGTGATTGGGTAAGCGGTCTGCTATCAGTTCAATACGGCGTGCCGCAGGGCAGTGTGCTTGGTCCCAGCCTTTTCCTGGTTTACATTAATGACTTGTGTCAGCTAAAACTAAAACGGGGAAAAAAGTAATATCATTCGCAGTGGTGATACCTGGGAAGAAGTCTTTTATAACGCACAGAGTGGTTTTGATCAGGTTTGTCTATGGTTACATCAAAATGCATTAACACTCAATACAGACAAAACCAAATACCTAGCTTTTGCGGCCAAAACTAATCTCCTTCCACCAGTAACCCTAGGCATCACTGCGCACACTTGCATACGGATGACTGATTCAACATGTCAATGTCGGCTTCTAGATAGATCTACCACCATAAGGTATCTTGGCGTGTATATTGACCAGACACTAACTTTTAGGGCCCATATTGATGTACTTGTGAAAAGGATTCGGAAAATGATATATATTTTTAAAATTCTGAGGAATATTGCAGAAACAGAAACTATCAAAATGGTTTACGATACTCTGTGCCAATCAGTGGTTAGTTATTGTATTGGTTCCTGGGGCGGGGTTAGCAAGATACACCTACTAGAAGTTGAAAGAGCTCAGAGAGCTGTGTTCAAGGTGGCTGCCGGTTTGCCCTTTCGTTTCTCAACCACTGAGCTGTACAGGCGTTGGGATGTCCTTACGGTCAGATAAACCTTCATCTTGTCAGTGACTTTTCCAGTTTATGTAAAAGAAACACCTACATTTTACATATTTGTAATTTTTGTAGTGCTTACCATACGAAAAAATATTTGAATTCTGCTAATTAAACGTTTTTATTGGTATTTTATTTTACTTTGGTGTAAGTATTTCTAAAGCAGTTTAATTTTCGTTTATAATTAATAATTTTAATGTATTGTCCACTTACAGAATGATTGCGGTCGCTAGCAAAGTAGTTTTGAATTAACTGACAAATGATATTAAATCTAATATTTCGTTAAGAAACTATTTATTTAGAAAGCAGTGCTCTCCATCTTTTGTGACCATTCATTGATAATTACTTTTCAGAGTAATATAATTATTCTTTCCCTTAAAAAGTTTTAATGAAAAACTAGAAGTTCACATTTAATTGTTCATTTTAATTAATGTTTTTATGCTGCCGCTAAAAACAAATTCTAGAAATGGTCTAACATAATTTGATTTCAATTTTGTGGTTTTACAATTAAGATGACAAAGAAAACAATGTGTAAAGCTGAATTTTCTTTATTTTACACCAAGAAGTATACATACTCCCAAGACAATATAACCGCATATAAGGAACCCGAAGCTCAAAGACTATTGAAAATGTATTTATGATAAACAGAATTTTAAAAGAGTATCGGAAACAATCCTTTGTACATACATATATACATTTTAAAACAACATTGTAATTTTAAAAAGCTGTTCTTTCAAGAACAAAAGGGTAAGTATGCTTGCATTTTGAAAATCCCTACTTATATTATAAATGCGAAAGTAACTCTGTCTGTCTGTCTGTTACGCTTTCACGCCTAAACCACTGAACCGATTTTCATGAAATTTGGTGTGAAGATAGAACTGAACTTGGGAAAGGACATCGTATACTTTTTATCGAGAAGGGTTTGAAATAGGGGACGAAAGTTTGTGTCGAAGTTCCATATTATCAAACATAAAATCATGTAAGATTGTTTAATCTACCCATACCGTGTCGCGCGATATAAACGATTTCCATGCGGGCGAAGCCGCGGGCGGAAAGCTAGTATGATATAAAATTCTATACAAATGAAATATGTGATTAACTCAGTGGCCTCGACGATCATTATGGAAAATTATTCTGTATATTAAAGATTCTAACAGTGTTTATATTAAATTCTTATTTAGTAGTTTTTCAGAGTAGTAGAGCCAAGCTGATTTCAGCACGAATAGGCTGGCTCCACCGAGGCAGTACTAACCTCATACAGAAGACCATCCTAATAATGTAAGCATTCTTGCTGTCGTATTATTGAGGCCCAATCATTATGTATCATTAAGGCCTTGGGAGACCTGGAGAATTATCGGAATTATCTAACCAGGCCCCCATGGTATAGGTCACCATGCTACATTGTCTACCTTTACAATGAGCATGGTGGTCCCTACTCCTGGATTCTACTCATGCTTTCCATCAGGCAGAGTCACTTTGGTAGGCTTAAATATAAATCCCAATACGTTAATATTAAATAGATTTTATTTTAAGGAATATGGAAATTCAAATGCACTTTCGACTCTTTTAAACTTGATTGGGAGTTTAAAAGTCAAGCTCTTGTTAATATTGAGCTAACACTTCATAAAAGAACTAACATCTGTATGTTTACGCCAGAAAGTACTCCTGACGCTTAATATAATCAACAGCTTCCACTTCTACTTAAACTTGTTAAGACTTGTCACTAATAGACGAACAGGTTAGTCAACAGCATCTAAAACATCGTCATGAACAGGAAACGAATCTCATTTTCAGCTTTGTTGTAATGAAATTGCAACGACATTGGCCCATTTAATCTAGACATGACAGGGCGACAAGGCAGCGCTATATTTTTAAGTCTTTGTTGCGCATTTTCGCTTATTGCGAGATTGTTACATCGCTTCTTCTCTTTACATAATTATTTTCTTTTGTACATAATTATCTTATGTAAATTGTGTGAGGCTAAGCATCGTGCCATTCAAGGTTATTTAGGTTATTATCAAAGTAGTAGTAAATTGTTTTCAACTCCATGTAATATAAAGTTTATACTATTATGTTTCGGGTGAATTTCGATTGTATTGAATACTAGCTGAGCCCCGCGGTGTTACTCGCATATTTTCGGGATAAAAAGTAGCCTATATACCTAATTAGCCATTTATAAACTATCATTATAATCATATACATAATATACACACAATATTATGTATATGATTATGTATATAATCATATACACACTTGCATAGCAACCTGTGAAGATTTGACAGGTGATAAACAGTGATACATTTTGACATCTACGATTTATGTATTTTTAAAATCACCTAACTTTCACCCGTGTATCACGATTATTACAGTAAAAAGTAGCCTATGTGTTATTCTGATATATAAGCTATATTATTAAAAAAAACATCCAAATCCATTTAGTATGATTTGAGAGAGCAACAAACATCCTACTAATACTATAAACGCGAAAGTTTGTATGTAAACTTTCGCGTTTATAGTATTAGTAGGATTTTATGTTGTGGCGACTTCCACATACAGTGCATAACAAAGATATGCTATAGCTCTATCTACCGAAAAAATATCGTCCAAAATTGTTGGAACAGTATATTTTCTGTCAATAAATAATTATACTAACAAATATTACGTACATCTTACATACAAGGCCATCTAGTCCCAAACTAAGCAGAGCTTGTATTATGGGTGCTAGAAAACTGATATAAATATGTATTTATATTAAAAGTTTTTATTCATTATGCATTGTAAAATGGAAGATGAGGACGAGAGATTACGCTATAAAGCAGATAAAATGAAATTATGATATCATGAGGCTTATGTTTTCTTTTTTTATGTATGTTTAAGCCTATCAAAGTGACTCTACTCTGCCTGAAGGAAAGCATGAGTAGAATTCAGGGGTAGGGGTCACCATCCTCATTGTGAGAACAGACAATGCAGCATGGTGATTCACAGCTTGGAGGTCTAGTCAGTCATAAAATATGTATATATTTACAAAAAAGCAGTATGTTCATGTGGACATACTGCTTTTTTGTAAATATATACATATTTTATATAGAAAATACTCAAACACGAAACAAATATTTGTGGAACACACAAACATTTGTCAGGACCTGGGAATCGAACCCGAGACCTCTTGATCAGCACTCACATATGCTATATACCAGACAAACGAGGCAGTCATAAAGCATTTTAACTTAAAAACGCGATAAGTCACCCTTACATCTTATATATAAAATTCTCGTAGCACAGTGTAAGTTACCATACTATTCCGAAATGGCTGGACCGATTTGTATGAAATTTTGTATATGTATCGGGTAGGTCTGAGAATCGGGCAACATGTATTTTTATACCGCTAGGACGCAAGCGGAGCCGCGAGCATTACCTAATCATTTATAATATTCGAATTTGTGTCAAAAGTTGTTTTTAGAAATATATGTTATAAGTTATAACATAAACATAACTTTTATCTTTACAGTATTACAGCAATATACTTCCTACGAAGGGGGAATTCGTCTCATACTTTTGTAGACATTGTAAAAGTTTTGTACCAACAGGAAAATAGTGATAAATAAATGGAATAATTGGACAGTATTATGCAAGAGAACCTAATCGTAACAATTTTGTGTGTGTGTTTTAAGTTTAATTCAGAGTCGCGTAAATTTTGCATGTGTAAATTACCAGTAAAAGCAATTACAATTTTATAATATTATTGAAAATATTCAGATTACTACTTGGGTCTAGCAGTGCCTTTCATTTAATTTCATACCAGAAAATCGGTCATGTGCGTGTCTGGCCACGCATATAATAGGGTTCCGTAGTCATAATTTTTCCGTAGTCGTAATTCACAATGGCAAGTGGCTTTAAAATTGTGTCCAACAGGTAATTATTGTTATGTTTATTTATTATTTTGCTAATTTTGGAGGAAGATTTCCATGTAAAAATGACCTTTACAGTTGAATAGCTCACAAACGGATACCCGAATCAAAAAACATTAAAAAAAAACCTATCCAATGAGACCCCACACAATGAATTTGATGCGAGAAAAGAAAATCATCATCTTTTTACGTGTAGGGGAGGTACCCCAAATAAAATCTTTTGTCATGATTACATTTTAGCACTGTGTCGTCGTGATAAAAACACATATTTACGCGTTAGTTTCATCTTTCTAGCACTAACTATTTGGATGGTAAAAACATGATTAATCTGTAAGGGTTCCGAGTCGTGAACTACGGAACCCTTAAATGAGAATATATTTAGATATTTATAAAATGTTCATAGTTTTGACTCTATTTACAATTTATGTGTAAAGAGTTGGAATGTATTTCAATTTAGAAAATAGAAAGGTTATTTTCACATTTTAAAAATAGTGAAAAAATTTCAAAGAATATATGATAAGTAGTTTATAAAGTATTTGAATTCTACTTTAGTAAAAGCATTATATTATTAAAAAAATATGATATTATGAAATCAATTACTTGAGGATGTTGCATAAAGTCATCCAATTTTCTCTTACATTTTTATTAGCAACTGGCAGAGTGGGGTGCTCTTGACAAAACCAAACCCTTGGCCTAATTTTCCTTGTATCCTTCTGGAGTTGATTTATTTTAATGTAATTTACATCTTAATTTATTACTCTCGATTATCGTTAGGTTTTCTTCAGCTTTACTGGAATCAATCTAATTGTACGTGTTTTTTTTTCTTAGACTAATCTTAATGTCTACTGAATAGTCATTTAACAATCTCATGCAATATTCACGGAGCTTATTCTAGTCAGTATTAAAAAAAATAGTTTTAAAAAACTAAACAAACACGCTTTTAAACTAAAAAGTAGAAAATAATTTTAATTAAAAAAGCATGGGGCGACGTTATTGAAATATTTTTAGAAAGCACCCCACACTTTGTTACATTAAAATTATTTTCTTTGTTTTTTTTTCAAATTAGTGTATTGTCATCGGTCCTCCATAAATCCAGAAAGTTTGAACGAAACATAGCCGTTTAAAGTGGGTCAAAATTGCACCCAAAGGAGTCGGTTACAGACATACAGGTGAAGCTAATAAAAAGCGTGTAAAAATGCAATCCTTTGACTTAAATAGTACTAAAATATCACCACACAGTACGCTACATAAAAGTCTAAGCTAAAATATTAAGCTTTATCTACACTACATCAAATAAATTACTATTGACACATATACTCAGATCGTCGTAGCCGTGAGGGCGCCTGTGACATAATAAAACGTACAATGCAAACAGCATTGGATTAATGTGTCTGGCGTGTGGACAGCGACAAGGATGTTTCATAATCTAGGAAATTGGGATGCGGTATATTTATGTTGAATATACTTGCCTCTACAAATGTTCTTAGTTATTTGGCTACGACGTAGTATAGGCTACGCCGTAGCTTGATATCTACGAATATCTTTTCTTATTCGATTTTGGTAGAATACACAATTCTATTGGCTCCGTATTTATATGAATTGTATTTGATACTGTATAATTGCCAGGGAGGGAACAGAGAGTGCAACTGCATTGTGCACTAAGATATCTCGTGCGTAGTTGGCTGGTCTCCGTTGAGAGAGAATGACTGCAGCAGCCAAAAATCGTCTTAGAGATTAGTATTTATAAGAACGCAAGAAATTTAAGTAGGTATAATTTGTGCCAAAACAAACACAGAGATATGTATCTACTACGAATAATTTTTTTCACTTAATGTAGTAGATTTTTTTGCTTTAGTTGTTGTAATTGAGAGTTTAATAACTAAAAGAGTAGATTCTTGAATCTAATCTTAATGTTTATACCTTCTACAGACAAACAACTATTTAAAAAATTATAAATTTTATATCTTTTTCTTAAGAAAATATATCTTTTGCTAATTAAAATGTACCACATCCATGAAAAACTTCTTCAGAATCTTATACCAAAAGTAATGTACGGAAAAGATCGCTCGATTTGTATGGCAAGCCATACGGAGGGCAGTTGTAATGAGTTTGTGTGACCAATTGTGTTCTCTTCAATAGAGATCTTGTTTACATAGCTTTGAATACCTAGACTGACAATGAGAAGTAAAGGATTGAGAAAAATGAACCCCTTTTTATTAACCTCCGACGTGTGTGTGTGTGTGTGTGTGCGCGCGTGTGTGTGTATGTGTGTTTGTAAATGTGTATGTGTGAGGCATCGTAGCTCCCAAATGGGTGAAATGATATTAATGTTGTAATTTTTCTGAAAGGTTACTATAAAACCTAAAATTAAATTAATGTTCAATAGAAATCAGTGTAGCAGTCGGGGTCGTTTTTTTTTTGTTTATCTTATTGGATAAGTGATTAGTAACCTAAAATGTTAAAGCAGAAACGATCCCCCTTATTGGAATCAGTATCACAATAGTTATAAATAATAGTGAACACGATTAACAGGTACGTGTTTGGGTATTATTAATTTGCAATGATATACATAAAAGACCAGGGAAGAAGCCTCTTAAAACAAGAAAAAGTGAAAATAAATTATAGTAGGATGAAACCCATTGGGAGGAGAATATTATTAAAATAAAAGGAAAAATAATTTACGGGCGATCTGAGGACGGAAAGGGAAAGGGGGGGGGGAGATTTTAAGGGAAAAAACGATTTATCTCGATTTCCGACACAACCACAAGTCCTATGGAAAAAAGTTAAATGGCAAAGTTGTAGGTATTAAAAAAGATCTGTAACTTTTTTCATTTACACTTTTTTCGCATAACCTCAAATTTTATGTAAAAAATTCTAAAAACCAAGTTTGGTTTTTTATTTTAATCTTTTAAATACATTTACTTTTTACGAAATTTTGTGAAACCTTACCTTTTTATGTCCCGAATACACTGATATTTATTTTAATTGAAATATTTATTTTTTTACTTTATTTCAACTTAATATCGGAAAAGTAGCCTAATTTTCAATCGAAAATTCACTCGACAAAATATCAACTTTTTTCGAAAAATTGGGGTGCTTTCTGTAAGATGAAATTTGTACTTTCCGAATGTGTAAAAAATATATATATAAACATAATTAATCTTCTCAGAAAATGCAAAAAATGAAGAAAACTCATATTCAAATTAAATTTATTGTGTGAAACGCTATTTTCTTCTTTCAATTAACTAATGTTTTTAGATCTCATATACAAAGTCAGGAATAATTATTTATAGTATCGGTCGGTGAGTCAATTCTTAGCTAAATAATTTTTAGTTCAGTTTAAGTGAAAATCTTAGACTGAATCTAAACTAATAAATTAATTAGAATCTATAGAAAACCTAACTAAAATCCTTAGCAAATATCAAAAATATCATATTTGATCGCAATGTAACACATTCGTTAGCGTTAATATTTGTATACCAAATAATTCAAACAACAAAAGGTTATTCACATGTATTCACGATAATCCAAAAGCAATTATGTCTGTATACAAACCAAATTAATAAATGATCTGTAGCCTCCCTAGCCAAGTTGCAAAACGTTTTTCGTTGTCTATTCTATTTCTCTATTCTGTTGTTTCATTGGCTAATATTTTTGATCACGTTACTGAGTGACATTAGCCAATGAAACACGAGAATATTCTCTATATAAAAGCATTGAATAGACCGTCAGTTTGTCTATTGATATATATAGTTTTAGTTATTGTACCTTTTAGGGTTCCGAAGTTTATGACTCGGAACCCTTATAGATTCGTCATGTCCGTCTGTCAGTCCGTCCGTCCGTACGTCCTCGACTTACCGTCCAAACGGTAAGTGCTAGAAAGATGAAACTTTGCATGAATATGTGTTGTAGTTACGTCGATAAAGTACTATAAAACTATGAAAAATATTTTTATTTGGGGTACCTCCCCTGCACCTAAAGTGGTGATGTTTTTTTTTTCTCGCGGTTACCATATTGTGTGGGGTATCATTAGATAGGTCTTTTAAAAACAATCAAGGGTTTTTATGACGATTTTTTGATTTAGGTGTACGTTTGCGAGAAATTCCACTTTAAAGGGAACTTTTTTGTAAAAACAGGGCGTCAAAAAAAGCTAGACGGCGGGCTCGAAAAATCTGGGAAAATTCGTGATGATGGTCCTTATAATGAACTGTAAAGGAAAACTATAACGGACTAGATGACTTTGTTAGTTCAGGAGTTATAGAGGCTTAACTTGTACAATGCGCTTACTTGGAAAACGTCATGCAAAATTATCGCATTAATACGTAAACATAACAATCATCTATTGGATACTATTTTAAATCCACGTACCATTATGGGTGACTGAGGAACCCTTTCCTGTGCGTGGCCCGACACACTCTTGTCCGATTTTTAAATTTGTGCAGATATGAGACATCATTAGTTTATAAATATTCTGTATTGTTGTTTAAAATAATTAGGATTTTAGTTTAAAGTATGTACATGGTACAATGTAACATTGGCTTGTATGTAAATATTGTAAATAAATGTAAAATGTGTGCCTGATTATTATCTGTCCAACGACCTTCTTCTAATCATCTTATAACCTACTATATCCCAAGTTAATTGGGGATTAATACAGGGAACTCCGACTTCATTTCTTATTCACTAACAAGAATTAATATACATACAATACGATTTGGATTGACGAGCTTATCACACAAAAGCGGATTAGGACAATTAAGGTATTCACTTCCTATTTAGATTGTTTGATTAGTTCATAATAAATTAACATAGAACTTTGTATTTGAATACTGTTTTCAGACTTTCTCGAATTTTACACATACCTACTCAAATTTTTTTACTGTAAAAGGTTCTTATTCGCGATAAAATTAAAATGTTAACGATACGATTGATTATACCCGTGACCACATCAAATTGTGAGTTCGTAGTGACAGGCGATTGGCTTTGTATGTGAGTCTAAAATGTACAAGTATAAGTGTAAAGATTTCTTTCCGTAAAAATTGGTTTGTTTCGAAAAAAAACATATGGATACCTTAGCCTGTCTGCTCAAGCCCGGCTTGCATCTGAATAAGTTTTCACTCCATTATATTTATTTACAAAAGGTTTATTTAAAGATATCGTCCGTAAACTCTGAGAATCGAGCCCACGGCTTCGATTTTAGAAGTCAGCATTATTACTAACAGTTACTAACTTATATAAATATAGCTCGATTCTTCCTAACCACCAGAGTCCACGTCCATAGCCCTCAGATATATATTTACCCGAACATTTTAAACGTATATTTCCCGAGGTAAATAATTACATTGCTAATTACGCTCAACCAGTGTACCGGAAAACTCAGATAAGGCTTCGACTAAGTTCAGGGCGCTCCCCAGAATAGGGGTGCGGTAATATAAAAATGTTTTTAAAGGTATTTCAGCCGATTTGGTACACCTTTATCTTTAGGTTTATTCGCGTGAATTTATGTTACTCTTGGTGTAAAAAATTAGGAATACAAAAGTTGAGGAAACAAGCTACTTTGTGAAGAAGTGTTGGGTTTTCAGTTAAGTGAATTCCAAATGAAATAATTTGAATTTTGAAGTGTTGATAATATATTTTTACTCTCAACAATGTTTATACTCAGTCCATTCCTTTATTATCTTTTTGACAGTTCAACAAATTTCGAAATTAGTGACACAGCCCCACACGTCACCGATTCGATTTGAAATCAAAATCAATCGATATAATATTCTTTAAGTCAGTA
Source organism: Phragmatobia fuliginosa (assembly GCA_932526445.1). Taxonomy (NCBI): domain Eukaryota; kingdom Metazoa; phylum Arthropoda; class Insecta; order Lepidoptera; family Erebidae; genus Phragmatobia; species Phragmatobia fuliginosa. Next base: position 17,957,607 of record OW052072.1, on the reverse strand, counting down.
TTGTAAATAAATAAAATGTGTCATCATAATATTTCATCTAATCTTAATAGATGATACATAATTTGCCCAGAACAAAGTAAACTTCCTAATACAGTCACTTGAAGGTCGGTTTAGTAAGTATTATGTGATTTTTCAAATGTATTTTCTCTTAACTCTGGATTTAAACTTTATTAACCACGCGTTTCAAAGTTAAATTTTACTAACGCGTGCATAACTACATTTGAAGTCTGTGGTCCAACAATAAATTAATTAATGCACAGAGTTATTGCTCTATATTCTAAGTTTAAACTTAAATTCCAAAATTTCGACATAATTTCTTGCGAATAATCAATCTTGAAGTCATACCATTTTAATAGACAATACTTACATGAAGTCAAATTATTTTGATCATTATAATATGATATATTATTTTAATCGTTTAATCGATTTATCGTATTTCAAGAACTGTTTTATAGTTTGTTGTTTTTAGCTACGAACAAGCCACTTCCCTACCCGTCCATAAAGTACGACATTACTATAGTACATTATTACGAAAAAAAATACCGGTAATTTATAGGCGTGACCTGTCAAAAAGACAATAAACGAATGGACAAAGTATAGTGAATCGGTTGATGGGTTTTCAGATTTGCTAGAAAATACTGTTTTATAAAATAATAATAATAAAATCTGTACATTTCAAAAAATAATCATATACAAATCAGCTGTCCATGTACTTAACATTTAATCTATAGTAAGATTTTTTATGTTAAGGAGTTGCTAACACTAAATATTTCTTATTATTATTCTGCCAAAACTTTACAATTCCTTTGTAAGAACTTTATTAGTAAAGAAAAGTTCAATCCATGAAGTAAATAAATTAAAACTTTTTAAGAAGAAACCAATGCCCCTAAATTAAAATTGTAAAAAAACCACTGAGTGTTACCTAACTCTATCTAAGTGGCCCCTTAAATTTAGGAGACATTGGTTAAAGCTGCTATAGGTCGACAAAATTAAAGACAAACATTTGATACAATAAATTGAGAAATGTAGATTAATTCAATTAAATTTTAACCGTCTCACACAAATAACATTTAGTTCTTGGAGAATAAAATTAACCTACATCACGCCTAGCTATTCCCGGGTGACAAACTTAGCACATACGTCACTAGCAAGCTTCTAACGAAATTTATGCAGGTCTAATCCACTAAACGCGACCTCTGGACCCTAGACTCATAAACACTTCTGTACAATACATCTGGCGGTATATGCCCAAGACATATTCATTAAAGACGAACACAGTACGACTATCTTCAAGAACTAACTTTTAATAAATTGAGATAAGACGCATAATATTTGAATTCAAAAGAAAAACCTCATTCAATGGTTTTTAATCAATTTCAGAACAGCAAGGCATGCATTTAAGATAGTTGGTAGGCATGTATTAGTCGTCGTTAGCAAAGCGCGGCAGCATCAATTCAAAACATTAATTTCACACAACACAACACACACACACACTAACACATACACACACACACTAACACACACACACACACACACACACACACACACACACACACACACACACTAACACACACACACACACACACACACACACACACACACTAACACACACACACACTAACACACACACACACACACACACACTAACACATACACACACACATATCCATATATATTTACACACACATTCAAATGTTCTCTTTTGTATTTTATAACTCACCTAAATAATGGTTACCTATTTCCTAATAGAGAACGCTGAAGTCTGTACTTTTCTGGAGGTGGTCGATAATAGCCACGACATAGTTGAAAACGAATGTGGTAATTTTCATACACAAGTGAATTTGGATACTGGTTCCTTGTTATAATAAAGATCATTATTGTTATTCAAATGTGCGATAACTAATAGCGCACGTGTTTAACTGTCATTATGATCCCGGGCCTTTTAAAGGGCGTGAAGAAACATCTCACTAGTTCACCATAGTGTGGGTCACATTGTTGTATTGTCCACATTCACAGTGAAGATGGTGACCGCCAATTCGCAACCTCAATATTAAATTTAAAAAAATAAATAGTAATTTTTGGAGCAAATAAATATTTTATCGCTCGTAACTAGATCAAATTGATATTTACTGAAATTTTATATTTCGGTAAATATCAATTGTATAGATTAGGTCAAATATAATTATGTTAGTATAAAATGTAAATATTAGTTTTGAAGTTTGATATTTTCTATGTATATGGTTTAATATTTTTTGGTTCCTAGTACGGAACCCTAAAAAATAGGCCTGAGTTACTCTTTATGTCATCAGATGCCAGTGAAATTCCCGTCAAAATTGGTCCAGCCGTTCCACAGATTAGCTGGAACAAACTGACAGACAAAAATTTAGAAATTCATTTTTTGATATAAGTATTATTTGCATTTAATAAAAAGCTATTAATTAGAAATTACAAATTAGGCCCTGGCTTTTCAAGTTTAACATAAATATATCACAAGCCAATTAATCGAACAAAACCTAAACACTAAACAATATAGCTACTATTGAATCATCTCCCCGACGCCCTTACTTGTCTTAAATACTTTGGATGATAACAAAAAGCTAATCTAGAAATCCATCTAGTCTCATTAGGTGGCAATGTAATTATTGGGATAGAAAGCTAAGATAACACCCCGAGTTCAAGGCCCTGACCTCTGTGACCTCGCGGTCAATCACCCCGCTGACATAGACCCTTTATATAGAAATTCACGTCATAGTTCTGACAAAATAAGGTATATTCTGAACCTTCATATAAATTCATTCAATTGTTTTATGTTCGAGATAAGGTGTGGGGATATGTTTAGATGAAAAAAGTCTGAATCTCTGTTTCATAATACATATATTTAACAAATCTATTTTTGTGATAAAATGTCTTATTATTGTTCGGTATAGTAACTTGTCGTACAGCAATTTATGTCTCGATCTCATTACAACTTTTTTTTTTAAATCAGGTTGGTAACTCGGACCCTCGGATTGCTTAGCGACTGCCGATCAAGTGGTTTCAGTTTAGATTCCCGGGCCCGATCGAAAGAGTTATTGGATTTTTCTTACAATAAATTCTTAATAACAGCCGTTGATCTGGAACTCTGGCAATGTTTCAAGCCCGTGACTCGGATAGCACGTTAGCAACCGATATTGGGATGTCAGTGCCATCAAATATACCGACAACTAGTTCAATCTGCTTGCAGTCGCTCCATGAAAAACTCATATTTTAGGTACAACTGGTTGAACTAGTAGCCGAATAAAAAATAATCTTGGGAACAAGTTGTTAAATTATTGTTTATACTAAAAATAAAAAAAAACCACAATCCTTATACTGGTTATCGGTTAAAAATTAGGTCAAAATACTAGGAATCAAAGTATGCCTATCCTAAATTTTATTAAATTAGAAGCAACGTTTTAGTCGGGTGAATGTAACAGACAGACAGACGTAATTATAACATTAAGTACAACTTTAAAACACACACAAAATACACACACACACACACAAATACACACACAAACACACACACACACACACACACACACACACACACACACACACACACACACACAAGTTACGAATTCAAATATGTAAATTGAATTAGTACAATAGAGATATTGTACTAATTTTAATTGTAAACTATTAGAGATAATACGAAGTAAAGAGGCTTGTCTAATTACAAATATCTTGCAACATGAGCGCTAATGGATATTTGATTGGAACGTCACACGTCCTTTCTCTGAGTAACATGTGTGTTTATGAGCGCTAATGTTACCATGACAAGCGCAATTGATATAACTGACTGACATTAATTGCGATAATTTCAAAGTCAATTTGTTTGTTTGTTGTTTGCGCTAATATTAGGAACTACCAGTTTGTTCACAAAGACAACTACCGCATAGGAATATACATCTTGTGTATATTCCTATGCGGTAGTTGTCAAAGATACATTCATGTATCTTTGGGAAATCCACCACTACACAAGATTATAAGATTTGTTTGTCTGCCATTCCAAAGCAGTGACTTCCAAGGCCAGCACGTGTTGTCGTAAAGAGGAAAGGAGAAAGATTGACCTGTTAGAATAGCTTGTCAGAACACTTTCCACAATAGAGGTAATAGATTTGGAAGACTGACTGACTGCACGGTTGGCCTAGTGGTTTAAAATTATTTAACAACTTGTTTCTGAGTATGGGTGTTCATTGTTCTGTTTCAACAGACACAATGAACACCCATACTCAGAACAACACAAAATGTTGTGCCATTTGGGATTTGAACCCAAAACACTTGGCTACCGCTTAAATTACTAGGCTAGTCATGCAGTCTAGCATTTGAATGTATAATAAAGGCTGTGTGGCTGTGACCATCAACGAAACATGGCAAAAAAAACCTGGCTTTATCAGCAAACCAAGTTGTGTGACTCAGTAAATTACAAATATTTTTCCCAACAATTTAATACTGTAGGAAAATGCTTTCATTGTCAAATCTAACCGACTGAAACTAAAATGATCTAAAATGGTGCTGTAAGTAACTGGTGTATCTAAACGGATTATAAGAAATATTCAATTCAGTCACTTCAGCCTGCCGCCGTCCACTAGTGAGCGAAGGCCTCCCCAAAGAACGCCAACACATACAGTCTTGGACAGTTCGAGATGTTTTTTGATGCCTCGTCTATGGACTCGGAATAATAGTAGAAGTGCTGGTAGTAAGCTCCAGGTTTTGTCTGCTTGGCGCAGGAAGGAAAAACTAAACCGTTTAGTTCGAGAGTGTTTGTCTGCCATTCCAAAGCGGTGACTTCCAAGGCCAGCACGTGTTGTCGTGAAGAGGAAGGGAGATAGATTGACCTGTTAGAAGAGCTTGTCAGAACACCGACTGACTGCACGGTTGGCCTAGTGGTTTAAGCGGTCGCCACGGCGCTTTCTACTGCGTCAAGTGTCGTTCGTTCTAATTCCACGTATGTCAATACTTTGTGTGATTCACTAATTTATTTTCTGAATATGGGTATTATTCGTGTCCGTTTCTTATAAGACTCTCGCGACACAGGATGTACATACTATATTCCTAATGAGAGAGTTGCCTATTAGAAAAGACAGAAAGACTGCTACTAAGGCAACATGTCTTCTCAACTGAACTTTCTCCACGTTGAGATATCTTCTGTACATAGGGCTATTTTTAATATCCATAGTAAATAACGATTGAAATGCGTTATGCTCACCAATATAAACAAATAGTAGTTAAGTAATTATAATATTGACAACGCATTTGCAGATCCGATCCTTCCTTATGGTGCCTCTCCATTATTGGAGGTTTGCCGTCGACTTTGCATACTCCTTTCTATTTTTAGCCAGACGGAACAGTTCTTCTACGCTGGCGATCCCAGTCCATTCTCAAATATTTCTGAGCCACAATTTTCTTCATCTCCCGACGTGGCGTTTGCCGGATATTTTTCCCATTATGATTAAGCTGAAACAACTGTTAATGCACGAGGAGCTTGGAGATCGATAGGTAAATAAATTTATTTTCAGAAATTATTCATGATTTTCAGATGAATAGTACTTAAAACCTCATTTCATATAATTTTAATAATTTTCATATAATTTAAATATGGAATCTCCGTGCAACTGACATCCTTTCGTGAAGAATAAAAAACAAAAGAAGCGCGAAATATTGGTCGAATTCTAAGCTAAATTGTGTCTTAAATGGTGTCTTACGTTTTGATTTTATTTTAAAAATACATTAAATGATCCTCACAGGTGTAGTATAAAGCACTGTGTAGCACTCGAGTGAAAGTCCCATTCCTACCTCGGTGAACAATGTACTATTCTTCCGTTTGGCTATAATCGTTGAGTATTAAGTTTGTTGATTTGTATTTTTTTACGTGTCAGTTGTTTCTTTGTAATATCTTTCCACCTTCCAACCTTTCTAAGGCAACAGTAGACTATTAAAAACTAGGATGAGAATGAATCAAGGATGAAAATGGAGAATATATTACTCTTAAGATAATTAAGCCATTTCAAAATACCAAATTCTTATACCCTCTTAAATTACATCTTATTAGGTTTGATTTTATTTTATACCGGCCTAAGCCTGTACAGTAAAGAAGTGTATTTTATGGGCAATTTTGACCCGACTTTAGGCTTTGCTAATAATAATAAACTTTAATATGAATCTTAATGGTAAGTGCTTTTGGTATTAAAAAAGCTGGCAGAAATATATTGGATTTGCGCTGTAAGAAAATATACTTTGAAACTTAATGCGGAGATATGTAATAGTTGGTATTTCTTTTATACTATGAATTATATTTACAGCCGCATACGCTAACCACTATACCCACAAGGCAGTTATAGCACAGTAACAAAGAAAAGAAAACTTTGCCGATGCTAAAGTTTGCAAGGCTAGTAGTTATTACAGACCAGGAATCCAGGATACACCTCCAAGCGCCAAGTGTTGTAGGTTCAAATCCTACATGGGAAAATATTTTGTGTGATCCACAAATAGTGATTCTGAGTCTGTGTGTTCTTTGTGTATTATATTTCTAATGCAGAAGTTGTCTTTAAAACAAAAAAATAAAAACCCTTCTTTATTTATTTTATTTAGATTTTATGTAACATGTTTTACAAAAGAGTTGTACACATTTACTTTTATGCAGACAATTATTTTTATACTTTGCCGTGGTCACATTTGAGATGTTTATTTCTCTGTAGCATAGCAATTCAAAGGTTTTGGCAGTTACTGAAAGATCCAAGAACTTTTAAAGACCTCCGTAATACACAACTTATACCGCAGTGGGGAGATCGGTAGTTATGTGACTGAGGTGTACACGGTTTTATTACTGATCGTGAAATAAGTGTGCTTATAAGCCAGTTACTTCTTGGGATTCGAATTGTATTTGTAATCTTTGACATGAGTGTTTTTAATTTTATGTCTTCACTGTCACTGAGTAAAATATAAGGCCAAAATCAAGCTGTCATGATTTGTATCAAGTTACGAAATGAATGACATTATGTTGGGAAGGATTATTCCAGAGAATTATACACAGTGGTAATTTGGAAATACAGAATATATTAATAAAAATAATACCTATGTAAAAACACAAACGCTTCAAGCAGACATAGGAATATAAGTATGACATATTCTAAAAATATATTCAAACATATTATGAAATATATTCTAAAATATATTCTTACTTCATAAAACCATGAAGGTGATATATCTTCAACACATTACATAGCATTTATATTACGTGAAAATATAAATCATATTTTATAAAACAAAACATTATGTTTTCATTGAGAGCTGAAGCGCAATCGCGGAGAAAAGCTTGTGATTATGTAAATAAGAATTACTCTAACAATCATTCTAAAGCGATCTTTGTGATATCCATTATCAAAACATTTGCTTAGGCAAGCTCCGAGTCCTTGACTACTGTGGACATCTCTTAACTTAGAGCCCTTCCCTTTAGTTTTCTCTAGATGCCTTTATAACTGTATCATACATTACATTACGGGGGACGCCCTTATATACGGGGGCTTAACTTTTACGGCCGGTTGAAACCTGACGTCAAGACTGTCGATGTTACAGAGCGTTGTCCTCTGTTTTCGGCCTCGCATCCTAATCATCAATCATCATCATCAACAGCCTTTAACAGTCCACTGCTGGACATAGGCCTCTCCTTGAATTGGAGGTATTGGCCTACTATACCACGCTGGCCAGACGGGTTGGTATAGGGTTGGTTTCAAGTTTTCCTTCTCTTTGCATTGATGTTGCCTTGCGTAGTTTATCCCTTAGTCGCCTTTTACGACACCCGCGTGGGATGAATAGGGGTAGTGACACATCCTAATATGTCAGAGAAACCAAAAACAGGGTTTGTTTGTTGTCGGTGGAAGCTATTTTCTTTCACTTTTACCCCACACGTACCTCTTTAACGACACCAGGTGGGCGTTTCACCACTTGCCACCTGTCGGCGCGTTTCCAAATAATGAGGCTCCCCCGAGAAAACAAATACTCAATGACAGGTTAATATGGTTACATTAAACTACTAAGTCAGTGGAAAATTCCATTTTATTTTGTTATTCTAATAATATTTACTGTCTTTATAATTAATGAAAAAAATTTTATTCCAATAAAACAAACCCATACTAACAATTTAATAACATCAAAACATCACTTTGCATGTTTTATAATTAAAGAAAAATGAGTTGAATTACTTATTTTTCATAAAACGTAACAACAAATTTAAATTTTCATAATGATTTTATTTGTCGTAATGAAACCTTAGAATTACATTTTTATTACGTTACTTCACTTTCTATAAATAATTAAACAAGAATTTATTTTCGACATAACACTGACAACCTCATCCTCAATAGTGGAGGCAGACGAAAGCAATTTCAACGTATTATTATAGCCATCTCAATCATTATCATCATCATCAGAAAATACATTTCCATTTACAATACCAAAAAATAAACAAGTCAAAATCCAGTTTGTACAATAAATGTGTTTTGTGGTTATTAGAAAAACATAAAAGATAAAAACATAAAAAATAAAAGCTACTTATGTGTAATAATAATAACCTATTAGAAGGCAAATCTATTGCCGTCTTCTGGATACATTATATTTCTAAATCCGTACAAATACAGACCAGCTAACATTCACTGACTTGAAGTGTTTTTAAAATTTAAAAATGAAAACTTCTTTTTACGTTTTAAGGGGGGAAATTTCCATAAATCCTCTCCCGTTCCTTGTTTACAACATGAATAAACATCAGCTGCTTTTAGTTGTAACCTAACCAGTGCCTCATTAGGCTCTCTGTTGATGAATCTTTCGGAATTTCAGTGACAAAAGTAATTGTGTGTATTTAAGTGGCTGTTAAAGAAACCTTATTCCTTTTTTAACTACCATCCCTTTCTGAAGCCGTCTGTGTGTATTACGTCAGCCAGTTCTGTTTATAATATTTTCTAGCAGCAATATGTCTATGTTGAATCATGTTTGCGAGGCTTTTATATAGCAATATCTAAAAGCTAGATAATGTGTTTAGATAGATTTATGGCTCGTAGTTTTATTAGTATCGGTAACTATACGTCATTGGGTTACAAAGGCAAATCGCCCTTATTCAGGTGAAGAATTTTTTTTTTCATGCAAATACAAGGGTCAGGCTCCGAATATGGTTTTGTCCCATTCGGTGTCGAGACCCTTGGTCCGTGGGGTCCTAGCGCTATAAGGCTTTTCAAAGAAATATCAAGAAGGTTAGTCGACGTCACAGGGGACCGAAGAGCTTACAGCTACCTCGGACAAAGAATTAGTATAGCTATTCAAAGGGGGAACGCTGCCAGTATCTTCGGAACCTTGCCTGAAGGGACTCCTTATAATAATATATTCTAGTTTTATTATAATTTTTAAGGTTTTTAGTTTTTAGGTTCATTGTTCATGTATATTTATCTTTATTGTTAAATAAATTATACTGTATTTTTTATTTTTCAATATTAGCTGCCTCGGTGGAGCAGTGGGAGCGTATGCGACTACTGTGCTTGAGGTCTCAAGGCTTGAGGTCTCAGGTCGGGTACAATAAGCTGAAGACTCACGCATACCCTCGAAAGGAAATGCCAGGAACCGCGTCGTAACTCGGGCTACTTGCTGACCAGCTTGTAGATATCCCGAGATCCTGCAAACATGAGCAGACTCCGTGCGATTATTATTATTTTAAATATTTAATTGACACTCCAAACAGGTTTTACAGTCATAAAGTCTGCCAAACTGTAAAACAGTTTGTCGGCAGAAGTTCTCGCAGCAATTAAATGCAAAAATAATACAAATACTCGATCTCAAACAGAATTCACAAAAAAATATTACGTAAAAAAAAAACAAAACAAAACACAAACAAAAGAGATAGGAGACACCAGTGGTCAATCATGGACATAAAGACAAGTTATGTCCCCTGAGTCGCCTTTTATATTGAGGTTTTGTGTCCACTCCCCTTAACAAATCCGGGGGCAGTTTTCACAAGTGGCGTGCAATTGGAGTCCAGCAGCGATAGCCTGATGGGGATGATTATGAGCTCCCCGTGCGACATCTCATGTTTTATCGTCTTTCTGCTTCTGAGTTCTGAACGATACAAAAACATCTTACTAAACCGCCATGGTGTGTAACCATGCTGAATTGTATGCACTTACAATGAGGATAGTGTACCTTTTCCATTCCAAAATTCTACACATGCTTTCACCTACACTTTGGTAGGCTTAAATAAAAAAATATCATTTGACGAGAGTTTTCCGATATTATTTTGTTTTTTGATACACACGTTGCTGTCCCCTACAACCTTTGCACCCAACAAAGCATTATCCCTGTATTTAAGACGCAGATAATGCAATTATAACAAACAATGTAAATTGTTAAGGTAATCTAAAATAGACCTTAACAGATTGTAATACAGGTTAAAATACTTGAGATTACAACATGGTAAGAGTTTTGTAGGGCATTGCCAACCAAGGAAAGTGCACAATTCATAAGATAAAGCGAATTATGTTGACTTGTTAAAAACCACGGCTTAATAGGTTATCACCAGCACAACGCCTAACAGCAAGTGCGTTTTATCGCCTTCTTCAGACCAGAAGTTTGAGACCATATACTTCATTAGATTCTTTTATCTACTTTCGTAACTGATCTTTTGTAGCAAGCCATGAAAACGAAATATTCATTATTATTGTTAGATAACTAGCTACAAAAACGAACTTTATTTTTGTTTTTGGAACTGGTTTTCAGAACGTCTATTTATTACTGGTTATCAAAAAAGATTTGCATTCCTTTTTCGTAATTTAATGAACTGTTATATGCAACATAGTGATGATTAGAGATAGTTTGACTTTCTTCGTAACTTGTATTATATTTTTGTGGCGTATTCAAAACAAAAATTGAATTGACTGATTTATTTTTGGCCGGATGTAACAAAACAAACGGTGTGTTTGGTTTAATTTCTCAAAAAAAATTTTGAATGTTTTATTAATAGAATTTGGCACGTGTCGACACCCGCTTAAACTTATACTTTAATCCAATGTCATAATACAGACAGATCCGTACACGCGAGCGCCTCTACTCACAATCCATTAGACACGACACTGAACGAATGAACTAAAACGTTCACGAAAATACAACTCTTTGTACAAGTGCTACAACTAAAGGATTTTGTTCTAAGCGAGTTGATGAATGCTCTGTCTCAAAGCACTTGTACGTGAGTATGTCGGGTCGTTACTTATCTCGTCTTCTTGCCTACTCAGCTCGATGGGACGAAGTAGCAATATCGAGACTTTTTATTTCTTTTATTGTACTACGCGTGCGACGTCTTTATATCAATTTAAAAATGACTTCCTTTCAATTTCTTCCAACAAATATATTCATGAGCAATTTATTGAATCGTTTGTACTATACTGTAATGATACATCACATTAAGTATTGTAAAAGTACTGTCATTTCTTAACTTTCAAAATATAGATAGTTATTTATCTATTTCGACCTTGTTAAGTGAATTATGGAAAAAAAAAAACGTTTTTTTTTTCTAACATACAGATATTTTGTTTCCGAGTGTGTATGTTTTCTATGCATTATATACTATATACTATATTTTCAAAAAAAGGTATAGGTAAAAGTATTCTATCACTTAATCTATCGTTCATGGTACTGATTAAGCGGTGCCATTAAGCCATTAACGCCTTCCAGCTTCAAACTAATCAAACTGTAATTAGTTTGAAGCTATAAGGCGTTGTGTGTACATATATCTACAAAAAATTGTGGTAAAAGGACACTGAACCACGAAGAACAAGCTGAACGAAGTAACTACTAATCCTGAATCGCGATAGAAAAATACTCGCGGCGATTAGCATATATACACCATCAACCGTTGGGCCGTAAACAAGAGATTTTCTTTTAGAATTTCCATCTGCTCTAGTCTCTGATAAGCCAGTACTTCTATGATCACAATTAGTGACTACCTGGGTGGAGCAGTAAGAGCGTATGCGAATACTTTGATTGAGGTCTTGGGTTTCGAACCAAATGTTTGTGTGATCCGCAAATATTTGTTTTGGAGTTTGGGTGTTCTCTATGTATAATATGTATGTATTTACAAAAAGAAACTATGTTTATGTATTTATATCAGTTGTCTAGTACCCTTAATACAAGCTCTGCTTTGTTTGGAACTAGAAGACGTTGTGTGTAAGATGTCCAAATATAAAGAGAATTAGCTGGAAAGCTCACCAGAACATGATATTTATTTCGGTGTCTGAATTTTAATAAAATATGAATGAAAATTAAATTGTATGCATATATTCATTTTTACTTTCATACAATTAGCAATTTTCTTAGAAACCTTCTAAAAATACCTTTGAAATAAGACGTCTGTCTGTCACAGAATTCTCATCTTCAAAATCTCAGCCAAGCTTAATCCTACTTTAAAATGGTATTTTCCCTTAAAACGAATAAATATCAAAATTTACAGTTTCCATTTCTATTTGAATCAAGATGAAAGCACAAATGAAAACCTTGTTAAGAAGTCTCAATGAATAAATATATATTTCAATTCCGTTTTACTGCAGACAAAAGCCTGTTTTTTATTGACCTTTGTCCTAAACAAGGGATTGTAACTCTTAAATCTATTGTTCAGGAGTATATTGCCAGTCTTAATGATAATGTATCAAATATATACAAATAAGATGAAGTATCTGTGTGTAATATCAAATTAACAGTTTTTAAGTTAGTGCATAATTATGAAAGTACATAGTTACTAAAAGTTATAAGAAGTTCAAAAATACTATTAAAAACTAGAACAATGAACCTAAAACTAAAAACCGTAAAAAATATAATATTACTAGCTGATGCCCGCGGCTCCGCTCGCGTCCTAGGGGTATAAAAAATAGATGTTGGGCGATTCTTAGACTTACTGAATATGCATAAAAAAATTATAAGAATCGGTCAAGCCGTTTCGGAAGAGTATAGGAACGAACATTGTGACACGAGAATTTTCTATAAGATAACTAAAATATATTATTAAAATGACCTTTAGGCAAGGTTCTGAAGATACTAGCAGTAATCCCCCTTTGAATAACTACACTAATTCTTTGTCCGAAGTAGCTGCCAGCTATGTGTATCTAGGTACTTATATCAATAAGCACTGTTACTGCCTCGTTGGTCTAGTGGCTAGCGTATGCGACTGCTAATCAAGAGGTCTCGGGTTCAAATCCTGGGTCGGGCCAAAAAGTGATTTTGGTATTTTCTTAGGAAATTCCTAATAGCAGCCCGGAGTTGGGAAGTTTGGCGGTGATTCAAGCCCCGTGCCTCGGAGAGCACGTAAAGCCATCGGTCCTGGTTGTCATGAACATCTATGGCAATTGTTATTGGGAAGTCAGTGCCTACAAATATAGTGACAACTAGATTAGTCTTCGAATTTCAGTTCTCCCTTAGGATTGCGGAGGTGCGATGCCAGTCGCTCCGTGGAAAAACTGAAATTCAGGTAAAACCGGTTGAACTAGTAGCCGACCCCAAATAAACTTGGGAATAAAGGCTAGGAAGATGCTAAGCAATTTTCGAAATGTTTGTCTATCTATCTCTTTGTTCCAGTTAATTTTTGGAATAACAGGACTGATTTTGACGAGGCTTACATTAGCACATAGCTGATAACATAAGGAGTAACTTAGGCTATTATTTTTCTAAACTAGTGTCGCTCCGCAGAGTTACTCGGGAATCATGACAATGACCGTGGGTAACACAGCGGGACTCGAATAGTTTTCCATGAGTTTTGTAAGATATTATGAGAAGCGTAAGCTAAAATTTATTCAATTATGAATTGGACCTACTTATTCGACACGAAACCAATCCACATTCATGCCAAAACGAGATAATTATCCTGGTCTCTATATAGGTAGGATTATCTCTATTTAAGCATGTGTGTAGATTGGTTCTTTATTGCATAAGTAGGTCCAATTTTTAATTAATACATTTTTACATAACATAAAAATTCAACGGCAAGATAACGTACCGAGAACGTTGCCTTGCCGAACCCCAACCCGGCCAGCGTGAGCACATACGGCCTTAACACATCCCTGAGAGGAGACAATAGCCGAGAAGTGGATTATTATGGATTGTTAATGAGATTAAAATTTTAATTCATTAAAGATAAAATTTAAAATTGATAATGTTATTTTATAAATTTTAATTTAATCAAGTCTTTCACTAAAACTGAAATTTTTAAAAAAATATGGCTAGCTGGAATATTTCTGGAATGAAAATGACTACATTCTTCAATGTGTCCTTCATTCTCGTATGAGGAATTCGCTATAATTTCGTCTTCCTGATCTTTATTATTCTCAATATTATTTGGGGTCGGCTACTAGTTCATCGATTTTATTTGAATATCAGTTTTTCTACGGAGCATCTGGCTCCCCGAGTGACGGGCTGCTCAAAAGCAGCCGGAATCAAACAACGGCCGGACCTTTCGAACCTGAGACCAATTGATTAGGCCAGCCGCTAGACCAACAAAACAGTCAACAGACTTTTATTCTGCATGAGAAATACGTATTATTGTACATAGGTACATCTATAAATGCAGAATGCGTAATCAATTCAATTATAATTGACCTTTCAAAACTGGTACACTAAGAAATCTTTCAACTGTAGTTGTCAAGCGACACCATTTTCTGGATCAACGTCACAACGGAACGATTTCAATGTCTGAATGTCTCAATTTCTCGCTGCAAACGTTGTCACCGCTCACGGACAATAGCCTGACATCTTACTTTTTACTATGTAACATTTCATTTTTATTCCCAGGCGAGGCGTTTTGAAGGGCTGTGTGAGGAGTAGGATATAGCGAGTAATTGAATAAATAATAATCGTAATAACAAATACTTTGGACATCTGACAATCAACGTAAACAAAACAAAATGTTTGTATATATGTATTTCTAATAACAAACTTTTATTTTCTAATTTTATAACAATATCTATCTTCCATATATCATGCCATCATCATCATATGTATCAAACAGCATTTGACAATGATATCATTGTTACATGACATGTACCCGTGATATTTAGATTTTTAAATGTCACAATAATACGAGTTTAATCATTGTGGAGGAACGGGTGTCATGTTCCTCCATCACAAAGGGAGGATCCTCCGACCAGGCGAGGTGATCATGCCTGGCGGGCATCTGCCCAACAGTTGATGTTGGGATGTTGTATATGTTATTCGGTGCGAGAATTTCGCTTTCGCGAATCAGGGTTAGTAGTTACTCCGTTTAGTTCATGCCGTGTTTTTCTTCGTAGTTCAGTGTTTCTTCGCTAGATGGCGCTGTTGTATGTTTTTGCTTGCACTGTATGTGGAAGTCGCCACAATCATAATTTTTAATCATAGTAATACGGTTCATAAGGTTCCCACAAAAACTTAGGGTCCTAAGCCAACCTTACCTGCAAGTAGTGCACCTGCTGATTGATAGTAAAGGCTCTAGCAAACTAAACATCCCAGTAAATGGCAATAAGCTCGCCATCTATTAAGTGGGATCAAAAACCTGGCAAAAAATTTAAAATGCCTCTGATTAAACCTTCGGTGAAACAGTTGTCGTTTTTAACCGACTTCAAAAAAAGGAGGAGGTTCTCAATTCGTCGGAATCTTTTTTTATTTATTTTTTATGTATATTCAGCGATAACTTCGTCGTTTATGAACCGATTTCAAAAATTCTGAAATTCAAATTTTGCATTGGAATGGGCGTAGCTTACAGGTTGTCCCATCGTCACCATATCGGGATCTGATTATGGGATCCCAAGGAAATCGAGCTAATTCCTCAAATATCATAGGCACAATTGTCGCGATTTGGGTACTCGGAATAGTTTTTCTTTAAAGTCGGTTCCTTTTTGTTTAAATTATATGTATGTATCAATACGAGAATAGAATTAACTCGCTGTGCTATCCGCCCCGCTACCTCTTTCATTAAGACCCACCCCCTAATTTCTAGATCACGGAATGTCGGTAATGCGAACCGTTTCTTAAATTGGATTGATGTAATTTCCGACATTGTGCGCGGAGCTCACCCAATATGATAGACACAAACATAAACTTAAATATTGTGTGTACTTTGATACCATTCTTTTATTTTTCTTATCGTAGATTTGTCATTGTTGTATTATATTTAGGTTCTTGTTTGTCCCGATTTGTAATTACATCATTATAAAGGTGACCCATCTACCTAGAACACAAAATTAGTATCGAGAAAGATTTACTGGATGCTGAAATAGACAGGCGAATACAGCTGGGTTGGGGTGCTTTCGGCAAACTCAAAGTCGTGTTCAAATCAAAAATCACACAAACACTAAAGACAAGGGTCTTTAACAAATGTGTTCTTCCAGCGATGACTTACACATACATACTTACAAATACTTTTGAAACATGGACACTTACGGTAAGGAGAGAACAATGCTAGGTAACTCTTTGTGTGATAGGGTCAGAAATCAGGTAGAAGAATTTTGCAACTAAAATGGCGAAGGGCCGAACATGCTTACCAAAGGAACGATGACAGATGGAGCCATAAAATTTTATTTTAGCGACCCCGAACAGTAAGTCGAAATATTGGTGACCAGTTGCCAGGTGGTCGGACGACATCTAAAAGACGGCAGGGCCGACTTGGTCTAGACACGCCGCATCCAGAAGCGAATGTAGAACATTGGAAAAGGCATATTCCCAAGAGTGGATGCAAATATGCTGAGGAAGAAAGAGAAGGAAAAATTCTTAAATGGCTTTGATAAACAAGACTAAGTATTTAAGTTATGGATGATCACTCAATTCAACTAGCGCCATCTAGGCTTGATATGTTGAACCAATTTAAATGGTTTTATTAATATATGTACAGCTGGCTGCTGTATAGCATTAAGTTCTAATGGGATTATAATACAAAGCTTTCACAAAATTTTAGCAATTTAAGTGAGAACTTACTTCACTACTAAAGGCTAGGAAGAAGAAGAACTCTAAACGACAGAATGTGTATTAGCGAGTATTTTGAAAACGAACACTTAAATATATTTTTTATCTGTATACGGGATTTATTCGCGATGAAATTAAAATGGTTACGATACCTTCTATTTTCCGACGTTTCGAACGGGTTGTACCGCTCGTGGTCACGGGTAGACTCGCGAAAGCCTTAACACTGTTATCACTTCAATTGTTTAAATCAAATATATAAAGAAAGTTATAAAAACTATATAATATTATAAGCCACAACGGCGGTAGTTGTCATTTTTGTGGCGCCATCACTTCACTGCGCTTGGTTATAAATAGGAGTGATCTGTTGTATCGGGACGCATTTCTGACGAATGCGTCGCGGAGTGTGGATCATTGTCTTTGGACAATTAGTACTACTCTGTTAACAGATGTGGAAAGCTGTCTTTGACAAGTTAGTACTGTCTGAATTGCGGTGGGTGCGAGGAAAGCTGTCTAACAGCTAGTACAGCCCTATGTGACCGCCCTTGCTGTATAACTAACTGTAATTTGTTTAGATTCGTTACTTAATTAACGGTTGTTTGTGTCTAATTGCATTTCTAAGATTATTTTGTAATTAATGAAATAAATTGTTTAGAATTAAAGTAAATTGTTAAGAATTATAATTATTTTTATTATTTTTCACTTCTGGACTCTAACATCAGAAGTTGGATCGATCTACGTTCACAAATTATTAATTTTCAAGATTTGGGAAACGATCAACTACCGACATTTAGTTAGATATTTTCATTTAATTTGCCTATACTTCATTATCTAGGTGTCTTACGATAGAGAGCATCGACAAATGCACAATAGATCGCGCTGTCATATAGAACCAAAGTGAATATACGCAGTGATTCGCCGCAGAGGTCCCGGGAACGATAAACGCGATCGTTCGTTAAAAAAAAAGGCATTGCACACTATTAGTGCTCATTTGAACGCTATCGAAATTCAGTGTTCGTTGTGATTTTTAATAAGGGAATCTGACTTTTGTGATATTAAAGTCAAAACATAGCAAATATAAAAATCGTAAAGGAAGTGACGACTTCTATATTTGGTTTTTAGTGTCAATTACAAACGGTTTTAAAACGATTATTTTAATAAAATAATGAGGGTATTTGTACCTCACGCTATGTTTCAGTGTGTTCGTGTGTATAACGCTTTCTTTCCAGTTAGTAAACATTGTGCTAAGCGATGGAAACTGCATCCGTGCCAATGTACAAGGTGTACAATGTGGTCCACCAGTGCCGACACGGTAATGAGAGAAGGTTAGAAGGTTCAGTTAAGAAAAACTTGTGAGTTGTGCTTGACGCTGTACTGGTAAGATCAAATCATATTACATGTTGAGTTGTGATTTATTTTCACATAATTTTGATATGTAGTGTACAAACGTGAATTGTGTGCGCAATTTAAAATGATGAAAAAATGACGACTGTTTGGCGCGTATACGAAAATGCCTTAGGGCTGATGCAAAGCTGTGGCTTAACACAAGGGCTTAAGTAGTTAGTTTAGTTTTAACAATGACCTCATCTCATACCTTTTGTTATTGCGAATATTTGGTACTAGCTATTGCCCGCGTGTATGTCGGTTATCGCGATAAAAAGTAGCTTTCCAAAGTTCAGTTCTATCTTTATACCAAATTTCATCAAAATCGGTTCAGTGGTTTTGGCGTGAAAGCGTAACAGACGGTTACTTTCGCATTTATTGCGAATATTTGGTATAACGTAAATAGTGAATAGCGCTCAAACGAATGTTTGTAACTACCCCACCTGTGCATAATCAAGTAGGCGTTCTTTGTTATGGTTACGAACTATTTTTAACGAAGGAATGATGAATAATAGCAGTTGTAGTGGCTGCCTAATGCAACCCGAACTTATTACTTAAAGGTCAAGTAACTTTTATCCATTTACTTAAAATGTTACACTGACACAGCAAGTGTGACGGGACATAATACCCACACACGTTGTGATTAATCTGTTTAACTTTTATTTATGGAAACGAAAAATAGATACTTGTCAGATTATAACAATTTACAGTGTGTACACCAAGTTACTAGATGTTACTCCGTAAATTTAAAAATTGAAATGACCATTATTAAACAACTAGCTTTAGCCAGCGGCTCCGCCCGCGTGTATGATGTCCTTTCTCAGGTTCTAAACTATTTGAGTTCCAAAATTCATCAAAACCGGTTTAGCGGTTTAGGCGTAAAAACGTAACAGACAGACAGACAGACAGTTACTTTCGCACTTCAAGAAATAGTTGATGATCCATTACATTTCTAATTTTTATTTTGATAATTCGATGAATGGGCTATTCTTTTATATTGGTGGTTGGTGAGAGCAAATAAATCGGGAGTATATAAACGTGTGATGTAACTATTCACAATACGGCAAAAGGGTGCGTGGACAGCAGAGCTAGTCCTGACGGAGCCTATTTAAAACAGCTTGAGGAACTCTTATCATCCGCCGGTAGATGTACTATGTCACATTATTTACTGGTGATTGCATTAGTCAACTGTTATTGTAAAATCTATGAAGCGTTATAACAGTGGTAAATGTTTAAATTCTAAAGATATGATGTTAAATTTATTTAATAGTTCAGAGTAGGTAGTACGAAAGTGACTTCACTTGTTATTAATGGTTCAAAGAAAAAAAAAAAAAGT
The DNA here is from genome assembly GCA_932526445.1 of Phragmatobia fuliginosa. NCBI lineage: Eukaryota > Metazoa > Arthropoda > Insecta > Lepidoptera > Erebidae > Phragmatobia > Phragmatobia fuliginosa. The sequence continues at coordinate 17,937,917 of OW052072.1, read as the reverse complement.
AAAGAAACTTCTATGAACCTTCTATAGTGGACTCCAAACTAAAACTTCATATTTTAAATGTAATCTAATAGGTTTTACACAACATCAACAACAAATTGTGAATGTTAAAGAAAGATCTCTTATGACAAAGCAAAACATTCAGTTATGTTTTAATGTTTATCGAAATGCAAAGTATTGATACCGGTAAAGACTGCATGTCTATCGATCTTAATAGTACGTCTACTTAAGCATGCTATTCTTAATGTTATAGAAACATTATGAAAGGTTTTAAATACCCTCACTAGTGTCAGGTATTAAATGAACTATGTTATGTTGTTTGTGTAACATTATTGATTAAAGGTCAGGTTAGACCGAGCTAAAATGAGGTTTAAGCACTAGTCATTGTGAGAGTACCAATTAGTGTTCCGGAAAGATAATCCTCATGCCTGACTGGCTATTTCAGGTGTTAAATTTTAAGATCATACACAAAATCATTATAGCAAACTTGATCGTAAAGGTGTGACATTCATATAGGATCAAGATTAATAACATGTTCGTAAGCACGTAACGAGCCAGCTCAGGTTATTGTGATCTTTTTCTTCCTGACGGAGGTACTTATTGAAACGTCAGTACTAGTGATGGTTTCGACTGCTTTGTTGGGTCGACAGTTAGTGTATGCGACTACTGTTCAATATAGGTTCGATTTCTGGGTTGAACAAACAATAACTAATAATACTGTGTACTTCTAATTATAGATATGCTTGTCACGGCCCGAAGTTTAAAAGTTGTGGTCAACGCTCCGTGACTCGAATGAGTACAAAGAGTCGACGGTCCTACGCCTGATCTCTTTCGGGTCATGTTGGGTGGCCGTCTCATCGAACCAAAGGCGTACACCTGTGTTAGACAAGTACTTGCGTGCTGTAGTGTCTACTGTGTTTTTGGTTGGTCACCATTGGGACTGGCCGCCGTAGCAGAAAGGTAAAAAGGTTAAAATGGTAAGGTTTAACTACAGACTCGAGACGATCGACTATAAGCAGACGGTGGCCTATTACAGTAAGTGATTGAACGACACCTGTCGGACAAGCCCTGGTCCATAAAATGACTTTGAGGGCAATTAGTCTGAACTCGAATTCACTGCGTGGGCATACTTGGACATGTTTCGGGTTTGCTTGACGCCAATCGTCAAGCTGCAGACATAACCAAAACTGGTGACCCGGTATCATATCCTAAGAGCTTTGCGATTATTGGGAACATCCTTAACCGAGTACCGTGAGACTTCTGTAACATTTTCTGACATCCTCCGGGTCTTGCGTCCTGAGAGATATGCGAAAGTTAGTAACATTCTTGACGGTATTACTGCGTACATACTGAGGGCACTGTTATTTTTAAATATCCTAAAAGCTTTGCTTGCTAGTATCGCCTTCTAAAAGCTCTGATTATTCATGACGATAATGAAGCATATTGGTGACGTTAAAGTAATACCGTATTCAAAATTAATGCAATGTTTCATGCTTTCCTTAGATGACAACGATGCATTGAGAGCCTCGTCACTGTGCAAGGTGCAGTCTACGCGAGCCGAGCCCGGGCTGTGACCTGGTGTCTGCTGCTGCCTGGTGAGGCGCAGACTTGCGGCCTGCTCGCTGTATCGCGAGGTGCGGACTTGCGTCCTGCATGCCGCTCAGTGATAAGCGGACCTGCGGTCTGTTCTCCGTGTGCCCGAGATGCAACCTTCCGCCTGTTCACCGTGTGTACGAGACGCAATCTTCGGCCTGATCCCCGTGTGCGTGAGGTGTGGTGCAATGTATGGCGGATGGTGGAGAGCATGAGGTGTGTATATTGGAATGGACCCATGGACAGGGTAACCAGCCCCAAACTCGTGGTCTTCCTGAGATAATTTTAAGACCCATGGACAGGGTAACCAGCCCCAAACTCGTGGTCTTGTTGAGAGAGGTAAGACCCATGGACAGGGTAACCAGCCCCAAACTCGTGGTCTTGTTGAGAGGTAAGACCCATGGACAGGGTAACCAGCCCCAAACTCGTGTTCTTGTTGAGAGAGGTTTAAGACCCATGGACAGGGTAACCAGCCCCAAACTCGTGGTCTTGATGAGAGAGGTTTAAGACCCATGGACAGGGTAACCAGCCCCAAACTCGTGGTCTTGTTGAGAGAGGTTTAAGACCCATGGACAGGGTAACCAGCCCCAAACTCGTGGTCTTGTTGAGAGGTTTAAGGCCCATGGACAGGGTAACCAGCCCCAAACTCGTGGTCTTGATGAGAGAGGTTTAAGGCCCATGGACAGGGTAACCAGCCCCAAACTCGTGGTCTTGATGAGAGAGGTTTAAGGCCCATGGACAGGGTAACCAGCCCCAAACTCGTGGTCTTGATGAGAGAGGTTTAAGGCCCATGGACAGGGTAACCAGCCCCAAACTCGTGGTCTTGATGAGAGAGGTTTAAGACCCATGGACAGGGTAACCAGCCCCAAACTCGTGGTCTTGTTAATTTTAAGTTTAAATGTTTAAGACACACACATAAGATAACTGTTCTTATGATATTATGGTTCTTATGGTAACGGTAGACCTTCATGCTGAAGTCTACTCTTGTGTTAGTACTAAGTTTCTAGTTTTATTTTAAATGTATCTAACAGTGACTGTTTGTTTCTAATCTGGCGCGGATTATAAATAATCTTTCACTCTTTTCCTTGGAGGTTCGAACCTTTCTTATTCGTGTTAACTGTTATTATCTTGTAAAACTATTCGTTAACTCTAACTGTTTACGCTAAATTTGATAACTGTTTTTAGTAACTGACCAATTGGACGATGATGTACTTACAGAGGCGTCCAATAAACTTTTATTTTTGTACATGTTCCAGTAACCGCGAATGAGAACAATGAAGAAGTGTGGTCATCCGGACCTGCCGAGGACGTCAGGGTGTCAGGAGAGGCCGTATAAGCCACAACGGCGGTAGTTGTCATTTTTGTGGCGCCATCACTTCACTGCGCTTGGTTATAAATAGGAGTGATCTGTTGTATCGGGACGCATTTCTGACGAATGCGTCGCGGAGTGTGGATCATTGTCTTTGGACAATTAGTACTACTCTGTTAACAGATGTGGAAAGCTGTCTTTGACAAGTTAGTACTGTCTGAATTGCGGTGGGTGCGAGGAAAGCTGTCTAACAGCTAGTACAGCCCTATGTGACCGCCCTTGCTGTATAACTAACTGTAATTTGTTTAGATTCGTTACTTAATTAACGGTTGTTTGTGTCTAATTGCATTTCTAAGATTATTTTGTAATTAATGAAATAAATTGTTTAGAATTAAAGTAAATTGTTAAGAATTATAATTATTTTTATTATTTTTCACTTCTGGACTCTAACAATATATTATATTTCCTTTGAGTTGGATTAACATTTGGAAGAATTAAATATAGTGATACCAATGTTTAATACATTTGTAGCATTAATTATAAAGAATGATTGGGTTAGACAAATCGTCGAGATAAGTTTTTGAATAAATTATTACTAAAAATATATAAAATGGGCCGCCATCTTGTTGTCAATTCTGGTTTTGAAGTTCACTAACATGACAGTGAAGTTAAAAATCGTAGGCTGAATTTCACTTGAAAAATACCTACTTAGAAAAAGAACTGTCTGCCTGGGTGTAATTAATCTATAACAAGTATGTTTATTACAATGTAAAAGTTAATTTAATTGTTTCCTAATACCATACCACTTATGCTAGCAAAAATCTGTAAATTTGAAATTATATATAGGCACTTCAATTACCTACATTGACCTTACTTAAAGCATGAAAGAAAAATAAAAAGCTTTACATCTGTTCTTTTAACAAAATACGATTAAAAATATCACCACCCACATTTTTCAACAAGGTATAAACTTACCAAAAAAGCTCTTTTATTGCCAAACCCGTATTCAATTCTTAAACTATGTATATCCGACCGTATTTCCACACCAATAGGGTCTAAATTCATAGTGTTGCGTGTAACACATGCATAATTCAGCAAGCCCCATAACACGGGTACAGTAATTGCGTGAATATTTAGAATTCTTGGACCTTTGTGTCTGACCTCTGGCGGTTAGAACATTGTGTGTTTAGGTAACACCTACGTTTAATTTACTTGATACAAGGATTATTAATAACATAGAAATGTTTTGTTTTTCTTATTACGGCTTTGTGTAATGTTATGATATGATGTTATGTTAGCTGAATCACGTGGTGTTGCCCGCGGTTCGTGTTGTTAATCACGAGGAACGCCGAGGGACGATACTAGCCTAAAATAAAAAATCGGCCAAGTGCGTGTCAGGCCACGCACAGAAAAGGGTTCCTCAGTCACCCATAATGGTACGTGAATTAGAAATCGTATCCAATGGTTAATTGTTATGTTTACGTATTAATGCGTTAATTTTACTTACTTACCGTTTGGACGGTAAGTCGACGACGGACGGACGGACGGACGGACAGACGGACGGACAGGCGGACTTGACGAATCTATAAGGGTTCCAAGTCATAAACTTCGGAACCCTAAAAATAGCCAGTGAAGTTCCCGTCAAAATAGGTTCAGCCGTTTCAGAGATTAGCCAATGCAGATAGACAGGCAGACAGACAGAAAATTGCTTTTTTGATTTGATTTTCGTAGATACTTTAAAATTAAATAAAAATGTTTATGGTACTTAGATCAAAAATGCATACAAGATTGCCTATTGCTTTAACAAGTCGTTAACATCTCTATAAATAAATATAATTCAAGTGTCTGTAGCTAACTTAAAATTATCAGTTCTTCACTAAATGCATATGGAAGTATGTACACGTTCCTTATATCAAGAAATCATTTCTTTTTATATGTGTTTCTGTTAGTTGCAGCTCATCTCTAAAACAGCCTGACCGATCTCAACCGAAATTTCTGGAAGGTTAGGCTGCAGTTTTAAAAACGAGCTTCCCCCGTCGGCGTTACCAGTGCTTTTCTACCTTAAAAACCAGCCACAAGGCCCAAGCTAGAAGGAAAATTAAACTAGATCATCATCACCATCATCAACAGCCTTTAACAGTCCACTGCTGGACATAGGCCTCTCCTTTTAAAATAATTTTTGGCCTACTATACCACGCTGGCCAGACGGGTTGGTAAAGGGTTTGTTTCAAGTTTTCCTTCTCTTGGCAGTAATGTTAGCTGCTGATTTTGTTCCTTTAGTCGCCTCTTACGACACCCATGAAATGAATAGGGGTGGTGACACTTTGTATTCTTATATGATATTATTGACGATCCTTTATTACGACTTCAAACAAAGATATATAATGGCCTCGTTTAATTTTAAACAATTAGTCTTTTTATGTCTAAAAAAAATAGAGTTAAAAAACTAAACAAACACGCTTTTAAACTAAAAAAGTAGAAAATAATTTTAATGTAACAAGGCCTGGGGGCGACTTGTAGTAATATTTTCAGAAAGCACCAATTTAAACATTTTTTTTTTGTTTTTTTTTAGTTTTTTATTCAAGTTAGTGTATTGTCATTGATGCTCGATAAATCTACAAAGTTTGAATGAAATCAGGCCGTTTAAAGTGGGTCAAAATCGCATCCAAAGGAGTCGGTTCAAACAAATATACAGGAAGCTTTATAGCGTGTAAAAACATATAAAATATTAAACGAGTTTAACTCCATTTATACATGGTGAGTATTAGCCGTTATTATATTCAGTCCAACAGTACCAAATTCATAGGTCAAAGCTTCTGACCGCAATGGTGCAATCCGGTCGAGTTTGACCGCAAACCAATGATTAGGGGCCCCAATTCTAACCGTATCGTACTCATTGTGTATTTGTTAGTAACTGACTGATTTAGGTAGTGTTCAAATTTATATATTTTGGTTTGTTTTCATTCATAGTAGTGATGTTATAAATTCTAATAACATCACTACTCTGTCTGTCAATCAATTAAGCTTTTGGCGCTAACCACTGCACCGATTTCATTGAGGCCAACAGTCATACATCCTACAAAAAAAAAAAAAAAAACAAGAGCCCGGCCTTTTTCTGCTGCGTCCGCTACTCAAGTTAAGTGTCTCCTCTTACCAGGAGGCATCACCGACCAAACTCTCAAGAGCCCACGCCCTAACGTGCTCGCGAACTATCCCTTGTACTGATTGTATATTTATTATTAAAAACAATAAACTTCTTGTAAACTCTTGTGATTTAGTATATATCTCTTTCTCCTCCTGCTATCGTGCACAAACCGGCGACTAAAGCCGAGTTGCGTGACAACCTGCGTAGGATGGCTGGCAGGAGCTGGATTCGAGAAGCCCAAACTTGATCAGAGTGGTGTGTTATGTAAGAGGCCTATGTCCAGCAGTGGATTGTGATAGGCTGATGATGATGATACCTCGATATTTGAGAAACGACATAGGTTACTATTTACCTGGTGTTCGGCACTTGAGTATAAAGGTTGGGGTTATTCCTAGTGGACTGTAGGGCTGGTTTATCGCTCGCAATAATAAGACGCCACTAATTCGCACTGCCACAGTGATTATTTTATTTGTATAAAAACGTACGTACGGCAAGCTGCAGAAAGAAGGAAGTTACAACAGTGTTGACACACTTAAAAAATTACATTTTGATGTTGGTGTTCCCAACACCTGGGTAACCAACATATACGCGATCGTAGTCGTGTACAAAAGTAGTATAAAATACATTCGAACGATTTAATGATTTTATAGTTCTTTTAGAATATGTAAAGAACAATAATATTGTTTCTTTAATTTGAATCTGCCGTGTTTAAGATCGTCGGTAATGTAGTGCGTATGAAGTGCATTAAACCTACGATCGATGGATAAAACAGAATAAGTTTTGAGAGTAAATTATGAAGGGTGTCAAATACAAAAAGGATTGACAGAAAAGTGAATTGTAAAACGTAGATTAAAATATTGAGAGAAAATAACAAAATAGAACAGCTAGTGAAGAATAAACTTTAATGTCGTTTCTTTGTTTACAAGTAGGCGTTGTAGTATAAGTAGGTACCTAATTAGTTTGTTTGTAAAAAAATAATGTTTAATAAGAATAAACTTTGTTTACAGAGCAACACAGTTTATTTCAATTACTAGCCCTAACTTGAAGAACCAATTTTATAAATATATGGTCATAATATATTACATTTCATAAAACTATTTCATAATTGTCATTCCCGTTAAAACATGACTGCATGGTTAGCTAAGTGGTTTAAACGGTCGCTACGCCGCTTTCGACTTCGCCAAGTGTGGTGGGTTCAAATCCCATGTGGAACAATATTTTGTGTGATTTTCGAATTGTTGTTCTGAATCTGGGTGTTCTTTGTATCCGTTTCATGTATGTTTGTAAAGTCCCCCTCGGCAGGATTTATATTCCTAATGCGGGAGTTGTCTTTTAAACAAAAAAAAGTTTTGAAAGAAGTAAGAATTTATTATCACTACACCCTTTCTTTGGTTTATTACAATACTTATCTACAGCTTCACTCGCTTCTGCTTATTCTAGTAAGTTATTGGATATTATTGGATATGGGGACATCGATGAGCCAAAATCTTTAGCTATGTTTAAAGAATCTTATTAAAAAAATGTTGATAAAAACTGTTTAGGTATAGGTAGGCATAAAAAACTTACTAGAGAATATTTTCTTTGTTTCTATTAAGGTCTTCTTACACCTTGCCAAATTTCATTAGCATAAGGTCAACGGCCAGTATATTTTGATATAAATTCATGTTTGACTGTGAATTGACTTACTTTTGAAAAAGGGTCTCTCTGAACGTAATATGTAGATAAGAAAGGGTTTATTTTGTATAATACTTCTAGAATATTATAAAAAAATACATTTTTACCTAAAAACTTTTAGCTCAAAATTTCAATGTATATTTTTATAGTACACTAGCTATCCGCCCGCGGCTTCGCCCGCGTGGAATTCGTTTATATCGCGCGATACGGTAAGGGTAGATTAAACAATCTTAGATGATTTTATGTTTGATAATAAGGAACTTTGACACAAACTTTCGTCCCCTATTTCAAATCCAAAAACCAAAAACAAAAAACCAAAAAATTGGTTTTTAAAATTTTTCACATATAATTTGAGGTTATGTGAAAAAAAGTGTAAATAAAAAATCAGCCAAGTGCGTGTCAGGCCACGCACAGGAAAGGGTTCCTCAGTCATCCATAATGGTACGTGCATTAGAAATTGTATCCAATGGATAATTGTTATGTTTACGTATTAATGCGTTAATTTTGTATGACGTTTCACAAGTACGCACATTGTAGAAGTTAAGCCTCTATAATTCCTGAACTAACAAAATCATATAATTCGTTATAGTTTACATTTAAAGTTCATTAAATGGACCACTATCACGAATTTTTCCAGATTTTTTGAGCCGGCCGTTTAGCTTTTAGAGGGGGGGGAAGCCCTGTTTTTTCAAAAAAGTGGCCTTTAAAGTGGAATTTCTCGCAAACGGATACCTATATCAAAAATTGTCTTATCAACCCTTTAATGTTTTTAAAAGACCTATATAATGATACCCCTCATGATGGGGTAGCCGGTAGAAAAAAGAAACATCCCCACTTTCCGTGTAGGGGAGGTACCCTAAATAAAAATATTTTTCATAATTTTAATGTAGCACTTTGTCGATGTAATTACAATACATATTCGTGCAAAGTTTCATCTTTCTAGCACTTACCGTTTTGAGGTAAGTCGAGGACGGACGGACAGACGGACATGACGAATCTTTGGGTTCGAACCCAACGTATGTATTTTTTTTAATTATTAATATAGTCCCATGTCAAGTTGGCTATTATTAGGAATCCATTGACACCTTATTTATAAAAATCGAGGCTATGGAGGAACATTATAACATAATGCCAGCACTCTTGCTGTCATATTTCGTTGGTGAGTGTGAGACCGGAGGCGTAATCGTTCTGCATCCGGAGATCGGGAGAATGATCAGACTTCCATGTTATGGGTCACTTTGCTGCATTGCCTACCCCTTACAATAGGGCTGGTGACCCCTACTCCTGAATTCTAATCATGCTTTTCATCAGGCAGTGACTCTTCACTTTGGTAGGCTTAAATATTATTATTATTACCTTAAACAGATTGCCAAACCGGTTGGTCTAGTGGTTTAAGTGGTTGCCACGCCGCATGCTACTACACCAAGTGTTGTGGGTTCAAATCCTGCACGGGTTAATATTTTGTGATATCCTCATATTGTTTTTCTAAGTTGGAAAAGAGTGTCCATAGAGTTTCTGGTCTGTTCTTCTACATAGGATCTACGAATTGGAACAGACAGCTTCACAACTGACTACTTGACGTTTCAAAAGTGCTGTTGTATTGGTATATTTAAAATAAAAATGGTTTGATTTGATTCGATTTGGTATGGGTGTTCTTTGTGTCCGTTTCTTGTGTGTTTGTTAAGTTCCCAATACGTTTGATAAGTTGTCGAAAAGAATAAAAATAAAATACCCTTTCTTTTGGCATCGTCCTAGTCTGGTAATGAAAGTTCTGAACGTAGTGTCCACAACCGCTTTTTTGTGTGAGGTTGTGATAAGCAACATGGTAACTAATATATGTACATTTGTTTACGTGTATAAGCAAATTTTCAAGTTAATAACAGTCATTCTATCCCTATCGCGTTAGACAAACAGTGATAGAGCAAAACTTAACGAGATGCCTAGAAATTATGTACTACTTACTACTGGCTTTTGCCCGCGGCTCCGCTCGCGTGTAGGTCCTTCATGGCGGTAAATAGTAGTCTATGTGTTATTCCGATATGTGAACTATATTATTGTGAAGTTTCCACAAAATTTTAAGTGAAAAAGCAATAAACGTACATACATTGATTGACACAATCTACTTATCGCTTTTATAAAACTAGTATTATAATGGAGCAGACTTTTAATATAGTAGCAATTTTCAAAATTGTTTAAAAAAGTTTAAAACCTATCCATTCGAGATATAAAGATAACCATCGAAATGTAATTGTGTAGAATTATTATTAAAGTACTAAATCACATTAAAAATTTCGTAGGTATTTTAATGTACAAAATTAAGAATTTGTAATAATGTGCCGCGTACAAACGTTAAAATAAGTTTCATAATTTATTATTCATGCTTCAGACTTTCATTTAGCATGACGTCATTGTCTCTACTCATATCTCGTCCGAGTATTCTGTATATAATCAATAAAATTCAATTCAGACGTCAGTGACTCCGTGGCGCAACGGTAGCGCGTCTGACTCCAGATCAGAAGGTTGCGTGTTCAAATCACGTCGGGGTCAAAAATGTCTTTTTGATTTAATTTTTTTTACCAATTTTTTATTTCAGCATAATTTATAATTGGAATATATAAAACAAGGTAAATTTATTATTTATTCAAGCGATTTTTAAGTCGACAGTGAAGAATAATTTTAAAAATGTAGGTATGAATATTCTGAGACATACCAAGCTGTATTTGCTGCCGATCAAGAGGTTTAGGGTTCGATTCCCGGGTCGAACCAAATGTTTGTATAGTCTGCAAATATTTGTGACAGGGTATGAGGTATAAGGGTTTCGTTTTTTTCCATTTGATCTAGGGACCCCTAAAAATTGTCAATGTTGTAATTTATGCGTACATGTCATAAAATAGAGTACAATCTTATATTTTTAAATTCTAAAGTGTTAGCCGCCACTGAACCGAATGTAAACCTCCTCTTTTTAAAGTTTTGAACGAAAAATGATTTATAATCAATTAAATTGCAAACGCGATTTTTTGAAAGATTTTCTGGGTTTGGGCTCGTGGGATTTCTGTTTTCCTTCCTTCTTATCTTGTCAAAGGAACTTGTCTGAAATCGTAATTCTATGGACGGAATTTGTTTATTTTTACTACTCGGCATATATTGATCAAACAAGTATTTACTTCAATTACATAGATAGTTAAAATAATTGTTATTTACTTTTCAACCAAATTTATGATAGACGTATTGAGGTAAACAAAGTTATTTAGTTAAAACTTAAACTGTGAAATAATACTGCACTAGAAATGCCAACATTAAACATATTAATTTATTGAAATAATTGAATTACAAAAATTTTTAACCTCATTATTTTATGTAAATTTTTCAAATTTCTCACAAATTATTATATTTTTATGTACGTTAAAAGGTAGAAGGGGTGGACCCAAAAAGTGCTGGCTTAAGGCGCATTTTCATTGGTCGTTAGAGCCCGCATGCGGGGTACGGAAGAATTCTGTTCAAGCATGGCATAGGGCCAAAAATAGCATTTTATCGGCATAATATTGTTTTTAATATAAACTACGATTAATTACATCAATTTTTGTTTGTTTGCTGGCCCTATGGCATGGTTGAACAGAAATCTCCCGTACCTCGCATGCGGGCTCTAACAACCAATTAAAATGCGCCTTTAACGTCGTAAAGGGTGATATGCGTGTGAATGGTCTTGCTACCAGGGATGCCGAAGACCGGGCAAAGTGGAGGAGAAAGAGCCGGAAAGCGGACAAGCTTTAGTAGCAACCGGGAAGACCGTTAGGATGATGTTATTATGTACGTTGTCAATCCGTGTACACCAGTTTCTCAGGTGGAATACCAGAATGTAAACATGTTGACCAAATGCAAATACGAGAGCATCTATTTGAAAAGTAAATAATAGAAGTTCCGAGCTGTGAAGAATTCATTCAATACTCCAGTACTTATCCGTATTATTATTGGTTATTGTGTTATTGCACTATTAGTCTCAAGGAAAAATTATTAACTCGAATTTTGAAATTTTGATTCATAATCGTTGGAATTCTCATAAAGTCACTCAAATACTCTTTATTACTATATATATATTCATCGACAGCCTTTAACAGTCCACTGCTGGACATAGGCCTCTCCTTTGAAAGGAGGTTTTGGCCTACTATATCACGCTGGCCAGACGGGTTAGTAAAGGGTCTGTTTCACGCTTTCCTTCTCTTGGCAGTGATGTAAGCTGCTTATTTTGTTCCTTATACGCCGCTTACGACACCCATGGTATGAATAGGGGTGGTGACACTTGTATTCTTAATCAGTCACCACACGGACAGGTGAATCCGTTTAACCGTGAATCATCTTCATAGCCTTTATTCCCAAGTTTATTTGGGATCGGCTGCTAGTTCAACCAGTTTTACCTGAATTTCAGTTTTTCCACGGAACGACTGTCATCGGATCTCCGCAACCCTAAGGGAGAACTGAAATTCAAAGATTGAACTCGGTTCCAAAAATAACGGGTCAGTCACACGGGTCAGTCACATAAACCCGAATATCTCCCGAACTACGTATGCCATCCTAATGAAACGAAGACTGTTCAATTGAGAATTTAATTATACAGATAAAAAATAAAATAAAACTTAGTTACACCCACAATATTAATCTTAAATTAAAAAAAAAACTAAAGTAGTCATATTTTTCTTAAGATTAAATTTTTTTTATGATTGTTTTTTTGCTGTTTTTCATCACTTTCTTCATTTAATACTTTGTATTGCCTCCACGTGATGAAGCCTCCAGTGATGAAAAACAGCAAAAAAACAATCATAAAAAAAATGTAATCTTAAGAAAAATATGACTACTTTAGTTTTTTTTTAATTTAAGATTAATATTGTGGGTGTAACTAAGTTTTATTTTATTTTTTATCTGTATAATTAAATTCTCAATTGAACAGTCTTCGTTTCATTAGGATGGCATACGTAGTTCGGGAGATATTCGGGTTTATGTGACTGACCCGTTATTTTTGGAACCGGCTATAGTTGTCAGCATATTTGAGGGCACTGACTTCCCAATAACGATTGCCATAGATGTTCATGACAACCGGGACCGACGGCTTTACGTGCTCTCCGAGGCACGGTCGTGAATCACTACTAAAGTTCCAAACTCCAGGCTGCTAGTAGGAATTTCCTAAGAAAAACCCAAAAACACTTTTTGGCCCGACCCGGGATTTGAACCCGAGACCTCTTCATTATCAGTCGCATACGCTAACCACTAGACCAACGAGGCAGTTAATGCAGTATGGTGAATACAAGGGAAAAAATTAACATTCGAAAAAGTCTATATAAGTGTATGCCGTTCTAGTATTACTATTTCTTTTGTTTGATACAATTTCAGTAATAGCTGTCCATTACTGAATTTGTTAACGATGTTGTCAGGTTTTTCATTTATTGAATATTTAATGCATAACATTTTAAAGTTAGACACTTTAAATTTTCAAGTAAGTAATACAGTAAACATCTAAATAGTTGCAAAGGAAAATTTCAGTACAGTATTAACAACGACAGCAAACGACATGAAAATTAAAGACACTTTTTATACCTTGATCCCCATTAATCTTTTCCTTGGAAGTACTGCACTGTCGAATATTTATCGCAAGGGAAATGAAGTAGCAACATTCGCATCAATGATTAAAAGAGGAACCTATGTACTCGTTTTGGGGCTCATTAATTTATTGTTCTTATTTATAAAACTGAATAAAAATGGTGATTTGGATATTACAACGTTCATCAAATGTTACCTGCAATTGCTTGAGCAAGTAAATTTTGTGACCACTAGTTATGGATTTCGGGTATGCTATTGTGATTGGTATATTTTCTGAAATGAGACATTGAATATTCATATTAATTTTAATAGTGTAATTTTTAACTATTATATTTTATTAGTTATGTATCTTTTGCTCTCGGCTCCACCAAGGTGTGTATCGTAGTTTAAAGAGTTAGAATTTATTACATTACTTTGGGTGCTTTTGGTATTTGCAGGTCGTGGTGCATTTCATGAATATGTTGTTCAACATGATTAATTTTTTAAATTTAGCGATCAGACCTGTGAGTATTGTAAGTATTTCGTTACTTGTTATATGTTTTTTTTTTTTTTTGTTTATTTATTATCATTTATTACAAATTTTAGGTAGCGATTTCACAAGCGATGGTATCAACTAGTTCGTCAACCAAAAAATACGTGTCACTGGCGGTAGTATCAGGTATACTAAGAGCTATGAACTATGAGTTCATGGCTATTATGTTGATGTACCGATGTGAACAGGCCTATAGACAAAATGATAAGATTCTGGAGACTATTGATGCATTATTAGCTGATACAAGACAAAGTAAGAACTTTGTTTTTTCTTTTCTAAACTATATAAAAGTTTTAGTTGCGTATACCGACAAAAATCGATGTACACTTTTAATGAGTTGTTAGTTTTATTAATTCGAGTATGAAATTGAAGAACTACTTGGGAACAGCTTAAAATTATGCAAAATTCGTAAAAAACAAGAACTTACAAATGGGAAGATCATTGTCAAATATTTAATTTTAGTCGATATTTTCCTTATCGAAGGGTAGTAACCTTTTTTCTAATATTTTATTTAACTATTCTTAAAAGGAAAGTAAACGAACATAAATAATTATATTACCTTCCATAGACTCATTTGTTCAAAAAATTTGGACAGATATTCTCAGATATCAGTTATGATCATACACTACAATTTTCATTACTGTTTTAAATTCAAAATAAATTAAACGACAAAAATTCTAATGGAGTAAAAAACCTTCTTATATTGACTCTAAAGACGGTCTCCTTGGTCGGTGAACATACTTATGACTGTTAAATTACACGTGTCTATCCACTTGCCATCAGATCCCCCATTTGGTTATTAACCCCTCTATAACATAAAAACTATAACTGAAAACTTTATTTCAGGTAGTAGCACGAAGACGAATCTTTTGGAATTTCGGCACTTACTCCTCACAAGACCTATCAAGTTTCACGCTGCTAAGTTCTTTACGATAGACTATCGTACACTAGTCTCTTTGAACTCTGTGGTACTTACGTACACTATTATAATGCGGCAAAATATTTAATAACAATAGTCACCTATCAGTAAAAACATGAAGTAAATTAAGGTGAACTTTTTTTGTATTCATAATCTTCTTTTTAGCCTTCATTATTCACAAATTATTTGGGTCGCCTACAACTTATAACGGTTTTATCTGAATATCAGTTTCTCCGTGGTGTGACTGATATTAGACCTCCGTAACCCTGAGGGCGACCTTAATTCAAAGATTGAACTAGTTGTCTGTATATTGTGGGCACTGATTTCCGCATAACGCTTGCCAAAGACGTTCAAAACAACCGGGTCCGACGGCTTACGTACTCGGAGGTATTGGTGTGAAACTTCGTACAACTTCCATATTCTGGGCTAAATTCAGATTTTACTATATAAAAACTTAAAGTCGACCCAGGTATCAAACCCAAAACCTCTATAATAATATATCTATCGTGTGTCAATCACATACGCCAACCGCTAGACAAATGAGGCAACGAGTGCGTGATCTTTTTGAGTGTTATACCAACTTTAAACTTTCGCGTTCCATGATAATTAATATTAGTTTTTCCTGACGTTTCGACCAGTCAGCCTGTGACCACGGCCGGTGCAACCTGGTCAAAACGTCAGGCAAATCAGAGGTATGTAATACCCCAAATAAGTGATCGCGTTAATTCCCGTAGAAATAATATTAATTTTTGAGTGTTACTTATTGAAACTATAAGTTTGTAATAAGTGAGTGTGTTTTAATTAAGAAGTAGCCACTGTTTTTAATTATGCTACACATTATTAAGTTTGCAATAAATAATTTCTTAATTATTATTTGTCTATTTAATTTCTTAGTATTTAACAATATGTTACTATGACAAATTATGGTGTCTACAGTTCACAGTAGAATGATGTTAATTATTAATATTTTATTTTAGTTTAGTTAATAATTATTTCATTTCATTTCATTTCATTTCATTTCATTTCATTTCATTTCATTTCATTTCATTTCATTTCATTTCATTTCATTTCATTTCATTTCATTTCATTTCATTTCATTTCATAGATACTAGTTGACCCAGCGAACATCGTACCGCCCAACTTTAAAATTCCAGAACTTGATCGCAGCGCCACCTACCGGGTCCAATTGCGAATCTAAACCATTCCCAGATCCCCTTGAACACACACAAAAAATTTCATCAAAATCGGTCCAGTCGTTTGAGAGAAGTTCAGTGACATACACACTCACAGAAGAATTATATATATAAAGATAATGATGCTGATGGTTTCAGACATATTTTTACTTATTTTACTAAAATTTTCAGATTTTAGATATTTGTAATTATTAGTAGAAGTAGCCGAAATACGACCATTGTTTATAAAAACTTCGTATTTCGTATCGTACTACTTGGTTTTGATAATCTTCTTTAATGATATCAACAATAAATGGGAGCAGTAATTGAACGGGGGGAATTTCTTTTAGTCCTACCAAAGTGATTCTGACTAGATGGGTAACCGCTTGTGATATGATATTATGTTAAGAGTGTTTCCGTCATCCGGAGGTCACGTTAAGCAGTCGGCCCCAGTAGTTATCATAAGATAGTAGTTGTGAAGCTTGGTTAAACCGCCCTCCACCTTTGGGCGGTTTAAACATCCGTGTGGTCACGGATTAAGAATACAAAGTGTCACCACCCCTATTCATTCCATGGGTGTCGTAAGAGCCGACTAAAGAAACAAAATAAGCAGCTAACATCACTGCCAAGAGAAGGAAGACTTGAAACAAACCCTTTACCAACCCGTCTGGCCAGCGTGGTGTAGTGGGCCAAAACCACCTTTCAAAGGAGAGGCCTATGTCCAGCAGTGGACTGTTAAAGGCTGTTGATGATGCTTGATGATGATGATGAAACATCCAACAGCAAGATTACGTAGCCACATCTTGTCTCGCCAGTTCCCAACTCCAAACTCTAAACAGGGTTTACAAAAAAGCGGCCAAGTGCGAGTCGGACTCGCCCATGAAGGGTTCCGTATCAGCAAGTAACATCATATAAAAGTTCTTGTAGTTCGTTGTAACTTTCATCAATGTTTTTATACTACTGTATTGATTGGATGAAAGGTAAATTGCGTGTTACGATTTATGACGTATTAAAAAAAACTACTCACTAGATCTCGTTCAAACCAATTTTCGTTAGTAGTTTGCATGGTAATGTACAACATATATTTTTTTTAGTTTTATCACTCTCTTATTTTAGAAGTAAGAGGGGGGGGACACACATTTTTTTACTTTGGAAGTGTCTCTCAAACTATTAAGTTTAGAAAAAAATGATTTTAGAAACCTCAACATCATTTTTGAACACCTATCCATAGATACCCCACACGTATAAGTATGATGAAAAAAAAATTTTTGAGTTTCAGTTCCAAGTATGGGGACCCCCAAAATGTATTGTTTTTTTTCTATTTTTATGTAAAAACCTTAATGCGGTTTACAGAATACATCGACTGACCAAATTTCAACAGTATAGCTCTTCTAGTTTCGGAAATAATTGGCTGTGACATACGGACGGACAGACAGACAGACAGACAGACTTGACGAATCTATAAGGGTTCCGTTTTTTGCCATTTGACTACGGAACCCTAAAAAGAAGGTGGTGTTCAATATCTTTTTTTAATTACAGTAAGTTTAAGTTACCTTTTTGAACTTTTTCTTGTTATATTTAAGCCTACTAAAGTGAATCTCCTCTGCCTGATAGAAAGCGTGGGTACAATCCAAGAGTAGAGGTCACTATCCTCATTGTGAATACAATACAATACAATACAGCATGTTGACCAACACTAAGGCGGCTTAGTGAGATGCCTCTGCAGCATTAGTCCTCCGGTCCCACACTCAGCAACGAAATACTACAACACGAATTCTGTCGTTTTTAGTTTATTCTTCTGTGTGAGTGATTTGTGCTGAAATCAGCGTGGCTCTGATACATACATAGAGATTTCTAGATAAGGACATGTCAATGTTCGAATTTTCTCGAAGAAAAATCCAATGAAGCCCATTCTCACGGACCATTTCAAAGCTGCTTGTCAAATCTCATTGAAATTGAAATAGTTTTATAGGACAAACATCAGCTGCGCAAGATTAGTGAAACAATTAGGTATGGAAGAAGTGATAATATGAAAAAAAAATACAACAAACGTGAGAGAGCAATTCACACAAAATATTAGAGGATTTTTTAGCACTGTAAGAAAAACACGAAAGACGATTAAAAAACAGGAAAAAATATCTACAACCTGGATACTAGGCAACGCAAAGAAATTATTAATATTCTTAATGTATATACCTAGATATTGTTAAATTTATTAATGACAAGATGAAGATTATCATTAATCAAATATGTATCTAATACATTTGTTTATTACAGTGTATAAATAGTTTTACGCAGTACGGTTAAAACCTTATAACCGAACAGGTCGAATTCTATACGTCTTTGGAGTACCTTTGTAAAGTTTATCAGAAGAAATGACAATTAAAGATACTTTTTATACTTTGATTCCAGTGAATTGGTTGCTAAGAATTACGGCTCTATCTAATATTTATCGCAAAGGAATTGAAGTACAAACATTCACATCAAAGATTAAAAGAGCAACCTATATACTCGTATTAACATTCATCAATTTACTGTTTCTGTATATGAAAGTGAATAGAAATGTAAAAAAGACATTTGATGTTATCGCAAAATTTTCAATACTCCTTGAAATAATATATTGGTTCTCTTTCTTTGTTTATATAATCGATCTATTTTCTGTAGAAAAGTACGGCGGCAATGCTTTTTTAAAGTACATTAAAACCTTTGATGCTATAGACGAAACTTTAGGAAAAGCTGATTACGATGAACTTCGTAGAACGATTGTCATCAGCATGAAATGGATCATCGGTGTCTTTGTCTTTACTTCCTCATTTGATTTTATGAATTGGGTAGCAGTAGAGGGTTGGGTAGAACCTGTAATATTTGCTATAGAATATCTGTACTGGTTTCTAAATATTCTAACCATCATGGATGTAGTTTCTCATGTTATACAAGTGGAGTACCGACTTAAAATAATTCAACGTCTACTACAAGTAAGTACATTTTTTTTATAATAATGAAAGGAAATCTTGTAAAGTCTGAAATCCCAAAGTGGTATATTAGTAGTCCAAAACTTCTTTTCGAAGATGAGCCCTAAATCCAGGAGAGGACCAATAAAGCTGTTGTGTGTATTCGTTACACATCGTATTCTTCATCGTCTGTTAAAAGTACTTATTAATTATCTATACCACCAATCTAAATGATGTTAGTGTACCAAAAACAGAATACTGGCTCACTTTTTTTTGCATTCGCTGTTTGATATTTTTATTTTTTTAGGACAAAATTGACATGCCAACTGTTAGTACTGTTTTAAATATTAACCAAATCGGTGGATCTCACAAAAAATTAAAGCAATTGAATACCTTGAAAGATCTTCAAACTACTGGAGATTTGGAAACCACAACGATTACCAAATGCTACTTGCAGTTGCTTGAGCAAGTAAATTTTCTTAACACCTGTTACGGATATCGGGTATGTTTCTTTTTTCATTTTATTATGAAGACTGTATACAAAATAATATCTTATCTTGCCATAAATATTGATTCAAGATAAATCTTTTCTTTTTTAATTGCATATAAAATTTGTTACATGATCATAAAATAATGACAGGTTCGAAATTCAAAGAATATATGTTCATGACCGACGAACATAACAGAAGAGTTTCTCAATTCAACACGTCCATTTTATGTATGATAACGTCTAACTTTTCAGAGATTGACACAATTTTTTAGGGTTCCGAAGTATATCACTCGGAACCCTTATAGATTCGTCATGTCCGTCTGTCCGTCCGTCCGTCTGTTAGTGTTATAATTACGTCTGTCTGTCTGTTACATTCACCCGGCTAAAACGTTGCTTCTAATTTAATGAAATTTAGGATAGGCATACTTTGATTTCTAGTATACTGACCTACTTTTTAGGACCAATAACCGTATAAGGAATGCGGAAAAAGTTGTTTTTTAGGGTTCCGAAGTATATCATTCGGAACCCTTATAGATTCGTCATGTCCGTCTGTCCGTCCGTCCGTCCGTCCTCAACTTACCGTCCAAACGGTAAGTGGTAGAAAGATGAAACTTTGCATGAATATGTATTGTTATTACGCCGACAAAGTGCTATAATAAAATTTTGAAAAATATTTTTATTTGGAGTACCTCCCCTACACGTAAAGTGGGGATGTAAATTTTTTCTCGCGGCTACCCCATCGTGTGGGGTATCATTAGATAGGTATTTTAAAAACAATACAGAGTTTCTAAGATGATTTTTTGATTCAGGTATCCGTTTGCGCGAAATTCCTCTTTAAAGGGCACTTTTTTGTAAAAACAGGGCGTCCCCCCCCCCCCCTCTAAAAGCTAAACGGCTGGATCAAAAAATCTGGAAAAATTCGTGATGGTGGTCCACATAATGAACTTTGAAGGATAACTATAACGGATGAGATGACTTTATTAATTCAGGAGTTATGGAGACTTAACTTGTAAAATGCGTTGACTTGGAAAACGTCATACAAAATTAACACATTAATACGTGAACACAATAGAGCAAGATCCCAGAGCCGCCAGACCTACGTCATTTGTGCAAAGCTAAAATTTTCAGGATTATTAGTACAATGTCTTGTTAAGATGTATGCGTACCCATTAGCTTGAAAGCGGGGCCGTTTGTGAGATAGCGCGAAGTACAGATGGTAAAAAACCTTACTTACCTACGTTAAAGGTGCACAACCAACTCCTATGGGTGCGATTTTGACCCACTTTAAACGGCCAGATTTCGTATTCTTGTACCTATATACTTGTAACTATTCACAACATCAACGAAATCTGGCCGTTTAAAGTGGGGTCAAAATCGCAACCAAAGGAGTTGGTTACAAACAAACAAACATACAGGTGAAGCGAATAAATGAGCGTGTAAAAACCATTTAATAATTTACAATTCTATTCTTGAAATAATACCAAAGATGATATACCTCAGCTTCCTAATTACTACAAATATTTAAAGGTATCTGGGGGGATGATTGGCCCTTCGGACTGGTCTGGCCGTATACAAAGGGTCTTAAAATAATACCTACCTTAGATAATATGTATAAATTTTTTAGTTATAAAATATAGTTATATAATATAGTTATAAAATTTAGGTTTGCTACTATAACGTAGTTTACCTAATTTTTTCACAACTTTCAAGACGTCTGGCAGAAGTAATGGCCCACGGAAAGTGTCTGGCAGTAATGAATTTTAATTTTAAATAATATTCTTAAAAAATTTGTAAATACTAGCTTTGCACCTATAACGTAGGTAAGTAAGGTTTTTATCCATCTGTACTTCGCGCTACCTCACAACCGGCCCCCTTTCAAGCTAATGGGTACGCATACATCTTAACAAGACATTGTACTAATAATCCCGAAAATTCCAGCTTTGCACAAATGACGTAGGTCTGGCGGCTCTGGGATCTTGGACTGTAATCTATTGGATACGATTTTAAATCCACGTGACTGAGGAACCCTTTACTGTGCGTGGCCTGACATGCACTTGGCAGATTTTATAAATCTTTTTTTGTTTAAAAGTACAATTTCCAAATTCGGTCCTTTAAAAATTTATAAAAAGTATTCCAACCCTAAGGGTAGCCAAACAGGGGATGATTGATTGTCTACTCACTGATTGTAATATTTGATCACGCATAACTTTTTAGCCGGAGGAGGTTCTCCATTCGTCGGAATCTTTATTTTGTAGAGTGGTTCAATTTCAAGAATTTTTTTGTTTATAGAAAAGGTAAATCTTGAGGTTAATCCTATATAAATTTAAAAGAAAACAAACATAAAGGTACGAAAATAAATAATGATCACTCACTGATTGTTATATATCGCAACGTAAAATTGTAAACATATCGTTATATTATAATTTACTTAGCGAGGTTGTGAACTGTCGAAAGATTGTAAGCCGCAACATACTGCTTACAATTCAACGCAATTTTTTATGTTAGATTATAACATATCGAAGTGAAACCATCAAATTGTAAAATGCCATGCGATGGAATGCACCACGCGCGCTGATTGGTTGAACGGATCCCATGCAGCCATTTTACTAGACCAACAAGGCAGTTATTTTATAATATAATATAAGTATTAAATAAAATCTTGTAGTAAAATATTAAACCACCAAAATAACTGAAAGTAGAAAGAAATAAACTATCATTACTTAACCTTAATAAGTAAATTCTTAAACTAGTGTAAAAATTATGAGCTAGAGGCGAACAAGAAAATTAATTATTTACTTAAAGCGTGATGATAGCTTTTGTTTTTAAATTTAATTTACATAGTTCTTTGAAGTTAAGGTAGGTAATTTATTTATCTTTAATTATTAAGTATTCGGCGCCAACTCAAAATTGTTTAGCCGGCCAAATTAAGAAACCAGCCAAATTTCCTATATTTATTACTGCTATAAAATATTTATTACCAATTTATTTGCAGGTATTAGTGCACTACATAAACATATTGGTAAACATGATAATTTTTATGAATTTAGCAATAAGACCTGTGAGTATTCAAATACTATTATATTTTATCATTTTCCCCTACACATAATCCAATTTTGTGACCCCAAAATATTTTTTTATGAAATTCTAGGACGAATTTCTGGGAGAGACATTGTCACCTTCTGCATCAACAGTGCATGTATGTCTATCAATCGCTTCGGGTCTCCTACTGGCATTCAATTTCGAGTTTATGGCCATCACATTGATGTACCGATGTGAGAAGGTTCATAGACAAAACGCAAAGATTCTGGAGACTATTGATATACTGTTAACTAGAACAAAACATCGTAAGCACATTTTTCTTTTCTCTCAATCCATGTGGTGCGGGTAGGCAGATATCATAAGAACTGTCTAAGAAAGGAAATTATGCAAATACAAAAACAAAGAGAAAAAAAAAATGAAACAAACCTCTGGGCAGTATGGCATAGATGGTCAAACTCTGCTTTCTAAGGAAAGAGCTATTTAAAGTCATGGATTATTAAAACTTAACTATGATGATGACTGCGATGATACTTTTCTTTGATTATTTTAGAATTATTTTATTTACAAGGACATCAATCAGAATCTTCTTTAGAATTAATTATGAATTCTTCTTTGTCCGTATTACTCTTGATAAAGTGGTCGTTATCATCACTTCACGTTTTGGTGGCAAGCTTTACAACACACCGCCATTCTTCTCTGATGACCGCCTTCCTCGTGTATTCATATATTGATGATAGGCTATTTATATAAAAACTAGCTTTCTCTCCGCCCACGTCTACCTTGGTTATCGCAGTAAAAAGTAATCTCAGGCTTTAGATTATCTGGGTACAAAATTTTATTTTAATCGGTGCAGTGGTTTTTGTGTTTAGTTTATAAATGTAGGAATCGTCATCCCATCGCATACTGCTGAACGTTAGCCTCTCCAAGTTAAATATAATAATATAAAAATACATTAATAAAATAATTCATACTTAGTGACTATATTTCAGATAGTGAAATGAAGAACGACCTTTTGGAATTTCGTCTCTTACTACACACGAGGCCCATTAAGTTTGACGCAGCAAATTTTTTCACGATAGACTACCGCACTCTTCTATCTTTAAACTCTGTGGTAGTTACGTACACCGTCATAATGTGGCAAAGTATAACATAAAATCTAATTAGAATAGTCACATGTTAATAAATTAATGTAAGTTAGGTGAGTTGTACTTTTGAAATGATATGCTTGAAATGTTGTACATCACTGTTTTGATCCCTGCTTTCCTATTTAGAAATCCGTAGTTCATGACTTCGTCATGTCCGTCCATCCGTTCTTGACCTACTGCCGTAACGGTGCTAGAAAGATGAAACTGCTAGGTTGCCAAAACTATTTTTAGATTAAGGTATCCGTTTACGAGTTATTTTACTTTAAAGCGCGTATTTTTCTGTAAAACCGGGATGACCTTCCCTCCTCTCAAAGCTAAACGGCGGAATCAAAAAATCTGAAAACATTCGTGATAGTAGTCTATATATTGAACTTTAAAGGAAAACTATAACGGCTTAGATGGCTTTGTTAGTTCAGGTATTATAGAGGCCTAACTTATGAAATACGCTTACTTGGAAAACTTCGTACAAAAATAACGAAATACAGGTAAATTAGCTTGGAGAAATTTTTGCGTTTGTAGTAGTGTATGGTCACGTGGCACCTGCGAACAGCGTAAACTGGTTTATTCTGGTTTTGTGCGTGTTTCCACTGTCCACTATCAAGTGTCGATTTTTCGCTTTAGATTGAAATATCTCGAAAACGGTGCGTCCTAGGCCAGAAATAACAAAAATTTTGACCCCCCCGTAGACCCCCCGGAGTTTTAAAAACCTAGATGAAAGGAAAAAAAAAATTAAATATCGGTCTCTCCTCTGTGAAGTTTCACTTCTATCGTGTGTGAATCGCACACACAACTTTTTTTTTATAAAGTCAAAACCTTTTTCTTTAAAATAAAAACTTGTTTTTATTGAAAACAAAAATCAGAGTGTTGCTAGGGATAAGTATAAAATTAAATAGTAATGTTAGGATATCGAAACATTTTTGTATAGGCCAGAACGATATAGTGGAAACGCGATCTAAGATCTGAGTAATACACACACCACTACAAAAAAAATTTCTCGAGACTAATTTCACTGTAGTAAGTAAACACAACAATTATCGATTGGATGGGTGCCTACGGAACCCTATTCTATGCGTGGCCTAACACGCACTTGGCCAATACAATTGAAAGTCAACAGAAGGGTACCCACAGGGTGACAAAGAAATTATGTTATTATGAAATTCTTATTTGCCTGGAATTCAATACAAACGTATATATTTCCTTACAGCTATGACCCCGGGCGTAAAAGAGCATCTGACTAGAACACCATAATGTGGGTCACGATGCTGCATTATCCACATTCGCAATGAGTATGATAACCGTAGTAGCCTTGGATTCTGCTCATGCTTTCATGTAAAACAATTAAACTATTTTTAAGCTATTGCATAGCTTTTATTGCGGGCTTTGAGCAGGGAGACCGAATCAAGAAATTCCGTAACGAAAATAACCTAACACTCCGTGTTAAAAAAGGATAGAGAATATGATTGTTATTGCAGTATGACAAAGACAAATAACGGGCGCCTGGCATGCGTCATAGATTAATCAAATAGAAGGGATATCGTAAGCACAATACATAGCGTTCGCATCCTCCAGTACCCTCTAATTGAATTTTAGTGTTTTTTTATTACATAGATATGTGTTGGAGGGACACAAAAAAAACATTCCTCCACCCATACAAAGAGGATTCTACATCAGTCTTCCGGCCTCCGGAGACCGGGAGAATGATGCAGAGTGATTGGGACTCCGATCTCACACTCACCAACGAAAGACTTATGTGACTTCTGTATGAGGATAGTACTGCCCCGGTCGAGCCGGGCCCATACGTGCTCAACTACCTACGGTTATCTTATTTTGTCTAAAGCTTGTTAGGATTGATTATGATTGTATAGTCAAAACTTTTTCGCTTGGAGCTAAATACAACATTAAATTATGAAAACTGTTTTGGATGGCTAAATTACATGTATTTTATTGTTCTATATTTTGTATGTTTGTTTGCCTTATAAACCAAATGGATAATAAAATGATGCTGGAGTAACATTTCTACTTAATTACTTAAAAATTGAATTCTAAAATTCCACGACGACAAAAACAACGCTAAAGGAGTATTAAAATAAGCTTTTCAGGACACTGCATATAACAACGTTACTGATAAGATAAGATAATGGACACATAGACTCTACATACATGCCTTCGTTGCAAGTTGACAATGATGTCATATGATACGATACTAAAGTACACAACTATCAGTGTACATAGATAATAATATATTATAACTGCCTCGTTGGTCTAGTGGTTAGCGTACGCGACGGCTAATCAAGAGGTCTCGGGTTCAAATCCCGGGTCGGGCCAAAAAGTGGTTTTGGGTTTTTCTTAGGAAATTCCTAATAGCAGCCCGGAGTTTGGAAGTTTGGCGGTGATTCACGCCCGTGCCTCGGAGAGCACGTTAAGCCGTCGGTCCGGGTTGTCATGAACATCTATGGCAATCGTTACTGGGAAGTCAGTGCCCTCAAATATACTGACATATAGTTCATTCTTCGAATTTCAGTTCTCCCTTAGGGTTGCGGAGGTCCGATAACTGTAAAACTGGTTGAACTAGTAGCCGACCCCAAATAAACTTCGGAATAAGGCTCGGAAGAATTATATGTATTTGAACCCCGTAGTAGTTACAAGTTGTTAAAGCGTTATGGTACGTTTCTATGTAAAATTTTTACTTGAAATGTTTATGTATATTTAACGCCCAATCATACTGCATCATTCTCCCATCTTCCAGAGGCCGCGAGAATGATGCAGTAACATCCTCCCAGGCCGCAATGGTATGGGTCACCATGCTGCATTGTCACAATAAGGATGGTGACCCTTACTCTTGGATTCTACTCATGTTTTCCATCAAGCAGAATAGAGTAACTTTGGTAGGCTTGAATATAAAACAAAAACAAAATTACAAACCAAACCAAGTATTAATTTTTTTTTCTTAGGAATCAAGAGGTGCTGGAAATATTTCATAATCTATCTAATTCTGCAAGTGATTATTTGTTAGGATCCAAAGTACTTATTAGTTGACAATTAGGACGCTTCTAACGATACTACTATTACAAAAATGTTTCATTTTTACCAAGTAGTCTAAGATATATAAGAGAACAATCAAGCATGCCATACCTTTGTATGGCATGCTTGACTGACTTGAATATAAGAAAAAGCGGCCAAGTGCGAGTCGGACTCACCCATTAAGGGTTCCGCATCAGCAAGTAACATCATATAAAAGTTCTTGAAGTTCGTTGTAACATTGCGGTTTACGATTTATGACGTATTAAAAAAAAAACTACTCACTAGATCTCGTTCAAACCAATTTTTGTTGGTAGTTTGCATGGTAATGTACAACATATATTTTTTTTAGTTTTATCGCTCTCTTATTTTAGAAGGGGGGGACTCACACATTCTTCCATTTTGGAAGTGTCTCTCGCGCAAACTATTCAGTTTAGAAAAAAATGATGTTAGAAACCTCGATATCATTTTTGAACACCTATCAATAGATACACGTATAGGTTAGATAAAAAAAAATTGAGTTTCAGTTCCAAGTTTTTATTTCTTTTTTATGTGAAAATCTTAATGCGGTTCACAGATTACATTCATATGGTT
Organism: Phragmatobia fuliginosa; assembly: GCA_932526445.1. Classification (NCBI taxonomy): domain Eukaryota; kingdom Metazoa; phylum Arthropoda; class Insecta; order Lepidoptera; family Erebidae; genus Phragmatobia; species Phragmatobia fuliginosa. Next base: position 17,910,750 of record OW052072.1, on the reverse strand, counting down.
TCGGAAAAAAGTCGCTGTGACATATGGACGGACAGACAGACAGACATGACGAATCTATAAGGGTTCCGTTTTTTGCCATTTGGCTACGGAACCCTAAAAATAAATTTGTGATATTTATCACAAATGTATTTTTCTTATATTTAGGCCTACTAAAGTGCCACTACTCCGGCTGATGGAAAGCATGAGTAGAATCCAGGAGTATCCATATGTATCGTCATTGTGAATAAAACAGTGCAGCATGGTGACCCTCACTCTGGCAGCCTCGTCAAATGCAACTGCTTTATTAGACCTCCGGTCTCACAGTAATAAATAAGAAGAAAGTCACAAGCGAATTCTATAATTTATGCGCCGCAGATAGAGGGCGCCACATTTAGAGACACGTCATATGGCCTATACCCAGCAGACGCTTCTAATAATACCTCATTTTTCCACTTCTAATAAGTGGTTGAAAAGCTACGAATAAACTAATGAACATACATACAGACTTCAATACATATATAAATAAATAGTCTGTCAAAATCATAGCCCTCCTTTGGCCGTCTTTTGCCATAGTCGAGTAAAACCAAACCCATTACGATATTATAGAATTAGTTCACGACTTACGTATTCATTTAAACTACAATTTCATGGCTTATGTAAAATTACTTACATAAAACAAAAAGGCATACAGCTAACTTGTTTGAAAATGACAGTCTTAACTAACTTATTTTCGTTATAAGTTAAACCTCTAATAATTTTAATGCCATAGAAAGTAAGTAACCTTGGCAATCGTAGTATAAAAAATTTTTATTCAGTACTAGCTTTCGTCTTTCAATTATCGACTTTCAGTTGTTTCTTTTATTCAGCTTAGACAGGAAAATGTATTAGAGTGATTTTTGAAAACGAGTTCTGACGCGGAACTAACGCTGCACAAATGCACCGTGCGATTTTGGTTAAAACGCTTTTTAGAAAAACAATTAGGAATTGAAGAAATTCGTCAAGCACTTAAAAAAATTCAACAAACGTGAGAGAGCAATTTAAACAAAATATTAGAGGATTTTTTTGCACTGGAAGAAAAACACGAAAGACGCTTAAAGAAACAGGCCAACAAAAAATATCCACAACCTGGATACCAGGCAACGCAAATAAATTATTAATATTCTATATGTATGTAGCTATTGTTGAAATTATTAATGACATGATGAAGACTATTATTAATCAAATATGTATATAACACATTTGTTTATTACAGTCTTTAAATAGTATTACGCAGTACGGTTAAAACCTTATAACCGAACAGGTCGAATTCTATACGTCTTTGGAGTACCTTTGTTAATTAGTTTATCAGAAGAAATGATAATTAAAGATACTTTTTATACTTTGATCCCTGTGAATTGGTTGCTAAGAATTACGGCTCTATCTAATATTTATCGCAAAGGAATTGAAGTACAAACATTCACATCAAAGATTAAAAGAGCAACCTACATACTCGTATTAACATTCATCAATTTACTGTTTTTGTATATGAAAGTGAATAAAAATGAAAAAAAGACATTTGATGTTATCGCAAAATTTTCAGTACTCCTTGAAATAATATATTGGTTCTCTTTCTTTGTTTATACAATCGATCTATTTTCTGTAGAAAAGTATGGCGGCAATGCTTTTCTAAAGTATATTAAAACCTTTGATGCTATAGACGAAACTTTAGGAAAAGCTGATTACGATGAACTTCGTAGAACGATTGTCATCAGCATGAAATGGATCATCGGTGTCTCTGTCTTTACTTCCTCATTTGATTTTATTAATTGGGTAGCAGTAGAGGGTTGGGTAGAACCTGTAATATTTGCTATAGAATATCTGTACTGGTTTCTAAATATTCTAACAATCATTGATGTAGTTTCTCATGTAATACAAGTGGAGTACCGACTTAAAATAATACAACGTCTATTACAAGTAAGTACAATTTTTTTTATAATAAAGAAAGGAAATCTTGAAAAAGTCCCAAATCCCAAAGTGGTATATGTAGTCCAAAACTTCTTTTCGAAGAAGAGCCCTAAATCCAGGAGAAGACCAATAAAAGCTGTTGTGTGATGTCATGTGGCTACTAGCCGGTAGCACATCGTATTCTTCATGTACATCTCAGGTATGCTAAGAGTACTTAATAATTATCTATACCACCAATCTAAACCATGTTAGTGTACCAAAAACAGAATACTAGCTGACTTTTCTTTTACATTCCTTGTTTGATATTTTTAATTTTTTTAGGACAAAATTGACATGCCAACTGTTAGTACTGTAATAAATATTACCCAAATCGGTGGATCTCACAAAAAATTAAAGCAATTGAATACCTTGAAAGATCTTCAAACTACTGGAGATTTGGAAACCACAACGATTACCAAATGCTACTTGCATTTGCTTGAGCAAGTAAATTTTCTTAACACCAGTTACGGATATCGGGTATGTTTTTTTTTTCATTTATTATGAAGACTGTATACAAAATAATATCTTATCTTGCCATAAATATTGATTCAAGATAAATCTTTTCTTTTTTCATTGCATATAAAATTTGTTACATGATCATAAAATAATGACAGGTTCAAAATTCAAAGAATATATGTTCATAACCGACGAACATAACACAAGAGTTTCTCAATTCAACACGTCCATTTTATGTATGATAACGTCTAACTTTTCAGAGATTGACACAATTTTTATAATTCTTTTTTTGTTTAAAAGTGCAATTTCCGAATTCGGCCCTTTAAAAATTTATAAAAAGTATTCCAACCCTAAGGGTAGCCAAACAGGGGATGATTGATTGTGTACTCACTGATTGTAATATTTGATCACGCATAACTTTTAAACCGGATGAGGTTCTCAATTCATCGGAATCTTTATTTTTTAGAGTGCTTCAATTTCAACATTTTTTTGTTAATAAAAAGGGTAAATCTTGAGGTTAGTCCTATATAAATTTAAAAGAAAACAAACTTAAAGGTACGAAAATATGACATGATCACTCACTGATTGTTATACATTGCAACGTAAAATTGTAAACATATCGTTATATTATAATTTACTTAGCGAGATTGTGAACTGTCGATAGATTGTAAGCCGCAACACACTGCTAACAATTCAACGCAACGCGAAGTGAAACCATCAAATTGTAAAATGCCATGCAATGGAATGCACCACGCGCGCTGATTGGTTGAACGGATCAAAGTGCAGCTATTTTACTAGACCAACAAGGCAGTTATTTTATATAATATAAGAATAAAATAAAATCTTCTAGTAAAATATTATACCGCCAAAAGAACTAAAAGTAGAAAAAAAAACTATTATTACTTATCTTTATTACGTTACTTATTAAACTAGTGTAAGCATGTCTAAAAATTATGAGTCGGAGGCAAAAAAGAAAATTAATTAATCACGTAAAGCGTGATGATAGCTCTTGTTTTTAAATTTAATACACATATTTCTTTAAAGTTAAATTAGGTAATTAATTTATCTTTAATCATTAAGTATTCGGCGCCGAATCAAAATTGTTTAGCCTGCCAAATTTAGAAGCCAGCCGAATTTCCTATATTTCATTCTCCTAGCCTTATTTCCAAGTTTATTTGGGGTCGGCTACTAGTTCAACCGGTTTTATCTGAATTTCAGTTTTTCCACGGAGCGACTGGCATCGGACCTCCGCAACATTAAGGGAGAACTGAAATTCGAAGATTGAACTAGTTGTCAGTAAATTTAAGGGCACTGACTTTCCAATATCGATTGCCATAGATGTTCATGACTACCGAGACCGACGGCTTTACGTTCTCTCCGAGGCACGGGCGCGCGGGCGTGAATCACCGCCAAACTTCCAAACTCTATTAGGAATTCCCTAAGAAAATCCCAGAAACACTTTGGCCCGACCCGGCAGTTGAATCCGAGACCTTGATTCTTGATTGAATTTCCTTTATTTATTACTGCTATACAACTTTTATTTGCAGGTATTAGTGCATTACATAAACATATTGGTAAACATGATAATTTTTATGAATTTAGCAATAAGACCTGTGAGTATTAAAATATTATTATATTTTATAATTTTCCCTTCACTTAATCAAATTTTGTGACCCAAAATATTTTTTAATGAAATTCTAGGACGAATTTCTGGGAGAGACATTGTCGCCTTCTGCATCAACAGTCCATGTATGTCTATCAATCGCATCGGGTCTCCTACTGGCATTCAATTTCGAGTTTATGGCCATCACATTGATGTACCGATGTGAGAAGGTTCATAGACAAAACGCTAAGATTCTGGAGACTATTGATATACTGTTAACTAGAACTAAACATCGTAAGTACATTTTTCTTTTCTCTCAATCCATGTGGTGCGGGTAGGCAGATATCATAAGAACTGCCTAAGAAAGGAAATTATACAGAACAAACAAAAGCAAAGAGAAAAAAATTTAAACAAACGTCTGGGCAGCTTGGCATAGATGGTCACACTCTCTTTTCTAAGGAGAGAGCTATTTAAAGTCATGGATTATTAAAACATAACTATGAATCATCATAGTTACTGACTAGACTAGACTAGACTGCGATGATACTTTTCTTTGTTTTTTTTTATGTAAGCTTAGCAAAGTGCCTCTACTCTGCCTGATGGAAAGCATGAGTAGAATCTATTAGTAGGGGCCACCATCCTCATTGTGAGTGTGAGGCAATGCCGCATGGTGACCCATACCATGGCGGCCTGGTCAAATAATTCTGCATCATTCTTCCGGCCTCCTAAGGCCGGTTGAAATACACACCAGGCCACAATAACCAACGAAATACGAAAGCAAAAATACTGTCATTATTAGGATGGTCTTCTGTGTGACGGTAGTACTGCCCCGGTCGAGCCGGTCCATTCGTGCTGAAATCAGCGTGGCTCTACTACCTACAGCTTATTTTAGAATTATTTTATTTACAAGGACATTGATCAGAATCTTCTTTAGAATTAAAGATGAATTCTTTTTTGTCCGTATTACTCTTGACAAAGTATTCACTTCACGTTTTGGTGGCAAACTTTACAATACGCCGGCATTATTCTCTGATGACCACCTTCCTCGTGTATTCCTATAGTGATGATAGGCCATTTATGTAAAAACTAGCTTTGGTTATCGCGGTAAAAAGTAGACTCAGGCTCTAGATTATCTGGGTACAAATCATTTAAATCGGCGCAGTGGTTTTAGAGTTTAGTTTATTATAATATACTTTTTACCATTGAAGTTTATTTATTTTAACATTGAGGTTAAATATAATAATAAAAAAAAAACAATAATCAAATAATTTAAACTTAGTGTTTATATTTCAGATAGTGAAATGAAGAACGACCTCTTGGAATTTCGGCTCTTACTACACACAAGGCCCATTAAGTTTGACGCAGCAAATTTTTTCACGATAGACTATCGCACTCTTCTGTCTTTAAACTCTGTGGTCGTTACGTACACCGTCATAATGTGGCAAAGTATAACATAAAATCTAATTATCACAGTCACATGTTAATAAATTAATGTAAGTTAGGTGAGTTGTACTTTTGAAACGGTATGCTTGAAATGTTGAACACTGTTATGATCCCTGCCTTCCTCTTTAGGTTAGGTTTAGATTCGTCATGTCCGTCTGGTCTTGACCTACTGCCCAAACATTTAGTGTTAGAAAGATGAAACTTTGCATGAATATATATTATAATTACGTTGAGAAAGGGCTATAATAAAATTATGAAAAATATTTATATTTGGGGGTACCACCCCTACACGTAAAGTTTTTTTTCTCTTGTCTACCCCATCGTGTGGAGTTGTTGTCTATCATTAGATAAGTCTTTTGAAAACATTGTGTGGTTGCTAAAACTATTTTTCGATTAAGATATCCGTTTACGAGTTATTTAACTTTAAAGCGCATATTTTTGTATACAGCCCCCTCCCCCACTAAATGCTAAACGGCGGGCTGAATCTGAAAAAAATCTTGATAGTAATCCATATATTGAACATAAAAGAAAAACTATAATGGTTTAGATAGCTTTGTTAGTTCAGGAGTTATATAGGCCTAACTTGTGTAAGTAAACATAACGTTTTTGGTGAGAGTCGCCAAAATTTGGAACGATCTGCCTGGGTCTATTTTTCATTATAAGTTGAACTCAGGAGCCTTTAACAGTAGAGTGAACAGGTTTCTTTTGGATGGGCGTGTACGAACTTCGTCTTCATCTGCACTTTCCATCAGGTCAGATGGAAGACAAACGCCTATTCCATTACAACAATAAAAAATAAAAAAACTGTTGGACATCGCTTGGCATTGTTTATGAATAGGGTTATAGGGTCCGATTTTTTTTACTTACTTATTAGTGTCAAATGTATAACTGACGAGAAAAAATCTGAATGTCAACACAAGGATACCTACAGTGTGACAAAGAAATTATATTTTATTATGAAATTTTTATTTGCCTAATTTAATAATTTTGTTTATTTTGGGTTCACTCTTAACTCATAAATAAATTAACTGGAATTCAATACAAACGTATGTATTTCCGTACAGCTATGACCCCTGGCGTTAAAGAGCATCTGACTAGAACACCATAATGTAAAAAATATATTTATTTATTTTATTTATTTAATGTGGGTCACCATGCAGAATTATCGACGTTCGCAATGAGCATGAGGACCGTAGTAGTCTTGGATTCTGCTCATGCTTTCATGTAAAACAAATTTGCTATTTTAAGCTATTGCATAGCTTTTATCGCAGGCTTTGAGCGGGGAGACCGAATCAAGAAATTCCGTAATGAAAATAACCTGACACCCCGTGTTAAAAAAGGATAGAGAATATAATTGTAACTGCAGCGTGACAAGGTCAAATAACGGGCGCCATCCTAATAATGACAGTATTCTTGCTGTCGTATTTCGTTGGTGAGTGTGAGACCGGAGGCCCAATAGTTCTGCATCATTCGACTGGCCTTAGGAGGCCGGGAGAATGATGCAGAACTTTCTGACCAGGCCGCCATGGTATGGGTCACCATGCTGCATCGCCTACACTCACAATGAGGATGGTGGCCCCTACTCCTGGATTCTACTCATGCTTTCCATCAGGCAGAGTAGAGTCACTTTGGTAGGCTTACATAAAAAAAAAATCGTAGGTAGAATAGAAACCTAACACCCCATGTTAAAAAAGTATAGAGATTATGGTTGTAACTGCAGTGCGACAAGGACAAATAGGGGGTCCTGGTATGCGTCATAGATAATTCAAATAGCAGGGATATCGTAAGCACAATACATGACGTTCGCGTCCTCCAGTACCGTCTAATTGAATTTTAGTGTTCCTGTATTACATAGATACGTGTTGGAGGGATACAAATAAACCCGTTCCTCCACACATACAAAGAGGATTCCACATCAGTCTTCTGGCCTCCGGAGACCGGGAGAATGATGCAGAGTGATTGGGCCTCCGATCTCACACTCACCAACGAAAGACTTATGTGACTTCTGTATGAGGATAGTACTGCCCCGGTCGAGCTGGGCCCATACGTGTTGAAATCAGCGTAGCTCAACTACATACGGTTATCTTATTTTGTCTGTAAAAAAGAAAATACTAAAGCTTTTTAGGATTGATATGATTGTACAGTATGATTGTATAATACAAACTTAAATTATAAAAACTGTTGTGGATTATGCGTAAATTACATGTATTTTATTGTTGTATATTTTAATGTTTGTTTGTCAAATAAACTAAATGGATAATAAAATGATGCTGGAGTAACATTTCTACTTAATTACTTAAAAAGTGAATCCTAAAATCCCACGACGACAAAAACAACGCTAAAGAAGTATTAAAATAAGCTTTTCAGGACACTGGATATAACAACGTTACTGATAAGATAAGATAATGCACACATAGACTCTACCAAGATGCCTTCGTGGCAATTTGACAATGATGTCATCCGATACGACACTAAAGTACACAACTATCAGTGTACATAGATAAATATATTATAACTGCCTCGTTGGTCTAGTCATCTAGTGGTTAGCGTACGCGACGGCTAATCAAGAGGTCTCGGGTTCAAATCCCGGGTCGGGCCAAAAAGTGTTTTTGGGTTTTTCTTAGGAAATTCCTAATAGCAGCCCGGAGTTTGGAAGTTTGGCGGTGATTCACGCCCGTGCCTCGGAGAGCACGTTAAGCCGTCGGTCCCGGTTGTCATGAACATCTATGGCAATCGTTACTGGGAAGTTAGTGCCCTCAAATATACTGACAACTAGTTCAATCTTCGAATTTCAGTTCTCCCTTAGGGTTAGGTCGGGTAGGTCCGATGCCAGTCGCTCCGTTGAAAAACTGAAATTCAGGTAAAACTGGTTGAACTAGTAGCCGACCCCAAATAAACTTGGGAATAAGGCTCGGAAGAATTATATGTATTTGAACCCTGTAGTAGTTACAAGTTGTTAAAGTGTTATGGTACGTTTCTATGTAAAATTTTTACTTGAAATGTTTATGTATATTTAACGCCCAATCATACTGCATCATTCTCCCATCTTCCAGAGGCCGGGAGAATGATACAGAAACATCTTACCAGGCCGCAATGGTATGGGTCACCATGCTGCATTGTCACAATAAGGATGGTGATCCTTACTCTTGGATTCTACTCATGCTTTCCATCAAGCAGAATAGAGTAACTTTGGTAGGCTTGAATATAAAACAAAAACAAAATTACAAACCAAACCAAGTAATACATTTTCTGTCTTAGGAATCAAGAGGTGCTGGAAATATTTCATAATCTATCTAATTCTGCAAGCAATTATTTGTTAGGATCCAAAGAACTTATTAGTTGACAATTAAGACGCTTCTAACGATACTACTACTACACCCATTTGTCTATTTCTAGAAAGTAGTTTATGATATATAAGAGAACAGTCAAGCATGCCATACAAATATCACAAATGTATTTTTCTTATATTAAGGCCTACTAAAGTGCCACTACTCCGGCTGATGGAAAGCATGAGCAGTATCCAGGAGTATCCATATGTATCGTCATTGTGAATAAGACAGTGTTGCATGCTGACCCTCACTATGGCGGCCTAATCAAATGCAACTGCGTCATAAGACCTCCGGTCTCACAGTAATAAATAAGAAGAAAGTCACCAGCCGAATTCTATAATTTATGCCTGATAAAGGGCGCCACATTTAGAGACACGTCATATGGCCTATAACCAGCAGACGCTTCTAATAATACCTCATTTTTCCACTTCTAATAAGTAGTTGAAGAGCTACGAGTAAACTAATGAACATACATACAGACTACAATACATATATAAATAAATAGTCGGTCAAAACCATAGCCCTCCTTTAGCCGTCTTTTGCCATAGTATATTTTTATTGTAAATCTATACTGACATAATATTTTCTTTTATCATAATTATCACCCACTTTCATCTCATTTGCCGCCCGGGAGCATGTACGGTGCAACCGTACATTGCGAAATTGTAAACATCGCGTCAGCAATTCCGTCAATATTCATTATTATAATCCATTTAATATTTAGTTCACTACCGGTCACTGAACGCGCCGTGTGTTCTCAATATCATTTAGCAACTAATCATATTTTGTATCATATCAATTATTATAGTAATAAACCATTTAGGCTCCTAAATCTTAGTATCATTTATCATATTATATCATATCAGTAAAAGTTGTGTGGTAACATACCATACAAACCCATTACGTTATTATAGAATTGGTTCACGACTTACGTATTCATTTAAACTACAGTTTCATGGCTTATGTAAAATTACTTACATAAAACAAAAAGGCATACAGCTAACTTGCTTTGGTAATGACAGTCATAACTAACTTATTTTTGTTATAAGTTAAACCTCTAATAATTTTAATGCCATGGAAAGTAAGTATAAATAATGGAATTCGATAAAGTCACCTTGGCAATCGTAGTATATAAAAAAGTTTTATTCAGTACTAGCTTTCGTCTTTCGATTATCGACTTTCAGTTGTTTCTTTTATTCAGCTTAGATAAATGTATACTTCGAAAATTAGAGTGATTTTTGAAAACGAGTTCTGACGCGGAACTAACGCTGCAATATCAATGCTGCGTGTGGAAAGTGCGATTTTGGTTAAAACGCTTTTTAGAAAAACAATTAGGTATTAAAGAAATTCGTCAAGCACTTAAAAAACTACAACAAACGTGAGAGAGCAATTTACACAAAATATTAGAGGATTTTTTGCACTGGAAGAAAAACACGAGAGACGCTTAAAGATACAGGCGAACATATCTACAACCTGGATACCAGGCAACGCAAATAAATTATTAATATTCTATATGTATATAGCTATTGTTGAATTTATTAATGACATGATGAAGACTATTATTAATCAAATATGTATATAACACATTTGTTTATTACAGTCTATAAATAGTATTACGCAGTACAGTTAAAACCTTATAACCGAACAGGTCGAATTCTATACGTCTTTGGAGTACCTTTGTAAATTAGTTTATCAGAAGAAATGATAATTAAAGATACTTTTTATACTTTGATTCCTGTGAATTGGTTGCTAAGAATTACGGCACTATCTAATATTTATCGCAAAGGAATTGAAGTACAAATATTTACATCAAAGATTAAAAGAGCAACCTACATACTCGTATTAACATTCATCAATTTACTGTTTTTGTATATGAAAGTGAATAAAAATGAAAAAAAGACATTTGATGTTATCGCAAAATTTTCAGTACTCCTTGAAATAATATATTGGTTCTCTTTCTTCGTTTATACAATCGATCTATTTTCTCTAGAAAAGTATGGCAGCAATGCTTTTCTAAAGTACATTAAAACCTTTGATGCTATAGATGAAACTTTAGGAAAAGCTGATTACGATGAACTTCGTAGAACGATTGTCATTAGCATGAAATGGATCATCGGTGTCTCTGTCTTTACTTCCTCATTTGATTTTATTAATTGGGTAGCAATAGAGGGTTGGGTAGAACCTGCAATATTTGCTATAGAATATCTGTACTGGTTTCTAAATGTTCTAACAATCATGGACGTAGTTTCTCATGTTATACAAGTGGAGTACCGACTTAAAATAATTCAACGTCTATTACAAGTAAGTACATTTTTTTTATAATAAAGAAAGGAAATCTTGAAAAAGTCCCAAATCCCAACGTGGTATATGTATATAGAAGTCCAAAATTTCTTTTCGAAGAAGAGCCCTAAATCCAGGAGAGGACCAATAAAAGCTGTTGTGTGATGTCATGTGACTACTAGCCACTTACACATCGTATTCTTCATGTACGGCTTAGGTCTGTTAAGAGTACTTATTAATTATCTATACCACCAATCTAAATGATGTTAGTGTACCAAAAACAGAATACTGGCTTACTTTTTTTTGCAGTTTGTTATTTTTAATATTTTTAAGGACAAAATTGACATACCAACTGTTAGTACTGTAATAAATATTACCCAAATTGGTGGATCTCACAAAAAATTAAAGCAATTGAATACCTTGAAAGATCTTCAAACTACTGGAGATTTGCAAACCACAACGATTACCAAATGCTACTTGCAGTTACTTGAGCAAGTAAATTTTCTTAACACCAGTTACGGATATCGGGTATGTTTTTTTTTTTCAATTTATTATGAAGACTGTATTTATAATACAAAATTATATCTTATCTTGCCATAAATATTGATTCAAGATAAATCTTTTCTTTTTTAATTGCATATAAAATTTGTTACATGATCATAAAATAATGACAGGTTCGAAATTCAAAGAATATATTATTATGTTCATAACCGACGAACATAACAGAAGAGAAGAGAAAGTTAAACGTTATCATACATAAAATGGACGTGTTGAATTGAGAAAATTCAACACGTCCATTTTATGTATGATAACGTCTAACTTTTCAGAGATTGACACAATTTTTATAATTCTTTTTTTGTTTAATAGTGCAATTTCCGAATTCGGTCAAAGGACCAAATTCGGAAATTGCATTTATTCGGAAATGTATAAAAAGAATTCCAACCCTAAGGGTAGCCAAACAGGGGATGATTGGTTGTGTACTCACTGATTCTCATATTTGATCACGCATAACTTTACAGCCGGAGGAGGTTCTCAATTCGTCGGAATCTTTATTTTTTAGAGTGGTTAAATTTAAAAAAATCTTTTGTTAATAAAAAGGTTAAATCTTGAGGTTAGTCCTATATAAATTTAAAAGAAAACAAACTTAAAGGTACGAAAATATGACATGATCACTCACTGATTGTTATACATTGCAACGTAAAATTGTAAACATATCGTTATATTATAATTTACTTAGCGAGATTGTGAACTGTCGAAAGATTGTAAGCCGCAACACACTGCTAACAATTCAACGCAACGCGAAGTGAAACCATCAAATTGTAAAATGCCATGCAACGGAATGCACCACGCGCGCTGATTGGTTGAACGGATCAAAGTGCAGCTATTTTACTAGACCAACGAGGCAGTTATTTTATATAATATAAGAATAAAATAAAATCTTCTAGTAAAATATTATACCGCCAAAAGAACTAAAAGTAGAAAAAAAAAACTATTATTACTTATCTTTATTACGTTACTTATTAAACTACTGTAAGCATGTCTAAAAATTATGAGTCGGAGGCAAAAAAGACAATTAATTAATCACGTAAAGCGTGATGATAGCTCTTGTTTTTAAATTTAATACACATATTTCTTTAAAGTTAAATTAGGTAATTAATTTATCTTTAATCATTAAGTATTCGGCGCCGAATCAAAATTGTTTAGCCTGCCAAATTTAGAAGCCAGCCGAATTTCCTATATTTCATTCTCCTAGCCTTATTTCCAAGTTTATTTGGGGTCGGCTACTAGTTCAACCGGTTTTATCTGAATTTCAGTTTTTCCACGGAGCGACTGGCATCGGACCTCCGCAACATTAAGGGAGAACTGAAATTCGAAGATTGAACTAGTTGTCAGTAAATTTAAGGGCACTGACTTTCCAATATCGATTGCCATAGATGTTCATGACTACCGAGACCGACGGCTTTACGTTCTCTCCGAGGCACGGGCGCGCGGGCGTGAATCACCGCCAAACTTCCAAACTCTATTAGGAATTCCCTAAGAAAATCCCAGAAACACTTTGGCCCGACCCGGCAGTTGAATCCGAGACCTTGATTCTTGATTGAATTTCCTTTATTTATTACTGGTATACAACTATTATTTGCAGGTATTAGTGCATTACATAAACATATTGGTAAACATGATAATTTTTATGAATTTAGCAATAAGACCTGTGAGTATTAAAATACTATTATATTTTATAATTTTCCCTTCACTTAATCAAATTTTGTGACCCAAAATATTTTTTAATGAAATTGTAGGACGAATTTCTGGGAGAGACATTGTCGCCTTCTGCATCAACAGTCCATGTATGTCTATCAATCGCATCGGGTCTCCTACTGGCATTCAATTTCGAGTTTATGGCCATCACATTGATGTACCGATGTGAGAAGGTTCATAGACAAAACGCTAAGATTCTGGAGACTATTGATATACTGTTAACTAGAACTAAACATCGTAAGTACATTTTTCTTTTCTCTCAATCCATATGGTGCGGGTAGGTAGATATCTTAAGAACTGTCTAAGAAAGAAAATTATGCAGAACAAACAAAAGCAAAGAGAAAAAAAATTAAAACAAACGTCTGAGCAGTATGGCACAAATGGTCAAACTCTGCTTTCTAAGGACAGAGCTATTTAAAGTCATGGATTATTCAAACTTAACTATGATGATGACTGCGATGATACATTTCTTTGATTATCTTAGAATTATTTTATTTACAAGGACATCAATCAGAATCTTAAATATGAATTCTTCTTTGACCGTATTACTCTTGATAAAGTGGTCGTTATCATCACTTCACGTTTTGATGGCAAGCTTTACAACACACCGCCATTCTTCTCTGATGACCTTCCTCGTGTATTCATATAGTGATGATAGGCCATTTATATAAAAACTAGCTTTCTCTCCGCCCACGTCTACCTTGGTTATTGCAGTAAAAAGTAATCTCAGGCTCTAGATTATCTGGGTACAAAATTTCATTTAAATCGACGCAGTGGTTTTTGTGTTTAGTTTATAATATGTAGCGATAAATAGGAATCGTCATCCTATCGCATACTGCTGAACATAAGCCTCTCCAAGCTAAATATAATAATATATAAAAAAAAAAAAACAAATAATTTAAACTTAGTGTTTATATTTCAGATAGTGAAATGAAGAACGACCTTTTGGAATTACGGCTCTTACTACACACAAGGCCCATTAAGTTTGACGCAGCAAATTTTTTCACGATAGATTATCGCACTCTTCTATCTTTAAACTCTGTGGTCGTTACGTATACCGTCATAATGTGGCAAAGTATAACATGAAATCTAATTATAATAGTCACATGTTAATAAAGTAATTTAAGTTAGGTGAGTTGTACTTTTGAAATTTTATGCTTGAAATGTTCTACGTCACTACTGGTATTTTAATCGCTGCTTTCCTTTTTATGAATCTCTAGTTCATGATTCGGAACCCTTATAGATTCGTCATGTCCGTCCGTCCATCCTCGACCTACTGCCCAAACAGTTAGTGCTAGAAAGCTGAAACTTTTCATGAACATGTGTTGTAATTACGTCGACAAAGGGCTACAATAAAATTATGAAAAATATTTTTATTTACACGTAAAGTGCGCTGTTTCTTTTTTCTCGCGTCTACCCCATCGTGTGGAGTATGATTAGATAGGTCTTTTAAAAACATTGCGAAATTTTTAAAAGTATTTCGATTAAGGTATCCGTTTACGAGTTCTTTAACTTTAAAGCGCATAGTTTTGTAAAAACAGCCCCCACCCCCTCTAAAAGCTAATCAGTGGGCTCAAAAATCTGAAAAATTCGTGATAGTAGTCTATATATGGAATATAGTTCAGGAGTTATAGAGGCCTAACTTATGAAATACGCTTACTTGGAAAACTTAAAATAACGAAATAATAAGTAAACACAACAATTATCTATTGGACATCGCTTGGCATTGTATATGACTACGGAACCCTATTCTAAACGTGGCCAAATACGCACTTATTAGTGTCAAATGTATAACTGACGAGCAAAAAATTTTAAAGTCAACACAAGGGTACCCACAGGGTGACAAAGAAATTATATTTTACTATGAAATTCCTACTTTACTAATTTTGTTTATTTTGGGGTCAAACTTAACTAATTACGTTAGGTGGCAGCAGAGGTTGCAAAAAAAACCTTTTTAACTTGAATTAACTTTAATTAAAATGAAAATTACAGTTACTTATTATAACTTATTACTAAAAGACTATCTAAGTCGGCGATCGACCAAAAAGTGACAATGCTCTTCCGTTCCCATGTATGCTGCACCCAGGTGTCGTCATCGTCGCGTTGCGCGATGTCAGCGTTTTGAGTAAAGCGACCGTGTGACCAAGTGTAACCGAAGCCAATGCCTATACTAGAAATAACGCCTGACTATGCCTGCGTAACACCTCCCCCCGTAGAACAGCGACTATTCACGGCAGGTGTCGTGAACTGAGCTGGGAGATTATTAGGATCAATTCTTCTCGTGACTGGAATCGCGTATACTGCTTGTAGATTGATTTGGCTATCATTCAGTTTTCTTGCCTTAGACTCCTGTCGTTTTAAATAGTATTTTCGATACGCCAAACCACTAATGAGTGCGGATGCACCTAATAGTAATACGTATATCGGTATAGTGGTATGATATAGACTACTGTCGCTGGTGGTTGCCAACTGTGCGGGCGGCTGCTGAGAAATCTTCTTATTGGTTTCATGTAGGTGGTCCAAATTAATCGAGTTGAGCGTAAACTGTGGTATGGTTATAGAGCTTTTATTTTCAAATTTAGGTATGTCCATAAGTTTCAGTGCTTGACCCTTCAATCTATCTTTCGTGTTAGAAATTCTAAATTCATTTGTTTCTAGATAACAGTTATGTGGTATTACGACAAGATAACTGCCTTTAATAATTTTGTAGAGATCCTGGCCACAAGATAACTTTGTCTTTACTGGTTCGGGGAAGCTGATAGTGTAGTGCCGGTCATCAAGTTTTTCATATGCTGGTTTCCGCAATGAGACAGTGGTTGTGTTGCATTCGGGAATTTTCTCTTGATGGGTGATGAGGGCTTGGATACAATCCTGAGATTCTCGGCTATACATGTTGTGTATCTCTTCGCATAGATACCCCTTGGTGGACTTCGGGCATTCAGCCTCTATGTACTTGAAGTCTTTCAAATGGACTGCGAGGAATTGGGTGTTTGGGGTAAGGATTTCATGGTATTTGTTAGGAACAACGGATATCTTATACAAATCAAAATATTGAGGTAAGAAGACGGGAAATTTAAAAACTAAAACTATATTATTTTTGACATAGTAAGAGCCTAACTGAATTATGTCATAATATTCACGTATATCTAAATCTAAAACCTTATCTCTACCATATATTCTATATAACTTATCAATAAGCACTTTAATAGAGTCAAGACTAATGACAGCGTGGTGTGCCGTCGAAGTTTTGATAAACGCTAGGACGTTTTGCAATTTATTAATTTCTTGAGAAATTATATCCACATTATCACTAATAATAAAAATCATCTGGGCTAGATGCGAATAATTAACCGGATCATTACCGCCACTAATACTCTGACTTATACTTTTAACTAACTCGACTAACTTGTTCTGGTTGTCTACAATATTGTCAATGATACTGGAATGCTGGGACATCCAATCTTTCGTTAAACTAATATGGTTGTTAAATTCCGTTAGTAAGTTATTATTACTGTCCTGAAGGGTTTTTATAGCACTATTGAAATGCATTGCATCGGTGTAATCAAGGTTGCCGGTAATACTTTTTATCACAGAACCGAGACCATCAATGAGACCTCTTTTACTACGATTCATCTCAAATGATTGAAGTTGTTTTAGCACAGTATGAAGCTTTTGGTTCATATAGTTGATATGAGGTCTAAATAGAGTTGTTCTATTGTCGATATTGGGGCTAAGTTCGTTTATCTGACTATGGACTGCGTTTAATTTTTCCTCTAATTCTTGAAGGTTTATATGTTGGAGAAATGCATGATAGTGGGTAATGATGTTACAAGGACCTAACTTAAATGGTAAGATACCAGGACCATCGTCAAGACTCTCAAGTTTTATCTCTTGCGTTAGGGCCAATCCCACGAACGTTTGGATTATCAGGAGGATCCTGCAACAATTTTGCACTATTAGGTACTCTCTTTAACCTTGATTTCGCAATGGGGTTTCTTTTCTTTTTAGTGTATATATGGATTGGGAGATCTGCCGTTACTACGTCGTGAGTGTACCGTGGCGCTAATTTCTGTCGGGAAGCTAAAGGGTTTTGGACAAATACTTGCTGTTCAGGTAGGTATTCAGATTCAGGTTCGCGAGTTTTGTTAAGGTTATCAATAAGAGTTTTACGCTGTTCCGTACTTAATTCTTGAATTAAATTATAAGCTATACTCATTTTATTTTTGTGTTCCGTAATATATTGTTGTATTAAGTGGGCGGACAGATCTAAATCGAAAGGTTCTCGCGGATCAAAATGACCCGTAATTAAGTCCATGGGCTTACATCTTGTGAAACTGTGTATGCTACTATTATATGCTAACAAGGCATAGGGCATTAACTTTAACACGACTTCATTTTTATGTTCCAGTTTTAAAATGCGTAAATGCTCTAAGATCGTAGAGTGAAACCTTTCTACTATTCCGTTCTCGTTAGGAGTATGTGGTGCTATTTTATGGTGTTGAATTTTATGTAGTCTAAGCAATTCCGCGAACAATTGATTAGTAAACTCTGGGCCATTGTCCGAAACTATAGATATGGGTATGCCATGATGCGTGCAAAATTTGAGTAGCTCTTGTACTATACTTACTGCCGTTGCGTCTCTCAAATAGTATGCTTGAGCATACTTAGAGAAAGCGTCGACTATGGTTAAAAACTTTTCTCCTTGTACCGTAAGCAAATCAAGATGGATTAAATCAAATGGCTTACTGGGTGGAGGAACTAAGCGAAATTGTTGTTTGATGGGATTACGATCATATTTTACTTGACCACATATAGTGCACTCGTTTATAAATTTAGTAATATGTTCACGCATTTTCGGCCAAAAATACCTGCGAGAGAGAGCTAGGTGACATTCGTTAATACCTCTGTGGTTTGTTTTACCACTATGGTATTTACTTATAATATCTTGCTGCCGTAAGTATTCTCTTACGTTTTCTATTTCTATTTTAGCTAATAGCAAGTTCATGGCAGAATTCTTAAACGTGCGTTGTATTATAGGAATAATTTTATACATAGCAGATGCTGGGTTAATTAACAGACCGGTTTTAATTTTGGGATGGACATATTCTTTTATAGCACTAATGACATCCTCCTCGAGATTTGATTCAGAGACCTGGATAGCTGTGCGCGTATGAGTTTCAAATGGTTTAGTTACGACGGGTTTACTCTTGAAATCACCTACAACTGTAAGAACTATCTGTTTAGTAAATTTATTGAGCGGGTCGTCCGTAATGGGTACTTCTAAGATGGGGCTTTCATTATCCGTATGTATTGTAAGAGTCCTGGAATCGTCCGCAGCTTCCGAAGCTGTAACTGTTCTAGAATCGTTTGAGGCTGTTCCAGATTCGGACGGATTGACTATTATGGAACTTATCTCGTCGTTGTTTATTTCAATACGCGATAACGCATCGGCATTGGTATTCTGTCGACCTTGCTTATATACGACTGTGAAATCATATTCGCTTAGTTTTAGGCGCCATCGCGTAAGGCGTGAATTAGGTTCCTTTAAGTTCATGACCCATTGCAAAGGTTTGTGGTCCGTGATGATTTTAAACTTTCTACCAAATAAATATGGTCGAAAGTATTTTGTGGCCCATACTATTGCTAGTAACTCTTTTTCGATGGTATTATAATTAAGTTCACTAGAGTTTAAAGTTCGTGAGGCAAATGCGATTGGTTTATCTGAGCCTATTACACCCTGTGATAATACGGCTCCTATTGCAACGTTAGAGGCATCTGTAGTTAGTAGAAATTCTTTTGTAAAATCGGGATACTGTAAAATTGGGTCGTTTGTTAAGAGTGTTTTACAGTGTTCAAAACAATTTATATATTTTTGATCACAAACTATTTTAGATCCCTTTTTCAGGCATTGTGTAAGTGGTTTCGTTAATCTTGCAAAATCAGGGATAAATTTTCTATAGTAACCAAGCAATCCCAGGAATCTTTTTATTTCTGTGGGGGTTTTCGGAAGAGGGTAATTATTTATGACTTTTATTTTATCGGGATTTGGCTTTACACCATCTGTAGATATTACATGACCAAGGAAACTTGTTTCTAACTTTAAGAACTCAGATTTGTCCATTTGTATTTTAAGGTTAGATTCGCGCAATCTTTTTAGGACTTTTTCTAAATTGTTAATGTGCTCTTGTAGCGATGTACTAAATATGATAACGTCATCTAAATACACTAGACAGACGTCTTGGAGATCTCTAAGAATGTTATCCATGACACGTTGGAAAGTGGCCGGGGAATTTTTTAACCCCATGGGCATTCTTAAAAATTCATAATGTCCGTTTTCTACATTAAAAGCGGTTTTAAATTTTAACAATCCTTGATGCAGTTTCTCACGTCATTCAAGTAGAATTTCGTTTAAAAATAATTCAAATTCTACTACAGGTGAGTGTCCTTTTCCACATAGAAACTATATTCAATACATAATGTTTTCTTTTTCTTTCTAGCCTTTATTCCCAAGATTATTTGGGGCAGTTACTGCTCAATCAGTTTTACCTGAATATCAGTTTTTCCACGGAGCTACTGGCATTAATACACAATGTCATCATTATTATTTTCACATTTCATTATATAAAAAAAATGTATTATGTATGTAATGTATAAAAAAATTCATTATATAAAAAAAATGGGAAAATATCCCATATATTTTGCTCTCTTATTTAGCCTATACGACACCTACGGAATGAATATGGAATGAGATTCTTCCTATACTTAATTTGTTATTGTATACTGCCTTGATACTTAATTTAGTCTTTATAAACAGAGCAAAAAGAGGACTGTTAAAGGCTGATGATGATGATGATGAAAGTGAACAACCACTGAAAGGAAAGTTAGAGTCAATCCACTTAAAATATTAAATCAAGCTTGTTTTGTTCCTGGTATAACCATATTTTAATCTTTTAGAACAAAATTTGCGTTCACTTTATTAGAACCAACATCGAGACGGACACTTTTTTTGAAGATCGTACGTCACCAAATAATTTGGAAAAACTGCGTTTTACTGGAGATTTGGATATTACAACGGTTATCAAATGTTACCTGCAATTGCTTGAGCAATTAAATTTTGTGACCACTAGTTATGGATTTCGGGTATGCTATTGTTATTGGTATATTTTCTGAAATGAGACATTGAATATTCATATATTATTAATTTTAATAGTGTAATTTTTAACTATTATATTTTATTAGACAAGTATATTTTGCTCTCGACTCCACCAGAATGTATATCGTTTATCGTAGTATTAAGAATTGCCTTTGTTGTTCCTCAAGAATCATACGTATCTAAATTCCATGCTAAATTTCATTGAAATCTATGCAGTAATTTAGCCGCGAAATCGTAACAGACAGAGTTGCCTAATTTAGAATTCATAACATTATTTTGGCTGTATTTAATATTTACAGGTCGTCGTGCATTTCATGAATATGTTGTTCAACATGATTAATTTTTTAAATTTAGCGATCAGACCTGTGAGTATTGTAAGTATTTTATTCCTTGCTTTTACATACATTTACATCTGCCCTGGCGGTTGAGAGTATGTCATGCTCACTCAAATGTCACGCTGATGGTGGCGCGTGTGTCGGATCATTTAATTCCCTTCAAAATGGTTGAGTTGAATGGTGCGGATCCATGCGTCATGTTAGTGAACGGGCGCTGTCAGTTGTGACTGGTCATCTCTTAGTTGCCACGGCTTATTTGAATTAATTATTTTAATTTTCAATTGTATTTTTGTTGTACTATGGACACTTTTAACGTGCACGTCTTGCTACATCGTTCTCACATAATGTACCATCTCAACATGAATGATGTAACCAAGATTTTGTAAAAAACATTTTGATTTAAAAGAGTGTCCATGGAGTTTCTTGCCCGTTCTTCTCCATAGAGATCTACGCTAGAGAATGGGCAACTACAGTACTTTCACAGTTTTTATGTCTTGTGACTGGGACTGTAGCTACATTTTTGTTTCGACAATTCAAAAGTGCCTGTAACTGGCCTACTTGAAATAAATGCTTTGATTTTGATTTTGATTTCATATATTTAAGCTCTTTATATATTTTTTGTTTCATCATCATCAATCATCATCAACAGCCTCTAACAGTCCACTGCTGGACATAGGCCTCTCCTTTGAAAGGAGGTTTTGGCCTACTATACCACGCTGGCCAGACGGGTTGGTAAAGGGTTTGTTTCAAGTTTTCCTTCTCTTGGCAGTGATGTTAGCTGCTTATTTTGTTCCTTTAGTCGCCTCTTACGACACCCATGGAGTGAATAGGGATGGTGACACTTTGTATTCTTAATCCGTCACCACACGGACAATTTTTTGTTTATTGGTTTTCAATTATGATAAATTTTAGGTAGCGATTTCACAAGCGATGGTATCAACTAGTTTGTCAACCAAAAAATACGTGTCATTGGCGGTAGTATCAGGTATACTAAGAGCTATGAACTATGAGTTCATGGCTATTATGCTGATGTACCGATGTGAACAGGCCTATAGACAAAATGATAAGATTCTGGAAACTATTGATGCATTATTAGCTGATACAAGACATAGTAAGTACTAATTAAAAGTTTTAGTTGCGTACACTGACAAAAATCGATGTACACTTTTAATGAGTTGTTAGTTTTATTAATTCGAGTATGAAATTGAAGAACTACTTGGGAGCAGCTTTAAATTATACAAAATTCGTAAAAAACAAGAACTTAGAAATGGGAAGATCCTTGTCAAATATTTAATTTCAGTCGATATTTTTCTTATCGAAGGGTAGTAAATTTTTTTTCTAATATTTTATTTAACTATTCTAAAAAGGAAAGTAAACGTACATACATAATTATATTACCGCCTAAAGACTCATTTGTTCAAAAAATTTTGGACAGATATTCTCAGAGCTCAGTTATGATCACACACCACAATTTTCATTACTGTTTTAAATTCAAGATATATCTTGAATTTTAAATACGCGACGTTACATTTATTGAAGTGGGTAAAATAATACTCGTATACATAGACATAAATTAAACGACACAAATTCTAATGGAGTAAAATACTGACTCTAAAGAGGGTCTCTTAGGTCGGTTAACATACTTATGACTGTTAAATTATGTCGTATAACATAAAAGAATTATAACTAAAAATTTTATTTCAGATAGTAGCACGAAGACGAATCTTTTGGAATTTCAGCACTTACTCCTCACAAGACCTATTAAGTTTCACGCTGCTAAGTTCTTTACGATAGACTATCGTACACTAGTCTCTTTGAACTCTGTGGTACTTACGTACACAATAATAATGCGGCAAAATATTTAATAAAATGCTCAGTAATAACAATAGTCACCTATGAGTAAAAATACGAAGTAAAATGAGGAGAACTTTTTTCGTATTCATCACCTTAGCCTTCATTATTCCCAAATTATTTGGGTCGCCTACAACTTTTTTACCTGAATATCAGTTTATCCGTGGTGTGACTGATATTAGACCTCCGTAACCCTGAGGGCGACCTTAATTCAAAGATTGAACTAGTTGTCTGTATATTGTGGGCACTGATTTCCGCATAACGCTTGCCAAAGATGATCATAACAACCGGGACCGACGGCTTACGTACTCGGAGGTATTGGTGTGAAACTTCGTACAACTTCCATATTCTGGGCTATTATTCAGATTTTGTTTATAAAAAACTTAAAGTCGACCCAGGTATCAAACCCAAAACCTCTATAATAATATATCTATCGTGTGTCAATCACATACGCCAACCGAGGCAACGAGTGCGTGATCTTTTTGAGTGTTATACTAACTTTTAAAATTTCGCGTTCCATGATAATTAATATTATTCCTACACTCACTTAATACAAACTTATAGTTTCAATAAGCAACACTCAAAAATAAATATTATTTCTACGGGAATTAACGCGATCACTTATTTAGGGTATTACATATCTCTGATTTGCCTGACATTTCGACCAGGTTGCACCGGCCGTGGTCACAGGCTGACTGGTCGAAACGTATAATATTTATTTTTGAGTGTTGCTTATTGAAACTATAAGTTTGTATTAAGTGAGTGTTTTAATTAAGAAGTAGTCACTGATTTTAATTATGCTGCACATTATTAAGTTTGCAATAAATAATTTCTTAATTATTATTTGTCTATTTAATTTCTTAGTATTTAACAATATGTTACTATGACAAATTATGGTGTCTACAGTTCACAGTAGAATGATGCTAAAATTATTTAGGATGATAATTTTTCATCCAGCATTTCAAACTTCTTATAACGATATAATGATGCTGATGGTTTCAGACATATTTTTACTTAATCTAATAAAATTTTCAGATCTCAGATATTTGTAATTATTAGTAGGAGTAGCCGAATTACGATCATTGTTTAGAAAAACTTCGTGTTTTGTATCGTACTTACTACTTGGTTCTAATAATCTTCTTTAATGATATCAACATTAAATGGGAACAGTAATTGAACGGGGGGAATTTCTTTTAGTACTACCAAAGTGATTCTGACAAGATGGGTAACCGCTTGGGATATGATATTATGTTAAGAGTGTTTCTGTCATCCGGAGGTCACGTTAAGCAGTCGGCCCCAGTAGTTATCATAAGATAGTAGTTGTGAAGCTTGGTTAAACCGCCCTCCACCTTTGGGCGGTTTAAACGTCCGTGTGGTCACGGATTAAGAATACAAAGTGTCACCACCCCTATTCATTCCATGGGTGTCGTAAGAGGCGACTAAAGGAACAAAATACACTGCCAAGAGGAGGAAAACTTAAACAAACCCTTTACCAAACCCGTCTGGCTAGCGTGGTATAGTGGGCGAAATCCTCCTTTCAAAGGAGAGGCCTATGTCCAGCAGTGGACTGTTAAAGGCAGTTGATGATGATTGATGATGATGATAAAATATCCAACGGCAAGCCACATCTTGTCTTGCCAGTTCCCAACTCCAAGCCCTAAAACAGGGTTTACAAAAAAGAAGGTGGTGTTCAATAGTTTTTTTTTAATTACAGTTTTTAAGTTACCTTTGGGAACTTTTTCTTGTTATATTTAAGCCTACTAAAGTGACTCTCCTCTGCCTGATGGAAAGCATGGGTGCAATCCAAGAGTAGAGGTCACCATCCTCATTGTGAATGCAGTACAATACAGCATGTTGACCACACTATGGCGGCTTAGTGAGATGCCTCTGCAGCATTAGTCCTCCGGTCCCAGACGAAATACTACAACACTAATGCCATTTTTAGGTTATTCTTCTATGTGAGTGATTTGTGCTGAAATCAGCGTGGCTCTGTTACATACATAGAGATTTCTTGAAGGATAGCCAATGAAGTCCATTCTTACGGACCATTTCAAAGCTGCTTGTCAAATCTCATTGAAATTGAAATAATATTATAGGACAAACATCAGCTGCGCAAGATTAGTAAAACAATTAGGTATGAAAGAAGTGATAATATGAAAAAAAAATACAACAAACGTGAGAGAGCAATTCACACAAAATATTAGAGGATTTTTAGCACTGTAAGAAAAACAGGAAAGACGATTAAAAAACAGGAAAAAATATCTACAACCTGGATACTGGGCAACGCAAAGAAATTATTAATATTCTTAATGTATATAGCCATTGTTAAATTTATTAATGACAAGATGAAGATTATCATTAATCAAATATGTATCTAATACATTTGTTTATTACAGTCTATCAATAGTTTTACGCAGTACGGTTAAAACCTTATAACTGAACAGGTCGAATTCTATACGTCTTTGGAGTACCTTTGTAAATTAGTTTATCAGAAGCAATGATAATTAAAGATACTTTTTATACTTTGATTCCTGTGAATTGGTTGCTAAGAATAACGGCACTATCTAATATTTATCGCAAAGGAATTGAAGTACAAACATTCACATCAAAGATTAAAAGAGCAACCTATATACTCGTATTAACATTCATCAATTTACTGTTTCTGTATATGAAAGTGAATAGAAATGTAAAAAAGACATTTGATGTTATCGCAAAATTTTCAATACTCCTTGAAATAATATATTGGTTCTCTTTCTTTGTTTATATAATTGATCTATTTTCTGTAGAAAAGTACGGCGGCAATGCTTTTTTAAAGTACATTAAAACCTTTGATGCTATAGACGAAACTTTAGGAAAAGCTGATTACGATGAACTTCGTAGAACGATTGTCATCAGCATGAAATGGATCATCGGTGTCTTTGTCTTTACTTCCTCATTTGATTTTATGAATTGGGTAGCAGTAGAGGGTTGGGTAGAACCTGTAATATTTGCTATAGAATATCTGTACTGGTTTCTAAATATTCTAACAATCATTGATGTAGTTTCTCATGTAATACAAGTGGAGTACCGACTTAAAATAATACAACGTCTATTACAAGTAAGTACAATTTTTTTTATAATAAAGAAAGGAAATCTTGACAAAGACCCAAATCCCAACGTTTTATATATAGTAGTCCAAAACTTCTTTTCGAAGAAGAGCCCTAAATCCAGGAGAGAACCAATAAAATCTGTTGTCTGATGTCATGTGACTACTAGCCATTAGCACATCGTATTCTTCATATACGGCTCAGGTCTGCTAAGAGTACTCATTAATTATCTATACCACCAATGAAATGAAATGAAATGAAATAATTTATTCTGCAATTAGGTTACATGAACACTTTTGCAAGTTAAACTTTTTTTGAGCAGATGAGTTCGGCCTTTTCTAGCTGGACTAGCCCTGAGAAGAAAGGACGAAACAAACTCAAGGATCACAGTCTCTTTTAAAGTCCAGACAATATTCTGAAATGCGATAATTACAATTGTCACAATTATAATAATTAAAGATAATTCTGCTATGGTTTGATACCCCCTTGCGGATAGCTTAGATTTAATGGTATTCTTAAATTTCCTTAATGGCAAATCAATAGGGAGTTTATTGTAAAAGTGTATACATTGTCCCATGAACGAGTTGCCTACTCTGTGGAGACGAGTGACGTGAACACAAAGATTATGTTTATTTCTGGTATTTACCGAATGAACATCACTAAGTTTAGGAAACTTTGCTAAATTTCTTTGAACATACATTAAATTTTCATATATATATTGTGAAGATACAGTCAGAATATTTATCTCTTTAAATTTGGAGCGGAGAGAAACTCGTGGGCCTAATTTATAAATGGCTCGCACGGCACGTTTTTGTAAAACAAATATGTCATTAATATCTGCACAGTTACCCAAGAGTAGGACACCATAAGTCATTATGCTATGAAAGTAACTGAAGTAAACTATTCTAGCTGTATCAACATCAGTTAAATGTCAAATCTTTTTTACAGCAAAAGCCGCTGTGCTTAGCCTACCGGATAATTTTTCTATTTGGGGACCCCATTGTAACTTCGCGTCAATATTTATACCCAAAAATACAGTAGATTCCACAGGATCCAACTCCAGTCCATTCAATTGAACATTGGTTGTAACATGTCGAACGTTTGGTGTAGAGAATTTAATGAATTTAGTCTTTTTCTCATTAAGGAGAAGGTTATTTGTATTAAACCAATGTACCACTTTCGAGAGTGCACTGTTGACTTCATTAAAACTGTCAAGTTGGCACCTAACTTTAAAAATTAAGGATGTGTCATCCGCAAACAGTACAATCTCATGATTGTCACTTACATAATAAAGTAGATCATTTATATATATGAGAAACAGAAATGGCCCTAGAATAGAACCCTGTGGGACGCCCATTGTTACCGGGGATCCTGAAGATGTTTTGCCAATCTAAACCTTGTTAGTGTACCAAAAAATTTTTTGCATTCTTGGTTTGATATTTTTAATTATTTTAGGACAAAATTGACATGCCAACTGTTAGTGCTGTTACAAATATTACCCAAATCGGTGGATCTCACAAAAAATTAAAGCAATTGAATACCTTGAAAGATCTTCAAACTACTGGAGATTTGGAAACCACAACGATTACCAAATGCTACTTGCATTTGCTTGAGCAAGTAAATTTTCTTAACACCAGTTACGGATATCGGGTATGTTTTTCTTTCAATTTATTATGAAGACTGTATTTATAATACAAAATTATATCTTATCTTGCCATAAATATTGATTCAAGATAAATCTTTTCTTTTTTAATTGCATATAAAATTTGTTACATGATCATAAAATAATGACAGGTTTGAAATTCAAAGAATATATGTTCATAACCGACGAACATAACAGAAGAGAAGAGAAAGTTAGACGTTATCATACATAAAATGGACGTGTCGAATTGAGAAAATTCAACACGTCCATTTTATGTATGATAACGTCTAACTTTTCAGAGATTGACACAATTTTTATAATTCTTTTTTTGTTTAATAGTGCAATTTCCGAATTCGGTCAAAGGACCAAATTCGGAAATTGCATTTATTCGGAAATTTATAAAAAGAATTCCAACCCTAAGGGTAGCCAAACAGGGGATGATTGGTTGTGTACTCACTGATTCTCATATTTGATCACGCATAACTTTACAGCCGGAGGAGGTTCTCAATTCGTCGGAATCTTTATTTTTTAGAGTGGTTTAATTTAAAAAAATCTTTTGTTAATAAAAAGGGTAAATCTTGAGGTTAGTCCTATATAAATTTAAAAGAAAACAAACTTAAAGGTACGAAAATATGACATGATCACTCACTGATTGTTATACATTGCAACGTAAAATTGTAAACATATCGTTATATTATAATTTACTTAGCGAGATTGTGAACTGTCGAAAGATTGTAAGCCGCAACACACTGCTAACAATTCAACGCAACGCGAAGTGAAACCATCAAATTGTAAAATGCCATGCAATGGAATGCACCACGCGCGCTGATTGGTTGAACGGATCAAAGTGCAGCTATTTTACTAGACCAACAAGGCAGTTATTTTATATAATATAAGAATAAAATAAAATCTTCTAGTAAAATATTATTCCGCCAAAAGAACTAAAAGTAGAAAAAAAAAACTATTATTACTTATCTTTATTACGTTACTTATTAAACTAGTGTAAGCATGTCTAAAAATTATGAGTCGGAGGCAAAAAAGAAAATTAATTAATCACGTAAAGCGTGATGATAGCTCTTGTTTTTAAATTTAATACACATATTTCTTTAAAGTTAAATTAGGTAATTAATTTATCTTTAATCATTAAGTATTCGGCGCCGAATCAAAATTGTTTAGCCTGCCAAATTTAGAAGCCAGACGAATTTCCTATATTTCATCCTCCTAGCCTTATTCCCAAGTTTATTTGGGGTCGGCTACTAGTTCAACCGGTTTTACCTGAATTTCAGTTTCAAATCGGACCTCCGCAACATTAAGGGAGAACTGAAATTCGAAGATTGAACTAGTTGTCAGTAAATTTGAGGGCATTGACTTTCGAAAAACGATTGCCATAGATGTTCATGACAACCGGGACCGACGGCTTTACGTGCTCTCCGAGGCACGGGCGTGAATCACCGCCAAACTTCCAAACTCCGGGCAGCTATAAGGAATTCCCTAAGAAAATCCCAGAAACACTTTGGCCCGACCCGGCAGTTAAATCCGAGACCTTGATTCTTGATTGAATTTCCTTTATTTATTACTGGTATACAACTATTATTTGCAGGTATTAGTGCATTACATAAACATATTGGTAAACATGATAATTTTTATGAATTTAGCAATAAGACCTGTGAGTATTAAAATACTATTATATTTTATAATTTTCCCTTCACTTAATCAAATTTTGTGACCCAAAATATTTTTTAATGAAATTGTAGGACGAATTTCTGGGAGAGACATTGTCGCCTTCTGCATCAACAGTCCATGTATGTCTATCAATCGCATCGGGTCTCCTACTGGCATTCAATTTCGAGTTTATGGCCATCACATTGATGTACCGATGTGAGAAGGTTCATAGACAAAACGCTAAGATTCTGGAGACTATTGATATACTGTTAACTAGAACTAAACATCGTAAGTACATTTTTCTTTTCTCTCAATCCATATGGTGCGGGTAGGTAGATATCTTAAGAACTGTCTAAGAAAGAAAATTATGCAGAACAAACAAAAGCAAAGAGAAAAAAAATTAAAACAAACGTCTGAGCAGTATGGCACAAATGGTCAAACTCTGCTTTCTAAGGACAGAGCTATTTAAAGTCATGGATTATTCAAACTTAACTATGATGATGACTGCGATGATACATTTCTTTGATTATCTTAGAATTATTTTATTTACAAGGACATCAATCAGAATCTTAAATATGAATTCTTCTTTGACCGTATTACTCTTGATAAAGTGGTCGTTATCATCACTTCACGTTTTGATGGCAAGCTTTACAACACACCGCCATTCTTCTCTGATGACCTTCCTCGTGTATTCATATAGTGATGATAGGCCATTTATATAAAAACTAGCTTTCTCTCCGCCCACGTCTACCTTGGTTATTGCAGTAAAAAGTAATCTCAGGCTCTAGATTATCTGGGTACAAAATTTCATTTAAATCGACGCAGTGGTTTTTGTGTTTAGTTTATAATATGTAGCGATAAATAGGAATCGTCATCCTATCGCATACTGCTGAACATAAGCCTCTCCAAGCTAAATATAATAATATATAAAAAAAAAAATCAAATAATTTAAACTTAGTGTTTATATTTCAGATAGTGAAATGAAGAACGACCTTTTGGAATTTCGGCTCTTACTACACACAAGGCCCATTAAGTTTGACGCAGCAAATTTTTTCACGATAGACTATCGCACTCTTCTATCTTTAAACTCTGTGGTCGTTACGTATACCGTCATAATGTGGCAAAGTATAACATGAAATCTAATTATAATAGTCACATGTTAATAAATTAATGTAAGTTAGGTGAGTTGTACTTTTGAAATGTTATGCTTGAAATCTTGTACATCACTGTTTTGATCACTGCTTTCCTATTTAGGAATCCGTAGTTCATGACTTCGTCATGTCCGTTCTTGACCTACTGCCGTAACGGTGCTAGAAAGATGAAACTGTGTATAAATATATGTTAAAATTACATCGATAAAGTGCTACAATAAAATTATGAAAAAAAAGATTTTGGGGTACCTCCCCTACACATAAAGTGGGCATATTTTTTTTTTTCGCGTCTATTGATAGGTCTTTTATAAACATTGCTAGGTTGCTAAAACTTTTTTTTGATTAAGGTATCCGTTTATGAGTTATTTGACTTTAAAACACATATTTTTTGTAAAAACGGGACGCCCTTCCCTCCTCTCAAAGCTAAACGGCGGAATCAAAAAATCTAAAAACATTCGTGATAGTAGTCTATATATTGAACTTTAAAGGAAAACTATAACGGCTTAGATAGTTTTGTTAGTTCAGGTATTATTGAGGCCTAACTTATGAAATACGCTTACTTGGAAAACTTCGTACAAAAGTAACGAAATAGTAAGTAAACACAACAATTATCGATTGGATGGGCGCCTACGGAACCCTATTCTATGCGTGGCCTAACACGCACTTGGCCAATACAATTGAAAGTCAACAGAAGGGAACCCACAGGGTGACAAAGAAATTATGTTATTATGAAATTCTTATTTGCCTGGAATTCAATACAAACGTATATATTTCCTTACAGCTATGACCCCGGGCGTAAAAGAGCATCTGACTAGAACACCATAATGTGGGTCACGATGCTGCATTATCCACATTCGCAATGAGTATGATAACCGTAGTAGCCTTGGATTCTGCTCATGCTTTCATGTAAAACAATTAAACCATTTTTAAGCTATTGCATAGCTTTTATTGCGGGCTTTGAGCGGGGAGACCGAATCCAGAAATTCCTTAACGAAAATAACCTAACACCCCGTTTTAAAAAAGTATGGAGAATATGATTGTAATTGCAGTGCGATATGGACAAATAACGGGCGCCTGGTATGCGTCATAGATAATTCAAATAGAATTGATATTGTAGGCACAATACATAGCGTTCGCGTCCTCCAGTACCCTCTAATTGAATTTTAGTGTTTTTTAATTTCATAGATATGTGTTGGAGGGACACAAAGAAAAACCGTTCCTCCACCCATACAAAGAGGATTCTACATCAGTCTTCCGGCCTCCGGAGACCGGGAGAATGATGCAGAGTGATTGGGCCTCCGAACTCACACTCACCAACGAAAGACTTATGTGACTTCTGTATGAGGATAGTACTGCCCCGGTCGAGCCGGGCCCATACGTGCTGAAATCAGCGTAGCTCAACTACCTACGGTTATCTTATTTTGTCTGTAAAAAAAGAAAATACTAAAGCTTTTTAGGATTGATTATGATTGTATAGTTAAAACTTTTTCGCTTGGCGCTTAATACAAAATTAAATTATAAAAACTGTTTCGGATTATGCTTAAATTACATGTATTTTATTATTCTATATTTTGTATGTTTGTTTGCCTTATAAACTAAATGGATAATAAAATGATTCTGGAGTAACATTTCTACTTAATTACTTAAAAAGTGAATCCTAAAATCCCACGACGACAAAAACAACGCTAAAGGAGTATTAAAATAAGCTTTTCAGGACACTGGATATAACAACGTTACTGAAGAAATAAGGTAATGGAAGCATAGATTCCACCAAGATGCCTTCGTGGCAACTTGACAATGATGTCATATGATACGATACTAAAGTACACAACTATCAGTGTACATAGATAAATATATTATAACTGCCTCGTTGGTCTAGTGGTTAGCGTACGCGACGGCTAATCAAGAGGTCTCGGGTTCAAATCCCGGGTCGGGCCAAAAAGTGTTTTTGGGTTTTTCTTAGGAAATTCCTAATAGCAGCCCGGAGTTTGGAAGTTTGGCGGTGATTCACGCCCGTGCCTCGGAGAGCACGTTAAGCCGTCGGTCCGGGTTGTCATGAGCAATCGTTACTGGGAAGTCAGTGCCCTCAAATATACTGACAACTAGTTCAATCTTCGAATTTCAGTTCTCCCTTAGGGTTGCGGAGGTCCGATGCCAGTCGCTCCGTTGAAAAACTGAAATTCAGGTAAAACTGGTTGAACTAGTAGCCGACCCCAAATAAACTTGGGAATAAGGCTCGGAAGAATTATACGTATTTGAACCCCGTAGTAGTTACAAGTTGTTAAAGTGTTATGGTACGTTTCTATGTAAAATTTTTACTTGAAATGTTTATGTATATTTAACGCCCAATCATACTGCATCATTCTCCCATCTTCCAGAGGCCGGGAGTATGATGCAGAAACATCTTACCAGGCCGCAATGGTATGGGTCACCATGCTGAAATGTGACAATGAGGATGGTGACCCTTACTCTGGGATTCTACTCACGCTTTCCATCAAGCAGAATAGAGTAACTTTGGTAGGCTTGAATATAAAACAAAAACAAAATTACAAACCAAACCAAGTAATAAATTTTCTGCCTTAGGAATCAAGATGTCCTGGAAATATTTCATAATCTATCTAATTCTGCAAGCAATTATTTGTTAGGATCCAAAGTACTTATTAGTTGACAATTAAGACGCTTCTAACGATACTACTACTACAAAAATGTTTCATTTTTACCAAGTAGTCTAAGATATATAAGAGAACAATCAAGCATGCTATACCTTTATATGGCATGCTTGACTAACTTGAATATAAGAAAAAGCGGCCAAGTGCGAGTCGGACTCACCCATTAAGGGTTCCGCATCAGCAAGTAACATCATGTAAAAGTTCTTGTAGTTCGTTGTAACATTGCGGTTTACGATTTATGACGTATTAAAAAAAAAACTACTCACTAGATCTCGTTCAAACCAATTTTTGTTGGTAGTTTGCATGGTAATGTACAACATATATTTTTTTTAGTTTTATCACTCTCTTATTTTAGAAGGGAGGGACTCACACATTTTTCCACTTTGGAAGTGTCTCTCGCGCAAACTACTCAGTTTAGAAAAAAAAAGATGTTAGAAACCTCGATATCATTTTTGAACACCTATCAATGATACACGTATAGGTTAGATTAAAAAAAAAATCGAGTTTCAGTTCCAAGTTTTTTTTTTCTATTTTTATGTGAAAATCTTAATGCATTTCACAGATTAAATCTTCTTACCAAGTTTCAAAATTATAGTTCATATGATTTCGGAAAAAAGTGGCTGTGACATATGAACGGACAGACAGACAGACATGACGAATCTATAAGGGTTCCGTTTTTTGCTATTTGGCTACGGAACCCTAAAAATAAATTTGTGATATATATCACAAATGTATTTTTCTTATATTTAGGCCTACTAAAGTGCCACTACTCCGGCTGATGGAAAGCATGAGTAGAATCCAGGAGTATCCATATGTATCGTCATTGTGAATAAAACAGTGCAGCATGGTGACCCTCACTCTGGCAGCCTCGTCAAATGCAACTGCTTTATTGGACCTCCGGTCTCACACTAATAAATAAGAAGAAAGTCACAAGCGAATGCTATAACTTATGCGCCACAGATAGAGGGCGCCACATTTAGAGACACATCATATGGCCTATAACCAGCAGTCCCTTCTAATGATACCTCATTTTTCCACTTCTAATAGTAGTAGTTGAAGAGCTACGAGTAAACTAATGAACATAATACAGACTTCAATACATATTAAATACTTAGTTTGTCAAAATCATAGCCCTCCTTTGGCCACCTTTTGTCGTAGTCGAGTAAAAACAAACCCATTACGTTATTATAGAATTAGTTCACGATTTACGTATTCGTTTAAACTACAATTTCACGGTTTATGTAAAATTACTTACAATAAACAAAAAGGCATACAGCTAACTTGCTTTGGAAATGACAGTCATAACTAACCTATTTTTGTTATAAGTTAAACTTCTAATAATTTTAATGTAATAGAAAGTAAGTATAAATAATGGAATTCGATAAAGTCACCTTGGCAATCGTAGTATAGAAAAAGTTTAATTCAGTACTAGCTTTCGTCTTTCGATTATCGACTTTCAGTTGTTTCTTTTATTCAGCTTAGACAAGAAAAATGTGTACTTCGAAAATTAGAGTGATTTTTGAAAACGAATTCTGACATGGAACTAACGCTGCAATATCAATGTTGCGTGTGGAAAGTGCGGTTTTGGTTAAAACGCTTTTTAGAAAAACAATTAGGTATTAAAGAAATTCGTCAAGCACTTAAAAAACTACAACAAACGTGAGAGAGCAATTTACACAAAATATTTGAGGATTTTTTGGAAGAAAAACACGAGAGACGCTTAAAGATACAGGCGAACATATCTACACCCTGGATACCAGGCAACGCAAAAAAATTATTAATATTCTATATGTATATAGCTATTGTTGAAATTATTAATGACATGATGAAGACTATTATTAATCAAATATGTATATAACACATTTGTTTATTACAGTCTATAAATAGTATTACGCAGTACGGTTAAAACCTTATAACCGAACAGGTCGAATTCTATACGTCTTTGGAGTACCTTTGTAAATTAGTTTATCAGAAGAAATGATAATTAAAGATACTTTTTATACTTTGATCCCTGTGAATTGGTTGCTAAGAATTACGGCACTATCTAATATTTATCGCAAAGGAATTGAAGTACAAACATTCACATCAAAGATTAAAAGAGCAACCTACATACTCGTATTAACATTCATCAATTTACTGTTTTTGTATATGAAAGTGAATAAAAATGAAAAAAAGACATTTGATGTTATCGCAAAATTTTCAATACTCCTTGAAATAATATATTGGTTCTCTTTCTTTGTTTATATAATCGATCTATTTTCTGTAGAAAAGTACGGCGGCAATGCTTTTTTAAAGTACATTAAAACCTTTGATGCTATAGACGAAACTTTAGGAAAAGCTGATTACGATGAACTTCGTAGAACGATTGTCATCAGCATGAAATGGATCATCGGTGTCATTGTCTTTACTTCCTCATTTGATTTTATGAATTGGGTAGCAGTAGAGGGTTGGGTAGAACCTGTAATATTTGCTATAGAATATCTGTACTGGTTTCTAAATATTCTAACAATAATTGATGTAGTTTCTCATGTAATACAAGTGGAGTACCGACTTAAAATAATACAACGTCTATTACAAGTAAGTACAATTTTTTTTATAATAAAGAAAGGAAATCTTGAAAAAGTCCCAAATCCCAAAGTGGTATATGTAGTCCAAAACTTCTTTTCGAAGAAGAGCCCTAAATCCAGGAGAAGACCAATAAAAGCTGTTGTGTGATGTCATGTGCCTACTAGCCGGTAGCACATCGTATTCTTCATGTACGGCTCAGGTATGCTAAGAGTACTTAATAATTATCTATACCACCAATCTAAACCACGTTAGTGTACCAAAAACAGAATACTGGCTGACTTTTCTTTTACATTCCTTGTTTGATATTTTTAATTTTTTTAGGACAAAATTGACATGCCAACTGTTGGTACTGTAATAAATATTACCCAAATCGGTGGATCTCACAAAAAATTAAAGCAATTGAATACCTTGAAAGATCTTCAAACTACTGGAGATTTGGAAACCACAACGATTACCAAATGCTACTTGCATTTGCTTGAGCAAGTAAATTTTTTTAACACCAGTTACGGATATCGGGTATGTTTTTTTTTCATTTATTATGAAGACTGTATACAAAATAATATCTTATCTTGCCATAAATATTGATTCAAGATAAATCTTTTCTTTTTTCATTGCATATAAAATTTGTTACATGATCATAAAATAATGACAGGTTCAAAATTCAAAGAATATATGTTCATAACCGACGAACATAACACAAGAGTTTCTCAATTCAACACGTCCATTTTATGTATTATACGTCTAACTTTTCAGAGATTGACACAATTTTTATAATCCTTTTTTTGTTTAAAAGTGCAATTTCCGAATTCGGCCCTTTAAAAATTTATAAAAAGTATTCCAACCCTAAGGGTAGCCAAACAGGGGATGATTGGTTGTGTACTCACTGATTGTCATATTTGATCACGCATAACTTTACAGCCGGAGGAGGTTCTCAATTCGTCGGAATCTTTATTTTTAGAGTGGTTCAATTACAAAAAATCTTTTGTTAATGAAAAGGGTAAATCTTGAGGTTAGTCCTATATAAATTTAAAAGAAAACAAAACTGAAAGGTACGAAAATATGAAATGATCACTCACTGATTGTTATACATTGCAACGTAAAATTGTAAACATATCGTTATATTATAATTTACTTAGCGAGATTGTGAACTGTCGAAAGATTGTAAGCCGCAACACACTGCTAACAATTCAACGCAACGCGAAGAAGTGAAACCATCAAATTGTAAAATGCCATGCGATGGAATGCACCACGCGCGCTGATTGGTTGAACGGATCCCATGCAGCCATTTTACTAGACCAACAAGGCAGTTATTTTATAATATAATTTAAGTATTAAATAAAATCTTGTAGTAAAATATTAAACCACCAAAATAACTGAAAGTAGAAAGAAATAAACTATCATTACTTAACCTTAATAAGTAAATTCTTAAACTAGTGTAAAAATTATGAGCTAGAGGCGAACAAGAAAATTAATTATTTACTTAAAGCGTGATGATAGCTTTTGTTTTTAAATTTAATTTACATAGTTCTTTGAAGTTAAGGTAGGTAATTTATTTATCTTTAATTATTAAGTATTCGGCGCCAACTCAAAATTGTTTAGCCTGCCAAATTAAGAAACCAGCCAAATTTCCTATATTACTGCTATAAAATATTTATTACCAATTTATTTGCAGGTATTAGTGCATTACATAAACATATTGGTAAACATGATAATTTTTATGAATTTAGCAATAAGACCTGTGAGTATTCAAATACTATTATATTTTATCATTTTCCCCTACACATAATCAAATTTTGTGACCCTAAATATTTTTTTAATGAAATTCTAGGACGAATTTCTGGGAGAGACATTGTCACCTTCTGCATCAACAGTGCATGTATGTCTATCAATCGCATCGGGTCTCCTACTGGCATTCAATTTCGAGTTTATGGCCATCACATTGATGTACCGATGTGAGAAGGTTCATAGACAAAACGCTAAGATTCTGGAGACTATTGATATACTGTTAACTAGAACAAAACATCGTAAGCACATTTTCTTTTCTCTCAATCCATGTGGTGCGGGTAGGCCGATATCTGAACTGTCTAAGAAAGGAAATTATGCAGAACAAACAAAAGCAAAGAGAAAAAAAATTTAAACAAACGCCTGGGCAATATGGCATAGATGGTCAACTCTGCTTTCTAAGGAGAGAGCTATTTAAAGTCATGGATTAATAAAACTTAACTATGATGGTGACTGCGATGATACATTTCTTTGATTATTTTAGAATTATTTTATTTACAAAGACATCAATCAGAATCTTATTTAGAATTAAATATGAATTCGTCTTTGTCCGTATTACTCTTTATAAAGTGGTCGTTATCATCACTTCACGTTTTGGTGGCAAGCTTTACAACACACCGCCATTCTTCTCTGATGACCGCCTTCCTCGTGTATTCATATAGTGATGATAGGCCATTTATATAAAAACTAGCTTTCTCTCCGCCCACGTCTAACCTTGGTTATTGCAGTAAAAAGTAATCTCAGGCTCTAGATTATCTGGGTACAAAATTTCATTTAAATCGACGCAGTGGTTTTAGTGTTTAGTTTATAATATGTAGCGATAAATAGGAATCGTCATCCTATCGCATACTGCTGAACATAAGCCTCTCCAAGCTAAATATATTAATATAAAAAAAAAAAACAAATAATTTAAACTTAGTGTTTATATTTCAGATAGTGAAATGAAGAACGACCTTTTGGAATTTCGGCTCTTACTACACACAAGGCCCATTAAGTTTGACGCAGCAAATTTTTTCACGATAGACTATCGCACTCTTCTATCTTTAAACTCTGTGGTCGTTACGTATACCGTCATAATGTGGCAAAGTATAACATGAAATCTAATTATAATAGTCACATGTTAATAAATTAATGTAAGTTAGGTGAGTTGTACTTTTGAAATGTTTTGCTTGAAATGTTGTACATCACTTTTATGATCCCTGCCTTCCTTTTTTGGTTGGGTTTAGATTCGTCATGTCCGTCCGTCCTTACAGTTAGTGCTAGAAAGATGAAACTTTGCATGAATATGTGTTATAATTACGTCGACAAAGGGCTTCAATAAAATTATGAAATATATTTTTATTTAAGGTACCTCCTCTACACGTAAAGTAGGCGGTTTTTTTT
Source organism: Phragmatobia fuliginosa (assembly GCA_932526445.1). NCBI lineage: Eukaryota > Metazoa > Arthropoda > Insecta > Lepidoptera > Erebidae > Phragmatobia > Phragmatobia fuliginosa. The sequence continues at coordinate 17,872,139 of OW052072.1, read as the reverse complement.
TCTCGCGTCTACTCCATCTTACGTTCCATACGTTCTGAAATCATCAAGGCTCAACTATCTACGTTTATCTTCTTTTGCCTCTAAAAAAGAAAATACTAACGCTATTTAGGATTAATATAATGAAAACTGTCTTGAATTATGTGTAACATGTATTTTATTGTTCTATATTTTTTGTATTTTTGTTTGTCTAATAAACTAAATGGATAATAAAATGATGCTGGAGTAACATTTCTACTTAATTACTTAAAAAGTAAATCCTAGAACCTAACGACGACAAAAACGACGATGAAGAAGTATTAAAATAAGCTTTTCAGGACACTCGATATAACAACGTTACTGAAGAAATAAGATAATGGACACATAGACCAAGATGCCTTCTTTGCAAGTTGACAATGATGTCATACGATACTATACTAGAGTACACAACTATCAGTGTACAGAGATAAATATATTTTGAAAAGCCGTAGTAGTACAATCATTCTGCATCATTCTCCTGTCTTCCACAGCCCGGGAGAATGATGCAGAAACATCTTACCAGGCTGCAATGGTATGGGTCACCATGCTGCATTGTCACAATGAGGATGGTGACCCTTACTCTTGGATTCTACTCATGCTTTCCATCAAGCAGAATAGAGTAACTTTGGTAGGCTTGAATATAAAACAAAAACAAAATTACAAACCAAACCAAGTAATACATTTTCTGTCTTAGGAATCAAGAGGTCCTGGAAATATTTCATAATCTATCTAATTCTGCAAGCAATTATTTGTTAGGATCTAAAGTACTTATTAGTTGACAATTAAGACGCTTCTAACGATACTACTACTACAATTTTTTTTCATTTTTACCAAGTAGTCTAAGATATATAAGAGAACAATCAAGCATGCCATACATTTGACTGCCTTGTTGGTCTGGTGGTTAGCGTATGCGGCTGCTGATCAAGAGGTCTCGGGTTCGATTCCCGGGTCAGACCAAATATTTGTGTGATCCACAAATATTTGTTTTGGAGTCTGGGTGTTTTCCTATGTATAATATGTATGTATTTACAAAAAAAAAGTATGTTTACTTATGTATTTATATCAGTTGTTTAGTACCCATAACACAAGCTCTGCTTACTTTGGGACTAGATGATGTTGTGTGTAAGATGTCCAAAATATTTATTTATTATTATTATTATTATTATTTGTATGGCATGCTTGACTGACTTGAATATAAGAAAAAGCGGCCAAGTGCGAGTCGGACTCACCCATGAAGGGTTCCGCATCAGCAAGTAACATCATTTATAAGTTCTTGTAGTTCGTTGTAACATTGCGGTTTATGATTTATGACGTATTAAAAAAAAACTACTCACTAGATCTCGTTCAAACCATTTTTTGTTGGTAGTTTGCATGGTAATGTACAACATATATTTTTTTTTGTTTTATCACTCTCTTATTTTAGAAGGGAGGGACTCACACATTTTTAGGGTTTCGTTGCCAAATGGCAAAAAACGGAACCCTTATAGATTCGTCATGTCTGTCTGTCTGTCTGTCCGTCCGTATGTCACAGCCACTTTTTTCCGAAACTATAAGAGCTATACTGTTGAAACTTGGTCAGTAGATGTATTCTGTGAACCGCTTTAATATTTTTACACAAAAATAAAAAAAAGCAATAAATTTCGGGGGTCCCCATACTTAGAACTGAAACTCAAAAAATTTTTTTTCTTCAAAACCAAACATGTGGGGTGGGGGGGTAATGTACATAATATATTTTTTTTAGATTTATCACTCTCTTATTTTAGAAGTTACAGGGGGGGGGGACCAACATTTTACCACTTTGGAAGTGTCTCTCGCGCAAACTACTCAGTTTAGAAAAAAATGATGTTAGAAACCTCGATATCGTTTTGAACACCTATCAATAGATACACGTATAGGTTAGATAAAAAAAAAAATGAGTTTCAGTTCCAAGTTTTTTTTTCTATTTTTATGTGAAAATCTTAATGCGGTTCACAGATTACATCTTCTTGCCAAGTTTCAAAAGTATAGTTCCTATGGTTTCGGAAAAAAGTGGCTGTGACATATGGACGTATGTTGATATAAATAATACTATTAATAACGTACATCATTGGTTCACTACTAATAACTTATTGCTAAATGGAAAGAAAACCAAATGCATTAGATTTTCTTTGCCAAATGTTAAAAGCAGTAATTGTGGCATTTTAGTTAACAAAGAGAAGCTAGAATTGGTAGACGAAACTGTTTTCTTGGGAATCACGCTAGACGCAAAATTACAATGGGGTCCGCATGTAAAATCACTTGCTGGGCGGCTTAGCTCAGCGGCATATGCGGTTAGAAAAGTTCGGCAACTAACGGATGTGGAAACCGCACGATTAGTTTATTTTAGTTACTTTCATAGCATCATGTCATACGGCATCTTGCTTTGGGGACGTGCGGCAGAAATAAAGTCAATTTTTATTCTGCAAAAAAGAGCCATTAGAGCTATAGTCTCCGCAGTCGCGATTCTGTTAGGGGCCTTTTTAAGGAGATCAATATCATGACAGTTCCTTGTCAGTACATCTATGAAAACATAATGTATGTTCGAAAAAAATTACATCTCTTCAATCAAAGATGTGATAGACATGGGTATAATACTAGGAATAAAGATAAATTAATTCAACCACGTTTTAGACTCTCAAAAGTACATACATCTTTTATGGGGTACTGTGTTAAATTTTATAATAAAATACCTCAAAACATACTAGATTTAACAGAGAAACGTTTTAAAAATGTTGTAAAACGCACACTATGTAAGCAAGCATATTACAAATTAGAGGATTACATTGCCGACAAGAATGCTTGGCTTAAGGCTGGTCCTGCTCCACAGCCACATGATTAATTCTCAAATTATTTAGAAGTTAGTTTGTATTTTTGACATATGTTAATTTTATCATAATAATTGACATTCATATATTTCATTTTTTTTTTTTTTTGACATTGGATATCCATATTTCCGACATGGATTATTGATATTTTAATTGTATCTTGTTTGACATTATATTATTATTATTATTTTTTGTAATATCATTATTGCATAATAAATTACTTTTTATTGACATGATCCAAATATTTATCGCATTCTTAGAGAGTAGGATAATTATAAATGGTTTTTATTATTGTATAACTGCGAACATTTTGAATTGTACATGTGAGAACTTTGTAGTCACTGGTATCATAAGTTTGTTGACTAGCGGTTGTGAGTATGTCATGCTCGCTTAAAAGTCCTGCTGGCGGTGGCGTGTGTAGCGGGTCGTTCGGCTCCCTACGATATGGTTGAACTGGACGATGGCTGGTGCATGGGTCATGCTCGTGATACGGGCGCCGCCAGTCGGGGCTGGTCATCTCACAACTTCTATTTATTGTTTAATTGTTTTTGGACACTACATGTGTAAATATCAGCATCGTTACATTGGCCTCACATTTAATTAAATGCCATAAACAATGTAACCAAAAATTGTAAAAACAATGTTGGAAAAGAGTGTCCATGGAGTTTCTTGTCTGTTCTCCTCCAATTCGTAGATCCTAATCTACGAATTGGAACAGACGATTAGCTTCACGACTGACTACTGACTGACTACTTGACGTTTCAAAAGTGCCGTTGTATGGTTTATTTGAAATAAAATGGTTTGATTTGATTTGTTTTGATTTGATTTTGACGGACAGACAGACATGACGATTCTATAAGGGTTCCGTTTTTTGCCATTTGGCTACGGAACCCTAAAAATAAATTTGTGATATTTATCACAAATGTATTTTTCTTATATTTAGGCCTACTAAAGTGACACTACTCCGGCTGATGGAAAGCATGAGTAGAATCCAGGAGTGTCCATATGTATCGTCATTGTGAATAAGTCAGTGCAGCATGGTGACCCTCACTATGGCGGCCTAGTCAAGTACAACTGCGTTATTAGACCTCCGGTCTCACGCTAATAAATAAGAAGAAAGTCACAAGCGAATGCTATAATTTATGCCCGATAAAGGGCGCCATATTTAGAAATACGTCATATGGCCTACAACCAGCAGATGCTTCTAATGATACCTCATTTTTACACTTCTAACAAGTAGTTGAAAAGCTACGAGTAAACTAATGAACATACATACAGACTTCAGTACATATTAAATACATAGTTTGTCAAAACTATAGCCCTCCTTTAGCCGCCTTTTGCCGTAGACACTTTCAAAGTGGAAAAATAGGTCCCCCCCCTCTAACTTCTAAAATAAGAGAGTGATAAAACTAAAAAAAATATATGTTGTACATAACTATGCAAACTACCAACGAAAATTAGAGATCTAGTAAGTAGTTTTTTTTTTTAATACGTCATAAATCGTAAACCGCAATTTACCTTTCATTCAATCACTAGTATAAAAACATCGATCGAAGTTACAACGAACTACAAGAACTTTTATATGATGTTACTTGCTGATACGGAGCCTTTCATGGGCGAGTCCGACTCACTCTTGGCCGCTTTTTTCGTTACTCTTGTAGTGGTCATAAAAAGTAAGCAACACCATTTGCAATATAGAATGATAATTACAATTTAATATTGACTAGGTGATTATGTAAATTTTTCATAGGTCACTCAGGTATGAAATCATCTTAAAATAATAATAAACAGGCACATATGCATATAATATAAAGAAGATTCTGCAACTTTCTCAAAATATTGTAGATGTTTTATTAAATATTAACTTTATTATTTATTATTTTGTTAATTATAGTAGTATATTTCGATTTATAATATTTTTGTTTATCATTGTAACATGCAATTTTACGTTTTTCGAGTGATTAGAGTGTAAATTTTAATAAATATCTCAATAACGATTAAAAAATATCGAATTTGAGTTTTTTCATTTTTTGCATTTTCTGAGAAGATTTACTATGGTAATGTGTATATATTTTTACACCATCGGAAAGTAGACATTTCATCGAATAGAAAACACCCAATTTTTGTCAAAAACGTTGATATTTTGACGGACGAATTTTCGATTGAAAATTAGGGTTTTTTTTTCGGTATTCAGTCAAAATGAGGTAAAAAAATAGATATTTCAAATCAAATAAATTACGGTGTATTCAGGACATGAAAGCTAAGTTTCCACAAAATTTCGTTAAAAAATAATTTTATTTGTAAAAGATAAAAATAAAAAAACCAAAAACTTGGTTTTTTGAATTTTTCACATAAATTTGAGGTTATGTGAAAAAAGTGTGTATGCAAAAGTTGTAGATCTTTTTATTACCTATAACTTTGCCATTTAACTTTTTTCCATAGGACTTGTAGTTTTGCCGGAAATCGAGATAAGCCATTTTTTTCCCTTAACCCCCCCCCCCCTCTCCCCCTTCCTGACCTCAGATCGCCCGTAATTTATTTTTCCTTTAATTTTTGCAATATTCTCCTCCTTTTACAATGGGTTTCATCCTACTATAATTTATTTTGTTTTCAAACACTAAAAGCACTGGTCTATTAAGGAAAAAGTGTCATGTGTTTTGTTTTATCATTTCCCATTTTCGTTTCAATACTGAGCTTTATTTAAAAGAAATTGTGATGCGTTATTAAGTAATAATTTCGTAATTCATATAACTATAATAGTTTCTTAGTATATCGGTATTTAAAACTAAAAACTTCTACGGTTCGTAATTAGAATCTCTCTGGTATAGACAAGAGTACAGGACTGGACTAGGCAAGTGAGTGTGTTGACTTGACTGCCTTGTTGGTCTAGTGGTTAGCGTGTGCAGCTGCTAATCAAGAGGTCTCGGGTTCAATTCAAAGGTTGGTCCAATTGTTTGTGTGATCCACAAATATTTGTTTCGAAGTCTGGGTGTTTTCTATGTATAATATGTATGTATTTATATCAGTTGTTTATTACCCATAATACAAGCTCTGCATAGTTTGAAACTTGATGACGAAATATTTATTTAAGTATTTACTTTATTTTATTAAAACTAAAAACTTTTACGGTTCATAATTAAAATTTACAAAAGTACAGGACTGGACTAGACAAGTGAGTATGTCATTTAACTCTAACTACTTCTAACATCTAACTATTTTAATTATTACTTTATTTCATTTGAAATATAAACAATAAGACAGATGTTTAAGAGACACACAAGAGAATAGATATATGTAAAGAAATAGACATATGTGAGTGTCACTAACACAGAAACATCACGTAGCCTTTGTTGAACTTATTAATGACATTGTAAGGACATTTCCATCAATCAAGTATATAATTTAATTAATTTCTGACAGTACAGACTATAGGTAGACTACTCCAAAATTTGATTAATTTTCAAATACGCAGTACGGTTATCACCTTATCACTAAACTAGTCATATACAAAGCATCATTGTCGTGAATATTAAGTTCAACTAACGACATGATAATTAAAGATACTTTTTATACCTTGGTTCCTATCAATAGGCTCCTTAGAATTACGGCACTATCTAATATTGATCGCAAAGGAATTAAAGTACAAACATTCTCATCAATTTCTAAAAGAATAATCTACACAATCATTTTAATACTCGTTAATTTGATGTTTTTATATCTAAAACTCAACATAAATAGAAATCATACATTTAATATCGTTGTAAAATTTTCTGAGCTGCTTGAAATGATGTATTGGTTCCCTTTTTTTGTTTATGTAATGGACCTATACTTCACACAAAAAAATAGTGGTGATGCTTTAGTGAAATACATTAAAACCTTTGATACTATAGACGAAACTTTGGGGACAGCTAATTACGATGAAATCCGCAGAACGATTGTCATCAGTATGGAACTGATTATCGGCGTCTTTTTCTTTACTTCCTTATTTGATTATGTTAGTTGGTTTATTATAGACGGGTGGGTAGAGCCATCAATAAGCGCTATAGACTATTTGTACTGGTTTCCAAATATTCTAACAATTACTGATGTAATATCTCACGTTATACAAGTGGAGTTCCGTCTTAAAATAATTCATCGTCTACTAAAAGTAAGTACTCATTTTGTTGTATTTAAGTACTAGTTCACGTAACAACAATCTAGGCTATGCCGTTTCAGTATAAACGGCATAGCCTAGATTATTTCCTATTTTCCTATTTTACTACATATTTTATTTCCGTGTGGTGACGGATTAAGAATACAGAGTGTTACCACCCCTATTCATCCCGCGGGTGTCATAAAAGGCGACTGAGGGATAAACTACGCAAGACAACATCGGGCAAAGCGAAGGAAAACTTGAAACCAACCCTATAACAACCCGTCTGACCAGCGTGGTATAGTAGGCCAAAACCTCCTTTCTAAGGAAAGGTCTATGTCCAGCAGTGGTATGTTATAGGCTGTTGATGATGATGATATTTTATTTTAACTTTCCTTCTTCATATTTTGTATTGACTTTTTAGGATAAAATTGATCTACCTGTTATTGGCACTGTTAACAACATTAACCTAAACCATAGAAGTCCTAACCAAGAGATTCAGTCCTTGAGAGAATTTCGCTCCTCAACTGCAACGACAACTAAATGTTACCTATTATTACTTGAGCAAGTAAATTTTATTAATAGTATTTATGGATATCGGGTAAGCTTTCTAATTTATAGTGAAGTTTGTGTAAATAATGTGTAACTCTAAAAATTTTAACATATTTTATATCATAAAAATATTGAAAGCAAATTAAAAGAAAGTAGAAATAAGTGAAACTCGATAAATTTAAAATATCGGGTTTTCAAACCAAAACGAAGTATGTAAATAAAACAAAAAGGTTTCAGAGAGTTATCTTGATTAGTTTTTATTACCAAAGAAGGCTTTATGACAACTGTGTGTGAAATGAAATATCGGTCAAACCTGTACACACACACACCTGTATCCGTCCATATTTTCAATGACTCTGAGACATAATTGAGGTTCAATGTAGTTAATATGCTGAATTATTTCATCATTTAGCTGTAGAATTGTTCTTGAATTATTGACATACAGTTTATTTTTTAAACCTTCCCCAAAGAAAAGTTTGTTTGTTTGTTTCAAGTCAAATGATACTAGCGGCCAATTGACATCGCCACGACATAAGATAATATGGCCATTGAATTTCCAGCGCCAAAGAGCTACTTTTTCATTGTTTGTGTGGCAAAATCCTGTTGGAACCACATATTGTCCTGGTCCATATCTTCAATTTTTGGCAACAAACAGTTCATTATCATCTCATCAATCGATGGCAAACACCATCGATGAGTAGAGGTTAACGGTTCGTTTGCCACAATATCGCAAACAACACCATTTTTTTCCTCAGAACTAACTGGGTGACCATGCACAGGTGTTTTGACATTTCGTATAGACTCGGTTTGCGGAAATATGCTCACAATTCACCCGATTTTGGCCAAATTTGGTCGATATTTAACCAAAAAAATATTGATTTAAACGCTCATTTTCGTAAGAGGCCTCAGCAGTCATAACGCATTGCTCAATTGTATACCACTGCATGGTTGAATTTGTCTAACACTAATCTAACTAATAACTATAAACTTAAACTAATAACTATCATAAATATAAGTAATATTTAATCGTGCAATAGGATTGGACCACCTTTACATTTATTAGAAATGTGTTTGCAGATCTTGGTACAGTGCACAAACATACTGATAAACATGATAATTTATATAAATATGGCGATAAGACCTGTAAGTACGAATCCTTTGTATAGAAATGTCTAATTTTTTTTTTACACATACTTAAGTTTAATAACCGAAATCATTAATATTATTATTATTGTTAGAACCGAAATACTTGTGCTTTTAAATTGATTATCGAAAATTGTAGATTCCACCTTCTGCGTCAGCATTGCAAGTAGGTCTATCATGCGCATCGGGTCTACTATCAGCATTAAATTTCGAGTTTATGGCCATTATACTGATGTACAGATGTGAGCAGGCTTATAAACAAAACCTTAAGATTCTAGAAACTATTGATTTGTTGTTATCTGGCACAGAATATCGTAAGTACTTTTTTTTTCAATTCTTGTATTGAAAAACAACAATGAAAAATATATACACGGTTTCTACTTCTGTTTATCACATGGGTATTGTCAAAACCAACTAAAGGAGTAAAACAAACCCCAGACATATTATTAAGAGATACAAAACTTGAAACAAACTCCATACAAACTCCTCTAGCCAGCATAGTATAGTAAAAAATACCTGCTTTCGAAAGAGAGGCATAGATATAGATAGATATAGATCCTGTAGTTCTTTATTGTTCCCAATACTATTTGGAAGTCGTTTATCAGTCCAACCAGTTTTATCTAAATAGGAACCGACGGTTTAAGGTGTTATTAGAGGCATAGGCGAGAAATACTGCCAAACTTACGTACTTCTTTCTGACTGTTATTAAGAATTCGTTGTTAGAATAATTGGCTGTGACATACGGACGGACAGACAGACAGACAGACAGACAGACTTGACGAATCTATAAGGGTTCCGTTTTTTGCCATTTGGCTACGGAACCCTAAAAACCAAACTACGCTTTTGACCCGACCCGGGATTCAAACCCGAGATCTCTTGATATTCGCATATTCTAATCACAAGATATATATACACACATATATGTATATATAAAGATACACATGTTTGACGTTGCCTCGTATACCTCGTTTATCTTGTACAAAACTTTTTATAAACTACTTTTTTTATAAAAACTTTTTATATGCAATATCAAAACTTAACGGAGTAGATTTTATTACCAAATAATTTGTACTTGGTGAGTTCTTTTCAGATAACGTAATGAAGAATGAACTTTTGGAATTTCGACACTTACTCCTCACAAGGCCTATTCAGTTTCACGCAGTAAATTTTTATACATTAAACAATCGCGCTCTTTTGTCTTTAAATTCTGTGGTCGTTACATATACTGTCATAATGTGGCAAAATATAACATGAAATCCTGCAAGAGTCACGGGTTATTAAATTTATATATTAAAGGTATTTGAGTGGAATTATTGAGTAATTATATTTAGATTGCATTTAAGAATAGTTGTACATCGCTGTTTTCGATATTTGATGTATGTCTTTGAAGTATATTATTATTTAAAAATGTTTGTTTTATTATCACCTTCTTCTAAGCTTATAATGTTATATTAGGGCTCATAGAGTTCACGAGTTGTAGAGACATACAACACCTGAATGTATGGCCAGTCCACATGGCAACGCTGCAGGGACTCCAGAACAGACCAGATCTCAATCTAGGATCGGCTCTAGGATTCTCATTTTCGGGATCAGGTCGAGATGCTTGCGAAGCGTACAAACCACCATAGAAGCGTTCCACTTACGAGAGGACAGCCGGCTTGAAAGTAACGACTATTCCACTTTGCAGTGGTCGACTTCGTCAGATGGCTTTTTTCTTTGGCCAGATAAGTTTCCGGACAGTTAAAATGGAACAATGATTTTTTCGTTTAAAATACCAGTCCAATAATTTATTTTGAGCTGGTATTGCGATTTTTCTTCTCGCATTAGATGCGGGTTCGAGAGTTGCCACCTGCGCAGATTATGCACGTTGAAATATCCATCTTTTTTAAGAGTGGATTCATCGCTCCACAGAATGTTGTCAAAGAATTGTGGATCTAGTTCTATTTTTGCAAGCATTTGTCGACAAAAAAACAATCGTAATCAGGATAACGTGCTGTAGGGTATATTTTCCTATAAAGGGCTGCAACAGCCCTTGTGTTACTACTACATTCACCATAAATGAAGTGCATGTTTGCGTATTCTTGTGCCGTATATTGAATACGCGACAAATTGATTCATGAAACCAGTCCAGATCCAGTCCAGATACAAGCCAAGTCGCCGTGAAATCACACAAACTAAAGTCCAAATCAGTGAGCAAAACTAAGAGTCCAATGATTTCATTGGACTCTTAGTTAAATCGATGACTTCTGGCTATTTAGCCAGAAATCGTCGTTACACTGATTGAAAATCACTGAGAACTGCAAAAGGAATGGGCACATGCGATACCGAACAAGTCAAGCGACGCACCAAATACTTGCCATTGTTATGTGCAATGGCGCGAAAAAGATATACTCTTCTCTCGCCTCGCTCACACTGTACTTTAGTACTGAATTTATTCACCTATCTCTGTTTCGTAATAAACAAATAAATACTTTAGCCACACATTGTATTAACTGCACATTTTTTTTAAATAGTTGCCAGTTAGTTTTTCGTATAGTTTTTTTACAAAAGGCTCTCAAACTTCGTCATAATTTATTATTGATCAAATTTCATGTATTTTTTTTTTCAAAAAACCGGCCGGCTCGACCTGAGTGATACCACGGCCTCACAGCAAACCGATGTGAAACAGCGCTGACGCTGTGTTTCACGTCAGCTCGTTTGACCCTTATTCCATAAAAAAAGGACGCAAAAATTCCAAAATCAGAGTGGTGTGCAATGGGACAGGCCTATGTCCAGCAGTGGACTGCGATAGGCTGATTATATAATAATGATATATAGATTCTAGAAATTATTAGTTTTGAACAAAACTTTTCATAAATAGCGACTGAATATTTAGAAGATATGAATTACTCTGTGTGAAGCCTACTCTGTACAATTATTTCACATGTTTTAGATAAAATGTTTCACCTAGGATGCGGCCACGGTGCCGCCTAGCGGCGCTGGCGCGCAACTCTGGTCGTAAATACCTAAATTTGACGTTTTTAGGGTTCCGTAGCCAAATGGCAAAAAACGGAACCCTTATAGATTCGTCAAGTCTGTCTGTCTGTCTGTCCGTCCGTATGTCACAGCCAATTATTTCCGAAACTATAAGAGCTATACTGTTGAAATTTGGTCAGTCGATGTATTCTGTGAACCGCATTAAGATTTTTATATAAAAAAAGAAAAAAAACAACACATTTTGGGGGTCCCCATACTTGGAACTGAAACTCAAAAAATTTTTTTTCATCAAACCTATACGTGTGGGGTATCTATGGATAGGTGTTCAAAAATTATGTTGAGGTTTCTAATATCATTTTTTTCTGAACTGAATAGTTTGCGCGAGAGACACTTCCAAAGTGGAAAAATGTGTGTCCCCCCCCCCCTCTAACTTCTAAAATAAGAGAGTGATAAAACTAAAAAGAATATATGTTGTACATTACCATGCAAACTACCAACGAAAATTGGTTTGAACGAGATCTAGTGAGTAGTTTTTTTTTAATACGTCATAAATCGTAACACGCAATTTACCTTTCATCCAATCAATACACTAGTATAAAAACATCAATGAAAGTTACAACGAACTACAAGAACTACTTGCTGATACGGAACCCTTCATGGGCGAGTCCGACTCGCACTTGGCCGCTTTTTATTTATTCGTGCAGCACACTCTTAACGGTATTTAAAACTAAAAACTTCTACGGTTCGTAATTAGAATCTCTCTGGTATAGACAAGAGTACAGGACTGGACTAGGCAAGTGTGTTGACTTGACTGCCTTGTTGGTATAGTGATTACCGTGTGCAGCTGTTAATCAAGTTCGGGTTCGATTCCCAGGTCGGTCCAATTGTTTGTGTGATCCACAAATAGTTGTTTCGAAGTCTGGGTGTTTTCTATGTATAATATGTATGTATTTATATCAGTTGTTTATTACCCATAATACAAGCTCTGCATAGTTTGAGACTTGATGACGTTGTGTGTAAGATGTCCGAAATATTTATTTAAGTATTTACTTTATTTTATTAAAACTAAAAACTTTTACGGTTCATAATTAAAATTTACAAAAGTACAGGACTGGACTAGACAAGTGAGTATGTCATTTAACTCTAACTACTTCTAACATCTAACTATTTTAATTATTACTTTATTTCATTTGAAATATAAACAATAAGACAGATGTTTAAGAGACACACAAGATAATAGAAATATATAAAGAAATATACATATGTGAGTGACACTAATACAGAAACATCACGTAGCCGTTGTTGAACTTATTAATGACATTGTAAGGACATTTCCATCAATCAAGTATATAATTTAATTAATTTCTGACAGTACAGACTATAGGTAGACTACTCCAAAATTTGATTAATTTTCAAATACGCAGTACGGTTATCACCTTATCACTAAACTAGTCATATACAAAGCATCATTGTCGTGAATATTAAGTTCAACTAACGACATGATAATTAAAGATACTTTTTATACCTTGGTTCCTATCAATAGGCTCCTTAGAATTACGGCACTATCTAATATTGATCGCAATGGAATTGAAGTACAAACATTCTCATCAATTACTAAAAGAATAACCTACATAATAATTTTAATACTCATTAATTTAACGTTTTTATATCTAAAACTCAACATAAATAAAACTTATACATTTGATATCATTGTAAAATTTTCTAAACTGCTTGAAATGATGTATTGGTTCTCTTTTTTAGTTTATGTAATAGACCTATACTTCACACAGAAAAATAGTGGTGATGCTTTAGTAAGATACATTAAAATCTTTGATACTATAGACGAAACTTTAGGGACCGCTAATTACGATGAAATCCGCAGACAGATTGTCATCAGTATGGGACTGATTATAGGCGTCTTTTTCTTTACTTCCTTATTTGATTATATTAGTTGGTTTATTATAGACGGGTGGGTAGATTCAGCTATATATGCTATAGACTATTTGTACTGGTTTCTAAATATTCTAACAATTACTGATGTAATATCTCACGTTATACAAGTGGAGTTCCGTCTTAAAATAATTCATCGTCTACTAAAAGTAAGTACTCTTTTTGTTGTATTTAAGTACTAGTTCACATAACACCAACCTAGGCTATGCCGTTTCAGTAAAAACGAATTACTTACTACATCTTTTATTTTAATTTTCCTTGTTAATTTTTTAGGATAAAATTGATCTACCTGTTATTGGCACTGTTAACAACATTAACCTAAATCATAGAAGTCCTAACCAAGAGATTCAGTCCTTGAGGGAATTTCGCTCCTCAACTGCAACGGCAACTAAATGTTACCTATTATTACTTGAGCAAGTAAATTTTATTAATAGTATTTATGGATATCGGGTAAGCTTTCGTGAAGTTTGTGTAAATAATGTATAACTCTAAAAAATTGTAACATATTTTATAGCTTAAGAATATTGAAAGCAAATTAAAAGAAAGTACGAATCAGTGAAACTTAATGAATTTAAAATATCGGCTTTTCAAACCAAACCCAACTATGTAAATAAAACAAAAAGGTTTCAGAGACTTATCTTAATTAGTTTTTATTACGATGGAAGGATTTATGACAATTGTGTGTGAAATAAAATATCGGTCAAATGCCTGCCACGGCTTCGGTGGCACACCTATATCCGTCCATATTTTCAATGACTGAGACATAATTGAGATTCAATTTAGTTAATATGCTGAATTATTTCATCACTTAGCTGTGGAATTGTTCTTGGATTATTGACATACTTTTAAACTTCCCCAAAGAATGAACTCCAACGGTGTTCCAAGTCAAATGATACTAGCGGCCAATTGACATCGCCACAACATAAGATAATGAGGCCATGAACTGACTTGGCGATCATGCACAGGTGTTTTGACATTTCCTATAGACTCGGTTTGCGGAAATTTGCTCACAATTTACCCGATTGTGGCCAAATTTGGTCGATTGCTAACCAAAAAAATATTGATTTAAACGCTCATTTTCGTAAGAGGCTTCAGCAGTCTTAACGCACTGCTCAATTGTGTACCTCTGCATGGTTGAATTTGTCTAACACCAATCCAACTAATAACTAAACTATAACTATAACTATAATAAATCTAAGTAATAACTAATCGTGCATTAGGACCACCTTTACATTTATTACTAATGTGTTTGCAGATCTTGGTACAGTGCACTAACATACTGATAAACATGATAATTTATATAAATATGGCGATAAGACCTGTAAGTATGAATCCTTTGGATAGAAATATCTAATATATTTTTTCTACGCATACTTAAGTTTAATAACCGATATCATTAATATTATTATTATTGTTAGAATCAAAATACTTGTGCTTTTAAATTGATTATCGAAAATTGTAGATTCCACATTCTGCGTCAGCATTGCAAGTAGGTCTATCATGCGCATCGGGTCTACTATTAGCATTTAATTTCGAGTTTATGGCCATTATACTGATGTACAGATGTGAGCAGGCTTATAAACAAAACCTTAAGATTCTAGAAACTATTGATTTGTTGTTATCTGGCACAGAATATCGTAAGTACTTTTTCTTTTTCTCATTTCTTGTGTTGAAAAATAACAATGAAAAATATATGCACGGTTTCTACTTCTGTTTATCACATGGGTATTGTCAAAACCAACTAAAGGAGTAAAACAAACCCCAGACATATTATTAAGAGAAACAAAACTTGAAACAAACTCCATACAAACTCCTTTAGCCAGCATGGTTTAATAAAATATACCTGCTTTCTAAAGAGAGCATAGACATAGATATAGATCCAGCAGTTTTTTATTGTTCCAATTACTATTTTGAGGTCATTTATCTGTCCAACTGGTTTTATCTAAAAAGGAACCGACGGTTTAACGTGTTATTAGAGGCACGGGCGATAAACATTGCCAAACTTGCGTACTTCTTTCTGGCTGTTATTAAGAATTCATTGTAAGAAAAACCAAACTACACTTTTAACCAGACCCGGAACTCCAACCTGAGATCTCTTGATTGACCTATTCTAATCACAAGATATTTAAACATATATATAAAGATATACATATTTTACGTTGCCTCGTATACCTCGTTTATCTTGTACAAACCCGGAAAAAAAAAATTTTGATGCAATATAATTTGTTCTTGGTGATTCCTTTTCAGATAATGTAATGAAGAATGAACTTTTGGAATTTCGACACTTACTCCTCACAAGGCCTATTCAGTTTCATGCAGTTAATTTTTATACAATAAACAATCGCGCTCTTCTGTCTTTAAACTCTGTGGTCGTTACATATACTGTCATAATGTGGCAAAATATAACATGAAAACCTAGAAGATTTACGTGTTATTAAATTAATGTAGTAAAGTTATTTAAGTCAAATCATTGAGTAATTATGATTGTATTTAGATCTGCAGATAACATTTAAGAATAGTTGTCCATCACTGTTTTCGATATTGCTTTATGTATATTTTTGAAGTATAATATTATTTAAAGATGTTTGTTTTATTATCTCCTTCTTCCTAGCTTATAATATTACATTGGGGCTCATAGGGTTCAAGTAGGTAGTAGAGCCACGCTGATTTCAGCACGATAGGGCCAGCTCGACCGGGGCAGTACAAGCCTCACACAGAAGACCACCCTAATAATGACAGCATTCTTGCCATCGTATTTCGTTGGTAAGTGTGAGACCGGAGACAAAATAATTTTTGGGCAAGAATTATCTGAACAAGCCGCCATGGGTCTCCATGCTGCATTGCCTGCCCTCCCATTGAGGATGGTTACCCCTACTCATGGATTCTACTAATGCTTTCCATCAGGCAGAGTAGAGTCACTTTGGGGTAGAATAATTAAAAAATGTATTCCCTGTTTTAGTTTTTTTTATATTCGTACATTTCCGATTAAGTACATTAACGATCAAAATAAACTGAAAGTGTACATAAGAGTATATGTGGCGACTTCTACATACAGCGCAACGAAAACTTAGAATAGCTCCATCTACCGAATAAACACTGAACCACGAAGAAACACGAAACGATCTATAAGGAGTAACTACTAATCCTATATCGCGAAAGAGAAATGTTCTAAACTTGCCTACTTCATCTAACGAGTGATGAATTTACACAATTTTCGGATGATAAAGATCATCAAAAAATATTTGTATTCTCTTGCTTTCATCAACATTCCGCGAACTTTTGGACCTCCCCTCGTAATAATTTTAGAGTTTATATTAAATTATTTAGTTTAGTAAGGCACAGTTATAACTAATGTAATATTTTTTAGTTGAAACTTTTTGATATAGGTCATTTCATTCAAATGCTTATTCAACATTAAAGATATTGTGTAGCAAAAGTATGTTAGTTACCATTTAATTTATTCACATAAATCCGAGTTATAGTTATACACAATTATAATACTGTCTCAGACGATGCATTTTTTCCCCTTTCTACTGGGTCCGTTTTAAATCAAAATTATCCTGTGTTTTAGTGTAATTAATCTCATTTTCATTCCAATATGTTGCTATATTTACAAAGCCTTCTGTGTTTCCTAATTAAGTGATAATTTCTTAAATGCACAATATAGTTTCTTTGTATTTTGGTATTTAAATTTCTAGCAACACAGAACATCTATTATATTTAGCCGTTATTGAACTTATTAATGACGTTGTGAGCTTTTTCATTAATCAAGTATTTAATTAAATTAATTTCTGACAGCAGATATATGTACTATAGGTAGACTACATTTATTAAATGCGCAGTACGGTTAACAACTTTTTACTAAGCAAGTCGTACGTATACAAAGCATCCTTTAAATAAGTAAGTTAGTTTAACAGACGAAATGATGATTAAAGATACTTTTTACACCTTGGTTCCTATCAATAGGCTCCTCAAAATAGCGGGACTATCTAATATAAATCGCAAGGGAATTGAAGTACAAACATTCCCATCAATGACTAAAAAAATTACCTACACACTCATTTTAATACTCCTAAATTTGTTGTTTTTATATCTAAAAATCTATATAAATAAAACTTTTGACGTGATTGTTCATTTTTCTATACTGCTTCAAATCATGTATTGGTTCTCCTTTTTTGTTTATGTAGTGGACCTATGCTTCACACAGAAATACAGTGGTGATGCTTCATTGAAATACATTAAAACCTTTGATACTATAGACGAAACTTTAGGGACAGCTGATTACGATGAGATCCGCAAAACGATTGTCATCAGTATGGAATTGATCATCGGTGCTTTTTTCTTTAGTTCCTTATTTGATTATATTAGTTGGATTATTATAGAGGGTTGGGAAGAGCCATCAACATATATTATAGAATATTTGTACTGGTTTCTAAATGTTCTAACAATTGTTGATGTAGTTTCTCATGTTATACAAGTGGAGTTCCGTCTTAAAGTAATTCTTCGTCTACTACAAGTAAGTACTCTTTTTTGGTATATTGAAGCTACTAGTTCTGTATAGCTTTACTCACGGGAATGATTGGAGGACATAACTTGAGCCATTGACAACATCAACAGTGCATTAATGTTTTAAGCTATTGTATAGCTTTTATCGCTTGCTTTGAGCGTGGCGACCGAATCAAGAAATTCCGTAACGAAAAAACCTAACACCCTAAAAAAGGATAGAGAATATGACTGTAACTGCAGTGCGACAAGGATGCGGCGGCTCCGTGCTCTATAGCCACATGAAACACATGTTGAGTCCACTACAACATGGTTTTATGACCGGTAGATCAACAGGCACCAATCTCTTATGTTATACAACATATTTGTGTGAATCTTTTAATACAAAACAGCAGGTGGACTCGATATATACTAATTTTTCGTTCGATGCGTTCGATCGTGTAGATCATTCTTTGCTACTTCTGAAGGTGCAGCATGTCTGGATACATGGCAATTTATTCAGATGGCTCGCGTCCTACTTGCTCAATCGTACCCAACTGGTAGCCCTCTGCGGCTATGAGTCTGCCCCTTTTATAGCATCATCAGGCGTGCCTCAAGGTTCAAATTTAGGACCCTTACTTTTCCTATTATTCATTAATGATTTGTTAGGTAAAATTAACAGTGAATGTCTAGCTTATGCGGATGATATCAAAATTTTTAAACGAATATCTAACTACACTGACTGCGAAACTCTTCAATCTGACATCGATACAATAGTAGGTTGGTGTGGCGAAAACCTAATGTCACTAAATATAAAAAAATGTCATGTTATTTCGTTCACTAAAAACAAAAAAACAATAGATTATAGATATCACATTCAGGGGACTGCAATAAATAGAGTCACGGTGGTTCGCGACCTAGGGGCAATGTTTGATAATGTCATGTCCTTCCGACCTCATTATGATTATATTTGTAATAAGGCTCATCGTATGCTTTCATTTATTCTTCGTAACGGAAGACCATTCAAACAAATCGCCTCTCTAATGATATTGTACTACTGTCTAGTTCGAAGTATTCTTGAGTAATGTTCGCCTGTATGGACACCGATATATGAAACTCACACCGATCGAATAGAGGCAATACAGAGACAATTTGTCAGGGCGTTATGTATTTAAACTGGCTTGAGACGTAAATTAACAGATTATGAGGACCGACTGCGAGAATTCAAAATGGTGAGTTTAGAGAGGAGGAGGTGGATGAATGACTTGTTAACCCTACATAAAATTCTCAATGGCTCTTTGGACTGTCAACTTGTGGAGCAAATGAGTTTTAAAATACCGTCGCGATCTGTGCGTATTCCACAACTTTTTACCATAGGTAATTTTAATAATAATGTATCTAAAAACAGTTCAATTTCAAGAATGTGCACACATTTCAATCAGATATGTTCTGAAAATGATATTTATTTCAACACGTTTGGTGAATTTAGGACCGCCATCATTAATCTCAAGAATGTCTGATAATTATATTTTTTTTTAACGAAGGAATATAGAATAAAAAGCTGTGTACAGTTGTAATTGGACTTCAGACCTAAATATTGTAAACTATAATATGTAATATTTGTATGTCTTTGGTTTGTTGTCTGTTTCTGTACCTAATAAATAAAATAAAATAAAAATAAAATAGGCAGATTAGCGCATGCGTGCTGCCGCCACCGGCCGTTATCCGTTGCCTTGACAATACAGTCATTCTAGATTCTTCTTTTTTTATTTCGTTTTTTTATTACATAGATATGCTCATATTACTATTATGTTCTCTGTTTAGTTTTCATTGTCTTTCGGTTAATAGGATGAATATACAGTTTGGCTATCATATTGTTAGAATGTATGTCGGTAAAAAGTTCTCGAGATAGCGGAGTTACCCAATTAATTAATAGTATGCCTCCTTAAAGCAATTATCTACAGTATACATTATGTATATAACAGTATTTATGTATGTGTAAATATGTGTATGTGTGTGTGTGTGTATGAGTGTGTGTGTGTTTGAATATATTTATACCATATTAGTTTACTCTTAGTTTATGTCAATTACATTTTTGTTTTGGACAACGTCAATCTCGATATACCTATCATATTATGTTTCAACAACCAAAGGATGATTGGTCAAAAATGCCCAGGGCATCAAGTTCGCCTATGCATGAAGTTAAAAATAAATAAATACATATGTCGTATTTTTCATGTACCGTTCAGTTAGTGTGAAGAGTATATTTTATTTTTCTGTACCATCAACTTGGACTATACTGTTCCTGTAAAAATTAATTACTTACTTAGATGTATTATTTTAACTTTCCTGATTCATTTATTATCTAATTTATTTTAGAAAAAAATTTGCCTAGCTACTATTGACACTGTTACCAACATAAATCAAATCGGCTGTTTCCCTAGAAGTTCTAACCAAGGGATTCAGTCCTTGAAAAAACTTTACTCGCCAACTGCGACGACTACCAAATGTTACCTGCAATTGCTTGAGCAAGTAAATTTTATTAACAGTAGCTATGGATATCGGGTAAGTTTTTATGTTTTTTATTATGGAGTCTGAGAAGTCTGAGTCTTGTATAATTTATTATGGAGGCACTCCTAGTCCAGTTGCCCTAGATGATTAGAAACAATCACTGAGGATAAGCAACGACAGCGTGGTCAGTATCTGGATGGATGACCTTTAGTGACATGATACCGTGTCTGTTCAACGTGATCTCCGTAATTAGGAGGTCGCGATAAACCGTCGGTCCGGGTTGCTATCATAGAACAATAGTCGTAGAGCTCATTTGGAGGCATTCAGGCAGCTTAAAATTTCCAAAGTCAAGATTACGTAATCACAACTTTGTCTTGCCAGTATCCAACATATTTTAACTACTAAATCATAACAATAAAAGAAAATAAAACCAGCAAAATTCAGTGATGTTATTAACGCTATAATGCATTTAATACCAATGTATTTGCAGATCTTGGTGCATTACCTAAACATGCTGATAAACATGATATTTTTTTTTAATATGGCAGTAAGACCTGTAAGTATGAAACTTTTATTATTTAAACTTACACATACATACATACATGTTATGACCGAAAATAATTGATTATCGATAATTGTAGATAGACGTTATCGGAGCGAAGTTATCAAAGTCTGGGTCAGCATTGCAAATAGGTCTATCAAGCGCGTCGGGTTTAGTATTAGCATTTAATTATGAGTTTTTGGCCATTATGCTGATGTACCGATGTCAACAGGTTTATAGACAAAATGATAAGATTCTAGAGGCTATCGACATGTTGTTAATTGGAACAAAACATCGTAAGTACATTTTTCTTTTTTCTCTATTCATGTGGCAACGAATTAAAAATACGAAGTACCTCTACCCTTATTCATCACATGGGTGTCGTATATATCAACTAACCGAACTAAAAAACGTAAGACAATAGACATAATAAAGAGAAAGAAAAGTTTCAGCAAACTCATAGTCAAACAACAGCGATGATGGTATTTTAGAATTATAGGTATTTGCATGACGACTTGCGCAGGATGGCTGGGTCCGAGAAGCCCAAAATCGATCAGAGTGGTGTGCAATGGCGGAAACTAGTGTCCAGAGATAGGCTGACGATGACGACGATGAAATAACATCAACAGGAACCCGCTTCTCCGACAAAATAATTGAGACTAAACGAATCTATATATGCCAATTTTTTTTCTTCTCAACTTTACGTGCAATATCAGATAAAAAAATGTATAAGCATGCTCTGGATTAAAATACATCAACGATTATTCTACTTCAGTTTACAATACAACTACCAAATAATTTTAACTTGGTGAGTCTATTTCAGATAGTGAAATGAAGAACGATCTTTTGGAATTTCGACACTTACTCCTCACAAGGCCTATTCAGTTTCACGCAGCAAATTTTTATACAATAAACAATCGCGCTCTTCTGTCTTTAAACTCTGTGGTCGTTACATATACTGTCATAATGTGGCAAAATGTAATATAAAATCCCATAAATAAAGATAGAATTAACTGGAGTTATATTTAAATGGATGGGTAGATTAATATTATGTTGTTGATTAGATATAGTATTTAAATTATTTAAGAATAGTGTATTGAATGTGTGAATACTTAAGAATACTCAGCACAGTTTTTGAAGTCTGCTTTCCTTCATTGTATTAGCAATAAATTGTCTCTTAAAAACGTTTATTTCATTTTCTTGACATTGCTGGTCACTATCTGCTTCTGTTATTTTATAAGCTTTATCTAGTTTCAGACAAAATGTTAGTTATGTTTTCGTAAACGGAATACATTTTAATTTTTATTTAAAAATTAAATGAAATACTATTTCGAGACCTCCTTATAATGACTCATTTATCAGAAGGTTCCGGGAGATATGAGCAATTATGTTTGGTAATATTAAAGAGAGAAAAGAGAGAAAAGAAAGAAAAAATACATATGACTGACAGCCACAAAAATGTGATAATCTAAGGGTACCTACGCACTATGCGGTTAGCCGGAATGCGGCCAGTCGTGCGGCTGACCGCAATAAAAAATTTGTACGAGAATGTAGTTTTCATTCGCACTACGACGCGGCTGCCGCCCGACCGCTCCGGTCGTTCTGAGCGCTGCGGCCCGACCGGCGGCCAGCCGGACGGTCGCCATACACACTACGCGGATATGCTAGTTTGCGGTTGCCCGCCATTGACGGTAAACGTGTTCACCAAAGTTCGCGCATTTAACTGATAGTTTATTACTATGAATTTCGATACCGAAAAGTTTATAATCGAGATACAAAATAGGCCAGCAATCTGGAATACTATATCCGCAGAATATTCCGATAAAAACTTAGAGATGAGAGCAAGCAATTCAAAATGCTTGCTCTCATCTCGAGTTTGCAAATAAGGATGCACCCAGTACCTTTTTTTCTGTTTCTTTTTATAACGCGAGTAAATATAATAAATAGCTGCGACTTCTTCGACGTCCATCTTGGAAATGAGCCGATCCAACCGCAAACCACTACGGTTTCTAAACGCACTTTCCGGTTGGAGTTGCGGCTATCCGCCACCCGGCTAACCGCAAACGCAACCGCTTCCTTACGGTTAGCCGGACGGCTGACCGCATTCCGGCTAACCGCATAATGCGTAGGTGCCCTAAGGCTACATACGCACAATGGGGCTAGCCGGAATGCGGTCAGCCGTCCGGTCAACCGCAATCAAAACTATGTACAAAAAAATAAATATTATTCGCACTGAGATGCGGCTGCTGCCACCACGGTTGGGCAGCAGCCGCATGACTGACGGCTAGCCGGACGATGCTTATACGCATCACGCGGACGCAGTGCGGTTTGCTACTATATGTCACCGAAGCGACCCTCGCGATTATTCTCAATTATGGATTTTGAAGTGTTTGTAAATAAGGATTTAATTAATTAAGATTAGGATTAAGAACCTTTTTTTTCTTTATTCGACGAAATCGCAGCGTATCCTATACACACTCTCCGGTTGCGGTTGCGGATGGCCGCCGCTCGGCTAACCGTAGTTGCAACCGCATCTAACGGCCAGCTGGACGGGCAGCCGCATCGCAGCTAACCGCATAGTGCGTATTTGACCTAAGTCTTTTGGTAGGTTCTGTTAATGTTGTTTCAAATTATCGATTTGGTGTTTTTTTTTTTATTATTGTTGATATGGAATAGGCGTTTGTCTTCTATCTCACCTGATGGAAAGTGTAGATGAAGACGAAGATGGTACACGCCCATCCAAAAGAAACCTGTTCACTCTACTCTTAAAGGCTAAAGAGTTACTTACTGTAGGTGTACTTTCGTAAACCTAACTAACTACTAACAGTGCTGGTTTTCAATATAATGCCTTAAATTTTCGTAAAGTACATCAAAATTTTTCTTCTATGGTATAAATGGGCAAATTATATTACAGATTTATACAAAATAAGTGCTTTAAATTTTCCAAAAAATCTAATCTAAATAAGGATACATTGATGAAGCAACAGTTAACGTTGATAACAGTCGTAAAAACTAAAACATCATTATGCTCTAAATCTGATTGACTGGGTACTTTGAATAGGTATTATAAAACAATTTTATAAAAATATTTCTTTGTTCTAATTTATTAATTAACTACAAATCATGAATCTTACCTGTGATGCAAGTAACATTTTAAATAACATTAATTTTAAAAATAATCCACTTAATTGTTTTACGTTAATTTAACAAAAACATTATGTTAAAAAAAAGTTAAGTTTTTTTCTTCCTATTGTCTTACCTCTTCTTCTTCTTCTTTTACTATCTTTGTCCTGTTTTATAATGCTGTTATATGTACTGACTTTCCTACATTTTTTAAATACAGTTCAAATTTCATATAATATTTTCTATAAGTCCTTATATTCTAATTAATAGCATTCTAGTACTACTAGATCCATGTAGCTATCATTAAACGTGCTAACGACATGAAGAGATTTTAAATTACTATAATACTTGTATATCAAATTATAAACTCACTTCAAAAATGTTGAAATCTTTAGTATGAATTGAACTTTTAAACTGAACTAAAGTCAACTGAAAAGAGTCATTGAAGCATTTTATTTACTTTTACTAACATAATGATTATAAAAGATACTTTTTATACCTTGGCTCCTATTAATTGGTTACTCAAAAACATAGCTTTATCAAATATTCATCGTAAAAAATTTGAAGTGAAAACGTTCAGATCTATGACTAAAAGAGTAATCTACGTAATCGTTTTAGCATTCGTTAATTTATTGTTTTTATATCTAAAGCTGTATAGAAATAAAACCAATATACATGACCGAGTTGTGAAATTTTCTAATGTTTTTCAAATGGTTTATTGGTTTCCTTACTTCGTTTATATCATTGATTTATATTTCGTACAGAATATGGTGGCAATGCTTTAATAAAATATATCAAAACCTACGATTCTATAGATGAAATTTTAATAAGAGCTGATTACGATGAGATTCGTAGAACGCTTGTCATCAGTATCATATTGAGCGTGGGTGCCTTTTTCTTTGTTTCCTTATATGATTATTTAATAGGGATTTGCATTGAAGGATGGGAGAATTCATCAATATATGCTGTAGATTACATGTACTGGTTCTTTAATATTCTTACAATTCTTGACGGTGTATCTCATATAATTCAAGTGGAGTACCGTCTTAAAATAATTCAACGTTTGCTACAAGTAAGTCTTCTCATTGTATGTTTTACAATATTTATTACTTTCTTATTTTACTGTTTTATTTTTTTAGATCAGAAATAGCGTACGTGTTGTTAGAACTTTTGCTAGTATTAATCAGATTAGCTGTTTTCGTGAAGATCAAGAGTTCTTAAATCCAGTGCGAAAACCTCGTTTTACTAGAGATTTGGATATTACTACATTTTGCAAATGTTACCTGCAATTGCTTGAGCAAGTAAATTTTGTCAACACATGTTATGGATTTCGGGTATGTTCCTCTTTATAAGTTTTTAAATTCATAAAGAAAAAAAGACCTTTTTTGAATATATTTTATGATATACTAAGAAAGTCATAAAATTTAGCTTAAATAATCAGTTATTTATTCAAGAAAGAAGTTAATTGAGTCAGATATAAGTAAAACTGGTTTACATCGGCCTATTCTTAGATTTGAATTTTAATGATATAATATTCTGAAATTTAATGACCGAAATACTTGTGCTTTTAAATTGATTATCGAAAATTATAGATTCCACCTTCTGCATCAGCATTGCAAGTAGGTCTATCATGCGCATCGGGTCTACTATTAGCATTTAATTTCGAGTTTATGGCGATTATACTGATGTACAGATGTGAGCAGGCTTATAGAGAAAACCTTAAGATTCTAGAAACTATTGATTATTTATTATCTGACACAGAATATCGTAAGTACTTTTTCTTTTTCTCCATTCTTGTGTTGACGAATGAAAAATATATGCACTGTCTCTACTCCTGATTATCACATAAGTATCATTAAAACCTACTAAGGGAGCAAAACGAAGGCATGATTATAATTAATTGAAAGAAACTTGAAACAAACTCCATACAAACTCTTCTGGCCAGTATGGTTTAGTAGGAAATATCTGCTTTCTAAAGAAAGGCCTATGTCCAACAGTTCCTCATTATTCCCAAGACTTTTGCGGTCGTCTATTATTTCAACTAGTTTTATCTGAAAATTAGTTTTTACATGGAGCGACAGGCGTCGGACCTTCGCTATATTTAAGGGCTCTAACTTCTTAATAACAATTCTCAGAAATGTTCATGACAACCGAGCTTAACGTGATATCCAAGACACGAGAGAGAAACACTGCCAAACTTACGTAATTCTTACTGGCTGTTATTAATAATTTATTTATTGAAAAACCCAACAACACTTTTGATCTGACCCGGGAATCGAATTCTAGACCTCTTAATTGGCACTCGCCTATTCTAATCACTAGAAATAAGAGGCAACAGCAAACATATGTGTACAGGAACAGGAAAAAAAATAGTTCCTTTTATATGCAATATAATAGTTTTATATTGCAGTAGATTAACGGAGTAGATTATAATACCAAATAAATTGTACTTGGTGAGTCCATTTCAGATAATGTAATGAAGAATGAACTTTTGGAATTTCGACACTTACTCCTCACAAGGCCTATTCAGTTTCATGCAGTTAATTTTTATACAATAAACAATCGCGCTCTTCTGTCTTTAAACTCTGTGATGGTTACATATACTGTCATAATGTGGCAAAATATAACATGAAAACCTAGAAGAGTCACGTGTTATTAAATTAATGTAGTAATAGAGCAAGAGCCCAGAGCCGCCAGACCTACGTCATTAGTGCAAAGCTGAAATTTTCAGGATTATTAGTACAATGTCTTGTTAAGATGTATGTGTATCCATTAGCTTGAAAGCGGGGCCGTTTCTGAGATAGCGCGAAGTACAGATAGATAAAAATCTTACTTACCTACGTTAAAGGTGCAAAGCTAGTATTTACATATTTTTTCAAGAATATTATTTAAAATTAAAATTCATTACTGCCAGACACTTTCCGTGGGCCATTACTTCTGCCAGACGTCTTGAAAGTTGTGAAAAAATTAGGTAAACTACGTTATAGTAGCAAACCTAAATTTTATACATATTATCTAAGGTACTATTTTAAGACCCTTTGTATGACCAATCGAAAAAGCGTGTAAAAACCATTTAATATTTTACAATTATATTCTTGAAATAATACCAAAGATGATATACCTCAGCTTCCTAATTACTACAAATATATGTCTGGGGGGGTGATAGGCCCTTCGGCCGCATACAAAGGGTCTTAAAATAGTACCTTAGATAATGGTATAAAATTTAGGTTTGCTACTATAACGTAGTTTACCTAATTTTTTCACAACTTTTAAGACGTCTGGCAGAAGTAATGGCCCACGGAAAGTGTCTGGCAGTAATGAATTTTAATTTTAAATAATATTCTTGAAAAAATATGTAAATACTAGCTTTGTACCTTTAACGTAGGTAAGTAAGATTTTTATCCATCTGTACTTTGCGCTATCTCAGAAACGGCCCCGCTTTCAAGCTAATGGGTACACATACATCATAACAAGACATTGTACTAATAATCCTGAAAATTTCAGCTTTGCACTAATGACGTAGGTCTGGCGGCTCTGGGCTCTTGGTCCATAAAGTTATTTATGTCAAATTATTGAGTAATTATGCTTGTATTTAGATCTGCAGATAACATTTAAGAATAATTGTCCATCACTGTTTTCGATATTGCTTCATGTGTATTTTTGAAGTATAATATTATTTAAAGATGTTTGTTTTATTATCTCCTTCTTCCTAGCTTATAATATTACATTGGGGCTCATAGGGTTCAAGTAGATAGTAGAGCCACGCTGATTTCAGCACGATAGGGCCAGCTCGACCGGGGCAGTACAAGCCTCACACAGAAGACCACCGTAATAATGTCAGCATTCTTGCCATCGAATTTCGTTAGTAAGTGTGAGACCGCAGACAAAATAAGTTTTGGGCAAGAATTAACTGAACAAGCCGCCATGGGTCACCATGCTGCATTGCCCGCCCTCCCATTGAGGATGGTTACCCCTACTCATGGATTCTACTAATGCTTTCCATCAGGCAGAGTAGAGTCACTTTGGGGTAGAATAAATTAAAAAATGTATTGTTTTTGTAAGTCCCCTGTTTTAGTTTTTTTCATATTCGTACATTTCCGATTAAGTACATTAACGATCAAAATAAACTGAAAGTGTACACAAGAGTATATCTGGCGACTTCTACATACAGCGCAACGAAAACTTAGAATAGCGCCATCTACCGAATAAACTCTGAACCACGAAGAAACACAAAACGATCTATACGGAGTAACTACTAATCCTATATCGCGAAAGAGAAATGTTCTAAACTTGCCTACTTCATCTAACGAGTGATGAATTTACACAATTTTCGGATGATAAAGATCATCAAAAAATATTTGTATTATCATGCTTTCATTAACATTCCGCGAACTTTTGGACCTCCCCTCGTAATAATTTTAGAGTTTATATAAAATTATTTAGTTTAGTAAGGCACAGTTATAATTAATGTAATATTTTTAGTTGAAACTTTTTGATATAGGTTAACATTTCATTCAAATGCTTATTCAACCTTAAAGATATTGTGTAGCAAAAGTATGTTAGTTACCATTTAATTTATTCACATAAATCCGAGTTATAGTTATACACAATTATATTACTGTCTCAGACGATGCATTTTTTCCCCTTTCTACTGGGTCCGTTTTAAATCAAAATTATCTTGTGTTTTAGTGTAATTAATCTCATTTTCGTTCCAATATGTTGCTTTATTTACAAAGCCTTCTGTGTTTCCCAATTAAGTGATAATTTCTTAAATGCACAATATCGTTTCTTTGTATTTTGGTATTTAAATTTCTAGCAACACAGAACATCTATTCTATTTAGCCGTTATTGAACTTTTTAGTGACGTTGTGAGCTTTTTCATTAATCAAGTATTTAATTAAATTAATTTCTGATAGCAGATATATATACTATAGGTAGACTACATTTACTAAATGCGCAGTACGGTTAATAACTTTTTACTAAGCAAGTCGTACGTATATAAAGCATCCTTTAAATAAGTAAGTTAGTTTAACAGACGACATGATAATTAAAGATACTTTTTACACCTTGGTTCCTATCAATAGGCTCCTCAAAATAGCGGGACTGTCTAATATTAATCGCAAGGGAATTGAAGTACAAACATTCCCATCAATGACCAAAAGAATAACCTACACACTCATCTTAATACTCATACATTTGTTGTTTTTATATCTAAAAGTTTATGTAAATAAAACTTTTGACGTGATTGTACATTTTTCTATACTGCTTCAAATGATTTATTGGATCTCCTTTTTTGTTTATGTAGTGGACCTATATTTCACACAGAAAAATAGTGGTGATGCTTCATTGAAATACATTAAAACCTTTGATACTATAGACGAAACTTTAGGGACAGCTGATTACGATGAGATCCGCAAAACGATTGTCATCAGTATGGAATTGATCATCGGTGCCTGTGTCTTTAGTTCCTTATTTGATTATATTTGTTGGGTTATTATAGAGGGATGGGAAGAGTCATCAACATATATTATAGAATATTTGTACTGGTTTCTAAATGTTCTAACAATTGTTGATGTAGTTTCTCATGTTATACAAGTGGAGTTCCGTCTTAAAATAATTCTTCGTGTACTACAAGTAAGTACTCTTTTTTGTTTTATTGAAGCTACTAGTTGTATATAGCTTTACTCACGGGAAAGAGTGGAGGACATAACTTGAGCCATTGACAACATCAATAGCTACTGACTTAGATTGCATTAAATTTTTAAGCTATTGTATAGCTTTTATCGCGGGCTTTGAGCGTGGCGACCGAATCAAGAAATTCCATAACGAAAAAACCTAACACCTTAAAAAAGGATATAGAATATGATTGTAACTGCAGTGCGGCAAGAATGCAGGCGGCTCCGTGCTCTATAGGCAGATTAGCGGATACGTGCTGCCGCCACCGGCCGTTATCCGTTTCCTTGACAATACAGTCCTTCCCATCCTATGCAATATCCTGAATCTCTCCATGTCAAGCGGTATTTTTCCATGTGCATGGAAAGATGCTCAAGTAATCCCTCTACCTAAAAAAGCTAAACCCTCCTCATTTTCTGAGTATCGGCCCATATCCATTTTACCTTTCTTATCTAAAGTTCTCGAACGCCTTATTCACTGTCAACTAAGTAACTTCCTGTCCAAAAATTCCTTACTAAGTCCATTCCAATCCGGTTTTCGTCCTGGTCATAGCACGACCTCTGCACTGGTACACATTACGGATAGTATCAGACTAGGCATGGATAGTGGAAAGATCACTGTACTCACCTTACTTGATTTTAGCAATGCATTTAATACTGTTGATTTTCACATTCTGCTTGGTATACTACAGTCTCTTAACATATCTCCAAGGACAATTGACTGGTTTCATAGTTACCTGTCTGGTCGCCGGCAACGTATTTGCATTGAGGACACTGTGTCCTCTTGGTGCAATATTTCTGCTGGTGTACCTCAGGATGGCGTTCTATCTCCTTTACTCTTCGCTGTTTTTATAAACTCAATCTCTAACCAATTAAGTTCCTCCTACCATCTTTATGCAGACGATTTACAAATATACACACAAGCTCCAATAAACTTGTTACCGGAGGCTTTTGATATAATCAATGCGGACCTCAAGCATATTAGCGAATGGAGTCACAATCATGGACTCAAAGTTAATCCCGTAAAAACGCAAGTATGCGTAAATGGCAGTCCCGGGATGGTGTCAAGAATAAATTGGACACATCTACCACAAATTCTATTTGATGGCACTGCTCTCGAGATAAGTACAAGCGTCAAAAATCTAGGAATCGTAATAGACAGTACGTTATCTTGGGGTCCACATATACAAGAACTTAGTCGAAAAATACACGCCGCTGCCGGGTCTCTGAGAAGACTACGTAACTTTCTGCCGACCGCAACTAAGACTGCACTTGCACAAGCACTTCTTCTTCCAATTCTCGACTATGCCGATGTCAGCTATCTTAATCTCACTGAAGCACAACTTGATAAGCTTGAGCGACTACAAATTTTCTGTATACGATTTGTATTTGGCCTACGAAAATACGATCATGTCTCCGAATTTCGTCAAATGCTCAAGCCCCTTCCGATTCGCTCTCGCCGGAATACTCATATCCTCACTTTGCTTTACAATATCTTATTTAATCCTAAAGCCCCCTTGTACCTCAAAAAACGCTTCAAATTCCTTAATGGCACACATGACAAATGTCTAAGGTCATCTGAAGATTTGAGACTGAAGATGCCTCAGCATTCCACAAAATTTTATGGCCAGTCTTTTACAGTTGAAGCTGTACGCTTGTGGAATGCACTACCGACGAACACTAAATATTTGGACAACTTACACACAACATCATCTAGTCCCAGAGTAAGCAGAGCTTGTGCTATGGGTACTAAACAACTGATATAAATACATAAACATACTTTTTTTTTGTAAATACATACATATTATACATAGAAAAACACCCAGACTCCGAAACAAATATTTGTGGATCACACAAATATTTGGTCTGACCCGGGAATCAAACCCGAAACCTCTTGATCAGCAGTCGCATACGCTAACCACTAGACCAACAAGGCAGTCATAAATCATTAGGAAGGCACAAACAATAAATAGCTTTAAAAAAATGATTCAGGAATTTTATACTGCATAACTGGATCAGTCACAAATTTGGACATTATGTGAATGTTTTGTTATTATATATGTATGTATTTATATTATATATTATGTATGATATATGTTTAGTATAATGTATATGTATGTATATTGTTGGTATGTATGTATGTTTGTATGTATACGTATGTATCTATTTGTACACGTATGGAGATATATATGCATTCCTAAGTTATGTTCATGAGCGAATTATAATTTTTCAAAACTCATTGCACCGTCAACTACTGTCTTTTCAAAACATTTTATTCCATCCCAAGGTTGCCTAGAAGAGATTGCTTTTAGCAATAAGGCCACCCTTTGTACATTAAATGTAAGTTCTGTTTTGTTTTATGAATTTATAACACAGTGTGCAACTAAAGAGTTATCTATCTATCTATCATTCTAGATTTTTCTTTTTTTCTTTTGTTTTTTTATTACATAGATATGTTCATATTACTATTATGTTCTCTGTTTAGTTGTCATTGTCTTTCGGTTAATAGGATGAATGTACTGTTTGGCAATAATATTGTTAGAATGTATGTCGGTAAAAAGTTCTCGAGATAGCGGAGTTACCCAATTAATTAATAGTATGCCTCCTTATAGCAATTATCTACAGTATACATTATGTGTTTCACAGTATTTATGTATGTGTACATATATGTGTGTGAGTGTTTGAATATATTTATACCATATTAGTTTACTCTTAGTTTATGTCAATTACATTTTTGTTTTGGACAACTTCAATCTCGATATAACTATCATATTATGTTTCAACAACCAAAGGATGATTGGTAAAAAATGCCCGGGATATTAAGTTCGCCGATGTACACAATGCATGAAGTTGTAAATAAATAAATATGTCGTATTTTTCATGTAACGTTCAGTTAGTTAGTTAGTTTATTTTTCTGAACCATCAACTTGGACTATACTGTTCCTGTAAAAATTAATTACTTACTTACATGTATTATTTTAACTTTCCTGGTTCATTTAGTATCAAATTTTTTTTAGAAAAAAAATTGCCTAGCTGCTATTGACACTATTACCAACATTAATCAAATCGGCTGTTTCCATAGAAGTTCTAACCAAGGGATTCAGTCCTTGAAAAAACTTTGCTCGTCAACTGCGACGACAACCAAATGTTACCTACAATTGCTTGAGCAAGTTAATTTTATTAACAATAGCTATGGATATCGGGTACGTTTTTTAATTTATTATAGAGTTTGAGAAGTCTGAGTCTTGTATAATTTATTATGGAGGCACTCCTAGTCCAGTTGCGTGGTCTAGCGTCGTCAGTATCTGGATGGATGACCTTTAGTGACATGATACCGTATCTGTTCAACGTGATCTTCGTAATTTGGAGGTTGCGATAAGCTGTCGGTCCCGGTTGTTATCATAGAATAACAGTCGTAAAGTTTAGTTGGAGGCATTCAGGCAGCTTAACATTTCCAACGTCAAGATTACGTAGTCACAACTTTGGCTTGCCAGTATCCAACATATTTTAACTAGTAAATCGTAACAATGAAAAAAAATTTAAAGGAAACCAGCAAAATTCAGTGATGTTAATAACGCTATAATGTATTTAATACCAATGTATTTGCAGATCTTGGTGCATTACCTAAACATGCTGATAAACATGATATTTTTTTTTAATATGGCCGTAAGACCTGTAAGTATGAAACTTTTATTATATATACATATGTACATAAATGTTATGACCGAATATAATTGATTATCGATAATTGTAGATGGACGTTATCGGCGAGAAGTTATCAAAGTCTGGGTCAGCATTGCAAATAGGTCTATCAAGCGCGTCGGGTTTAGTATTAGCACTTAATTATGAGTTTTTGGCCATTATGCTGATGTACCGATGTCAACAGGTTTATAGACAAAACGATAACATTCTAGAGACTATCGACATGTTGTTAATTGGAACAAAACATCGTAAGTACATTTTTCTATTTTCTCTATTCATGTGGCGACCAATTAAAAATACGAAGTGCCTCTACCCTTATTCTTCACATGGGTGTCATGTATATCAACTAACGGAGCAAAAGTTGTAACAAACTCACAGTCAAACAACAGCGATGATGGTTTCCTAAGGCGCAATTCCACTGAGGCAACATTTAGGCAACATGTAGCATGCGGCATTGACGCATGCTACATTCGGTCTTTCTATAGAAGGAACACTAAGCGACAAAAAATATGTCTCCTTGCCGCAAGCTACGAGTTGACCGTTGTTGCCTGTAGATTGCGTCGTCTTTCGACACGATTGGACGTGTCGAACAGTGTCGCCGTCTATCCAACAGTCAACGGATCCATGCGGCTTGAAGAAGGCGACATGGAGTGGTCGAATGATAAAACCGTAGCTTTTATAGAGGATTACCATAATTCGCCCGAATTATGGAACAATAAAACCCCTGAGTATAAGGACATTAAACTGAGAAATGATAAGTTGACACAATTATCTGGTAAATATAATTATTTTGCAGGTTTGAAGGTAAAAAATCATTGGTTTATTTTTTTATTTTTTTTAAATAGGAAAATATGATTGTACATCGATGGAGCTGAAGAAAAAAATAAAGAATTTGCGATCAGAAAAAAATAAAGAATTTCTTGACCATCGACATATAGCTCTCTTCTCCAATATCGTGGCGTTTTCCTTTTCCTTTTGCGATTATAAGCGATAACCAAATAAGCAGCCGCCGCGACTGTTTGTAGTGACATGATGTACTAAACTGAAGTTGCCTGAATAGAATTGCTTTAGACGCATGCTACACTCAAGTCCGACAACGCTCATGCGACAGGGGGCAACAAATTCCGCATGCGACATCATTCGAATTTTCTGCCACAAAGTCGAACGCCTACAATAGGCAACACTAGGGAACAATTATCAAGCGACTTGTCGTTCAGTGTTGCCTCAGTGGAATTGCGCCTTTAGAATTATAGGTATTTGCATGACGACTTGCGCAAGATGGCTGGCAGAAGCTGGATGCAAGAAGCCCAAAATCGATCAGAGTTGTGTGTAATGGTAGAGGCCTATGTGTCCATCAGTGGACTCTGATAGGCTGATGATGACGATGATGATATAACATCAAAAGAACCCGCTTCTGGGATAAAAAAAATTGAGACTAAACTAATCTATTCGGGCCAATTTTTTTGTCTTCTCAACTTTACGTGCAATATCAGATAAAAAAATGTATAAGCATGCTCTAAATTAAAATACATCAACGATTATTATACTTCAGCTTACAATGCAACTACCAAATAATTTTAACATGGTGAGTCTATTTCAGATAGTGAAATGAAGAACGATCTTTTGGAATTTCGACACTTACTCCTCACAAGGCCTATTCAGTTTCACGCAGCAAATTTTTATACAATAAACAATCGCACTCTTCTGTCTTTAAACTCTGTGGTCGTTACATATACTGTCATAATGTGGCAAAATATAACATGAAATCCCATAAATAAAGATACAGAATTAACTTAGAGTTATATTCAAATGGATGGGTAGATTAATATTATGTTGTTGATTACATATAGTACTTAAATTATTTATGAATAGTGTATTGAATGTGTGAATATTTAAGAATACTCAGCACAGTTTTTGAAGTCTACTTTCCTTCATTGTATTAGCAATAAATTGTCTCTTAAAAATGTTTACTTCATTTTCTTGACATAAATTATATTAATAGTATTGGAGCATTTCGTATCTATTAAGGGGCTGGCAAACTTCGCTCAAATTCATATTTTGCTCTCGCCTCACTTGCTGATCATATACTTAACCCCGCATCGCAACCTGGTGTAAAAAAAATTGGTATAAAATTTTGTATGGACAATTCAGCTGGCCTACGTGGAGTCTTCTTCTTCTAAGTTTGAATTAAATCAGATTGATTAAAAATTAGCTAAAGTTTGCATTGCTGGTTACTATCTGCTTCTGTTATTCTATAAGCTTTATCTAGCTTCAGACAAAATGTTAGTTATTTTATAGTAAACGGAATACATTTTAATTTTTATTTCAAATTAAATACTATTTCGAGACCTCCTTGTAATGGCTCATTTATCAGAAGGTTCCGGGATATTCGAGCAATTTTGTTTGGTTATATTAAAGAGAGAAAAAAGAGAAAAGAATAAAAATACATATGACTGACAGTCACAAAAAAGTGATAATCTAAGGCTACAAACGCACTATGCGGCTAGCCGGAATACGGTCAGCCGTCCGGTCAACCGCAATCAAAACTATGTACGAAAAAATAAATTTTATTCGCACTGAGATGCGGCTGCTGCCCAACAGCTGCGATTGCTCGGAGCGCTGCGGCCTGACTGACGGCTAGCCCTACGATTCCTATACGTATTACGCGGACGCAGTGCGGTTTGCTGCTATACACGGTTAGTTTTTAATTACCAAAGAAAAACTAGGGGCAGATACAGAACTTATATACTAACATAAAACACCATAGAACAAATACCCAAAAAACAAAAATAACTGAGTTATTATGGTTTTTAAAATGTTAAAATACGCCCATAATTTATTGTCACCCAAATATTTTACAAACGCGTATTTTAATTATCAATGAATAACATTTTCTGTTTCAATGTGTGCGACGCATCGCCCAATACTGTCAAAGCAGTTCAAAGTTCAAAGCATGCCGCCACTAGGCGCACGCGGCGCATCGTAGGTATTATATTAGGTACCCCGCTCGCACCCGCAACCCGCAGGCTAGGACATTGACACTTTCTTGTTACGTAATATCATGTCGTGAATTATATCATGCGTTATGAACAAAAATTTGGTAGTTTTCGGGAAAATATTAACATGTATTTTTTTTTGTTTTAATTACATAAATATGTTCAGTATCGAAAGCTGAATACCACATATTTTTTTCTCTGGACATTAAAAATTTGTCTTGTATATCACCGAAGCGACACTCGCGATTATTCTCAATTTTGAAGTTTTGAAGTGTTTGTAAATGAGGTTGCATTAATAAAACCTTTTTTTCTTTATTCGACGACATCGCAACGTATCCCATACGCACTCTCCGATTGCGGTTGCGAATAGTCGCCGCTCGGCTACCCGTAGTTGCAACCGCATCCTGCGACCAGCTGGATGGGCAGCCGCATCGCAGCTAACCGCATAGTGCGTATGTAGCCTAAGTCTATTGGTAGGTTCTGTTATTGTTGTTACAATTTATCGATTTAGTGTACTTTAATATAACTAACTAAAGAACAGTGCTGGTTTTCAATATGATACCTTAAATTTTCGTGAAGTACATCAAATTTTTTTTTCTATGGTATAAATGGGCAAATTTTATTACATATTGTAAACAAAGACTTACCTTTTGAAGGAAGACTAACTTTTTAGAATTTCGGAACTTAAATTTAATAGGCTTTGGGGGGAGCCCCAAAGCCTATTAAATTTCACGCTGCTAAGCTTATTGAGATACGAATAGACTGTCGTGCGTTTATAATTTCAGTCCAAATTTCAGTTGTTGTTACGTACCTACACTATTTTAATGACACAAAATTTTAATAAAGTACTAAGAAGTTGGAGCACTCTAATGTTAGTAAGTTTAAGAAAAAAGTTTGAATCTGATTTTCTTGTGTTTGTTTGTTACGGTGAAAATATACGAATAAATTAAATAGCGTTTAGCCATTGTGTTCTAAATATTTAAGGACATTTATCATTGTATTTGAATTTTTCTTCACTTCATAAAATTAACAATAAATCATCATTTTAATGTGGTTGATTTTTTTTCTCGGTCCTGAATTAACTTTATCGTGTAACAGTTAGGTTACACTTCTAGCAGATAGTTTTTTCAAATACAGGCATTGTCACGGTTCAATAATTCCATTTTTTTCATCTTCCCGTCGTTGTAGTGTATGCGACACCTATGTGCAAAATGCATTTCATACGATTTTAATGATGATTTAATGCCATCGAGTCGATGGCATTAATGATGGCATTAATGATTTAATGCCAACTAGTAGGTTTTACACTTCAGAATTGTGTAAAACCTACTAGTAGGCAGGTAATAACAAATAATTCCAATACGAATAACACAATTCTTCTTGATTCGATCACATCTTTGTTTGTTGACCAGAATACTTGTACATTAGAGTTATAGATACAATTTACAACAAATACACTGCTAAATAACTATATCTAACGACCGACCGTCAGGAGGCGAAGGTAGTTTGACATCGAACCCTAAAGTGTAGTTTGACTAAAGCAACTATTCATAACTGTGATCCTAGATCAGCAAATTTGACTAAAGCTATCCAATCCTTGCATCTAAGTAGGTCAAATAATTATTATGTCTCAGATTTCGATCCTTCTGTTACTGCCATCAATGTTTTATGTTATATGTGTATAGCGCGGGTAGTTGACGCTATGTTGTGTCGGTGTGTTCGTGTGTAACGTTTTCTTTCTAGCTAGATAATATTCTGCTGACAAAAGCTGCACCCGTGCATTATACGGGAACTAGTACAATGTGAAAGGGGTGCAATGCAGTTCATCAGTGCGACCCGGTAATGAGTGAGGTTACTGAAAAGCCTGTTAGTTGCTATTAACGCTTCACTGGTAAGATCAAATCATATTTTCATATCGTGTTTTGATTTATTTTTACATAACTGATGTGTAGTGTACGAAAGTGAACCGTGTGCGTAATTTAAATCGTTAAAACGATCGTAATGATTGATGACGCTTATGAGTAATTGTCCAAAGCTGGTGTAAAGCTTTAGCTTAACAAAAGGGTTAGTAGTAATCGTAGCTGATCAAAATTTACCAAGTTATTTCATAGTTTGACATAATTTGTTTGACGTGATGGAAACGAATTTTTGTAACTACCACCTGTGCATAAACAACTGGGCGTCTTTACTATGGTTACGCATTTTTTAACGAATGGATGATGAATTAATAGCAGTTGCAGTTTTAAAGTGGCTGCCTAATGAAAAGCTAACCACATTTTAATCGATTTACGTAAAATGAGACGAAGTTGCACTCAAAGTCCTCCCATGCAGATGCAACGTAAGTACGCTGAGATAATATAATACCCACGCACGTTGTGATTAATTTATTTATCTTTCTTTATGGAAAAATAGATACTTATCAGATTATAACAAGGTACAGTATGTAAACCAAGTTACTAGATATGTTTCTCCGTAAACGTAAAAATTGAAATGACCATTATTAAACAACTAGCTTTAGCCAGCGGCTCCGCCCGCGTGTATGTCGGTTATCGCGGTAAAAAGTAGCCTATGTCCTTTCTCAGGTTCTAAACTATTTGACTTTCAAAATTCATCAAAATCGGTTAAGCCGTTTAGGCGTGAAAACGTAATAGACAGACAGACAGAGTTACTTTCGCATTTATAATAGTAGGGATGATCAAAAAAAATAACAACAAGAAATAGTTGATGATCAATCACATTTCTAATTTTTATTTTGATAATTCGATGAACGGGCTATTCTTTTATATTGGTGGTTGGTGTGTGTTACGTGTGTTGTAACTATTCACAATACGGCGAAAGGGGGTGTGGACAGCAGTGCTAGTCCTTACCGGAGTCTGTATAAAACAGCTTGAGAATCTTCCGCCGGTAGACAGTACGAGGTACTATGTCACATTATTTACTGGTAATTGTATCAGTCAACTGTTATTGTAAAATCTGTAGTCCTACGACATCGAGTGGCAAACGTTTAGGTTCTAAAGTTATTATGTTTTTATTTTATAGTTACGAGTAGGTAGTACGAAAATGACTACAATTGTAATTTATGGTTCAAAGAAACTTCTTTAAATTCGTCTTTAGACGGCGTATATATTTAAATACGTAGTTTGGACTCCAAACTGGAACTTCATATTGCAAATGTAATCTTATTGGGTTTACACAACGTCAACAACAAATTTATAGAAAGATTATGATAACGTGTAACATATCATATGTTTGATAATTATGTTTTGATATGTTTATCGAAATGCCAAGTATTGATACCGGTAAAGACTACATGTCTATCGATGTTATTAGTACGTCTACTTAGGCATAACTTTAACAATGGGTTAAAGTTATAGAAGCATTATGAAAGGTTTTAAATACCCTCACTAGTGTCAGGTAATAAATTAACTTTAAGTGTTAGTTTGCGAGACATTATGTTGTTTGTGAAACGATAATTACTAATGGTCAGGCTAGACCGAGCTAAAACAAGGTTTAATCACTAGTCAATGCGAGAGTACCAAGTAGTGTTACATAAAGATAAGACTAGCTATTTCGGGTTATAAGTTTTAAGATCTTAAACAAAAACATTCTAGCACACTTGATCGTAAAGGTGTGACATTCATGTGATCACGAGTTCATGTTCATGAGGACATTACAAGCCAGCACAGGCTATTGTGATATTTCTCTTCCTGACAGAGGATCATATTGAAACGTCAGCACTAGTGATGGTTTTGACTGCTGCGATAGGCCCACAGTTAGTGTATGCGACTACTGTTCAATATAGGTTTCGGGTTCCATTTCTGGGTTAATAATACTGAGTATTTCTAATTATAGATTTGCTTGACGCGGAAGAATCGCCGTTCCTACACCTGATCTTTTTCGGGTCATGTTGGGTGGTCGTCTCATCGGACTGGCCGCCGTAGCAGAAAGGTAAAAAGTACTGCGTCAGACGCGGTTTTAATTAGGTAATCTAAAAATAGTTGAAAACTATAAATATATGTATATAGTACAGTTATTCAAACGAATTAAAACCATCTAGAATCGGCTCTGGATGACTTTCTGTTTATTTATCGGTCAGCCCCTCACAGCATTAGCACTCCAGCAAAATTGTTGTTGAGTGGGGATGTGCGCACATCTTTCGATGTAAGATAAGATAAGATAATATTTATTTGCATAAACATGTGTGTACATACAGTTCAAGGTATGTAGGATGTTACAAAGGTATTTGAAAAGGTTCTTACATGTTTGCCACATAAATTGGCGTGCAAATATTGCTAAAAAAATTAATTTTAAATATCCAAATATTAAAAAAATTAAGAGTATAAACTATGCATACATGACAAAAAATAGAATACAATAATAAAAATAAGACCTAGTGTGGGACATAACGTATATTTTATGCTGTTTAGGAACAATACTTGTACATGGAAAAAGGGTATCATTACTGACCGGATTGGACCACTTACATGTTTTTTTTTTGTATTAAAAAAAAACTGATAAATTTAATTGTTCTGAGGACTCATCTTTAATTTGGAAACATAATATTAATGATTCAGAGCAATGGATTACAAATGCGAGCAATAGTTACAATAGCACTTATATCGAACCCAAGAGCGCTCTTAACATACATATTCAGAATATGTCACAAGGGAGAAACCCTATTTTGGGCCTAAGTGTTACACGAATGGAATATGTACCAAAAAATTCGTCTATTTTGCTTTATTAACCTATCGAAATATTAGCCTTATTTGCAATGGCCAAGTGTAGAAAATAAGTAGAATTCTATTGTTTTAAATAATCTTTGTAAACCTCTGCAACACTTAATTCAATATATGTAACTAGCTCCACAAACGTAGCATTCCTAAAATAGGATCGATTTAGTGGAAATCGATTCTGTTATAAATAAATAATACTCCTTTGTTTTCGTATAAATGATTGTTTTTATAGGTATTTTAATCAATGTAAAAGAGTCTGGCCAGATAATCGTGACACAACTACTTACAATGGCGGCAATTCAAAATATATACAACTGGCAGCATAAAACATAGCATGGAAGGGTAGTTTTGCATATTATATTAATGTGACTATGCCATAAAAAAACACAAATGTACCAAATCGTGTTTTTCATGTTATATTTAATGTTGCAAATTGATATAATATTTTGAATTGCCGCTATTTAGTTGTGCCACGATTCGCTGGCCAGACTTTAAACTTAAATCTTATTGAATAACGTAACGTAAAGCACCAAAATCTACTAACGAAAATCATTAAAAGAAATAAATAACTGTGCCACTTAGTTGTGACATGAAATCATGTCGGCAACTGCGGCAATTCAAAATATTTTCAACTTAAACATAACATGAAAATCACGGCATCAGGGTAGTCAATTGGCTCCTGCACAATTTCTAAGTAAGTAAGATAAGTAGGTAGTAGAGCCATGCTGAATTCAGCACGAAAGGGGCCGGCTCGAACGGGACAGTACTACCCTCAGACAGAAGACCATCCTAATAATGACAGCATTCTTGCTGTCATATTTCGTTTGTGAGTGTGAGACCGGTGGCCCAATCATTCTGCATCGTTCTAACAGCCTTCGGAGGCCGGGAGAATGATGCAGAATTATCTGACCAGGCCGACATGGTATGGGTCACCATGCTACATTGCCTACCTTCACAATGAGTATGATGGCC
The DNA here is from genome assembly GCA_932526445.1 of Phragmatobia fuliginosa. Taxonomy (NCBI): domain Eukaryota; kingdom Metazoa; phylum Arthropoda; class Insecta; order Lepidoptera; family Erebidae; genus Phragmatobia; species Phragmatobia fuliginosa. The sequence continues at coordinate 17,829,796 of OW052072.1, read as the reverse complement.
CCTACTCCTGGATTCTACTCATACTTTCCATCAGGCAGAGTAGAGTTACTTTGATTGGCTTATATATATTGAAAAAAAAACATACTATTATATCATAATAATCGTAACGAAGATGATTTAAACCATTTATCACAATAGTGTTTTTTTTATTTTAACATATTACATCAAATCCCCTAGTAGATACAATATTAACAAATGCCAGCCAGGTAGTGATTTAAGTAGGCCTATACCTAGTTCAGCGAGGTTTTCAGTAAGATCAATCAATTAAATCTAAAGTCACCACCTTCGCTTGTTATGTATCTACCTTAAACCTTATCGTGATAAGCTGCAAGCGGACGGCGCATGTGCTTTCATAGGGAACAGCCACAAAAATATAGTTTTTTAGGGGTCCGTAGTTCATAACTCGGACCCCTTATAGATTCGTCATATATATATAGAGATATATAGATAGGTACCCGTTTGCGAGATGTTCAACTTTAAAGCGCAGTTTTTTGTAAAAACAGGCCGTCCCTTCCTCTAAAAGCCAAACGGCTGGATCAAAAAATCTGAAAAATCGTGATAGTAGTCCATATATTGTACTTTCAAAGAAAACGCGGTTTTGATAACTTTTTTATTTATAGAGGAGGAGTTCTATAAGCCTAACTTGTGAAATACGCTGACTTGGAAAACTTCGTACAAAAATAAAGAAGTAATAAGCAAATATAACAATTATCTATTGGACTCGATAAATCTACCTACCATTATGGGTGACTACGGAACCCTATTTTATGCGTGGCTAGACACGCACTTGGCCAATTTTTATTAAAATAATTCAAACAATGAACATAACCTAAAATGTATGTAAAATGTAAACATGGTCTGATTTTACCAATTTGGCCATTGCTGGGAGACCTGAAAATTAGGCTCGTTAAATCTTCTAAGGTATTGTAATTTATGGCCAAATTCTAGCACTGTAACGCCAGGCCCAAGTTTGTATGGATTTCGGGTTTCTCCTTAGTGCATTATTTTATTTGTTTACTTTTCTCATTTATTTAACCTTAGTCGTAAGTTGAGTTATAAGATGTTGTTTAGTTATAAGCGGAAGGAGCTTTCTCGATGTATAATTATTATATAAAACTCTGTATTTTTAAATGTGGTGGAGAAAACAATTATGTAATTCATGTAATGTAAACAATAATAGCAAAAAATATATAATTTGAAATAGCGGTGGAAGAATGGTATATATTGTAAATTAGGGGTATTTAAATGTAACATTTTGTTTGTTTACCGACTTGGTGGGTCACCATGCTGCATTATCCACATTCGCAATGAGTATGATGACCGTAGTAGTCTTGGATTCTGCTCATGCTTACGTGTAAAACAAATATACCGTTTTGTATATTATATTTACCTACCAAAGCAACTTTGCGTAATGGAAAGCGTGAATAGATTCCAGGAGTAGCCACCATCCTCCTTGTGAGTGCATATGTGGCAACTTCCACATACAGAGCGACGAAAACATTCAAAAGCACCCTTTACCGAAAAAACACGGAACGAGCTATACGAAGTAACTATGAATCCTGAACCGCGATAGAAAAATTCTCACGCTGATTACCATTTATATCATCCCAAAATCAACCGTAGGGCAGTAGCTCGCCAGGCTCGATCACCTCGCTGGTCAAAGGACTCCTCTCTTTGCGTTGGAGGCATACAAAAAAACCCGTTCCTCCACACATAGTGGTCGAGCCGGTCCCATACGTTCTGAAATCAGCGTGGCTCAACTATCTACGGTTATCTTCTTTTGCCTCTAATAAAGAAAATACTAAGTATATTTAGGATTAATATAATGAAAACTGTCTTGAATTATGTGTAACATGTATTTTATTATTCTATATTTTGTATGTTTGTTTGTCAAGTAAACTAAATGGGTAATAAAATGATGCTGGAGTAACATTTCTACTTAATTACTTAAAAAGTAAATCTTAAAATCCCACGACGACAAAAACAACGCTAAAGAAATATTAAAATAAGCTTTTCAGGACACTGGATATAACAACGTTACTGAAAAAATAAGATAATGGACACATAGACCAAGATGCCTTCGTGCCAAGTTGACAATGATGTCATACAATACCACAGAATACATAATAGTACCAGTACAGAAGACTCACTCCGAAAAGTAAATTAAAGTTATAGATACCCTCGGTGTCAAAAGATTAAGTTCAATTCAGATCGCACAGCACCGAATCACTACGATTATATTTACCTACAATTGCGTCTCTTTCTATCGTGTAACTCTTAACTGTTCTGACGATGTCTGTTCGACCGGCGTGTCTGATCCGGCAGGCAGCCGGCCGACTATACCTAAATTGCGGAGTGACACCCCCCTGACAATACGACACTAAAGTACACAACTATCAGTGTACATAGATAAATATATTATGTATATTATATGTTTTTTAAACCTGTAGTAGTTACAAGTTGTTAAAGTGTTAATGTAGGTTTCTATGTAACGTTTTCACTTGAAATGTTTATGTATATTTAACGCCCAATCATACTGCATCATTCTCCCGCCTTCCAGAGGCCGGGAGAATAATGCAGAAACTTCCTACCAGGCGCCATGGTATGCTGCATTGTCTACCCTCACAGTGAGGATGGTTATCCCTACTCCTTGATTCTACTCATGCTTTTCATCAGGCAGATTAGAGTATCTTTGGTAGGCTTGAATATAAAAAAAAGAAAAAATATGTAAAACCAAACCATTTTCTGTCTTAGGAATCAAGAGGTATTGGATATATTTCTTAATCTATCTAATTCTGCAAGCGATTATTTGCAAGTATCCAAAGTACTTAGTACGTAGTTTTAGATATATAAGAGAACAGTTAAGCATGCCATACAAATATCAAAATTGTATTGACGTGACAACGTCTTATAATTCGATGGAGCCGGCTGCACGCAAGAAAAAATATGACTCATGCGGCGTTACCTCGCTCTGAGGCGTTCCATTTGTGATAGCCTCGACTTCACAACAATATTAAAATATAGAAACTTATTTATTACTTTCAAATGCGACAAGTGGACGCGTCACTACTATGCACAAAAAAGGGTTTGACCCTAATAAAGCAAATTTATTGCATTCTTTTAAAATGAATTCTGTAAAAACATTTGAGTGAGGACCTCTGAATGGTACTTCAAACATCTGTTAGACATAAACTATTAGTCCAGTCATTATAGTAAGTTCACCTCGAAATTCGAGATACCCAGCTGTAATTCTGTAAATACTTGTATATTGCCCCCCTTAAAGTTGTCTCAAAACCTACATATGGTAGGGTGTACGCAACTATTAAATTTCAAGGTCAAAAGTCACAACAATCGATTTTTTGCGCTTTTTTTGTAAATATCTCATTTCCTATGCTTTTTTGCTAGTTGTAATTATTTACAATATTGTAGAATACTAAATTCTCTACAAATTTTGTTTAAAAAAATTTTTATACGATGAACCGTTTTCGAGATGTAGGACGGAGAGCGCGCGGTCACAGCATCACTTCGGGTCAACCGGTGCCTCCGGTTGAAAACTGATTGTAAAAAAAATGAATATTAATATTTGTCAATTTTTATTAACTATTATATTTTATCATTTTTTCCTAACCTTTCCACTTTTTATTCAGTATTAATTTATTTAACAACACTTACCTGCGCATGTAATTGCAGAATTGTTAATGAAAATATAGGAATTATATTTGAATTTTAACCTAATTAATATTAATAACTTATTACATGACGAAAAAAAAATATATATTATGAATTAATATTTTTATTAAAAAATATCATTCAATACATTTATTTTTATTAAAAGTAAACAAATCGAATATTGGGTACAAAAACTACAATTTATAATTTTATTCATCTTCTTCCTCTTCATTATCATCTTTAACGACATTTGTCTTAAGTTCTTCCATGATTTCGGGGTTAAAGGTTCCATCTTCGTTAATGTCGCTCTGATATGGTAGAGTATTGAGACAAGCTTGCCCATTACATTGGCCACAAGCTAAAGAGCATTGCAAGCCCGCTTTCCTGCAACCACTCTTGCAGTTGCAGAAAATTGTATTTAGCAAATCTTCTGGAGCAGGTGGTAAAATTGTAATGATAGGCTCCAGAAAATCGTTTCGCATTGCCCAACCCCATACTTGGGGTTCCAAAACATGCCCTAACCAAGTTTGAACTTGATAATATACACGTTTGAAATGTTGATGAGCAACTTCACTTGTTGGTGGAATATTTGACAATAAATTTGAATATTTACTTGTTGACCTGAAGTGATGCTGTGACCGCGCGCTCTCCGCCCTCTATCTCGAAAACGGTTCATCGTATAATTTTTTTTTTTAAACAAAATTTGTAGAGAATTTTGTATTCTACAATATTGATCATGATTACAAATAGCAAAAAACCATAGGAAATGAGATATTTACAAAAAAGCGCAAAAAACCTATTTTTGTGACTCTTGACCTTGAAATTTAATAGTTGCGGACACCCTACCATATGTAGGTTTTGAGACAACTTTTAGGGTGTCAATATAAAAGTATTTACAGACTTACAGCTGGGTATCTCGAATTCCGAGATTCTTACCTAATTTAAGCTTAAATGACTGGACTATATTAAAAGTTTGCAGTTTGACAAGCCAATCGATACTGTGATTGTAAAAAAAAAGAGATAGGTCAGGGAATCGGGTAGTAATGGTGATTGACGCGGTCTTCAACTTAGGGGCATTCGGCTGAGAGCGGCGAAGGTGAACGGTCTTGTCACTTGCGCAGTCGGTAGAGCAGTCGAGCAGATACTTAAGTCTTTTATTGAGTAAGTTGAAATAAGTTAGCTTTGGAGAAACCCAGGTGAGTACGTGCCTATTATTTTCAATTTATATTTATAGGGTTAGGATAAATGTAATTACTTGTATTTCGGTCTGAGTGTTGTAATTATTAGTTATTGAATAATTTAAAGTTATCTATGTGCTAATTTACTGCATTGTAGTTGGTTTACCTTTGAGTGAGAAGTATGTGGAGGCCTAAGTGGAAGGCGTGCAGTGTAGAATATCGAGGTTCGAATGAGCGACGAGGCCCGATTGATCACCATTGGCGTTTTAGTTTACATTCGGATTATCGCAAACTATCATTGTAGTGTCCGACTACTTCAGGTCAGGAAAGTCAAGGTGTCTGTAGTGCATTTAAGCTTGGGTTCTAATGATTGGATATTCAGGCTCGGTTGCTCCACGTTAAGTTTCTAATCGGTCGATGGTTCTGGGAGATCCGGGATCCGGAGTTCCGATACTGGGGCGTTTTCTTTAGGGGCAACCGCTTCTCGGTTGCCAGGGCGTCTAGCTTAATTAAAGCAACTAGACCCGGCTTCTTTATAGGCTTACGTCCTGTGGAATAGAACTACGAGTAGAAGGAAGTTAGTTCTCCAAGATTTTGAATGTACGAACGAATGAAAGCGAGAACATCATAAACCAATTAGAATGTATTAAATGGTACGTAATCACTACTAGCTTCCCTTTGTTCGCGGCAGGCCTTTAAAGCCGGTGGAGGGACATCGTGTCATTAGGCTGTGTCTCACAAGATAGTGGGAGGCGGGGGCACTATCCCAATAAATCTCTCTATAGAGTGAAGCCATTAAAAATGAAAAAAAACTCCTCCAAACGAACTATTAGTTACTTCACTCAGGCTAGGGTCAAGCTAGGGGCCGTCACACATTTAAGGCTTGAAGTGCAAGCGAGAGCGCGGAACGAGCGACAAAGAGGCACAATAAGTATTTTCTTATGACGTTGTCACGTTCAACTATCGTCAGTAAACCGACTTTACAGACAACCGATTTTTTTTTATATTTAGGCCTATTAAAGTGACACAATTCTACTGATGGAAAGCATGAGTAGAATCCAGGAGTATCCATATGTATCGTCATTGTGAATAAGACGGTGCAGCATGGTGACCCTCACTATGGCGGCCTAGTCAAATGCAACTGCGTTATTGGACTTCCGATCTCACACTAATAAAAAAGAAGAACGACACAAGCGAATTCTATAATTTATGCCCGATAAAGGGCGCCACATTTAGAGACACGTCTTATGGCATATAACCAGCAGACGCTTCTAATGATACCTTTCCACTTCTAATAAGTAGTTGAAGAGCTACGAGTAAACTAATGAACATACATACAGACTTCAATACTAATATAAATAAATAGTCTGTCAAAATCATAGCCCTCCTTTGGCCGTCTTTTGCCATAGTCGAGTAAAAACAAGCCTATTACATTATAATAGAGTTAGTTCACGACTTACGTATTCATTTAAACTACAATTTCACGGTTTATGTAAAATTACTTACACAAAACAAAAAGGCATACAGCTAACTTGCTTTGGAAATGACAGTCATAACTAACTTATTTTTGTTATAAGTTAAACCTATAATAATTTTAATACCATAGAAAGTAAGCATAAATAATGGAATTCGATAAAGTCACCTTGGCAATCGTAGTATAAAAAAAGTTTTATTCAGTGCTAGCTTTCGTCTTTCGATTATCGACTTTCAGTTGTTTCTTTTATTCAGCTTAGACAAGAAAATGTATACTTCGAAAATTAGAGTGATTTTTGAAAACGAGTTCTGACGCGGAACTAACGCTGCACAAATGCACCGTGCGATTTTGGTTAAAACGCTTTTTAGAAAAACAATTAGGAATTGAAGAAATTCGTCAAGCACTTAAAAAAATTCAACAAACGTGAGAGAGCAATTTACACAAAATATTAGAGGATTTTTTTGCACTGGAAGAAAAACACGAAAGACGCTTAAAGAAACAGGCCAACAAAAAATATCCACAACCTGGATACCAGGCAACGCAAATAAATTATTAATATTCTATATGTATGTAGCTATTGTTGAAATTATTAATGACATGATGAAGACTATTATTAATCAAATATGTATATGTCGTGGATTGATCGTGAACTAATAAATCGTTACCGGAAATGTCGTGGATTGATACTATGGTGCGACGGACAGCGCCATCTAAGAATTATTTCAGTGAATTAATAAATCGTCAACGGAAACGCAAGTGGCGCCCTCCCGCTTGGACACGATCGTCGGTAGAGGGGATGCAGCGATGACTGGCGGGAAGATATGGCGGTGGTCATTCTACCTCGGACAGTCTTGGCATTCGCTCAGTACCAACGCACGTGTTTGTTTCCATATTGTAAAAACCGTTAGTAAAATAAAGTTATTGTGATTTCAATTATCTTTCGTTAAAGTATCTAAGTCAGTGCCCACATTTATCAAAAACTATGTCGGATCATGATGAAGACCCGATGTTTCGCATCTCGGCCACCCCTGATGCGACATCAGAAGTTGGGATTACCATGTGTTCAAGGCTGTTCGCTATCTAAATTATTTAAAGTATTTTGAGTATTTTTTGTGTGCGTTTCATGTGTGTTTGTGGGGTACCCGCGACACAGGAATTTGTATTCCTAATGCGGGAGTTGTCTTTAAAAAAAAAAAAAAAACGGTGTTCGTTGTTTCTTCATTCAAATCGGTACATAAAGTTTTGGTCAAAAATAACTAACGGCAACAACAAGAAAAATAAAATGGAAAGTTAATTAAAGATGCCGGTATATAGAAATCATAAATTGACATATAGCCCATATCTGGTTTTGAGTAACAGTTGAAAACGAATTTAAATCGTTTTAGTTTTCAGGAATGTTGTTATACGTGTGGTACTTAAAAAAAAAAAAAGTAAAAATAATGCGGGTACTTCACGCTATGTTTCAGTGTGTTCGTGTGTATAACGCTTTCTTTCCAGCTAGTAAAGATTGTGCCAAGCGATGGAATCTGCATCCCTGCTTTGTACGGGATCGACAGAGAGTGCGATGTGATAGAGGTGCAATGCAGTTCACCAGTGCCGACACGGTAATGAGTGAGGTTGCTGAAAAGCTTGTGAGTTGTAATTAACACTACACTGGTAAGATCGAATCATATTTTCATATCAAGTTTTGGTTTATTTTTACGTAATTTTTGTGTTGTGTACGATAATAAATCGTGGGCGCAATTTAAAGCGATAAAACGATCGATAACGCGTGCAAGAAATTGCCTAGGGCTGCTGTAAAGCTGTGGCTTAACAAAGGTGTTAATAGTAATCGTAGTTGATTGAATTTTAAGACTAAATTCATGCTCTGTTTCTATCATAGTTTTATATTGTGAATATTTTTTTTGACGTCATGAAAACTAATTTTTATACCTACCGGTGCATAATAAACTAGGCGTTGCTTATTACGATTTCGCATTGTTTACCGAATGGGTGACGAATTAATAGTAGTGGCAGTTTAAGTGGCTGCTTAATGCAACGTTAACCCACTACTTGAAAAAAAAAAAAAAAAGTAACATTCAATCGATTTACGTAATATCAAACAAAGTAGTACTAACGCATTAAGTATGCAAAAGATAAAATACCCACCACGTTGTGTGATTACTTGAATTATTTTTATTTATGGGGACGGAAAATAGAGGTAAAATTTTAACAAAATACAATGTGTATACCACAACGATCATGTAAACCGCAGTACTACTGGTCATGTTTATCGACCCTTAGGTGCCAGGTTTTCAATGAATTTCTAAAGTGTTAAGTTTGCTAGACAGCAGTGTGTTGTTTGTGAGACTTATAAGGGTCAGGTTAGGCCAAGCTTTTATAAGGTTTAAGCACTAATCGGTGCAAGAATACTAAGTCATCAAGAATAGTAGTCATCGGACAATTTCTGTGCCTGTTAAGTTTAATGGCCTTAAATTTTAACTACACGGGATGACGAGCAAGTTTGTAAAGACATTATTGAAAGCTTGACAAGTGATCTAGTCTTTAGATCTAGTTATTTTAAATCATTCCTTCCTCAGTGTTTGAGTGTTTACACACACTTTTGTACTACGGTGTCTTCTGAGTAAGTGGCTTGTCTCCGTTGAGACTGGCCGCCGTGACAGAGATTAGTCATCATATTGTCGTTCTATTGCAGACTAGTGACGGTAATCGTAAGCAGCCTAATGCCTATCACAGCATCTTCTCACTGTCTACGCGAGCTGAGCGCGTGTTGTGATCTGCTGTCTGCTGCTGCCTGGTGAGGCGCGGATCTCCGGTCTACTAGCCGCCTGCTGAGGTGCGGACCTGCTGTCTGCACGCCACTCCGTGAGATGTGGACCTGCGGTGTGCGCGTCCTCTGCGTGACATGCAGCATACGGCCGGCTCACACTGTGTGCGAGGCGCAACCTGCGGCTACGCACTGTCTGAGGGAAGTAAAACCTTTTTTTTTTTCTGTTCGCCGTCTAGCAAATGAACGCTAGATGCGTGCTCAGCCTTCTTCGAGAGGAGGGTGACGCCAGGGGTGCTAATGTGTTTAGGCCTTTGAAAAAGCATACAAGGGTATGGGTCTCTGAGCTCAAGTGTCATACATTCATAGTTTTCAATCGTTAGAGCCTATGCTGCAAATACGTGAAAACGACAAGCAAACTTGACCTCTGTCGTGTAACAGTGTAGGGCTGGTGATGTAAGAACGGATTCTATCGTTCACGATGCACGGAATTTTATTTCTATTGGTGTTCAATCTGAAGCTATTTAACACTTAAAGACAGACCCTTGTCTGAGCTCGCTTGAGTGCACGCTTGCGCCCATGGGTAAAAAAAAAAAAAAAAAAATTAAGGTCATTTCTTTTCATTCCTTCAAAGAATATGCTACATTTTCTAACACGAAACTGGGTAAATTACTTCAATGTTCTGTTTGTTTATTTCGGAACCTGAGCAAAATCATAATTATCAGGTAGGCAAACTTGGGTGGTGTTCTGGGTGCTGTATCACTCTAGGGTGTCTCATCACGGATGACACGGGTTGTCATAGTGACAGCTATCTATTAAAGGTCCTTAACTGTAACCGTACCTTTAAATACGCTCATGATAAGTTGCAAAAAATTCCGGATTACCAGAACATAACTGACGAGATCGATGTAGAACAAGGTAGTTATTTTGAGGAGTGTTAAACTTAAGTTTGTATGATGGTCGAACCGTACCAGAGGTTTTCGGGTAGAGTCATGGGTAGACTCGGCGTTCCCATGTAGGGTTCGCACAAAGATGAGTAACTGGAGGTTACTGTGCTATGGTATAGCAAAATAATCACATGTAGAGCTTAAGTATTTTGGTTTGCCCAGTACGATTGATGTCTCTAGTGAGAGAGACAACGTGATAATCAAGTCAGTTGTGTTTTGAGTGTATCGATTATTGTTTTTGCTATTATTTGATGAGAAAATCATTGGTTTGATGTTAAGGATTTTGAAATTGTCTTGATTTGCTGGTGCAATTTCACGAGAGACAGAGCTATGTGATGCTGCTTATTGAATTTTGTTTCAGAGTAACACACAGAGACGTGTGTCCCGTAGGATGGCCGTGTTGGAATAAATCAAACGAAGTGTCAGTCGGCAACGGTGAAATGTCACAACTGCGACGCGGCAACGCCGTACATTTCGCAACGAAATGTCTACGTGGCAACAGTGGAGGAGCTGGCGCGGCAGGAGGCTCAAGCAGTTGCGAAGCAGCGCCTGCAGCAGCGGCGAACAACGCAATCCCAGCGGTACGCTGATGATCGCTGGTGGGTCATATTCATTTTATTACGATTCTGGTGCCGAATGCTCTCTCATCAAAGACTTTGTTGCGTCAAAGCTTAGTTGAAAGCGGGTGAATAACACTGTCAGTTTGACAGGTATCGGTCATGGTAGTGTAAAAAGTACCCTACAAATTACGAGACTAGTCGTGACCGCTCTTGGCAGGACGCTTTGAGAGGTTCAGTTGGCTCTTAACTCTACTAGCCTTCTCGGGTTGATGATAGGAAAGGTAGCACGGCCACTTGGTTTAGTGACCGCTGATGATGATGTGAGTGACGTTAATTTAGATGAGATTAGAGAGCAAGCGACACAGAATAATGAGAAAAATGCCAATTATGATAAAAATCGATTTGATACGGCTCAGGTTTCTAAGCTAGCGATCAATGATTGTGTTTTGATTGAAAACGAGGAAAGGAATCAAACATTCCAGGTCCATTTAAGATTATTCATGTAGGGGGACAGATACTTACCAAAGGCGCTTGACTCTAAGCGAACGTACAAATAATCATGGGGGGGTACCCATGATCGTGTGAGAAAGATCCCCGATCACCAAGTTCCTCGAGAACTAGATGTCACAGTTGTAAGAATGGCTTGTATACTCATACTCGAAATCTACACGGAATCGCTGGTGCGATTTCTGTCTGTGTTGGTGCACGGAACGTTTCATGTGTTGGAGCACATGTTGCGTGAGATCTCTGAGAGTCGTTGGTGCGATTCTTGTCCGTGTTGGTACACGGAGCGTTTCATGTGTTGGAGCAGATGTTGCGTGAGATCTTTGAGAGTCGTTGGGGCGATTCTTGTCCGTGTTGGTGCGCGGAGCCCCTCATGTGTGGAGCATATGTGGCGGCAGATCCGTAACAAATCGTTGGTGCGATGATAGTGAAAGATTCAGGAGTTGAGTATGCATTGCTTATGAATTATGGTAAAGAATAACAGAGCTGTTAGAATTACCTTGCTTGGTAATTTTGACTTGTTGGTCGGATCTTTTGCAATGAATGATATAGTGCAGGGAGCACTGTGTATGTAAACTTAATTATTTCAAGTCATGAAAGTTGATGATTGTACCTAGATTTAGGAGAAACTAAGTACCAATGAGAAACTGCTACCTTTGATTCTATTGGCAGGATAGCCGAGCCAGTTTACTGTTTGAGCATTTTTGTCCACAGGTACTACACCCGAGGACGGGTGCTAGTCAGAGATGGCCGTGTCGTGGATTGATCGTGAACTAATAAATCGTTACCGGAAATGTCGTGGATTGATACTATGGTGCGACGGACAGCGCCATCTAAGAATTATTTCAGTGAATTAATAAATCGTCAACGGAAACGCAAGTGGCGCCCTCCCGCTTGGACACGATCGTCGGTAGAGGGGATGCAGCGATGACTGGCGGGAAGATATGGCGGTGGTCATTCTACCTCGGACAGTCTTGGCATTCGCTCAGTACCAACGCACGTGTTTGTTTCCATATTGTAAAAACCGTTAGTAAAATAAAGTTATTGTGATTTCAATTATCTTTCGTTAAAGTATCTAAGTCAGTGCCCACATTTATCAAAAACTATGTCGGATCATGATGAAGACCCGATGTTTCGCATCTCGGCCACCCCTGATGCGACATATATAACACATTTGTTTATTACAGTCTTTAAATAGTATTACGCAGTACGGTTAAAACCTTATAACCGAACAGGTCGAATTCTATACGTCTTTGGAGTACCTTTGTAAATTAGTTTATCAGAAGAAATGATAATTAAAGATACTTTTTATACTTTGATCCCTGTGAATTGGTTGCTAAGAATTACGGCTCTATCTAATATTTATCGCAAAGGAATTGAAGTACAAACATTCACATCAAAGATTAAAAGAGCAACCTACATACTCGTATTAACATTCATCAATTTACTGTTTTTGTATATGAAAGTGAATAAAAATGTAAAAAAGACATTTGATGTTAACGCAAAATTTTCAATACTCCTTGAAATAATATATTGGTTCTCTTTCTTTGTTTATATAATCGATCTATATTCTGTAGAAAAGTATGGCGGCAATGCATTTTTAAAGTACATTAAAACCTTTGATGCTATAGACGAAACTTTAGAAAAAGCTGATTACGATGAACTTCGTAGAACGATTGTCATCAGCATGGAATGGATCATTGGTGTTTTTGTCTTTACTTCCTCATTTGATTTTATAAGCTGGGTAGCAATAGAGGGTTGGGTAGAACCTGTAATATTTGCTATAGAATATCTGTACTGGTTTCTAAATGTTCTAACAATCATTGATGTAGTTTCTCAAGTTATACAAGTGGAGTACCGACTTAAAATAATTCAACGTCTACTAGAAGTAAGTACTATTTTTTATAATAAAAAAAGGAAATCTTGACAAAGACCCAAATCCCAACGTTTTATATATAGTAGTCCAAAACTTCTTTTCGAAGAAGAGCCCTAAATCTAGGAGAGAACCAATAAAATCTGTTGTGTGATGTCATGTGACTACTAGCCATTAGCACATCGTATTCTTCATATACGGCTCAGGTCTGCTAAGAGCTAAGAGTACTCATTAATTATCTATACCACCAATGAAATGAAATGAATTAATTTATCCTGCAATTAGGTTACATGAACACTTTTGCAAGTTAAACTTTTTTTGAGCAGATGAGTTTGGCCTTTCCTAGCTGGACTAGCCCTGAGAAGAAAGGACGAAACAAACTCAAGGATCACAGTCTCTTTTAAAGTCCAGACAATATTCTTAAATGCGATAATTACAATTGTCACAATTATAATAATTAAAGATAATAATTCAAAAGTTGTCAACAATGGCAATAATTTAAGATAAATTTGTTAAATGTAAATTTAAATCATAAATCATCGTCACATCAAAATAAATTTAAACAGTATGTGCAGAATGGGCAGCTCAATCCCAGGCAGTTTTATTAACAATAAATTCTGCTATGGTATAATACCCCTTTGCGGATAACTTAGATTTAATGGTATTCTTAAATTTCCTTAATGGCAAATCAATAGGGAGTTTATTATAAAAGCGTATACATTGTCCCATGAACGAGTTGCCTACTCTGTGGAGACGAGTGACGTGAACACAAAGATTATGTTTATTTCTGGTATTTACCGAATGAACATCACTAAGTTTAGGAAACTTTGCTAAATTTCTTTGAACATACATTAAATCCATACTAATATTATAAATGCGAAAGTAACTCTGTCTGTCTGTCTGTCTGTCTGTCTGTTACGCTTTCACGCCTAAACCACTGAACCGATTTTGATGAAATTTGGTTTGAAGATAGAACTGAACTTGGGAAAGGTATCAAAATCACATAGGCTACTTTTTACTGCAATAATCGAGATACAAAGGCCAAAGCTAGGTGATTATAAATATACATAAATCGTAGGTATCAAAATCTATCACTGTTTATCTCCTGTCAAAACTTCACAGGTTGCTAGGCATAACACAATTGCATGGCAACCATAATGATAGTTTGACAATGACATATAGACCAGTAGTCCAGGGTAGATAATTTTTGAAAACAAATAAAATTATAGTAGGATGAAACCTATTGGAAAAGGAGGAGAATATTATAAAAATGAAAGGAAAAATAATTTACGGGGGATCTGAGGTCGGGAAGGGGTAGGGGGGGAGGTTTTCGGGTCCTTTAAGCGGGGCGTGAAAAAGCATATCACTAAGCCGCAATAGTGTGGGCCGGCATACATTATTGTCTGCATTCGCAGCAAGTGTAGTAGCCCCGATTCTTGGATTCTGCTAATGCTTTCCATCAGGCAGGGTAGAGTCACTTTGGATAGCTAAATATATAAAACAAAGGGTAAAGAACGGTTTATCTCGATTTCCGGCAAAACTACAAGTCCTATGGAAAAAAGTTAAATGGCAAAGTTGTAGGTAATCAAAAGATCTACAATTTTTAGGATTCCGAAGTTTATGACTTCGAACCCTTATCGATTCCTCATGTCCGTCTGTCCGTCCGTCCGTCCGTCCTCCTTACCGTCCAATCAGTAAGTGCTAGAAAGATGAAACTTTGCATGAATAGGTATGTATTGTAATTACGTCGACAAAGCGTTACAATAAAATTATGAAAAATATTTTTATATAGGGTACCACCCCTACACGTAAAGTGGGGATGTTTTTTTTCTTACCCCATCATCTGGGGTATCATTATATAGGTCTTTTTAAAACATTAAAAGGTTGTTAAGACGATCTTTAAACCCATTTTTTTGATTTAGGTATCAGTTTGCGAGAAATTCCACTTTAAAGGCCACTTTTTTTTGTAAAAACAGGGCGTCCCCTCCCTCTAAAAGCTAAACGGCCGGCTCAAAAAATCTGGAAAAATTCGTGATAGTGGTCCATATAATAACTTTAAATGAAAACTATAACGAATTAGATGACTTTGTTAGTTCAGGAGTTATAGAGGCTTAACTTCTACAATGTGCTTACTTGGAAAAGTCATACAAAATTAACGCATTAATACGTAAACATAACAATTATCCATTGGATACAATTTCTAATCCACGTACCATTATGGGTGACTGAGGAACCCTTTCCTGTGCGTGGCCTGACGCACATGGCCGATTTTTTATTTACACTTTTTTTCACATAACCTCAAATTATATGTGAAAAATTCAAAAAACTAAGTTTTTGGTTTTTTATTTTTATCTTTTACAAATAAAATTATTTTTAAACAAAGTTTAGTGAAAACTTACCTTTTATGTCTCGAATACACTGTAATTTATTTGATTTGAAATATTTATTTTTTCACCCGATTTTGACTTAATACCGAAAATTCACCCGTCGAAATATCTACTTTTTTCAAAATATTAGGGTGTTTTCTGTTTGATGAAATCTCTACTTTCCGATGGTGTAATCCCTACTAATATTATAAATGCGAAAGTAACTCTGCCTGTCTGTCTGTCTGTTACGCTTTCACGCCTAAACCACTGAACCGATTGAAAATAAAGGTAGAAAGAAGGGTTTGAAATAGGGGACGAAAGTTTGTGTCTAAGTTCCTTATTATCAAACATAAAATCATATAAGATTGTTTAATCTACCCTTACCGTGTCGCGCGATATATACGAATTCCACGCGGGCGAAGCCGCGGGTGGAAAGCTAGTTTTTATATATATATTGTGAAGATCATCATATCAGCCGCAAGAAGTCCACTGCTGAACGTAGGCCTCCCCCATTGATTTCCATTTCGACCGGTCGGTAGCGGCCTGTATCCAACGAGTCCCCGCGATCTTAATCAGGTCATCCGTCCACCTTGCGGGAGGTCTTCCTAGGCGTTTGCCGTCACGTGGTCTCCACTCAAAAACCTTTCTGCCCCATCGGCCATCGGTTCTCCGAGCTATGTGTCCTGCCCACTGCCACTTCAGCCTGCTGACTCTCTCTGCTATGTCGGTAACTTTAGTTCGTCTACGGATCTCCTCATTTCTGATTCGATCCCGTAGAGAGACTCCAAGCATAGCCCGCTCCATAGCTCGCTGTGTGACCTCGAGCTTCCATAAGAGGCCCATAGTTAGAGACCACGTCTCGGCACCGTAGGTCATCACTGGTAACACGCACTGGTTAAAGACCTTCGTCTTTAAGGACTGTGGTATTTTGGACGAGAAGACACTGCGTAATTTCCCGAACACCGCCCAGCCGAGTTGGATTCGTCCATTGACCTCTTTCTCGAAGTTGGATTTGCCTAGTTGGACCGCTTGTCCCAGATAGACAAAAACAGCAAAAAAACAATCATAAAAAAAATGTAATCTTAAGAAAAATATGACTACTTTAGTTTTTTTTTAATTTAAGATTAATATTGTGGGTGTAACTAAGTTTTATTTTATTTTTTATCTGTATAATTAAATTCTCAATTGAACAGTCTTCGTTTCATTAGGATGGCATACGTAGTTCGGGAGATATTCGGGTTTATGTGACTGACCCGTTATTTTTGGAACCGAGTGTATATATGAGAAACAGAAATGGCCCTAGAATAGAACCCTGTGGGACGCCCATTTTTACCGGGGATCCTGAAGATGTTTTGCCAATCTAAACCTTGTTAGTGTACCAAAAATTTTTTTGCATTCTTGGTTTGATATTTTTAATTATTTTAGGACAAAATTGACATGCCAACTGTTAGTACTGTTACAAATATTACCCAAATCGGTGGATCTCACAAAAAATTAAAACAATTGAATACCTTGAAAGATCTTCAAACTACTGGAGATTTGGAAACCACAACGATTACCAAATGCTACTTGCTGTTGCTTGAGCAAGTAAATTTTCTTAACACCAGTTACGGATATCGGGTATGTTTTTTTTTCAATTTATTATGAAGACTGTATTTAATACAACATTATATCTTATCTTGCCATAAATATTGATTCAATATAAATCTTTTCTATTTTAATTGCATATAATATTTGTTACATGATTATAAAATAATGGCAGGTTCGAAATTCAAAGAATATATGTTGGTAACCGACGAAAAAAACAGACGAGGTTCTCAATTCAACACCTGCATTTTTTTATCTGTGATCACGTCTAACTTTTCAGAGATTGCCACAATTTTTATAATATTTTTTTTGTTTAAAAGTGCAATCTCCGAATTTGGTCCTATACAAATTAAAAAAAAGAATTACAACCAAACAAGGGATGATTGATTGTCTACTCACTGATTGTAATATTTGATCACGCATAACTTTTTAACCAGAGGAGGTTCTCAATTCGTCGGAATCTTTATTTTTTAGAGTAGTTCAATTTCAACATTTTTTGTTAATAGAAAGGGTAAATCTCTTCTTAACTTAAAGGTACGATAATATGAAATGATCACTCACTGATTGTTAAACATTGCAACGTAAAATTGTAAACATATCGTTAGATTATTATTGCGAGATTATTATTATAGCGAGATTGTGAACTGTCGAAAGATTGTAAGCCGCAACATACTGCTTACCATTCAACGCAATTTTTTATGTTTGATTTTAATATATCGAAGTGAAACCGTCAAATTGTGAAATGCCAAGCGACGGAACGCACCACGCGCGCTGATGGGTTGAACTTGTCCCATGCAGCCGTTTTATAAGACCAACAAGGCAGTTATTTTATGTAATATAAGTATAATATAAAATCTTATAGTAAAATATTAAACCACCAAAAGAACTGAAAGTCGAAAAAAATTAACTATCATTACTTAACCTTAATAAGTAACTTCTTAAACTAGTGCAAGCATATCTAAAAATTAGGAGTCGGAGGCAAAAAATAAAATTAATTAATTACGTAAAACGTGATGGTAGCTCTTGTTTTTAAATTTAATTTACATATTTCTTTAAAGTTAAGGTAGGTAATTTATTTATCTTTAATCATAAAGTATTCGGCACCGACTCAAAATTGTTTAGCCTGCCAAATTTAGAAACTAGCCCAATTTTCTATATTTATTACTGCTATAAAATATTTATTTCCAATGTATTTGCAGGTATTAGTGCATTACATAAACATATTGGTAAACATGATAATTTTTATGAATTTAGCGATAAGACCTGTGAGTATTCAAATATTATTATATTTTATCATTTTCACCTACACATAATCAAATATTGTGACTCAAAATATTTTTTAATGAAATTCTAGGACGAATTTCTGGGAGAGACATTGTCACCAACACTGCATGTATGTCTATCAATCGCATCGGGTCTCCTATTGGCATTCAATTTCGAGTTTATGGCCATCACATTGATGTACCGATGTGAGAAGGTTCATAGACAAAACGCTAAGATTCTGGAGACTATTGATATACTGTTAACTAGAACAAAACATCGTAAGCACATTTTTCTTTTCTCTCAATCCATGTGGTGCGGGTAAGCAGATATCATTAGAACTGTGTAAGAAAGGAAATTATTGAGAACCAACAAAAGCAAAGAGAAAAAAAATTGACACAAACGTCTGGGCAGTATGGCATAAATGGTCAAACTCTGCTTTCTAAAGAGAAAGCTATTTAAAGTCATGGATTAATAAAAATTAACTATGATGATGACTGCGATGATACTGTTCTTTGATTATCTTAGAATTATTTTATTTACAAGGACATCAATCAGAATTTTCTTTAGAATTAAATATGAATTCTTCTTTGTCCGTATTACTCTTGATAAAGTGGTCGTTATCATCTCTTCACGTTTTGATGGCAAGCTTTACAACACACCGCCATTCTTCTCTGATG
Source organism: Phragmatobia fuliginosa (assembly GCA_932526445.1). Classification (NCBI taxonomy): domain Eukaryota; kingdom Metazoa; phylum Arthropoda; class Insecta; order Lepidoptera; family Erebidae; genus Phragmatobia; species Phragmatobia fuliginosa. The sequence continues at coordinate 17,810,931 of OW052072.1, read as the reverse complement.
ACCGCCTTCCTCGTGTATTCATATATTGATGATAGGCAATTTATATAAAAACTTGCTTTCACCTGTCTCCGCCCTACGTCGGCTATTACGATAAAAAGACTAGACTAGACTCAGGCTCTAGATTATCTGGGTACAAAATATCATTTAAATCGGGGCAGTGGTTTTTGAGTTTAGTTAATAATATGTAGTGATAAATAGGAATATATTACTTAATAAAGTAGATGATAAAATAGTGATACGAATGAAGTATTGCTTCTATGAATGAATCTAAAAATGTTAATAATAGCTTAATCTATTTGTAGTTTTATAAACAAACCTTACTATTAAAGTTAAATATCATCATCATCATCAGCCCATCGCAGTCCATTGCTGGACATAAGCCTCTCCAAATTAAATGTAATAGTATAAAAATACGTTGATTAAATTATTCATACTTAGTGACTATATTTCAGATAGTGAAATGAAGAACGACCTTTTGGAATTTCGGCTCGTACTACATACAAGGCCTATTAAGTTTGACGCAGCAAATTTTTTCACGATAGATTATCGCACTCTTCTATCTTTAAACTCTGTGGTCGTTACGTATACCGTCATAATGTGGCAAAGTATAACATGAAATCTAATTATAATAGTCACATGTTAATAAAGTAATTTAAGTTAGGTGAGTTGTACTTTTTAAAATTTTATGCTTGAAATGTTCTACGTCACTACTGGTATTTTAATCGCTGCTTTCCTTTTTATGAATCTCTAGTTCATGATTCGGAACCCTTATAGATTCGTCATGTCCGTCCGTCCGTCCTCGACCTACTGCCCAAACAGTTAGTGCTAGAAAGCTGAAACTTTTCATGAATATGTGTTGTAATTACGTCGACAAAGGGCTACAATAAAATTATGAAAAATATTTTTATTTACACGTAAAGTGCGCTGTTTCTTTTTTCTCGCGTCTACCCCATCGTGTGGAGTGTGATTAGATAGGTCTTTTAAAAACATTGCGAAATTTTTAAAAGTATTTCGATTAAGGTATCCGTTTACGAGTTCTTTAACTTTAAAGCGCATAGTTTTGTAAAAACAGCCCTCCCCCCCCTCTAAAAGCTAAGCAGTGGGCTCAAAAATCTGAAAAATTCGTGATAGTAGTCTATATATGGAATATAGTTCAGGAGTTATAGAGGCCTAACTTATGAAATACGCTTACTTGGAAAACTTAAAATAACGAAATAATAAGTAAACACAACAATTATCTATTGGACATCGCTTGGCATTGTATATGACTACGGAACCCTATTCTATACGTGGCCAAATACGCACTTATTAGTGTCAAATGTATAACTGACGAGCAAAAAATTTGAAAGTCAACACAAGGGTACCCACAGGGTGACAAAGAAATTATATTTTACTATGAAATTCCTACTTTACTAATTTTGTTTATTTTGGGGTCAAACTTAACTAATAAATAATAATAAATAAGACAAAGGGGTCAAACTTAACTAATAAATAATAATAATAAATAATAAATAAGACGTGCACAAACACTCACGGTTTTCAAGAGAAAGGTAAGACAATACTACCTGGAAGACGTCAATGACGTGTGACAGACAAGTCAAATATTCCGTTTATGTATGTACAGAATATAATACTTATCTATTTCTATGTGTAAATGTGTATAAATATGTGTGTATGTATGTTTATTTATATTTATGTATTTATATATGTATGCGCAGGTATTGTATATATATACTATTTCTTTATCTCAAATCACAGCACCAGATACTACCCCACACTTTCCATCCTATGTTTTTACTCCATCCCATGGTTGCCTGTAAGAGATTGCGTTTGAGCGATAAGGCCGCCACTTGTACCTCCTTATTTAATATATTATTGTAATTGATCTGGTGTACAATAAAGCAATTTATTATTATTATTATTATTATTATTATAAATAAATTAACTGGAATTCAATACAAACGTATGTATTTCCTTACAGCTATGACCCCGGGCGTAAAAGAACATCTCACTAGAACACCTTAATGTGGGTCACCAACCACATTAAGGTGTTCTAGTGTCATATGTCTTGGATAGTAGTCTTGGATTCTGCTCATGTTTACATGTAAAACAAATATACCGTAATTATATTTACCTACCAAAGAAACTCTGCGTGATGGAAAGCGTGAGTAGATTCCAGGAGTAGGGTCCACCATCCTCCTTCTGAGTGCATATGTGGCAACTTCCACATACAGCCCGACAAAAACATTCAAAAGCGCCCTTTATCGAAAAACACGATAACTACGAATCCTGAATCGCGATACAGAAATTCTCGCACTGATTTGCATTTATACCATCCCAACATCAAGAGTTGGGCAGTGGCTCGCCAGTTACGATCACTTCGCCTGGTTGGAGAATTCTCTCTTTGTGTTGGAGGCCTACAAAAAAACCCGTTGCTCCACACATAGTGGTCAAATCAAATCAAATCAAATCAAATCAAACCATTTTATTTCAAATAAACCATACAACGGCACTTTTGAAACGTCAAGTAGTCAGTCAGTAGTCAGTCGTGAAGCTAATCGTCTGTTCCAATTCGTAAATCCTATGGAGAAGAACAGACAAGAAACTCCATGGACACTCTTTTCCAACATTGTTTTTAAAATTTTTGGTTACATTATTTAAGACATTTTATTAAATGTGAGGACAATGTAACGATTCTGATATTTACACATGAAGTGTCCAAAAACAATTAAACAATAAATAGAAGTTGTGAGATGACCAGCCCCGACTGGCGGCGCCCGTATCACGAGCATGACCCATGCACCAGCCATCGTCCAGTTCAACCATATCGTAGGGAGCCGAACGACCCGCTACACACGCCACCGCCAGCAGGACTTTTGAGCGAGCATGACATACTCACAACCGCCAGTCAACAAACTTATGCTACCAGTGACTACAAAGTGCTCACATGTACAATTCGAAATGTTCGCAGTTATACAATAATAAAAACCATTTATAATTATGCTACTCTCTAAGAATGCGATAAATATTTGGATCATGTCAATAAAAAGTAATTTATTATGCAATAATGAAATTACAAATAATAATAATAATGTAATGTCAAACATCAAGATACAATTAAAATAGCAATAATCCATGTCAGAAATATGGATATCCAATGTCAAAAAAAAAAAAATAGAAATATAAGAATGTCAATTATTATGATAAAATTAACTTAAGTCAGAAATACAAACTAACTTCTAAATAATTTGAGAATTAATCGGTCGAGCCGGTCCCATACGTTCTGAAATCAGCGCTGCTCAACTATCTACGGTTATCTTCTTTTGCCTCCAATAAAGAAAATACTAAGTCTATTTAGCATTAATATAATGAAAACTGTCTTGAATTATGTGTAACATGTATTTTATTGTTCTATATTTTGTTTTTTTTGTCTAATAAACTAAATGGATAATAAAATGATGCTGGAGTAATATTTCTCCTTAATTACTTAAAAAGTAAATCCTAAAACCTAACGACGACAAAAATGACGCTGAAGAAGTATCAAAATAAGCTTTTCAGGACACTGGATATAACAACGTTATTGATAAGATAATATAATGGACACATAGACCAAGATGCCTTCGTGGCAAGTTTTTTTTTTTTTTTTTCTTTTCAAAAAGACAACTCCCGCATTAGGAATATAAATTCCTGTGTCGCGGGGGACTTTACAAACATACATGAAACGGACACAAAACACCCAGACTCAGAACAACAAATTGTGAATCACACAAAGTGTTATCCTACGTGGGATTTGAACCCACGACACTTGGCGCAGTAGGAAGCGGCGTGGCGACCGCTTAAGCCACTGGGCCAACCGTGCAGTTGACAATGATGTCATACGATACGACACTAAAGTACACAACTATCAGTGTACATAGATAAATATATTATGTATATTATATGTATTTGAACCCCGTAGTAGTTACGAGTTGTTAAAGTGTTATGGTACGTTTCTATGTAAAGTTTTTACTTGAAATGTTTATGTATATTTAACGACCAATCATACTGCATCATTCTCCCGTCTTCCAGAGGCCGGGAGAATGATGCAGAAACATCTAACCAAGCCTCAATGGTATGGTTCACCATGCTGCATTATCACAATGAGGATGGTGACCCTTACTCTTGGATTCTACTCATGCTTTCCATCAAGCAGAATAGAGTAACTTTGGTAGGCTTGAATATAAAACAAAAACAAAATAACAAACCAAACCAAGTAATACATTTTCTGTCTTAGGAATCAAGAGGTCTTGGAAATATTTCATAATCTATCTAATTCTGCAAGCAATTATTTGTTAGGATCCAAAGAACTTATTAGTTGACAATTAAGACGCTTCTAACGATACTACTATTACACCCATTTGTCTTTTTCTAGAAAGTAGTTTAAGATATTTAAGAGAACAATCAAGCATGCCATACATTTGTATGGCATGCTTGACTGACTTGAATATAAGAAAAAGCGGCCAAGTGCGAGTCGGACTCACCCATGAAGGGTTCCGCATCAGCAAGTAACATCATATAAAAGTTCTTGTAGTTCGTTGTAACATTGCGGTTTACTATTTATGACGTATTAAAAAAAAACTACTGGCTAGATCTCGTTCAAACCTATTTTCGTTGGTAGTTTGCATGGTAATGTACAACATATTTTATTATATTTTTTTTAGTTTTATCACTCTTATTTTAGAAGGGAGGGACGCGCACATTTTTCCACTTTGGAAGTGTCTCTCGCGCAAACTACTCAGTTTAGAAAAAAATGATGTTAGAAACCTCGATATCATTTTTGAACACCTATCAATAGATACACAGGTTAGATAAAAAAAAATTTGAGTTTCAGTTCCAAGTTTTATTTTCTATTTTTATGTGAAAATCTTAATGCGGTTCACAGATTACTTCTTTTTACCAAGTTTAAAAAGTATAGTTCATATGATTTCGGAAAAAAGTGGCTGTGACATATGAACGGACAGACAGACATGACGAATCTATAAGGGTTCCGTTTTTTGCCATTTGGCTACGGAACCCTAAAAATAAATTTGTGATATTTAGCACAAATGTATTTTTCTTATATTTAGACCTATTAAAGTGCCACTACTCCGGCTGAGGGAAAGCATGAGTAGAATCCAGGAGTATCCATATGTATCGTCATTGTGAATAAGACGGTGCAGCATGGTGATCCTCACTATGGCGGCCTAGTCAAATGCAACTGCGTTATTGGACCTCCGGTCTCACAATAATAAATAAGAAGAACGTCACAGGCGAATTCTATAACTTATGCCCGTTAAAGGGCGCCACACTTAGAGACACGTCATATGGCATATACCCAGCAGACGCTTCTAATAATACCTCATTTTTCCACTTCTAATAAGTGGTTGAAAAGCTACGAGTAAACTAATGAACATACATACAGACTTCAGTACATATTAAATACATAGTTTGTCAAAATCATAGCCCTCCTTTAGCCGCCTTTTGCCTTAGACACTTTCAAAGTAGAGAAATAGGTCCCCCTCCCTGTAACTTCTAAAATAAGAGAGTGATAAAACTAAAAAAAATATATGTTGTACATAACTATGCAAACTACCAACGAAAATTAGAGATCTAGTAAGTAGTTTTTTTTTTTAATACGTCATAAATCGTAAACCGCAATTTACCTTTCATTCAATCACTAGTATAAAAACATCGATCGAAGTTACAACGAACTACAAGAACTTTTATATGATGTTACTTGCTGATACGGAGCCCTTCATGGGCGAGTCCGACTCACTCTTGGCCGCTTTTTTCGTTACTCTTGTAGTGGTCATAAAAAGTAAGCAACACCATTTGCAATATAGAATGATAATTACAATTTAATATTGACTAGGTGATTATGTAAAATTTTCATAGGTCACTCAGGTATTAAATCATCTTAAAATAATAATAAACAGGCACATATGCATATAATATAAAGAAGATTCTGCAACTTTCTCAAAATATTGTAGATGTTTTATTAAATATTAACTTTATTATTTATTATTTTGTTAATTATAGTAGTATATTTCGATTTATAATATTTTTGTTTATCATTGTAACATGCAATCTTACGTTTTTCGAGTGATTAAAGTGTAAATTTTAATAAATATCTCAATAACGATTAAAAAATATCGAATTTGAGTTTTTTCATTTTTTGCATTTTCTGAGAAGATTTACTATGGTAATGTGTATATATTTTTATACCATCGGAAAGTAGACATTTCATCGAATAGAAAACACCCAATTTTTGTTAAAAACGTTGATATTTTGACGGACGAATTTTCGATTGAAAATTAGGGTTTTTTTTTCGGTATTCAGTCAAAATGAGGTGAAAAAATAGATATTTCAAATCAAATAAATTACGGTGTATTCAGGACATGAAAAGCTAAGTTTCCACAAAATTTCGTTAAAAAATAATTTTATTTGTAAAAGATAAAAATAAAAAACCGAAAACTTGGTTTTTTGAATTTTTCACATAAATTTGAGGTTATGTGAAAAAAGTGTGAATGCAAAAGTTGTAGATCTTTTTATGACCTATAACTTTGCCATTTAACTTTTTTCCATAGGACTTGTAGTTTTGCCGGAAATCGAGATAAGCCATTTTTTCCCCCCCTCTCCCCCTTCCTGACCTCAGATCGCCCGTAATTTATTTTTCCTTTAATTTTTGCAATATTCTCCTCCTTTTACAATGGGTTTCATCCTACTATAATTTATTTTGTTTTCAAACACTAAAAGCACTGGTCTATTAAGGAAAAAGTGTCATGTGTTTTGTTTTATCATTTCCCATTTTCGTTTCAATACTGAGCTTTATTTAAAAGAAATTGTGATGCGTTACTAATTAATAATTTCGTAATTCATATAACTATAATAGTTTCTTAGTATATCGGTATTTAAAACTAAAAACTTCTACGGTTCGTAATTAGAATCTCTCTGGTATAGACAAGAGTACAGGACTGGACTAGGCAAGTGAGTGTGTTGACTTGACTGCCTTGTTGGTCTAGTAGTTAGCGTGTGCAGCTGCTAATCAAGAGGTCTCGGGTTCGATTCCCAGGTCGGTCCAATTGTTTGTGTGTTTCGAAGTCTGGGTGTTTTCTATGTATAATATGTATGTATTTACAAAAAAAAGCGTGTTTATGTATTTATATCAGTTGTTTAGTACCTATAATACAAGCTCTGCATAGTTTGGGACTCGATGACGTTGTGTGTAAGATGTTCGAAATATTTATTTTATTTAATGAAAACTAAAAACTTTTACGGTTCATAATTAAAATTTACAAAAGTAGACTGGACTAGACAAGTTGAGTGTGTCATTTAACTCGTATTTTATTTATTACTATAATTCATTTGAAATATAAACAATAAGACAGACGTATAAGAGACACACAAGAGAATATAAATATGTAAAGAAATAGACATTATGTGAGTGTCACTATTACATAAACATCACGTAGCCGTTGTTGAACTTATTAATGACATTGTAAGGACATTTCCATCAATCAAATATATAATTTAATTAATTTCTGATAGTACAGACTACTAGTATATGTGATTAATTTTCAAATACGCAGTACGGTTATCACCTTATCACTAAACAAGTCATATACAAAGCATCATTGTCGTGAATATTAAGTTTAACTAACGACATGATAATTAAAGATACTTTTTATACCTTAGTTTCTATCAATAGGCTCCTTAGAATTACGGCACTATCTAATATTGATCGCAATGGAATTGAAGTACAAACATTCTCATCAATTACTAAAAGAATAACCTACATAATCATTTTAATACTCATTAATTTAACGTTTTTATATCTAAAACTCAACATAAATAAAACTTATACATTTGATATCATTGTAAAATTTTCTAAGCTGCTTGAAATGATGTATTGGTTCTCTTTTTTTGTTTATGTAATGGACCTATACTTCACACAGAAAAATAGTGGTGATGCTTTAGTAAGATACATTAAAACCTTTGATACTATAGACGAAACTTTAGGGACAGCTGATTACGATGAGATCCGCAGAACGATTGTCATCAGTATGGAACTGATTATTGGCGTCTTTTTCTTTACTTCCTTATTTGATTATATTAGTTGGTTTATTATAGACGGGTGGGTAGATTCAGCTATATATGCTATAGACTATCTGTACTGGTTTCTAAATATTCTAACAATTACTGATGTAATATCTCACGTTATACAAGTGGAGTTCCGTCTTAAAATAATTCATCGTCTACTAAAAGTAAGTACTCTTTTTGTTGTATTTAAGTACTAGTTCACCACTATTTACCATACCAATCTAGGCTATTCCGTTTCAGTAAAAACGAATTCCTTACTACATCTTTTATTTTAATTTTCCTTGTTAATTTTTTAGGATAAAATTAATCTACCTGTTATTGGCACTGTTAACAACATTAACCTAAATCATAGAAGTCCTAACAAAGAGATTCAGTCCTTGAGGGAATTTCGCTCCTCAACTGCAACGACAACTAAATGTTACCTATTATTACTTGAGCAAGTAAATTTTATTAATAGTATTTATGGATATCGGGTAAGTTTTCGTGAAGTTTGTGTAAATAATGTAAAACTCTAAAAAAATGTTACATATTTTATAGCATAAGAATATTGAAAGCAAATTAAAAGAAAGTAGGAATCAGTGAAACTCAATGAATTTAAAATATCGGCTTTTCAAACCAAACCCAACTATGTAAATAAAACAAAAAGGTTTCAGAGAGTTATCTTAATTAGTTTTTATTACGATGGAAGGATTCATGACAATTGTGTGTGAAATAAAATATCGGTCAAATGCCTGCCACGGCTTTGGTGGCACACCTATATCCGTTCATATTTTCAATGACTGAGACATAATTGAGGTTCAGTGTAGTTAATATGCTGAATTATTTCATCATTTAGCTGTGGACTTGTTCTTGGATTATGGATTATGGATGACATACTTTTAAACTTGCCCAAAGAAAGAACTCCAACGGTGTTCCAAGTCAAGTGATACTAGAGGCCAATTGACATCGCCACAACATAAGATAATGTGGCCATGAACTGACTTGGCGATCATGCACAGGTGTTTTGACATTTCCTATAGACTCGGTTTGCGGACATTTGCTCATAATTTACCCGATTGTGGCCAAATTTGGTCGATTGCTAACCAAAAAAATATTGATTTAAACGCTCATTTTCGTAAGAGGCTTCAGCAGTCTTAACGCACTGCTCAATTGTGTACCTCTGCATGGTTGAATTTGTCTAACACTAATCCAACCAATAACTAAACTATAACTAATAACTACAATAAATCTAAGTAATAACTAATCGTGCATTAGGACCACCTTTACATTTATTATTAATGTGTTTGCAGATCTTGGTACAGTGCACAAACATACTGATAAACATGATAATTTATATAAATATGGCGATAAGACCTGTAAGTATGAATCCTTTAGATAGAAATATCTAATTTTTTTTTTCTACGCATACTTAAGTTTAATAACCGATATCATTAATATTATTATTATTGTTAGAACCGATATACTTGTGCTTTTAAATTGAATATCGAAAATTGTAGATTCCACATTCTGCGTCAGCATTGCAAGTAGGTCTATCATGCTCATCGGGTCTCCTATTAGCATTTAATTTCGAATTTATGGCCATTATACTGATGTACAGATGTGAGCAGGCTTATAAACAAAACCTTAAGATTCTAGAAACTATTGATTTGTTGTTATCTGGCACAGAATATCGTAAGTACTTTTTCTTTTTCTCATTTGTTGTGTTAAATAAAATCTGCCAAGTGCATGTCAGGCCACGCACAGTAAAGGGTTCCTCAGTCACGTGGATTGAAAATCGTATCCAATAGATAATTATTATAGTCCAAGATCCCAGAGCCGCCAGACCTACAATTTATTTGTGCAAAGCTGAAATTTTCAGGATTATTAGTACAATGTCTTGTTAAGATGTATGCGTACCCATTAACTTGAAAGCGGGGCCGGTTGTGAGGTAGCGCGAAGTACAGATGGATAAAAACCTTACTTACCTACGTTAAAGGTGCAAAGCTAGTATTTACAAATTTTTTAAGAATATTATTTAAAATTAAAATTCATTACTGCCAGACACTTTCCGTGGGCCATTACTTCTGCCAGACGTCTTGAAAGTTGTGAAAAAATTAAGTAAACTACGTTATGGTAGCAAACCTAAATTTTATACATTTTATCTAAGGTAGGTACTATTTTAAGACCCTTTGTATGCGGCCAGACCAGTCCGAAGGGCCAATCATCCTCCCAGATACCTTTAAATATTTGTAGTAATTAGGAAGCTGAGGTATATCATCTTTGGTATTATTTCAAGAATAGAATTGTAAAATATTAAATCCTGAATTAAATCCTCCATAACTCCTGAATTAATAAAGTCATCTAATCCGTTATAGTTTTCCTTCAAAGTTCATTATGTGGACCACCATCACGAATTTTTCCAGATTTTTTGATCTAGCCGTTTAGCTTTTAGAAGGGGGGGGACGCCCTGTTTTTACTTAAAGTGCCCTTTAAAGTGGAATTTCTCGCAAACGGATACCTGAATCAAAAAATCGTCTTAGAAACCCTTTATTGTTTTTAAAATATCTATCTAATGATACCCCACACGATGGGGTAGCCGCGAGAAAAAATTTACATCCCCACTTTACGTGTAGGGGAGGTACCCCAAATAAAAATATTTTTCAAAATTTTATTATAGCACTTTGTCGGCGTAATAACAATACATATTCATGCAAATGTTTATCTTTCTACCACTTACCGTTTGGACGGTAAGTCGAGGACGGACGGACGGACAGACGGACGGACGGACGGACAGACGGACATGACGAATCTATAAGGGTTCCGAGTGATATACTTCGGAACCCTAAAAATAAAAATGAAAAATACAAGAGAAACAAAACTTGAAACAAACTCCATACAAACTCCTCTAGCCAGCATGGTTTAGTAAAATATACCTGCTTTCTAAAGTGAGCATAGACATAGATATAGATAGATAGATATAGATCCAGCAGTTTTTTATTGTTCCAATTACTATTTTGAGGTCGTTTATCTGTCTAACTGGTTTTATCTAAATAGGAACCGACGGTTTAACGTGTTATTAGAGGCACGGGCGATAAACACTTGCGTACTTCTTTCTGGCTGTTATTAAGAATTCATTGTAAGAAAAACCAAACTACACTTTTAAACAGACCCGGAACTCCAACCTGAGATCTCTTGATTGACCTATTCTAATCACAAGATATTTAAATATATATAAAGATATACATGTTTTACGTTGCCTCGTATACCTCGTTTATCTTGTACAAACCCGGAAAAAAAAACTTTTTATATGCAATATCATACAAAACTATTAACGCAGTAGATTAGAACACCAAATAATTTGTACTTGGTGAGTCCTTTTCAGATAACGTAATGAAGAATGAACTTTTGGAATTTCGACACTTACTCCTCACAAGGCCTATTCAGTTTCACGCAGCAAATTTTTATACAATGAACAATCGCGCTCTTCTGTCTTTAAACTCTGTGGTCGTTACATATACTGTCATAATGTGGCAAAATATAACATGAAATCCTGCAAGAGTCACATGTTATTAAATTTATTTATTAAAATTATTTCAGTAGAATTATTGAGAAATTTATGCTTGTATTTAGATTACTTTTAAGAATAGTTGTCCATCACTGTTTTCGATGTTACCTTGATGTATGTCTTTGAAATATATTATTATTTAAAAATGTTTGTTTTATTATCACCTTCTTCCTAGCTTATAAGGACCAGGACCTCAGTAGGGGTGTCGCCAAGCTCGACAGGGACCTACTAGAGGAGGCGGCCATCCTTAACTCTCAGCAGGCCCCGACCGAGGAGGTCGACATGAGGGCTGGTCGCTTCGTCAATGCGTTTACGCAGATTTGCAATGCGGCCATGCCCCGCGTTCATGGGTGTCGGCCTCCGAGGAAGGAGTAGAGTGGAGTCTACTGGTGGTCCCAGGAGTTGGCGGACCTCCGTGCGGCGAGCGTTAGCCTGAAGGTCACTTACTCATGGTAGGCGACGTTTTGACGACGAAATGAACCCTGGGGACACCCTTATCGTGCGGTGTGACAGAGTTCTGCACGTCGCCTCTCTGAAGTCCAGCTTCCTGAAGGAAGTGGTCGAGGGACTATTCCCGCAGCGGGCGGTTACTATTCATATGCGTACGCGTGGCTCACATACGGTGTAATTCAGTAGGGTAACAGCACAGATGCACCAACACTTTTCACCTTACAAAAAAAAAACTAATCAGAATTTTAGTAAACATAGAAGACACAGACAGGTGCCAAGCTCATTTTAAAAATCTTAAATTTTAACATTACCCTGAATACATCTTTGTTTCGGAGTCTGGTATGGGTATTTTTCTATGTATAATATGTATGTATTTACAAAAAAAAAGTATGTTTATGTATTTATATCAGTTGTTTAGTACCCATAATACAAGCTCTGCATAGTTTGGGACTTGATGGCGTTGTGTGTAAGATGTTCGAAATATTTATTTATTTCTTTTATTTAATTAAAACTAAAAACTTTTACGGTTAATAATTAAAATTTACAAAAGTACAGGACTGGAGTAGACAAGTGAGTATGTCATTTAACTCGTAGTTTATTTATTACTTTATTTCACTTGAAATATAAACAATAAGACAGATGTATAAGAGACACACAAGTGACACTATTACAGAAACATCACGTAGCCGTTGTTGAACTTATTAATAACATTGTAAGGACATTTCCATCAATCAAATATATAATTAATTAATTTCTGATAGTACAGACTATAGGTAGACTACTCCTAAATTTGATTGTGTTTCAAATACGCAGTACGGTTAACACCTTATCACTAAACAAGTCATATACAAAGCATCATTGTCGTGAATATTAAGTTCAACTAAAGACATGATAATAAAAGACACTTTTTATACCTTAGTTCCTATCAATAGGCTCCTTAGAATTACAGCACTATCTAATATTGATCGCAAAGGAATTAAAGTACAAACATTCTCATCAATTTCTAAAAGAATAATCTACACAATCATTTTAATACTCGTTAATTTGATGTTTTTATATCTAAAACTCAACATAAATAGAAATCATACATTTAATATCGTTGTAAAATTTTCTAAGCTGCTTGAAATGATGTATTGGTTCCCTTTTTTTGTTTATGTAATGGACCTATACTTCACACAAAAAAATAGTGGTGATGCTTTAGTGAAATACATTAAAACCTTTGATACTATAGACGAAACTTTGGGGACAGCTAATTACGATGAAATCCGCAGAACGATTATCATCAGTATGGAACTGATTATCGGCGTCTTTTTCTTTACTTCCTTATTTGATTATGTTAGTTGGTTTATTATAGACGGGTGGGTAGAGCCATCAATAAGCGCTATAGACTATTTGTACTGGTTTCCAAATATTCTAACAATTACTGATGTAATATCTCACGTTATACAAGTGGAGTTCCGTCTTAAAATAATTCATCGTCTACTAAATTTAAGTACTCATTTTGTTGTATTTAAGTACTAGTTCACGTAACAACAATCTAGGCTATGCCGTTTCAGTATAAACGGTATAGCCTAGATTATTTCCTATTTTCCTATTTTACTACATATTTTATTTCCGTGTGGTGACGGATTAAGAATACAGAGTGTTACCACCCCTATTCATCCCGCGGGTGTCATAAAAGGCGACTGAGGGATAAACTACGCAAGACAACATCGGGCAAAGCGAAGGAAAACTTGAAACCAACCCTATAACTACCCGTCTGACCAGCGTGGTATAGTAGGCCAAAACCTCCTTTCTAAGGAAAGGCCTATGTCCAGCAGTGGTATGTTATAGGCTGTTGATGATGATGATATTTTATTTTAACTTTCCTTCTTCATATTTTGTATTGACTTTTTAGGATAAAATTGATCTACCTGTTATTGGCACTGTTAACAACATTAACCTAAACCATAGAAGTCCTAACCAAGAGATTCAGTCCTTGAGAGAATTTCGCTCCTCAACTGCAACGACAACTAAATGTTACCTATTATTACTTGAGCAAGTAAATTTTATTAATAGTATTTATGGATATCGGGTAAGCTTTCTAATTTATAGTGAAGTTTGTGTAAATAATGTGTAACTCTAAAAATTTTAACATATTTTATATCATAAAAATATTGAAAGCAAATTAAAAGAAAGTAGAAATAAGTGAAACTCGATAAATTTAAAATATCGGGTTTTCAAACCAAAACGAAGTATGTAAATAAAACAAAAAGGTTTCAGAGAGTTAACTTGATTAGTTTTTATTACCAAAGAAGGCTTTATGACAACTGTGTGTGAAATGAAATATCGGTCAAACCTGTACACACACACACCTGTATCCGTCCATATTTTCAATGACTCTGAGACATAATTGAGGTTCAATGTAGTTAATATGCTGAATTATTTCATCATTTAGCTGTAGAATTGTTCTTGAATTATTGACATACAGTTTATTTTTTAAACCTTCCCCAAAGAAAAGTTTGTTTGTTTGTTTCAAGTCAAATGATACTAGCGGCCAATTGACATCGCCACGACATAAAATAATATGGCCATTGAATTTCCAGCGCCAAAGAGCTACTTTTTCATTGTTTGTGTGGCAAAATCCTGTTGGAACCACATATTGTCCTGGTCCATATCTTCAATTTTTGGCAACAAACAGTTCATTATCATCTCATCAATCGATGGCAATCACCATCGATGAGTAGAGGTTAACGGTTCGTTTGCCACAATATCGCAAACAACACCATTTTTTTCCTCAGAACTAACTGGGTGACCATGCACAGGTGTTTTGACATTTCGTATAGACTCGGTTTGCGGAAATATGCTCACAATTCACCCGATTTTGGCCAAATTTGGTCGATATTTAACCAAAAAAATATTGATTTAAACGCTCATTTTCGTAAGAGGCCTCAGCAGTCATAACGCATTGCTCAATTGTATACCACTGCATGGTTGAATTTGTCTTACACTAATCTAACTAATAACTATAAACTTAAACTAATAACTATCATAAATATAAGTAATATTTAATCGTGCAATAGGATTGGACCACCTTTACATTTATTAGAAATGTGTTTGCAGATCTTGGTACAGTGCACAAACATACTGATAAACATGATAATTTATATAAATATGGCGATAAGACCTGTAAGTACGAATCCTTTGTATTGAAATATCTAATCATTTTTTTCTACACATACTTAAGTTTAATAACCGAAATCATTAATATTATTATTATTGTTAGAACCGAAATACTTGTGCTTTTAAATTGATTATCGAAAATTGTAGATTCCACCTTCTGCGTCAGCACTGCAAGTAGGTCTATCATGCGCATCGGGTCTACTATCAGCATTAAATTTCGAGTTTATGGCCATTATACTGATGTACAGATGTGAGCAGGCTTATAAACAAAACCTTAAGATTCTAGAAACTATTGATTTGTTGTTATCTGGCACAGAATATCGTAAGTACTTTTTTTTTCAATTCTTGTATTGAAAAACAACAATGAAAAATATATACACGGTTTCTACTTCTGTTTATCACATGGGTATTGTCAAAACCAACTAAAGGAGTAAAACAAACCCCAGACATATTATTAAGAGATACAAAACTTGAAACAAACTCCATACAAACTCCTCTAGCCAGCATAGTATAGTAAAAAATACCTGCTTTCGAAAGAGAGGCATAGATAGATATAGATCCTGTAGTTCTTTATTGTTCCCAATACTATTTGGAGGTCGTTTATCAGTCCAACCAGTTTTATCTAAATAGGAACCGACGGTTTAAGGTGTTATTAGAGGCATAGGCGAGAAATACTGCCAAACTTACGTACTTCTTTCTGACTGTTATTAAGAATTCGTTGTTAGAAAAACCAAACTACGCTTTTGACCCGACCCGGGATTCAAACCCGAGATCTCTTGATATTTGCATATTCTAATCACAAGATATATATATACACACATATATGTATATATAAAGATACACATGTTTGACGTTGCCTCGTATATCTCTTTTATCTTGTACAAAACCGGAAAAAAAAAAATTTATATGCAATATCTTACAAAACTTAACGGAGTAGATTATAATACCAAATAATTTGTACTTGGTGAGTTCTTTTCAGATAATGTAATGAAGAATGAACTTTGGGAATTTCGACACTTACTCCTAACAAGGCCTATTCAGTTTCACGCAGTAAATTTTTATACATTAAACAATCGCGCTCTTTTGTCTTTAAATTCTGTGGTCGTTACATATACTGTCATAATGTGGCAAAATATGACATGAAATCCTGCAAGAGTCACGGGTTATTAAATTTATATATTAAAGGTATTTGAGTGGAATTATTGAGTAATTATATTTAGATTACATTTAAGAATAGTTGTACATCGCTGTTTTCGATATTTGATGTATGTCTTTGAAATATATTATTATTTAAAAATGATTGTTTTATTATCACCTTCTTCTAAGCTTATAATGTTATATTAGGGCTCATAGAGTTCACGAGTTGTAGAGACATACAACACCTGAATGTATGGCCAGTCCACATGGCAACGCTGCAGGGACTCCAGAACAGACCAGATCTCAATCTAGGATCGGCTCTAGGATTCTCATTTTCGGGATCAGGTCGAGATGCTTGCGAAGCGTACAAACCACCATAGAAGCGTTCCACTTACGAGAGGACAGCCGGCTTGAAAGTAACAACTATTCCACTTTGCAGTGGTCGACTTCGTCAGATGGCTTTTTCCTTTGGCCAGATAAGTTTCCGGACAGTTAAAATGGAACAATGATTTTTTCGTTTAAAATACCAGTCCAATAATTTATTTTGAGCTGGTATTGCGATTTTTCTTCTCGCATTAGATGCGGGTTCGAGAGTTGCCACCTGCGCAGATTATGCACGTTGAAATATCCATCTTTTTTAAGAGTGGATTCATCGCTCCACAAAATGTTGTCAAAGAATTGTGGATCTAGTTCTATTTTTGCAAGCATTTGTCGACAAAAAAACAATCGTAATCTGGATAACGTGCTGTAGGGTATATTTTCCTATAAAGGGCTGCAACAGCACTTGTGTTACTACTACATTCACCATAAATGAAGTGCATGTTTGCGTATTCTTGTGCCGTATATTGAATACGCGACAAATTGATTCATGAAACCAGTCCAGATCCAGTCCAGATACAAGCCAAGTCGCCGTGAAATCACACAAACTAAAGTCCAAATCAGTGAGCAAAACTAAGAGTCCAATGATTTCATTGGACTCTTAGTTAAATCGATGACTTCTGGCTATTTAGCCAGAAATCGTCGTTACACTGATTGAAAATCACTGAGAACTGCAAAAGGAATGGGCACATGCGATACCGAACAAGTCAAGCGACGCACCAAATACTTGCCATTGTTATGTGCAATGGCGCGAGGAAGATATACTCTTCTCTCGCCTCGCTCACACTGTACTTTAGTACTGAATTTATTCACCTATCTCTGTTTCGTAATAAACAAATAAATACTTTAGCCACACATTGTATTAACTGCACATTTTTTTATATTAGTTGCCAGTTAGTTTTTCGTATAGTTTTTTTACAAAAGGCTCTCAAACTTCGTCATAATTTATTATTGATCAAATTCCATGTATTTTTTTTTTCAAAAAACCGGCCGGCTCGACCGGAGTGATACCACGGCCTCACAGCAAACCGATGTGAAACAGCGCTGACGCTGTGTTTCACGTCAGCTCGTTTGACCCTTATTCCATAAAAAAAGGACGCAAAAATCCCAAAATCAGAGTGGTGTGCAATGGGACAGGCCTATGTCCAGCAGTGGACTGCGATAGGCTGATTATGTAATAATGATATATAGATTCTAGAAATTATTAGTTTTGAACAAAACTTTTCATAAATAGCGACTGAATATTTAGAAGATATGAATTACTCTGTGTGAAGCCTACTCTGTACAATTATTTCACATGTTTTAGATAAAATGTTTCATCTAGGATGCGGCCACGGTGCCGCCTAGCGGCGCTGGCGCGCAACTCTGGTCGTAAATACCTAAATTTGACGTTTTTTATTCGTGCAGCACACTCTTAACGGTATTTAAAACTAAAAACTTCTACGGTTCGTAATTAGAATCTCTCTGGTATAGACAAGAGTACAGGACTGGACCAGGCAAGTGTGTTGACTTGACTGCCTTGTTGGTATAGTGATTACCGTGTGCAGCTGTTAATCAAGAGGTCTCGGGTTCGATTCCCAGGTCGGTCCAATTGTTTGTGTGATCCACAAATAGTTGTTTCGAAGTCTGGGTGTTTTCTATGTATAATATGTATGTATTTATATCAGTTGTTTATTACCCATAATACAAGCTCTGCATAGTTTGAGACTTGATGACGTTGTGTGTAAGATGTCCGAAATATTTATTAAAGTATTTATTTTATTTAATTAAAACTAAAAACTTTTACGGTTCATAATTAAAATTAACAAAAGTACAGGACTGGACTAGACAAGTGAGTATGTCATTTAACTCTAACTACTTCTAACATCTAAATATTTTAATTATTACTTTATTTCATTTTAAATATAAACAATAAGACAGATGTTTAAGAGACACACAAGATAATAGAAATATGTAAAGAAATAGACATATGTGAGTGACACTAATACATAAACATCACGGAGCCGTTGTTGAACTTATTAATGACATTGTGAGGACATTTCCATCAATCAAATATATAATTTAATTAATTTCTGATAGTCAATAGTACTCGTATATATGATTAATTTTGAAATACGCAGTACGGTTATCACCTTATCACTAAACAAGTCATATACAAAGCATCATTGTCGTGAATATTAAGTTCAACTAACGACATGATAATTAAAGATACTTTTTATACCTTAGTTCCTATCAATAGGCTCCTTAGAATTACGGCACTATCTAATATTGATCGCAATGGAATTGAAGTACAAACATTCTCATCAATTACTAAAAGAATAACCTACATAATCATTTTAATACTCATTAATTTAACGTTTTTATATCTAAAACTCAACATAAATAAAACTTATACATTTGATATAATTGTAAAATTTTCTAAGCTGCTTGAAATGATGTATTGGTTCTCTTTTTTAGTTTATGTAATGGACCTATACTTCTCACAGAAAAATAGTGGTGATGCTTTAGTAAGATACATTAAAACCTTTGATACTATAGACGAAACTTTAGGGACCGTTAATTACGATGAAATCCGCAGAACGATTGTCATCAGTATGGAACTGATTATCGGCGTCTTTTTCTTTACTTCCTTATTTGATTATATAAGTTGGCTTATTATAGACGGGTGGGTAGATTCAGCTATATATGCTATAGACTATTTGTACTGGTTTCTAAATATTCTAACAATTACTGATGTAATATCTCACGTTATACAAGTGGAGTTCCGTCTTAAAATAATTCATCGTCTACTAAAAGTAAGTACTCTTTTTGTTGTATTTAAGTACTAGTTCACGTAACACCAATCTAGGCTATGCCGTTTCAGTAAAAACGAATTACTTACTACATCTTTTATTTTAATTTTCCTTGTTAATTTTTTAGGATAAAATTGATCTACCTGTTATTGGCACTGTTAACAACATTAACCTAAATCATAGAATTCCTAACCAAGAGATTCAGTCCTTGAGGGAATTTCGCTCCTCAACTGCAACGGCAACTAAATGTTACCTATTATTACTTGAGCAAGTAAATTTTATTAATAGTATTTATGGATATCGGGTAAGCTTTCGTGAAGTTTGTGTAAATAATGTATAACTCTAAAAAATTGTAACATATTTTATAGCTTAAGAATATTGAAAGCAAATTAAAAGAAAGTAGGAATCAGTGAAACTCAATGAATTTAAAATATCGGCTTTTCAAACCAAACCCAACTATGTAAATAAAACAAAAAGGTTTCAGAGACTTATCATAATTAGTTTTTATAACGATGGAAGGATTTATGACAATTGTGTGTGAAATAAAATATCGGTCAATTGCCTGCCACGGCTTCGGTGGCTGAGACATAATTGAGATTCAATTCAGTTAATATGCTGAATTATTTCATCATTTAGCTGTGGAATTGTTCTTGGATTATTGACATACTTTTAAACTTCCCCAAAGAATGAACTCCAACGGTGTTCCAAGTCAAATGATACTAGCGGCCAATTGACATCGCCACAACATAAGATAATGTGGCCATGAACTGACTTGGCGATCATGCACAGGTGTTTTGACATTTCCTATAGACTCGGTTTGCGGAAATTTGCTCACAATTTACCCGATTGTGGCTAAATTTGGTCAATTACTAATTATTATAATAGTACTTACTGTACTTTAGAATTTTTGTTCTCTTTTTTCTATAAATTTATTAACACCTAGACGAAGCTTAATTACTACGATTGGGAATGATGTGTCTAGTTTTAATTGGACTTCAGATTTGATATTGTATGTTGCCACTTTTTATTGTGTAAGGAATGATCTCGTTGTCTGTAACTACACCTATTTGTAAAAAATAAAAAAATAAAAATAAAATTGCTAACCCAAAAAATATTGATTTAAACGCTCATTTTGGTAAGAGGCTTCAGCAGTCTTAACGCACTGCTCAATCGTGTACCTCTGCATGGTTGAATTTGTCTAACACCAATCCAACTAATAACTAAACTATAACTAATAACTACAATAAATCTAAGTAATAACTAATCGTGCATTAGAACCACCTTTACATTTATTACTAATGTGTTTGCAGATCTTGGTACAGTGCACAAACATACTGATAAACATGATAATTTATATAAATATGGCGATAAGACCTGTAAGTATGAATCCTTTAGATAGAAATATCTAATAATTTTTTTCTACACATACTTAAGTTTAATAACCGATATCATTAATATTATTATTATTGTTAGAACCAAAATACTTGTGCTTTTAAATTTATTATCGAAAATTGTAGATTCCACATTCTGCGTCAGCATTGCAAGTAGGTCTATCATGCGCATCGGGTCTACTATTAGCATTTAATTTCGAGTTTATGGCGATTATACTGATGTACAGATGTGAGCAGGCTTATAGAGAAAACCTTAAGATTCTAGAAACTATTGATTTGTTGTTATCTGGCACAGAATATCGTAAGTACTTTTTCTTTTTTAACCGACATCAAAAAAAGGAGGAGGTTATCAATTTTTTTTTTTTTTTTTATATATATATAGCCTACCAAAGTGACTCTACCCCGCCTGATGGAAAGCATGAGCAGAATCCAAGAGTGGGAGAAACCACACATTATTGCTGCGAATGCAGACAGTAAAGTATGGCGGCTTACACTATGGCGGCTTGGTGAAATGCTTTTTCACGCCCCGCTTAAAGGATGTATGTTCAGCGATAATTTCGTCGTTTATGAACCGATTTCAAAAATTCTTTTTGCATTGGAATGGGCGTAGCTTACAGGTGGTCCCATCGTCACCATATCGGGATCTGATGATGGGATCCCAAGGAAATCGAGGGAACTCCTCAAATATCATAGGTACAATGTCGCGATTTGGGTACTCGGAATAGTTTTTCATTGAAGTCGGTTCCTTTTTGTTAAAATTATCTCATTTCTTGTGTTGAAAAATAACAATGAAAGATATATGCACGGTTTCTACTCCTGTTTATCACATTTGTATCGTTAAAACCAACTAAGGGAGCAAAACAAATCCCTGACATATTATTAAGAGATACAAAACTTGAAACAAACTCCATACAAACTCCTCTAGCCAGCATGGTTTAGAAGAAAATACCTGCTTTCGAAAGAGAGGCATAGACATAGATAGATATAGATCCTGTAGTTCTTTATTGTTCCCAATACGATTTGGAGGTCGTTTATCAGTCCAACCAGTTTTATCTAAATAGGAACCGACGGTTTAAGGTGTTATTAGAGGCATAGGCGAGAAATACTGCCAAACTTACGTACTTCTTTCTGACTGTTATTAAGAATTCGTTGTTAGAAAAACCAAACTACGCTTTTGACACGACCCGGGATTCAAACCCGAGATCTCTTGATATTTGCATATTCTAATCACAAGATACATATACACACTTATATGTATATATAAAGATACACATGTTTGACGTTGCCTCGTATTATCTTGTACAAAACCGGAAAAAAAACTTTTTATATGCAATATCATACAAAACTTAACGGAGTAGATTATAATACCAAATAATTTGTACTTGGTGAGTTCTTTTCAGATAATGTAATGAAGAATGAACTTTTGGAATTTCGACACTTACTCCTCACAAGGCCTATTCAGTTTCACGCAGCAAATTTTTATACATTAAACAATCGCACTCTTCTATCTTTAAACTCTGTGGTGGTTACATATACTGTCATAATGTGGCAAAATATAACATGAAATCCTGCAAGAGTCACGGATTATTAAATTTATATATTAAAGTTATTTGAGTAGAATTATTGAGTAATTATTTAGATTATACATTTAAGAATAGTTGTCCATCGCTGTTATCGATATTACTTTGATGTATGTCTTTGAAATATATTATTATTTGAAAATGTTTATTTTATTATCACCTTCTTTTAAGCTTATAATATTACATTAGGGTAGAGTAGGGTATTCTCTCGCTCGGCAACATGATTGCGGCCATGGTGCGGAGCGACAGCGCGTGGAATTCCGCCGTTTCTTTCTGCGAGCAAGATATGCTAGCGAAGGATATGGCGGAGCGGGACCGGGAGAAGCTTAGAACCCTCCGTCTTATCACAGGGTCGGTAAGGAAGTGGACTGGCTTCATGAGGAGTACCGACATTGTCGGGAAACTCTGAGGATGACCATTTGTCGCAACAAGGATTTGAGTAGAAAGGAAATGCTGGAGAATCTTGAGCGTGACGGGGGCAGCGAGGCTGATGTTCTACGGATTCGATCCAAGAACACCGAACCCGGGCCGGACGGGGTTTCAACCCGAGTGATGTCCCGAGCCCTCGACCACATGTCGGACCGACACAGGGAGGTGCTGGACGCTAGCCTGGCGACCGGGCGCTTCCCTGATCGCTGGAAATGTGGGAAGCTGGTCCTAATAGAGAAGCCGGGATGGCCTGCCGATTCGGTCACCGTCTATAGGCCCATCGCGTTGCTGGACGAGGCGGGTAAGTTGTTTGAGACGGTATCCTCTCTGCCCGCATCGTCTGGCACGTCTGCGAGGTGGGCCCCGACCTGTCGGACGCCCAATTCGGTTTCCGAGAGGGGCTTTCGACGATCGACATTACATTACATTACATTACATTATGAAATGCAATAAAGAATTGAGAACTTATTAATGACATTATGAGGAAATTTTTTCATTAATCAAATATATAATTTAATTAAGTTCTGACACTTCAGACTAAAGGTAAACAAACTACTCCTAAATTTATTAATTGTCAAATACGCAGTACGGTTAACACCTTATTACTAAACAAGTCGTATATAAAGGACCATTAAAGTAAATTATTGAGTTTAACTGACGACATGATAATTAAAAACACTTTTTATACATTGGTTCCTATCAATAGGTTCCTTAGAATTACGGCACTATCTAATATTGATCGCAAGGGAATTGAAGTACAAACATTCTCATCAATGACTAAAAGAATAACCTACATAATCATTTTAATACTCGTTAATTTGTTGTTTTTATATCTAAAACTAAATGTAAATAAAACTATTACATTTGACATGATCGTAAAATTTTCTAAACTGCTTGAAATGATGTATTGGTTCTCCTTTTTTGTTTATGTAATGGACCTATACTTCACACAGAAAAATAGTGGTCAGGCTTTAGTGAAATACATTAAAACCTTTGATACTATAGACGAAACTTTAGGGACAGCTGATTACGATGAAATCCGCAGAATGATTGTCATCAGTATGGAATTAATTATCGGCGTCTTTCTCTTCACTTCCTTATTTGATTATATTAGTTGGATTAATATAGACGGGTGGGTAGATCCATCAATATATGCTATAGAATATTTGTACTGGTTTCTAAATATTCTAACAATTGTTGATGTAATATCTCACGTTATACAAGTAGAGTTTCGTCTTAAATTAATTCATCGTCTACTACAAGTAAGTACTCTTTTCGTTATATAGAAGTTACTAGTTCATGTACCAACAATCTAGGATATGCCGTTAAAGTAAAAACTAATTACTTACATTTATT
Source organism: Phragmatobia fuliginosa (assembly GCA_932526445.1). Taxonomy (NCBI): domain Eukaryota; kingdom Metazoa; phylum Arthropoda; class Insecta; order Lepidoptera; family Erebidae; genus Phragmatobia; species Phragmatobia fuliginosa. The sequence continues at coordinate 17,786,594 of OW052072.1, read as the reverse complement.
ATTTTAATTTTCCTTTTTCATCTATTGTCCTTTTTTTAGAATAAAATAGATATACCTGTTATTGGCACTGTTAACAACATTAACCAAATCCATAGAAGTCCTAACCAAGAGATTCAGTCCTTGAGAGAATTTCGCTCCCAAACTGCAACTACAACTAAATGTTACATACAATTGCTTGAGCAAGTAAATTTTATTAACAGTAGTTATGGATATCGGGTACGCTTTTTAAATTATTTTTAATAGAGTCTGAGAAGTCTGAGTCTTGTATAATTTATTGTAGATATTAATCTTAAAATTAAAATTTAGCTACAAAATTATAAGAATATTTTAAGGAAATTAAAAAAGTAGAAACCAGTGACATTCAATGAATTCTAAATTGTCCCGTGATCTTCTAGCGTACGTAACACACCTCTGGGGTAAGCTATGGATCGGCATGGAGAGTCCCTGGCCATTAGCCTAAGACATGGCCAAAGCCATTCAATGATATGCTAGCCTTAGGCAACATACATTGCTATGACGACGCCGGTGTTTTCATATTTCCTACAGACCTGATTTGCGCACAATTCGTCCGATTTTGGACAAATTTGGTTGATTGCTTGCAAAGAAAAATCTCGTGGTGCACGAAATACATTTTGATTTCAACGTTCATTTTCGTAAAAGGCAGCAAATTGTGTACCTATGCATGGCTGAATTTGTCTAACACTAAAACATAGAAATTGCGAATTGAGTTGGGCAGAAAACATGTTAGGGTGTGACTCGACAATTAAAATCGTGCATTATGATTACCACCTTTACATTTATTACCAATGTATTTGCAGATCTTGGTACAGTGCACAAACATACTGATAAACATGATAATTTATCTAAATATGGCGATAAGACCTGTAAGTATGAATCTTTTGTATAACCAAAAAAAATTTTTCTACACATCCTGAAATTTAATGACCGAAATACTTGTGCTTTTAAATTGATTATCGAAAATTATAGATTCCACCTTCTGCATCAGCATTGCAAGTAGGTCTATCATGCGCATCGGGTCTACTATTAGCATTTAATTTCGAGTTTATGGCGATTATACTGATGTACAGATGTGAGCAGGCTTATAGAGAAAACCTTAAGATTCTAGAAACTATTGATTATTTATTATCTGACACAGAATATCGTAAGTACTTTTTTCTTTTTCTCCATTCTTGTGTTGACGAATGAAAAATATATGCACTGTCTCTACTCCTGATTATCACATAAGTATCATTAAAACCTACTAAGGGAGCAAAACGAAGGCATGATTATAATTAATTGAAAGAAACTTGAAACAAACTCCATACAAACTCTTCTGGCCAGTATGGTTTAGTAGGAAATATCTGCTTTCTAAAGAAAGGCCTATGTCCAACAGTTCCTCATTATTCCCAAGACTTTTGCGGTCGTCTATTATTTCAACTAGTTTTATCTGAAAATTAGTTTTTACATGGAGCGACAGGCGTCGGACCTTCGCTATATTTAAGGGCTCTAACTTCTTAATAACAATTCTCAGAAATGTTCATGACAACCGAGCTTAACGTGATATCCAAGACACGAGAGAGAAACACTGCCAAACTTACGTAATTCTTACTGGCTGTTATTAATAATTTATTTATTGAAAAACCCAACAACACTTTTGATCTGACCCGGGAATCGAATTCTAGACCTCTTAATTGGCACTCGCCTATTCTAATCACTAGAAATAAGAGGCAACAGCAAACATATGTGTACAGGAACAGGAAAAAAAATAGTTCCTTTTATATGCAATATAATAGTTTTATATTGCAGTAGAATAACGGAGTAGATAAATTGTACTTGGTGAGTCCATTTCAGATAATGTAATGAAGAATGAACTTTTGGAATTTCGACACTTACTCGTCACAAGGCCTATTCAGTTTCATGCAGCAAATTTTTATACAATAAACAATCGCGCTCTTCTGTCTTTAAACTCTGTGGTCGTTACATATACTGTCATAATGTGGCAAAATATAACATGAAAACCTAGAAGAGTCACGTGTTATTAAATTAATGTAGTAAAGATATTTATGTCAAATTATTGAGTAATTATGCTTGTATTTCGATCTGCAGATAACATTTAAGAATAATTGTCCATCACTGTTTTCGATATTGCTTTATGTGTATTTTTGAAGTACAATATTATTTAAAGATATTTGTTTTATTATCTCCTTCTTCCTAGCTTATAATATTACATTGGGGCTCATAGGGTTCAAGTAGGTAGTAGAGCCACGCTGATTTCAGCACGATAGGGCCAGCTCGACCGGGGCAGTACAAGCCTCACACAGAAGACCACCGTAATAATGTCAGCATTCTTGCCATCGAATTTCGTTAGTAAGTGTGAGACCGCAGACAAAATAAGTTTTGGGCAAGAATTAACTGAACAAGCCGCCATGGGTCACCATGCTGCATTGCCCGCCCTCCCATTGAGGATGGTTACCCCTACTCATGGATTCTACTAATGCTTTCCATCAGGCAGAGTAGAGTCACTTTGGGGTAGAATAAATTAAAAAATGTATTGTTTTTGTAAGTCCCCTGTTTTAGTTTTTTTCATATTCGTACATATCCGATTAAGTACATTAACGATCAAAATAAACTGAAAGTGTACACAAGAGTATATCTGGCGACTTCTACATACAGCGCAACGAAAACTTAGAATAGCGCCATCTACCGAATAAACACTGAACCACGAAGAAACACGAAACGATCTACTAATCCTATATCGCGAAAGAGAAATGTTCTAAACTTGCCTACTTCATCTAACGAGTGATGAATTTACACAATTTTCGGATGATAAAGATCATCAAAAAATATTTGTATTATCATGCTTTCATTAACATTCCGCGAACTTTTGGACCTCCCCTCGTAATAATTTTAGAGTTTATATTAAATTATTTAGTTTAGTAAGGCACAGTTATAATTAATGTAATATTTTTAGTTGAAACTTTTTGATATAGGTTAACATTTCATTCAAATGCTTATTCAACCTTAAAGATATTGTGTAGCAAAAGTATGTTAGTTACCATTTAATTTATTCACATAAATCCGAGTTATAGTTATACACAATTATATTACTGTCTCAGACGATGCATTTTTTCCCCTTTCTACTGGGTCCGTTTTAAATCAAAATTATCTTGTGTTTTAGTGTAATTAATCTCATTTTCATTCCAATATGTTGCTATATTTACAAAGCCTTCTGTGTTTCCTAATTAAGTGATAATTTCTTAAATGCACAATATCGTTTCTTTGTATTTTGGTATTTAAATTTCTAGCAACACAGAACATCTATTCTATTTAGCCGTTATTGAATTTATTAATGACGTTGTGAGCTTTTTCATTAATCAAGTATTTAATTAAATTAATTTCTGATAGCAGATATATATACTATAGGTAGACTACATTTATTAAATGCGCAGTACGGTTAATAACTTTTTACTAAGCAAGTCGTACGTATATAAAGCATCCTTTAAATAAGTAAGTTAGTTTAACAGACGACATGATAATTAAAGATACTTTTTACACCTTGGTTCCTATCAATAGGCTCCTCAAAATAGCGGGACTGTCTAATATTAATCGCAAGGGAATTGAAGTACAAACATTCCCATCAATGACCAAAAGAATAACCTACACACTCATCTTAATACTCATACATTTGTTGTTTTTATATCTAAAAGTTTATGTAAATAAAACTTTTGACGTGATTGTACATTTTTCTATACTGCTTCAAATGATTTATTGGATCTCCTTTTTTGTTTATGTAGTGGACCTATATTTCACACAGAAAAATAGTGGTGATGCTTCATTGAAATACATTAAAACCTTTGATACTATAGACGAAACTTTAGGGACAGCTGATTACGATGAGATCCGCAAAACGATTGTCATCAGTATGGAATTGATCATCGGTGCCTGTGTCTTTAGTTCCTTATTTGATTATATTTGTTGGGTTATTATAGAGGGATGGGAAGAGACATCAACATATATTATAGAATATTTGTACTGGTTTCTAAATGTTCTAACAATTGTTGATGTAGTTTCTCATGTTATACAAGTGGAGTTCCGTCTTAAAATAATTCTTCGTGTACTACAAGTAAGTACTCTTTTTTGTTTTATTGAAGCTACTAGTTGTATATAGCTTTACTCACGGGAAAGAGTGGAGGACATAACTTGAGCCATTGACAACATCAATAGCTACTGACTTAGATTGCATTAAATTTTTAAGCTATTGTATAGCTTTTATCGCGGGCTTTGAGCGTGGCGACCGAATCAAGAAATTCCCTAACTAAAAAACCTAACACCTTAAAAAAGGATATAGAATATGATTGTAACTGCAGTGCGGCAAGGATGCAGGCGGCTCCGTGCTCTATAGGCAGATTAGCGCATGCGTGCTGCCGCCACCGGCCGTTATCCGTTTCCTTGACAATACAGTCCTTCCCATCCTATGCAATATCCTGAATCTCTCCATGTCAAGCGGTATTTTTCCATGTGCATGGAAAGATGCTCAAGTAATCCCTCTACCTAAAAAAGCTAAACCCTCCTCATTTTCTGAGTATCGGCCCATATCCATTTTACCTTTCTTATCTAAAGTTCTCGAACGCCTTATCCACTGTCAACTAAGTAACTTTCTGTCCAAAAATTCCTTACTAAATCCATTCCAATCCGGTTTTCGTCCTGGTCATAGCACGACCTCTGCACTGGTACACATTACGGATAGTATCAGACTAGGCATGGATAGTGGAAAGATCACTGTACTCACCTTACTTGATTTTAGCAATGCATTTAATACTGTTGATTTTCACATTCTGCTTGGTATACTACAGTCTCTTAACATATCTCCAAGGACAATTGACTGGTTTCATAGTTACCTGTCTGGTCGCCGGCAACGTATTTGCATTGAGGACACTGTGTCCTCTAGGTGCAATATTTCTGCTGGTGTACCTCAGGGTGGCGTTCTATCTCCTTTACTCTTCGCTGTTTTTATAAACTCAATCTCTAACCAATTAAGTTCCTCCTACCATCGTTATGCAGATGATTTACAAATATACACACAAGCTCCAATAAACTTGTTACCGGAGGCTTTTGATATAATCAATGCGGACCTCAAGCATATTAGCGAATGGAGTCACAATCATGGACTCAAAGTTAATCCCGTAAAAACGCAAGTATGAGTAATTACGCATACTTGCGTTTTTACGGGATTTCTTGATTCTTGACACCATCCCGGGACTGCCAACTGTAAATTGGACACATCTACCACAAATTCTATTTGATGGCACTGCTCTCGAGATAAGTACAAGCGTCAAAAATCTAGGAATCGTAATAGACAGTACGTTATCTTGGGGTCCACATATACAAGAACTTAGTCGAAAAATACACGCCGCTGCCGGGTCTCTGAGAAGACTACGTAACTTTCTGCCGACCGCAACTAAGACTGCACTTGCACAAGCACTTCTTCTTCCAATTCTCGACTATGCCGATGTCAGCTATCTTAATCTCACTGAAGCACAACTTGATAAGCTTGAGCGACTACAAAATTTCTGTATGCGATTTGTATTTGGCCTACGAAAATACGATCATGTCTCCGAATTTCGTCAAATGCTCAAGCCCCTTCCGATTCGCTCTCGCCGGAATACTCATATCCTCACTTTGCTTTACAATATCTTATTTAATCCTAAAGCCCCCTTGTACCTCAAAGAACGCTTCAAGTTCCTTAATGACACACATGACAAATGTCTAAGGTCATCTGAAGATTTGAGACTGAAGATGCCTCAGCATTCCACAAAATTTTATGGCCAGTCTTTTACAGTTGAAGCTGTACGCTTGTGGAATGCACTACCAACGAACATTAAATATTTGGAGAAATATTTGGACAACTTACACACAACATAATCTCTTCCCAGAGTAAGCAGAGTTTGTGTTATGGGTACTAAACAACTCACCCCCGTCGATGGCCCGTCGTGGTCGTCGTCGGGGCAGCGTGGGTGATGTTCCGCCTGTCAGGGAATCTGAGGTAGGGGCGGCTGTTCTACGGATTCGGTCCAAGAACACCGCCCCCGGGCTGGACGGGGTTCCAGCCCGAGTGATGGCCCGTGCCCTCGACTACCACCTCAGGGGAGTGTTGGACGCTAGCCTGGCGTCCGGACGCTTCCCTGAGCGTTGGAAGTGCGGGAAGCTGGTATTGATCCAGAAACATGGACGGCCTGCCGATTCGGTCGCGGCCTACAGGCCCATCGTGTTGCTGGCCGAGGCGGGCAAGTTGTTTGAGAGAGTTCTCTCTGCCCGCATCGTCCGGCACCTCAGCGAGGTGGGGCCCGACCTGTCGGACGCCCAATTCGGCTTCCGAGAAGGGCGTTCGACGGTCGACGCGATCCTGCGCCTGAGGGCCGTGACTGAAGAGGCGGTGAGAAGCGGCGGAGTGGTGTTGGCGGTGTCCTTGGACATCGCCAACGCCTTCAATAGTCTGCCATTCGGCTGCATCAGGGCTGCACTCCAATACCACGGAGTGCCAGGGTACCTGAGGCGGCTGGTGGCAGACTATTTAGAGGAGCATACCGTCGAGTACGAGGACCGAGATGGCGCCTTGAGACGCAGGGCCATGTCGTGCGGTGTTCCACAGGGGTCTGTCCTAGGACCACTCCTGTGGAACATGGGATACGACTGGGCCCTACGAGGGCGTCTCCCCCCCGGGCTGGGTGTAATCTGTTACGCAGACGACACCCTGGTCACGGCCCGGGGGGCAAACTTTGAGGAGGCGGCGCGCCTGGCCACCACAGGAGTATCCCGGGTGGTCGGGCGCATCGAGGCGCTGGGTCTGCGGGTGGCCCTGGACAAGACGGAGGCCCTATTATTTCATGGGCCCCGTCGTGGTCCGCCCGCCGGCGCCTCGATCGAGGTCAACTCGGTCCTCGTACCGGTCCGGGCCCAGATGAGGTACCTGGGTCTGGTCCTCGACGGTAGGTGGCTCTTCGACGAGCACTTCCGACAGCTTTGTCCTAAGCTGGTGGGCACTGCCTCCGCCCTAGGGCGACTTCTGCCCAATTTGGGCGGGGCCAGTGTCCCCACTAGGCAGCTGTACACGGGGGTTGTCCGGTCAATGGCACTTTACGGTGCACCGGTGTGGGCGGCGGCTCTGTCCGCCCAGAACAGGGCGCGCCTCTGGCGCCCCCAGCGGATACTGGCGGTCAGAGCCATACGCGGATACCGCACAGTGTCCACAGAGGCGGCGTGTGCCTTGGCCGGAACACCCCCGTGGGATTTGGAGGCGGAAGTGCTCGCCGAAGTTTATCGGCGAGTGGCTGACTTCCGGGCGGAGAGCGGATTTCACCCTCCGCCCGAGGACGTGCGCGAGTGGCGCGAAGCCACAGCAGGCGCTGGTTGGAGTCCAGAAGGAAATCCCCTCCCTGGACTCGTTCCAATACACAGGCGCAGAGAGGGTCACACCGTGTGGTTTTAGTCGGTTCGAGTCCGACACACCACCCCGCCGTAACCCCCGACGGGGTGACGGTCCGCGGGGATTTCCACAAAAAAAAAAAACAAAAAAAATGGGTACTAAACAACTGATATAAATACATAAACATACTTTTTTTTTGTAAATACATACATATTATACATAGAAAAACACCCAGACTCCAAAACAAATATTTGTGGATCACACAAATATTTGGTCTGACCCGGGAATCGAAGCCGAGACCTCTTGATCAGCAGCCGCATACGCTAACCACTAGACCAACAAGGCAGTCATAAATCATTAGGAAGGCACAAACAATAAATAGCTTTAAAAAAATTATTCAGGAATTTTATACTGCATAACTGGATCAGTCACAAATTTGGACATTATGTGAATGTTTTGTTATTATATATGTATGTATTTATATTATATATTATGTATGATATATGTTTAGTATAATGTATATGTATGTATATCGTTGGTATGTATGTATGTTTGTATGTATACGTATGTATCTATTTGTACACGTATGGAGATATATATGCATTCCTAAGTTATGTTCATGAGCGAATTATAATTTTTCAAAACTCATTGCACCGTCAACTACTGTCTTTTCAAAACATTTTATTCCATCCCAAGGTTGCCTAGAAGAGATTGCTTTTAGCAATAAGGCCGCCCTTTGTACATTAAATGTAAGTTCTGTTTTGTTTTATGAATTTATAACACAGTGTACAAATAAAGAGTTATCTATCTATCTCTCTCTATCATTCTAGATACTTCTTTTTTTATTTTGTTTTTTTATTACATAGATATGTTCATATTACTATTATGTTCTCTGTTTAGTTGTCATTGTCTTTCGGTTAATAGGATGAATGTACTGTTTGGCAATAATATTGTTAGAATGTATGTCGGTAAAAAGTTCTCGAGATAGCGGAGTTACCCAATTAATTAATAGTATGCCTCCTTATAGCAATTATCTACAGTATACATTATGTGTTTCACAGTATTTATGTATGTGTACATATATGTGTGTGAGTGTTTGAATATATTTATACCATATTAGTTTACTCTTAGTTTATGTCAATTACATTTTTGTTTTGGACAACTTCAATCTCGATATACCTATCATATTATGTTTTAACAACCAAAGGATGATTGGTAAAAAATGCCCGGGATATTAAGTTCACCGATGTACACAATGCATGAAGTTGTAAATAAATAAATATGTCGTATTTTTCATGTAACGTTCAGTTAGTTAGTTAGTTTATTTTTCTGAACCATCAACTTGGACTATACTGTTCCTGTAAAAATTAATTACTTACTTACATGTATTATTTTAACTTTCCTGGTTCATTTATTATCAATTTTTTTTTAGAAAAAAAATTGCCTAGCTGCTATTGACACTATTACCAACATTAATCAAATCGGCTGTTTCCATAGAAGTTCTAACCAAGGGATTCAGTCCTTGAAAAAACTTTGCTCGTCAACTGCGACGACAACCAAATGTTACCTACAATTGCTTGAGCAAGTTAATTTTATTAACAATAGCTATGGATATCGGGTACGTTTTTTAATTTATTATAGAGTTTGAGAAGTCTGAGTCTTGTATAATTTATTATGGAGGCACTCCTAGTCCAGTTGCGTGGTCTAGCGTCGTCAGTATCTGGATGGATGACCTTTAGTGACATGATACCGTGTCTGTTCAACGTGATCTTCGTAATTTGGAGGTTGCGATAAGCTGTCGGTCCCGGTTGTTATCATAGAATAACAGTCGTAAAGTTTAGTTGGAGGTATTCAGGCAGCTTAACATTTCCAACGTCAAGATTACGTAGTCACAACTTTGACTTGCCAGTATCCAACATATTTTAACTAGTAAATCGTAACAATGAAAGAAAATTTAAAGGAAACCAGCAAAATTCAGTGATGTTATTAACGCTATAATGCATTTAATACCAATGTATTTGCAGATCTTGGTGCATTACCTAAACATGCTGATAAACATGATATTTTTTTTTAATATGGCCGTAAGACCTGTAAGTATGAAACTTTTATTATATATACATATGTACATAAATGTTATGACCGAATATTGATTATCGATAATTGTAGATGGACGTTATCGGCGAGAAGTTATCAAAGTCTGGGTCAGCATTGCAAATAGGTCTATCAAGCGCGTCGGGTTTAGTATTAGCATTTAATTATGAGTTTTTGGCCATTATGCTGATGTACCGATGTCAACAGGTTTATAGACAAAACGATAACATTCTAGAGACTATCGACATGCTGTTAATTGGAACAAAACATCGTAAGTACATTTTTCTATTTTCTCTATTCATGTGGCGACGAATTAAAAATACGAAGTGCCTCTACCCTTATTCTTCACATGGCTGTCATGTATATCAACTAACGGAGCAAAAGTTGTAACAAACTCACAGTCAAACAACAGCGATGATGGTTTCTTAGAATTATAGGTATTTGCATGACGACTTGCGCAAGATGGCTGGCAGAAGCTGGATGCAAGAAGCCCAAAATCGATCAGAGTTGTGTGTAATGGTAGAGGCCTATGTGTCCATCAGTGGACTCTGATAGGCTGATGATGACGATGATGATATAACATCAAAAGAACCCGCTTCTGGGATAAAAAAAATTGAGACTAAACTAATCTATTTTTTTGTCTTCTCAACTTTACGTGCAATATCAGATAAAAAAGCGGCCAAGTGCGAGTCGGACTCGCCCATGAAGGGTTCCCGACCAGCAAGTAGCATCATATAAAAGTTCTTGTAGTTTGTTGTAACTTTCATCGATGTTTTTAAACTAGTGTATTGATTGGATGAAAGGTATATTGCGTGTTACGATTTATGACGTATTAAAAAAAAACTACTCACTAGATATCGTTCAAACTAATTTTCGTTGGTAGTTTACATGGTAATGTACAACATATATTTTTTTTAGTTTTGTCACTCTCTTATTTTAGAAGTTAGAGGGGGGGGGACACACATTTTTCCACTTTGGAAGTGTCTCTCGCGCAAACTATTCAGTTTAGAAAAAAATGATATTAGAAACCTCAACATCATTTTTAAAGACCTATCCATAGATACCTCACACGTATAGATTTGATGAAAAAAAAATTTTTGAGTTTCAGTTCCAAGTATGGGGACCCCCAAAATGTAATGTTTTTTTTCTATTTTTATGTAAAAATCTTAATGCGGTTCACAGAATACATCGACTGACCAAATTTCAACAGTATAGCTCTTATAGTTTCGGAAATAATTGGCTGTGACATACGGACGGACAGACAGACAGACAGACAGACAGACAGACAGACAGACAGACTTGACGAATCTATAAGGGTTCCGTTTTTTGCCATTTGGCTACGGAACCCTAAAAAATGTATAAGCATGCTCTAAATTAAAATACATCAACGATTATTATACTTCAGCTTACAATGCAACAACCAAATAATTTTAACATGGTGAGTCTATTTCAGATAGTGAAATGAAGAACGATCTTTTGGAATTTCGACACTTACTCCTCACAAGGCCTATTCAGTTTCACGCAGCAAATTTTTATACAATAAACAATCGCACTCTTCTATCTTTAAACTCTGTGGTCGTTACATATACTGTCATAATGTGGCAAAATATAACATGAAATCGCATAAATAAAGATACAGAATTAACTAAGAGTTATATTCAAATGGATGGGTAGATTAATATTATGTTGTTGATTACATATAGTACTTAAATTATTTATGAATATTGTATTGAATGTGTGAATATTTAAGAATACTCAGCACAGTTTTTGAAGTCTACTTTCCTTCATTGTATTAGCAATAAATTGTCTCTTAAAAATGTTTATTTCATTTTCTTGACATAAATTATATTAATAGTATTGGAGCATTTCGTATCTATTAAGGGGCTGGCAAACTTCGCTCAAATTCCTATTTTGCTCTCGCCTCACTTGCTGATCATATACTTAACCCCGCATCGCAACCTGGTGTAAAAAAAATTGGTATAAAATTTTGTATGGACAATTCAGCTGGCCTACGTGGAGTCTTCTTCTTCTAAGTTTGAATTAAATCAGATTGATTAAAAATAAGCTAAAGTATGCATTGCTGGTTTAGTATCTGCTTCTGTTATTCTATAAGCTTTATCTAGCTTCAGACAAAATGTTAGTTATTTTATAGTAAACGGAATACATTTTAATTTTTATTTCAAATTAAATACTATTTCGAGACCTCCTTGTAATGGCTCATTTATCAGAAGGTTCCGGGAGATTCGAGCAATTTTGTTTGGTTATATTAAAGAGAGAAAAAAGAGAAAAGAATAAAAATACATATGACTGACAGTCACAGAAAAGTGATAATCTAAGGCTACATACGCACTATGCGGCTAGCCGGAATACGGTCAGCCGTCCGGTCAACCGCAATCAAAACTATGTACGAAGAAATAAATTTTATTCGCACTGAGATGCGGCTGCTGCCCAACAGCTGCGATTGCTCAGAGCGCTGCGGCCTGACTGACGGCTAGCCGGACGATTCCTATACGTATTACGCGGACGCAGTGCGGTTTGCTACTATATATCACCGAAGCGACACTCGCGATTATTCTCAATTTTGAAGTTTTGAAGTGTTTGTAAATAAGGTTGCATTAATCAAAACCTTTTTTTCTTTATTCAACGACATCGCAACGTATCCCATACGCACTCTCCGATTGCGGTTGCGAATAGTCGCCGCTCGGCTACCCGTAGTTGCAACCGCATCCTGCGGCCAGCTGGATGGGCAGCCGCATCGCAGCTAACCGCATAGTGCGTATGTAGCCTAAGTCTATTGGTAGGTTCTGTTATTGTTGTTACAATTTATCGATTTAGTGTACTTTAGTATAACTAACTAAAGAACAGTGCTGGTTTTCAATATGATACCTAAAATTTTCGTGAAGTACATCAAATTTTTTTTCTATGGTATAAATAGGCAAATTTTATTACATATTGTAAACAAAGACTTACTTTTGAAGGAAGACTAACTTTTTAGAATTTCGGAACTTAAATTCAATAGGCTTTGGGGGGAGCCCCAAAGCCTATTAAATTTCACGCTGCTAAGCTTATTGAGATACGAATAGACTGTCGTGCGTTTATAATTTCAGTCCAAATTTCAGTTGTTGTTACGTACCTACAATATTTTAATGAGACAAAATTTTAATAAAGTACTAGGAAGTTGCAGCACTCTAATGTTAGTAAGTTTAAGAAAAAAGTTTGAATCTGATTTTCTTGTGTTTGTTTGTTACGGTGAAAATATATGAATAAATTAAATAGTGTTTAGCCATTGTGTTCTTAATATTTAAGGACTTTTATGTAGTTGAATTTTTTTTCACTTTATAATATTTACAATGAATCATCATTTTAATTCTCGGTCCTGAATCAATTTTATCGTGTAACAGTTAGGTTACACATCTAGCAGATAGTTTTTTCAAATACAGGCATTGTCACGGTTCAATAATTCTATTTTTATTGATCTTGATAAAAAAAAGCCATTTCATATATATGAAGAATGAGAAGAAACATGGCGGCCTAGTCAGATGTTTCGGCATTCCTGGCCTCTGAAAGTCGGGAGAATGATGCAGAGTTATTGGGCCTCCAGTCTCACACTCACCAACGAAATACGACATCAAGAATGATGTCATTATATCACTCAATTGAGGTAGTTGTACACTGCATAAAAGAACGTTTAAGGCGAGAGAAGATATTTTCAGAGAAACACATTTGTATATACTTTTTGACATTTCGGATATCTTACAGCCATCATCAGCTTAACGCCATATAGGGCCACCGCAGACTAGCTACTTTTAGCATCGGCGATCGGCAACTAGTAGCTTTTCAGAAGCTAAATACGGCGACCGAACGCTCTACACCGCACAATTAAAAACGTCAAACCCGGAGATTGAGTCGCTTGTTAGAAGCGCGACACAGCAGCTGAACGCTACTCTCCGCACACAATCGGATGCCGGTAGCATCGATTTGGCATCTGAGCAGTCGCTAAAACGCGCGTTTCCGATACCGCGATCGAACGCAGGAAGTCGCTAAAACGCGATGCAGCATCGATGCAGTCGCCAAATCGCCGATCGCCGATGCTAAAAGTAGCTAGGCTGCGGTGGCCCTTAGTCCCAAACTAAGCAGAGCTTGTATTATGGGTGCTCGACAACTGATATAATATATAAGAAACCTTTTTTATTCAGTACATACATATTATACATAAAAAACACCCAGACTCCGAATCAATTTTTTGCGGATCACACAGACATTTGTTCCGACCCGGGAATCGAACCCGAGACCTCTTGATCAGCAGCCGCATACGCTAATTACTAGACCAACAAGGCAGCAGAAGTACAATTAATATGATACGATACGAGGATAAATAGATTTAGAAAAGATGATGACTATATCCAAACCAGTAAAAAAAAACCTTAGCTTGAAGTTTAGTTCTTCTTCTACCTATTTTTTATTATACAAAATAAGTGCTTTAGATTTTCAAAAAAATGAAATCTAATTAACGATACATTCATGAAGGTAGAGTTAACGTTGATAACAGACCTAAAAACTAAAACATCATTATGCTCTAAATCTGATTGACTGTGTACTTTGATTAGGTATTATAAAACAATTTCATAAAAATATTTCTTTGGTCTAATTTATTTAATTAACAACAAATCATGAATCTAACCTGTGATGGAAGTAACATTTTAAATAACCTTAATTTTCATTGTTTTACGTTATCGTTACAAAAACATTATGTGAAAAAAAATGAAGTTTAATTCTTCCTATTGTCTTACCTCTTCTTCTTCTTCTTCTTCTACTATCTTTGTCCTGTTTTATAACGCTATAATATGTACTGACTTTTCAAAATTTTTTATATACAGTTCAAATTTCATATATTTTCTATAAGCCTTTATATTCTAATTAATAGCATTCTAGTACTACTAGATCCACGTAGCTATCATTAAACGTACTAACGACATGTAGAGATTTTAAATTACTTTAATACTTGTATATCAAATTATAAACTCACTTCAAAAATGTTGAAATCTTTAGTATGAATTGAACTTTTAAACTGAACTAAAGTCAACTGAAAAGAGTCATTGAAGCATTTTATTTACTTTTACTAACATAATGATTATAAAAGATACTTTTTATACCTTGGCTCCTATTAATTGGTTACTCAAAAACATAGCTTTATCAAATATTCATCGTAAAAGATTTGAAGTGAAAACGTTCAGATCTATGACTAAAAGAGTAATCTACGTAATCGTTTTAGCATTCGTTAATTTATTGTTTTTATATCTAAAGCTGTATTGAAATAAAACCAATATACATGACCGAGTTGTGAAATTTTCTAATGTTATTCAAATGGTTTATTGGTTTCCTTACTTCTTTTATATCATTGATTTATATTTCGTACTGAAATTTGGTGGCAATGCTTTAATAAAATATATCAAAACCTACGATTCTATAGATGAAATTTTAATAAGAGCTGATTACGATGAGATTCGTAGAACGCTTGTCATCAGTATCATATTGAGCGTGGGTGCCTTTTTCTTTGTTTCCTTATATGATTATTTTATAGGGATTTGCATTGAAGGATGGGAGAATTCATCAATATATGCTGTAGATTAGATGTACTGGTTCTTTAATATTCTTACAATTCTTGACGGTGTATCTCATATAATTCAAGTGGAGTACCGTTTTAAAATAATTCAACGTTTGCTACAAGTAAGTCTTCTCATTGTATGTTTTACAATATTTATTACTTTCTCATTTTACTGTTTTATTTTTTTAGATCAGAAATAGCGTACGTGTTGTTAGAACTTTTGCTAGTATTAATCAGATTAGCTGTTTTCGTGAAGATCAAGAGTTCTTAAATCCAGTGCGAAAACCTCGTTTTACTAGAGATTTGGATATTACTACATTTTGCAAATGTTACCTGCAATTGCTTGAGCAAGTAAATTTTGTCAACACGTGTTATGGATTTCGGGTATGTTCCTCTTTATAAGTTTTTATCTTCATAAGAAAAAAAGACCTTTTTTGAATATATTTTATGATATACTAAGAAAGTCATAAAATTTAGCTTAAATAATCAGTTATTTATTCAAGAAAGAAGTTAATTGAGTCAGATATAATTAAAACTGGTTTACATCGGCCTATTCTTAGATTTGAATTTTAATGATATAATATTCTGAAATTTAATGACCGAAATACTTGTGCTTTTAAATTTATTATCGAAAATTATAGATTCCACCTTCTGCATCAGCATTGCAAGTAGGTCTATCATGCGCATCGGGTCTACTATTAGCATTTAATTTCGAGTTTATGGCGATTATACTGATGTACAGATGTGAGCAGGCTTATAGAGAAAACCTTAAGATTCTAGAAACTATTGATTATTTATTATCTGACACAGAATATCGTAAGTACTTTTTCTTTTTCTCCATTCTTGTGTTGACGAATGAAAAATATATGCACTGTCTCTACTCCTGATTATCACATAAGTATCATTAAAACCTACTAAGGGAGCAAAACGAAGGCATGATTATAATTAATTGAAAGAAACTTGAAACAAACTCCATACAAACTCTTCTGGCCAGTATGGTTTAGTAGGAAATATCTGCTTTCTAAAGAAAAGCCTATATCCAACAGTGCCTCATTATTCCCAAGACTTTTGCGGTCGTCTATTATTTCAACTAGATTTTATCTGTAAATTAGTTTTTACATGGAGCGACAGGCGTCGGACCTTCGCTATATTTAAGGGCTCTAACTTCTTAATAACAATTCTCAGAAATGTTCATGACAACCGAGCTTAACGTGATATCCAAGACACGAGAGAGAAACACTGCCAAACTTACGTTATTCTTACTGGCTGTTATTAATAATTTATTTATTGAAAAACCCAACAACACTTTTGATCTGACCCGGGAATCGAATTCTAGACCTCTTAATTGGCACTCGCCTATTCTAATCACTAGAAATAAGAGGCAACAGCAAACATATGTGTACAGGAACAGGAAAAAAAATAGTTCCTTTTATATGCAATATAATAGTTTTATATTGCAGTAGATTAACGGAGTAGATTATAATACCAGAGTTCTTTTCAGATAATGTAATGAAGAATGAACTTTTGGAATTTCGACACTTACTCCTCACAAGGCCTATTCAGTTTCATGCAGTTAATTTTTATACAATAAACAATCGCGCTCTTCTGTCTTTAAACTCTGTGGTCGTTACATATACTGTCATAATGTGGCAAAATATAACATGAAAACCTAGAAGAGTCACGTGTTATTAAATTAATGTAGTAAAGTTATTTATGTCAAATTATTGAGTAATTATGCTTGTATTTAGATCTGCAGATAAAATTTAAGAATAATGTCCATCACTGTTTTCGATATTGCTTTATGTGTATTTTTGAAGTATAATATTATTTAAAGATGTTTGTTTTATTATCTCCTTCTTCCTAGCTTATAATATTACATTGGGGCTCATAGGGTTCAAGTAGGTAGTAGAGCCACGCTGATTTCAGCACGAATGGGCCAGCTCGACCGGGGCAGTACAAGCCTCACACAGAAGACCACCCTAATAATGACAGCATTCTTGCCATCGTATTTCGTTGGTAAGTGTGAGACCGGAGACAAAATAATTTTTGGGCAAGAATTATCTGAACAAGCCGCCATGGGTCTCCATGCTGCATTGCCTGCCCTCCCATTGAGGATGGTTACCCCTACTCATGGATTCTACTAATGCTTTCCATCAGGCAGAGTAGAGTCACTTTGGGGTAAAATAAATTAAAAAATGTATTGTTTTTGTAAGTCCCTGTTTTGGTTTTTTTTATATTCGTACATTTCCGATTAAGTACATTAACGATCAAAATAAACTGAAAGTGTACATAAGAGTATATGTGGCGACTTCTACATACAGCGCAACGAAAACTTAGAATAGCTCCATCTACCGAATAAACACTGAACCACGAAGAAACACGAAACGATCTATACGGAGTAACTACTAATCCTATATCGCGAAAGAGAAATGTTCTAAACTTGCCTACTTCATCTAACGAGTGATGAATTTACACAATTTTCGGATGAATGATGATGATGATGATACAAAGATCATCAAAAAATATTTGTATTCTCTTGCTTTCATTAACATTCCGCGAACTTTTGGACCTCCCCTCGTAATAATTTTAGAGTTTACATTAAATTATTTAGTTTAGTAAGGCACGGTTATAACTAATGTAATATTTTTTAGTTGAAACTTTTTGATATAGGTTAACATTTCATTCAAATGCTTATTCAACCTTAAAGATATTGTGTAGCAAAAGTATGTTAGTTACCATTTAATCTGTTCACATCATATAGTATCAGAGTTTTAGTTGTACACAAATATTATACTGTCTTAGACGATGCATTTTTTCCCCTTTTCATTTCTACTGCGTCCGTTTTAAATCAAAATTATCCTGTGTTTTAGTGTAATTAATTTCATTTTCATTCCAATACTTTGCTATATTTACAAAGCCATCTTTGTTTCCTAATTAAGTGATAATTTATTTAATGCACAATATCGTTTCTTTGTATTTTGGTATTTAAATTTCTAGCAACACAGAACATCTATTCTATTTAGCCGTTATTGAACTTATTAATGACGTTGTGAGCTTTTTCATTAATCAAGTATATAATTAATTTAATTTCTGATAGCAGATATATATACTATAGGTTGACTTCATTTATTAAATGCGCAGTACGGTTAATAACTTTTTACTAAGCAAGTCGTACGTATATAAAGCATCCTTTAAATAAGTAAGTTAGTTTAACAGACGACATGATAATTAAAGATACTTTTTACACCTTGGTTCCTATCAATAGGCTCCTCAAAATAGCGGGACTGTCTAATATTAATCGCAAGGGAATTGAAGTACAAACATTCCCATCAATGACCAAAAGAATAACCTACACACTCATTTTAATACTCATACATTTGTTGTTTTTATATCTAAAAGTTTATGTAAATAAAACTTTTGACGTGATTGTACATTTTTCTATACTGCTTCAAATGATTTATTGGTTCTCCTTTTTTGTTTATGTAGTGGACCTATATTTCACACAGAAAAATAGTGGTGATGCTTCATTGAAATACATTAAAACCTTTGATACTATAGACGAAACTTTAGGGACAGCTGATTACGATGAGATCCGCAAAACGATTGTCATCAGTATGGAATTGATCATCGGTGCCTGTGTCTTTAGTTCCTTATTTGATTATATTTGTTGGATTATTATAGAGGGATGGGAAGAGTCATCAACATATATTATAGAATATTTGTACTGGTTTCTAAATGTTCTAACAATTGTTGATGTAGTTTCTCATGTTATACAAGTGGAGTTCCGTCTTAAAATAATTCTTCGTGTACTACAAGTAAGTACTCTTTTTTGTTTTATTGAAGCTACTAGTTGTATATAGCGTTACTCACGGGAAAGAGTGGAAGACATAACTTGAGCCATTGACAACATCAATAGCTACTGACTTAGATTGCATTAAATTTTTAAGCTATTGTATAGCTTTTATCGCGGGCTTTGAGCGTGGCGACCGAACCAAGAAATTCCATAACGAAAAAACCTAACACCTTAAAAAAGGATATAGAATATGATTGTAACTGCAGTGCGGCAAGGATGCAGGCGGCTCCGTGCTCTATAGGCAGATTAGCGGATGCGTGCTGCCGCCACCGGCCGTTATCCGTTTCCTTGACAATACAGTACTTCCCATCCTATGCAATATCCTGAATCTCTCCATGTCAAGCGGTAATGGAAAGATGCTCAAGTAATTCCTCTACCTAAAAAAGCTAAACCCTCCTCATTTTCTGAGTATCGGCCCATATCCATTTTACCTTTCTTACCTAAAGTTCTCGAACGCCTTATCCACTGTCAACTAAGTAACTTTCTGTCCAAAAATTCCTTACTAAATCCATTCCAATCTGGTTTTCGTCCTGGTCATAGCACGACCTCTGCACTGGTACACATTACGGATAGTATCAGACTAGGCATGGATAGTGGAAAGATCACTGTACTCACCTTACTTGATTTTAGCAATGCATTTAATACTGTTGATTTTCACATTCTGCTTGGTATACTACAGTCTCTTAACATATCTCCAAGGACAATTGACTGGTTTCATAGTTACCTGTCTGGTCGCCGGCAACGTATTTGCATTGAGGACACTGTGTCCTCTTGGTGCAATATTTCTGCTGGTGTACCTCAGGGTGGCGTTCTATCTCCTTTACTCTTCGCTGTTTTTATAAACTCAATCTCTAACCAATTAAGTTCCTCCTACCATCTTTATGCAGATGATTTACATATATACACACAAGCTCAAATAAACTTGTTACCGGAGGCTTTTGATATAATCAATGCGGACCTCAAGCATATTAGCGAATGGAGTCACAATCATGGACTCAAAGTTAATCCCGTAAAAACGCAAGTATGCGTAATTGGCAGTCCCGGGATGGTGTCAAGAATAAATTGGACACATCTACCACAAATTCTATTTGATGGCACTGCTCTCGAGATAAGTACAAGCGTCAAAAATCTAGGAATCGTTATAGACAGTACGTTATCTTGGGGTCCACATATACAAGAACTTAGTCGAAAAATACACGCCGCTGCCGGGTCTCTGAGAAGACTACGTAACTTTCTGCCGACCGCAACTAAGACTGCACTTGCACAAGCACTTCTTCCAATTCTCGACTATGCCGATGTCAGCTATCTTAATCTCACTGAAGCACAACTTGATAAGCTTGAGCGACTACAAAATTTCTGTATACGATTTGTATTTGGCCTACGAAAATACGATCATGTCTCCGAATTTCGTCAAATGCTCAAGCCCCTTCCGATTCGCTCTCGCCGGAATACTCATATCCTCACTTTGCTTTACAATATCTTATTTAATCCTAAAGCCCCCTTGTACCTCAAAGAACGCTTCAAGTTCCTTAATGACACACATGACAAATGTCTAAGGTCATCTGAAGATTTGAGACTGAAGATGCCTCAGCATTCCACAATATTTTGTTTTATGAATTTATAACACAGTGTGCAAATAAAGAGTTAACTATCTATCTATCATTCTAGATTCTCCTTTTTTTATTTTGTTTTTTTATTACATAGATATGTTCATATTACTATTATGTTCTCTGTTTAGTTGTCATTGTCTTTCGGTTAATAGGATGAATGTACTGTTTGGCAATAATATTGTTAGAATGTATGTCGGTAAAAAGTTCTCGAGATAGCGGAGTTACCCAATTAATTAATAGTATGCCTCCTTATAGCAATTATCTACAGTATACATTATGTGTTTCACAGTATTTATGTATGTGTACATATATGTGTGTGAGTGTTTGAATATATTTATACCATATTAGTTTACTCTTAGTTTATGTCAATTACATTTTTGTTTTGGACAACTTCAATCTCGATATACCTATCATATTATGTTTCAACAACCAAAGGATGATTGGTAAAAAATGCCCGGGATATTAAGTTCGCCGATGTACACAATGCATGAAGTTGTAAATAAATAAATATGTCGTATTTTTCATGTAACGTTCAGTTAGTTAGTTAGTTTATTTTTCTGAACAATCAACTTGGACTATACTGTTCCTGTAAAAATTAATTACTTACTTACATGTATTATTTTAACTTTCCTGGTTCATTTAGTATCAAATTTTTTTTAGAAAAAAAATTGCCTAGCTGCTATTGACACTATTACCAACATTAATCAAATCGGCTGTTTCCATAGAAGTTCTAACCAAGGGATTCAGTCCTTGAAAAAACTTTGCTCGTCAACTGCGACGACAACCAAATGTTACCTACAATTGCTTGAGCAAGTTAATTTTATTAACAATAGCTATGGATATCGGGTACGTTTTTTAATTTATTATAGAGTTTGAGAAGTCTGAGTCTTGTATAATTTATTATGGAGGCACTCCTAGTCCAGTTGCGTGGTCTAGCGTCGTCAGTATCTGGATGGATGACCTTTAGTGACATGATACCGTGTCTGTTCAACGTGATCTTCGTAATTTGGAGGTTGCGATAAGCTGTCGGTCCCGGTTGTTATCATAGAATAACAGTCGTAAAGTTTAGTTGGAGGCATTCAGGCAGCTTAACATTTCCAACGTCAAGATTACGTAGTCACAACTTTGGCTTGCCAGTATCCAACATATTTTAACTAGTGAATCGTAACAATGAAAGAAAATTTAAAGGAAACCAGCAAAATTCAGTGATGTTATTAACGCTATAATGTATTTAATACCAATGTATTTGCAGATCTTGGTGCATTACCTAAACATGCTGATAAACATGATATTTTTTTTTAATATGGCCGTAAGACCTGTAAGTATGAAACTTTTATTATATATACATATGTACATAAATGTTATGACCGAATATAATTTATTATCGATAATTGTAGATGGACGTTATCGGCGAGAAGTTATCAAAGTCTGGGTCAGCATTGCAAATAGGTCTATCAAGCGCGTCGGGTTTAGTATTAGCATTTAATTATGAGTTTTTGGCCATTATGCTGATGTACCGATGTCAACAGGTTTATAGACAAAACGATAACATTCTAGAGACTATCGACATGTTGTTAATTGGAACAAAACATCGTAAGTACATTTTTCTATTTTCTCTATTCATGTGGCGACGAATTAAAAATACGAAGTGCCTCTAACCTTATTCTTCACATGGGTGTCGTGTATATCAACTAACGGAGCAAAAGTTGTAACAAACTCACAGTCAAACAGCGATGATGGTTTCTTAGAATTATAGGTATTTGCATGACGACTTGCGCAAAATGGCTGGCAGAAGCTGGATGCAAGAAGCCCAAAATCGATCAGAGTTGTGTGTAATGGTAGAGGCCTATGTGTCCATCAGTGGACTCTGATAGGCTGATGATGACGATGATGATATAACATCAAAAGAACCCGCTTCTGGGATAAAAAAAATTGGGACTAAACTAATCTATTCGGGCCAATTTTTTTGTCTTCTCAACTTTACGTGCAATATCAGATAAAAAAATGTATAAGCATGCTCTAAATTAAAATACATCAACGATTATTATACTTCAGCTTACAATGCAACAACCAAATAATTTTAACATGGTGAGTCTATTTCAGATAGTGAAATGAAGAACGATCTTTTGGAATTTCGACACTTACTCCTCACAAGGCCTATTCAGTTTCACGCAGCAAATTTTTATACAATAAACAATCGCACTCTTCTATCTTTAAACTCTGTGGTCGTTACATATACTGTCATAATGTGGCAAAATATAACATGAAATCCCATAAATAAAGATACAGAATTAACTTAGAGTTATATTCAAATGTATGGGTAGAATAATATTATGTTGTTGATTACATATAGTACTTAAATTATTTATGAATAGTGTATTGAATGTGTGAATATTTAAGAATACTCAGCACAGTTTTTGAAGTCTACTTTCCTTCATTGTATTAAATTGCAATAAATTGTCTCTTAAAAATGTTTATTTCATTTTCTTGACATAAATTATATTAATAGTATTGGAGCATTTCGTATCTATTAAAGGGCTGGCAAACTTCGCTCAAATTCATATTTTGCTCTCGCCTGACTTGCTGATCATATACTTAACCCCGCATCGCAACCTGGTGTAAAAAAAAATGGTATAAAATTTTGTATGGACAATTCAGCTGGCCTACGTTGAGTCTTCTTCTTCTAAGTTTGAATTAAATCAGATTGATTAAAAATTAGCTAAAGTATGCATTGCTGGTTACTATCTGCTTCTGTTATTCTATAAGCTTTATCTAGCTTCAGACAAAATGTTAGTTATTTTATAGTAAACGGAATACATTTTAATTTTTATTTCAAATTAAATACTATTTCGAGACCTCCTTGTAATGGCTCATTTATCAGAAGGTTCCGGGAGATTCGAGCAATTTTGTTTGGTTATATTAAAGAGAGAAAAAAGAGAAAAGAATAAAAATACATATGACTGACAGCCACAAAATAGTGATAATCTAAGGCTACATACGCACTATGCGGCTAGCCGGAATGCGGTCAGCCGTCCGGTCAACCGCAATCAAAACTATGAACGAAAAAATACATTATATTCGCACTGAGATGCGGCTGCTGCCCAACAGCTGCGATTGCTCGGAGCGCTGCGGCCTGACTGACGGCTAGCCGGACGATTCCTATACGTATTACGCGGACGCAATGCGGTTTGCTACTATATATCACCGAAGCGACACTCGCGATTATTCTCAATTTTGAAGTTTTGAAGTGTTTGTAAATAAGGTTGCATTAATCAAAACCTTTTTTTCTTTATTCGACGACATCGCAACGTATCCCATACGCACTCTCCGATTGCGGTTGCGAATAGTCGCCGCTCGGCTACCCGTAGTTGCAACCGCATCCTGCGGCCAGCTGGATGGGCAGCCGCATCGCAGCTAACCGCATAGTGCGTATGTAGCCTAAGTCTATTGGTAGGTTCTGTTATTGTTGTTACAATTTATCGATTTAGTGTACTTTAATATAACTAACTAAAGAACAGTGCTGGTTTTCAATATGATACCTTAAATTTTCGTGAAGTACATCAAAATTTTTTTCTATGGTATAAATAGGCAAATTTTATTACATATTGTAAACAAAGACTTACTTTTGAAGGAAGACTAACTTTTTAGAATTTCGGAACTTAAATTCAATAGGCTTAGGGGGGAGCCTTTTTGATATAGGTTAACATTTCATTCAAATGCTTATTCAACCTTAAAGATATTGTGTAGCAAAAGTATGTTAGTTACCATTTAATCTGTTCACATCATATAGTATCAGAGTTTTAGTTGTACACAAATATTATACTGTCTTAGACGATGCATTTTTTCCCCTTTTCATTTCTACTGCGTCCGTTTTAAATCAAAATTATCCTGTGTTTTAGTGTAATTAATTTCATTTTCATTCCAATACTTTGCTATATTTACAAAGCCATCTGTGTTTCCTAATTAAGTGATAATTTATTTAATGCACAATATAGTTTCTTTGTATTTTGGTATTTAAATTTCTAGCAACACAGAACATCTATTATATTTAGCCGTTATTGAACTTATCAATGACGTTGTGAGCTTTTTCATTAATCAAGTATTTAATTAAATTAATTTCTGACAGCAGATATATATACTATAGGTAGACTACATTTATTAAATGCGCAGTACGGTTAACAACTTTTTACTAAGCAAGTCGTACGTATACAAAGCATCCTTTCAATAAGTAAGTTAGTTTAACAGACGAAATGATGATTAAAGATACTTTTTACACCTTGGTTCCTATCAATAGGCTACTCAAAATAGCGGGACTATCTAATATAAATCGCAAGGGAATTGAAGTACAAACATTCCCATCAATGACTAAAAAAATAACCTACACACTCATTTTAATACTCCTAAATTTGTTGTTTTTATATCTAAAAATCTATATAAATAAAACTTTTGACGTGATTGTACATTTTTCTATACTGCTTCAAATGATGTATTGGTTCTCCTTTTTTGTTTATGTAGTGGACCTATGCTTCACACAGAAATACAGTGGTGATGCTTCATTGAAATACATTAAAACCTTTGATACTATAGACGAAACTTTAGAGACAGCTGATTACGATGAGATCCGCAAAACGATTGTCATCAGTATGGAATTGATCATCGGTGCCTTTGTCTTTAGTTCCTTATTTGATTATATTAGTTGGATTATTATAGAGGGTTGGGAAGAGCCATCAACATATATTATAGAATATTTGTACTGGTTTCTAAATGTTCTAACAATTGTTGATGTAGTTTCTCATGTTATACAAGTGGAGTTCCGTCTTAAAGTAATTCTTCGTCTACTACAAGTAAGTACTCTTTTTTGGTATATTGAAGCTACTAGTTCTGTATAGCTTTACTCACGGGAATGATTGGAGGACATAACTTGAGCCATTGACAACATCAACAGCTATTGACTTCGATTGCATTAATGTTTTAAGCTATTGTATAGCTTTTATCGCTTTCTTTGAGCGTGGCGACCGAATCAAGAAATTCAGTAACGAAAAAACCTAACACCCTAAAAAAGGATAGAGAATATGACTGTAACTGCAGTGCGACAAGGATGTGGCGGCTCCGTGCTCTATAGCCACATGAAACACATGTTGAGTCCACTACAACATGGTTTTATGACCGGTAGATCAACAGGCACCAATCTCTTAATTTATACAACATATTTGTGTGAATCTTTTAATACAAAACAGCAGGTGGACTCGATATATACTAATTTTTCGAAGGCGTTCGATCGTGTAGATCATTCTTTGCTACTTCTGAAGGTGCAGCATGTCGGGATACATGGCAATTTTTTTTTTTTTTTTTTTATATTTAAGTTGCCAAAGTGACTCTACTCTGCCTGATGTAAAGCATGAGTAGAATCCAGGAGTAGGGGTCACCATGCTTATTGTGAGGGTAGGCAATGTAGCATGGTGACTCTTACCATGGCAGCCTGGTTAGAATATTCTGCATCATTCTCCCGGCCTTCGAAGGGCGGGAGAATGATGCAGAATGATTGGGCCTCCGGTCTCACACTCACCAACGAAATAGAACAGCAGTAATGCTGTCATTATTAGGATGGTCTTCTGTGTGAGGGTAGTACTGGCCGGGTCGAGCCGGCCCATTCGTGCTGAAACCAGCGTGGCTCTACTGTAAATATGTGTATGTGTGTGTGTGTGTGTGTGTGTGTGTGTGTGTGTGTGTGTGTGTATGAGTGTGTGTGTGTGTTTGAATATATTTATACCATATTAGTTTACTCTTAGTTTATGTCAATTACATTTTTGTTTTGGACAACGTCAATCTCGATATACCTATCATAATATGTTTCAACAACCAAAGGATGATTGGTCAAAAATGCCCAGGGCATCAAGTTCGCCGAGGCATGAAGTTGAAAATAAAAAATACATATGTCGTATTTTTCATGTACCGTTCAGTTAGTGTGAAGAGTATATTTTATTTTTCTGTACCATCAACTTGGACTATACGGTTCCTGTAAAAAGTAATTACTTACTTACATGTATTATTTTAACTTTCCTGATTCATTTATTATCTAATTTCTTTTAGAAAAAACTTTGCCTAGCTACTATTGACACTGTTACCAACATTAATCAAATCGGCTGTTTTCATAGAAGTTCTAACCAAGGGATTCAGTCCTTGAAAAAACTTTGCTCGTCAACTGCGACGACAACCAAATGTTACCTACAATTGCTTGAGCAAGTTAATTTTATTAACAGTAGCTATGGATATCGGGTACGTTTTTAATTTATTATGGAGTCTGAGAAGTCTGAGTCTTGTATAATTTATTATGGAGGCACTCCTAGTCCAGTTGCCCTAGGTGATTAGTAACAATTTCTGAGGATAAGAAACGACAGCGTGGTCAGTATCTGGATGGATGACCTTTAGTGACATGATACCGTGTCTGTTCAACGTGATCTTCGTAATTTGGAGGTTGCGATAAGCTGTCGGTCCCGGTTGTTATCATAGAATAATAGTCGTAAAGTTTAGTTGGAGGCATTCGGGCAGCTTAACATTTCCAACGTCAAGATTACGTAGTCACAACTTTGGCTTGCCAGTATCCAACATATTTTAACATATTTTAACTAGTAAATCGTAACAATAAAGAAAACCAGCAAAATTCAGTGATGTTATTAACGCTATAATGCATTTAATACCAATGTATTTGCAGATCTTGGTGCATTACCTAAACATGCTGATAAACATGATATTTTTTTTTAATATGGCAGTAAGACCTGTAAGTATGAAACTTTTATTATTTAAACTTACACATACATACATAAATGTTATGACCGAAAATAATTGATTATCGATAATTGTAGATAGACGTTATCGGAGACAAGTTATCAAAGTCTGGGTCAGCATTGCAAATAGGTCTATCAAGCGCGTCGGGTTTAGTATTAGCATTTAATTATGAGTTTTTGGCCATTATGCTGATGTACCGATGTCAACAGGTTTATAGCCAAAACGATAAGATTCTAGAGACAATCGACATGCTGTTAATTGGAACAAAACATCGTAAGTACATTTTTCTTTTTTCTCTATTCTTGTGGCGACTAATTAAAAATACGAAGTACCTCTACCCTTATCACATGGGTGTCGTTTATATCAACTAATGGAGCAAAAAAACGTAAGATAACAGACAAAATAAAGAGAATGAAAAGTTGAAACAAACTCATAGTCAAACAACAGCGATGATGGTATCTTAGAATAGGTAGGTATTTGCATGACGACTTGCGTAGGATGACTGGCAGGAGCTGGATGCAAGAAGCCCAAAATCGATCAGAGTTGTATGTAATGTTAGAGGCCTATGTGTCCATCGGTGGACTGTGATAGGCTGATGATGACGATGATGAAATAACATCAACAGGAACCCGTTTCTCCGACAAAATAATTGAGACTAAACGAATCTATATGTGCCAATTATTTTTCCTTCTCAACTATACGTGCAATATCAGATAAAAAAATGTATAAGCATGCTCTAAATTAAAATACATCAAAGATTATTATACTTCAGCTTACAATGCAACAACCAAATAATTTTAACATGGTGAGTCTATTTCAGATAGTGAAATGAAGAACGATCTTTTGGAATTTCGACACTTACTCCTCACAAGGCCTATTAAGTTTCACGCAGCAAATTTTCATACAATAAACAATCGCGCTCTTCTATCTTTAAACTCTGTGGTCGTTACATATACTGTCATAATGTGGCAAAATATAACATGAAATCCCATAAATAAAGATACAGAATTAACTGGAGTTACATTTAAATGGATGGGTAGATTAATATTATATTGTTGATTAGATATAGTATTTAAATTATTTAAGAATAGTGTATTGAATGTGTGAATACTTAAGAATACTCAGCACAGTTTTTGAAGTCTGCTTTCCTTCATTGTATTAGCAATAAATTGTCGCATAAAAACGTTTATTTCATTTTCTTGACATTGATGGTCACTATCTGCTTCTGTTATTTTATAAGCTTCATCTAGTTTCAAACAAAATGTTAGTTATGTTTTCGTAAACGGAATACATTTTAAATTTTATTTAAAAATTAAATGAAATACTATTTCGAAACCTCCTTATAATGGCTCATTTATCAGAAGGTTCCGGGAGATTTGAGCAATTATGTTTGGTAATATTAAAGAGAGAAAAGTGAGAAAAGAAAGAAAAATACATATGACTGACAGCCACAAAAATGTGATAATCTAAGGCTACGTACGCACTATGCGGCTAGCCGGAATGCGGTCAGCCGTCCGGTCAACCGCAATCAAAGCTATGTACGAAAAAATAAATTGTATTCGCACTGAGATGCGGTTGCCGCCTAACCGCTGCGGTCGCTCGGAACGCTGCGGCCCGACTGACGGCTAGCCGGACGATTCCTAAACGCATCACGCGGACGCAGTGCGGTTTGCTACTATATATCACCGAAGCGACCCTCGCGATTATTCTCAATTACGGATTTTGAAGTGTTTGTAAATAAGGATGCATTATTTAGAACCTTTTTTTTCTTTATTCGACGAAATCGCAACGTATCCTATACACACTCTCCGGTTGTGGTTGCGGATGGCCGCCGATCGGCTAACCGTAATTGCAACCGCATCTTACGGCCAGCCGGACGGGCAGCCGCATCGCGGCTAACCGCATAGTGCGTATTTAGCCTAAGTCTATTGGTAGGTTCTGTTATTGTTGTTTCAATTCATCGATTTGGTGTACTTTAGTATAACTAACTAAAGAACAGTTTTGGTTTTTAATATGATACCTTAATTTTTTTTCTTCTATGGTATAAATGGGCAAATTTTATTACAGATTGTAAACAAAGACTTACCTTTTGAAGGAAGACTAACTTTTTAGAATTTTGGAACTTACTCCTCCCAAAGCCTATTAAATTTCACGCTGCTAAGCTTATTGAGATACGAGTAGACTGTCGTGCGTTTATAATTTCAGTCTAAATTTCAGTTGTTGTTACGTACACTATTTTAATGAGACAACATTTTAATAAAGTACTAAGTAGTTGCAGCACTCAAATATTAGTAAGTTTAAGAAAAAAGTTTGAATCTGATTTTCTTGTGTTTGTTTGTTACGGTGAAAATATATGAATAAATTAAATAGCGTTTAGCCATTGTGTTCTAAATATTTAAGGACTTTTTATGTATTTGAATTTTTCTTCACTTTATAAAATTTACAATAAACCATCATTTTAATGTAGTTGATTTTATTTCTCGGTCCTGAATTAATTTTATCGTGTAACAGTTAGGTTACACATCTAGCAGATAGTTTTTTCAAATACAGGCATTGTCACGGTTCAATAATTCTACTTTTTATTGATCTTGATGAAAAAAGCCACTTCGTATAATATATGAAGAATGAGAAGAAACATGGCGGCCTAGTCAGATGTTTCGGCATCATTCTCCTGGCCTCTGGAAGCCGGGAGAATGATGCAAAGTAATTGGGCCTCCAGTCTCACACTCACCAACGAAATACGACAGCAAGAATGCTGTCATTATTAGGATGATCTTCTTAGATTGATTTACCACTAGCCATTTTCTTCTTATCATCAGCCCATCACTCAATACAGGCAGATATACACTGCATAAAAGAACGTTTAAGAAGAAATACATTTGTTATACTTTCGGAAATTCGGACTTATAGACACGCTCAATCTAAGTAGAGCTTGTAATATGGGTGCTAGACAACTGATATAATACATAAGAATCCTTTTTTATTCAGTACATACATATTATACATAGAAAACACCCAGACTCCGAAACAATTATTTGCGGATCACACAAACATTTGTTCCGACCCGGGAATCGAACCCGAGACCCCTTGATCAGCAGCCGCATACGCTAATCACTAGACCAACAAGGCAGCAGAAGTACAATTAATGTGATACGATACGAGGATAAATAGATTTGTAAAAGATGATGACTATATCCAAACCAGTAAAAAACAGCCTTAGCTTGAAGTTTAGTTCTTCTTCTATTTTCTTATTATACAAAATAAGTGGTTTAGATTTTCAAAAAAAAAATAATCTAACGATACATTAATGAAGCTAGAGTTAACGTTGATAACAGACCTAAAAACTAAAACATCATAATGCTCTAAATCTGATTGACTGTGTACTTTGATTAGGTATTATAAAACAATTTCATAAAAATATTTCTTTGGTCTAATTTATTAATTAACTAAAAATCATGAATCTAACCTGTGATGGAAGTAACATTTTAAACAAAATTAATTTTAAAAGGTTAACATTTAATTGTTTTACGTTAATGTAACAAAAACATAATGTAAAAAAAAGTTAAGTTTTGTTCTTCCTATTGTCTTACCTCTTCTTCTTCTTCTTTTACTATCTTTATCCTGTTTTATAATGCTATCATATGTACCGACTTTCCTACATTTTTTAAATACAGTTCAAATTTCATATAATATTTTCTATAAGTCTTTATATTCTAATTTATAGTGTTCTAGTACAACTAGATCCACGTAGCTATCATTAAACGTGCTAACGACATGTAGAGATTTTTCATTACTTTAATACTTGTATATCAAATTATAAACTCACTTCAAAAATGTTGAAATCTGTAGTATGAATTGAACTTTTAAACTGAACTAAAGTCAACTGAAAAAAGTCATTGAAGCATTTAATTTACTTTGACTAGCATAATGATTATAAAAGATACTTTTTATACATTGGCTCCTATTAATTGGTTACTCAAAAACATAGCTTTATCAAATATTCATCGTAAAAGATTTGAAGTGAAAACGTTCAGATCTATGACTAAAAGAGTAATCTACGTAATCGTTTTAGCATTCGTTAATTTATTGTTTTTATATCTAAAACTGTATAGAAATAAAACCAATATGCATGACCGAGTTGTGAAATTTTCTAATGTTATTCAAATGGTTTATTGGTTTCCTTACTTCTTTTATATCATTGATTTATATTTCGTACTGAAATTTGGTGGCAATGCTTTAATAAAATATATCAAAACCTACGATTCTATAGATGAAATTTTAATAAGAGCTGATTACGATGAGATTCGTAGAACGCTTGTCATCAGTATCATATTGAGCGTGGGTGCCTTTTTCTTTGTTTCCTTATATGATTATTTCATAGGGATTTGCATTGAAGGATGGGAGAATTCATCAATATATGCTGTAGATTACATGTACTGGTTCTTTAATATTCTTACAATTCTTGACGGTGTATCTCATATAATTCAAGTGGAGTACCGTCTTAAAATAATTCAACGTTTGCTACAAGTAAGTCTTCTCATTGTATGTTTTACAATATTTATTACTTTCTTATTTTACTGTTTTATTTTTTTAGATCAGAAATAGAGTACGTGTTGTTAGAACTTTTGCTAGTATTAATCAGATTAGCTGTTTTCGTGAAGATCAAGAGTTCTTAAATCCAGTGCGAAAACCTCGTTTTACTAGAGATTTGGATATTACTACATTTTGCAAATGTTACCTGCAATTGCTTGAGCAAGTAAATTTTGTCAACACGTGTTATGGATTTCGGGTATGTTCCTCTTTATAAGTTTTTATCTTCATAAGAAAAAAAGACCTTTTTTGAATATATTTTATGATATACTAAGAAAGTCATAAAATTTAGCTTAAATAATCAGTTATTTATTCAAGAAAGAAGTTAATTGAGTCAGATATAATTAAAACTGGTTTACATCGGCCTATTCTTAGATTTGAATTTTAATGATATAATATTCTGAAATTTAATGACCGAAATACTTGTGCTTTTAAATTGATTATCGAAAATTATAGATTCCACCTTCTGCATCAGCATTGCAAGTAGGTCTATCATGCGCATCGGGTCTACTATTAGCATTTAATT
Organism: Phragmatobia fuliginosa; assembly: GCA_932526445.1. Taxonomy (NCBI): domain Eukaryota; kingdom Metazoa; phylum Arthropoda; class Insecta; order Lepidoptera; family Erebidae; genus Phragmatobia; species Phragmatobia fuliginosa. Next base: position 17,754,110 of record OW052072.1, on the reverse strand, counting down.
TCGAGTTTATGGCGATTATACTGATGCACAGATGTGAGCAGGCTTATAGAGAAAACCTTAAGATTCTAGAAACTATTGATTATTTATTATCTGACACAGAATATCGTAAGTACTTTTTCTTTTTCTCCATTCTTGTGTTGACGAATGAAAAATATATGCACTGTCTCTACTCCTGATTATCACATAAGTATCATTAAAACCTACTAAGGGAGCAAAACGAAGGCATGATTATAATTAATTGAAAGAAACTTGAAACAAACTCCATACAAACTCTTCTGGCCAGTATGGTTTAGTAGGAAATATCTGCTTTCTAAAGAAAGGCCTATGTCCAACAGTGCCTCATTATTCCCAAGACTTTTGCGGTCGTCTATTATTTCAACTAGATTTTATCTGTAAATTAGTTTTTACATGGAGCGACAGGCGTCGGACCTTCGCTATATTTAAGGGCTCTAACTTCTTGATAACAATTCTCAGAAATGTTCATGACAACCGAGCTTAACGTGATATCCAAGACACGAGAGAGAAACACTGCCAAACTTACGTTATTCTTACTGGCTGTTATTAATAATTTATTTATTGAAAAACCCAACAACACTTTTGATCTGACCCGGGAATCGAATTCTAGACCTCTTAATTGGCACTCGCCTATTCTAATCACTAGAAATAAGAGGCAACAGCAAACATATGTGTACAGGAACAGGAAAAAAAAATAGTTCCTTTTATATGCAATATAATAGTTTTATATTGCAGTAGATTAACGGAGTAGATTATAATACCAAATAAATTGTACTTGGTGAGTCCATTTCAGATAATGTAATGAAGAATGAACTTTTGGAATTTCGACACTTACTCCTCACAAGGCCTATTCAGTTTCATGCAGTTAATTTTTATACAATAAACAATCGCGCTCTTCTATCTTTAAACTCTGTGGTCGTTACATATACTGTCATAATGTGGCAAAATATAACATGAAAACCTAGAAGAGTCACGTGTTATTAAATTAATGTAGTAAAGTTATTTATGACAAATTATTGAGTAATTATGCTTGTATTTAGATCTGCAGATAACATTTAAGAATAATTGTCCATCACTGTTTTCGATATTGCTTTATGTGTATTTTTGAAGTACAATATTATTTAAAGATATTTGTTTTATTATCTCCTTCTTCCTAGCTTATAATATTACATTGGGGCTCATAGGGTTCAAGTAGGTAGTAGAGCCACGCTGATTTCAGCACGATAGGGCCAGCTCGACCGGGGCAGTACAAGCCTCACACAGAAGACCACCCTAATAATGACAGCATTCTTGCCATCGTATTTCGTTGGTAAGTGTGAGACCGGAGACAAAATAATTTTTGGGCAAGAATTATCTGAACAAGCCGCCATGGGTCTCCATGCTGCATTGCCTGCCCTCCCATTGAGGATGGTTACCCCTACTCATGGATTCTACTAATGCTTTCCATCAGGCAGAGTAGAGTCACTTTAGGGTAGAATAAATTAAAAAATGTATTGTTTTTGTAAGTCCCTGTTTTTGTTTTTTTTATATTCGTACATTTCCGATTAAGTACATTAACGATCAAAATAAACTGAAAGTGTACATAAGAGTATATGTGGCGACTTCTACATACAGCGCAACGAAAACTTAGAATAGCTCCATCTACCGAATAAACACTGAACCACGAAGAAACACGAAACGATCTATACGGAGTAACTACTAATCCTATATCGCGTAAGAGAAATGTTATAAACTTGCCTACTTCATCTAACGAGTGATGAATTTACACAATTTTCGGATGATAAAGATCATCAAAAAATATTTGTATTCTCTTGCTTTCATTAACATTCCGCGAACTCTTGGACCTCCCCTCGTAATAATTTTAGAGTTTATATTAAATTATTTAGTTTAGTAAGGCACAGTTATAACTAATGTAATATTTTTTAGTTGAAACTTTTTGATATAGGTTAACATTTCATTCAAATGCTTAATCAACCTTAAAGATATTGTGTAGCAAAAGTATGTTAGTTACCATTTAATCTGTTCACATCATATAGTATCAGAGTTTTAGTTGTACACAAATATTATACTGTCTTAGACGATGCATTTTTTCCCCTTTTCATTTCTACTGCGTCCGTTTTAAATCAAAATTATCCTGTGTTTTAGTGTAATTAATTTCATTTTCATTCCAATACTTTGCTATATTTACAAAGCCATCTGTGTTTCCTAATTAAGTGATAATTTATTTAATGCACACTATAGTTTCTTTGTATTTTGGTATTTAAATTTCTAGCAACACAGAACATCTATTATATTTAGCCGTTATTGAACTTATGAATGACGTTGTGAGCTTTTTCATTAATCAAGTATTTAATTAAATTAATTTCTGACAGCAGATATATGTACTATAGGTAGACTACATTTATTAAATGCGCAGTACGGTTAACAACTTTTTACTAAGCAAGTCGTACGTATACAAAGCATCCTTTAAATAAGTAAGTTAGTTTAACAGACGAAATGATGATTAAAGATACTTTTTACACCTTGGTTCCTATCAATAGGCTCCTCAAAATAGCGGGACTATCTAATATAAATCGCAAGGGAATTGAAGTACAATTCCCATCAATGACTAAAAAAATTACCTACACACTCATTTTAATACTCCTAAATTTGTTGTTTTTATATCTAAAAATCTATATAAATAAAACTTTTGACGTGATTGTTCATTTTTCTATACTGCTTCAAATGATGTATTGGTTCTCCTTTTTTGTTTATGTAGTTGACCTATGCTTCACACAGAAATACAGTGGTGATGCTTCATTGAAATACCTTAAAACCTTTGATACTATAGACGAAACTTTAGGGACAGCTGATTACGATGAGATCCGCAAAACGATTGTCATCAGTATAGAATTGATCATCGGTGCTTTTGTCTTTAGTTCCTTATTTGATTATATTAGTTGGATTATTATAGAGGGTTGGGAAGAGTCATCAACATATATTATAGAATATTTGTACTGGTTTCTAAATGTTCTAACAATTGTTGATGTAGTTTCTCATGTTATACAAGTGGAGTTCCGTCTTAAAGTAATTCTTCGTCTACTACAAGTAAGTACTCTTTTTTGGTATATTGAAGCTACTAGTTCTGTATAGCTTTACTCACGGGAATGATTGGAGGACATAACTTGAGCCATTGACAACATCAACAGCTATTGACTTCGATTGCATTAATGTTATAAGCTATTGTATAGCTTTTATCGCTTGCTTTGAGCGTGGCGACCGAATCAAGAAACTCCGTAACGAAAAAACCTAACACCCTAAAAAAGGATAGAGAATATGACTGTAACTGCAGTGCGACAAGGATGTGGCGGCTCCGTGCTCTATAGCCACATGAAACACATGTTGAGTCCACTACAACATGGTTTTATGACCGGTAGATCAACAGGCACCAATCTCTTATATTATACAACATATTTGTGTGAATCTTTTAATACAAAACAGCAGGTGGACTCGATATATACTAATTTTTCGTTCGATGCGTTCGATCGTGTAGATCATTCTTTGCTACTTCTGAAGGTGCAGCATGTCTGGATACATGGCAATTTATTCAGATGGCTCGCGTCCTACTTGCTCAATCGTACCCAACTGGTAGCCCTCTGCGGCTATGAGTCTGCCCCTTTTATAGCATCATCAGGCGTGCCTCAAGGTTCAAATTTAGGACCCTTACTTTTCCTATTATTCATGAATGATTTGTTAGGTAAAATTAATAGTGAATGTCTAGCTTATGCGGATGATATCAAAATTTTTAAACGAATATCTAACTACACTGACTGCGAAACTCTTCAATCTGACATCGATACAATAGTAGGTTGGTGTGGCGAAAACCTAATGTCACTAAATATAAAAAAATGTCATGTTATTTCGTTCACTAAAAACAAAAAAACAATAGATTATAGATATCATATTCAGGGGACTGCAATAAATAGAGTCACGGTGGTTCGCGACCTAGGGGCAATGTTTAATAATGTCATGTCCTTCCGACCTCATTATGATTATATTTGTAATAAGGCTCATCGTATGCTTTCATTTATTCTTCGTAACGGAAGACCATTCAAACAAATCGCCTCTCTAATGATATTGTACTACTGTCTAGTTCGAAGTATTCTTGAGTAATGTTCGCCTGTATGGACACCGATATATGAAACTCACACCGATCGAATAGAGGCAATACAGAGACGATTTGTCAGGGCGTTATGTATTAAAACTGGCTTGAGACGTAAATTAACAGATTATGAGGACCGACTGCGAGAATTCAAAATGGTGAGTTTAGAGAGGAGGAGGTGGATGAATGACTTGTTAACCCTAGATAAAATTGTCAATGGCTCTTTGGACTGTCAACTTGTGGAGCAAATGAGTTTTAAAATACCGTCGCGATCTGTGCGTATTCCACAACTTTTTACCATAGGTAATTTTAATAATAATGTATCTAAAAACAGTTCAATTTCAATAATGTGCACACATTTCAATCAGATATGTTCTGAAAATGATATTTTTTTCAACACGTTTGGTGAATTTAGGACCGCCATCATTAATCTCAAGAATGTCTGATAATTATATTTTTTTTTAACGAAGGAATATAGAATAAAAAGCTGTGTACAGTTGTAATTGGACTTCAGACCTAAATATTGTAAACTATAATATTTAATATTTGTATGTCTTTGGTTTGTTGTCTGTTTCTGTACCTAATAATTAAAATAAAATAAAAATAAAATAGGCAGATTAGCGCATGCGTGCTGCCGCCACCGGCCGTTATCCGTTGCCTTGACAATACAGTCATTCTAGATTCTTCTTTTTTATTTCTTTTTTTTATTACACGGATATGCTCATATTACTATTATGTTCTCTGTTTAGTTTTCATTGTCTTTCGGTTAATAGGATGAATATACTGTTTGGCTATCATATTGTTAGAATGTATGTCGGTAAAAAGTTCTCGAGATAGCGGAGTTACCCAATTAATTAATAGTATGCCTCCTTAAAGCAATTATCTATAGTATACATTATGTATATAACAGTATTTATGTATGTGTAAATATGTGTATGTGTGTGTGTGTGTGTATGAGTGTGTGTGTGTTTGAATATATTTATACCATATTAGTTTACTCTTAGTTTATGTCAATTACATTTTTGTTTTGGACAACGTCAATCTCGATATACCTATCATATTATGTTTCAACAACCAAAGGATGATTGGTCAAAAATGCCCAGGGCATCAAGTTCGCCGATGCATGAAGTTGAAAATAAATAAATACATATGTCGTATTTTTCATGTACCGTTTAGTTAGTGTGAAGAGTATATTTTAATTTTCTGTACCATCAACTTGGACTATACTGTTCCTGTAAAAAGTAATTACTTACTTACATGTATTATTTTAACTTTCCTGATTCATTTATTATCTAATTTCTTTTAGAAAAAAATTTGCCTAGCTACTATTGATACTGTTACCAACATTAATCAAATCGGCTGTTTTCATAGAAGTTCTAACCAAGGGATTCAGTCCTTGAAAAAACTTTGCTCGTCAACTGCGACGACAACCAAATGTTACCTACAATTGCTTGAGCAAGTTAATTTTATTAACAATAGCTATGGATATCGGGTACGTTTTTTAATTTATTATAGAGTTTGAGAAGTCTGAGTCTTGTATAATTTATTATGGAGGCACTCCTAGTCCAGTTGCGTGGTCTAGCGTCGTCAGTATCTGGATGGATGACCTTTAGTGACATGATACCGTGTCTGTTCAACGTGATCTTCGTAATTTGGAGGTTGCGATAAGCTGTCGGTCCCGGTTGTTATCATAGAATAACAGTCGTAAAGTTTAGTTGGAGGCATTCAGGCAGCTTAACATTTCCAACGTCAAGATTACGTAGTCACAACTTTGGCTTGCCAGTATCCAACATATTTTAACATATTTTAACTAGTAAATCGTAACAATAAAGAAAACCAGCAAAATTCAGTGATGTTATTAACGCTATAATGCATTTAATACCAATGTATTTGCAGATCTTGGTGCATTACCTAAACATGCTGATAAACATGATATTTTTTTTTAATATGGCCGTAAGACCTGTAAGTATGAAACTTTTATTATATATACATATGTACATAAATGTTATGACCGAATATAATTGATTATCGATAATTGTAGATGGACGTTATCGGCGAGAAGTCTGGGTCAGCATTGCAAATAGGTCTATCAAGCGCGTCGGGTTTAGTATTAGCATTTAATTAAGAGTTTTTGGCCATTATGCTGATGTACCGATGTCAACAGGTTTATAGACAAAACGATAACATTCTAGAGACTATCGACATGTTGTTAATTGGAACAAAACATCGTAAGTACATTTTTCTATTTTCTCTATTCATGTGGCGACGAATTAAAAATACGAAGTGCCTCTACCCTTATTCTTCACATGGGTGTCGTGTATATCAACTAACGGAGCAAAAGTTGTAACAAACTCACAGTCAAACAACAGCGATGATGGTTTCTTAGAATTATAGGTATTTGCATGACGACTTGCGCAAGATGGCTGGCAGAAGCTGGATGCAAGAAGCCCAAAATCGATCAGAGTTGTGTGTAATGGTAGAGGCCTATGTGTCCATCAGTGGACTTTGATAGGCTGATGATGACGATGATGATATAATATCAAAAGAACCCGCTTCTGGGATAAAAAAAATTGAGACTAAACTAATCTATTCGGGCCAATTTTTTTGTCTTCTCAACTTTACGTACAATATCAGATAAAAAAATGTATAAGCATGCTCTAAATTAAAATACATCAACGATTATTATACTTCAGCTTACAATGCAACAACCAAAGAATTTTAACATGGTGAGTCTATTTCAGATAGTGAAATGAAGAACGATCTTTTGGAATTTCGACACTTACTCCTCACAAGGCCTATTCAGTTTCACGCAGCAAATTTTTATACAATAAACAATCGCACTCTTCTATCTTTAAACTCTGTGGTCGTTACATATACTGTCATAATGTGGCAAAATATAACATAAAATCCCATAACTAAAGATACAGAATTAACTTAGAGTTATATTCAAATGGATGGGTAGGTTAATATAATGTTGTTGATTACATATAGTAATTAAATTATTTATGAATAGTGTATTGAATGTGTGAATATTTAAGAATACTCAGCACAGTTTTTGAAGTCTGCTTTCCTTCATTGTATTAGCAATAAATTGTCTCTTATAAACGTGTATTTTATTTTCTTGATATAAATTATATAAATACTATTTAAGCATTTCGTATGTATTAAGGGGCTGGCAAATTCATATTCTGCTCTCGCCTCACTTGCTGATCATATACTTAACCCCGCATCGCAACCTGGTGTAAAAAAATTTGGTATAAAATTTTGTATGAACAATTCAGTTGTGCTACGTGGAGTCTTCTTCTTCTAAGTTTCTAAAAATCTTCTTCTAAGTTTGAATTAAATCAGATCTATTAAAAATTACGTAAAGTATGCATTGCTGGTTACTATCTGCTTCTGTTATTCTATAAGCTTTATCTAGCTGCAGACAAAATGTTAGTTATAGTATAGTAAACGGAATACATTTTAATTTTTATTTCAAATTTTTTGGTTTGGTTTGGTTGTATTAGAGAGAGAAAAGAAAGAAAAATACATATGACTGACAGCCACAAAATAGTGATAATCTAAGGCTACATACGCACTATGCGGCTAGCCGGAATGCGGTCAGCCGTCCGGTCAACCGCAATCAAAACTATGAACGAAAAAAAACATTATATTCGCACTGAGATGCGGCTGCCGCCTAACCGCTGCACTTGCTCGGAGCGCTGCGGCCTGACTGACGGCTAGCCGGATGATGCCTATACGCATCACGCGGACGCAGTGCGGTTTGCTACTTATATCACCGAAGCGACGCACTCGATTATTCTCAATTAAGGATTTTGAAGTTTTGAAGTGTTTGTAAATAAGGATGCATTGTTCAGAACCTTTTTTTTTTCTTTATTTGACGAAATCGCAACGCCGCAACGTATCCCATACGCACTCTCCGGTTGCGGTTGCGGATAGTCGCCTCTCGGTTACCCGTAGGTGCAACCGCATCCTACGGCCAGCCGGCTAACCGCATAGTGCGTATTTAACTTAGGTCTATTGGTAGGTTCTGCTATTGTTGTTTCAATTCATCGATTTGGTGTACTTTAGTATAACTAACTAAAGAACAGTGCTAGTTTTCAATATGATACCTTAAATTTTCGTGAAGTACATCAAATTTTATCTTCTATGGTATAAAACCAAATTTTATTACATAATGTAAACAAAGACTTACCTTTTGAAGGAAGACTAACTTTTTAGAATTTCGGAACTTAAATTCAATAGGCTTTGGGGGGAGCCCCAAAGCCTATTAAATTTCACGCTGCTAAGCTTATTGAGATACGAATAGACTGTCGTGCGTTTATAATTTCAGTCCAAATTTCAGTTGTTGTTACGTACCTACACTATTATAATGAGATAAAATTTTAATAAAGTACTAGGAAGTTGCAGCACTCTAATGTTAGTAAATTTAAGAAAAAAAATTGAATCTGATTTTCTTGTGTTTGTTTGTTAGCGTGAAAATATATGAATAAATTAAATAGTGTTTAGCCATTGTGTTCTTAATATTTAAGGACTTTTATGTAGTTGAATTTTTCTTCACTTTATAATATTTACAATAAATAATCATTTTAATTCTCGGTCCTGAATCAATTTTATCGTGTAACAGTTAGGTTACACATCTAGCAGATAGTTTTTTCAAATACAGGCATTGTCACGGTTCAATAATTCTACTTTTTATTGATCTTGATGAAAAAAGCCACTTCGTATAATATATGAAGAATGAGAAGAAACATGGCGGCCTTGTCAGATGTTTCGGCATCATTCTCCTGGCCTCTGGAAGCCGGGAGAATGATGCAAAGTAATTGGGACTCCAGTCTCACACTCACCAACGAAATACGACAGCAAGAATGCTGTCATTATTAGGATGATCTTCTTAGATTGATTTACCACTAGCCATTTTCTTCTTGTCATCAGCCCATCACTCAATACAGGCAGATATACACTGCATAAAAGAACGTTTAAGAAGAAATACATTTGTTATACTTTCGGAAATTCGGACTTATAGACACGCTCAATCTAAGCAGAGCTTGTAATATGGGTGCTAGACAACTGATATAATACATAAGAATCCTTTTTTATTCAGTACATACATATTATACATAGAAAACACCCAGACTCCGAATCAATAATTTGTGGATCACACAAACATTTGTTCCGACCCGGGAATCGAACCCGAGACCTCTTGATCAGCAGCCGCATACGCTAATCACTAGACCAACAAGGCAGCAGAAGTACAATTATTGTGATACGATACGAGGATAAATAGATTTGTAAAAGATGATGACTATATCCAAACCAGTAAAAAACAGCCTTAGCTTGAAGTTTAGTTCTTCTTCTATTTTCTTATTATACAAAATAAGTGGTTTAGATTTTCCAAAAAAAATTATCTAACGATACATTAATGAAGCTAGAGTTAACGTTGATAACAGACCTAAAAACTAAAACATCATTATGCTCTAAATCTGATTGACTGTGTACATATTTCTTTGGTCTAATTTATTAATTAACTACATATCACGAATCTAACCTGTGATGGAAGTAACATTTTAAATAACATTAATTTTAAAAAGTTAACACTTCATTGTTTTACGTTAACGTAACAAAAACATTATGTGAAAAAAAGTTAAGTTTTACTCTTCCTATTGTCTTACCTTCTTCTTCTACTATCTTTGTCCTGTTTTATAATACTATCATATGTACTGACTTTCCTACATTTTTTAAATACAGTTCAAATTTCATATAATATTTTCTATAACTCTTTATATTCTAATTTATAGTGTTCTAGTACTACTAGATCCATGTAGCTATCATTAAACTTGCTAACGACATATAGAGTTTTTATCACATTAATACTTGTATATCAAATTATAAACTCACTTCAAAAATGTTGAAATCTTTAGTATGAATTGAACTTTTAAACTGAACTGAAGTCAGCTGAAAAAATCATTGAAGCTTTTAATTTACTTTGACTAACATAATGATTATAAAAGATACTTTTTATACCTTGGCTCCTATTAATTGGTTACTCAAAAACATAGCTTTATCAAATATTCATCGTAAAAGATTTGAATTGAAAACGTTCAGATCTATGATTAAAAGAATAATTTACGTAATCATTTTAGCATTCGTTAATTTATTGTTTTTATATCTAAAACTGTATAGAAATAAAACCGATATACATGACCGAGTTGTGAAATTTTCCAATGTTATTCAAATGGTTTATTGGTTTCCTTACTTCGTTTATATAATTGATTTATATTTCGTACAGAAATATGGTGGCAATGCTTTAATAAAATATATCAAAACCTACGATTCTATAGATGAAATTTTAATAAGAGCTGATTACGATGAGATTCGTAGAACGCTTGTCATCAGTATCATATTGAGCGTGGGTGCCTTTTTCTTTGTTTCCTTATATGATTATTTTATAGGGATTTGCATTGAAGGATGGGAGAATTCATCAATATATGCTGTAGATTACATGTACTGGTTCTTTAATATTCTTACAATTCTTGACGGTGTATCTCATATAATTCAAGTGGAGTACCGTCTTAAAATAATTCAACGTTTGCTACAAGTAAGTCTTCTTATTGTATATTTTATAACATTTATTACTTTTTGATTTTACTATTTAATTTTTTTAGATCAGAAATAGCGTACGTGTTGTTAGAACTTTTGCCAGTATTAATCAGATCAGCTGTTTTCGTGAAGATCCAGAGTTCTTAAATCCAGTGCGAAAACCTCGTTTCACTAGAGATTTGGATATTACTACATTTTGCAAATGTTACCTGCAATTGCTTGAGCAAGTAAATTTTTTCAACACCAGTTATGGATTTCGGGTATGTTCCTTTTTGAATTTTTTTTATAGTATACTAAGAAAGTCATAAAATTTAGCTTTCAAGCAAGTTCGACATATGTATTTTAATCAAGTACCGTCATGAAAGTACATTATTTTCAGAATGTATTTAAAGTAAACTATTAATACAAACATATATCAATATTTATAATATATAGTTAAAAGTAATAATGATCACATTAACTTAACTAAACAGTGTTTATAGGCAACGACAAGTGAGTATAACATACGAGTATGTATTTTATTAACTACCGTCATCAAACAATATGTTCAGAAAATATTTAAAGTAAACTATTGACAAACATATATCAATATTTATAAAAAGTATTTAGTTATATTAATAAGTCCATTAACATAAATCTAACAAGTGCAATACAAACGTGATAGATAATGTAAGATAATTTCCTTAACTATATAAATGTACTATATACATGTATAGATTAAGATATTTTCTTTTAACTGTTTTTGTTAATAATGAATTTTCAGGTGGCTGCACATTTGTGTAATATTTTACTCTACATGATTAATTTTTTGAATTACGCGATCAGACCTGTGAGTATGAAACTACTCGGTTCCAAAAATAACGGGTCAGTCACATAAACCCGAATATCTCCCGAACTACGTATGCCATCCTAATGAAACGAAGACTGTTCAATTGAGAATTTAATTATACAGATAAAAAATAAAATAAAACTTAGTTACACCCACAATATTAATCTTAAATTAAAAAAAAACTAAAGTAGTCATATTTTTCTTAAGATTACATTTTTTTTATGATTGTTTTTTTGCTGTTTTTCATCACTGGAGGCTTCATCACGTGGAGGCAATACAAAGTATTAAATGAAGAAAGTGATGAAAAACAGCAAAAAAACAATCATAAAAAAAATGTAATCTTAAGAAAAATATGACTACTTTAGTTTTTTTTTAATTTAAGATTAATATTGTGGGTGTAACTAAGTTTTATTTTATTTTTTATCTGTATAATTAAATTCTCAATTGAACAGTCTTCGTTTCATTAGGATGGCATACGTAGTTCGGGAGATATTCGGGTTTATGTGACTGACCCGTTATTGGTTTATGTGACTGACCCGTTATTTTTGGAACCGGCTATATATATACGCTTTAGTATTCAACTTAAGAATCATCATCATCATCAACAGCCTTCAACAGTCCACTGCTGGACATAAGCCTCTCCTTAGAAAGGAGGTTTTGGCCTATATACCACGCTGGCCAGACGGGTTGGTATAGGGTTGGTTTCAAGTTTTCCTTCTCTTTGCATTAATGTTGTCTTACGTAGTTTATCCCTTGGTCGCCTTTTACGACACCAGCAGGATGAATAGGGTGGTGACACTCTGTATTCTTAATCCGTCACCACGTGGCCTTAAGCATGTTTGTTGTGATTAATATTTTCGGAAATTTACAGGTAGAGGCTTTTGGAGAAATAGCATCACCTATTACATCACCGCTGTTTATATTTCTAGTAGTTATATCAGGTCTACAACGAGCGTTAAATTATGAGTTTATGGTCATTATGTTAATGTACCGATGTGAGCAGGCTTATAGACAATGCGATAACATTCTGGAGACTATAGACGTATTGTTATCTAATACAAAAGTTCGTAAGTAGTTTTTTAACTCAAGTTTTTAGATGTCTATTTTTATTTTTATTTGATCTGACTTCCATTTCTCAGGAAACTTAGTTTTAATCAAATAACAATAATATACTCGTAAAATCAATTAAGTGTGAAATTACAAATTTATGACTCTCAATAATTATTAACACACTCATTTAAAAAAAAATGAAAGTAAAACAAAAGATAATACGTAATAGACCAGTGTAACAAATTTTTCCATACAATAAAATGAAAATGTGATTCAGTGCAATATAATGAAGACATCTCAAACTATAATAATAATAGTAAATCCTCCTGAGAAATCTCTCTAAGAATTGAAAAATATGTGATTTGTTTTTAACATTATTTTCTGCCGCATAATATGCACTATTTGTTCCATAGCCCGCATAACTCGATGAGATATCTACCCAACACGGCCGAGGAGAAAGCTTGTTGAACCATAGAATACTTAATAGTACTCATACAGAAGACTCACTCCGAAAAGTAAATTAAAGAAATCGGGGCCCTAGGCGTCAAAAGATAAAGTTCAATTCAGATCGCACAGCGCCGAATCATCTACAATATTATATTTACCTACCGTTGCATCTCTTTCTATCGTGTAACTCTTACCTGTTCTGACGACGTCTAGTCGACCAGCATGCTCGTCCGGACAGGCAGGCGGCCGACTATACTTAAACTGCGGAGTGACACCCCCCTGGTTAAACTACACAAAGTATACATTAACAAATTCACTTGAAATTTATTGCAGATAGTGAAACAAAGACCAAGCTTTTGGCATTCCGCAATCTACTCCTCACAAGACCGATCAAGTTTCATGCTGCTAATTTTTTTACAGTAGACTATCGCACACTACTCTCTTTAAACTCCGTGGTCATTACGTACACCATCTTAATGAAGCAAAATATTTAGTACTTAGTATTCAAGTATTAGTAATATTAGTTATAGTATTTAAACTGTTTGGATTTAGTATTAGTTGCATTGATTAGCTGTAGTAATTATTTCAGAAATTCTAGGAAAGTTACTATCACTGATTAAGATACATGGCTTTGAATAAATTATCGCACACTACTGTCTTTAAACTCCGTGGTCATTACGTACACATCTTAATGAAGCAAAATATTTAGTTGAATACTAAGTATTAGCAATATTCGTTGTAGTATTTAAACTGTTTGGATTTAGTATTAGTTGCATTGATTAGCTGTAGTAATTATTTCAAAAATTCTATGAAAAGTTACTGTCACTAATTATGAGTCATATATATTCATGCTTTAAATAAATTATTATTTCGAAAGTGTTTATTTTATTTTCCTACTCCTCTATATTGGAAGTTAAGACAAGAGTGTCGAATTATATGAAAAAAATTTGATACAAAGAAAGTGTTAAAATTCAAATACAATTTCTATAAGGTATATCAAATCAAAACTGAAGAGAAGCAAAGAAGAAAGGGATTTTTTTCATATATGTATGTAATCCTACCAAAGTGACTCTACTCTGCCTGATGGAAAGTATGAGTAGAAACCAGGAGTAGGGGTCACCATCCTCATCAATCATTAACAGCCTTTAACAGTTGGCTGTTGGGCATAGACCTCTCCTTTGAAAGGAGGTTTTGGCCTACTACGCTGGCCAGACGGGTTGGTAAAGGGTTTGTTTCAAGTTTTCCTTCTCTTGGCAACGATTCTAGCTGCTTATTTTGATCCTTTAGTCGCCTCTTACGACACCCATGGAATGAATAGGGGTGGTGACACTTTGTATTCTTAATCCGTCACTCATTGTAAGGGTAAGTAATGTAGCATGGTAACCCATACGTTGGCGTTCTGGTCAGATGTTTTTGGATCATTCTCCAGGCTTATGGAAGCTGGTACATCAGACACACGTACTAATGGATCCCCTGATGATAAGCGACTTTTTCCGCGGTTTATGGACAGCTTAAAAGTCTCTTAAAACTAGGGAAGGATCTCCTACTACCTTTGGGTTGTAGTAATCTTACAAACAAGGTGAAAAGCAACGAAATAAATTGCTTAGCGTTGGTTTTCTGAGACTCTATGGTATGAACTGACTGAATCGGCGTATTTGTACCAACTCGGAACATTGACACATGCTTAATTGTTAAAGTAGCACAGAAGTAGTAAATATATATTATACTACACCTGATCGGAACAGGAGTCAATATTCCCTGAAATGAAAAGAGAGTTAGTCTTTTCCTTGACCTGAATAAGAGGGAGGAAAAAATGTATGAAAATCCATTTCTAACGTGTTTTAGCGGGCGAGAAAGTTGCATGAATTTTCATTTCTCCTGTGTTATCTTTTCTATGGCGCGCGCCTGCCCAAGGAGTTTTCATTTAATTTAAATATGGAATCTCCGTGCCACTGACATCCTTAGTGAAGAATAAAAAAAAACAAAATAATAAATATTGGTCAAATTCTAAGCTAAATTGTGTCTTACATGGTGTCTTACGTTTTATTTTTATTTTACAAATACTTTTAATGTTCCTCACAGGTATAAAGTGGTATAAAGTAATGTGTAGCACTCGGGTGAAAGTCCCATTCCTACCTCGGGAGTATTTTTGCCCTAGGCTGTGCCTTCGGGCCACAAACAAAGGCTCCCTCGCTAGTAATCGGTCCCTTTTCTCCCTCGGTGAACAATGTACTATTAATCACCACGCTGCTTTCTATTACGCCAAGTGTTCTAATCTCTCATGGAACTGTGTGTGTTCCAAAGAAAAACATGAACACTTTACCTGTAGGAGAGGTATCCCAAATAAAAATGTTTTTCATAATATTAGTGCGAAAAATTACTGTAGTACTTTATTCATGCTAAGATTTTTTAAATTTATTTTCATTTTTTTAGCACCCAACGTTTGGGCGGTAGGTCGAAGATGGACGGACGGACATGATGAATCTAAAAGGGTACCGAGTCATGAACTCCGGAACCCTAAAAATGAAAAAAAAAAGCCATAAATATTGTCTGATAAACTACAATGATCATTCTTCTGTTATTGGCATCATTAAAGTTAACTGAAAAGTTTTGTTGGATTATAAACTTTAATTGTTTTAAAGTCAATTTTTCCTTGTGTTGAACGTTCAAAATGTGGAACATGAATTACACATGTCATACTAAACTTAGTCGTCCCATATAATACATGCCGACTAGATTAATCTAAATGATAGCGATGTATATTTCGGACATCTGACACTCAATATCATCTAGACCTAAACTAAGCAGAGCTTGTATTATGGATACTAGACAACAGATATAAATACATAAACATACTTTTTTTTTGTAAATACTTATACATATTATACATGGAAAACACCCACACTCCGAAATAAATATTTGCAGAACCGACAAACATTTGGTCCGACCCGTTAATTGAACCCGAGACCTCTTGATCAGCAGCCGCATACGCTAACCACTAGACTTATATAGCGAACTTATTTCTTCTGCTGAGTCCGTCGTAGGGGTCCACAATTATGGCGACTTATAGCTGGATAGCAAGGCAGTGATAGCCATCTAGCAATATTGATTTGATAATAAGATGCAATCTTAATGGTGAGATGTGTGTTCTCAATCAACTTTTATTTCATCGAAGCTCCTGAACTAACGAAGTAATCTAAGCCATTACAGTTTTCCTTTAAAGTTCATCACGTGGACTACCAACATGTTTTTTTTCGGATGTTTCGAGCCAGTCGTTTAACTTTCGGAGATGGGGATGCCTTATTTTTAGGGTTCCGTAGCCAAATGGCAAAAAACGGAACCCTTATAGATTCGTTAAGTCTGTCTGTCTGTCTGTCTGTCTGTCCGTCCGTATGTCACAGCCAATTATTTCCGAAACTATAAGAGCTATACTGTTGAAATATGGTCAGTCGATGTATTCTGTGAACCGCATTAAGATTTTTACATAAAAATAGAAAAAAAACAATACATTTTGGGGGTCCCCATACTTGGAACTGAAACTCAAAATTTTTTTTTTCATGAAACCTATACGTGTTCTATGGATAGGTGTTCAAAAATGATGTTGAGGTTTCATTTTTTTTAATTTTTTTCTAAACTGAATAGTTTGCGCGAGAGACACTTCCAAAGTGGAAAAAAGTGTGTGTCCCCCCCCCCCCTCTAACTTCTAAAATAAGAGAGTGATAAAAGTAAAAAAAGCACATGTTGTACATTACCATGCAAACTACCAACGAAAATTGGTTTGAACGAGATCTAGTCAGTAGTTTTTTTTAATACGTCATAAATCGTAAACCGCAATTTACCTTTCATTCAATCAATACACTAGTATAAAAACATCGATGAAAGTTACAACGAACTACAAGAGCTTTTATATGATGTTACTTGCTGATACGGAACCCTTCATGGGCGAGTCCGACTCGCACTTGGCCGCTTTTTATTAAAAAGAAACTCGGGCAAGTGCTTGTCAGGTCACGCGTAAAATAAGGTTTCGTATTTATATACAATGGGTATCATACAATTATTATGTTTTATTATTATTTCAGTATTTTTGTACGAAGTTTCCCAAGGAAGCGTGTTTCACAAGTTAGGCCCCTTTAACTAATTAACTAACAGAGCTATCTAAGCCAGTATAGTTTTCTTTAAAGTTCATCATATGGACTACCATCATGTGGTTTTTTAGATTTTTCGATATTTTATTAATTTTTATAGTTATAGTCTCCTAATTACAACATCTGTTTTAACACTTTCGTGACTTTTACGCATACTCGTATTTTAATCACGAATAAGCTCTGTTAAATTAAACATAAAATGAAATAATTGTTTATATATCTTATATTTAAAATTCTCGTGTCACAATATTCGTCCCCACACTCCTCCAAAACGGCTTGTCCGATTCTTATGAAATTTTTTATGCATATTCAGTAAGTCTGAGAATCGGCTACTATCTATTTTTCAAACTCCTAGAACGCGAGAGGAGCCGCGGGCAGCAGCTAGTATATTTATATATATACAACTCAGCATTAATATTTGTGAGTGAACAGTTTATCACCCTTAGGTTTTTATGTGGGTTCAATTTCTAGGTACCCTTTCTAATAAAGAATTATCAAAATCGAACAATACTGTAAAAAGTTATGCGTAGTCAGTCATACACAACAATTTGTGAATGATCAATCCACTCCTTATTTTTGTTCTAAATATATTACATATATACTTATTTCCTTTTCTAAATTTATATCTGATCAACCTCGAGGTAACCTTTCGAAAAAAAAGAATTATCAAAATCAAACTCTGTAAAAACGTATGCATGATGATTTCAATCAGTGATTCTACAATCATCCTCTGTTTTGCTACCCTTCGGAATATCTCATTTCCAATTATAAAAGAATAATCATAATTGAACTACTCTGTAAAAAGATATGCGTGGTCAGTCATACATAACAATTTGTGAATGATCAATCCACTCCTTATTTTTTTTCTAAAATTATTACATATATACTTATTTCCTTTTCTAGACGACTCGACTTGATTTTTTTGTCTGTTCAAAATTAAGGATTCGTTAAAAGAGGATCGTCCGTGTGGTGACGGATTAAGAATACAGAGTGTCACCACCCCTTTTCATCCCGCGGGTGACGTATAAGGCGACTAAGGGATAAACTATGCAAGACAACATCAATGCAAAGAGAAGGAAAACTTGAAACCAATGCTATACCAACCCGTTTGGCCAGCGTGGTACAGTAGGCCAAAACATCCTTTCTAAGGAGAGGCCTATGTCCAGCAGTGGACTGTTAAAATTAATACGTATCTAAATTAATACATATCTTTTCACTTTATCAAAAATGTACCTCACATTGTTTCAATCAAATTAATAATTTGAAACTGTAAGTTAAAATCTAATGGAAGTGACAGTTCTCGATCATATTGAGTTTATTATGATACCTACTTTTTATTTTCAACCTTACAAAATCATTATAATCATCAACAGCCTTTAACAGTCCACTGCTAGATATGGGCCTCTCCTTTAAAAGGAGGTTTTGGCCTACTATACCACGTTGGCCAGACGGGTTGGTAGAGGGTTTGTTTCAAGTTTTCCTTCTCTTGGCAGTGATATTAGCTGCTTATTTTGTTCCTTTAGTCGCCTCTTACGACACCCATGGAATGAATAGAGGTGGTGAGACTTTGTATTCTTAATCCGTCACCACACGGACATAATACTAGATTATAATTATTTTTGAGAAATTTAAATTTTCCATCCGACTTTTTAACATAAAAACAATTCATCCAAATTAATCCAAAGGTAAATTCTGAAAATTTTGCATAACCCTGAAACAATTTACTTATAATATATGTATATGTTTTTATTGCTTTCAAAGTATTTTCGGGCCCATTTTAAGTACTTTTTTATTCGTTCAACACGTTTTTGAAAACCTGAAGATCCTTAGTCTGAGGGTAGGTTTTACATGCTGGTTTCAAGCTATCACTGCCTCTTTTAACCTCGTAAATGTTCTTTAAAAATTACTAAAGATTTTCAAAGGTAAACTAGTCAAAGTATCTGATTCTGATTATTAAAAAAAGATGCCCTCTAGATGAACTACTAAGTAGCTAAGAAATTTAAAAAAAACCACTACTGAAATCGGTAAAATCGTCATGGTGTGATCAAGAATTTACTAAATAGATTCTGTAAAATGTCGTTCTAGTAATGTTATATCTATGTAGCTATTATTAAACTTGTTAACGACATTAAGGGCTTTTCATTGATCCAACTTATAATAAATTATATTCATTATAGTTAATACATCGAAAACTAGTTTAAGGTATGCATAGTTTAGTCTCATTTGACATAATCCCGTGTAAGAAGTGTGTTTAAAACTATAAACTGTAAATTTATAATTGATTTCAACAGTTTCGTTGTAAAAAAATTGTTATTCAGCCTCACTATCGAAATGGTGACCAAAGACACGTTTTTCACCTTGATTCCTATTAATTGGTTTCTTAGAATTACAGCACTATCAAATATTTATCGCAAAGGAGTACAGTTACAAACATTTAGATCTACAACTAAGAAAGCAACTTACGTATTCATTTTAACATTAGTTAATTTGGTGTTTCTCTATCTGAAACTGACCAAAAATGAAAGCTATTCTGAAGCTGTGAAATTTTCAAACTTTGTTCGAATGACTTATTGGTTCCAATTTTTTGTTTATGTAACTGATTTATACTTCGTCAACAAATATGGTGGTAATGTCTTAATAAAATACATTAAAACCTTTGAAGTTATTGATAAAACTTTAGGAAAAGTCGATTACGATGGTATTCGGAAAACCATTATCATCAGCATGATTTTGGGAATCGGTGGCTCTCTCTTTGTTTCCTTCTTTGATTATTTATGCTGGGCTCTCCTTGAGGGATTCACAGATTCATCTATATACTCTATAGATTATTTTTACTGGTTTTTAAATGTTTTATCAATCGTTGATCTAGTTTCTCATGTCATTCAAGTGGAGTGTCGGCTTAAAATATTTCAATATTTATTACAAGTAAGTACTCTTCAAGTCACAGTAAAACAGATGCTACAAAGCTTTGCTTCTTCTTTATGAGTAAACTAAACCTTGAATATCATCAAACTGGATTGAAGTCACAAATCTATTTATAAACTAAGAGCTCTTTACTGTTTATTTCTTTACTTTTTAAATTATCTTCCATTTTTTCAGAACAACAATGTCGTCACTCATATTAGAATTGTTACCAACAACAAACAAATCAGCAGTTGTTCCGAAGATTTTGAACTAACTAATCCTATGAGAAAACTTTACTTAACTAAAAATTTAGAAATTTCAAAGCTTATAGAATGTTATTTACAATTGCTTGAGCAAGTAAGCTTTGTGAACACTGGTCACGGATTTCGGGTACGTTCTCTTAGTAATTATGAAATTATAGAAGTAATTAGTAATATCGTTTAATAGTGAAATAATATACAAGAAAGAAGTAACTGAATAAGTAATATTCTGTACTCACCTATTTATGTAACACCCAAACCAAATATAAATTTGCAGTTGTAAAATAATACAAATGTTCTTTAATATAAATATCATATCACTTTATTCAGTAAACATTCTGAATTAAACGATATGGTATACCTATTTTGTTATTACTGTATAATTCATTAGCAATGTTTTTGCAGGTCGCGGTGCATTGTGTAAATATTTTGTTTTATATGATTCATTTGATAAATGTAGCAATCAGACCCGTAAGTATTTTGATATTATTTATAGTTTAACTATATAACTTTTGATGAAAGTGATTTTTAACACGCAAAATACTGGATATGCTTTTGATTTCATTGTTTAAAAATTGTAGGTAGAGGTTTTTGAGCAGATGTCATCATCTTCGACGCCGTCAGCATTGTTTATATATCTGACAATGATATCGAGTTTACTAAGAGTACTAACTTATGAATTTATGGCTGTTATGTTAATGTACCGATGTGAGCAGGCTTATACACAAAACGATAAAATTCTAGAGACTATTGACTTAATGCTTGTTGAAACAAAACATCGTAAGTACATTTCTTTATTAATTTTTTTACTAAATAATACGGACACATACCATATAACAAGTATAACATGAAAGAAAGAGGAAATTCATAAAAAAAGATATATTGGGGTGATAAGATACTGATAAGAAAAAACTCGCTCACAAAAAGAGACAACGGAGGGCCACACCCTCTCGCTCCGTATCATGGCCGCAATCAAGGTGAAGTCACCTATCGAAGTCACCTGTACAGAATCATCAACCATGCTTGATGATTTGCACAACTGGCAAGATTGTATATCTATACTTATCTGATTATATATGTGATGGCAAAGATTATTGTCTCTCCTGAATACCTCAAAGTTACTGTCGGCTTTTGAGTTGTTAAAAACTCAAAGGGCTTGAGTTCTCTCTCCAGAATTACCTCTCGTAAGCTGTTTTAATAGATAAAAAGCAATAAAAGAACTGCTGCTTTTTTTGTAGTTTTCTCAGTGGCTTAGGTTGTCACTCTGGTTGAGCAGATCCATTTGAACAAACACAAGATTTTCAAATAAAAAATAAAGAAACACAGATTAGGTCTTTGCATCAATAATTTAATCCATCATATGAAACTTTATTTCAGATACGAAAACGAAAATTGACCTTTTGGAATTTCGGAACTTACTCGTCACAAGGCCTGTCAAGTTTCATGCTGCTAAGTTCTTTACGATCAACTATCGCACACTCGTGTCTTTAAACTCAGTAGTCGTCACTTATACTATTATAATGAGGCAAAATATTTAGTCAAATACTACTGAAATCTTTACCTGTCTACAATGCAACGGAAAAATACTTAAGCTTTCTCGCTTAGAAATTTTTCACTATTAATTTAGCTGTCATATTAAGAAGTTTGCAAATATTTAAGAATATTACGCATTTTGTGTATTTAGTTATATAAACATTTAAGGATATTTCATCATCATCATCATGATAATAAAATCTATTATGTAAACATTTGTGGATATTTCACTATCATTATTTTTTAATCTTGCCACACATCACTACCGTACCAATAAATTTTCAAATTATCGCTGTGTTATGTTTATCGTAAGTCCCGAATTATATTTAGTTAATGTTATCAAGCTACAAGTGATAAATTTTGTTAAATATTATGTGTCATGTATTATGATCTTATAAAACAGTCAGCTATACTTGGATTGTTTACGCTATTCAGCTAAGTGACCTTACTGAATAAAACGGTTTAACGGATTCGCAGACTCTATTCAGATTCTAACAAAATTACAGAAAAAAGCGCAGTACTCAATGTCTTTCTTTCATGCTTCTATTACTTTTGGAAAGTTTTGATAGTGATACTCGCATATATTATTACAGGACAAGTTAATGTTTTGCGATTTTGCAAAATTTTTATTTAGATTCTGGAAGCGAGTAGATCATTGTTAATAAAATTTCATACCTCAAATCATAATGAAAGTACTAGGAAGACATAAAATGAATTTATCAAATTCTACTCTTTTCATCTTTAGAGATATTTTACATTCCTACTAGTAATCACTTGAAGATTTCGTGTAAAACCATGAATTTATTTTTTAAAACAATATTGCTACCACACGAGAAATATTTTCTAAGCTTCATGGGACTTTAAAAATCATCATCAACAACCCGTAACGTCCCACTGCTGGGTCGGGTCACCTCTCAGGAGAGGGTTAAGGCCACACTTCTTACTCTGGTCGAGTTAGGGTTGGGGATTGGCTGACTGCTATCTTATGTTAACAACCGAGATCCACTGCTTATTATGACCTTCGAATCACGGAGACGCTCGTTACATAATATGCCACAATCCCATCTAGGTTCTTGTTTTAGGACTTTAATAAAAGAGGATGTTTTATGGAGTTGCTTTTAATTAGAGAACCGATACACGAGGTAACACACGAGTAACGAGAACCTTAACAGCAGCCATATTGTTCAGTAAGAACGAACAGAGTGAACGACACATTCACAATATTATTGCTGCATTCACAATACCTCCCCTCAATAATATTATATTAATATAAAGTGGTTTAACAAGGCAATTCAACAATTAATTATGAAACAACTTCTCTCTTAGGATGTTAAAAGTTACACCACCAAGTGGTTTAGTTAACATGTCAGCTATTTGGCTACTTGAGCTTATTTATATTATATTTAATATTCTATTTTAACAATATCTTTATCAATTTTCTCTTTAACAAATTTAAGTTTTATATCTAAATGCTTTACTCTCGTGTTACCAGTAGCCATGTGAGCCATTTTAATAGTAGATTGATTATCCTCATGTATAACAATAGGCCCCACATTTACATCAAAATCACTTAATATTGACATATGCCAACAAGCTTCGCTGGTAGTATGAGTCAAGGCAACATATTCTGACTCGGTGGACGACAAAGCCACTGATTGTTGTTTCTTTGACACCCATATAACACTTCCTCCAAAGACTTTAAAAACATAACCAGTCGTTGACTTTCTATCATCACTCCCACCCCAGTCACTATCAACAAAACCAGTTACTTTCTCAGAACCATCTCTGTATTAAGTTAAACATAAGTCCAAAGTTCCTTTGATGTATCTTAAAATATTTATCAAAAGTTTGTATAACAGCTTACTAGCACAGTTAACATATCTGCTTAACATGTTTACAACAACACACAAGTCTGGTCTGGTACCGGTTAAAACATACATCAGCTTACCAATCAGAACCCTACACTTCTGTTCATAAATTGGATCTGAGTCACTCCTTTTAAGTACATTAAATTTAAATTTTTTATCAATTGGCAATGATAATGGACAACAGTCAGACAACCCATAGCTTTTCAAAATACCTGTTAAATATTGTTTTTGACTTAAAGTAGTAATTCCTTCATTTAAATCTTGTTTAATCTCTATACCCAGAAAGTTATTAACAGAACCCATATCTTTCATTTTAAATGCTTCATTTAATATTTTTCTCAAACTATGAACTTCCCCTTCAGATGTACTAAAATACAAGATATCATCAACATACAATAATAAGAATGTTTTATAACCCTCATCAATTTTTGAGTACAAACAATAATCTTTATCTGAGTTTTTAAATCCATTTGCTTGCATGACCTTATCAAAAGTTACATTCCAATATTTAGGAGAACGCTTCAAACCATAAATAGACTTATTTAACTTACAAAATCTGTACTTAGTATTTACCCCTTTAGGGAGCTTTAGATACACATTTTCATCAATAGTACTATTTAAAAAAGCATTACAGACATCCATTTGATAAATTTTACAATTTAGCTTCGTAGCTACTGCTGTGAATATTTTAAATGTGTTTAATTTTACCACAGGAGCATACAAGTTATTACAGTCATACTCACTCTGTTCAAAGCCCCTAGCAACAAGCCTAGCTTTGTATATATCTTGTCCTTCTTCGTTCTTTTTCAATTTTAAGACCCACTTAGTACTTTTAGTTTCTTCACCCTCTGGTACTTTCTCAATGAGCGTCCATGTATTTTTCTCTTCTAGCTGAGACAACTCTGTCTCTATTGCCTTTCTCCAGCAATCCGCATCTTCTCTTTTCATTGCTTCCTCATAGTTTTCAGGTGTTTCTACTGCTGTGACAAATCCAATATAATTTGACAACCAACTTGGTTTCTTAACAACTCTTCCCGATCTTGTTCTTATTAGTTCATCGTCATCAGATGTATCCACATTTTGATCAACATTTTGTTCATTTTCCTTAATCTGGTCCTCTCTTTCTATCTGTTCATATTCTCTTTCAACAATTGGTTTTTCATCAATAATGTCTAACAAGATTACTTCTTTACATTTCTTTTTACAACCTTCTTCAGGTGTTGTCTTCAAAAAAATAACGTCTCGTTTTGTATGTACTTGATTTTTATCTGGATAATAAATTCTAAACCCTTTGGATCCATCATATCCTACAAAGATACCCTTTTCTCCTTTTACATCAAGTTTTAGCCTCTTTTGTTTAGGGATATGCACATACACAGTTGTACCAAATATTTTATTTAATTTTGTAACATCATAGTCTTTTCCTTGGAACAACTGGTAAGGAGTTTTGCCTTCTATCTTACTCTTACTCGTCCTGTTAAGAACATATACTGCATTATTAATAGCTTCAGCCCAAAGACTCTTCGAAAAACTTTGTTCGTCACTGTTCAACATGGCTCGGGCTGCCTCTACAAGTGTTCTCATGTCCCGCTCTGCTTTGCCATTCTGTTGGGGCGAATAAGGCACAGTTGTTTGATGTTCAATGCCAATTGCATCACAAAAGCCCTTCATTTCAGAATTTACAAACTCTTTTCCGTTGTCGGACCTTATAGTTTTCACTTTCTTGCCTGACAATCTTTCTGCCCACATTATGCAGCTTTTTATGCTTTTCACAGTCTCACTCTTGTATTTTAAATAATTCACAATTCGATAATTAGTATAATCATCCTTTATGAGTAGGAAATATTTGGAGCCTCCTACACTTTCAACCTCCATGGGTCCACACAGGTCCACATGTATCAGCTCTAGTGGAGCACTGGTATAACTTTTACTCTCGAAGTAAGGTTGTTTATGGATTTTACCTTTTAAACAGGCGATACACTGGTCTTTTTCACTTGTGTAATCAATGTTATTGTTGTTCAGCACAATACGAACATAGTCCATATTTTGATGGCACAGCCGCTTATGCCACTCAATCAGTGATACAGCAGCATTATATTCGTTGCACAATACATCTAACATATATGCGTTTCCCTCTAAATTCCCAACAGCACACAAAACATTGTTCTTTGTTATTAGACACTGTCCGTGTGACATGGTAACTTCGTAACCTCGTTTGGTAGCACTCGATACGGAAAAAAGATTAATTTTCATAGCCGGCACATACAACACATTAGAAAGTGTCGAAATCACATATTCCTTGCCGTTAAACACTTTGATTTCTACCTCTCCAGTTCCCATTATTGGCAAACGTCGGCCATCTCCTACGAAAACAGACCGATTTGACACTGACCGATAGTTCGTAAATGAACTTCTTTCACCGGTCATGTGTTCACTCGCACCACTATCAATCAGCCATCTTTGAATAGACTGTTGTCTATTATTTTCATTCGATAGTTCATGTTCACTTTCGGTTATTGCGGCAGTAGCAGTAAAAAATGCATTTCCCTTTTTTAGGTTATTTTGTACCTTTTTTTGCACAAAGTATCCAATATGTTTAATACCTTTTGTGCACTCATTTTTTAAATGCCCAACTTTACCGCATTTGTAACATTTTCTTTTTTCTTGGTCACCATTACATTGTTTTGCAAAATGTCCTTTTTTTCCACAGCGAAAACAACTTTTATCACCAGTATTACGTACAAAGAAAGCAGAAGTCTCACCTTCTGTTTGTCTTACTTTGAACCTTTCTTCCTCTATCATCAATCTAGCCACTAATTCGTCGTATTTTTGACTTTGAGCATCAACAGACTCCCATGCTGATACAAAATGACTGTACCGCTCTGGCAATGACATCAAAACTTTTGTTATTAAGAATTTTTCAGATAATTTGTGAAGTATGCATATCATACTATCTATGATCATCTGATCTCTACGTTTGCATTGCTAAGCAACACATATTGTTGTTTTACTGTTATATAAAAAACTATATATGTTTCCTTGTGAAAAACTGTCTATAATAAATAAAACAGCTTCCTACTTTATTAACGTTTATTTCTGTAACATTACCACAAACATTAAACCTTCATCTGAACATCAGATGAACTTAACATGGTAGCAGAGCGTTTATAAAGTTACAGATGAACGTAAGTAAAAATATCCCTTGTCATAAAGAAAATGTCGAAAACGAAAATTGAGTCTCTTACAAAAGACAATTACGACACATGGGTGATACAAGCAGAAGCCGTTCTTGTTAGACAAAAATTATGGAAACACATTGAAGTTCCTTTAACTGCTGATGCTACTGCAGATGAAAAAGAAGGAGACAGACAGGCGAAGTCTGAATTAATATTAATAATATAGGAGATATTACATTACATTCTGAGCTAAAACAAATAAAAAATTGCACAACAGCAAAAGCACTGTGGGAAAAATTGAAAGACACTTATGCTAGTAAGGGACCTGCACGTAAAGCATCCCTATTAAAGCAACTAATCCTAACAAAATTAGAGGGACACGATGTACGCGGTCACCTAAATAAGTTCATGCACACAGTTGACAAATTGGCCGACATGGACGTGATAATCAATGAGGATTTGTTAACAATTATGATGTTGTACAGTCTGTCGTCGGAATATGATAACTTCAGAGTTGCTATTGAGTCACGGGACAATCTTCCGAAGCCAGAGGAGCTTAAAACTAAAATAATAGAAGAATGTGAAGCTCGTCACAGTATAATAAGTAACGAACCTGAAACCTCTTTTCATGAAGAAGCATTATACGCATCCTGTAAAATTTGCAAACGAAGAGGTAACATCTTTAAAAGCAAAAACCACAAAATTTGTACTAATTGTTGGAAAGAAAAGAATGGTAATAAGCCTAAAAACAAATATAACAATTTCCAAAAGAACAATTATGCTACGCAGTGCCTTCTCACACATAATGAGAAGCCTGAAAACACCATTTGGGTCTTGGACAGTGGTTGTACATCTCATATGACATATCAACGAAATTTATTTACGTCCATAGAGAAATCATCAAGAAAACTAAATTTTGCAACTAAAGAGCATACTGCTGACATTAAAGGAAAGGGTACAGTTTCTTTTCTATCAAAAAACGGTGATGGTATGGCATGTACACACCTCAAAGAGACGCTGTACGTACCTACTTTGTGTACTAATTTGATGTCTGTCAGTAAGATAACAGATGCTGGATGTACAGTCGTCTTTACCAAGAATAAAGCGACTATTAATAATCCGAAAGATGGATTATCTCTTACTGCATTTAAAAAAGTAGATGGTCTTTATTACGTTAAACCTTACAAACACGAGTGTACCAATCTAGCTAATGATAATGATGAATCAGTTGACACTGTTTCAACTACTAAAAAGAAAACGAATTCATCAAACATTTATGAATGGCATAGAAAGCTTGGGCACATGAACGCCAAAGATTTAAAATTTGCACTTAAAAATGAAAATTTAATTGGCTTGAACTTTGATGCTTCGGAAATATTGTCTGAATGTGAGATCTGCATTCAAGCAAAACTGCATCGAGTACCCGCTCCTTGTAATAATACAACTCAACGAACTACACAATGCTTAGAAATCATTCATAGTGACGTATGTGGACCTATACGAACGCCCACAATAGGCGGAAACAAGTACTTTGTTACTTTTATTGACGACTATAGCCGATACACTCGAGTGTACTTAATTAAAAACAAAAGCGATGTATTAGAAAAATTCAAAGAGTTTAAGGAGTTGGCGGAAACGCACACAGGCAACAAAATTAAGTTTCTACAATCGGAAAATGGTACTGAGTACATAAATAAGGAGTTTGATGCCTATCTAAAACGTTGCGGAATACAGAGAAGGCTATCCGCGCCTTATACCCCAAACCAAAACGGAATCGCTGAACGTAAAAATCGTACCCTCATTGAGAAAGCGAGAGCAATGATGATTGATGCAAAGGTACCAATGAAACTCTGGGGTGAAGCAGTTTTTACTGCAAACTACTTATCAAACAGAAGTATAAATAGCGCCATTCAGAATCAGACGCCATTTGAACGATGGATCGGTAGAAAACCATGTGTTAATCATTTGTTCGTGTTTGGCTGCAAAACGTTTGTTCTGTTGAAAGGTACTAATAATCACAAATTTGCGCCAAAAGCAATTCCTGGAATGTTTGCAGGGTATTCTGAAACATCGAAAGCATTCAGAATTTTCATACCTTCAAGGAACAAAATAATTGTGTCAAAAGATGTTCGAGTAATGAAAGCAATGTTTTACAATGAAACTAATAGAAATGAACTTTCAAGTCAGTTTAGTGATGAAGAGTTTTTACATAAACAACTTGATCAAACATTATCTCAACAAACATCAGGCAAACAAGTGACTATAGCACTTGACGACGATGAAAAAGATAGCGCTGTTGATCAAAACAACGATGAATATTCACAACAACATTTACTCAACGGTAGCGAACCTCTGAACAACGTTGAAGAGGAATCCACAGTTGGTACAATGGCTTTGCGGGACAGATCTAAAATCACACCTCCAAAACGTTATGATGATTTTATTTTAGCAGCGGCCGAGGAAGTGGAGAATCTATACAAGCCTAAAGAGCCTGTAACCTTCAAAGAGGCAATGCAATCTCCTGACAAAGAAAAATGGCAAGAGGCCATGCACAGTGAAATGACTTCACTTAAAGAGAACCAAACTTGGGATCTAGTTGACTTGCCCAAAGGTCGAAAAGCCCTACCATGTAAGTGGGTTTACAAAGTAAAAATGAACCCAAATGGTACTGTCGAAAGGTTTAAAGCCAGAATGGTAATCAAGGGTTACTCCCAACAACCTGGAGTGGACTATGATAAAACGTTCAGTCCAGTGATCCGTATGAGCACAGTACGAGCATTGTTAGCCATAGCTGCTCAAGAAAATCTAAAACTTTACCAATTTGATGTATCGACTGCCTTTCTGAACGGTGAGGTTGATGAAGAAATTTACATGAAACAACCTGACGGTTATCAGGATGGTACGAAACGAGTCTGTAAATTGCGACGTAGCCTATATGGACTAAAACAAGCACCGCGTTGCTGGAACACGTGTATTGCTGAGTTCCTACAGAAATCTGGTTTTCAACAGTGTGAAGTGGATCCATGTTTATATATTCGAATCAAAGGACGAACCAAAGTTTTCATTGGTCTTTACGTTGACGACGGACTCGTACTGTACAACACAGCTACAGCAGGAACCGAATTTATCAATGAATTGAAAACAAGATTCAAGATTACTATAAAACCTGCTTCGTACTTCCTTGGAATGGAAGTCAACGTGCGAAAAGACAACATCACACTGTGTCAAAAGGCCTACACTAATAAAATTTTAGAAAAATATAGAATGACCAATTGTAAGTCTGCTCCAACTCCAATTGTCAAAGAAAATGAAATTGAGGAGGAAGAGGAAAATATGGAAATAAACTTTCCTTACAGGCAAGCCGTGGGTGCGTTGGCTTATCTATCAGTAGGCACAAGACCTGATATTTCATATGCAGTGAGTGTCGCATCCAGAAACCTCGCAGCACCTGCTAAGAAGGATGTATTGCTTGTAAAACGCATCTTTCGGTACTTAAAAGGAACCCAACAGAACGGGCTCGTTTTTACGAAAAATTCTCCTTCACATTTAGTTTGCTACAGCGACTCTGATCATGCAGGAGACAAAACTACCGGAAGATCCACATCTGGAATGGTGTGCTTATTTTCTGGAGCTGCTATTAGCTGGAGAAGCCAGAGACAAACGACTGTGTCCATCTCTTCAACTGAAGCCGAAGTAATAGCAGCAAGCGAATCCGCACAAGAAATTTTGTGGTTGAATCGCTTACTCAACAACCTGATTGAAGTCGGGAAACCAGTATTGAATCTGGATAACGAATCAGCTGTGAAACTTGCGCATAACCCGAAGTATGAATATCACAAGCGCACGAAACATATAAAACTGAAACATTTCTTCATTAGAGAATGTGTTAGCAATGGAGAATTTGAAGTTCAGCAAGTTTCTTCAGAACTGCAATTGGCTGACATGTTAACCAAACCACTGTTTGGTCCCAGACTGCAAAACATATGTTCAAGAGTGGGATTGAAGAATTTATCCTCAAATTCTGAAAAACTACTGGGAATGTGAAGTATGCATATCATACTATCTATGATCATCTGATCTCTATGTTTGCATTGCTAAGCAACACATATTGTTGTTTTACTGTTATATAAAAAACTATATATGTTTCCTTGTGAAAAACTGTCTATAATAAATAAAACAGCTTCCTATTTTATTAACGTTTATTTCTGTAACATTACCACAAACATCAAACCTTCATCTGAACATCAGATGAACTTAACATAATTCTTCTCCTGCTTGTTTTAATTGACAGACCATCTCTTGCAGTTTTGATAGAAAGATTGATAAATCACCATCTTCATATTTAATTTGCAAAAATTGCTGTTGAAGCATTAGTGTTTTAGTAGCAGACTTTGCCTCATACACACTATGTAGTTTTACCCACATTTCTTGAGAAGTGTTGCAGGTTAACACATGCACCATCACTGCTTCACTCAGTCTGGATACAATGATGGATTGAGCTTTTGTATCCATCGTGTTCCAGGCACTTGCATTGCCTTCAGTTTTTACCAACTGGCCGCTGACTATTTTGAACACATCAGCTCCCTTGAGCATGACCGTTACCTGGAATTTCCACACATTCCAATTCTTCTGCCCCTCCAGCCTGATGACTGAAGCCGCAATCTCCATCTCTTCTCCTCACAGAAGCCTGATGCCGTGCCTATATCCCACACGACCTCCTACAGGCGTTCGCTTACGCACAAACCCTTTTTGCTCACTGGTTAGCCTATCCAGTCCTCACCTACAAACAGTATTACGAGTCTGGGCCCATAACCTGTTTTAGGACTTTAATAAAAGAGGATGTTTTATGGAGTTGCTTTTAATTAGAGAACCGATACACGAGGTAACACACGAGTAACGAGAACCTTAACAGCAGCCATATTGTTCAGTAAGAACGAACAGAGTGAACGACACATTCACAATATTATTGCTGCATTCACAATAGTTCTGACCACGCTGTCTCTGCTTACCTCCGGTGGTCGTTTCCAATCACATAAGGCCACTAAGCTATGAGCGCTTCCCTTAAAAGTACTTAGATATAAAATAGGAACGAAAACATTCAGACGAACTTTTCTTGTAACAAATTTTGCAAATGTCTGGTCACTGGTGAAGGATATAGGGATAGTCTAGAGACACACTAAGGAGCAATCAAACGGCGGCTTAGCTACAAAACGTGTATTTCCCAACTGGTTCGCTATTAAAATTGACCGTTAAACAACGAGTCACGATTACCCACTATTTACATATATCACAACTGGTAGCAACTATCGCTAAACCAATGAGTTCTCATGTCCATTTATTAATTTTGGAACCCTATTCGTATTTATAATCAACAGTATTACCCATTTTTTTATTACAAATTTAAATGAATAAATTCTTAAATTAATAAACTTTAGTTTTTTACTTTTTAATATGTATTTAGATTAGAGAATCCGGACACGTGTATGATATTTAAATTAAAGTTACGTCAGAATATCAACAATACTAGGTCGTCAACGATCCTATTAAGTTGAGGAAAAACATTGACAGAAATTAAGAACAGTAAAGATATAAGTGTAGACCCTATGGAACTCTTATTTTTACCGTTTAACCTGGATTGCCATTAAATCGACTTTCTGAATTTTATTACTCACTTGAAATACCAAAGCAAAGAAACCTTTTTTTCCCTGTGGAATTCTCCACGGACACCACCAGTTGTTGGCTATGTCGGACTCATCATCATCAACAGCCTTTAACAGTCCACTGCTGGACATAGGCCTCTCCTTTGAAAGGAGGTTTTGGCCTACTATACCACACTGGCCAGACGGGTTGGTATTTTATTTCAAGTTTTCCTTCTCTTGGCAGTGATGTTAGCTGCTTATTTTGTTCCTTTAGTCGCCTCTTACGACACCCATGGAATGAATAGGGGTGGTGACAGTTTGTATTCTTAATCCGTCACCACACGGAATTCTTAATCCGTCACCACACTACACGGACTCAAGCCGACTAAAACCGCACGGCGTGTCAGCGTTTGCCCGCACTGATGCGAGTACCATCATCTGCTGTGCACCGTACTGCACCGCGCTCACGCCACCACCAGGACCTGTTTCTGCTAGGGTGACAGATGATCTCACCTATCACCCCCAGGAGGAGAGAAAAGAAAAAAAAAGAAAAGAAACCTGAAGCACAGATTATTTTAAAGTTTGTGTAGATTAGATAAAAAATACTGTAGTCAACTGATACTTGTTAGCGATATGTTGTCAAAGAATTGAATTAGGGTTTTCAGCTGATAATAATATTTAAATTGTCTGATACCTAGAAAATATTTATTCATAATTTTATTTTCATTTATCCATTTAATAATAGAAGTTATAAATAGGTAAAGATAAACAATTGGACGTGGTACCTACATCAATAATATTGATCCATTACTCCATCCATACATAGAGATGTCAAAATGTCAAATATCTAAATGATAACAGGCACTATCAATTTCTCAAAATGATTGATTTGGAACCAAATTATTTACAAGAGCATAAATCAAATGGAAGTAATAGTCTTCAAAAAGTAATAGTTTTACTAAAGTAGCTACAACAAGACTATTACCATCTCACATACCATTCTTTTCTTGAAATTATTCTCGCTGAATGTTTTTAAGACGCCCGAAGGCCCCCAACTTAGCTTCACGACTTATGATAACAACCCGAACCGACTGCTTAACATCATCAAGTCAAGTCCACTGCTGGACATAGAGAGACTGCTTAACGTGACTTCCAAATCACGGCAACGCTCATAACATACAATACAACAAACGGACCCATCTAGATGCTGACCGTGCCATCGTTGCTTACCTTCGGTGATTGTTTTCAATGATATGAGTACTACGCTTCTTTTAATGTTTTTGACTCGTCATAATTTAAGAATTAAAATATACATCATATATTTTATTGTTGTGCAGCCCTCTGCACAATATTTTTATAAAAAAATATTTTTATTGCTAATAAGTCCCTACTTATTAGCAATAAAAATATTTTAAAAAATTACGATACCGAACAAGAGTATGTCTAAAAGCCGAGGAAGTTCAAGAACAGACATCTTTAAAACTTTTGTGTCCAGTTCACAGCTCTGTTCTATATTTAGACGTTCTAGTGCTACTATATCTATGTAACCACTATTTAATTTGTTAACAACATTACATACGAGGGTTTCTATTAACTAAATGCATGATATAGGTATTCAATATACATGATACATCAGAAAGCAGTATAAACTTTGTCACATTTGATGAATGCTCAGATACGCAGTTCTCTTTTAAATCTTTGTTCTTGTCTGCTGATAATTGTAATACCTAATTCAGTTCATTTTACACAAATAAACTAGAACTTACCAACGAAATGACGATTAAAGATACGTTTTATACCATAGTCCTTGTCAATTGGTTCTTGAGAATTACGGCACTATCAAATATTTACCGGAATGGAGTTGAAGTACAAACATTTGGATCGAAAACTAAAAGAATAATATACGTACTCGTTTTAACATTTGTTAATTTAATGTTTTTATATTTTAAGATGACTATTAATGAAATCGATAGACTTGATAATATATCATTTTCCAGCTTGGTCCAAATATTTTATTGGTTTTCATTTTCTGTATACATTATTGATTTATTTCTTGTTCAGAAATATTGTGGCGATGCATTAATAAAGTTCATTAAAACCTTTGACACTATAGATACAATTTTAGGAAAAGCCGATTACGACGCGATTCACAAAACTAATGGTAAAAGTACAATTTTGATCATCGGTGCCTATTTTTTTACTACTATATTTGACTATGGTAGTTGGGTATTCATGGAGGGATGGGAAGAGGCATCAATTTATTCAATAAATTATGTTTATTTGTTTTTGAATATTCTTACAATCGTTGATGTAATTTCCCATGTTGGACAAGTGAAGTACCGGCTAAAAATAATTCAAAATCTCTTACAGGTATGTACTCTTCATCTTTAATAAATAAAAGTGACATACAGTTTTATTTTATTAAGCGTTTTTAGGGTTCCGTAGTTCATGACTCGGAACCCTTATAGATTCGCCATGTCCGTTAGTCCGTACGTCCTCGACTTAACGCCCAGACGGTAGGTGCTTGAAAGATGAAACTTTGCAATAATATGTGTTGTAATTACTTCGACTAAGTACTACAATAAAAGTACAAAGAACATTTCTATTTGTAAAGTAGGGATTTTTTTTTCTACAGTCTATCTTATCGTGTGGGGTATCATTAGATAGGCCTTTTACAAATATTACGAGATTGCTTTAACTATTTTTCAATTTAAGTATCCGTTTCCATTTTTAGGGTTCCGTAGACAAATGGCAAAAAACGGAACCCTTATAGATTCGTCAAGTCTGTCTATCTGTCTGTCCGTCCGTATGTCACAGCCAATTATTTCCGAAACTATAAGAGCTATACTGTTGAAATTTGGTCAGTCGACGTATTCTGTAAACCGCATTAAGATTTTTACATAAAAATAGAAAAAAACAATACATTTTGGGGGTCCCCATACTTGGAACTGAAACTCAAAAAATTTTTTTTCATCAAACCTATACGTGTAGGGTATCTATGGATAGGTCTTCAAAAATGATGATGAGGTTTCTAATATCATTTTTTTCTAAACTGAATAGTTTGCGCGAGAGACACTTCCAAAGTG
This sequence comes from Phragmatobia fuliginosa, assembly GCA_932526445.1. NCBI lineage: Eukaryota > Metazoa > Arthropoda > Insecta > Lepidoptera > Erebidae > Phragmatobia > Phragmatobia fuliginosa. Next base: position 17,718,414 of record OW052072.1, on the reverse strand, counting down.
GAAATATGTGTGTCCCCCCCCCTCTAACTTCTAAAATAAGAGAGTGATAAAACTAACAAAAATATATGTTGTACATTACCATGCAAACTACCAACGAAAATTGGTTTGAACGAGATCTAGTAAGTAGTTTTTTTTTATACGTCATAAATCGTAACACGCAATTTACCTTTCATCCAATCAATACACTAGTATAAAAACATCGATGAAAGTCACAACGAACTACAAGAACTTTTATATGATGTTACTTGCTGATACGGAACCCTTCATGGGCGAGTCCGACTCGCACTTAGCCGCTTTTTTTGTAAAAGCAGAGCGTCCTCCCATTTAAAAACTAAACGCCTGGTTTAAAAAATCAGGAAAAATTCATGATACTAGTCCATAGATTAATCTTTAATGGAAATATATTGCATTTCAGATAGCTTATTTATTTCAGGAGATACAGGTGCCTTACTTATAAAATGCACTCGCTATTCTATGCGTGGCCCGACACGCACTTGATTACTTTAATCGTCTCAATATTTTTGACTATTTTAGAACAAATACAGCGCACCTCCTACTAGGACTATTACTGACGTCAACCAAATTGTCAATGTTCAAGAATATCCTAAATTTGTGAACCTCACTACAAAACATCACTTGATTGGAAATTTAGAAATTTCAACGTTAACCAAATGTTACTTACAATTGCTAGAGCAAGTAAATTTTGTGAACACTAATTATGGACTTCGGGTATGTTCTATTTTCATATTATACTTGTATGTATATAGGAAAATTGAAAGTAATTAAATTATTGTTTTGTGTTATTTGTCGTTCTTATGCGCGGTAAAATCATTTAAAAGGTTACGATGATTGATTTTTCCCGACGTTTCGTACGGGTTATACTGCTCGAGGTCGGGATTGACTGTAAAATGCATTGATCTATAATACACGTAAAAGGTATCGTTACATTCTGAATAATTTTATTGCGTAAAAGTCTTGTTGTACAAAAAAATAGTTTTTGAGTGTGAGAGTAGCGAATGTCTAAAAACAGTTATTAAAGTATTAAGTTATCTAGGACAAGGTTGATTGAGTTGAAACTGTAATATTGTGGGATACATAACGGATTTATATTAGCAATATATTAAATTTGCAGGTCGCAGTGCATTTCGTGAATATACTGTTCAACTCGACTCATTCGTTAAATATGGTCATCAGACCTGTAAGTATAAAAATTTCTAAAAATATATATGTTCCACCATTTTATTATTATTTGTTCGTGTGGTGATGGATTAAGAATACAAAGTGTCACCACCCCTATTCATTCCATGGGTGTCGTAAGAGGCGACTAAAGGAACAAAATAGGCAGCTAAAATCACTGCCAAGAGAAGGAAAACTTGAAACAAACCCTTTACCAACCCGTCTGGCCAGCGTGGTATAATAGGCCAAAACCTCCTTTCAAAGGAGAGGCCTATGTCCAGCAGTGGACTGTTAAAGGCTGTTGATGATGATAATGATGATGATGATTTTATTATTCTATTTTTTCGTAATAGAATCGTCGGTATGCAAAACACTTATCGTTATTTTTGTTATATTGTTGATTTGTAGGTGAAAATTTATGAGGACTTATCACCTTTGATGTCAGCGGTGTGTGTGTTTTTGGTGATAGCATTGAGTATACTAAGAGTATTAATATTTGAGATAATGGTAATTTTGTTGGTTTACCAATGTGAGCAGACTTATAGACAAAGCGATACGATTCTGGATACGATTGATGTACTGCTAACCGGTACGAAACGTCGTAAGTACATTTTACATTTAAAAAGATTTACAATATAATTCCATATACTCACTTATGTTTAACCGTATTGTTTCCTTCAAATGACAACTTTTTTCTTATATTTAACGCTTGGAAACTTCCACGGGCCTTGACCCCACAGAGGTTTGCGGCGGAGTGATGTGTCGGATTTGGACCGCCTAAAACAACGCCTGAATTAGGAAGGGCCCAAGAACAGCTGTTATTACAACACCTGGACCCAGTTTTTGCCCGCACTGATGCTTGTGCCATCATATGCTGAAACTCTCAATTTAGGTGACACGCGGACGTTGCTACCTTGCTGCGGCTGGACACTAATGCGTTATCTTAAGCAGATCACTATATCAAACTCATATGATAGGAATAAACATCTAGGATATTGAATTCTTGAGTTGAGAGTTTTCGCTGCGTTTATTTCATTTCATACGAATCCCAACGAATAAATCATATATTTTTGACATTATCTAACACTATGCGACAGATACATCAGAGATGGACTTCTTCGCATGGTACCGCTACACAAACAACAGCATGCATACTCAATAGGGAAATCAACAGAATCCGCTTTGCATAGCGTGATTTCCAAGATTGAATGCGCTGTAGACCACAAAGGTTCAGCACTGGCTGCCTTCATAGATATAGAAGGCGCCTTTGATAAAACAATGTTCCACAGCATCGACATAGCCCTTAAAAGGCATAATGTAGCCCCAACCTTATGCAGTTGGATAACCAACATGCTCATGCAAAGGGCCATACAAGTCACGGTGAATGACACCACAAGAGCCGTTGTGGCGAAGGGATGCCCACAAGGAGGTGTCCTCTCGCCCCTATTATGGAACCTCGTCGTGAACAGCCTCCTAAGTGGTTTAAAAGACAAAGGCTACTTCACCGTAGGATATGCCGATGACATAACAATCATAATAAATGGCACTCACAAAAACACACTGTGTAACCTCATGCGTCAAGCGTTGAAAATTGTAGAGGACTGGCGCAAAGAGCATGAACTAACAGTCAACCCCACAAAAACAGAACTGGTCCTCTTTACCAAAAAAAGGAAGCTGGCAAAATTGCAACTGCCACGCTTTTACGGATCTACCCTAACCCTGACATCAGAGACCAAATACCAGGGCGTCTATTTGGACAAACAACTGAATTGGGCTAAACAAACTGAATATACTACCACAAAAGTCAGTATATCACTGTGGCAATGCAAGCAACTACTTGGCAGAAATTGGGGCATCAGTCCCAAGGCCACTTACTGGCTATACACTACAGTTATTCGACCAACTATAACATATGGCTCCCTAGTCTGCTGGCCCAGGACAGACTCGGTTGACTCGGTTACTTGCCAAAAAACCCTAGAAAAACTACAGCGATACGCCTGCGTGGCTATCACTAGTAGCATGAGAACCACACCAACAGCCGCACTGCAAACTATGCTGGGGCTGCCACCCTTGCACTTAGTTGTTAAAGAGGAAGCAGCTAGCAGCGTTTAGACTCCATAATACCGGCACACTGGGAAATGACTCCAGAATCAAACACATATGCATAAGAGAACGAGCGATCACACATCAACCCATGTTGACATCACCCAACGATAGGATGCTGAAGAAATTTAATTTTGAGAAGCACTATAATATACATCTAGAAGAAGAACCACACGAGAAATCAGATACAAAAGAACTCAGAATATACACCGATGGCTCCAAAACCAACTCAGGAACCGGAGCAGGTGTATTCTCAGACGAACTTAACATTAGGGTATCGAAGCCGCTAGGTAGATTCAACACTGTATTCCAAGCAGAATGCGTGGGTATTATCCTGGCGGCCCACGCTATAGAGACAAGGAAAATTACGGACTCACACATCCGTATAGTCTCTGATAGTGCATCGGTACTTAAATCCCTCAATAAAACCCATGTCACTTCGAAACTTATAATGGATTGTCACAACGCGTCACAATTGGATTGTTAGAACGCGTAGCGACCTCCGGCCGGAAATTAGTGACAATACAATGGATAAAAGGAGACAGCGGATAGCTAGGTAACGATGCGGCCGATGAGCTGGCTAGGAGGGGGTCGGGCGCAGCGGTTTTCGGACCCGAACCCGTCGTGCCCGTCCCATTCGGCCAGCTCCGTGGTTGGCTGCAAGAATTTACCCGCACACAAGTACAACACCATTGGCTATCTGTCCTAAGCTGCAGACAATCAAAGGAAGCCATGCCACTTCCTAATGATAAACTAATCAAACGCTTATTGCGTTTGGACAGGGACAGTCTGCGGCTGGTGGCAGGAACTATCACCGGACACTACTCACTAAACAAACACTTCCACACCATAGGCCTAACTGACAGTCCCCTATGCAGAGCATGCTTAGGGGCAGAGGAAACGGTGTCGCATGTACTCATTGAGTGCACAGGTGTCACCGAAACACGGAAAAACACACTTGGATCTCCTAAATCTGTTGCAGAATGTCTGGACAGACTCGGAGACCTTATCAGCTTCTGGAGGGAGGTGGGCTGGCTGGAGTGATGGCCGCCCTCACGTACAATAGTCCACTTAAACACTAAGGAATAAGTGCGGAAACCATCCACATAACATAGAACATCATCTAACAAAACAAGGCACGATCTAAACCTAAAACTATAACGCCTCATTTCTCTTCTATTATCTAACTATATCAGTAGATGAGCAATCAATGTGTTAGTGACGGGCCATCAAGAAATTAATCGATATAATTGGTAACTTTATTTCAGATAGTGAAATGAAGAATGATCTTTTGGAATTTCGTCACTTACTCCTTACGAGGCCTATCAAGTTTCACGCTGCTAATTTATTTGCGATAGACTATCGCACATTTGTGTCCCTCAACTCTGCAGTGGTTACGTACACTATTGTAATGCGTCAAAATTTTTAATTGCAAAATGTATCTGCAGTGTTAACCTGCAATGCAAGTAGAAAGTTATTTTTAATGTATTTATATAACTAGTCTTGCCATAAATATTGACACTAGGAAAAGGCATATTGCAAATAATATTTATAATTGTAATGTGTGTTATTTGATAAAATAATATAAGAATAATTATGTAAAAATATAAAGCTAATTTGGAATGATGTTGATTGGCTTCTATACAGACCTTTGTATTTTGAGGCCAGTTATCACTGGAAGCACGTACTCTTTTCAAAGAAAAATCTTCACTGTTAATCTTATGGATTGCTTTAGGCACTCCAAATTATGATGTTTAGAGCAAGCTAAACTGATAAATTCAAATCCAGTGGGTTGAAATTGGGCCTTGATGACGGTCAGTTCTCAGTTCTGATGAAGTCAGAAAAATTCGTTCCAAAACACTTTGAGTGGACCGCGTCTTATGATCGGCCACTGAGTCTTGCTGAAAAGAATAATCTTACCTATACAACATGGTGTTATGTGAGTGGTGTTAAGTGGTAACCAGATCCTCTAGAATGGTATCTGGATACACCTGTACCGATGTTTTGATATCTATTTCACCTAAGTATGGCAACCGATTGATTGTTTATTAAATAAGAAAACAATGTCTGATCACAAAAGAATGACAGCTTCAAAATTCAAATGCTATATTTTGATTATTTTAATTGTAACAGTATTGATGACCATATTCAGTATTTAAGCCTGCCTTATTGATTCTACTCTACCTGATGAAAAGCCTGAGTATAATTTATTCATGAGTCGTGATTACCATGCTCATAGCCTTCATGCAACATGGTGACACACAATATGGTGGCTGAAGCTGGAAACACATTATCGGACGCGGCTGACAGCCGCGACTGATAAGTGTGCACAGTCTCGTCAGTCAGTCTTGTGCCAGATTTCTGTCGGACGTCCGAACGCTCAAGGTCACGTCTACGACTTACGTCCGATAGTTTGCACAGCTCAGTGTATATTCATATTCTAGATCACGGCTATCAGCCGCGTCCGTCAGCCATGTCCGATGATTTGTTTCCAGCTTTAGTGAGATGCTTTTGTATCATAGGGCCTCCGGTCTCGCACTTACCAACGAAACACCACAGCGCGAATGCTGTCATACTAGGTTGGCCTTTTGTGTAAAGATAGAATCACCCGGTCGTATACCTGAGTGGTTCTATGTTTATCTGAAATTCGGCTAATTATTATTTAACAATAATTAGCCGGATTTTGGTTGTGTTGTTACAAAATGTAAGAATATTTATTTTTTATTGTTTTTGTGTTAGAACTCACATCACCTTCACAATAAATTGTCACTTCTGTTCTCAACCTGTTTATTTTATTTATGAAATAGTACATAATAAATAACACATGACGTCTAACACTGCATGTACATGCTTTAATTAAATCAGGTCACCTAACTGGACAGTTCAAAAGACTAATAGCAATGTTCACTGAAAAGCAATTTCTGGCCTTATCGCTAAAAAGCAATTTCTTCCAGGCAACCTAAGGATGGAAAAAAATTGATAGTGAAAAAAAACTAAATTCATGTGTTGTTTTGGTAGTAGTCATCATCATCATCATCAACAGACTTTAACAGTCCACTGCTGGACATAGGCCTCTCCTTAGAAAAGAGGTTTTAGGTTTTTTTTTGGTAGGAGTAGCAAAAGAAAAAGTAAGAGAATATTAATGAATGAACCTGTTGTACCTAGGATAGTTTTTTAGATATATATTTTTCATTGTGATTTTGACGTACAGCACACAAATCATAATTGCATATTTTGAAAGTTCAATTATTTGGGTACTCACCACCAAAATATCAGAAATGTACATTTCATATTTAGTACATAAATTTTAAAGTATAAAAAATGGCAATAAAGGCCAAGGTACAAGTACACAGCATAGTCGAGAATAGGCAGAAGGAGGGATTGTGCAAGCGCAATTTTAATGGCAGTTGGGAGAAAACTGCGTAATCTTTGTAACGAACCCGATGATGCAGACAATTTTCTACTGACCTCTCACAATTGGGGGTCCCAAGATAAAGTATACTAAAGTAAAGTAAACTACGCAAGACAACATCAATGCAAAGAGAAGGAAAACTTGAAACTAACCCTATAAAAACCCGTCTGGCCAGCGTGGTATAGTAGGCCAATACCTCCTTTTCAAGGAGAGGCCTATGTCCAGCAGTGGACTGTTAAAGGCTGTTGATGATGATGATGATGATGATGATGATGAAGATAAAGTATTGTCAAATAAAATCCCTAAATTTTTAACACAAGATCTTATAGGTAATTGAGTGCCGTTAAAATTTTTTTGGTAGCTGTGTCCCGTCTATTCTTGATACCCGGGTTGGTACCTGGAACTGCCTACAACAATAAGTAAGGTCTTAGACAAAATCACGACAAGCCCTTACTGATTACTCCATTCAACACTCGCTCCATTCTTCTTCTTGTTCCTCTCCAATTACTGGAGGTCTCAGCCCTGAAAACCTCGCTTTGTCCCTGGCGAGGTGAAAGAGTTCCGCGGCGCTCTTGACTCCGGTCCACTCGCGCATGTTTATTGCCCAGTGTGCCAAATCTAACTGGTTACAATTCTCATTACACAGACATGGTAAACAACCAAAATGACGGTATCGTTATGTATATAAAAAGCGAAATATACTGTACTGTCTATATGCCTAATAATATAAAAGAATTCAACTACATTATCTGTAAGCTCAGCAATGATCTGGCGATCGTGGCTATTTATAGATCACCTTCGTATGCCCGACTGGATAACTTTTTGAACGGCTTGAACGAGATTCTGTCAACATTAAAAACATACCAAAATATTTGCATAACCGGGGATATTAATATAGATATCAAAGCAAATACTACTGACAAAAAAATCTGATGAATACCTTAACTTTGTAATGTCTCACGGTCTAATCCCCACGCACAATACTCCAACTAGATACGAAAGTTGTTTGGACCATGTATTGTTAAAAACAAAGTTACAATCTGTTACACTGGTCATTCAAAGCTATATTACTGATCATATGCCTACACTTCTATTACTCTCACTTAAAAAAACTGTCGCTGTTCCAGTTACATTTCGCAATAGAGTGGACTATACTGCAATACGCGACACGATTCAGAGCACAGACTTTTCCCCAATTTTATCCTCATACGACGTTAACTCTGCTACAGACTATCTTATAACGCGTGTTTCCAATATAATAAAAAATAATACTATACGTTATAAAATTGGACGTACAAAAAGGAATATTAAGCCATGGATTACTCCAGGCTTAATAAGATGCATCCAAAATCGAGACCGAATGCATAAAGCTCAAAGAAAGGACCCAGATAATATAATTTTAAAGCTATCGTACCTGAGATATAGAAATTTCATTAATAAGTTGCTTAAAAATTAAACATCGATTATCAACAGAAATTACTAGAGGCTGCCCAAAACAATGTTCGGGATACGTGGAAAGCTATTAAAACAATTATAAATTCCAAACCTAAAACGTCAACCGCTGAGATTCTGCTTACTATCAAGGGAAACCCCTCATCGTGTGTTAACGCAGTCAATGAATACTTTGCTGGTGTAGGCCGAGAACTGGCAGCTAAGTTAATCACCTCTCACACGCCGGTATCGATATCTGATGAGCGAATATCGTCAATTGGCTCCCAATGCGACTCGTTTGTGCTGCTGGACGTGGATGACAATGAAATTAGACTCCTTATAAATTCCTTACGCAGAGACTGTGCAGTTGGCCAGGATGGTATATCTGCTGCTATAATACAAGATTCTGCTGACATTCTTACTCCACTAATTACATACATTTGTCAGCTAACATTTTCAACAGGAGTTTTCCCCAACATGTTTAAAAAAAGCGGCCAAGTGCGAGTCGGACTCGCCCATGAAGGGTTCCGTATCAGCAAGTAACATCATATAAAAGTTCTTGCAGTTCGTTGTAACTTTCATCGATGTTTTTATACCAGTGTATTGACTGGATGAAAGGTAAATTGCGTGTAAAGATTTATGACGTATAAAAAAAAAACTACTCACTAGATCTTGTTCAAACCAATTTTCGTTGGTAGTTTACCTGGTAATGTATAACATATATTTTTTTTTAGTTTTATCACTCTCTTATTTTAAAAGTTAGAGGGGCGGGGGGGGGGGGGGGGGCACACATTTTTCCACTTTGGAAGTGTCTCTCGCGCAAACTATTCAGTTTAGAAAAAAATGATATTAGAAACCTCAAAATCATTTTTGAACACCTATCCATAGATACACGTATAGGTTTGATGAAAAAAAAAATTTTGAGTTTCAGTTCTAAGTAATGGGACCCCCAAAATGTATTGTTTTTTTTTATATTTTTATGTAAAAATCTTAATGCGGTTCACAGAATACATCGACTGACCAAATTTCAACAGTATAGCTCTTATAGTTTCGGAAATAATTGGCTGTGACATACGGACGGACAGACAGACAGACAGACAGAAGACAGACAAACAGACAGACAGACTTGACGAATCTATAAGGGTTCCGTTTTTTGCCATTTGGCTACGGAATCCTAAAAATCCATAATACACCCTATTCATAAGGGTGGTGACGGAGATAATGTCAATAATTATAGGCCAATTTCGGTACTATCTACAATATCTAAAGTGGTTGAAAGGGCCCTAAACAAACGTCTGACTAATTATTTAGAATCAAAACACATAATTTCACATAATCAATTCGGGTTCAGCAAAAGGGATATCAGCTGAAGATGCAGTGTTGACGTTAGTGAATAAATTAATTGACAATTTGGACAATATAAGGAAGTGCCTAGCCATTTTCTTAGACTTGTCCAAAGCGTTTGACACCGTCTCCGTCCCCATTCTTGTGAGAAAACTAGAAAGTGTTGGCATACGGGGTATAACTCTTAAGTTGTTTTCGGATTACCTCTCAGATAGAACTCAAGCTGTCAAAATTAGAAGTCATATGAGTTCTGAAGAGATTTTGAACTATGGGGTTCCGCAAGGAAGTATTTTAAGCCCAACGTTATTGCAAAATTTATGCTTATGCTGATGATACAGTTCTTGTAATAAATGGTGATACTTGGGAAGAAACAAAACGCCACGCTGAAGTTGCACTCGCAAAAGTTCGGACCTGGTTAACAGCAAATCTCCTAACACTAAATAATAATAAGACCTGTTTTATGACATTTGCACACAACACCTCTATGCTCCCACCACCGGACAGTTATCAGCGAGTCAATTCAAAATTGCAACTGTCCATCTATCTCCAGGACCTCTCAGGTGAAGTACCTGGGTGTTTACATGGATCAGTTCCTAAAATGGAAACTACACATTAATCATTTAACATCTCTGGTAAGAAAACTGATCTATGTATTTAAAACTCTCCGAACCTCAGCAGACCTTTGAACACTTATTATGACCTACCAGGCGCTGGGTCAATCAGTAATCTCTTACTGTATCACCTCTTGGGGTGGAGCAGCAAAAACAACGTTGCTCCCACTGGAGATCTCCCAGAGGGCAGTCCTGAAGGTTTTGTCTAGAAAGCATTTTCGATACCCAACTACTAATTTGTATAAGGATGTTTCAGTCTTATCAGTGAGACAGCTGTTTGTGTATCAAACAGTTGCTAAAAAACATTCAGCTATAACATACGATCCAAGTTCCCACACAAATACACGTCGACATATAAAAGTGTGCCCTGCAATCCATCACAACACAACCTTAGCAAAGCGACATAATAAAGTAATAAGCAATTTTCTATATAACAGAATCAACAAAATACTCAACTTATATCCCCTAAACAGACGTAAACTACAGCAGTCTCTTAAAACATGGCTACAGACTACAAACTATTCGGACACAGAAAACCTACTCCAAACTTTGAAATGAAAATATATGGAAAGACACTCACGCACACACACGCACTCGCATACACATCCACATAAAATACACATACACTTACATTCACACACGCATACATACACACATGCATACAAAATTACTCTACTTTTGTAATTTTTGTATTTTTTTTTCTCTATTAAATGTATATCTTAATTTTTAGTATGGCGTGGTCCCAAATACAGAGTTGCCTAATATATGGACCCAGTATTGAAGTAGATCTACTGTAATCATAATTGTATTAGCTGTTTCGACTAGGAGTTCGCTTCGATGGTCGGAGTCCCTCTACTTGTAACATAGGTTTACTCCTAGCGCGAGAGTGTGGCCTTACCGTACCATGGTGGCGACCGCGGTTGTAAGCGCCTTTGAATGAAATATGTTTTTGAAGTATCGATCTATGTACTTTGTTTATAACTGGATTATGAAATAAAGATTATTATTATTATTAATATTATACATTTTATCAATATAATATATTTTAATTTGTAAGTTCCAACTGGTGACGTACACACAGTTGTCATTCACAAAAAAACATGTGGACTTATTATGGTTTAAAGACCTCCAGTTTATTCTGATTAATTTCATTGCGGGTCCCAAGATGGTTTGATTTTTACTTCGACTTCCCAACTTTATGGCTAGGCGTATTCATACGTGTACAAGAATAATGGTAGTGGGAGTGTGAACAGGATTAGTGACAAATATGGAAAGTGATTTCAGAGTCCCTACAACAGACGCTACAAGAACGGTTGGCATATTATTATAGGTAGTTAAATCCAGCAATGTATATTATTTAGCCTATACAGGTAATATAATGAAATTCTATCGACATGTTACATATAAAGTAAACAATAGATTAGACAAATAATGACATTAGGTACCAGAAAACTCATAATGATTCTGCTCGTATGCCGACGGAGTATTTTGAGGTTCAAGTTACTAAAGGGCCTACCCGAGGGCGCAGGCAGTGTCAATCAATTGCAGTCAAACTGTCGGCAGTATTTGTCGTAGAGCCACCTGCTGTCGAGTATCAGGGGCAGATATTTCATCTGGGCCCGGACCGGTACGAGGACCAAGTTTACCACAATTGAGGCGACGGCGGGAGGAACACGACGGAGCCCAAGGAACAAAAGGGCCTCCGTCTTATTTGGGGGCCACACGTAAGCCCAGCGCCTCAATGCGCCCGACCATCAGGGGGACTCCTGTGGACGACCCCAAATAATTTTAGTAATAAGAATAGACAGAAAATACCGTAGTCAACTGATACTTATTACCGATATGTTGCGAAATAATTGAATTAATATTTTTAGCTAAGAATATTTGATTTGAAACCTAGAGAATATTTATTTTATTCACTACATTTATTTTTATTTTATTTTATTCATTTTAATGATTAAAGTTATAAATTGATTAATGTAATCAATTGTACGTAGTACCTACATCAAATATATTGATCGATTAATTACATAAAGATATTACCATGTAAAATATCAAAACGATAACAAGCACTATCAATCTCTCATTGAATGATTGATTTTTAACCAAATTATTTACAAGAGCATAAATCACATGGAAGTAATAGTCTTCAAAAAGTAATGCTGAATGTTTTAAGCCACTCGAAGGCCCCAAACTAGCTTCACAACTGTTATCTTATGACAACAACCGGAACCGAATGCTTAACATCATCATCATCATCAGTCTACTGCTGGACAACGTGACTTCCAAATCATGGAAACGCTCATAACATATCAACAAACGGACCCATCTAGATGCTGACCATGCCATCGTTACTTACCTTCGGTGATTGTTTTCAATGAAATGAGCGCTTCGTTCTTGTTTTTGACTCTGCTTATTTTAATAGTGAAAATATAAATTTTTTGCAAAAAGACTTATTGGCAATAAAAATATTTTAAAAGATTACGATACCGATCAAGAGTTTGTCTAAAAGCCGAGGAAGTTCTAAAACAGACATCTATAAACCTTCTGTGTCCAGTTCACCGCTCTGTTCTATATTTAGACGTTCTAGTGCTACTACATCTATGTAGCCACTATTTAATTTGTTAACAACATTACGAGGTTTTCTATTAACTAAATGCGTGATTCAAGAATTCAATATAAATGATACATCGGAAAGCAGTATGAACTTTCTCACATTTGACGGTAGCTCAGATACGCAGTACTCTTTTAAATCTTTGTTCTTGTCTGCTGATAATACTGCTAGTAATACCTAACTCACGAGAACTTACCAACGAAATGACCATTAAAGACACGTTTTATACTATAGTCCTTATCAATTGGTTCCTGAGAATTACGGCACTATCAAATATTTATCGGAATGGAGTTGAAGTACAAACATTTGGATCAAAAACTAAAAGAATAATATACGTACTCGTTTTAACATTTGTTAATTTAATATTTTTATATTTTAAGATGACTATTAATGAAATCGATGCACCTAATAATATTATAGAATTTTCTAGCTTGGTGCAATTGGTTTATTGGTTCTCTTTCTCTGTATACATTACTGATTTATTTCTAGTTCAGAAATATTGTGGCAATGCATTATTAAAATTCATTAAAACCTTTGACGCTATAGATAAAATTTTAGGAAAAGCTGATTACGACGCGATTTACAGAACTAATGCTAACAGTATAATTTTGAACATCAGCGCCTATTTTTTTACCACTATATTTGACTATGTTAGTTGGGTCTTCATGGAGGGATGGGAAGATGCATCTATATATTCAGCAGATTATGTTTATTTGTTTTTGAATATTCTAACAATCGTAGATATAGTTTCCCATGTTGCACAAGTGGAGTATCGGTTAAAAATTATTCAAGGTCTCTTACAGGTATGTAGGTACTCTTAATAAAAGGTGATATAAAACAATTTTATTTTAATAACCGTTTTATTATTTTATTGTCCAAATACTTTTCACTTTTTTAGAACAAACATAGCGCATCTCCTACTAGAACTATTACTGACATCAACCAAATTGTCAATGTTCAAGTATATTCTAAACTTGTGAACCTTACTACAAAACATCGCTTGATTGGAGATTTAGAAATTTCAACGTTAACCAAATGTTACTTACAATTGCTAGAGCAAGTAAATTTTGTGAACACTAATTATGGACTTCGGGTATGTTCTATTTTCATATTATACTTGTATGTATATAGGTAGTCCTAAAACGAAATTGAAAGTAATTAAATTATTGTTTTTGTGTTAATCGTCGTTCTTATGCGCGGTAAAATTAAGCAAAAGGTTACAATGATTGTTTTTTCCCGACGTTTCAAACGGGTTATACCGCTCGAGATCACGGTAAGACAGTAGAAGTCATTGATCTACAATACACGAATCGTTACATTTTAAATAATTTTATTGCGTATAAGTCCCGCTGTAGTATGTCCCAATAGTAGCAAATTCTAAAAATAGATATTAAAGTAGTATGTAATATAAGACAAGGTTGATTGGTTTTAACTGTAATAATATAGTATACGTAACTTTATTGTATATTTGCAGGTCGCGGTGCATTTCTTGAATATATTGTTCAACTTGACTCATATGTTTAATATGGTCATCAGACCTGTGAGTATAAAAATGTCTTAAAATATTCACCATTTTAATATTCATTTTTTTTACGTAATATAATTGTATGTATGCCCTTACCGTTCTTGCAGGTGGAAATTTATGAGGAGGTATCACCCTTCATCTCAGTGGTGTATGTATTTCTGGTGATAACAACGAGTTTACTAAGAGCATTAAATTATGAAATAATGGCCATTGTGTTGGTGTACCGATGTGAGCAGACTTATAGACAAAGCAATGAGATTCTGGATACGATTGATGTACTACTACCCGGTACAAAACATCGTAAGTACATTTTACATTCAAAATGATTTACAATATAATTATAAACTTACATTACATATAAACTTACATACAATAAACTTATATTTTACCGCATTATTTCTCTTAAATGTACTGACAGCTTTTTTCTTTTATTTAACGTTTGGAAACTGCCACGGGCTGTGACCCCACCGGGGTTTGCCCGGGAGACCTTTCCCAACGTTTGCCCGCACTGATGTTGGCGCCATCATCTGCTGAAACCCTCAATTTAGGTGACACGCAGACGTCACCTTCTTGCCGTTGGCTACTAATGCGTTATCATAAGCAGGTCAGGGTATCAAAACTCATATGACAGGAAAAAACATCTTGTATGTTGAATTCTTCAGTTAAGAGTTTTCGCTGCATTCATTTCATTTCATACGTATCCCAACGAATAAATTATATATTTTTGACATAATCTAACAAAACAGGGCACGATCTAAACCTAAAACTATGACGCCTCATTTCTGTTCTATTGTTTAACTATATCAGTACATGAACAATCAATGTGTTAGTGACAGCCCATCAAGAAATTAATCGATATAATTGGTTACTTTCTTTTCAGATAGTGAAATGAAAAATGATCTTTTGGAATTTCGTCACTTACTCCTAACGAGGCCTATCAAGTTTCACGCTGCTAAGTTATTTGCGATAGATTATCGCACATTTGTGTCCCTCAACTCTGTAGTGGTTACTTACACTATTATAATGCGTCAAAATTTTTAATTGCAAAATGTATCTGTTGTGTTAATCTGCAATGCAAGTAGAAAGTTATTTTAAATATACCTAGTCCTGCCATAAATATTGATACTAGGAAAAAGCATATTGAAAATAATATTTATAACTGTAATGTGTGTTAATTGATACATTAATATAAGAATAATTATGTAAACTATATAAAGCTAATTTGGAATGATTCAATGTCAATTGGCTGCTATAAAGACCTTTGTACTTCGAGGCCAGTTATCACTAGAAGCACGTACTCTTTTCAAAGAAAAATCTTCACTGTTAAACTTATGGATTGCTTTAGGCACTCCAAATTATGATATTTAGAGCAAGCTAAACTGTACACAAATTAAAATCCAGTGGGTTGAAATTGGGACTTGATGACGGTCAGTTCTCAGTTCTGATGAAGTCCGGAAAATTCGTTCCAAAACACTTTGAGTGGACCGAGTCTTATGATCGGCCGCTAAGTCTTGCTGAAAAGAATTATCTTACTTATATAACATGGTTTTATTTAACAAACACCACAGCGCAAATACTGTCATACTAGGTTGGTCTTTTGTGTAATGATAGAAGCACCCGGTCATATACCTGAGTGGTTCTATGTTTTACTAAAATTTGGCTAATTATTATTTAACAATAATTAGCCAAATTTTAGTTAATTCATTCCATGGGTGTCGTAAGAGGCGACTAAAGGAACAAAATAAGCAGCTATCATCACTGCCAAGAGGAGGAAAACTTGAAACAAAACCCTTTACCAACCCGTCTGGCATGCGTGGTATAGTAGGCCAAAGCCTCCTTTCAAAGGAGAGGCCTATGTCCAGCAGTGGACTGTTAAAGGCTTTTGATGATGATGATGATGATGAATAATTAGCTGGATTTTGGTTGTGTTGTTACAAAAATGTAAGACCATTTATTTTTTATAGTTTTTGTGTTAGAACTCACATCACCTTCACAATAAATTGTCACTTCTGTTCTGATGCTGTATATTTTATTTGTGAAAAAGTACTTAAATAACACATGACGTCTAACACTGCATGTACATGCTTTGATTAAATCAGGTCACTTAACTGGACAGTTCAAAAGACTAACAGCAATCAGTATAAAAATAATAAACATATGTTTTTAATTGCAAATGGTATTTACCTTTTATCCTTTACCTGGCAGTGAGCTGTTAGTCATGTCATGTCTTGATTATGTTATGAACTTATTTTTTTAACGTGTGGAAATCTTCTCGGACCGGCACCCTGACGGGTTTGCGGCGGGGCGGTCTGTCGGACTCTAATCGACTAAAAACACACGGTGTGTCCTCTATGTGCCTGAATTTTAGAAGGAATCCAGAAAAGAGATCTCCTTCTGGACCCCTACCGGCGCCTGCCCGGAGTACGCGGCCGCCATCTCCAATTTAAACTCTCAAATTAGGTGACGTCAGGCACACGCAGACGCCGCCCTTTCGCGGCTGGCCACTACAGCGGATGGACGGGAAAACCCGTCCCGTCCATCCGTAATAAAATATTTTCTCTCTGTGAATGTATGGTATCATACTGACAGGATGGGCGTATTTGTACCAACTCGGAACATTGAAATATGCTTTAATATTAAAGAGTCAAAGTATGTTGTAAAGTTAATTTTTCGATAATTTAAGTCTCGGCTATTCCTGTGTTGAACCTTCAAAATGTGCAACATGAATTAGACATGTTGCACTAAACTTAGACGTCTCGTCTAAATACATGCCGACTAGACTAAACTAAATGATGGCGATTACGCAATTGTTTTGATAAAAAGGTGCAATCCTAATGATGAGATGTTTGTTCAGGGTTAACTAAATAAACAAGCATGTGCCCGAATCAACTTTTATTTGTGTGCGTTACCCCAGCAAAATCAAAAAATAGGCTTTAGATAGGTGAGAGTATAACATAAAATTAGAATAGAATAGAATAAACTTTATTGTACATCAGATCTATATGAAATTATATAATAATTAATAAAGTCCATGTACAAATGGCTTCCTTATGGCTAAAAAGCAATATCTTCCAGGCAACCTTAGGATGGAAAAAAATTGATAGGAAAAGAAACGAAATTCATAGGTAGTTTTGGTAGGAGTCATCATCATCATCATCAACAGCCTGTAACAGTCCACTGCTGGACATAGACCTCTCCTTAGAAAGGAGGTTTTAAGTTGTTTTTTGGTAGGAGTAGCAAAAGAAAAAGTAAGAGAATATTAATGAATAGGATACAGTAAATAACAAAAGGACTATTGATTTTAATAAAAGGTCTTTACCTATGAAATTGCCGTTTTGTATGCAATCAGTGAAAGTACTTATTTTTTCAATCTTTTTTATTTCTGTTATTCGAAGTAATCAGCCATGCAATCGACGCATCTTTGCCAACGCATTGGCAGTTTATTGATGCCCTTCTTGTAAAAATCAGCTGGACGGGAGGCAACAAACTCTTGCTTTCAATCTCTTGCAACAATCTCAAATGCATTTTGTACCGCCTCTCGGGAATTGATTTTTTTTAACCACTAAAAAGTTGTCCAAATATAATATATACATTATATACATACAAATACAATGTCTACATTTTTATGTAATATTTAAGGAATAGAATATGTTTAACTGCCTCGTTGGTCTAGTGGATAGCGTATGCGACTGCTAATCAAGAGGTCTCGGGTTCAAATCCCGGGTCGGGCCAAAAAGTGTCTTTAGGTTTTTCTTAGGAAATTCCTAATAGCAGCCCGGAGTTTGGAAGTTTGGCGGTGTTTCACGCCCGTGCCTCGGAGAGCACGTAAAGCCGTCGGTCCCGGTTGTCATGAACATCTATGGCAATCGTTATTGGGATGTCAGTGCCCTCAAATATATTGACCACTAGTTCAATCTCCGAATTTCAGTTCTCCCTTAGGGTTGCGGAGGTCCGATGCCAGTCGCTCCGTGGAAAAAGTGATATTCAGGTATAACAGGTTGAACTAGTAGCCGACCCCAAATAAAATTGGGAATAAGGCTAGGAAGATGATGAGAATATGTTTAGGTAATTCGTAAATTATGACGATAGGTAATATTCTTTGAAAATAGGCAATGATTTGACTCGCCATATATTCATTGGTAAAGCATTCCATAGTCGGACAGCCTATACCTCAGCAGTAGCAGCATAGCAGATGACCTCAGGGATCTTGAATGTGTGTCACCGAGGAAAACAAAACGATCCTTTAAATATACTTGCGTAATATATGGCATACTTGCGTAGGCCAAATATGAATCTAATACAGAAGTTTTGAAGGCGCTCAAGTTTATCAAGTTGCTCCTCTGTGACATCGAGATAACTGATATCAGCATACTCGAGAATAGGAAGAAGGAGGGATTGTGCAAGCGCAATTTTAGTGATAGTTAAGAGATAATTGTGTAGTCTTTGTAACGAACCCGATGATGCAAACAATTTTCGACTGACTTCTCGCAATTGGGTGCCCCAAGTTATAGTATTGTCAATTAAAATCCCTAAATTTTTAACACAAGATCTTATAGGTAATGGAGTACCGTTAAGAGTTATTTTCGTTAGCTGTGTCCTGTCTATTCTCGATACCAACCTGGAACTGCCTACAACAATAAGTTAGGTCTTAGACGGAATCACGACAAGCCCATATTGATTACTCCATTCAACACTCGCTCCAGGTCAAAGGTGGTAGGGTTAGGTTAGTGATTTAGAGATAGAATTTATAAACATAGTGAAGAGTAAAATTAGTGCATTCTGAGGAGTAATCTGTTACAAATAGTAAAATTTGTGAGTGTAGGTAGTTTAAAAGTTATTCAGCAAAAACAGATTTAGCCGGAGTAACTTATCAAACGTTAATATTAAACAAATTTATTAATATAATATATTTTAATTTGTAAGTTCCCACTGGTGACGTACACACAGTTGTCATTCACAAAAAATCTTGTGGACCTATTAAAGTTTAAACTCCTCCAGTTTATTCGACTTCCCAACTTCATGGCTAGGCGTATTCATACGTGTACAAGAATAATGGTGGTGGGAGTGTGATCAGGATTAGTGCCAAATATGGAAAGTGATTTCAGAATCCCTACACCAGAAGCTACAAGAACGGTTGGTCCATTATTATAGGTAGTTAAATCCAGCAATGTATGTATATTATGTAGCCTATACAGGTAATACAATGAAATTCTATCGACATGTTACATATAAAGTAAATTTTTTTTTTTTTTTTTATAATATAATTTTATTTAACAATAAAGATAAATATACATGAACAATGAACCTAAAAACTAAAAACCTTAAAAATTATAATAAAACTAGAATATATTATTATAAGGAGTCCCTTTAGGCAAGGTTCCGAAGAGCTGGCAGCTACCTCGGACAAAGAATTAGTATAGCTATTCAAAAGTGGAACGCTGCCAGTATCTTCGGAACCTTGCCTAAAGGGACTCCTTATAATAATATATTCTAGTTTTATTATAATTTTTAAGGTTTTTAGTTTTCAACAATAAATTAGACAAATAATGACATTAGGTACAAGAAAATTCACAATGATTCTGCTCGTATGCCGACGGAGTATTTTGAGGTTCAAGTTACTAAAAGGCCTACCTACAAGGGCGCAGGCAGTGTCAATCAACTGCAGTCAAACTGTCGGCAGTACTTGTCGAAGAGCCACCTGCCGTCGAGTATCAGGGGCAGATATTTCATCTGGGCCCGGACCGGTACGAAGACCAAGTTTACCACAATTGAGGCGACGGCAAGAGGAACATGACGGACCCCACGGAACAAAAGGGCCTCCGTCTTATTCGGGGCCACATGTAATCCCAGCGCCTCAATGCGCCCGACCATCAGGGGGACTCCTGTGGCCGACCCCAAATAATTTTAGTAATAAGAATAGACAGAAAATACCGTAGTCAACTGATACTTATTACCGATATGTTGCGAAATAATTGAATTAATATTTTAAGCTAAGAATATTTGATTTGAAACCTAGAGAATATTCATTCACTACATTTTATTATTGAAGTTATAAAATTGATGAATGTAATCAATTGTACGTGGTACTTACATCAAATATATTGATCGATTAATTACAAAATGATGTTACCATGATTACCATGTCAAATATATAATCGATTACAAGCACTATCAATTTCTCAGAATTATTGATTGTTAACCAAATTATTTACAAGACCATAAATCAAATGGAAGTAAATCTTAAGAAAGTAATAATTTTACTAAAGTAGCTACAACAAGACTATTACCATCTCACATACTATTCATTTTTGGAAACTATTTTTGCTGAGTGTTTTTAAGACGCCGCGAAGGTCCCCAACTAGATTCACGACTGTTATCTTATGACAACAACCGGAACCGAATGCTTAATATCATCATAATCATCAGTCTACTGCTGGACAACGTGACTTCCAAATCACGGAAACGCTCATAACATATCAACAAACGGACCCATCTAGATGCTGACCATGCCATCGTTACTTACCTTCGGTGATTATTTTCAATGAAATGAGCACTTCGCTTCTTTTTAATGTTTTTGACTCTGCTTATTTTAATAGTGAAAATATAATTTTTTAGCAAAAAGACTTATTGGCAATAAAAATATTTTAAAAGATTACGATACCGCTCAAGAGTTTGTCTAAAAGCCGAGGAAGTTCTAAAACAGACATCTATAAACCTTCTGTGTCCAGTTCACCGCTCTGTTCTATATTTAGACGTTCTATTGCTACTACATCCATGTAGACACTATTTAATTTGTTAACTACATTACGAGGTTTTCTATTAACTAAATGCATGATTCAAGAATTCAATATAAATGATACATCGGAAAGCAGTATGAACTTTCTCACATTTGACGGTAGCTCAGATACGCAGTACTCTTTTAAATCTTTGTTCTTATCTGCTGATAATACTGCTGGTAATACCTAACTCACGAGAACTTACCAACGAAATGACCATTAAAGACACGTTTTATACTATAGTCCTTATCAATTGGTTCCTGAGAATTACGGCACTATCAAATATTTATCGGAATGGAGTTGAAGTACAAACATTTGGATCAAAAACTAAAAGAATAATATACGTACTCGTTTTAACATTTGTTAATTTAATATTTTTATATTTTAAGATGACTATTAATGAAATCGATGCACCTAATAATATTATAGAATTTTCTAGCTTGGTGCAATTGGTTTATTGGTTCTCTTTCTCTGTATACATTACTGATTTATTTCTAGTTCAGAAATATTGTGGCAATGCATTATTAAAATTCATTAAAACCTTTGACGCTATAGATAAAATTTTAGGAAAAGCTGATTACGACGCGATTTACAGAACTAATGCTAACAGTATAATTTTGAACATCAGCGCCTATTTTTTTACCACTATATTTGACTATGTTAGTTGGGTCTTCATGGAGGGATGGGAAGATGCATCTATATATTCAGCAGATTATGTTTATTTGTTTTTGAATATTCTAACAATCGTAGATATAGTTTCCCATGTTGCACAAGTGGAGTATCGGTTAAAAATTATTCAAGGTCTCTTACAGGTATGTAGGTACTCTTAATAAAAGGTGATATAAAACAATTTTATTTTAATAACCGTTTTATTATTTTATTGTCCAAATACTTTTCACTTTTTTAGAACAAACATAGCGCATCTCCTACTAGAACTATTACTGACATCAACCAAATTGTCAATGTTCAAGTATATTCTAAACTTGTGAACCTTACTACAAAACATCGCTTGATTGGAGATTTAGAAATTTCAACGTTAACCAAATGTTACTTACAATTGCTAGAGCAAGTAAATTTTGTGAACACTAATTATGGACTTCGGGTATGTTCTATTTTCATATTATACTTGTATGTATATAGGTAGTCCTAAAACGAAATTGAAAGTAATTAAATTATTGTTTTTGTGTTAATCGTCGTTCTTATGCGCGGTAAAATTAAGCAAAAGGTTACAATGATTGTTTTTTCCCGACGTTTCAAACGGGTTATACCGCTCGAGATCACGGTAAGACAGTAGAAGTCATTGATCTACAATACACGAATCGTTACATTTTGAATAATTTTATTGCGTATAAGTCCCGCTGTAGTATGTCCCAATAGTAGCAAATTCTAAAAATAGATATTAAAGTAGTATGTAATATAAGACAAGGTTGATTGGTTTTAACTGTAATAATATAGTATACGTAACTTTATTGTATATTTGCAGGTCGCGGTGCATTTCTTGAATATATTGTTCAACTTGACTCATATGTTTAATATGGTCATCAGACCTGTGAGTATAAAAATGTCTTAAAATATTCACCATTTTAATATTCATTTTTTTTACGTAATATAATTGTATGAATGCCCTTATCGTTCTTGCAGGTGGAAATTTATGAGGAGGTATCACCCTTCATCTCAGTGGTGTATGTATTTCTGGTGATAACAACGAGTTTACTAAGAGCATTAAATTATGAAATAATGGCCATTGTGTTGGTGTACCGATGTGAGCAGACTTATAAACAAAGCAATGAGATTCTGGATACGATTGATGTACTACTACCCGGTACAAAACATCGTAAGTACATTTTACATTCAAAATGATTTACAATATAATTATAAACTTACATTACATATAAACTTACATACAATAAACTTATATTTTACCGCATTATTTCTCTTAAATGTACTGACAGCTTTTTTCTTTTATTTAACGTTTGGAAACTGCCACGGGCTGTGACCCCACCGGGGTTTGCCCGGGAGACCTTTCCCAACGTTTGCCCGCACTGATGTTGGCGCCATCATCTGCTGAAACCCTCAATTTAGGTGACACGCAGACGTCACCTTCTTGCCGTTGGCAACTAATGCGTTATCATAAGCAGGTCAGGGTATCAAAACTCATATGACAGGAAAAAACATCTTGTATGTTGAATTCTTCAGTTAAGAGTTTTCGCTGCATTCATTTCATTTCATACGTATCCCAACGAATAAATTATATATTTTTGACATAATCTAACAAAACAGGGCACGATCTAAACCTAAAACTATGACGCCTCATTTCTGTTCTATTGTTTAACTATATCAGTACATGAACAATCAATGTGTTAGTGACAGCCCATCAAGAAATTAATCGATATAATTGGTTACTTTCTTTTCAGATAGTGAAATGAAAAATGATCTTTTGGAATTTCGTCACTTACTCCTAACGAGGCCTATCAAGTTTCACGCTGCTAAGTTATTTGCGATAGATTATCGCACATTTGTGTCCCTCAACTCTGTAGTGGTTACTTACACTATTATAATGCGTCAAAATTTTTAATTGCAAAATGTATCTGTTGTGTTAATCTGCAATGCAAGTAGAAAGTTATTTTAAATATACCTAGTCCTGCCATAAATATTGATACTAGGAAAAAGCATATTGCAAATAATATTTATAACTGTAATGTGTGTTAGTTGATACATTAGTATAAGAATAATTATGTAAACTATATAAAGCTAATTTGGAATGATTCAATGTCAATTGGCTGCTATAAAGACCTTTGTACTTCGAGGCCAGTTATCACTAGAAGCACGTACTCTTTTCAAAGAAAAATCTTCACTGTTAAACTTATGGATTGCTTTAGGCACTCCAAATTATGATATTTAGAGCAAGCTAAACTGTACATAAATTAAAATCCAGTGGGTTGAGATTGGGACTTGATGACGGTCAGTTCTCAGTTCTGATGAAGTCCGGAAAATTCGTTCCAAAACACTTTGAGTGGACCGAGTCTTATGATCGGCCGCTAAGGTCTTGCTGAAAAGAATTATCTTACTTATATAACATGGTTTTATTTAACAAACACCACAGCGCAAATACTGTCATACTAGGTTGGTCTTTTGTGTAATGATAGAAGCACCCGGTCATATGCCTGAGTGGTTCTATGTTTAACTAAAAATTGGCTAATTATTATTTAACAATAATTAGCCAAATTTTAGTTAATTCATACCATGGGTGTCGTAAGAGGCGACTAAAGGAACAAAATAAGCAGCTAACATCACTGTCAAGAGAAGGAAAACTTGAAACAAAACCCTTTACCAACCCGTCTGGCCAGCGTGGTATAGTAGGCCAAAACCTCCTTTCAAAGGAGAGGCCTATGTCCAGCAGTGGACTGTTAAAGGCTTTTGATGATGATGATGATGATGATGAATAATTAGCTGGATTTTGGTTGTGTTGTTACAAAAATGTAAGAACATTATTTTTTTATAGTGTTTGTGTTAGAACTCACATCACCTTCACAATAAATTGTCTCTTCTGTTCTGATGCTGTATATTTTATTTGTGAAAAAGTACTTAAATAACACATGACGTCTAACACTGCATGTACATGCTTTGATTAAGTCAGGTCACTTAACTGGACAGTTCAAAAGACTAACAGCAATCAGTATAAAAATAATAAAGATATGTTTTTAAATGCAAATGGTATTTACCTTTTATCCTTTACCTGGCAGTGAGCTGTTAGTCATGTCATGTCTTGATTATGTTATGAACTTATGTTTTTAACGTGTGGAAATCTTCTCGGACCGGCACCCTGACGGGTTTGCGGCGGGACGGTCTGTCGGACTCTAACCGACTAAAACTACACGGTGCTTCCTCTATGTGCCTGAATTTTAGAAGGAATCCAGGAAAGAGATCCCTTATGGACCCCTACCGGCACCTGCCCGCACTCGCGGGCGCCATCTCCAATTTAAACTCTCAAATTGGACGACGTCAGGCACACGCGACGCCGCCCTTTTGCGGCTGTCTACTATAGCGGATGGACGGGAAAACCCGTTCCGTCCATCCGTAACAAAATAAATAAATAAATAAATATTTGGACATCTGACACACAACATCATCTAGTCCCAAGTTAAGCAAAGCTTGTGTTATGGGTACTAGACAACTGATATAAATACATAAACATACTTTTTTTTTGTAAATACATACAACATACATATTATACATAGAAAACACCCAGACTCCGAAACAAATATTTGTGAATCACACAAATAATATTTGGTCCGACCCGGGAATCGAACCCGAGACTGCATACGCTAACCACTAGACCAACGAGGCAGTCTTATAAATATTATCTTAATATATCTTGTCTGTGAATGTATGGTATGATACTGACAGGCTGGGCGTATTTGTACCAACGGAACACTGTTGTTTCGGAACACTGAAACATGCTTTAATATTAAAGAGTCAAAGTATGTTGTAAAGTTAATTTTTCTATAATTTAAGTCTCGGCTATTAGTGTGTTGAACCTTTAAAATATGTAACATGAATTAGACATGTTGCACTAAACTTAGACGTCTCGTCTAAATACATGCCGACTAGACTAAAATAAATGATGGCGATTACGCAATTGTTTTGATAATAAGGTGC
This sequence comes from Phragmatobia fuliginosa, assembly GCA_932526445.1. Lineage (NCBI taxonomy): Eukaryota > Metazoa > Arthropoda > Insecta > Lepidoptera > Erebidae > Phragmatobia > Phragmatobia fuliginosa. Next base: position 17,692,763 of record OW052072.1, on the reverse strand, counting down.
AATCCTAATGATGAGATGTTTGTTCAGGGTTAACTAATAAACAAGCATGTGTCCCGAATCAACTTTTATTTGTGTGCGTTACCCCAGCAAAATAAAAAAAAAGGCTTTAGATAGGTGAGAGTATAACATAAAATTAGAATAGAATAGAATAAACTTTATTGTACATCAGATCTATATGAAATTATATAATAATTAATAAAGTCCATGTACAAATGGCGGCCTTATCGCTAAAATGCAATTTCTTCCAGGCAACCTTAGGATGTAAAAAAATTGATAGTGAAAAAAAACGAAATTCATGGGTAGTTTTGGTAGGAGTCATCATCATCATCATCAACAGCCTGTAACAGTCCACTGCTGGACATAGACCTCTCCTTAGAAAGGAGGTTTTAAGTTGTTTTTTGGTAGGAGTAGCAAAAGAAAAAGTAAGAGAATATTAATGAATGGGATACAGTAAATAACAAAAGGACTATTGATTTTAATAATAGGTCTTTACCTATGAAATTGCCTTTTTGTATGCAATAAGTGAAAGTACTTATTTTTTCAATCTTTTTTATTTCTGTTATTCGAAGTAATCACCCATGCAATCGACGCATCTTTGCCAACGCATTGGCAGTTTATTGATGCCCTTCTTGTAAAAATCAGCTGGACGGGAGGCAACAAACTCTTCAAATGCATTTTGTACTGCCTCTCGGGAATTGATTTTTTTTAACCACTAAAAAGTTGTCCAAATATATAATATATACATTATATACATACAAATACAATGTCTACATTTTTATGTAATATTTAAGGAATAGAATATGTATAACTGCCTCGTTGGTCTAGTGGATAGCGTATGCGACTGCTAATCAAGAGGTCTCGGGTTCAAATCCCGGGTCGGGCCAAAAAGTGTTTTTAGGTTTTTCTTAGGAAATTCCTAATAGCAGCCCGGAGTTTGGAAGTTTGGCGGTGTTTCACGCCCGTGCCTCGGAGAGCACGTAAAGCCGTCGGTCATGGTTGTCATGAACATCTATGGCAATCGTTATTGGAATGTCAGTGCCCTCAAATATATTGACCACTAGTTCAATCTCCGAATTTCAGTTCTCCCTTAGGGTTGCGGAGGTCCGATGCCAGTCGCTCCGTGGAAAAAGTGATATTCAGGTATAACCGGTTGAACTAGTAGCCGACCCCAAATAAAATTGGGAATAAGGCTAGGAAGATGATGAGAATATGTTTAGGTAATTCGTAAATTATGACGATAGGTAATATTCTTTGAAAACAGGCAATGGTTTGACTCGCCATATTGTAACCCCTAGCCCTGTATAGGGGGGGGTTGGTAGGCCCTAGCCCTATGCAGGGGGAATTACTTCACCGGCGCGCAGTCAGTAGAACATGAGTTTTCCCAGGGCGCCGTTCACAAATAGAATTTAGAGAAGAAGACAGACGAAGGAATTCTAGAAAGGTGTGTGTGCTAGTGACGATGGGCGAAAGACAAAAGGCTTTGTAGTAGTCCTTGCTGCCCAAAGATGGCGCTAATAGCAAGATCGCTTCTGTGAGATTCAGATAATTTTGTGTTATTCAAACAAAGCTAAAGAAAAGTGTTACAATATATTCATTGGTAAAGCATTCCATAGTCGGACAGCCTATACCTCAGCAGTAGCAGCATAGCAGATGACCTCAGGGATCCTGAATGTGTGTCACCGAGGAAAACAAAACGATCCTTTAAATATACTTGCGTAATATATGGCATACTTGCGTAGGCCAAATATGAATCTAATACAGAAGTTTTGAAGGCGCTCAAGTTTATCAAGTTGCTCCTCTGTGACATCGAGATAACTGATATCAGCATACTCGAGAATAGGAAGAAGGAGGGATTGTGAAAGCGCAATTTTAGTGATGGTTAAGAGAAAATTGTGTAGTCTTTGTAACGCATCCGCTGATGCAAACAATTTTCGACTGACTTCTCGCAATTGGGTGCCCCAATATAAAGTATTGTCAATTAAAATCCCTAAATTTTTAACACAAGATCTTATAGGTAATGGAGTACAGTTAAGAGTTATTTTCGTTAGCTGTGTCCAGTCTATTCTCGATACCAACCTGGAACTGCCTACAACAATAAGTTAGGTCTTAGACGGAATCACGACAAGCCCATATTGATAACTCCATTCAACATTCGCTCCAGGTCAAAGGTGGTAGGGTTAGGTTAGTGATTTAGAGATAGAATTTATAAACATAGTGAAGAGTAAAATTAGTGCATTCTGAGGAGTAATTTGTTACAAATAGTAAAATTTGTGAGTGTAGGTAGTTTAAAAGTTATTCAGCAAAAACAGATTTAGCTGAAGTAACTTTTCAAATGTTAATATTAAACAAATTTATAAATATAATATATTTTAATTTGTAAATTCCTACTGATGACGTACACACAGTTGTCATTCACAAAAAAACTTGTGGACTTATTAAAGTTTAAACTCCTCCAGTTTATTCGACTTCCCAACTTCATGGCTAGGCGTATTCATACGTGTACAAGAATAATGGTGGTGGGAGTGTGAACAGGATTAGTGCCAAAGTGATTTCAGAATCCCTACACCAGAAGCTACAAGAACGGTTGGTCCATTATTATAGGTAGTTAAATCCAGCAATGTATGTATATTATGTAGCCTATACAGGTAATACAATGAAATTCTATCGACATGTTTGTAGGGTTCGCCTACTGGGGCCTTCGACTTATCTGTGGACTGTATCTGTTGTTCGAAACGAAATAAAAAAGCGGTCGGGGATACTTCGAGAATTAGTGGTTTATTTACACAATGTTGCTAACACTAAGCCTATGCTGATGCTTAACCCTAATGACGTCACACTTGCACTTCGACACGATCTTGATCTTGAATAGTTCGACTTGCAATCTTCAATATCGCCGATCTTCAATATATTCTTCAATATTAATCTTCAATGATCTTCAATGTATCTTGCAGTGTTCTTGTACTGGAGCTCTTCAGGTTTCTTTTCTTCGTGTTGTCTTCGAGGCAGTCCGAACTGCACTGACTTTTCGGCTAAATTGGCCCCGTATATATAGCCCGCCTCCGACGCGTGCTCTGCGCTGATTGGCTGCCCTCTCCACGCGGCGTTCTAGAAAGTTCCATATGCTCTGTCTCTTTCCCTCTCGAAGCTACCTCGGCACTTTCCGTCGTAGGGCGCTTTATTATTTACGTTAATTAACACGTGTATACAAGTGCAAGTTTACAACATTTTATCTTAATTCTACCTAATGAACATATTACAATACAAATTGAGCTTAAAACTACTCGTGGCTCGTCGTCGATAACAATATTATAATACATCATGAACTTAAAAACTACACGTGGCTAAAAACTACACGAGGTTCGTCGTTGCTAACAATGAACTTAAAAAACTATACGTGGCTAAAAACTACACGTGGCTAAAAACTACACGTGGCTAAAAACTACACGTGGCTAAAAACTACACGTGGCTAAAACTACACGTGGCTAAAACTACACGTGGCTAAAAACTACACGTGGCTAAAAACTACACGAGGTTCGTCGTTGCTAACAATGAACTTAAAAACTACACGTGGCTAAAAACTACACGTGGCTAAAAACTACACGTGGCTAAAACTACACGTGGCTCGTCGTTGCTAACAGTCTTAAAAAACTACACGTGGCTCGTCGTCGCTAACAATGTTACATATAAAGTAAACAATAAATTAGACAAATAATGACATTAGGTACAAGAAAATTCATAATGATTCTGTTCGTATGCCGACGGAGTATTTTGAGGTTCAAGTTACTAAAAGGCCTACCCAAGGGCGCAGGCAGTGTTAATCAACTGCAGTCAAACTGTCGGCAGTACTTGTCGAAGAGCCACCTGCCGTCGAGTATCAGGGGCATATTTTATCTGGGCCCGGACCGGTACGAAGACCAAGTTTACCAAAATTGAGGCGACGGCAAGAGGAACATGACGGAGCCCACGGAACAAAAGGGCCTCCGTCTTATTCGGGGCCACACGTAATCCAAGCGCCTCAATGCGCCCGACCATCAGGGGGACTCCTGTGTCCGACCCCAAATAATTTTAGTAATAAGAATAGACAGAAAATACCGTAGTCAACTGATACTTATTACCGATATTTTGCGAAATAATTGAATTAATATTTTTAGCTAAGAATATTTGATTTGAAACCTAGAGAATATTCATAACTACATTTTATTTTATTCATTTTAATGATTGAAGTTATAAAATTGATTAATGTAATCAATTGTACGTAGTACCTACATCAAATATATTGATATATTAATTACAAAAAGATGTTACCATGATTACCATGTCAAATATATAATCGATAACAGGCACTATCAATTTCTCAGAATTATTGATTTTTAACCAAATTATTTACAAGAGCATAAATCAAATGGAAGTAATAGTCTTCAGAAAGTAATAATTTTACTAAAGTAGCTACAACAGGACTATTACCATCTCACATACTATTCATTTTTTGAAACTATTTTTGCTGAGTGTTTTTAGGACGCCGCGAAGGTCCCCAACTAAGCTTCACGACTGTTATCTTATGACAACAACCGGAACCGAATGCTTAACATCATCATCATCATCAGTCTACTGCTGCACAACGTGACTTCCAAATCGCGGAAACGCTCATAACATATCAACAAACGGACCCATCTAGATGCTGACCATGCCATCGTTACTTACCTTCGGTGATTGTTTTCAATGAAATGAGCACTTCGTTCTTGTTTTTGACTCTGCTTATTTTAATAGAGAAAATATAATTTTTTTGCAAAAAGACTTATTGGCAATAAAAATATTTTAAAAGTTTACGATACCGATCAAGAGTTTGTCTAAAAGCCGAGGTAGTTCTAAAACAGACATCTATAAACCTTCTGTGTCCAGTTCACCGCTCTGTTCTATATTTAGACGTTCTAGTGCTACTACATCTATGTAGCCACTATTTAATTTGTTAACAACATTACGAGGTTTTCTATTAACTAAATGCATGATTCAAGAATTCAATATAAATGATACATCGGAAAGCACTATGAACTTTCTCACATTTGACGATCGCTCAGATACGCAGTACTCTTTTAAATCTTTGTTCTTGTCTGCTGATAATACTGCTAGTAATACCTAACTCACGAGAACCCAACGAAATGACGATTAAAGATACGTTTTATACCATAGTCCTTATCAATTGGTTCCTGAGAATTACGGCACTATCAAATATTTATCGGAATGGAGTTGAAGTACAAACATTTGGATCAAAAACTAAAAGAATAATATACGTACTCATTTTAACATTTCTAAATTTAATATTTTTATATTTTAAGATGACTAGTAATGAAATCGATGCACCTAATAATATTATAGAATTTTCTAGCTTGGTGCAATTGGTTTATTGGTTCTCTTTCTCTGTATACATTACTGATTTATTTCTGGTTCAGAAATATTGTGGCGATGCATTATTAAAGTTCATTAAAACCTTTGAAGCCATAGATAAAATTTTAGGAAAAGCTGATTACGACGCGATTTACAGAACTAATGCTAACAGTATAATTTTGAACATCAGCGCCTATTTTTTTACCACTATATTTGACTATGGTAGTTGGGTCTTCATGGAGGGATGGGAAAATTCATCAATATATTCAGTAGATTATGTTTATTTGTTTTTGAATATTTTAACAATCGTTGATTTAGTTTCCCATGTCGCACAAGTGGAGTATCGGCTAAAAATTATACAACGTCTCTTACAGGTGTGTATTCTTAATAAAAGGTGATATAAAACAGTTTTATTTTAATAACTGTTTTTTTCTATTATCGTCCAAGTACTTATGACTTTTTTAGAACAAACATAGCGCATCTCCTACTAGAACTATTACTGACATCGACCAAATTGTCAATGTTCAAGTATATTCTAAACTTGTGAACCTTACTACAAAACATCGCTTGATTGGAGATTTAGAAATTTCAACGTTAACCAAATGTTACTTACAATTGCTAGAGCAAGTAAATTTTGTGAACACTAATTATGGACTTCGGGTATGTTCTATTTTCATAATAAACTTGTATGTATATAGGTAGTACTAAAACCAAATTGAAAGTAATTAAATGATTGTTTTTGTGTTATTCGTCGTTCTTATGCGCGGTAAAATTAAGCAAAAGGTTACAATGATTGTTTTTTCCCGACGTTTCAAACGGGTTATACCGCTCGAGATCGCGGTAAGACGGTAGAAATCATGGATCTACAATACACAAAGATGGTATATCGTTACATTTTGAATAATTTCATTGCGTATAAGTCCTGTAATAATAGTAAAGTTTGAACTGTAATAATATAGTATACGTAACGTTATTGTATATTTGCAGGTCGCGGTGCATTTCTTGAATATATTGTTCAACTTGACTCATTTGTTTAATATGGTCATCAGACCTGTGAGTATTAAAATGTCTAAAAATAAACCTATAGGTTTCACCATTTTATTATTCAATTTTTTTACGTAATATGATTGTATGTATGCACATATCGTTCTTGCAGGTGGAAATTGATGAGGGGGTATCACCCTTCATCTCAGCGGTGTGTATATTTCTGGTGATAACAACGAGTTTACTAAGAGCATTAAATTATGAAATAATGGCCATTATGTTGGTGTACCGGTGTGAGCAGACTTATAGACAAAGCGATAAGATTCTGAACACGATTGATGTACTACTACCCGGTACAAAACATCGTAAGTACATTTTACATTTAAAATGATTTACAATATAATTCCATACACTTGCTTATGTTTTACAGCATTATTTCCCTTGAATGTACTGACAGCTTTTTTCTTTTATTTAACGTTTGGAAACTTCCACGGGTCGTGACCCCACCGGGGTTTGCCCGGGGGACCCTTTCCAACGTTTGCCCGCACTGATGTTGGCGTCATCATCTGCTGAAACCCTTAATTTAGGTGACACGCAGACTGTGACCTTTTTGCCGTTGGCCACTAATGCGTTATCCTAAGCAGATCATGATATCAAAACTCGTATGATAGGAAAAAATATCTTGTGTGTAGAATTCTTCAGTTAAGAGTTTTTGCTGCATTTATTTCATTTCATACGTATCCCAACGAATAAATTATATAGTTTTGACATTATCTAACAAAACAGGGCACGATCTTAACCTAAAACTATGACGCCTCATTTCTGTTCTATTATTTAACTATATGAGAAGATGAACAATCAATGTGTTAGTGACGGGCCATCAAGAAATTAATCGATATAATTGGTAACTTTATTTCAGATAGTGAAATGAAGAATGATCTTTTGGAATTTCGGCACTTACTTCTTACGAGGCCTATCAAGTTTCACGCTGCTAAGTTATTTGCGATAGACTATCGCACATTTGTGTCCCTCAACTCTGTAATGGTTACGTACACTATTATAATGCGTCAAAATTTTTAATTACAAAATGTATCTGCAGTGTTAATCTGCAATGCAAGTAGAAACTTTGTATTTAAATGTATTTATATATCTAGTCTTGCCATAAGCGTTGACACTAGGAGATACCAAATTGTAAATTAGATAATAACACTGTACTCTTAATATGTCATTAAAGAGTCTTAGTATAAATTTTATGGCTTTTCTTGGTAATTTAAGTAGTACTTCCTATGTAATAAGCTTAAACCTAGATGCTTTCTTATCTTTAAGCTGCCTGATTACTTTCCATACTTGGTGTATATTAAATGGATTTGGGGGTGTTGACAATTGCAAGTCTTGACTAATAACTAGGTCTTTTTCACAGTCTAAGTCTTCGGCCTCGATATGACGAAATCCATTCGACAGGTAGTTTGCAAATGTGTCAGCCTTATCTTGAGAGGTGCGCGCCCAACCAATATTGGGTTTTAATGGAGGATTTGCTATTTAGACTCCAAAACTTCCAGAGAGAATAATTATTTGCAGCTGTGGCAGAGAGTGACTGGAGTGAGAGTGTTATTACACCAGTTAGATAGTATTTCCTTTAAATTTCAGGCTGCCTTGATAAATCTTGTTCTATCAACACATAGTCTGGCATCCTGTCTGGTTCTTCTGAGTCTCCGTTTTTCGAGTACCGCTCTTTTAATTTTATTATTTTGAGTAATTACAATGTTCAGAGCAGAGGTACTAAGCCAGCAAGCTTCTTGGATCAAGGTCGTGATATATCCAGTCGCAGATTCAATCTCCTCTTTAGAACTACTTTCAGTTCTATTCTATCTTCAAGGAATTCCTGAAACGACACACAGTCAATATACCTATTGTATAGCTTTTCTGCAATTGTAGGTTCCACAAGCATTCTGCTGACAGTTCGCAAAACAGGACTGTGGTCAGATTAGCCACCATAACAGGATTCGATTTTCATGTAGTGCTTACAGAATCCTGTTGTAATAAAGAAGTGCAACAGATCAGGGATTTTCTTTGGATCAGCTGGCCAGTAGGTTGGTTCACAAGAGGAGATGGTTGCCATATGATTTATGTCTATACTACATTTTAGTTGCCGTCCTCTAGTGGTAGTTAGTCTACTACCCTTCTTAGCATTCCAGTCCCCTCCTACAATAAAGCGATGTCCCAGAGTAATGAGGAAATTGAAAAACATAGCTTTGGTAATTTTATGTCTTGGTGGACAGTATACTGCAGAGATGTTAAAATGCCTGGGCATTTTATATGATCTTGTCAAGACTGGTCTTGTCCTCCACAGAAATGGTGGCTGGTGGCTTAAATGTGGGCAGTTGCAGTGTTCCATCAGGGTGATTAGTGTGATAACAGTCATAATTTGAGAATCTCACTAGCAATGTTGTTGTGCAGTGAGTTTCAGATACAAGTATAATGTCCAATTTGTGAAGACCAATTTGTTAGTTACCAGAATAGTCTTAATGCAGTCATTTTGTTAACTCATTTGGTGTAGGATGATATCAAATTAAGCAGTTTGCTTTATGAGTATATCTTCTTTCGTCAGTTGTTAGAAAAAACTCAAAAGTTCCAAAGACTAACCTCAATCAGTGAAGATATGTTTAGTAAAATTAAAAAGAAACAAAAAATTGTAAATACCTTTTATTCTTAACCTGCCAGAAAGCTGTCAGTCATGTCATGTTTTGTTTATGTTATGAAATATGGTAACCTTGCACCTACATTTTTTGTGACGTCAGTACCACGTGACGCTATTATGTTATGTAGTGTTTTTTAAAAGAAATTGTTAATGTTACTGTTTTTAGACTTTCGCGACTTTTAAACATACTCATGTTTTTTACTGTCTACCCGTGACCACAAGCGGTGTAACCGAAACGTCGGAAAGTAGAATGTATCGTAACATTTTTAATTTTATCGTGAGTAAGTCCCGTTTGCAGTTAAAAAACAGAATTAAGTGTTAATATTAATATTTTAGGTGCTAAGGTAAAACACAACATCCCTGCTTTATATGTAGGGGAAGTACCTCAATTTAAAATATTTTTATAGCACTTTATCGACGTGATAGAAACACATAACGTTGCTTAGTTTCAATTTTCTAGCACTAACCGTTTGGACGGTAAGTCAAGGATGGACGGACATCACGAATCTATAAGGGTTCCTACTACTTCTATTACTACTACGGAATCCTAAAAATGAGTAAAATGTTCAATTGAAAATTCTGAAATTACCCATATATGAATATTAGGTCCTTACATTTTTTCAACAATCATAATAATAACTTTGATTATTGAAAAAAAAAAACAGTTGAAATGTTGTACCCACACGATGTACTGTACTTATATTATATTACTACTGTATCTGTGTAGTCATTATTAAACTCGTTAACGACTTTACAAGGTTTTCATTAATGTAATACCTAGTCTATAAAATTATTAGAGTTAGTACACCTAATAAAAGTTTTGGTCAGATTCAAATAAAAATTTTGAATGCTCAGTTCGGCGTTAGTTTCAATAAAAACGACTACTAAAACTTATAACTAGTAAACTAAAACAACATATTTTAAGTAAATATGTTAGTTTCACAAATAAAATGATGATAAAAGACACTTTTTATACCCTGGTTCCTATCAATGGGTTCCTGAGAATTATAGCACTATCTAACATCTATCGCAAAGGAATAAAAGTACAAACATTTGAAGCAAAAACTAAAAAAGCAATTTATATACTAGTCTTAACATTTGTTAACGTAATACTTTTATATATAAAACTAAATAAAATCACGAGCACCAAAACACTTGAAGATACTATTGTAAACTTTTCTAATATAGTTCAAATAACTTATTGGATCCCGTATTCTATTTATATAATAGATTTGTGTTTTGTACATAAATACGGTAGAGATGCTTTAATAAAATACATTAAGGCCTTTGATGCTATGGATGAAACTTTAGGAAAAGCCGATTATGACGGAATTCGTAGAACAATTGTCCTCAGTATAGCATTCAGCATCGGAGTGTTTTTCTTTGTTTCCTTTTTTGATTATTTTAGTTGGGCTTTCGTTGAAGATTGGAAGGAGCCATCAATATACGCTATAGATTATATGTACTGGTTTCTAAATATTTTAACAATCCTTGATGTAATTTCTCACATCATTCAAGTGGAATTTCGGCTTAAAATAATTCAAGGTTTACTACGGGTAGGTAGTATTATTTGTCATCATTATATGGTTTCTTTTTCATAAACCATTTGGTCCCGGGTAATTTATTTATTTATTTCTACCATCAAAATGAAATCAAGACAGTGAGATTTTACCAAACAATTTTTTCTTACATTTATTTGCATAATATGTTCCATTTAATTTTCATCATCATCATCATCATCAGCCTATCGCAGTCCACTGCTGGACATAAGCCTCTCCAATTGCACGCCACTCAGTTCGATCCTCGGCGACTCGCATCCAGCTCCTGCCAGCCGTCTTGCGCAAATCATCACTCCACCTGGCCTGTGCCATCACTCCATTTAATTTTGATTACTTTTAATTTTTAGAATAAATATGGTGTATATCTTGTAAGAGCCGTCACCAACGTCAGCCAAATAAATAGTTCTAACGAATTTTGGTCCACCAAAGATTTAGAAATATCATTTACCAAATGTTACTTACGATTGCTTGAGCAAGTAAATTTTGTGAATACTGTTTATGGATTTCGGGTAAATTACTTTAACATATAATAAGTAACAATATCATTATTTCAGTGACAAATTGATATTATAATGCAGCAAGTAGGAAATAGCCTGATCATGAAAGTTCACCGAATTTATTTTTTCCATGTATTTGCAGATCTTGGTGCATTTCATGAATATGTTGTTGAATATGATTAATTTATTAAATTTTACTTTAAGATCTGTAAGTATACATACAATGGTGGTATCAAACTTTATATTCTAACATTTTTAGCACTGTAGTTTAATAGTTATGATGAAAAATACTTGTTTGATTTAATTTTTGGAAATTTGCAGATAGAGGTACCTGTAGAGGACAATCCATCATTCATGCCAGAGCTGTATATTTTACTGGGGATTATTACGGGCCTACAAAGAACTTTAAATTATGAGGTTATGGCCATAATGTTAATATACCGATGTGAACAGGCTTATAGCCAAAACAATAAGATTTTGGAGACTATTGACTTAATGCTTGTTGAAACAAAACATCGTAAGTACATTTCTTTTTTTAATTATATACGAGATAATTACAGACAGATGCCATATAACAATAAGTATAAAATGAAAGAAGGGGGGAATTTATACAAAAGATATATTAGAGATCAGAAAGCACTGGTAACAAAAAATATTAGGAATGCGAGTGGTTTTATAATTTAGTGTGTTTTATAATTGACGCATTGTTATTAGGTGCGAAATATCGTGAGTAAAGGTTTTGAAATGATACACGAATCAAAACACAATAAATCAATTTGATGTATTTCCATTATACACGATATGATTGTAAATACAAACATACTGCGTATGATGGGGAATGATCAAATGTACTCTAAAAATCCATGCGATTTGACAAATCTTAATATTATATTAGTATCAAGTCACATCGTACCATTTTAATGGAACTTTGAATATCCAATGGATTTTTCGTAGTGTAAAACTACTGCTGGTGGATTTGGATAGAGACTAAAATCATGTAGGTCGTCATCGACATGGTCATGCTTTATCTGTTATATAAGTATTTATTTAATTCAGTTACATTATCCTCACTATCATTACAGGTAGACCCAATGTGATAGAAAGGCTAGCTTATTCATTTGTCTTATACTACTACTTTAGGTGTATAAAAAACATACATCTTACTTACAATAACAAAAAGAAAAACAAAGACAATAATCCTAATTAAAAATAATAATAATAATACAAAGTAGTATACAAGTATACAAAGTAAACAAAACAAAAATGTTGCAATTATTTTAGTCCTTGTAACATATTATATTTAAAAGACACTTTGCGAGTACACTCAATTGACTCGAAAAAATATCTAGTTCTTTGTGAACTTCGTTGACAAGATGTATAGTTCGCGTAAGGGGTGCTTTCTGTAGTAGGTTAGTCCTGGCTGCTGGTACCGCTAATAAGGGTGGGCGTCGACGCCTCCTCATGTACCGGTGAGGCACGCACAGGTTCAGGTTGCCCAGTACCCCAGGATTTTTTTTTTTTTTTTTTTTTTTTTATATTTAAGCCTGCCAAAGTGACTCTACTCTGCCTGATGGAAAGCATGAGTAGAATCCAGGAGTAGGGGTCACCATGCTTATTGTGAGGGTAGACAATGTAGCATGGTGACCCCTACCATGGCAGCCTGGTTTGATTATTCTGCATCATTCTCCATCATTCTCCCGGCCTTCGAAGGGCGGGAGAATGATGCAGAATGATTGGGCCTCCGGTCTCACACTCACCAACGAAATACGACAGCAAGAATGCTGTCATTATTAGGTTGGTCTTCTGTGTGAGGGTAGTACTGGCCGGGTCGAGCCGGCCCATTCGTGCTGAAATCAGCGTGGCTCTACTACCTCATATGATCTATACCACGTAGTAATCTCACTGCATACACAGCAAGTGTGCATTCCCGTCGCACTCTAAGCTCGTTGTAGTTGACCATACCCAGAACAAACAGCGTGGGGTACATCAGTGGAAAAAACGGGTACACCCCGTACAGTTTAAAATATAGGTATCTTGTAAACTTATTCTGAACCCGTTCTAACATATCACTGTATTTTGTTTCATGCGGAGCCCAAATGACAGCACTATGTTCTAGGTGACTGCGAACTAAGTATAACCTAAATGGGGTTGAGCCAGCTATGAATGTATATATATAAATATACTAGCTGATCTCGCGGCTCCGCTCGCGCCCTAGGAGTATGAAAAATAGATGTTGACCGATTCTCAGACCTGCTGAATACGCATATAAAATTTCATAAAAATCGGTCAAGCCGTTTCGGAGGCGTATGGAAACGAACATTGTGACACGAGAATTTTATTTATAAGATTGACGACAGTGAAATGATGTGTCATTTTATTTTATTTACGAGTTTTAAAATTTAAAATCAAACAATCAATTTGAATATCCATAATAACAATTGTTGGTTTACAGTTTTAATTTATGTCAATAGTCCACATAATTGCTTTCTAGTTAGTAGTAGTTTAAAATTGTATTTAGAATAATCGTCGTATTTCGATGGTGCATCATTATCCCAGCCTGCAGAGGCCGGAAAAATTATGCAGAAACATCTGACCAGACCGTAGCTGGTACTCGTCACCATGCTGCATTGCCTACACTCACAATAAGGAAGCTGACCCCTACTCCTGCTTTCGAGCAGGCAGATTAAACTCACTTTGGTAGGCTTACACAAATAAAATTAATTTTACACAATAATCGAACACAGAGCGTTTATGTCCACATCTCTTTACTCGTATAGGTCCTGCCTATCTCTTATTTGACAATAGGGCATGAAGACCAATAATAATATATGTATTAAATTAAGCTACATCATAAAATTAATTTAAATTGATATTTTTTTTCAGATAGCATCACAAAAATCAACCTGTTGGAATTTCGGAACATACTTCTCACAAGGCCTATCAAGTTTCATGCCGCAAATTTTTTTGCAATAAGCTACAGTACACTTGTGTCTTTAAACTCTGTAGTTATTTCGTACACTATTATAATGTGGCAAAATCTGTCATAAAACATATCTGCAGTAGTGATCTTATGAGGTCACTTTTCAAGAAATACAGGAATATGTCATCTATGTTAAGTAGTAACACTAAGAGTTATATAAGCCGTAGTTTAGCTATAGTTTTCGTAAGCAATTATGAAAACTATTACTGTCTAAAGACAGTGATAGTTTTCATAATCTCATAATTTTCATAATTCACGTTATTTACAATAGATTATCATTTGAATCGTTCAAATTATTTAGTTTTTCTGTAAAGAAAAAAAAAATTAACAGAAAATAGGTATATTTGCTCATTAATTATGCTAATTCGATAGTAAATTATTTCTAAGGAAAGGCCTATGTCCAACAGTGGACTCTTGAAGGCTGTTGATGATGATGATGATGATGATGATAGTAAAGTGTGTAGACCAGCCCCCCTAGCCAAGTTGAAAACGTTTTTCATTCTGCGATAGTGGATAGTATCTTGTTTGATTAGTTAATATTTTATTTTAATCACGTGACTGAGTGAGATTAGCCAAAAAAATGTCAGAGATCGTGCCGAAACTAATTTATTCAATGATAAAATAAAAACTGAAATTATACCAGACGATTGGATTAAATCAATAATAGTTTTGTTACACAAAAAAAGAGGCAAAGGAGACATTAATAATTATAGGCCGATGTGTTTAACGTCCAAAATAAATAAGATATTTTCAAAGGTACTTAACTCCTCCTCGATTAACCAACCAAAAGAGTAAGCGGGATTTAGGAGCAGCTTCTAGATCATTGACCACATCAAGTACTGCGACAAATACTCCAGAAATACGCAGAATATACATACTGGTGGTCTTTTGTTCACTTTACCAAAGCTTTTGATTCCTTGGAAAACCATTATATTTGGGAATCATTAGAACAACAAAAATAAAGAAAGTATTAGTTTTAAAGTATTATTTATGTATAAAGAAAGTACATACGTATACTAAAAATCATAAACGGAAGAAGTTTGGCTTAAATTAAATTGGAAAGGTCAGGAGAGGAGTTCCCAATTGAAAAAGGTGTACAGCAAGGCAACCCTTATTCACCGAAGCTCTTCTCATCGGTATTGGAGATGATCTTTAGGAGATTGCATTGGGACAATTTTGGACTTAACGTCAATGCCTCAATGGAGAGAAATTGAGTCACTTAAGATTCGCAGACGATCTAATATTTTTCCCCAAATGCCAGAAGACGCTGGAAATAATGATACATCAACTATCAGATGAAGGTGCAGACGTTGGTCTAACGATAAATAAAACGACAGGCAACAGAAAAACGAAAGGTCTTTAACGCTTGTATTCTGCCATGGCTGATAAATGGATGTCAAACTTAGACCTTAACGGAACAGTCCTTAACGGAAAACAAAATAAATAATTGTCAGAACGGGATAGAAAGAAACGTAATAAGGGGGGAAAGAAGAGATAAAATACAACTTAAAGAATTTCAAGAAATACTAAGTTCGAGAAAGTGCAAAAAATATACAGAAAACAGAAACGGCGTTAAACAGGGTAAATGTTGAGTGAAAAGAGCGAGAAATGTACTAGAATAATTACAGAATGGTACCCAAGGGGTAGCACATGAAGCAGGGAAGACAAATTAAGGGCTGGGAAGACGATTTGAAGAAAGTAGCTGGACCGGAATAGTTACGCACAGCAAAGCACAGAGAAAAATAGAAAGCATCAGAAGAGGCCTTTGTGGAAAGATAAACTGGAAAAAAGAAGGGAAACCGAGCGCCGAGTCAATAAACAGTATGTAGTTTAAGTTTTAAGTTGATGTTTTAAAAAGATTTAGAACTCTGTTATCCAGCAACTAAGTCTTATTTTATCAATTACTTTTAAACGTAAAAGTAAATTATTTGTTAGAAAATCTTCTTCTTCCTAGCCTTTATAACCGGTTTCAATTGAATATAAGTTTTTCCACGGAGCGACTACCATCGGAACTTAGCAACTCTAAAGGAAGAACTTAAATTCGAAGGTTGAACCAATTGTCAGTATAAATGAGGGCACTGACTTCTCAATAACGATTTCCATAGATGTTCATGACAACCAGAACCGACGAATGATATATTCATACATTGTGTTTAATTAGAAATGCCCAAATCGATAAACTTTTGATTAAGTAATTGCTCACAACTACTCATCCTTTTTACTTAATTAAAAAGACAAGTACTTTGCGAAGCTCCAGAACTTTTCAAGTCATTTCTATATCGATTCTGAGTTAACAACATGAAACTTAAATTCACCAGGACAAAAACTATGGATACATTTTATACCTTAACTTTTACAAATTGGCTCTTAAGAATTGTTGGCTTATCCAATGTTTATTGTAAAGGAAACCGTATTACTGAGTCAGGATCTATACATAAAACAATAATGTATACTATTAGTTTTGGGTCCCTAAACCTTCTTTGTTTGTACTATAAAATAGACTACTTTTTGGGGAGTACCAGTACCGGACTGAATGTGATAACATTCGTAGACTCCATGCAAATGACTTTCTTGCTCTCTTATTTCGAGTATTTCATTGACTTATGTTACGCCTATAAATACAATCGCCATTTGCTTTTACAATACTTCAAAGATTTTAATAAAATTGATCAAATGTTAGGTTTTTCTCATTACAAGAAAATCCGTATTATTATTAATAAAACTACAACTCTTGCGGTAACGGTACTTATTATTACTACTATTTTTGACTTAACAAGTTGGTTACTAGTCACCGGATCGGAACAACTTTTGCTATTGGCTATCTGCTATTCGTTTGATTACTTATATTTCTATTTAAACTGTCTTACGATACTTGATATTATTTCGCACGTTTTACAAGTTGAGTTTCGTCTTAAAATGTTGGGTGATCTGCTGGAGGTAAATATGTTGGCCAAAGTCTCATTGTTTTGATAGCATTTTAGAAATTAATTAGTCTTCTATATTTAATTTCGTTCATTTTGTAGGATTTTAAGAGTTCAATTAAAAGTGTAAAGGTAAAAAATACATGTTTATTTAGCAATGACGCAAAGAAATCCTTACATTCCCTAAAAATGCTAACTTCGAACAGATCATTTGATACAATGTGGTTTTATGAATGTTATATATTGCTACATGTACAAGTAAATTATTTGAACAACGCGTATGGATTTCGGGTAAGTTTACTTTTAACTTCATTTATAGCCATATATAACTTAAAGCAAAATATTCTATTTCAAAAGATACATGACAATATTTGAATAAATATGACTAAAAGAAATACGATTTACAAACTTAGCTTAGTTTAACTTGTACAAAGCAAAAGATATTTAACAAACTGCGTAAAAAATGGTAAGTTACATTTTTTAAGAACAGCGAAAACAAGTTTTTTTTTCTTTGGAATAAACACCACAAAGACTATTGCGTCTTAATTCCATAACTTAGGACTTTTATGAGCTGTTTTATAACTTTTTCACCAATGCAATCAAATCTTAAAAGATTCAGGAAATATTGTACATTGAACAGTTCTTTAAAACTTATGCTAGGTTAAATAATTAAGGTCCCGTTAGGCACAGCATTGACGAGAGTTAAAGGAGAATTGAGTATTTTTGATTTTTTAAACAATCTCTACATGTAAACAGTTATTAATTCTATAAGTCTATTCTTACTTTGTCGGTTTTACATTACAGGTACTCCTCAACTGCGCAAATTTACTTTTCAATTGTACCACTTTACTGAACTTGGTTATTCGAGTTTTCAATAGATCAATGGTAAGTTGTACATTCCATATTTGTTTATAAAGGAGCATAAACATATTTCATCACGTTTTAAGATATGCATATAACCTTCTATCAGAACGTCTAATTGCATTGCGTTGCGGTAAAACTCATTAGGTTGTGCACCGATGGACCCCAAGTTTTAAAACGAAATACAATGCTATTGAAAAATTTATTTCATTTATTTTTATGTAATATTAATTATGGCATTAAGTCCGCCTTTTGCAATGTATTTGCAGGAAGTATAAATAAATAAAATAAATAATAACATTGTTCCTCATTGTTCATCAACATAATCATAATTTATCGTCGCAAAGCATAATAAGGTAAAGCTAGTTATATATAAATTACAACCTGTCAACTCTTAGTGACATTAGAACATAAGGAAGGAACATTAAGGAATCGAACTAAGGTTTGTAAGTCATGATTACCAACCTCGAGACAAGTAACTCTAAATTCCTTTTTGACAGAAGCTTCCTGGAGGTCATGTTGAGTTGGTTTATCTGACTAGTGCGTCTTCTTTGTCAAGAGCGCTAAATTATCTCTTCATGGGTTTGTTATTAACTCACCATTGTGAAAAGACTTACAAGCAGAACGAGAGACTTTTGGAGATCATCGATTTCTTAATTATTTCTGCAAGAAATGGTAAGTAAATATTTTTGTTTATTAATTTACAATAATATCGACTATGTTATTTATTAAAATCTCTTATTAATCTTTCCTAGATGTAACAATGAAAGGAAATCTCACAGAGCTTCGCTGCCTCCTCATCACCAGACCGATCAAGTTCCACGCTGCTAAGTTCTTCACTATCGACTACAACTTGCTTCTTTCAATGAGCTCAGTGGTCGTTACCTACACCATTATTATGCTACAAAGTTTAAAGTGACATGGTTTTACTAGAACCATCTAAAATATAATGTTTTAATATAAATTATGCGTTTGTTTGTTCTAGCTGAATTTGTCTAGACTGGTGGAATCTTAAGTATTTAAGTGTCATGTTATGTTCATACATTGGTTATTTCTTCAATGATTCCAAGGGTATAAATATCTTTTACTGTTTTGTCACAATTGATAGAATTATTTTTACATTTGTCTACTCAATAAGTCGAATGAAAATTATTGTGTTTTGTTCTTTATTATTTGTTGCATAAATTATTACAACATCTACATAAAGAACCTAGGAGAGCTATTATTGTTTTTATGGTGTGTGTTTTTAAACAGAATCCTGTAACTCACAAAAGTCATGTTTAGTTGTAGAAAAAATATAAATAGATTTTATTTTTGTTAACTTGTTTATTTATTTACTACTAACTGATCCCCGCGGGTAAGGCCGGGGGCTAAGCTAGTCCAAAAACATAGACTATTACCCTTTATATCATTAGTTATCTACTAGTGCACGTCTTGTCAAAATCAGTACAGCCACTCCAGAGATTAGCCGGAACAGACAGACGGAAAAACAAATAGTGAAAACTTTCTTACGGTTAAGTAAAAAGCTTTATTTTGATATTACAAATAGACACCTGTGAACACGAGCGGTATAACTCGTTCGAAACGTCGGAAAGTAGTAGGTATCGTAACCTTTATAATTTTATCGCGAACGAGTCCCGTTTACAGTCAAGTATGTGTAAATATCGCGAAAGTCTAAAACCAGTTACAAATAGATACAATTTTATTTATTTGTTGAGATGAATATAATATCTGATGGCACGGCAGTGGCCTAGCCAAGTCAACAAAAAAGTGGCATGGCCGTACCATCCCCCAGTATCACACAAATATTTGGTCCTACACTGCAACTCGAGCACCAAGATGGTCTACGGGGAACCTCTCGTGATACCAGGAGAGTTTTTTGGGACATCCGATCACACCGCAGCCGCTGTTCTAGATCCTTCGAGTTTCGCCACAGACCTGAGGGGCGTCATCAACTGCCTCAAGCTCCAGCTTGTAAATAGTGACATCGTCAACTGTAAATATGTATTTTTGCGGACGGACGCACTGAGAGGTACCCTCCAACCTCTCTACACAGGATCATACAGAGTGTTGTAGAGAACAGGAAAGACATTGACGCTGGACATGCAAAGAGGAGCAGTAACCGTGAGTATCGATCGAGTGAACCAGGCATACTCGATGGCAGATGATAACGCAGATAGTCAGCCCAACGCCGCCGTCACCTATGCCTATGCTGAAGCCTTGTAGACTCCAAATCCCTAAAGGGGGTGATGTGGCGGTGCGATATCCTCAGCACCACCACTTGCTGTGGTGCCGGGGTCCTTCTGTCAGGCGGTGCTGAGGCGGCGCGCATCCACGCATATCTACGCGTGCCGCAAAACCGTTGCCTGGCAAACGTAACAACGGCACGACGGAAATAAAAAGAAAAAAAAACGTCAAGAACACCTTCGACGCTATTTCTTAATTCTGATTCCGTATTACCGTGTATTTCCGTATCAAATACAAAATATTGTTCGGTCAATTTAGACATTCGAAGATGCATAAATTCCCACCAAGCTAAAAATCAGTAAAATTGTTCAAAACATAATTATAAATAATTTTTAAAAGTTCCCCATCATTCCCTTGTATGGATTTTTTTTATTCTAGGTCAAATGTCAAAACAATTAGTTTTTTGCGATTTTCAGCAATACGGTAATTTTAAAATTACCTTAGACAAAAATTGTAGATCATAAAATTATCTATACAAAATGTACCATACTTTTTTTTCTACGAGCCACCGTTTCTGAGATGCCGATTCAAAAAGTTATGAAAATTGTTATCGTCATAATATGCATGAGTACGCTACGCATATACATCTCTAGAGTTATTATATATTATAATATATACCTATATTACATATATATATCATATTATATGTTGAAATATTTTTCTATCGGTTTTTTTTCTGAAAATATATTGGTAAAACAAGCTAATAATGATGCTGATGTACTGATCCAGGTTATTTATAAAATTGGAGACTTAGTTTTGGTCCTCTTCACTAACAACATAGGATTATATGTGTCGGTTTCAGCCCAGCCATCAGAAATGAAACTTTGATATGGCAACACAGGAACCCATTCTAATTTTGTGTAACATCTATCGCGGATAGAGTTCCTTACTCTTGTCTCACCGGGGCAGTACTAACTGTCAGGGACAGAGTTCCGTGCACCCACCGCAAGATGGACAGTACTGGTTGTTAAAACAACGTGCCACATCCGACGCTGGTGCAGTACTGACTGTCGAGAGACAGTGATCCGTACACCAAGACCCATCCCTTACAAATGCGTGCCGACTACGACAGTGCTCGGCTTTTTATAGAGACCAATCTCTGTGGTGGGGGAAAACACGATACGCTCGGTGTACGTTCCACTAGCGCCAACTCGGCGCCGTCTCTCGAAGTGCGAGCGAGTACTTATGCAACACGGCTACCTTCATATTTATCTAATGTTTCATTTGTACCGTCATATGTATAAGCACAAGTTTGTTGATATATGTATGAACTTGACAGAAACCAGAATAAACAATCAAACGTACCAGAAACGTCTATAATTTCTGCACTTGTAACCCTATCGCCCCTACAAACTTATTTTATTAATTATTTCTAAACATAAAAGTCAATTTGGTAGAAAATCTTCTTCTTCCTAGCCTTTATTCCCAAGATTATTTGGGGTCGGCTACTAATATAAACGGTTTTACCTGAATTTATATTCAGGTTTCGTTTCCGCAACCCTGAGGGAGAACATTAATTCGAAGGTTGAACGAATTGTCAGTAAATTTGAGGGCACTGGTTTTCCAATAACGATTTCCATAGATTTTCATGACAACTGGGACCGACAGCTATATTTTTATTATTATGTTATGTTTGATTAAAAAATTTCAAATCGATAAACTTTTGATAACCCTAGAAGCCCAATCTAGGTCAATTTTACCTACATGGAAACGTATATTTGCTATTTTTTTCGTACGTTTCGTTCGATCGCCGTGATTGATCAAACCAACTTAGTGCCCGTCAAGAGCTAATAGGGGACGGTTATAAGACTTTGGTAAGTATCGTTATTTTGTAGTTATCGCAATGTTATAGGTCATTTTGACCTATGTTTGGGCTTTGAGTAAGTTTTGCATTCGTTTTACGTATTTACAATGTGCTATTTTTATAGGTTTAGACGTAGTTTCTTTGTTTATTTGTAACTATAAACATTAGTTTTAGGTAATAAAACAATATGGCATCCTCTAAGCAACTGACGGTGCCCGAGATAGCATCTTTTTTAGAAATTACAGACAACTTGGAGCCGTTTGATACATTCTCTGAAGAGGAAGATTGGGTGGCTCAAGACTAAATAAGATGTGTTCCTCCATATTAACTAATAGGAAGGCAAAAAGAAGACCCATTGCTGTGTTTTACGGGATGCTCGATATGGTTTTCATAAATGCCTACGTAATTTACTATCGCAACAAGCTGACTAATAAAGAAAAGCCATTAAATCGCGAAGCCATGAATAAATTGGAGCATTTCAGGACTTCGTCATGGATGCAAAGGCGGCCGAAAGCTCGTTCTTTATAGGGTTCCTACTTTGAAATTATTACAAATATTCTTCAAGTTAAGCCACAACCGTCGTCAGATGATCTTACTGTTGAAACAGAACTAAGAAAGCCTCACTACTTATGAAAAGCAACAATAGACAAATTCACAGTGCATCAAATGCAAAAAAACTAATCTGTTGTGAACAAAATTTTGACATGAGTCAAAAGTGTTTATAAAACGAAAATAATATACTAAAACTGTTAATATTATTATGAAAAGTGGACTTCTTAGTAGTAAAAAGAAGTGATGATATCCTCCCAGACGTATCCGTCGACGGCGACACCCTGTCAAATTTTAGTTCTGCGTTCATGCCCGTGCATGACTAGCAAAACCGAATTTTGTTTTGAATGTGCGGTCACAGGAGGCACAGTGTAGGTCGCCCCGCGTGTTGTAGGTGTAGTTGTAGGGGGGCTTAGTTTTTCGATGGTGCCGTTTGGCGTCAAGGCTTTCCAGACGGCGCCGCTCATAGTCTTCAATGCCCCGGTGCACAGTTTTGGGCCATTCCGCTTTATTAGCAGCCATTTCCTCCAAAAACTTTGGAGACAAGCCGATTGCTGCTAGGTTGCGCTTCAATACATCCTTGTATCGTAGATATTGTCCTCCGGGCCGGCGTTTACCCAAGCTGATCTCCGAGTAGAAAACGTTATTTGGCAATCTGGAAGACTCCATACTCACAAGGTGCCCGCACCAGCGCAACTGACTCCTCATCAGGAGGCTCTCCATGCCTGGCAAACCCGTTCGGCGAAAAATCTCCAGTTGGGAATCCGATCCTGTTAGCGTATATGATGTATAGCTCGGAGGCACCTCAGATGGAAGGCGTCAAGCCGGTTAATATACCTTTGTAAAGTCACCAGGTCTCCGAGGCGTACAGAAGCAATGTCAAAACAATAGCCTTCTACACGGCCAGCTTGGTATTTAGGTGAAGATCATGAGACCTACAAACACGGCAGTCGAGCTCACCGAATGCCGCGGCAGCCCCAGCGATCCTTGCGGATATCTCAGAGCCAAGACGATTGTCGCTACGAATGAGACCGCCAAGGTAACGCAAAGTTTCTACCTCCTCCAAAGCTTTATCGTTTAGGTAAACAGATACGTTTTGCGCGGATTGTCCCCTTGCAGGCTGTTTTAAGATCCGAGTCTTCGACGCGCTGATTACCAATCCAAATTTGCGACACGATTCGTTTAAATTATCCAGACATTCCTGGAGATCAGCAATACTACCAGCCATAAGGCAGACATCGTCAGCATATTGGATTTCAGTGACGGGGACTGTAGCGACCTTACGCTTCGACCTGAAGCGTGACAAATCGAATACGCCTCTGTCCATACCCACGTTGAGGGCGAGTCTGCTCCTACAACCCTCAATAGCGTCGGCCATTACCGCAGAGAAATAGATGGCAAAAAGTGTCGGCGCCAGGACGCATCCCTGTTTGACGCCACTTGTCACTAGGAATGGTTCTGTAAAGTTGTCTTCATGCCGCACGCGGGCAAACAGCTCATGGAACTGCCATACTAGGCCCTCATGGAACTGCCATACTAGGATGACAAACTTTGGGGGACATCCATACCTCTCCAGAACAGCCCAGAGCACTGATCTTGGGACACGGTCGAAAGCCTTTTCAAGGTCTACAAAACACATATAGAGGTCACAATGCTGGATTGCTGCTGCACATGCAGGATTCACATCCAGTAGATGTCAATCAGTATATTTATGTAGTCATGTTTGTTGTGTTTTTGTGATTGAACATCAGTTTTGTGAATTATAATAAAAAAAAAAAAAAAAAAAAACTGATGGTAGACTGTCACAACCCGGCGACTTGCCATTCTTCAGGCGATCAACAGCTCGAACAAATTCCACAATGAATAGCGGGTTCTCGAGACTAGACGCGATTGGCAGTTTCTCAAGAGAGCGAATATAGGACAGATCGACACATTGGCTCCCAGGATTGAGCACTTCACTGAAATGCTCCGCCCAGCGATGAAGAACATCCTTAGGATCTATCAATTTGGTAGTGTTATCTCGCGAGTATACTGGGTACTGTTTTTCTGTATTTAGGGCCGTAGATGGTTTTGAGGCTTTCAAAAAATTTCGCAGTGTGGTTGGTGTCTGCCAGTACTTGCAATTCTTAGGATTTACGAAGCCACCAAGTATTCTTCAATTCTCGCACTTTTTTCTTGAGAGTGTTATGAAGAGTTTTTAGATGTCGTGTTGTAGAAGTGAAACGCTTGGTAGTCGATTCGAATATGAATATTTTATTGGCAGGATGCATTATATATATTCACAAAGTTAGTCCTATAATTGGGGTAGTGTTTGTGAGCATTCAAACTACAAGGACCAATAGCGTGCGGGTGTCGATCTGTGACGTAAGAGCGCGCGATACATAAATACTCGCGACATTCGCTTCACCCGCCAGTGCACGATAATATTCCACGCAGGCACGT
Source organism: Phragmatobia fuliginosa (assembly GCA_932526445.1). Taxonomy (NCBI): domain Eukaryota; kingdom Metazoa; phylum Arthropoda; class Insecta; order Lepidoptera; family Erebidae; genus Phragmatobia; species Phragmatobia fuliginosa. The sequence continues at coordinate 17,667,839 of OW052072.1, read as the reverse complement.
TGTCGCTCCTCGAGCGCGCGGCTGATGTCTGGGGGCGCACCCGCTCATATTTATACTTCGACGCTTGCTCGCGCGCCTTAGTGCGCGGATCGCTATGATTGCGGTAGGACCTGTGGTATGCTTGTAGGTCACTACAAGTTTTACGTTGCTGGTCACCGCGGGCGCATCTGAGCGAACGCCTGTACTCCTCAACCAGTTTCCGTATTTCTGTGTCGGAGTCATCGAATCAGTCCTGGTTTCTCCTAACCTGCTTGCCCACAACCAGTTGGGAAACCATACGCAAGTCATCAGCAAAACAGCGCCAGGCAGCGTCAACCGGCTGGTTATTGTTAATACCGGACAAAGCAGTCCCGAACTCAGTGTCAAGTTTTTGTCTAAGTCCCACGTCTGTCACAAGCTTTGTGAACGGTCCACCCCTGATCCCCGCGCAGTGGTCGTGTTATAAGTACATCCTTTAGGTCTCGTCTTCGGACTATGATGTAGTCAAGAATATGCCAATGCTTTGATCGAGGATGCATCCAAGATGTTTTGCATTTGTCAGGCAGCCGGAAAAAGGTATTGGTAATGCTGAGATCGAGTTCCGCACATAAGGTGAGCAGAGAATAGCCATTGGAATTGCAGGTTCCGATGCCAGGCCTCCCAACCACACTATTCCAGGCGAAGCGCTCCGCGCCAACACGTGCACTAAAGTCACCGAGCAGAACGATTTTGTCACATTTTGGGATGCTATAGAGTACTTCATGAAGTTGGTTATACAACTTCGTATTTTCCTCATCAGAACAGGTCATGGTGGGTGCGTACACGCTCACAAGATGGATGAACTTCTTAGATGCCGTGTGAAGTCGTAGTGTAATGAGCCTGTCACTGTGGCCCCTGGGCTGCTCCACAAGAGTGGGCACGATATTATTTCTAATTGCGAATCCAACGCCACTAGCAGCACGTTCCGAAGCGGGCCTTCCCGACCAGAAATATGTATATTCGCCAAGAGCCTCGCAAAGTACCCCGCTGTCAGCCAGATGTGTTTCGCTGATTGCGGCGATGTCAATATTATATCGGGCAAGTTCTCGAGCTATAAGCGCCGTCTTGCGTTCAGGACATAGGTTGTTTAGCTGTCAGTTAGTCCTCCCATCTCAATCGCCTACGTGTAGAGAGCCAGCTAGAGATTAAACTCACCAGTTCAATCCCAACCCACCACCCTCCATCGCCGCAGGGCTTACAAGGTCGGAGTCTTATTTATTGCCAGGGGTCATCAGCGCGGGAATATATTATAGTGGGTACATCTCTTTATTGTACACCAGAATAATAACATACAACGGTAGCTTATACTAGAAGGTACAAGTGGCGGCCTTATCGCCCGAAGGCAATCTCTTCCAGGCAACCATGGGATGGAAAGTATATGGTAGTTCCTGGTGTATTAAAAAAATTAGAACTTATGGGAATTGAGTACTTAGGGAATAATAACACATAGTTTATAAAAATAAATATAAATATAAACAGGTATTCACTGAAAACTATTTACATGTCCTTATAGTCTCCCAACTAGTATTCCTTTACCAGTCTCTTGAAAGCAGCTAATGTCTGCGCACGTCTGATTGCAACTGGTAAGGCGTTCCACAATCGAACTGCTTGGACAGAAAAAGACTGGTCGAGGAATCTAGTGGTATGTCTTGGCATTCCCAATTTCAGGTTCTCTGACGATCGCAAAGATTTGTGGTGCGTGTCATGCAGGAAGATAAACCGGGATTTGACATAGTTTGGAGTAAGAGGATTGAAAAGAATATTGTAAAGAAGAGAGAGAATATGAGAGATAAGTACGTGCGCAGATACAGATCCACTCTCTCGCCTCCCAATTCTTATGACCAGTGGATCAGGTAACCGATACGACTAGCCACAAAGAGAAGGTGCAGTGAATGGCTGCATGTTGCTAAAGGATCCAAACATGCGCCCTGTAGGCATATCACAGATGCCCCGCTGCAACGCCACAATTGCCAAGTCAGTTCCCGTACTGACGAGGACTCGCCTCTCGAGCCGCTGCAAACTTTAAACACTATGTGGAGGAACTACCACTTGAGACTATACTACAAGCTGTAGCTATAGTTCCCTTTTACAGGGTTTAGCCCGTGGGTCGTCACGGTGTTCCGCGGTGTGGCCACTGAGTGCTTATCAGTTTCTTGAAGCCACCAGTAAAGAGTTTATGGAACATTAGCGGCATTTTTGACTATCATTAGATCGACCGATAGTCTAGCTAATGCGCCACTACACCCCAAAGAAGTATTATATGATTAACGAAAACACAACATAGCATTCTAAATACAAAACCGAAAGGATCTCATTTTGTACCAATTTTATGTATCGTTACTTTAAAGTTTTCATTTTTATAGTTAACTAGTTGACCCAGCGAACTTCGTACCGCCCAACTTTAAAATTCCAGAACTTGATCGCAGCGCCACCTACCGGGTCCAATTGCGAATCTAAACCATTCCCAGATCCCCTTGAACACACACAAAAAATTTCATCAAAATCGGTCCAGTCGTTTGAGAGAAGTTCAGTGACATACACACTCACACAAGAATTATATACATATATAAAGATAAATAAATATTACTCTAATTTTCCTTTTTCTCATTTAACCATGAAAGAACATCACTACATTATTAAAAAACAATAGGTATAATGTAATAAACTAAGTTGTTAATCGTGTACGTCAATTTGACCTATGTTTGGGCTTAATAGCTAGTAAAATATGATTGGGCTTCTAGGGTTAAGGCGATTAACACACGGCACCGCGCACCGCCGCAGTTGGCGGTGAAGCGGATCTCATGTCGTATTGAGGTATACTAGATCCGTTGATGCTTAACACACGTACACCGACCGACCGCGCGGTACAGCTGTGTTTTCACCGCCACCGCCCAACCGCGCTGACGTCCGCGCGGTTGGGCGGTGCCACACACACGGGCCGCCGCTTAACCGCGCGGCTCATTTATTCATTTATTGATTACACGCCAATAGTAGACATATACAACACTGACAAAAAGCATTACAACTCAATATAGTTCTTATATGTAAACCAATAAAAGGCATGCATAATGAACACCAATGAAATTGTGTTCTAAGCGGTTTCAGCAGAACAATGTAGTACATAATATAACACTGTATTTGTAATTATACAGAGTAGAAATATAGTGCTTTATTTTCAATTAAAAATCATCATTGGTGCAGGACGTGTTGCAATTGCCAACAAATAATGAAATAAAGGAGTAGAAAAAAAAGGATATTCGCGTATAGTTAAAAAATGTAAGTTTATGTTGTGTCGAACTTATATAGAATAAAATTAAAGTCCTATTTAGAGTTCTGCTTCGTAAAAATGGATGAACCCAATATCTTATTTTATTTTTCTAAGAAACAAAATCGCATTAAGTCCGCTGATGCATGTATTTGTGCGTAAAGTAAATAAAATAAAAGCCAGACTTCAGTCTATGATCAAAATGGTCAAAACCACGTTAAAGGCAACCGCGCGGTAAGGCGCGAGAACCGCCTTACCGCTAGGTGCACCGCTACAAAATCCGCTCAACCGCCACCGCCCACCGCGTCGGTGCGCGGTGCCGTGTGTTAATCGCCTAAGTAATTGCTCACAACTACTCATTCTTTTTACTTAATTAAAAAAACAAGTACTTTGCGAAGCTCCAGAACTTTTCCAGTCATTTCTATATCGATTCTGAGTTAACAACATGAAACTTAAATTCACCAAGACAAAAACTATGGATACATTTTATACCTTAACTTTTACAAATTGGCTCCTAAGAATTGTTGGCTTATCCAATGTTTATCGTAAAGGAAACCGTATTACTGAGTCAGGATCTATAATTAAAACAATAATGTATACTATTAGTTTTGGGTCCCTAAACCTTCTTTGTATATACTATAAACTAGGATACTTTGAGGGGAGTACCAGTAGCGGACTGAATGTGCTAACATTCACAGACTCCATGCAAATGACTTTCTTGATCTCTTATTTCGAGTATTTCATTGACTTATGTTACGCCTATAAATACAATCGCCATTTGCTTTTACAATACTTCAAGGATTTTAATAAAATTGATCAAATGTTAGGTTTTTCTCATTACAAGAAAATTCGTATTACTATTAACAAAACTACAACTGTCGCGGTAACGGTACTTATTATTACTACTATTTTTGACTTAATAAGTTGGTTACTAGTCGACGGATCGGAACAACTTTTCCTCATGGCTATCCGCTATTCGTTTGACTACTTATATTTCTATATAAACTGTCTTACGATACTTGATATTATTTCGCACGTGGTACAAGTTGAATTCCGTCTTAAAATGTTGGGTGATCTGCTGGAGGTAAATATGTTAGCCAATGTCTCATTATTTGTTGATGGCATTTTAGATATTTATTAGTCTTCTATATTTAATTACGTTAATTTTTTTAGGATTTCAAGAGTTCAATCAAAAGTGTAAAGGTAAAAAATACATGTATATTTAGCAATGACGCGAAGAAATCCTTACATTCTCTGAAAATGCTGACTTCGAACAAATCATTCGATACAATGTGGTTTTATGAATGTTATATATTGATACATGAACAAGTAAATTATTTGAACAACGCGTATGGATTTCGGGTAAGTTTACCTTTAACTTCATTTTAAGCCATAAAGAAAAATGATCTTTTTCACCCGAAAATTTGCTCATAGATACATGACAATATTTGAATGAATATGACTAAAAGAAATACGATTTATAATTATCTAAACTTAACTTAAACAAAAGATATGTAAGAAACTGCGCAAAAAATGAAACGTTACCTTTTTTAGAACAGCGATATTAAGAATTTCTTCTTTGGAATAACCACAAAGACTATTGCGTCTTAATTCCATAACTTGACTTTCATTAGCTGTTTCAGAACTTTTTTACCAATCCAATCGAAATCTATAAAGATTCAGGAAAGATTGTAAATTGAACGGTTTTTAAAACTCATGCTAGGTTAAATAATAAAGAGAATCATTTTTAATTTCATTAACAATCTCTACATATAAACAGTTTTTAATTCCATCAGTCTTCAAATCTTACTTTCTCTGTTTAAACATTACAGGTACTCCTCAACTACGCAAATTCGCTTTTCAATTGTATCACTTTACTTAACTTGGCTATTCGAATTTTCAATAGATCAATAGTAAGTTGTATATTTGATATTAGTTTGTAAATGAATATAAACATATTTCATCACGTTTTAAATTACGCATATAACTTATATAACGTATATTTGTTTCGGAGTCTGGGTATTTTCTATGTATAATGTGTATGTATTTACAAAAAAAAAGTATGTTTATGTATTTATATCAGTTGTTTAGTACCCATAACACAAGCTCTGCTTAATTTGGACTAGATAATGTTGTGTGTAAGATGTCCGAAATATTAATTATTTATTTATTTATATCAGAACGTCTAATTGCATTGCGGTAAAACTCATTAGGTTGTGCACTGATGGAATTGTCTAACAACCTAACGTCTTAAAATGAAATACAGTGCAAATGAAAAATTTAATTCATTTATTTTTAAGTAATAACATTGTTCCTCATTGTTTATCAACATGATCATAATTTTTCGTAGCATAACATAATAGGGTATAAAGCTAGATAAATATAAATTACAACCTGTCATACTCTTAGTGACATTAGAACATAAGGAAGGAACATTGAGGAATCGAAGTAAGGTTTATAAGTCACGATTACAAACGTCGAGACTAATAACTAAATTTCTTTTTGTCAAAAGTTTCGTGGAAGTCATACTAAGTTGGTATATCTGACTAGCGCGTCTTCTTTGTCAAGAGCGCTAAATTATCCCTTCATGGGTTTGTTATTAACTCACCATTGTGAAAAGACGTACAAGCAGAACGAGAGACTTTTGGAGATCATCGATTTCTTAATTATGTGTGCAAATAATGGTAAGGACTATTTATGATATTTATATACTGAAAGGTTTTATATAGTTTTTTATTTCATGTATGAGCCTGCCAAAGTAAATGCATTCTACTGGATGAAAAGCATGAAGAAGCTAAGAATTTACAATAATATCGACTAAGTTATTTATTAAATTCTCTTATTAATCTTTCCTAGATGTAACAAGGAAAGAAAATCTCACAGAGCTTCGCTGCCTTCTCGTCACTAGACCGATCAAATTCCACGCTGCTAAGTTCTTCACTATGGACTACAACTTGCTTCTTTCAATGAGCTCAGTGGTCGTTACCTACACTATTATTATGCTACAAAGTTTAAAGTGACGTGGTTTTACTAGAACCATCTAAAATATAATGTTTATATAAATTATGCGTTTGTTTGTTCTAGCTGAATTTGTCCAGATTGGTAGAATCCTAAGTATTTAAGTGTCATGTTATATGTTCATACATTGGTTATTTCTTCAATGATTCCAAGGGTATAAATATATTTTACTGTTTTATCGCAATGTATACAATTAATTTTATATTTGTCTACTCCGTAAGTCTAATGAAAATGATTGTGTTTTGTTCTTTATTATTTGTTGCATAAATTATCTAATGACAATGATTGTGTTTTGTTCTTTATTAATTGTTTCATTAATTATCTATTGACAATGATTGTGTTTTGTTCTTTATTATTTGTAGCATAAATTATGTTAACATCCACGTTTAAGTACCTGGGAGAGCTATTATAAGCTAAGGAACTTCGACACAAACTTTCGTCGTATTTCAAACCTTTACTTTCGCGATAAAAAGTATCCTATGTCAGTTCAGTGTTTCAGTGGTTCAGTGGACACGCCACGACACAATAGTATGTTTCCGCCTTAAGCCTAAACATCTATAAGTTCTACGATTAGCATAGTGATGGATTAGGAAAACCTTTCAATGTAATGTTTATATACGTAAATACTATATCTTTCAATCTTCCCAGCCTTCAATATTCCTAAAGTTGTTTGTGGTCGGCTACTAGTTCAATCGAATTTAACTTTAAATATCAGTTTTTCCATGAAGCGACTGGCGTCCGACTTCCGCTAGCCTGAGGGGAAACTGAATTCGAAATTTGAACTAAAGCCGGTTCCAAAAATAACGGGTCAGTCACATAAACCCGAATATCTCCCGAACTACGTATGCCATCCTAATGAAACGAAGACTGTTCAATTGAGAATTTAATTATACAGATAAAAAATAAAATAAAACTTAGTTACACCCACAATATTAATCTTAAATTAAAAAAAAACTAAAGTAGTCATATTTTTCTTAAGATTACATTTTTTTTATGATTGTTTTTTTGCTGTTTTTCATCACTTTCTTCATTTAATACTTTGTATTGCCTCCACGAGCTCTTCTGACAGCTTCCAGGCGATTAGGCATGCTGTACACCAAATTTCGGAGCCGGTGCTGAGGAATACCTTCCCATTCCTCCACCAGTGCTTGTATGAGCTCGGGAAGCGTGATTGGTGGGGGGTTTCGACCTTTCACGCATCTCTGAAGCTCGTCCCAGGCGTGCTCGATGGGGTTTAAGTCCGGGCTTCGCGCTGGCCACTGCATGAGTTCGATACCGACCTCTTCAAGGTAGTCATGTACAATTCTGGCGGTATGGGGACGCGCATTATCATGCATTAATATGCCATGCCGGTCCATCCTGGCCATGAAAGGACCTACATGTTCATTGAGGATCTCTTCCACGTACCTCTCTGCATTTAGAGTTCCATTTTGAATGAGCACCAGCTCGGTGCGGGCCTCAGCAGAAATCCCAGCCCAAACTTGTACGGAGCCTCCACCGTACGCCACTTTTTCCTCCACACACCCTTGATGGAAGCGCTCCCCTGGTCTTCTGTACACCAACTGCCTACCATCATGCTTATAAAGCATGAATTTAGACTCGTCCGTGAACATTACCCTAGACCAATCGTCTAGTGTCCAGTTTAGGTGTTCGCGCACGTATCTCTGTCTTGCAATTCGATGTCCCCGTTCCAGTTTGGGGCCATTTGCGGGCCTCAATGGTTTCAAATTTGCTTCAGCAAGACGTCTTCTTACTGTTTGAGCGCTTAAATTGCCACCTCCAAAGCGAATAAAGTGAGTTTTTAGACCAACAGCAGTTTGAAAACGATTTCGGAGCATTGTAGCCACCAGTTGTCTGTCTTCCCTGGCCGTTGTGCATCTTGGTCTGCCATTTCCTGGTCTTCTAAGGTGTGATCCGGTCTCTTGGTACCGCTGGACTACCCGCTGAACAGTCGACAAAGATACACCAATGTTTCTGGCTGTTTCACGCTGGCTCCGCCCAAGTTCCAAAAAAGTTAGGATTCTGGTACATTCCTCTAGCGTGACTGCCATGCTTCACCTCACAGAATAATAATTATGCACGTGGAAGACGTTCACGATATTTTTTTTTGTGACAGAATAGAAATGGAAAGCATCCATAATGACATGAAACAAAAATTTTGTTTTTAAAAATAGTCATTTTTTTAAATGTTGTTTTTCTAATGAAGTTATTTTCATCAACCAGTTTAAATAATATGCTATTAGAAGCGCAACTAAAAAGTCTTTATTCTGTTTTTTATTTCATTGATCTAGCTTTTACAGTTCTGGAGGTATTTCAATTTTTGTGACTGACCCGTAATTTTTGGAACCGAGTGTAGTTGGTTTCAAAAACAGTATCTGTATATGCCCCTAATCATTTAAGAGTGAATAATTGATACAAAAATGTAAGTCGTCTAGAAAATGAACTTTCTTTTGCTAAGCGTTTCTAACATTAATTTACGATGTTGCATCTTCACGATACGAAGTGGTCTTAAGTGCAGTTTTCATTAATATTACATTAGAGCATTACTCAACGAATAATATAATATCGCAATCAAATGTATTATTTATATCTCCAATACTTCAAAATTCAACTCAATCTCACAAAGAAAATTTAAGCATTTATCTCCTCAGGGTAAAGCTGGTCTCAAAAGGAGTCTAATTTCCTATTTGTAACACGAACTATATCAGTGTATTCCCGTCAAAATCGTTCCAACCATTCAAAAGATTAGCCGGAACAAATAAAAAGACAGACAAAATTTTAAAAATACATTAGTCAATAATAATAATAAATATTTCCGACATCAAGTCCCAAATTAAGCAGAGCTTGTATATGGGTACTAAACAACTGATATAAATATATAAACATACTTTTTATTTGTAAATACATACATATTATACATAGAAAACACCAAGACTACGAAGCAAATATTTAGTCCGACTCGTTAATCGAACCCGAGACCTTTTGATCAGCAGTCGCATACGCTAACCACTAGACCTAGAAGTTACGTAGATATTTCAAGTCTAATCGTTTGTTCTATAAGTATTTGTTTAGATGACATAATAACTGCCTCGTTGGTCTAGTGGATAGCGTATGCGACTGCTAATCAAGAGTTCAAGGGTTCAAATCTCTGGTCGGGGAAAAGTGCTTACGGTTTTTCTTAGGAAATTCCTAATAGCAGCCCGGAGTTTGGAGTTTGACGGTGATTCACGCCCGTGCCTCGGAGAGCACTGAAAGCCGTCGGTCTTCGTCGAAAGCTAGTCTTAAAAAAAGCCCAAGTTACTTTTAATACCCTGATCTGACTTACTTGTTTGTCTAGTTGTTAGCGTATGCGGCCGCTGATCAAGAGGTCTCGGGTATATCCCTACTTAATATTATAAATGCGAAAGTAACTCTGTCTGTCTGTCTGTCTGTTACGCATTCACGCCTAAACCACTGAACCGATTTTGATGAAATTTGGTATGAAGATAGAACTGAACTTGGGAAAGGACATAGACTACTTTTTACTGCAATAATCGAGATACAAAGGCCAAAGCTAGGTGATTATAAAAATACATAAAACGTAGATGTCAAAATGTATCACTGTTTATCTCCTGTCAAAACTTCACAAGTTGCTAGGCTTCACACTTGCATGGCAACCATAATGATAATTTGTAAATGACATAATATAGACCAGTAGACCACGGTAGATAATTTTTCGAAAACAAATAAAATTAAAGTAGGATGAAACCTATTGGAAAAGGAGGATAATATCACAGAATACATAATAGTACCAGTACAGAAGACTCACTCCGAAAAGTAAATTAAAGTTATAGATACCCTCGGTGTCAAAAGATTAAGTTTAATTCAGATCACACAGCGCCGAATCACTACTATTATATTTACCTACAATTGCGTCTCTTTCTATCGTGTAACACTTAACTGTTCTGACGATGTTTGTTCGACCGGCGTGTCTGACCCGGCAGGCAGCCGGCTGACTATACCTAAACTGCGGAGTGACACCCCCCTGATAATATTATAAAAAGCGGCCAAGTGCGAGTCGGACTCGCCCATGAAGGGTTCCGTACCAGCAAGTAACATAATATAAAAGTTCTTGTAGTTCGTTGTAACTTTCATCGATGTTTTTATACTAGAGTGTACTAGTGATTGGATGAAAGGTATATTGCGTGTTACGATTTATGACGTATTAAAAAAAACTACTCACTAGATCTCGTTGAACCAATTTTCGTTGGTAGTTTACATAGTAATGTACAACATATATTTTTTTTAGTTTTATCACTCTCTTATTTCAGAAGTTAGAGGGGGGGGGACACATTTTTCCACTTTGGAAGTGTCTCTCGCGCAAACTATTCAGTTTAGAAAAAAATGATATTAGAAACCTCAACATCATTTTTAAAGACCTTTCCATAGATACCCCACACGTATAGGTTTGATGAAAAAAAAAATTTTGAGTTTCAGTTCTAAGTATGGGGACCCCCAAAATGTATTGTTTTTTTTCTATTTTTATGAAAAAATCTTAATGCGGTTCACAGAATACATCGACTGACCAAATTTCAACAGTATAGCTCTTATAGTTTCTGAAATAATAGGCTGTGACATACGGACGGACAGACAGACAGACAGACAGACAGACAGACTTGACGAATCTATAAGGGTTCCGTTTTTTGCCATTTGGCTACGGAACCCTAAAAAAGAACGTCAAGCACACCTCCGTCGCTATTTCTTAATTCTGATTCTGTATTATAAATTGTGAACCTTGTAAATACAAAATAATTCAACACGCAACAAGTCTTACTCTTTTGGGGAAAATCTAGTGAATATAGTAGGAGAGGCGTAGAAGGCCGCCTCATACTAAAATATTATCATGACGCACCCACATCTGAGGTCGGGAAGGGGTAGGGGGAGGTTTTCGGGTCCTTTAAGCGGGGCGTGAAAAAGCATCTCACTAAGCCGCCATAGTGTGGGCCGCCTTACATTAATGTCTGCATTCGCAGCAAGTGTGGTAGCCCCGACTCTTGGATTCTGCTCATGCTTTCCATCAGGCAGGGCAGAGTCACTTTGGATGGCTAAATATATAAAACAAAGGGTAAAAAAGTTTTATCACGATTTCCGGCAAAACTACAAGTCCTATGGAAAAAAGTTAAATGGCAAAGTTGTAGGTAATTAAAAGATAACATCGTTGTTGGGAAGTGAGTGCCCTCAAATATACTGACAACTCCCATAAGGAGTTTTTTGTTAAAAACTGAAATTCAGGTAAAGCCGGTTGAACTAGCAGCCGACCCCAAATAAACTTGGGAATAAAGGCTAGGAAGACAGTATACTGTCTTTTTAAGTTGGTCATGTGTTATGGCAGTACTTCTCCAGTCAAGCCTGCACGTTCTTACTAAAATCAGCTTGATTCTACTACCTTTCATTGAAAAGAAAAATACCCACATAATTTACAAATAAAAGTTTGTACACTCGGGATCATAAATAAGGGCCAATATCTTTTGTACAAACCGAATTAAAGCCAAAACAAATTGTATAATAATTCATTCTCTTGTTTGTCATAAAGAATACTAGAATGAAGAATATTGGGGTGACCATGTTTTAACATTTTGTAAACTATTTCTAATTATGATATGAACATAATAATATTGGATAGTAGTTTAGTTAGGATAAGAATTTTCCAAATCCAAAGAAGTAACATTATAAAAATGACAGTTCAAATAGCAGTATAGGTAAACAAGGATAGGTTACCGTTCACCCGTTCTTGGTACAGACCGTGCCGTAGTCGTTGCTTAGGTACCCTCGGAGTTTGTTTCTAATCAACTAAGGCAATTCGGCTTTGAGTGCCTACTAAATAAATATCAAATATTTAAAGCAATCAATCGTTAAGTTTAATTAATCAGGTTTTATGAAAATTTTACATTTTCCCACAGAAATGAAAAACTCATTAAAGCAGATAAAAATAAACCTATTTATGAGGGTTAATTTCTAATAAAATTACGGGTGCCTAACCCGTATAAAACGATGATGGCTATAATAAATATACAGGTCAAAGTAGGGTTACTTTAGGGTAAATGTAAATTTAAGCTCTGAACTCTATTAACCCTAAAATGTTATGAAAAATGTCACAACCATATCCTATTGCTTGAATTTGATGTTCAAAAATTATCACATTTAAAATCTTAAATGTACATTAAAAGTGATGATGATACAACTAACAGGTAATATTTAAATGTTGGCGTATGCATTGTCTTGTAATGTTTCGAACGTTAAATTGGAATTAGTAGAAATATAATTGATTGCGTTAAAAGATAAGCGTATTAAATTCTTTCTCACACTTAGCTCCTTCAAAAAGTAACTTGAGTCATGAAGAGAATAATCCTACAGGTATCCGCTAGATTATATGCGGACACCAACATACTGACAGTAAGTCAGCTGTTTGTGCGCCAACTGATCCTAAGAAAGCATTCAACGGTACCCCGTCTAGATCTAAACAAACAAAGTGAAAAACCTGTAATGCGTATTGCTTCTTGCAAGACGGCAATATGACAGTTTAAGTTGCATAATAATATAATCTCACAAATAAAAAAAATCGCCAGTCTAAGGAGTTTTCTTGAATCTTGATCACCTACATCACAAAGTGACTGTTTCCTGCTTAATTAATAATTTCCTACGTACTCATGACTACACAATTTCACACAATCTCTCCCACACTCACTCTCATTAATTAAACTTATACTCTTCTCCAAACCCAACACTCAATCACAATACAATCTTATGGGATGTGTACTGCACACACTGCATGTATACTGATTACTACACTATTTAAATAGTTTAAAACAATAGGTACTTTTAAAAATAAATTTTAATATCTATCACTTGATTACTACATTCACAACTGTTTCAAAACCCGTGTTCAGTTGTGGATTAACCACAACTGAACACTGTCAACTAAAAAACCAGTCTTTGCCTAGTTTGGTAAACAGTCTCAGTGCCTAATAGAATGAATGTCCGTGTGGTGACGGATTAAGAATACAAAGTGTCACCACCCCTATTTATTCCATGGGTGTCGTAAAAGGCGACTAAAGGAACAAAATAAGCAGCTAACATCACAGCCAAGAGAAGGAAAACTAGAAACAAACCCTACGGCGGGGTGGTGTGTCGGACTTGAACCGACTACAAAACACACAGTGTGCCCTCTCCGCGCTTCTCCGTTTAGGAGTAGGAGAAGTCCAGGGTGGGATCTCCTTCTGAACTTCTCCAGCGCCTGCCCGCTCCTGATGCGGGCACCGTCTCTGTTTGACGACCCTCTCTTAGGCGGCGTCCGGCACACACCGACGCCGCCCCCTCGCGGCTGGCCACATAATGCGGGTGGAGGGAAAACCCGTCCCGTCCACCCGCGGCCACACTCAAGGCGGCATGAGGCGCAGATGTTCGCGCCTCCGCCGCCCGAGTCGCCGGCGGCGAATCTGGTCCGATTGGATGTCGTCCTCCCGGGCCTTCTCCGCCGCCTCCTTTTGCGTGATTACGTCCTCGCAGAAGGTTGCGACCGCGGTAAATGAGCTCTCGCTGCCGACCATGGAACGAACGACGGCCGGCAGCGAGAGATCCCCTCCGATGACTGCAGTGAGGACCCGGCGCTGCGTCTCCCATGCGGGGCAGACCGCCAGCGTGTGATGAGCCGAATCCTCACTGCAGTCGCAGTGGTGGCAGGCGGGACTCAATTCCCTCCTGGCGACCGAGTGCAGGTACTTTCCGAAGCAACCATGCCCGGAAAGAACCTGCGTCAGTCGGAAGGTAAGGGTCCCGTGCTGCCGCACTGCCCATTCGCCGATGACCGGCTGAAGCGCCTCTACGGTGGCGAAGCCAGCACGTGGAGTCTTACCAACCCGTCTGGCCAGCGTGGTATAGTAGGCCAAAACCTCCTTTCAAAGGAGAGGCCTATGTAAAGGAGTGGACTGTTAAAGGCTGTTGATGATGATGATGATGAATGTGTTCTTTTTCTTGGGTCACATAAAACATTTTATTTATTATAATGAGAAGTCACAACAACATGTACACCCTACACCAGGTACCTGTTTATATAAGTATTTCTATTGAGCTCTCCGCGGTGATATGAACTTCGCAAATTAATTATGTTTTATGGTATTGCTAATGGCATTTTAATTAGTGCCGTCGTAGTTCGCTATGAAAAATTTTACGCTCCAACTGCGTTATCTGATTTTGAAATTCATTTGTGCGGTTTTTAAAGTTACCAACTGGAGTTTCTTAAGTTCAAATTGTTCGGGATTTGTTTTGAAGAATTTTGTGGAGATAGCTAAGTTTGTTAGCTCTAATTTTATGATGTGGATTTCTTGGTTTTGGCAGGTTTAGATGATAAAGGATGTCCTTGACATGTAAGATTAGAAACTCTTCAATCGTTAAGGCACTTTTACGCGACTTATTTTTACCTATAGATTGTTGATATAAACAAAATTGTTGTTTCAATAGGAATGACACTGTTTTGTTACTAATAATTAATAAGAAATAAATATATGCCAATGGTTATTTAAGTAAAATTCAAGCTTGTTTACTATTACTGACTGCCTCGCTGGTCTCGTTGTTGGTGCATACGCCAAGACTGCTGATCAAGAGGCGGAGCAAATGTTTGTGTGATCCGCAAATATTTGTTTCGGAGTTTGGGTGTTTTCTATGTATAGTCTATAAAAAATACCTTAATTTACTCCTTAGATCATCAGCGATCCAGCGTTCCAGAGATTACCCGGAACAAACAGAGGACAGAGAAAAAATTTAATATTGCTTTTTCATTTAAGTTTATTCATTTTTTCATTTAGTTTATTCATTTATTCAGTTAAGCATTTATTAAAAAAACTGTTATTTTGATATTACATACTAACACTTCATTTTCATTTATTTATATAGATATATAGAACGGTTAAAGTTTCACAAAAATAACATATGGAAAATTTATTCCCCTTTTAAAGTTTCCAAAACAAATATATGACATCATATTTTAATACATAACACAATAACCTTATAGTCCACTTCATGATCTGGCATGCATGATCCCCTAGCCAGGTCGAGGGCTTCTAGTAGAATTTAACACCGGTGCCTTCGCATGTGGGTTAAAAACTTTAAAATTCGATACACGTACAAGTAAGTACAGTACAAAAAACTATTTTCTGTTTTTTTTTTAAAGTTAAATCATCAATCATCAACAACCTATAATGTCCCACTGCTGGGCTCGCGTCCCCTCTCAAGAAAGGGTTAAAGCCAAACGTCCCCACGCTGGCCTACTGCGGGTTGAGGACTGGCAAGACACGCTAGCCAAGCTTAACGAGTGGTATTTTATGATCACCGGAACCGGCTGCTTAACGTGACCTCCGCATTACAGAAACGCCAATAATATAACATGCCCCAAATAGTTACCCATCTAGGTACGGGTCGCGCGTTGTTTCTTACCCTTAGTGATTTTTTCCAATCACCTTGGCTATGGACGCTTCAAAGTTAAACATTAATACTGTTTTACAAAATGAACAAAAGCCTTTACGTTCCTCTCTGTATTACAACTAAGTAGACCTATCATTACATTCACTAAGCACCTTCTTGGAACATTAGAAAAACTCTTCACATTATCTTAAATGTAAAAGCCTAGATAACGCTAATAAAATGTAAGTATCGAGGTACTTTGGCGGCGTATTGTACAGACCCATATTATCATAGTTATAATGCTTAACGTTCTTGCCATAATTACTGAAGCTTTCTTCAAATAAGTTTTAAATGAAATGGCTTACTGTATAAAGACCAACTGTGAAAGTTAAGTTAGGAACTCAGTGAACTCAAATATACTGACAACTAGTTCTTAAGAAGGTCCGACGCCAGACGCTCAGAAGAAAAACTGATAGTCATATATTATTGGAAATAAAGGCTAGGAAGAAGATAGAGCTACCGTGGGACTTCCTTGAGTCGTTACAAAGGGAGCGACTCAGCAATTCAGTATATTTATTTTCCTTTCTAGGGTTCATCTGGTTTCCTGGCATCTAGTTCCCAGAATAATGTGCAGTTTTTAGTCGGTTCAAATCCGACATAAACATCTTATCGGTCGTCCAGTTGGTGATACTCGAAGACATTATCACACGGTAAAAAGTGAGACGTCTTATAGGGTGTCAAAGAACTTATGACTCTTGAATTGGTGTCTATGGGTAATCATTTTCAATCAGGTCTGATCGTTTGCCTCTTTATACCATAAAAATAACATAAAAACACGCTTACGAAAGTCGGTTATAAACAAACATACATGGAAGGCTTAAGAGCTGGTTAAGGGAACGAATTAAACAGCATAAATTCCGCTAAGTCCCCAGAAAGAAAACTTGAATTAAACCAACTCATCTGGCCATCGTGGTATAGTCAGGGGGGTGACACTCCGCAGTTTAGGTATAGTCGGACGGCTGCCTGCCCGGGCAGGCATGCCGGTCGACTATACATCGGTAGAACAGATAAGAGTTACACGATAGAAAGAGACGCAATTGTAGGTAAATTTATTCGTAGGTGATTCGGAGCTGTGCGATCTGAATTGAACCTTATCCGTTGACACCGAGGGTCCCTTATTCTTAAATTTACTTTTCGGAGTGAGTCTTCTGTGCTAGTACTATTATGTATTCTGTGGTATAGTATGCCAAAACCTTTTTTCGAAACGCTCTGTTTCGAGCAGCAGCAGATTATTAAAGGCCGTTGATGAAGATGAAACTACATATAAATGTAAAATCTACTAAGTCCCTGTAAGTACCATATACTTGAAGCAGGGCCGTCTTTAACTATGCGGGGTGCCCTGGACACCTTTGGGGACCTAATTTATTGTGTAATAAAAATAGATATCGTTTATGAATATTACTACAAGCTAAGTAATTATTTCTATTATTTCTTATTGAACTGTAACTTTTTGTTGTGAATAAACAAGTAATGTACCTAATAAACAAACTGTCTGTTCGTTAAAAAGCCCCCTGTATGGTGGGCCCTGGACAGTGGCCCCGTGTAACCCTATGGTAAAGACGGCAACGACTTGGAATTATGCAAATAACCTTTGTACTCCTTTTTCAAATACAACCACAAGTTTTTCCTATAATTTCAGACTTTTCTTTCGCCCGTTGCTTTGTAGTCCGGGCGCCGAATGAAAATGTCATTAATTTAATTTTTCTTTTTGGTTGCACATAAAATTGCATTTTAAAATTACATTCAAAATGTTGCTTTGTGATGCAGGCAAAGCTCTTTTATAGTGTTTGGGTTAATTACTCACAGTGTGAGGTCATGAATTATGTTAACTGTATCTTAGGTTGTAAAATTATATGCTGCAAATTGTTGGTCACGACCGGTATAAACAGTTTGGTCGTAACCCAACGTGGGTTACAGTGAAATAACTAGCGTGAATAACCTGGGTAAATAAATAACGTGGGTTACAGTGTAACCAGTCAGATCATTGCGGGCAGTTCGTTTCCTTTGCGCGAACAAAACCAGAGGTTCAAAGGAAGCGCATTAGTTACGTTCCGATTACGGAGTGCCGCATGAGCCTGTTCAGGAATAATATGGCTGATAAGTTGTTGAGATTGCCCTATGATAGTGACCCAAATCTTGCTTTCGCTTTGTTATTTAATATGATTAATAATGAATTTAAATTAATTTTTACATCAAAAACATTAACGATTAGTGATCGTGTAGTATTCAGTGACTGGGCTACTGCGGGTATATATAAAAGTCGACAACGGCTATATGAGCTGTATTATGAAAAAAATTATAATCATAACTTAGATTTTATACAATATGTCAAAAATTATTCAAAGACGTTTAAACGTGCCTGTTATGTTGCCAAATATCTATATTTAAAAAACAAAATAAAATCATCTGGAAATAAAATAAAAACCACATGGGATATTATAAATGCTGAAACCGGAAGTTCCATTGTACGAAATCGTGACTTCCATTTAAAAATTAATAATGTAGATATAAAAGCGGATGTGGAGGTTGCGACCGAGTTTGAACATTTTTTTACCAACATTCCGATTAGAACAACCAAGACTCTCTCGTCATCCTCTGTCTCTGCTTGTTGTTTATTAGAAAATAGTGTAAACCGGTGTGATGCAGGATTGGAATTTTCAGTTGTTAGTGTAAATGATGTCATTAAGGCTTTTAAAAGCTTAAATGTAAAGAAGACAACTGATTTATGGGGACATTCAGTACATACTATATCTGCAATAATTGATATGATATCCCCATATTTAGCAACTGTTTTCAATTCTTGTATCGCATCTGGTGTGTTTCCTGATCTGATGAAACAAAGTAAAGTGATTCCATTGTTCAAATCTGGTAGCAGTTCAGATCCATCTAACTACCGACCTATCTCAATACTTCCAACATTGAGTAAAATTTTTGAAAAATTGCTTTTAAACCAAATGTTACAACATTTTATTAAGCGCAACTTGCTTCATCAGAAGCAATTTGGTTTTACTAAAGGTCGTTCAACTACGGACGCGGGCGTGGAATTGCTTAAACATATATATGGCGCCTGGGAGGATTCACAGGATGCGTTTGGTATTTTCTGTGACTTGTCTAAGGCTTTCGATTGTGTCCATCATCCTACACTCATCAGGAAGCTACAACACTACGGAATAAGAAATAATGCTCTAAATATTCTAACGTCGTATTTGAATAAAAGAGTTCAAAAAGTTGATATTAATGGCAAAACATCTTCAGGATCCCAGGTAACAATGGGCGTCCCACAGGGTTCTATTCTAGGTCCATTTCTGTTTCTCATATACATAAACGATCTAGCATATTATGTTAGTGACAATCATGAGATTGTACTGTTCGCGGATGACACATCCTTAATTTTTAAAGTTAGGCGCCAACTTGACAGTTTTAATGAAGTCAACAGTGCACTCTCGAAAGTGGTACATTGGTTTAATACAAATAACCTTCTCCCTAATGAGAAGAAGACCAAATTTATTAAATTCTCTACACCAAACGTTCGACATGTCACAACCAATGTTCGATTGAATGGACTGGAGTTGGATCCTGTGGAATCTACTGTATTTTTAGGTATAACTATTGACGCTAAGTTACAATGGGGTCCCCAAATAGAAAAACTATCCGGTAGGCTAAGCTCAGCGGCTGTAAAAAAGATTCGACATTTAACTGATGTTGATACAGCTAGAATAGTTTACTTCAGTTACTTTCATAGCATAATGACTTATGGTATCCTACTCTGGGGTAACTGTGCAGATATTAATGCCATATTTGTCTTACAAAAACGTGCCGTACGAGCCATTTATAAATTAGGCCCTCGAGTTTCTCTCCGCTCCAAATTTAAAGAGATAAATATTCTGACTGTATCTTCACAATATATATACGAAAATTTAATTTATGTTCAAAGAAATTTAGCAAAGTTTCCTAAACTCAGCGATGTTCATTCGGTAAATACCAGAAACAAACATAATCTTTGTGTTCACGTCACTCGTCTCCACAGAGTAGGCAACTCGTTCATGGGACAATGTATACGCTTCTACAACAAACTCCCTATTGCTATTAGAAATTTGCCATTACGGAAATTTAAGAATACCATTAAATCTAAGTTATCCGCAAAGGGGTATTATACCATAGCAGAATATATTGATGATCAAACCGCCTGGGATTGAGCTGCCCATTCTGCACATGCTGTTTATTTTGAATGTTTAAAATTTATGTTGATGTGACGATAATTTATAGTTAAATTTACATTACATATTTTAAAAAAAATTATTTTAATTTGTTGCTATTGTTGACATTTTTTAAATTATTATAGTTGTGACATAATTGTAATTATCGCTTTTATATATGTCTTTTGCATTTAAGAATATTGTCTGGACTTTAAAAGAGACTGTGATCCCTGAGTTTGTTTCGTCCTTTCTTCTCAGGGCTAGTCCAGTTAGGAAAGGCCGAACTCATCTGCTCAAAAAAAGTTTTACTTGCAAAAGTGTTCATGTAACCTAATTGCAGAATAAATGATTTGATTTGATTTGATTTGACCCAACCCAAAAGCGAAAATGTTGACACTTGGAATACCGTTCCATAGTTCACGGCTAGAAATTATCTCGGAATTACATTATGGGTGACAACGGAACCCTATTCTATGTGTTTATTGACACGCACTTGACGAATTTTGTTCGGTACAGTCGTTCCAGATATTAGCCGGAAAAAAGATACAGACAGACGGACAGACAGACAGACATTTTTTTTTGTAATTGCTTTTTAGTATTCCGAAGTTCATGACTCGGAACCCTTACAGATTCGTCATGTCCGTCCGTCCGTCCTCAACTTACCGTCCAAACGGTATGTGCTAGAAAGATGATACTTTGTATGAATATATGTTGTAATTATGTCGTCAAAGTGCTATAATAAAATTATAAAAAGTATATAATATATTATATTTGGCGTACCTCCCCTACACGTAAAGTGGGATGATAATTTTTTCTAACGGCTGCCCCATCGTGTAGTGTCATTAGATAATTATGCCTTATAAAAACAATAAAGGGGTTTCTAAGACGACGTTTTTATTAAGGTATCCGTTTGCGAGAAATTCCACTTTAAAGGTCACTTTTTTGTAAAAACAGGGCGTCCCCCCCCCCTCCTCTAAAAGCTAAACATTTGGCTCAAAAACTCTTGAAAAAAATCTGAAACTGTTCAATAGATATTACAAAGAGATACTTCAACAAATCATGTCATTTATGGACAGAGGCCTCTCCCAAGGCATACCACATAGTCCTGTTACGCAAGTAAATAATCATCTCAATCTTCTTTCGAGCCTTTTTTTCCCAAGTTTATTTGGGGTCGGCTACTAGTTTAACCGGTTTTACCTGAATTTCAGTTTTTCCTCGGAGCGACTGGCATCGGACCTCCGCAACCCTAGGGGAGAACTGAAATTCGAAGATTGAACTAGTTGTCATTATATTTGAGGGCACTGACTTCCCAATAACGATAAAAATCATCTCAATCATTCTTCAAAAATATTATGGTATATTCAGCCCACTCCCAGTCTATAATTCTTTCAGGGTCGTCTTATCACCGACCGTTACTAATTGATACGAGTTGTATCATCAATTCTTCTTATAACAAATTGTATTGTCTCGGAGGGTCACTTCTGATATTAATTTCCTGCCCACATGACGTCATGATATTTATGATTGTTTTGATGGAGAATGAGATTACCTTGATATTTTCTTATGTATCGGTTTCTAACAAATATTCTTTATAGATTTATTTCTAATTTGATTTTGTGGTCACTATAAGTATCTGTTCTTGTAATATAAATATCGACAAAACGATCCCGAAAACATACCTAATACCTATCTCTACCATACCTACCTATATCTTATATGTAATTTATTTTTGACTGCTTTGTTGATCTAGTGGTTAACATATGTAGCTGCTGATCAACAGATCTCGGGTTTGATTCCCGGGTCGTACTAAACATTTGTGTGATCCACAAATATATGTTTCGGAGTCCGGGTGCTTCCTATGTATAATATCATATAGCATATTTTAATGTAAGGTGAAAACTCAAAGAGGAACACTACTGTCCGAAGTACAGATAATTATATTTAGTTATCAGCTATCATATCATAAACACGTCTTGTTCTCAACGAGGAAATGATTGTCCGTATTTCTACGAGCTCGATTATAGACACATATCCGAATGTGCTGGTCAAGCATATCTCTGTATAGTTCCATCAATTATTTTAAACAATATATGACACAGGAATAACCAGCAATGTGTTCACTAAGTTAGATATGTAGGAAATAATCTAAATACCCATTTGCTTTACGGGTACACGTCCGTTTCAAAGCTATGGGTTAGTGTTGAATCCACAAACTATGTTATACAGCAGTTAATCCGCAGAACCTACATCAAAGTCTCAAGCTGTATTTTGGAAGCTTACATAAGACTGATCTATAGCCAATTTTAGTATTCTATAGAAGTAAACCTCAATCATCACAGGAGTACATTTTTGACTGAAACTGAACTCTAGACTATGTACCAAATTTGATTTAAAACGATTCAGTAGGTTTGACGTGAAAGCCGCACAGACAGACAGAGTTACTCTCGCATATAATA
Source organism: Phragmatobia fuliginosa (assembly GCA_932526445.1). Lineage (NCBI taxonomy): Eukaryota > Metazoa > Arthropoda > Insecta > Lepidoptera > Erebidae > Phragmatobia > Phragmatobia fuliginosa. Next base: position 17,645,391 of record OW052072.1, on the reverse strand, counting down.
AATATAATGATAATGAGGATTACATTAATTTTATTAAATTTATCTTAGTTATTAGTTATTACTTACGTAAATTACGTTTGAATACGACAAACTAAAATATTTTATTATCTAATGAAATAATTGAACATTTCAATTAATGTTTATAGTTAATCTGATTGAAGAGTATGGTTGTGAATAAATCTAACTTTGTTTGTAGTTTAGCTAGCAACTTCGAATATTTTTAATACAATTTTAGTTCTTAAGCAATATTGGTAAATTATATTTTTAGTAATTGATTTAACCAGACAGACATATTAGTGATTAATTTATCTGATGTAATTACAGTATGTACTTTCAAATGCATTTAGTAAAAAAGCGGCCAAGTGCGAGTCGGACTCGCCCATGAAGGTTTCCGTATCAGTAAGTAACATCATATAAAAGATCTTGTAGTTCGTTGTAACTTTGATCGATGCCGCGATGTTTTTATAATAGTGTATTGATTGAATGAGAGGTAAATTGCGGTTTACGATTTATGAAGTATTAAAAAAAAATACTTACTAGATCTCGTTCAAACCAATTTTCTTGGTAGTTTGCATGGTAGTGTACAACATATATTTTTTTTAGTTTAGTACGGACGGACAGACCGACAGACATGACGAAACCCAAATTTTTTTTTTTTTTTTAATGTACAAACAAACACTTCAATTTCATTTATTTATATAGATGAATAGAATGATGGCAAGCTCTCACTGAGAGACTGGGAATAGGCAGTTTATTTCAGATTCCGACGAATTTCGCAGACCACTCGATATATCTCGCTCTGGAAATGCATTCCCTTTTTGGAAAAAGATAAAAATATTTCCAGCCTCCATATCCCGTTGCAAAGCTTTTGAACTGAGTAAAAACTAGTTTTAAGTGGTTTAAATAAAATTCAGTAGGTTTACAAGCTTTTGAATAGGAAACATAAAAATACAATATATAACCTGATGAAGTTAGTAAAATAGATGTCCCAAAAAACAAAGGTTTAATCAAAAAAATCAATTTTTGTCTGTCCGTCAGTCTGTCTATTTTTACACAGCAGGTAACAGAAACAAAATGCAAGAACAGAAGATAGCTGACAGATATAAGGGGTAACTCCTTACTAATATTATAAACGCGAAAGTTTGTGAGTATGTATACGTGTTTGTTGCTCTTTGACGCAAAAACTACTGAACGGATTTCGATAAAGCTTTACAGTAATATAGCTTTTATATAACAGAATAACACTTATACTCTGTCCATTCCTTTATTATCTTTTTGACAGTTCAACAAATTTCGAAATTAGTGACGCCCTCACACGTCACTGATTCGATTTGAAATCAAAATCAATCGATATAATATTCTTTATGTCATTATTGTAAATAAATAAAATGTGCACTATTAAGATACATAATTGGCCCAGAACAAAGAAAACTTTTTAACACAGTCATTTGAAGGTCGGTTTAGTAAGTATTACGTGATTTTTCAAATGTATTTTCTCATAACTCTCTATTTAAACGTTATTAACCACGCGTTTCAAAGTTAAATTTTACTAACACGTGCATAGTTACATTTTAAGACAGTGGTCCAAAATAAATTAATGAATGCACAGAGTTTGAACTTAAATTCCAAAATTTCGACTTAATTCCATGCAAATAATCAATCTTGAAGTCATACTATTTTAATTTCCTTTTTTTTTATTAAATTTACAGAAACAATACTTACATGAAGTCAAATTATCTTGATCATAATAATATGATAGATTATTTTAATCGTTTAATCGATTTATCGTATTTCAAGAACTGTTTTATATGTTGTTTTTAGCTATGCCCACTTCCCACTTCCCTACCCGTCTATAAAGTACGACATTACTGTAGTACATTATTACGAAAAAAAATACCGGTAATTTATAGGCGTGACCTGTCAAAAAGATATTAAACGAATGGACAAGGTATAGGCTTATTTTTACTGCAATAATCGACATACACGCGGGCGGAACCGCGTTCGAAAGCTTACTATCTTCAATAAATAAGAAAGTTAACATGAATAAAATCTATTTAATACAACATAAATACATAATACATAACATTTGTGATTTACAGTATTGTGATTAAAATACACATCATAAAGCAATCTTATATATAAAATTCTCGTGACACAATGTTCGTTCCCATACTCCTCCGAAACGGCTTGACCGATTCTTATGAATTTTTTTTATGCATTTTCAGTAAGTCTGAGAATCGGCCAAAATCTGTTTTTTATAGTCCTAGGACGCGAGCGGAGCCGCGGGCATCAGCCAATATACAAATACTCGGATATTTATAAATACAAGAAGTGCTTGGTATCATTATATTAGACAGTTTAATACATATTCTAGTAAAACCATGTCACTTTAAACTTTGTAGCATAATAATGGTGTAGGTAACAATCACTGATATCATTGAAAGAATCACCTTGTAACTTAAAGTGAAGAACTTAGCAGCGTGGAACTTGATCGGTCTAGTGATGAGGAGGCAGCGAAGCTCTGTGAGATTTCCTTTCAATGTAACATCTGGGAAAGATTTATAAGAGTTATTATTAATTATTTAGTCAATTTTTTTATTAATTAATACATAAAAAGTTGTAAACTGATATGTATATGTCGGCGTATATGTATATGTGTTTGTGTGTGTGGCTTTCTCCGGAATACATATATTATTGTGTGGGCTGCGTGGTGTTTCTCGAACAGAAAACGAAAGTAGATAATTTAAATAATCTTTTATCAACACGTAGGCAACTTAAAGTGAGAACAACGAGTCGTAAGGTAGTTTCTAGACTTGTGATCCGCGTCGTGGTCGATCGACGAATGTTCTCCGCTCGGCCCGCACGAACACTTATATAGACTCCACCGAAGCGATGACATTTCACCGCTTGCGCATCGTTGTCATCAGCTCCCGTATAATTGAATATTCCGACATATATATGTCGGAATTATATATATACTGTCCCACTGCTGATCTCGGGTCACCTCTCAGGAGAGTCAAGTTATTGAAATTGGAAAGGGCCTGGGTCCCTTAATGTTAAATACACACTTGGGACATTCATTCAGTAATTATTGTATGCCTCACTCATCTTTTAATGGTATAATGGAAAAAGTTTTAAATTCCAAATCAAGCTTCAATGTAAATACTTCATTAGTCATTTTTGTTGGTAACAGGGGAAATGTAAACAAGAAGAAATTCTTAGAGTATTTTGAATTATTATCACAGTTAGATGTAAATAAAATAGTATTGTTTACACTTCCTCTTAATAAAGGGTTGTCACAGGAGGAAAAAAATGTTAGACATAATTTAAATACAATGATGCACAATTTAACTTGCCAAATAAATGGGCCATATTGTAATAAATTTCATCTTATTGACACTAACAAGCTTGTTAGTAACAATATTTCATTGACAAAAGGTAGGCATTACCTTTCCAATTATTATAAGAGACAGATAGCAGTTTCGCTATCATATTATTTTTCTATTACAGCCAAGAACTTGGCTAAAACTGTTGCTTCTATTGAGCAAATTGACACCCGTAGTGACTTTGCCAATTCGTTGGCAGATAATTCTTTTGACATTTGTAAAAATTTAAATGACATATCCAATAAGTTACCTGATAATGTGATTGACATTTCAAATAATTTAAATTTACTGATAAGACAATAGAGACTACCTCTTGCACTTTTAATTTGAACACTATTAGAAAGTTCAATCATTGTAAATTAATTAAAAATAATAAGATAAATACTAAATGTAATATAAAAGAGGCAACCTCTAGCTTAAATATACCATATAAAATGGTATCAGAAACACCTAAAAGGAACACTTTTACTCTGGTGCATCAAAATATTCAAGGAATGTCTAGTAAGCACCTAGAGATTGAGTTGTTCATAAGCTGTGACAAAATTGATATTTTTTGTGTTACAGAACACTGGCTAAAAAGTCATCAGCTCATGTTCAATTTCAATAATCACATATTAGGTAGTTCGTTCAGCAGGGAGCATGCTGTACATGGCGGTTCATTAATTTTGATTAGAAAGGATTTTAGTTTTAAGAACCGTACTGATATTGTGGGCTTCTCTGTTGAACGGACAATAGAGATAGCATGTGTGGAGTTAGAGCAACTTATTGTATTGAGTGTATACAGGCCTCCATCCTCATCGTATGTTAGTTTTGAAAAAACTTTGAATGAAGTCTTGCAGAAAGTATGTAAATCAAACAAAAGTGTAGTTGTGTGTGGTGATTTTAATGTAAACATATTAGAAGATACATCCTTGAGTTCAAGGTTTAAAAACCTATTTAGATCATACAACCTTAATAATATCTTTCTGGAGCCTACCAGGATCACTGCCAACACAGCCAGGTGTTTAGATAATATATTTACTGACATATTGCCACACACTAAAGGAATAATAAATAAACTACATTCTGATCACTGTGGACAGATGTGTGCGTTTGATATAAAAAATAAAATGGTGGTAACACGAGATATTACTGTGGTACCTAAAACTGTAACTCGTATGGAAAATTTTAAAAATAAACTGCTCAGTAAGCTACCGAGCTTGGGTAATTAATAATGATGATCCTAATCAATTATATAATGCTTTTTTTAACATGTATTGTTCAGAATTTCAGTCAACTTTTACTCCTAAGAAGTTATCAGTTAAGGGTACTACAACCTTCAGTGAATGGGCCACGGTTGGAATATTTAAAAGTAGAACACGGCTTTATGAGCTTTATGAAGAACGAAATTATAACACTAGTGTAGAATTTCGAGAATATGTTAAACAATATTCCAATTTATTTAAAAAAATATGTCATCTCGCAAAGGTTAATTACTTAAAATCTAAAATTAGTAATAGTTCAAATAAAATTAGAATGACATGGGAAATAATTAATGCCGAAACTGGAAAAGTAAAGAACAAAGGTAATAATTACAGTCTTTCAATTGATAATAAAGAAATAAATTCCGATTTAGACGTTGCCACAGCTTTTGAAAAATTTTTCACAGACATTCCAGTTTCGACCACAGAGTCATTGAATTCGTCCCCCACTATTGCAGAATCTTTATTGAAAGAGAATATAAACATTTGTAATACTGAGTTTGGATTTAGTTGTATCACCGATAGAGATATTGTTAAAACGTTCAGTGCTCTTAGTGTTAAGAGAACCTCTGACCTTTGGGGTAATTCTGTACAAATAACCAAATCAATTATTAGCGTAGTTGCATCAGAGTTGGCCTTAATTTTCAATAAGTGCATTGAGTGTGGTGTATTTCCTGATTTAATGAAACACAGTAAGATCATTCCTTTGTTCAAGGCGGGTAGCACGTCCGATCCTACCAATTATAGACCCATTTCGGTGTTACCTACTTTCAGTAAAATTTTTGAAAAAATTATACTGGATCAGTTACAGACTCACTTTAGCGCAAACAAAATTCTACACAAGAAACAGTTTGGCTTCAGAAGAGGACGCTCTACAAGTGACGCTGGTGTTGAACTATTGGAAAATATATTTAGTGCCTGGGAGGATAAACAGGATGCGCTGGGTGTTTTTTGTGACTTATCCAAGGCTTTCGATTGCGTTTCTCATGAAACATTGATCAGGAAATTGCATCACTATGGAATAAGGAATACTGCTTTGGATCTTCTTATCTCTTATTTGGGTAATAGGACCCAAAGAGTGGAAGTTAATGGACAGAGGTCCCTCGGGTCTCTGGTCACTATGGGGGTTCCGCAGGGCTCAATTCTCGGCCCATTTTTGTTTCTCGTTTATATAAATGACCTACCTAATCTAATAAAAGATAATCAGGAGATAGTGCTATTTGCGGATGACACCTCACTTTTATTTAGACTAAAACGACAGCAATTAGTTACTGACGATGTGAATAACACTCTCTCCAAGGTCGTGAACTGGTTCAACGTTAATAACTTGCTTTTAAACGAGAAAAAAACTAAATGTATTAGATTTTTTACACCTAATGTTAAGCAGGTAAAAACTAATGTTCTGATAAATGGAAAGGAGTTGGATCTTGTGGACACCACTAAGTTTTTGGGTATAACTTTAGATTCTAAATTGCAGTGGGGCCCACACATTGATGGCTTGTCGAATAGACTCAGTTCTGCAGCATACGCGGTTTATAAAATTCGCCAATTAACTGATGTGGACACCGCAAGACTGGTGTATTTTAGCTATTTTCATAGTGTAATGTCATACGGTATTTTGTTGTGGGGAAATGCTGCTGACATTCAAAGTATCTTTGTGTTGCAAAAGAGAGCTATTCGCGCAATTTATAATCTCAGTTATAGGCAGTCACTGAGGGATAAGTTTAAAGAAATTGGTATTATGACAGTCGCATCTCAATATGTATATGAAAATCTAGTGTATGTTAAGAAAAATATACATTTATTCACAAAGTTTAGCGACATTCATAATATAAACACTAGAAATAAAGATAAACTCGTGTTGCCAACGACTAGACTACAAAAAGTAAGCAAGTCTTTTCGATGTCAGGGTGTGAGATTCTACAATAAGATTCCAAGCAAATTTCAAGAATTAAGTATTAACAAATTTAAGTCCGTAATTAAACAAAAACTGTGTGATAAAGCTTACTACACAGTCACTGATTATTTAAATGACAAATTTGCTTGGGATTGATGCTGCTCGCTCCCACATTTTAAAGTGATGAACATTTCTAATTTGTTAATTTTTTCGTTGAAATTGAATTGTATAGTTTTTTATTTTTTTGTGTAAGTTTGTAAATGTGAGTGTAGTGTAGGCTTGTAATGTTAGTTTATATTTTAGTAATTTTCTGGTGGTTTTGAGTGTTTCCACGGCCTACTCAAGTGTCCTGCTGGCGTCAGTGTCGTGTTCCGGGTTGTGGATCCTGACTACATCGGTTAGGCTACACGATGGCTGGGGCCCGTATGCCGTCTGTATGGACAGGTCGACTCAAAACTTTGGTCCTTTCTTCAAAAGGTCAACCCAGACCCTATACTGCACTCACATAGTTCTCTTTACTGTTGTACACGGACTTAAAAAAAAAAAAAAGACACCTCTGTGGTTTGTTTCGGCGTTTCTTCCCAGAGTGAGTCGTAGGAAATGCCGGCGCCTTCTAGCTATAAGTCCGACTTGTAAAAATGTCTCAAAAGATTTACTTACAGAAATAAATATCATTTATCATTTATCATTTATTTATCATTTATGTCAAATTATTGAGTAATCATGCTTGTATTTAGATCTGCAGATAACATTTAAGAATAATTGTCCATCACTGTTTTCGATATTGCTTCATGTGTATTTTTGAAGTATAATATTATTTAAAGATGTTTGTTTTATTATCTCCTTCTTCCTAGCTTATAATATTACATTGGGGCTCATAGGGTTCAAGTAGGTAGTAGAGCCACGCTGATTTCAGCACGATAGGGCCAGCTCGACCGGGGCAGTACAAGCCTCACACAGAAGACCACCGTAATAATGTCAGCATTCTTGCCATCGAATTTCGTTAGTAAGTGTGAGACCGCAGACAAAATAAGTTTTGGGCAAGAATTAACTGAACAAGCCGCCATGGGTCACCATGCTGCATTGCCCGCCCTCCCATTGAGGATGGTTACCCCTACTCATGGATTCTACTAATGCTTTCCATCAGGCAGAGTAGAGTCACTTTGGGGTAGAATAAATTAAAAAATGTATTGTTTTTGTAAGTCCCCTGTTTTAGTTTTTTTCATATTCGTACATTTCCGATTAAGTACATTAACGATCAAAATAAACTGAAAGTGTACACAAGAGTATATCTGGCGACTTCTACATACAGCGCAACGAAAACTTAGAATAGCGCCATCTACCGAATAAACACTGAACCACAAAGAAACACGAAACGATCTATACGGAGTAACTACTAATCCTATATCGCGAAAGAGAAATGTTCTAAACTTGCCTACTTCATCTAACGAGTGATGAATTTACACAATTTTCGGATGATAAAGATCATCAAAAAATATTTGTATTATCATGCTTTCATTTACATTCCGCGAACTTTTGGACCTCCCCTCGTAATAATTTTAGAGTTTATATAAAATTATTTAGTTTAGTAAGGCACAGTTATAATTAATGTAATATTTTTAGTTGAAACTTTTTGATATAGGTTAACATTTCATTCAAATGCTTATTCAACCTTAAAGATATTGTGTAGCAAAAGTATGTTAGTTACCATTTAATTTATTCACATAAATCCGAGTTATAGTTATACACAATTATATTACTGTCTCAGACGATGCATTTTTTCCCCTTTCTACTGGGTCCGTTTTAAATCAAAATTATCTTGTGTTTTAGTGTAATTAATCTCATTTTCATTCCAATATGTTGCTATATTTACAAAGCCTTGTGTGTTTCCTAATTATGTGATAATTTCTTAAATGCACAATATCGTTTCTTTGTATTTTGGTATTTAAATTTCTAGCAACACAGAACATCTATTCTATTTAGCCGTTATTGAACTTATTAATGACGTTGTGAGCTTTTTCATTAATCAAGTATTTAATTAAATTAATTTCTGATAGCAGATATATACACTATAGGTAGACTACATTTATTAAATGCGCAGTACGGTTAATAACTTTTTACTAAGCAAGTCGTACGTATATAAAGCATCCTTTAAATAAGTAAGTTAGTTTAACAGACGACATGATAATTAAAGATACTTTTTACACCTTGGTTCCTATCAATAGGCTCCTCAAAATAGCGGGACTGTCTAATATTAATCGCAAGGGAATTGAAGTACAAACATTCCCATCAATGACCAAAAGAATAACCTACACACTCATCTTAATACTCATACATTTGTTGTTTTTATATCTAAAAGTTTATGTAAATAAAACTTTTGACGTGATTGTACATTTTTCTATACTGCTTCAAATGATTTATTGGATCTCCTTTTTTGTTTATGTAGTGGACCTATATTTCACACAGAAAAATAGTGGTGATGCTTCATTGAAATACATTAAAACCTTTGATACTATAGACGAAACTTTAGGGACAGCTGATTACGATGAGATCCGCAAAACGATTGTCATCAGTATGGAATTGATCATCGGTGCCTGTGTCTTTAGTTCCTTATTTGATTATATTTGTTGGGTTATTATAGAGGGATGGGAAGAGTCATCAACATATATTATAGAATATTTGTACTGGTTTCTAAATGTTCTAACAATTGTTGATGTAGTTTCTCATGTTATACAAGTGGAGTTCCGTCTTAAAATAATTCTTCGTGTACTACAAGTAAGTATTCTTTTTTGTTTTATTGAAGCTACTAGTTGTATATAGCTTTACTCACGGGAAAGAGTGGAGGACATAACTTGAGCCATTGACAACATCAATAGCTACTGACTTAGATTGCATTAAATTTGTAAGCTATTGTATAGCTTTTATCGCGGGCTTTGAGCGTGGCGACCGAATAAAGAAATTCCATAACGAAAAAACCTAACACCTTAAAAAAGGATATAGAATATGATTGTAACTGCAGTGCGGCAAGGATGCAGGTGGCTCCGTGCTCTATATGCAGATTAGCGCATGCGTGCTGCCGCCACCGGCCGTTATCCGTTTCCTTGACAATACAGCCATTCTAGATTCTTCTTTTTTATTTTGTTTTTTTTATTACATAGATATGTTCATATTACTACTATGTTCTCTGTTTAGTTGTCATTGTTTTTCGGATAATAGGATGAAACTGTTTGGCAATAATATTGTTAGAATGTATGTCGGTAAAAAGTTCTCGAGATAGCGGAGTTACCCAATTAATTAATAATATGCCTCCTTATAGCAATTATCTACAGTATACATTATGTGTTTCATAGTATTTATGTATGTGTATATAAACTCTTTTGCAAAAAAAACGGGCACTTGAGCAAAGAACTATTTTATAGTTACTATTGGTTTGTTTGACAATTTTAGGTATTGTTATCCTCAGAATTTTATAAACTAATTAGGAAGGAATAGTTTTCATCAGTTTTATCATAACATTTTGGTTAAATTATTGAGAAATAATGTTTAGTCTCAAAACACTATTATTGTACCTGCTCGCTAAATAAAAATGAAACGCGTTAATTTCTTTGTTTTTACTGAATACATTAAAAGCAGATAAAACTTTAGTATTGAGTGTGACCCCCTCTTGCTGAAATCACGGCTTGCATTCGTCTGGGCATGCTAGCGAGTATATCTTTTATGGTTTCTTGGGGAATAAGTTCCCACTCCGCGGTAATCACATTCTTTAGCTCTCTGATGGTCTGCGGAGCCAGCTGCACTGATCTCACTCGTCGCTTCAGAACGTCCCAGACATGCTAGATTGCATTGAGGTCCGAACTTCTAGCTGGCCAGTCCAAACGACGAATTCCGACTTCTGGCATATACGCTTCCACATCGCCAGACCGGTGGGCGCGAGCGTTGTCGTCCATAAAAATTGAGTTTTCGCCAAGAGCGGTTAAAGCGAGTTGTGCATAAGGAATTAGAACTTTCGTTATGTATCGGTGTCCAGTCAGTGTACCGTTTTCGATGAAGACTAACTACGTACGATCTATAGAATTTATTCCTGCCCAAAACATAACAGAGTCCCCTCCATAAGGTGTAATTTCTTCAAAACATGCCTCTGCAAAGCGTTCTCCTCGTCTACGTAGCACTCGCCGACGTCGGTCTTGACCATGCAGAGATATCCTGGCTTCATCGGAGAACAATACTCTATCAAAGTCTTCATTAGTCCATGACACACAATTTCAAGCGAAGCTAAGCCTGGCAACTCGATGTCCACGGAGTAAATTAGGGCTGGGTGTGCCGGGTGATGCCTGTGTATATTAGCAGCGAGAAGCCTCCTCCTGACCATCCATAGACTAATTCGCACATTTCTTACTTCTTCGAGTCTGTTCTTGAAGATTTGCGATTTCTCAACGCTTGACTAACTAGAAAACGATCATCCCGTGGTTCGGTACATGTCTTTCTGCCAGAACCAGGCCTTCTCTTGACGGAACCGGTGTCTTGATAGAGCTGCCAGGTCCTTTGAACTGTCGACCGACTCACATTTAGCCTCTGAGCCACGAAGCATTGGCTGCAAACTTCTTCAAGCAGCGCAATAATTTTGCTCGCTTTTATCACTTTATCTACCATTTTCGAGATTGCTAAAAGAAATAACAATACTTTTAAATGTCAAGGACATCAGATAATTTAATAAAAATTGACAGAAAGTTAATTAAAGTCGATATTAACTATAAAGAATTCGCACCACAAAATGTAGTTATAAGTTGTTTTCTTTAAAAACCAGGCTCAGTCAAAAATTTGAATTTGGTAGGTACTCTTATAAACATTATGGCACTTTTATGACTGTCCAGTAACATATTCAAATGATTAAAACCTTTTTGGTATTTTATTTTTTTCAGCCAGGAAGAAAATTGAAACCGCCCGTTTTTTTTGCAAATGAGTGTATATGTGTGTGTGTATGTGTGAGTGTTTGAATATATTTATACCATATTAGGTTACTCTTAGTTTATGTCAATTACATTTTTGTTTTGGACTACTTCAATCTCGATACACCTATCATATTATGTTTCAACAACCAAAGGATGATTGGTAAAAATGTCCAGGGCATTAAGTTCGCCGATGTACACAATGCATGAAGTTGTAAATAAATAAATATATCGTATTTTACATGTACCGTTCGGTTAGTGTGAAGAGTATATTTTATTTTTCTGTACCATCAACTTGGACTATACTGTTCCTGTAAAATGTAATTACTTACTTACATGTATTGTTTTAACTTTCCTGGTTCATTTATTATCAAATTTTTTTAGGAATATTTTGGCCTAGCTGCTATTGACACTGTTACCAACATTAATCAAATCGGCTGTTTCCATAGAAGTTCTAACCAAGAGATTCAGTCCTTGAAAAAACTTTGCTCGCCAACTGCGACGACAACCAAATGTTATCTAAAATTGCTTGAGCAAGTTAATTTTATTAACAGTTACTATGGATATCGGGTAAGTTTTTTATTTATTATAGAGCCTGAGAAGTCTTAGTCTTATATAATTTATTATGGAGGCACTCCTAGTCCAGTTGCGTGGTCTAGCGTGGTCAGTATCTGGATGGTTGACTTTTAGTGTCATGATACCGTATCTGATTAAGAGGTCGCGATAAACCGTTGGTCCCGGTTGTTATCATAGAATAATAGTCGTAAAGTTTAGTTAGAAGCATTCAGGCAGCTTAACATTTCCAACGTCAAGATTACGTAGTCACAACTTTGGCTTGCCAGTACCCAACATATTTTAACTAGTAAATCGTAACAATGAGAGAAAATTTAAAGAAAACCAGCAAAATTCAGTGATGTTATTAACGCTATAATGCATTTAATACCAATGTATTTGCAGATCTTGGTGCATTACCTAAACATGCTGATAAACATGATATTATTTTTTAATATGGCAGTAAGACCTGTAAGTATGAAACTTTTATTATTTAAACTTACACATACATACATAAATGTTATGACCAAAAATAATTGATTATCGATAATTGTAGATGGACGTTATCGGAGAGAAGTTATCAAAGTCCGTGTCAGCATTGCAAATAGGTCTATCAAGCGCGTCGGGTTTAGTATTAGCAATTAATTTTGAGTTTTTGGCCATTATGCTGATGTACCGATGTCAACAGGTTTATAGACAAAATGATAAGATTCTAGAGGCTATCGACATGTTGTTAATTGAAACAAAACATCGTAAGTACATTTTTCTTTTTTCTCCATTCATGTGGCGACGAATTAAAATACGAAATACCTCTACCCTTTTTCACCACATGGGTGTCGTATATTTCAACTAATGGAGCAAAAAAACGTAAGACAACAGACATAATAAAGAGAAAGAAAAGTTTAAGCAAACTCATAGTCAAACAACAGCGATGATGGTATTTTAGAATTATAGGTATTTGCATGATGACTTGCGCAGGATGGCTGGGTCCGAGAAGCCCAAAATCAGAGTGGTGTGCAATGGCGGAAACTAGTGTCCAGCGATAGGCTGACGTGAATGAAATAACATCAACAGGAACCCGCTTCTCCGACAAAATAATTGAGACTAAACGAATCTATATGTGCCAATTTGACTGCCTTGTTGGTCTAGTGGTTAGCGTATGCGGCTGCTGATCAAGAGGTCTCGGGTTCGATTCCCGGGTCAGACCAAATATTTGTGTGATCCACAAATATTTGTTTCAGAGTCTGGGTGTTTTTCTATGTATAATATGTATGTATTTACAAAAAAAAAGTATGTTTATGTATTTATATCAGTTGTTTAGTACCCATAACACAAGCTCTGCTTACTTTGTGCTTACTCTGGTTACTCTGGTTTTTAATATTATTATGATACCTTAATTTTTTTTCTTCTATGGTATAAATGGGCAAATTTTATTACAGATTGTAAACAAAGACTTACATTTTGAAGGAAGACTAACTTTTTAGAATTTCGGAACTTACTCCTCCCAAAGCCTATTAAATTTCACGCTGCTAAGCTTATTGAGATACGAGTGGACTGTCGAGCGTTTATAATTTCAGTCTAAATTTCAGTTGTTGTTACGTACCTACACTATTTTAATGAGACAAAATTTAATAAAGTACTAAGTAGTTGCAGCACTCAAATATTAGTAAGTTTAAGAAAAAAGTTTGAATCTGATTTTTTTGTGTTTGTTTGTTATGGTGAAAATATATGAATAAATTAAATAGCGTTTAGCCATTGTGTTCTAAATATTTAAGGACTTTTTATGTAGTTGAATTTTTCTTCACTTTATAAAATTTACAGTGAATCATCAATTTAATGTGGTTGATTTTATTTCTCGGTCCTGAATTAATTTTATCGTGTAACAGTTAGGTTAAACATCTAGCAGATAGTTTTTTCAAATACAGGCATTGTCACGGTTCAATAATTCTACTTTTTATTGATCTTGATGAAAAAAGCCACTTTGTATAATATATGAAGAATGAGAAGAAACATGGCGGCCTAGTCAGATGTTTCGGCATCATTCTCCTGGCCTCTGGAAGCCGGGAGAGTGATGCAAAGTAATTGGGCCTCCAGTCTCACACTCACCAACGAAATACGACAGCAAGAATGCTGTCATTATTAGGATGATCTTCTTAGATTGATTTACCACTAGCCATTTTCTTCTTGTCATCAGCCCATCACTCAATACAGGCAGATATACACTGCATAAAATAACGTTTAAGAAGAAATACATTTGTTATACTTTCGGAAATTCGGACTTATAGACACGCTCAATCTAAGCAGAGCTTGTAATATGGGTGCTAGACAACTGATATAATACATAAGAATCCTTTTTTATTCAGTACATACATATTATACATAGAAAACACCGAATCAATTATTTGCGGATCACACAAACATTTGTTCCGACCCGGGAATCGAACCCGAGACCTCTTGATCAGCAGCCGCATACGCTAATCACTAGACCAACAAGGCAGCAGAAGTACAATTAATGTGATACGATACGAGGATAAATAGATTTGTAAAAGATGATGACTATATCCAAACCAGTAAAAAACAGCCTTAGCTTGAAGTTTAGTTCTTCTTCTATTTTCTTATTATACAAAATAAGTGGTTTAGATTTTCCAAAAAAAATAATCTAACGATACATTAATGAAGCTAGAGTTAACGTTGATAACAGTCCTAAAAACTAAAACATCATTATGCTCTAAATCTGATTGACTGTGTACTTTGATTAGGTATTATAAAACAATTTCATAAAAATATTTCTTTGGTCTAATTTATTTAATTAACAACAAATCATGAATCTAACCTGTGATGGAAGATTCTACGGTCCTTGAGAGAGTCCATGATTGAACGGGTGAACGTGACATTGCAGTGGGTGTCCGATTGGGGTGACGCCAATCTTGTCCAGTTCAACCCTTCCAAAACACAAGCGTGTCTTTTCTCCGCGAAAAAGAGTAGCTTTGATTTAACACCCACTTTCGAAAGTGTATCCTTACCGATAACTAACCATCTAGGGCTTCTAGGTATTACCATCACCTCTAACCTCAACTTTGGCCAACAAATTGAGTCTATGGCACAAACAGCGTCCAAGAAATTATCAATTCTGTCAAAGGTTCGGCGGTACTTCAGCTCTGAACAGCTGCTTAATCTTTACACTGCCCAAGTTCGATCCTGCATGGAGTACTGCAGTCACCTCTTGGACGGTGCAGCCAAATATCATCTGGAAGCTTTGGACTCAGTCGACCGAAGAGCCCGTAGGTTAATTAATAACGAAAAGCTCTCAAATAGCAGACTACACACCCTTGAGCATCGTCGTCGAGTTGCCAGCTTATCGGTTTTTTATAGGATACACTTTGGAGAGTGCTCGAAAGCTCTTTTCGAACTGATTGAGCCATCTCCATTCCTTTATCGGACTACTAGGCGCAGGCAAAAGTTTCATCCATACGTTGTTGGCATACCCAAAAGACGAACTAAACGGTTTGACAGCTCGTTTTTGGTGAGAGTCGCCAAAGTTTGGAACGACCTGCCTGGGTCTATTTTTCCTGATGAGTTGAACTCTGGAACCTTTAAGAGTAGAGTGAACAGGTTTCTTTTGGATGGGCGTGTACCATCTTCGTCTTCATCTACACTTTCCATCAGGTGAGATGGAAGACAAACGCCTATTCCATTACAACAATAAAAAAAAAAAAAAAAAAGTAACATTTTAAATAACATTAATTTTAAAAGGTTAACACTTGATTGTTTTACGGTAACAACATCCTGTTAAAAAAAAAGTTAAGTTGTATTCTTCCTACTGTCTGGCCTCTTCTTCTTCTACTATATTTGCCCTGTTTTATAATGCTATCATATGTACTGAAATTCCTACATTTTGAAGTACAATTCAAACTCCGTATAATTTTGTGTGTTTTGTTCCGTATTTCTCAACTAACTGACAGAGGCACTATACACCTCTTTAAATTATAGACTAGCTCATTAGAGCAAAGCTTTTACACTGACATTGACGTATATTTTAATCTGATTTTAACCTATTTTATTTGATTTTATTTGAACTTTGATTTATTTTGATATTTAACTTGAATTTATTGTGTGTTTGTTTCGTAATTTTAACCAACTGACAGAGGCACTATACACCTCTTTTTAAAAGACCGGCTCAAATTAGAGCATTTATATTTTTAATTTGTACTTAATTTGATTACTGCTTTTATTTTAAATATCTTGACATTTACCCCCCTACAGAGGGTTAAATATACACAACTAATAAACACCGACAACTTTCCCCGTCGTAACAAAAATACACAACACCACACACTCCCTTACTCAAGTACCTAACATGGTCCGAACACCTCCAACATCTGGCGCGGCTCCCGGCGCCTCCACCTCGCCTTCGGTGGTGCAAGGCGCTGCAAGAGCGTTTATTCGAAGACCCGAAACAAAGCGAAGGTCACTCGACAACATGGAACGATATAAAAGGCAGCAGGACACCTACGCTGGCCGGTCGAGTGACCTTCTACTCCAGGAAGTGATGAAGACATTTGAGGATATCCCCTCAAAAGTGTTGCAATACCCTCAAATGAGGAAAGATATTAAATCCTACCTGGAAGAACAGTCGGACAAGGGTCTTCGCATACTTTTTGAGCTCAGCAAGCGAATGAAGAGCTTGGAGGAGGAGGCGTCCAGGGCTGCTGGTGCGGCTGCGGTGGTCGCGACTCCTGTACAGGAGGTTGCGACCGCGGCGACCGTATCACCCGCAAAAGAGGATAGGCTGCTGGCAAAACTTGTGGAGATGGACGACTCTATCTTCACGTGGTTAAATGAAACTTACTATAAGTTAAAGTACAGAATCGGCGAACTTGATACAAAAATGGAGGAGCAAAGCGCCGACATTATAGAAAAGATCCACGAGAAGATAGAGTCCATCCAGGTTGACATCGACGTGGCGACCGAGGGGATCGTGGTGCGAGCGCAGTCCCAGATCGAAGACCTGGTCGGGACTGTCGCTAGAGACATTGTCATGGAGACTAAGTCGCACATCGGCGAGGCAGTGAAGGGACAAATGCCCGAGAGCCTCCCGAATCCGATCCCCATGACTTACGCCAACGCCGCAGCAACCGGACCAGGGCGCCGACCGGCACTTCACTCGGTGGCGGTCACCTCCACGGATAGTCGCCAGACTGCCGATGAGGTGCTCGCCAGGGTGAAGAAGGCGGTCGACGCCAGGGGTACCGGTCTTAGAGTCAGTAAGACCAGAAAGGCGAAAAACAGCACCATTATACTAGGATGTGACACAGAGGTGGAACGAGACAGAGTAAGGGAGAAACTCGAAACCAGTGGCGATGGACTTGTGGTAGTGCCCATGAAAAATAAGGATCCGCTCGTCGTCCTCAAAGACGTTTTCGTCGATGGCGACGACGAGGACATGATCAGGGCCATTTACACCCAAAACGCCGACGTTTTCATGGGCCTACCACAAGAAGACAAAGAGATAAATATTAAATTTAAAAAAAGGACTAGAAATCCCGAAGCATCCCATGTAGTCCTACAAGTGAAGCCCAAAGTATGGCAGCGGATGACGGGGGCTGGAACCCTCTACCTGGACCTGCAAAGGGTCAGGGTGGAGGACCATTCCCCCCTCGTCCAATGCACGAGGTGCTTGGCATTCGGCCACGGCCGAAGGTTCTGCGCCGAGAGTGTGGACAAGTGCAGCCACTGCGGGGGCCCGCATTTGCGTGAGAGGTGCCCCGATTACACCGCGGGAGCCGGACCGCGATGCTGCAATTGCACACACTCTGGGCTGAAGAACGTAGGCCACAACGCCTTCAGCGCCGAATGCCCAACTCGCCATAAATGGGACTACCTAGCGAGATCCAACACCGCGTACTTATGACTCGATCACTCACTAACACACACGATACACAAACATATACACACTTGATCTGGTAAATATATCATGAGTATATATGGACATATCAAGACATGCACACAACACAGGACATACACGTATACAAAACAAATAAATTAGACAACACAACGAGGTTGTAACAATTGTACATACTTGATTTTATATACATTTTGTTACAAAAGATAGGAGCAAAATTTATTTTCAGAACATAAACAGGGACACAGAATACATATAACACTGACACGCACACAAACAAACACACAGAGTCATAAGTATCGCTCTCTCGCATGCCGGGAATTAATAAATACTAACAAAACATTAAAGATCCATGCAACTAAAAGTGGTGAAAAATTATGTAACTAAAAAGAAAAACAAAACAACGGCAGAAACGTAAACCAAATCTAGTCAAAACAATGAGTAACTTTTAAAAAATAGCAATAAAGAAATTGTAAATAATAAGAAGTAAACAAAAATAGTAAGCAAGATAAGTCTTTTAACATAATAAGATACAAAAATTAGATACAAGAAATACATAGAAAATTAAGATAAAAAATTAATAGCATAAAATATAAACAGATAATACTGAAACAAGAATAAAATACAAATAGATAAAAACGGGAATCTACCCAACAACCACCATATCTACAAAAATATACATTTATGACAAATATTAAGTAACTAGATTGACAAGGTCCTGTTTTACGAACGGGGAAAAGCTGGGAGGTCTAAAGACAGACCTCATAAAAAAAAAAAAAAAAAAAAAAACTCCGTATAATACTTTCTATAAAGTCTTTATATTCTAATTTATAGTGTTCTAGTACTACTAGATCCATGTAGCTATCATTAAACGTGCTAACGACATGTAGAGATTTTTCATTACTTTAATACTTGTATATCAAATTATAAACTCACTTCAAAAATGTTGAAATCTTTATTATGAATTGAACTTTTAAACTGAACTGAAGTCAGCTGAAAAACTCATTGCAGCTTTTAATTTACTTTGACTAACATAATGATTATAAAAGATACTTTTTATACCTTGGCTCCTATTAATTGGTTACTCAAAAACATAGCTTTATCAAATATTCATCGTAAAAGATTTGAATTGAAAACGTTCAGATCTATGATTAAAAGAATAATTTACGTAATCATTTTAGCATTCGTTAATTTATTGTTTTTATATCTAAAACTGTATAGAAATAAAACCGATATACATGACCGAGTTGTGAAATTTTCCAATGTTATTCAAATGGTTTATTGGTTTCCTTACTTCGTTTATATAATTGATTTATATTTCGTACAGAAATATGGTGGCAATGCTTTAATAAAATATATCAAAACCTACGATTCTATAGATGAAATTTCAATAAGAGCTGATTACGATGAGATTCGTAGAACGCTTGTCATCAGTATCATATTGAGCGTGGGTGCCTTTTTCTTTGTTTCCTTATATGATTATTTTATAGGAATTTGCATTGAAGGATGGGAAAATTCCTCAATATATGCTGTAGATTACATGTACTGGTTCTTTAATATTCTTACAATTCTTGATGGAGTTTCTCATGTAATTCAAGTGGAGTACCGTCTTAAAATGATTCAACGTTTGCTACAAGTAAGTCTTCTTATTGTATATTTTACAACATTTATTACTTTGTTATTTTACTATTTAATTTTTTTAGATCAGAAATAGCGTACGTGTTATTAGAACTTTTGCCAGTATTAATCAGATCACCTGTTTTCGTGAAGATCCAGAATTCTTAAATCCACTGCGAAAACCTCGTTTCACTAGAGATTTGGATATTACTACATTTTGTAAATGTTACATACAATTGCTTGAGCAAGTAACTTTTTTCAATACTTCTTATGGATTTCGGGTATGTTCCTCTTTATAAATTTTTGTATTCATAAGAAATATTCATAAAAAGATCTTTTTTGAATATATTTTATAAAATACTAAGAAAGTCATAAAATTTAGCTTTCAATAATCAGTTATTTATTTAAGGGAGAAGATAATTGAGTCCGATATAAGTAAAACATGTTTACATCGGCCTATCATTAGGTAGTAAGGTTTTGGGCAACTATACCACATTGGTATCGAAAGATTTTGTTTCAAATTTACAGGCTCTAAGTTATCCTGTGTAGTTTTTTTCCTTCCTCAGCTGGCTTTTTTTTTTAAAACGATTATATATACATGCATTTATATGTATAGGTGTACGGTCCAATTACCGTACATGTTACCCCGCGTCAGCGCTTTAGTTTATTTTATACATTCACACAAATTTGTAATCACTTAACAAGAAGTCAGACACGAAGCAAGTCGTGTCACAATTAAATACAATGTTAATCATCAAGGATTTTCATTTATCAAGTTCAAACACATCAAGGTCGTCGTTCGGTAGCAACAAGGCTACCCCACGACAATAGGTTAAGATATTTTCTTTTAACTGTTTTTGCTACTAATGAATTTTCAGGTGGCTGCACATTTATGTAATATTTTACTCTACATGATTAATTTTTTGAATTATGCGATCAGACCTGTGAGTATGAAACTATATATACGCTTTAGTATTCAACTTAAGAATCATCATCATCAACAGCCTTCAACAGTCCACTGCTGGACATAAGCCTCTCCTTAGAAAGGAGGTTTTGACCTATTATACCACACTGGCCAGACGGGTTGGTATAGGGTTGGTTGCAAGTTTTCCTTCTCTTTTCATTAATGTTGTCTTACGTAGTTTATCCCTTGGTCGCCTTTTACGACACCAGCGGGATGAATAGGGTGGTGACACTCTGTATTCTTAATCCTTCACCACACGGCCTTAAGCATGTTTGTTGTGATTAATATTTTCGGAAATTTACAGGTAGAGGCTTTTGGAGAAATAGCATCACCTATTACATCACCGCTGTTTATATTTCTAGTAGTTATATCAGGTCTACAACGAGCGTTAAATTATGAGTTTATGGTCATTATGTTAATGTACCGATGTGAGCAGGCTTATAGACAATGCGATAGCATTCTGGAGACTATAGACGTATTGTTATCTAATACAAAAGTTCGTAAGTAGACTTCTAACTCAGGTTTATAGATGTCTATTTATATATTTATTTGATCTGACTTCCATTTCTCAGGAAACTTAGGTTATATCAAATAACAATAATATACTCGTAAAAAAAATTGAGTGTGAAACACACGCATTTAATCAAAATGAAAGTAAAAAAATGACAATACGTAATATACCAGTGTAACAAATTTTTCCATACAATAAAATGAAACTGTGATTCAGTGCTATTTAACGAAGACATCTCAAACTATAATAATAACAATATATACTTCTGAGAAATCTCACTAAGTATTGAAAAATATGTGATTTGTTTTTAACATTATTTTCTGCCGCATAACATGCACTATTTGTTCCATAGCCCGCATAACTCGATGAGATATCTACCCAACACGGCCGAGGAGAAACCTTGTTGAACCACAGAATACTTAATAGTACTCATACAGAAGACTCACTCCGAATAGTAAATTAAAGAAATCGGGGCCCTAGGCGTCAAAAGATAAAGTTCAATTCAGATCGCACAGCGCCGAATCAACTACAATATTATATTTACCTACCGTTGCATCTCTTTCTATCGTGTAACTCTTACCTGTTCTGACGACGTCTAGTCGACCAGCATGCTCGTCCGGACAGGCAGGCGGCCGACTATACTTAAACTACGGAGTGACACCCCCCTGGTTAAACTACACAAAGTGTACATTAACAAATTCACTTGAAATTTATTGCAGATAGTGAAACAAAGACCAAGCTTTTGGCATTCCGCAATCTACTCCTCACAAGACCGATCAAGTTTCACGCTGCTAATTTTTTTAGATTAGACTATCGCACACTGCTGTCTTTAAACTCCGTGGTCATTACGTACACCATCTTAATGAAGCAAAATATTTAGTAGAATACTAAGTATTAGCAATATTAGGTGTAGTATTTAAACTGTTTGGATTTAGTATTAATTAGTTAGTTGCATTGATTAGCTGTAGTAATTAATTCAAAAATTCTAGGAAAGTTACTGTCACTAATTATGACTCATAATATACTAATTATGATTCATGCTTTGAATAAATTATTATTTAGAAAGTGTTTATTTTATTTTCCTACTCCTCTATATTGGAAGTTAAGACAAGAGTGTCGAATTATATGAAAAAAATTTGATACAAAGAAAGTGTTAAAATTCAAATACAATTTCTTTAAGGTATATCAAATCAAAACTGAAGAGAAGCAAAGAAGAAAGGGTTTTTTTCATAAATGTATTTAAGCCTACCAAAGTGACTCTACTCTACCTGATGGAAAGCATGAGTAGAAACCAGGAGTAGGGGTCACCATCGTCATCAATCATTAACAGCCTTTAACAGTCGACTGTTGGGCATAGGCCTCTCCTTTGAAAGGAGGTTTTGGCCTACTATACCACGCTGGCCAGACGGGTTGGTAAAGGGTTTCTTTCAAGTTTTCCTTCTCTTGGCAGTGATGTTAGCTGCTTATTTTATTCCTTTAGTCGCCTCTTACGACACCCAAGGAAAGAATAGGGGTGGTGATACTTTGTATTCACAATCCGTCACTCATTGTAAGGGTAAGTAATGTAGCATGGTAACCCATACGTTGGCGTTCTGGTCAGATGTTTCTGGATCATTCTCCAGGCTTATGGAAGCTGGTACATCAGACACACGTACTAATGGATCCCCTGATGATAAGCGACTTTTTTCGCGGTTTATGATCAGCTTAAAAGTCTCTGAAAACTAGGGAAGGATCTCCTACTTCCTTTGGGTTGTAGTAATCTTACAAACAAGGTGAAAAGCAACGAAATAAATTGCTTAGCGTGGGTTTTCTGAGAGTCTATGCTATGAACTGACTGAATCGGCGTATTTGTACCAATTGGGAACATTGACACATGCTTAATTGTTAAAGTAGCACAGAAGTAGTAAATATATGTTATAGAGCAAGAGCCCAGAGCCGCCAGACCTACGTCATTAGTGCAAAGCTGAAATTTTCAGGATTATTAGTACAATGTCTTGTTAAGATGTATGTGTACCCATTAGCTTGAAAGCTCGGCCGTTTCTGAGATAGCGCGAACTACAGATGGATAAAAACCTTACTTACCTACGTTAAAGGTGCAAAGCTACTATTTACATATTTTATCAAGAATATTATTTAAAATTAAAATTCATTACTGCCAGACACTTTCCGTGGGCCATTACTTCGGCCAGACGTCTTGAAAGTTGTGAAAAAATTAGGTAAACTACGTTTTAGTAGCAAACCTAAATTTTATACATATTATCTAAGGTAGGCACTATTTTAAGACCCTTTGTATGCGGCCAGAAAAATCCGAAGGGCCAATCATCCCCCCAGACACCTTTAAATATTTGTAGTAATTAGGAAGCTGAGGTATATCAAATTTGGTATTATTTCAAGAACAGAATTTTAAAATATTAAATGGTTTTTACACGCTTTTTATTAGCTTCACCTATATGTTTGTTTATTTGTAACCAACTCCTTTGGGTGCGATTTTGACCTACTTGGACCCACACAGACAAAACGTGGGGTGCTTTCTGACAATATTTCAATAACGTCGCTTTTTACATTGAAATTATTTTCTATTTTTATGTTAAAAGCCTATTTGTTTAGTTTTTTAAAACTAATCTTTTAGAAAAATACTAATTTGTTTGAAGATTTTTTTAGTTTTTTTTTCATATTAGTGTATTGTCATCGGTCCCCGATAAATCTACAAAGTTTGAACGAAATCTGGCCGTTTAAAGTGGGTCAAAATCGCACCCAAAGGAGTTGGTTACAAACAAACAAACATACAGGTGAAGTTAATAAAAAGCGTGTAAAAACCATTTAATATTTTGCAATTCTATTCTTGAAATAATACCAAAGATGATATACCTCAGCTGCCTAATTACTACAAATATTTAAAGGTGTCTGGGGGGATGATTGGCCCTTCGGATTGGTCTGGCCGCATACTTCTGGTCTTAAAATAGTACCTACCTTAGATAATATGTATAAAATTTAGGTTTGCTACTAAAACGTAGTTTACCTAATTTTTTCACAACTTTCAAGACGTCTGGCAGATGTAATGGCCCACGGAAAGTGTCTGGCAGTAATGAATTTTAATTATAAATAATATTCTTGATAAAATATGTAAATACTAGCTTTGCACCTTTAACGTAGGTAAGTAAGGTTTTTATCCATCTGTACTTCGCGCTATCTCAGAAACGGCCCCGCTTTCAAGCTAATGGGTACACATACATCTTAACAAGACATTGTACTAATAATCTTGAAAATTTCAGCTTTGCACTAATGACGTAGGTCTGGCGGCTCTGGGCTCTTGGTCCATTATACTACACCTGATCGGAATAGTAGTCAATATTCCCTGAAATGAAAAGAGAGCGTTAGTCTTTTCCTTGACCTGAATAAGCGGGAGGAAAAAATGTATGAAAATCCATTTCTAACGTGTTTTAGCGGGAGACAAAGTTGTATGAATTTTCATTTCTCGTGTCTTATCTTATCTATGACGCGCGCCTGCCCAAGGAGTTTTCATTTAATTTATATATGGAATCTCCGTGCCACTGACATCCTTATGTGAAAAATAAAAAAAACAAAAGAAGCACGAAATATTGGTCAAATTCTAAGCTAAATTGTGTCTTACATGGTGTCTTACGTTTTATTTTTATTTTACAAATACTTTTAATGTTCCTCACAGGTATGGTATAAAGCAATGTGTAGCACTCGGGTAAGTTGGCAAAGTCCCATTCCTACCTCGGGAGTATTGTGGCCCTAGGCTGCGCCTTCGGGCCACAAACAAAGGCTCCCTCGCTAGTAAAATAACAATGTACTATTAATCACCACGCTGCTTTCTATTACGCCAAGTGTTCTTATCACTCATGGAACTGTGTGTGTTCCAAAGAAAAACATGAACACTTTACGTGTAGGAGAGGTATCCCAAATAAAATTTTTTTTCATAATATTAGTCCGAAAAATTATTGTAGCAGTTTATCGACGTAATTACAACACATATTCATGCTAAGTTTTTTTAATTTGCTTTCATTTTTCTAGCACCAACCGTTTGGGCGGTAGGTCAAGGATGGACGGACGGACATGATGAATCTATAAGGGTACCGAGTCATGAACTCCGGAACCCTAAAAATGAAAAAAAAAAGCCATAAATATTGTCTGATAAACTACAATGATCATTCTTCTGTTATTGGCATCATTAAAGTTAACTGAAAAGTTATGTTGTATTATAAACTTTAATTTATTTAAAGTTAATTTTTCCTTGTGTTGAACGTTTAAAATGTGGAACATGAATTACACATGTCGTACAAAACTTAGACGTCCCGTATAATACATGCCGACTAGACTAATCTAAATGATAGCGATGTATATGTATGTATATTTCGGACATCTGACACTCAACATCATCTACACCCAAACTAAGCAGAGCTTGTATTATGGATACTAGACAACTGATATAAATACATACACATACTTTTTTTAGTAAATACTTACATAGAAACACCCAAACTCCGAAACAACAAACCCGAAACCTCTTGATCAGCAGCCGCATACGCTAACCACTAAACTAACAAGGCAGTTATAGCGATCTATCAATTGTTTTGATAATAAGATGCAATCTTAATGATGAGATGTGTGTCCCCAATCAACTTTTATTTCATTGAAACTCCTGAACTAATGAAGTTATCTAAGCCATTACAGTTTTCCTTTAAAGTTCATCACGTGGACTACCAACATGGTTTTTTTTTTCAGATGTTTCGAGCCAGTCGTTTAAATTTCGGAGATGGGGACGCCTTATTTTATTAAAAAGAAACTCGGGCAAGTGCTTGTCAGGTCACGCGTAAAATAAGGTTTCGTATTTATATACAATGGCTATCATACAATTATTGGGTTTTATTATTATTTCAGTATTTTTGTACGAAGTTTCCCAAGAAAGCGTGTTTCGCAAGTTAGGCCCCTATAACTCCTCAACTAACAGAGCTATCTAAGCCGGTCTAGTTTTCTTTAAAGTTCATCATATGGACTACCATCATGTAGTTTTTTAGATTTTTCGAAATTTTATTAATTTTTATAGTTATAGCCTCCTAATTACAACATCTGTTTTTAGACTTTCGCGACTTTTACGCATACTCGTATTTTAATCACGAATCTTATATTTAAAATTCTCATGTCACAATGGTCGTTCCCACACTCCTCCGAAACGGCTTGTCCGATTGTTATGAAATTTTTTATGCATATTCAGTAAGTCTGAGAATCGGCTACTATCTATTTTTCAAACCCCTAGGACGCGAGAGGAGCCGCGGGCATTTATATATATACAACTCAGCATTAATATTTGTGAGTGAACAGTTTATCACTCCTATTTCATCACCCTTAGGTACGTACGGTCTTATTTTTTTTAATTTATGTGGGTTCAGTTTCGAGGTACCCTTTCTAATAAAGAATTATCAAAATCGAACAATTCTGTAGAAAGTTATGCGTAGTCAGTCATACATAACAATTTGTGAATGTTCAATCCACTCCTTATTTTTTTCTAAATTTATTATATATATACTTATTTCCTTTTCTAAATTTATATCTGATCAACCTCGAGGTAAACTTTCGAAAAAAAAAGAATTATCAAACTACTCTGTAAAAACTTATGCATGATGATTTCAATCAGTGATTCTACAATCATCCTCTGTTTTGCTACCCTTCGGAATATGTCATTTCCAATTATAAAAGAATAATCATAATTCAACTACTCTGTAAAAAGATATGCGTGGTCAGTCATACATAACAATTTGTGAATGATCAATCCACTCCTTTTTTTTCTAAATTTATTAGATATATACTTATTTCCTTTTCTAGACGCGTCGATTTGATTTTTTTGTCTGTTCAAAATTAAGGATTCATTAAAAGAGGATTGTCCGTGTGGTGACGGATTAAGAATACAGAGTGTCACCACCCCTATTCATCCCGCGGGTGACTTATAAGGCGACTAAGGGATAAACTACGCAAGACAACATCAATGCAAAGAGAAGGAAAACTTGAAACCAATGCTATACCAACCCGTTTGGCCAGCGTGGTACAGTAGGCCAAAACATCCTTTCTAAGGAGAGGCCTATGTCCAGCAGTGGACTGTTAAAATTAATACGTATCTAAATTAATACATATCTTTTCACTTTATCAAAAATGTACCTCACATTGTTTCAATCAAATTAATAATTTGAAACTGTAAGTTAAAATCTAATGGAAGTGACAGTTCTCGATCATATTGAGTTTATTATGATACCTACTTTTTATTTTCAACCTTACAAAATCATTATAATCATCAACAGCCTTTAACAGTCCACTGCTAGATATGGGCCTCTCCTTTAAAAGGAGGTTTTGGCCTACTATACCACGTTGGCCAGACGGGTTGGTAGAGGGTTTGTTTCAAGTTTTCCTTCTCTTGGCAGTGATATTAGCTGCTTATTTTGTTCCTTTAGTCGCCTCTTATGACACCCATGGAATGAATAGAGGTGGTGAGACTTTGTATTCTTAATCCGTCACCACACGGACATAATACTAGATTATAATTATTTTTGAGAAATTTAAATTTTCCATCCGACTTTTTAACATAAAAACAATTCATCCAAATTAATCCAAAGGTAAATTCTGAAAATTTTGCATAACCCTGAAACAATTTACTTATAATATATGTATATGTTTTTATTTTCGGGCCCATTTTAAGTACTTTTTTATTCGTTCAACACGTTTTTGAAAACCTGAAGATCCTTAGTCTGAGGGTAGGTTTTACATGCTGGTTTCAAGCTATCACTGCCACTCTTAACCTCGTAAATGTTCTTTAAAAATTACTAAAGATTTTCAAAGGTAAACTAGTCAAAGTATCTGATTCTGATTATTAGAAAAAAGATGCCCTCTAGATGAACTACTAAGTAGTTAACTAATTTAAAAAAAAAAACACTAATGAAAACGGTAAAATCGTCATGGTGTGAACAAGATTTTACTAAATAGATTCTGTAAAATGTCGTTCTAGTAATGTTATATCTATGTAGCTATTATTGAACTTGTTAACGACATTAGGGGCTTTTCATTGATCTAATTCATAATACATTATATTCAATACAGTTGATACATCCAAAACTAGTATAAGGTGTGCTTAGTTTAGTCTCATTTGACAAAATCCCATGTAAAAAGTGTGTTTAAAACTATAAACTGTAAATTTATGATTGATTTCAACAGTTTCATTGTAAAAAACCTCAGCTCAGCCTCACTATCGAAATGGTGACCAAAGACACGTTTTTCACCTTGATTCCTATTAATCGGTTTCTTAGAATTACAGCACTATCAAATATTTATCGCAAAGGAGTACAATTACATACATTTCGATCAACAACTAAGAAAGCAACTTACGTATTCATTTTAACATTAATTAATTTGGTGTTTCTCTATCTTAAACTGACCAAAAATGAAAGCTATTCTGAAGCTGTGAAATTTTCAAACTTTGTTCGAATGACTTATTGGTTCCAATTTTTTGTTTATGTAACTGATTTATACTTCGTCAACAAATATGGTGGTAATGTCTTAATAAAATACATTAAAACCTTTGAAGTTATTGATAAAACTTTAGGAAAAGTCGATTACGATGGTATTCGGAAAACCATTATCATCAGCATGATTTTGGGAATCGGTGGCTCTCTCTTTGTTTCCTTCTTTGATTATTTATGCTGGGCTCTCCTTGAGGGATTCACAGATTCATCTATATACTCTATAGATTATTTTTACTGGTTTTTAAATGTTTTATCAATCGTTGATCTAGTTTCTCATGTCATTCAAGTGGAGTGTCGGCTTAAAATATTTCAATATTTATTACAAGTAAGTACTCTTCAAGTCACAGTAAAACAGATGCTACAAAGCTTTGCTTCTTCTTTATGAGTAAACTAAACCGTGTATATCATCAAACTGGATTGAAGTCACAAATCTATTTATAAACTAAGAGCTCTTTACTGTTTATTTCTTTACTTTTTAAATTATCTTCAATTTTTTCAGAACAACAATGTCGTCACTCATATTAGAATTGTTACCAACAACAAACAAATCAGCAGTTGTTCCGAAGATTTTGAACTAACTAATCCTATGAGAAAACTTTACTTAACTAAAAATTTAGAAATTTCAAAGCTTATAGAATGTTATTTACAATTGCTTGAGCAAGTAAGCTTTGTGAACACTGGTCACGGATTTCGGGTACGTTCTCTTAGTAATTATGAAATTATAGAAGTAATTAGTAATATCGTTTAATAGTGAAATAATATACAAGAAAGAAGTAACTGAATAAGTAATATTCTGTACTCACCTATTTATGTAACACCCAAACCAAATATAAATTTGCAGTTGTAAAATAATATAAATGTTCTGTATATAAATATCATATCACTTTATTCAGTAAACATTCTGAATTAAACGATGTGGTATACCTATTTTGTTGTCACTGTATAATTCATTAGCAATGTTTTTGCAGGTCGCGGTGCATTGTGTAAATATTTTGTTTTATATGATTCATTTGATAAATGTAGCAATCAGACCAGTAAGTATTTTGTTATTATTTACAGTTTAATTATTTTATTTTTGATTGAAATAATTTTTAACACGCAAAATACTGGATATGCTTTTGATTTCATTGTTTAAAAATTATAGGTAGAGATTTTTGAGCAGATGTCATCATCTTCGACACCGTCAGCATTGTTTATATATCTGACAATTATATCGAGTATACTAAGAGTACTAACTTATGAATTTATGGCTGTTATGTTAATGTACCGATGTGAGCAGGCTTATACACAAAACGATAAAATTCTAGAGACTATTGACTTAATGCTTGTTGAAACAAAACATCGTAAGTACATTTCTTTTTTAAATTATTTACGAGATAATTACAGACATATACCATATAACAATTATAACATGAAAGAAAGAGGAAATTTATAAAAAAGATGTATTGGGGTGAAATCAGATATAAGAAAAAATATTAGGAATTCGAAAGGTTTTATAATTTAGTGCCATAGTGTAGGTCAGGCGTCCACAGGCCAGGTGACTTCACCTGGTTAAGTGCGGAAATCCCCCCCGGATACCACCAATTGGTAACTATGTCAGATTTGAACCTACTGAAACCGCACGTTGTCGTGATACTAGTGGGTAGGTAAGCCGAGGAACCAAACCAACTCTCGAAAGGAAATCCTTGGAACCCCGACATACCTCGGGCCACCTACGGTTTGTAGATGGCCCTCTCCTATGCAGGAACTTCCATGTTCCCTTGATGTCCCCAAGAGAGCGCGTGCGCTTATTACCACTGGTATGCCATCCCAGCCTGCTTCTGGTGGCCTCACCTGTCACCCACAGGCCTGCGCCTATGGAGGACAGAGATCGTTTAACGATCTCCGGTGCCCGAGTCGTTTGCGGTACCTGGCTCGTTCTAAGGCCTGGTGGACTGGCAGAGTTCTATTCCTCTCCCGGTCTCGCTCTGCCATCTTCTTCGCAAGCATAACGTTCTCACAAAAAAAGACATTGGAGGTCCACACCTTCTTGCTCCGTATCATGGCCGCAATCAAGGCCACCTGGCGAAGTCACCTGGACAGAATTATCAATCATGCTTGATGATTTATACAACTGGTAAGATTGTAATACATCTGATGGTAAAGATTAGTGTCTCTCCTGAATACCTCAAATTTACTGTCAGCTTTTGAGTGGTTGCTTATGAGGTGTTGCTTATGAGTTGTTGAGAACTCAAAATCTCGTAAGCTATTTTAGTACATAAAAAGCAACAAAAGAACTGCTGCTTTTTTTAAGCAGATCCATTTGTACCAACACAATATTTTCACATTAAAAATAAATTAACACAGATGAGGTCATTGCATCAATAATTTAATCCATCACATGAAACTTTATTTCAGATACGAAAACGAAAATTGACCTTTTGGAATTTCGGAACTTACTCGTCACAAGGCCTGTCAAGTTTCATGCTGCTAAGTTCTTTACGATCAACTATCGCACACTCGTTTCTTTAAACTCTGTAGTCGTCACTTATACTATTATAATGAGGCAAAATATTTAGTCAAACACTACTGAAATCTTCACCTGTCTACAATGCAACAAAAAAATACCTAAGCTATCTCGCTTCGAAATTTTTCACTATTAATTTAGCTGTCATATTAAGAAGTTTGCAAATATTTAAGAATATTACGCATATTGGTATTTAGTTACGTAAGCATTTAAGGATACTTCATCATCATCATCATCATGATAATAAAATCTATTATGTCAACATTTATGGATATTTCACTATCATTATTTTTTAATCTTGCCGCACATCACTACCGTACCAATAAATTTTCAAAGTATCGCTGTGTTATGTTTTATTCGTAAGTCCCAAATTATATTTAGTTAATGTTATCAAACTACAAGTGATAAATTTTGTTAAATATTATGTGTCATGTATTATGATCTTAAAAAACAGTCAGCTAAACTTGGATTGTTTACACTATTCAGCTAAGTGACCTTATTGAATAAAACGGTTTAACGGATTCGCAGACTCTGTTCAGATTCTAGCAAAAATACAGAAAAAAGCGCAGTACTCAATGTCTTTCTTTCATACCTCTATTACTTTTGGAAAGTTTTGATAGTGATACTCGCATATATTATTGCAGGACAAGTTAATGTTTTGCGATTTTGCAAATTTTTTATTTAGCTTCTGGAAACGAGTAGATCTTTGTTATTAAAATTTCATATCTCTAATCGTAATGAAAGTACTAGGAAGACATAAAAATAATTTATCAAATTCAACTCTTTTCATCTTTTGAGATATTTTACATTCCTACTAGTAATCACTTGAAGATTTCGTGTAAAACCATGAATTTTTTTTTTAAAACAATATTGCTACCACACGAGAAATATTTTCTAAGCTTCATGGGACTTTAAAAATCATCATCAACAACCCGTAACGTCCCACTGCTGGGTCTGGTCTCCTCTCAGGAGAGGATTAAGGCCACACTTCCTACTCTGGCCGAGTTCGGGTTGGGGATTGGCTGACTGCTATCTTATGTTAACAACGGAGATCCACTGCTTATTATGACCTCCGAATCACGGAAACGCTCGTAACATAACATGCCACAAACCCATCTAGGTTCTGACCACGCTGTCTCTGCTTACCTCCGGTGGTCGTTTCCAATCACATAAGGCCACTAAGCTATGAGCGCTTCCCTTAAAAGTACTTAGATATAAAATAGGAACGAAAACATTCAGACGAACTTTTCTTGTAACAAATTTTGCAAATGTCTGGTCACTGGTGAAGGATATAGGGATAGTCTAGAGACACACTAAGGAGCAATCAAACGGCGGCTTAGCTACAAAACGTGTATTTCCCAACTGGTTCGCTATTACAATTGACCGTTAAACAACGAGTCACGATTACCCACTATTTACATATATCACAACTGGTAGCAACTATCGCTAAACCAATGAGTTCTCATGTCCATTTATTAATTTTGGAACCATATTCGTATTTATAATCAACAGTATTTCCCATTTTTTTTACTCAAAGGAGATGGTCCAAAATGTATGGACCAAAAACCCAGAATCGATTGGGACTAAATGGGTATCAGTAGTTTCATTATATTGTACAATTTACCCCTCCGAAAGCGCAATGCCCAAATCAATGGGGTTTAAGAGCTATAGACTGACAAAGTCTATAAAAAATCATGAGTTACTAGTGATTTTTATCAGTTTATATAATTTAAGCAATATTCTAACGACTCTAACGTCAGGATTACTATACTATTGTTTACTATCAACCATTTAAACGTAAACGTAATCAATACTAAAATTGATATTTATAATTGTAGCTTGCCGAAATTCACAGAAATAGCGCAAAGTTGCGTTATCGCTGAAAATTTTAGTTAAAATATGTATCTGGTTGAAGTACTACGTATTACGTTGGTTTACTTTGATAATCGATGTCGTATAGTCATTATAAGCTTGCAATGTTGTTTTGGGAATGAATCCTGTTAAAATATTGTAAGAGTTTTTAAATAAATAAATAAATTTATGTTTATAATTAATACTCATCACTGAAAAAAACATTATTGTTTTGAAAAAAAAAACGATTTGAGCTTGCTAATTGAACTGATAAGAGAAAGAAATGACAATAGCATGCAAAAGAGTTGTTATTTTATGACGCCGTTTTACCGAAATACTATACTAATGCTTGTAATAAACTCTAAACTGGTTGTACATATTACTGCTCGACATAGTGATTACTCAGTTGATTGTTATAACTTTTACAGTAATCCTATTAATGTTGTTAATCAGTAATAATTATTGTTTTTGTAAAAACTGGAAACTCAGCATCAATCAACAAGTAACTCATGATTTTTTCATACATACTTTGTCAGCCTATAGCTCATATACCCCATTGACTTCGGCATTGCGCTTACGGTGGAGTAAATTGTGCAATATAATGAACCCACTGATACCCATTTAGTCCCAATCGATTCTGGTTTTTTTTTGGCCCATCTCTTTTAAATTAATAAATTCTTAAATTAATAAACTTTAATTTTTTACTTTTTAATATGTATAGATTAGAGAATCCGGACACGTTTATCATATTTAAATTAAAGTTACGTCAGAATATCAACAATACTGGCTAATACTAGTTCGTCATGGATTCTATTAAGGTAAAACATTGACAGAAATTAAGAACAATAACGGTTTAAGTGTAGACCCTATGGAACTCTTATTTTTACCGTTGAATCTGGATTGCCATTAAAATCAAATTTCTGAATTTTATTACTCACTTGAAATACATGCAACGAAACCTTTTTTTTTCTTGTGAAATTCTCCACGGACACCACCAGTTGTTCCCTATGTTGGACTTATCGTCATCAACAGCCTTTAACAGTCCACTGCTGGACATAGGCCTCTCCTTTGAAAGGAGGTTTTGGCCTACTATACCACGCTGGCCAGACGGGTTGGTATATACGGTTTTTTTCAAGTTTTCCTTCTCTTGGCAGTGATGTTAGCTGCTTATTTTGTTCCTTTAGTCGCCTCTTACGACGCCCATGGAATGAATAGGGGTGGTGACACTTTGTATTCTTAATCCGTCACCACACGGATATCAACAATACTGGCTAATACTAGTTCGTCGTCGATTCTATTAAGGTAAAACATTGACAGAAATTAAGAACAATAAAGGTATATGTGCAGACCCTATGGAACTCTTAATTTTACCGTTGAACCTGGATTGCCATTAAAATCGACTGTCTGAGTCTACTCACTTGAAATACAAAAGCAAAGAAACCACGGATAACACCAGTTGTTAGTTATGTCGGACTCGAACCGTCTAAAACCGCACAACGTGTCAGCGTTTGCCCGCACTGATGCGAGTACCATCATCTGCTGTGCACCGCGGTACTGCACCGCGCTTCACGCCACCCCTCTGACCTGTTTCTGCTAGGGTGACAGATGATCTCACGTGTCACCCCCAGGAGGAGAGAAAAGAAAAAAAAAGCAATGAAACCTGAAGAACAGTTTATTTTAAAGTTTTTGTAGATTAGATAGAAAATACTGTAGTCAACTGATACTTGTTACCGATAATATGAATTAAATTAGGGTTTTCAGCTTATAATATTTAAATTGTCTGATACCTAGAAAATATTTATTCATAATTTTATTTTCATTTATTCATTTAATAATAGAAGTTACAAATAGGTAAAGGTAAACAATTGTACGTGGTACCTACATCAATAATATTGATCCATTACTCCATCCATATATAGAGATGTCAAAATGTCAAATATCTAGTCGACAACAGGCACTATCAATTTCTCAGAATGATTAATTTGTAACCTTATTATTTACAAGAGCATAAATCCAATGGAAGTAATAGTCTTCAAAAAGTAATAGTTTTACTAAAGTAGTTACATAAATCTCAAACTTAACATAAAACAAGACTATTACAATCTCACATACTATTGATTTTTTGTAACTATGGTTTTTTTTTTTTTTTTTATATTTAAGCCTGCCAAAATGACTCTACACTGCCTGATGGAAAGCATGAGTAGAATCCAGGAGTAGGGGTCACCATGCTTATTGTGAGGGTAGGCAATGTAGCATGGTGATCCTTACCATGGCAGCCTGGTTAGATTATTCTGCATCATGGTTGCTGAATGTTTTTAAGACGCCCGAAGGCCCCCAACTAAGCGTCACGACTGTTATCTTATGATAACAAGCAGTACCAACTGCTTAACATCATTATCATCAGTCCACTGCTGGACATAGAGAGACTGCTTAACGTGACTTCCAAATCACGGAAACGCTCATAACATAATCATACAACAAACGGACCCATCTAGATGCTGACTGTGCCATCGTTACTTACCTTCGGTGATTGTTTTCGATGATATGAGCACTACGCTTCTTTTTAATGTTTTTGACTCTTCTTATTTTAATAGTGAAAATAAACATTATATATTTTATTGTTGTACAGAGGGAATTATTTGCAATAAAAATATTTTAAAAGATTTCGATACCGAACAAGAGTATGTCTAAAAGCCGAGGAAGTTCAAAAACAGACATCATTAAAACTTCTGTGTCCAGTTCACCGATCTGTTCTATGTTTAGTCGCTCTAGTACTACTATATCTATGTAACCACTATTTAATTTGTTAACAACATCACATACGAGGGTTTCTATTAACGAAATGCATGATACAGGTATTCAATATACATGATACATCAGAAAGGAGTATAAACTTTGTCACATTTGACGAATGCTCAGATACGCAGTTCTCTTTTAAATCTTTGTTCTTGTCTGCTGATAATTGTAATACCTAATTCAGTTTCATTTACATAAATAAACAAGAACTTACCAACGAAATGACGATTAAAGATACGTTTTATACCATAGTCCTTGTCAATTGGTTCCTGAGAATTACGGCACTATCAAATATTTATCGGAATGGAGTTGAAGTACAAACATTTGGATCGAAAACTAAAAGAATAATATACGTACTCGTTTTAACATTTGTTAATTTAATGTTTTTATATTTTAAGATGACTATTAATGAAATCGATAGACTTGATAATATATCATTTTCCAGCTTGGTCCAAATATTTTATTGGTTCTCATTTTCTGTATACATTATTGATTTATTTCTTGTTCAGAAATATTGTGGCGATGCATTAATAAAGTTCATTAAAACCTTTGACACTATAGATACAATTTTAGGAAAAGCCGATTACGACGCGATTCACAAAACTAATGCTAAAAGTACAATTTTGATCATCAGTGCCTATTTTTTTACTACTATATTTGACTATGGTAGTTGGGTCTTCATGGAGGGATGGGAAGAGGCATCAATTTATTCAATAAATTATGTTTATTTGTTTTTGAATATTCTTACAATCGTTGATGTAGTTTCCCATGTTGGACAAGTGAAGTACCGGCTAAAAATAATTCAAAATCTCTTACAGGTATGTACTCTTCATCTTTAATAAATAAAAGTGACATACAGTTTTATTTTATTAACCGTTTTTAGGGTTCCGTAGTTCATGACTCGGAACCCTTATAGATTCGCGCAGACGGTAGGTGCTTGAAAGATGAAACTTTGCAATAATATGTGTTGTAATTACTTCGACTAAGTACTACAATAAAAATACAAAGAACATTTATATTTGTAAAGTAGGGTTTTTTTTTTCTACAGTCTATCTTATCGTGTGGGGTATCATTAGATAGACCTTTTACAAAAATTACGAGATTGCTTTAACTATTTTTCAATTTAAGTATCCGTTTCCATTTTTAGGGTTCCGTAGCCAAATGGCAAAAAACGGAATCCTTATAGATTCGTCAAGTCTGTCTGTCTGTCTGTCCATCCGTATGTCACAGCCAATTATTTCCGAAACTATAAGAGCTATACTGTTGAAATTTGGTCAGTCGACGTATTCTGTGAACCGCATTAAGATTTTTACATAAAAATAGAAAAAAAACAATACATTTTGGGGGTCCCCATACTTGGAACTGAAACTCAAAAATTTTTTTTTCATCAAACCTATACGTGTAGGGTATCTATGGATAGGTGTTCAAAAATGATGATGAGGTTTCTAATATTATTTTTTTCTAAACTGAATAGTTTGCGCGAGAGACACTTCCAAAGTGGAAAAATGTGTGTCCCCCCCTCTAACTTCTAAAATAAGAGAGTGATAAAACTAAAAAAATATATGTTGTACATTACCATGCAAACTACCAACGAAAATTGGTTTGAACGAGATCTAGTAAGTAGTTTTTTTTTATACGTCATAAATCGTAACACGCAATTTACCTTTCATCCAATCAATACACTAGTATAAAAACATCGATGAAAGTTACAACGAACTACAAGAACTTTTATATGATGTTACTTGCTGATACGGAACCCTTCATGGGCGAGTCCGACTCGCACTTGGCCGCTTTTTTTGTAAAAGCAGAGCGTCCTCCCATTTAAAAACTAAACGCCTGGTTTAAAAAATCTGGAAAAATTCATGATACTAGTCCATAGATTAATCTTTAATGGAAATATATTGCATTTCAGATAGCTTATTTATTTCAGGAGATACAGGTGCCTTACTTATAAAATGCACTCGCTATTCTATGCGTGGCCCGACACGCACTTGATTACTTTAATCGTCTCAATATTTTTGACTATTTTAGAACAAATACAGCGCACCTCCTACTAGGACTATTACTGACGTCAACCAAATTGTCAATGTTCAAGAATATCCTAAATTTGTGAACCTCACTACAAAACATCACTTGATTGGAAATTTAGAAATTTCAACGTTAACCAAATGTTACTTACAATTGCTAGAGCAAGTAAATTTTGTGAACACTAATTATGGACTTCGGGTATGTTTTATTTTCATATTATACTTGTATATTTATAGGTAGTCCTAAAACGAAATAGAAAGTAATTAAATTATTGTTTTTGTGTTATTTGTCGTTCTTATGCGCGGTAAAATCATTTAAAAGGTTACGATGATTGATTTTTCCCGACGTTTCGTACGGTTTATACTGCTGGAGATCGGGGTTGACGGTAAAATGCATTGATCTATAATACACGTAAAAGGTATCGTTACATTCTGAATAATTTTACTGCGTAAAAGTCTTGTTGTACAAAAATATAGTTTTTGAGTGGGAGAGTAGCGAATGTCTAAAAACAGTTATTAAAGTAATAAGTAATCTAGGACAAGGTTGATTGAGTTGAAACTGTAATATTGTGGGATACATAACGGATTTATATTAGCAATATATTAAATTTGCAGGTCGCAGTGCATTTCGTGAATATACTGTTCAACTTGACTCATTCGTTAAATATGGTCATCAGACCTGTGAGTATAAAAATTTCTAAAAATATATATGTTCCACCATTTTATTATTATTTGTTCGTGTGGTGACGGATTAAGAATACAAAGTGTCACCACCCCTATTCGTTCCATGGGTGTCGTAAGAGGCGACTAAAGGAACAAAATAGGCAGCTAAAATCACTGCCAAGAGAAGGAAAACATGAAACAAACCCTTTACCAACCCGTCTGGCCAGCGTGGTATAATAGGCCAAAACCTCCTTTCAAAGGAGAGGCCTATGTCCAGCAGTGGACTGTTAGAGGCTGTTGATGATGATGATGATGATTTTATTATTCTATTTTTTCGTAATAGAATCGTCGGTATGCAAAACACTTATCGTTATTTTTGTTATATTGTTGGTTTGTAGGTGAAAATTTATGAGGACTTATCACCTTTGATGTCAGCGGTGTGTGTATTTTTGGTGATAGCATTGAGTATACTAAGAGTATTAATATTTGAGATAATGGTAATTTTGTTGGTTTACCAATGTGAGCAGACTTATAGACAAAGCGATACGATTCTGGATACGATTGATGTACTGCTAACCGGTACGAAACGTCGTAAGTACATTTTACATTTAAAAAGATTTACAATATAATTCCATATACTCACTTATGTTTAACCATATTGTTTCCTTCAAATGACAACTTTTTTCTTATATTTAATGCTTGGAAACTTCCACGGGCCTTGACCCCACAGAGGTTTGCGGCAGAGTGGTGTGTCGGATTTGGACCGCCTAAAACAACGCCTGAATTAGGAAGGGCCCAAGAACAGCTGTTATTACAACACCTGGACCCAGCGTTTGCCCGCACTGATGCTTGTGCCATCATATGCTGAAACTCTCAATTTAGGTGACACGCGGACGTTGCCACCTTGCTGCGGCTGGACACTAATGCGTTATCTTAAGCAGATCACTATATCAAACTCATATGATAGGAATAAACATCTAGGATATTGAATTCTTGAGTTGAGAGTTTTCGCTGCGTTTATTTCATTTCATACGAATCCCAACGAATAAATCATATATTTTTGTCATTATCTAACACTATGCGACAGATACATCAGAGATGGACCTCCACGCATGGTACCGCTACACAAACAACAGCATGCATACTCAATAGGGAAATCAACAGAATCCGCTTTGCATAGCGTGATTTCCAATATTGAATGCGCTATAGACCACAAAGGTTCAGCATTGGCTGCCTTCATAGATATAGAAGGCTCCTTTGATAAAACAATGTTCCACAGCATCGACATATCCCTTAAAAGGCATAGTGTGGCCCCAGCCTTGTGCAGTTGGATAACCAACATGCTCAGGCAAAGGGCCATACAAGTCACGGTGAATGACACCACAAGAGCCGTTGTGGTGAAGGGATGCCCACAAGGAGGTGTCCTCTCGCCCCTATTATAGAACCTCGTCGTGAACAGCCTCCTAAGTGGTTTAAACGACAAAGGCTTCTTCACCGTAGGATATGCCGATGACATAACAATCATAATAAATGGCACTCACAAAAACACACTGTGTAACCTCATGCGTCAAGCCTTACAAATTGTAGAGGACTGGCGTAAAGAGCATGAACTAACAGTCAACCCCACAAAAACAGAACTGGTCCTCTTTACCAAAAAAAGGAAGCTGGCAAAATTGCAACTGCCACGCTTTTACGGATCTACCCTAAACCTGACATCAGAGACCTGGGCGTCTATTTGGACAAACAACTGAATTGGGCTAAACATACTGAATATACTACCACAAAAGCCAGTATATCACTGTGGCAATGCAAGCAACTGCTTGGCAGAAATTGGGGCATCAGTCCCAAGGCCACTTACTGGCTATACACTCCAGTTATTCGACCAACTATAACATATGGCTCCCTAGTCTGCTGGCCCAGGACAGACTCGGTTGACTCGGTTACTTGCCAAAAAACCCTAGAAAAACTACAGCGATACGCCTGCGTGGCTATCACTAGTAGCATGAGAACCACACCAACAGCCGCACTGCAAACTATGCTGGGGCTGCCACCCTTGCACTTAGTTGTTAAAGAGGAAGCAGCACTAGCAGCGTTTAGACTCCATAATGCCGGCACACTGGGAAATGACTCTAGAATCAAACACATACGCATAAGAGAACGAGCGATCACACATCAACCCATGTTGACATCACCCAACGATAGGATGCTGAAGAAATTTAATTTTGAGAAGCACTATAATATACATCTAGAAGAAGAACCACACGAGAAATCAGATACAAAAGAACTCAGAATATACACCGATGGCTCCAAAACCAACTCAGGAACCGGAGCAGGTGTATTCTCAGACGAACTTAACATCAGGGTATCGAAGCCGCTAGGTAGATTCAACACTGTATTCAAAGCAGAATGCGTGGGTATTATCCTGGCGGACCACACTATAGAGACAAGGAATGATAGTGCATCGGTGCTTAAATCCCTCAATAAAACCCATGTCACTTCGAAACTCTTAATGGATTGTCACAACGCGTTAGAACGCGTAGCGACCTCCGGCCGGAAATTAGTGACAATACAATGGATAAAAGGAGACAGCGGATCGCTAGGTAACGATGCGGCCGATGAGCTGGCTAGGAAGGGGTCGGGCGCAGCGGTTTTCGGACCCGAACCCGTCGTGCCCGTCCCATTCGGCCAGCTCCGTGGTTGGCTGCAAGAATTTACCCGCACACAAGTACAACACCATTGGCTATCTGTCCTAAGCTGCAGACAATCAAAGGAAGCCATGCCACTTCCTAATGATAAACTAATCAAACGCTTATTGCGTTTGGACAGGGACAGTCTGCGGCTGGTGGCAGGAACTATCACCGGACACTGCTCACTAAACAAACACTTCCACACCATAGGCCTAACTGACAGTCTCCTATGCAGAGCATGCTTAGGGGCAGAGGAAACGGTGTCGCATGTACTCATTGAGTGCACAGGTGTCACCGAAACACGGAAAAAACACACTTGGATCTCCTAAATCTGTTGCAGAATGTCTGGACAGACTCGGAGAATTTATCAGCTTCTTTTTTTTTCACCCACATAACATAGAACATCATCTAACAAAACAAGGCACGATCTAAACCTAAAACTATGACGCCTCATTTCTCTTCTATTATCTAACTATATCAGTAGATGAACAATCAATGTGTTAGTGACGGGCCATCAAGAAATTAATCGATATAATTGGTAACTTTATTTCAGATAGTGAAATGAAGAATGATCTTTTGGAATTTCGTCACTTACTCCTTACGAGGCCTATCAAGTTTCACGCTGCTAATTTATTTGCGATAGACTATCGCACATTTGTGTCCCTCAACTCTGCAGTGGTTACGTACACTATTG
This sequence comes from Phragmatobia fuliginosa, assembly GCA_932526445.1. NCBI lineage: Eukaryota > Metazoa > Arthropoda > Insecta > Lepidoptera > Erebidae > Phragmatobia > Phragmatobia fuliginosa. The sequence goes on along the minus strand of OW052072.1, from coordinate 17,603,619 downwards.
TAATGCGTCAAAATTTTTAATTGCAAAATGTATCTGCAGTGTTAACCTGCAATGCAAGTAGAAAGTTATTTTTAATGTATTTATATAATTAGTCTTGCCATAAATATTGACACTAGGAAAAGGCATATTGCAAATAATATTTATAACTGTAATGTGTGTTAATTGATACAATAATATAAGAATAATTATGTAAAAATATAAAGCTAATTTGGAATGATGTCGATTGGCTGCAATACAGACCTTTGTATTTTAAGGCCAGTTATCACTGGAAGCACGTACTCTTTTCAAAGAAAAATCTTCACTGTTAATCTTATGGATTGCTTTAGGCACTCCAAATTATGATGTTTAGAGCAAGCTAAACTGATAAATTCAAATCCAGTGGGTTGAAATTGGGCCTTGATGACGGTCAGTTCTCAGTTCTGATGAAGTCAGAAAAATTCGTTCCAAAACACTTTGAGTGGACCGCGTCTTATGATCGGCCACTGAGTCTTGCTGAAAAGAATAATCTTACCTATATAACATGGTGTTAAGTGGTAACCAGATCCTCTAGAATGGTATCTGGATACACCTGTACCGATGTTTTGATATCTATTTCACCTAAGTATGGCAACCGATTGATTGTTTATTAAATAAGAAAACAATGTCTGATCACAAAAGAATGACAGCTTCAAAATTCAAATGCTATATTTTGATTATTTTAATTGTAACAGTATTGATGGCCATATTCAGTATTTAAGCCTACCATAGTGATTCTACTCTACCTGATGAAAAGCCTGAGTATAATTCATGAGTCGTGATTACCATGCTCATAGCCTTCATGCAACATGGTGACACACAATATGGTGGCTGAAGCTGGAAACACATTATCGGACGCGGCTGACAACCGCGACTGATAAGTGTGCACAGTCTCGTCAGTCAGTCTTGTGCCAGATTTCTGTCGGACGTCCGAACGCTCAAGGTCAGTCAAAGATCACGTCCACGACTTACGTCCGATAGTTTGCACAGCTCAGTGTATATTCATATTCTAGATCACGGCTATCAGCCGCGTCCGATAATGTGTTTCCAGCTTTAGTGAGATGCCTTTGTATCATAGGGCCTCCGGTCTCGCACTTACCAACGAAACACCACAGCGCGAATACTGTCATACTAGGTTGGTCTTTTGTGTAAAGATAGAAGCACCCGGTCATATACCAGAGTCGTTCTATCTTTAACTGAAATTCAGCTTATTATTATTTAACAATAAGTAGTCGGATTTTGGTTGTGTTGTTACAAAATGTAAGAATATTTATTTTTTATTGTTTTTGTGTTAGAACTTATATCACCTTCACAATAAATTGTCACTTCTGTTCTCATCCTGTTTATTTTATTTATGAAAATGTACTTAAATAACACATGACGTCTAACACTGCATGTACATGCTTTAATTAAATCAGGTCACATAACTGGACAGTTCAAAAGACTAATAGCAATGTTCACTGAAAAGCAATTTCTGGCCTTATCGCTAAAAATCAATTTCTTCCAGGCAACCTTAGGATGGAAAAAAATTGATAGTGAAAAAAAACTAAATTCATGTGTTGTTTTGGTAGTAGTCATCATCATCATCATCAACAGCCTTTAACAGTCCACTGCTGGACATAGGCCTCCTTAGAAAGGAGGTTTTAGGTTTTTTTTTGGTAGGAGTAGCAAAAGAAAAAGTAAGAGAATATTAATGAATGAACCTGTTGTACCTAGGACAGTTTTTTAGATATATATTTTTCATTGTGATTTGACGCACAGCACACAAATCATAATTGCATATTTTGAAAGTTCAATTATTTGGGTACTCACCACCAAAATATCAGAAATGTACATTTCATATTTAGTACATAAATTTTAAAGTATAAAAAAATGGCATGGCATGTACACAGCATAGTCGAGAATAGGTAGAAGGAGGGATTGTGTAAGCGCAATTTTAGTGGCTGTTGGGAGAAAACTGCGTAATCTTTGTAACGAACCCGATGATGCAGACAATTTTCGACTGACCTCTCACAATTGGGGGCCCCAAGATAAAGTATTGTCAAATAAAATACCTAAATTTTTAACACAAGATCTTATAGGTAATTGAGTGCCGTTAAAAAAATTTTTTGGTAGCTGTGTCCCGTCTATTCTTGATACCAACCTGGAACTGCCTACAACAATAAGTAAGGTCTTAGACGAAATCTCGACAAGCCCTTATTGATTACTCCATTCAACACTCGCTCCATTCTTCTTCTTGTTCCTCTCCAATTACTGGAGGTTCGACATCAGCCCTGAAAACCTCGCTTTGTCCCTGGCGAGGTGAAAGAGTTCCGCGGCGCTCTTGACTCCGGTCCACTCGCGGATGTTTATTGTTATTCAGCAAAAACAGATTTAGCTGAAGTAACTTTTCAAACATTACAAAGCGATGTGATAATCTTAACGGAATGTTGGTGTTCGAAAATGCCCAGTGTGCTAAATCTAACTGGTTACAATTCTCATTACACAGACACGGTAAACAACCAAAATGACAGTATCGTTATGTATATAAAAAGCGAAATATACTGTACTGTCAATATGCTTAATAATATAAAAGAATTCAACTGCATTATCTTTAAGCTCAGCAACGATCTGGCGATCGTGGCTATTTATAGATCACCTTCGTATGCCCGACTGGATAACTTTTTGAACGGCTTCAACGAGATTCTGTCAACATTAAAAACATACCAAAATATTTGCATAACCGGGGATATTAATATAGATATCAAAGCAAATACTACTGACAAAAAAATCTGATGAATACCTTAACTTTGTAATGTCTCACGGTCTAATCCCCACGCACAATACTCCAACTAGATACGAAAGTTGTTTGGACCATGTATTGTTAAAAACAAAGTTACAATCTGTTACACTGGTCATTCAAAGCTATATTACTGATCATATGCCTACACTTCTATTACTCTCACTTAAAAAAACTGTCGCTGTTCCAGTTACATTTCGCAATAGAGTGGACTATACTGCAATACGCGACACGATTTAGAGCACAGACTTTTCCCCAATTTTATCCTCATACGACGTTAACTCTGCTACAGACTATCTTATAACGTGTGTTTCCAATATAATAAAAAATAATACTATACGTTATAAAATTGGACGTACAAAAAGGAATATTAAGCCATGGATTACTCCAGGCTTATTAAGATGCATCCGAAATCGAGACCGAATGCATAAAGCTCAAAGAAAGGACCCAGATAATATAATTTTAAAGCTATCGTACCTGAGATATAGAAATTTCATTAATAAGTTGCTTAAAAATTAAACATCGATAGAGGCTGCCCAAAACAATGTTCGGGATACGTGGAAAGCTATTAAAACAATTAAGGGTGTATTATGGATTTTTAGGGTTCCGTAGCCAAATGGCAAAAAACGGAACCCTTATAGATTCGTCAAGTCTGTCTGTCTGTCTTCTGTCTGTCTGTCTGTCCGTCCGTATGTCACAGCCAATTATTTCCGAAACTATTAGAGCTATACTGTTGAAATTTTTCAGTCGATGTATTCTGTGAACTGCATTAAGATTTTTACATAAAAATAGAAAAAAAACAATACATTTTGGGGGTCCCCATACTTAGAACTGAAACTCAAAAATTTTTTTTTCATCAAACCTATACGTGTGGGGTATCTATGGATAGGTGTTCAAAAATGATGTTGAGGTTTCTAATATCATTTTTTTCTAAACTGAATAGTTTGCGCGAGAGACACTTCCAAAGTGGAAAAATGTGTGTGTCCCCCCCCTCTAACTTCTAAAGTAAGAGAGTGATAAAACTAAAAAAAATATATGTTATACATTACCATGTAAACTACCAACGAAAATTGGTTTGAACAAGATCTAGTGAGTAGTTTTTTTTTTATACGTCATAAATCTTTACACACAATTTACCACAAGGGTGGTGACGGAGATAATGTCAATAATGATAGGCCAATTTCGGTACTATCTACAATATCTAAAGTGGTTGAAAGGGCCCTAAACAAACGTCTGACTAATTATTTAGAATCAAAACACATTATTTCACATAATCAATTCGGGTTCAGGAAAGGGATATCAGCTGAAGATGCAGTGTTGACGTTAGTGAATAATTTAGTTGACAATTTGGACAATAAAAGGAAGTGCCTAGCCATTTTCTTAGACTTGTCCAAAGCGTTTGACACCGTCTCCGCCTCCATTCTTGTGAGAAAACTAGAAAGTGTTGGCATACGGGGAATAACTCTTAAGTTGTTTTCGGATTACCTCTCAGATAGAACTCAAGCTGTCAAAATTAGAAGTCATATGAGTTCTGAAGAGATTTTGAACTGTGGGGTTCCGCAAGGAAGTATTTTAAGCCCAACGTTATTCTCCGTATATGTTAACGACCTCTGCGAGCTCAATCTCACTAATTGCAAAATTTATGCTTATGCTGATGATACAGTTCTTGTAATATATGGTGATACTTGGGAAGAAACAAAACGCCACGCTGAAGTTGCACTCGCAAAAGTTCGGACCTGGTTAACCGCAAATCTCCTAACACTAAATACTAATAAGACCTGTTTTATGACATTTGCACACAACACCTCTATGCTCCCACCACCGGACAGTTATCAGCGAGTCAATTCAAAATTGTAACTGCCCATCTATCTCCAGGACCTCTCAGGTGAAGTACCTGGGTGTTTACATGGATCAGTTCCTAAAATGGAAACAACACATTAATCATTTAACATTTAATAGCTCTGTGGACTTTGCCGTGTCAGTCCAGTCAGCTCTGTGGACGCTAACAGAATAAGGGAAGGTCAAAAAAAAAAGATGATTTTCTCTAAATCTATCTATTCTATCTATAATTAAAAATATAAATTGAATGCCTATTACATTTCTTTATGTTTTTTTCTAACATTTCAATGGCCTTTGAAATGCCATTCAAACGTTATGCCATAAAAACCGACTCACCTGGAACGGGAGGGGCCCCATTTGGGGGCCGATTTTATTTTTCAATTCTTGAAAAATTACGATTTTGCCACCACTATATACACAATTTACACATTAAAACACTAAACACTTAATAACATAAACAAAACATCTTAATATCAACTAAAAACTAAGATAACTAAAATTGGCGCCAAAGTACGCGATCAAAAAGCCGTTGAACGCGGCCACATTCCGACGCCGACTGTCAAATAAATTTCTACTAACGAAAAATTGAATTAAATTTGGTTGGATGGACCGGTTCGTTCTTGTTCATTCGTGAACGACAACCGTACAGTAGAAATGGTAGATTTCGCCAAAATAAACCATAAACAAAGGACTTAAAAACGTCCACAGAGCTGACATCAACAGATTTATCCAACTTTTTGGTGTCCGCTGTGTGGACGTCGACTGATGAGCGGTTAGCAAAGCGACATAATAAAGTAATAAGCAATTTTCTATATAACAGAATCAACAAAATACTCAACTTATATCCCCTAAACAGACGTAAACTACAGCAGTCTCTTAAAACATGGCTACAGACTCTAAACTATTCGGACACAGAAAATCTACTCCAAACTTTGAAATAAAAATATATGGAAAGACACTCACGCACACATCCACATAAAACACACATACACTTACATTCACACACGCATACATACACACATGCATACAAAATTACTCAACTTTTGTAATTCTTGTACTTTTTTTTTTCTCTATTAAATGTATATCTTAATTTTTAGTATGGCTGGGTCCCAAATACAGGCTTGCCTAATATATGGACCCAGCATTGAAGTAGATCTACTGTAATCATAATTGTATTAGCTGTTTCGACTGGGAGTTCGCTTCCATGGTCGGAGTCCCTCTACTTGTAACACAGGTTTACTCCTAGCGCGAGAGTGTGGCCTTACCGTACCATGGTGGCGACCGCGGTTGTAAGCGCCTCTGAATGAAATATGTTTTTGAAGTATCGATCTATGTACTTTGTTTATAACTGGATTATGAAATAAAGATTACTATTATTATTAATATTAAACATTTTATCAATATAATATATTTTAATTTGTAAGTTCCAACTGGTGACGTACACACAGTTGTCATTCACAAAAAAACTTGTGGACTTATTATGGTTTAAGGACCTCCATTTTATTCTGATTAATTTCATTGCGGGTCCCAAGATGGTTTGATTTTTACTTCGACTTCCCAACTTTATGGCTAGGCGTATTCATACGTGTACAAGAATAATGGTAGTGGGAGTGTGAACAGGATTAGTGACAAATATGGAAAGTGATTTCAGAATCCCTACAACAGAAGCCACAAGAATGGTTGGCCCATTATTATAAGTAGTTAAATCCAGCAATGTATATTATGTAGCCTATACAGGGAATTTATTAAAATTCTATCGACATGTTATATATAAAGTAAACAATAGATTAGACAAATAATGACATTAGGTACAAGAAAACTCATAATAATTGGGCTCGTATGCCGACGGAGTATTTTGAGGTTCAAGTTACTAAAGGGCCTACCCGAGGGCGCAGGCAGTGTCAATCAACTGCAGTCAAACTGTCGGCAGTACTTGTCGTAGAGCCACCTGCTGTCGAGTATCAGGGGCAGATATTTCATCTGGGCCCGGACTGATACGAGGACTAAGTTTATCACAATTGAGGCGACGGCGGGAGGAACACGACGGAGCCCGCGGAACAAAAGGGCCTCCGTCTTATTTGAGGGCAACACGTAATCCCAGCACCTCAATGCGCCCGACCATCAGGGGGACTCCTGTGGCCGACCCCAAATAATTTTAGTAATAAGAATAGACAGAAAATACCGTAGTCAACTGATACTTATTACTGATATGTTGCAAAATAATTGAATTAATACTTTAACTAAGAATATTTGATTTGAAACCTAGAGAATATTTATTCACTACATTTATTTTAATTTTATTTTATTCATTTTAATAATTGAAGTTATAAATTGATTAATGTAATCAATTATACGTGATACCTACATCAAATATATTGATCGATTAATTACATAAAGATATTACCATGTCAAATATCTAATCGATAACAGGCACTATCAATTTCTCAGAATTATTGATTTTTAACCAAATTATTTACAAGAGCATAAAATCAAATGGAAGTAATAGTCTTCAAAAAGTAATGCCGAATGTTTTTAAGCCGCCCGAAGGCCCCCAACTAGCTTCACGACTGTTATGTTATGATAACAACCGGAACCGAATGCTTAACATCATCATCATCAGTCTACTGCTGGACAACGTGAATTCCTAATCACGGAAACGCTCATAACGTATCAACAAACGGACCCATCTAGATGCTGACCATGCCATCGTTGCTTACCTTTGGTGATTGTTTTCAATGATATGAGCACTACGCTTCTTTTTAATGTTTTAGACTCTTCATAATTTATAATGAAAATATTATATTTTAGCAAAAAGACTTATTGGCAATAAAAATATTTTAAAAGATTACGATACCGATCAAGAGTATGTCTAAAAGCCGAGGAAGTTCTAAAACAGACATCTATAAACCTTCTGTGTCCAGTTCACCGCTCTGTTCTATATTTAGACGTTCTAGTGCTACTACATCTATGTAGCCACTATTTAATTTGTTAACAACATTACGAGGTTTTCTATTAACTAAATGCATGATTCAAGAATTCAATATAAATGATACATCGAAAAGCAGTATGAACTTTCTCATATTTGACGGTAGCTCAGATACGCAGTACTCTTTTAAATCTTTGTTCTTGTCTGCTGATAATACTGCTAGTAATACCTAGAACTACCAAGAAGTAATACCGAGAACTTACCAACGAAATGACGATTAAAGATACCTTTTATACCATAGTCCTTATCAATTGGTTCCTGAGAATTACGGCACTATCAAATATTTATCGGAATGGAGTTGAAGTACAAACATTTGGATCAAAAACTAAAAGAATAATATACGTACTCATTTTAACATTTGTTAATTTAATATTTTTATATTTTAAGATGACTATTAATGAAATCGACGCACCTAATAATATTATAGAATTTTCTAGCTTAGTGCAATTGGTTTATTGGTTCTCTTTCTCTGTATACATTACTGATTTATTTCTGGTTCAGAAATATTGTGGGGATGCATTATTAAAATTCATTAAAACCTTTGACGCTATAGATAAAATTTTAGGAAAAGCTGATTACGACGCGATTTACAGAACTAATGCTTACAGTATAATTTTGAACATCAGCGCCTATTTTTTTACCACTATATTTGACTATGTTAGTTGGGTCTTCATGGAGGGATGGGAAGATGCATCTATATATTCAGTAGATTATGTTTATTTGTTTTTGAATATTCTAACAATCGTTGATATAGTTTCCCATGTTGCACAAGTGGAGTATCGGTTAAAAATTATTCAAGGTCTCTTACAGGTGTGTATTCTTAATAAAAGGTGATATAAAACAGTTTTATTTTAATAACCGTTTTATTCTTTTATTGTCCAAATACTTTTGACTTTTTTAGAACAAACATAGCGCATCTCCTACTAGAACTATTACTGACATCAACCAAATTGTCGATGTTCAAGTATATTCTAAACTTGTAACCCTTACTTCAAAACATCGCTTGATTGGAAATTTAGAAATTTCAACGTTAACCAAATGTTACTTACAATTGCTAGAGCAAGTAAATTTTGTGAACACTAATTATGGACTTCGGGTATGTTCTATTTTCATATTATACTTGTATGTATATAGGTAGTTCCAAAACGAAATTGAAAGTTATGAAATTATTGTTTTTGTGATATTCGTCGTTCTTATGCGCGGTAAAATTAAGCAAAAGGTTACAATGATTGTTTTTTCCCAACGTTTCAAACGGGTTATACTGCTCGAGATCGCGGTAAGACAGTAGAAGTCATTGATCTACAATACACGAATCGTTAGTCGTTACATTTTGAATAATTTTATTGCGTGTAAGTCCCGCTGTAGTATGTCCCAATAGTAGCAAATTCTAAAAATAGATATTAAAGTAGTATGTAATATAAGACAAGGTTGATTGGTTTGAACTGTAATAATATAGTATACGTAACTTTATTGTATATTTGCAGGTCGCGGTGCATTTCTTGAATATATTGTTCAACTTGACTCATATGTTTAATATGGTCATCAGACCTGTGAGTATAAAAATGTCTTAAAATTTTCACCATTTTAATATTCATTTTTTTTACGTAATATAATTGTATGTATGCCCTTATCGTTCTTGCAGGTGGAAATTTATGAGGAGGTATCACCCTTCATCTCAGTGGTGTATGTATTTCTGGTGATAACAACGAGTTTACTAAGAGCATTAAATTATGAAATAATGGCCATTGTGTTGGTGTACCGATGTGAGCAGACTTATAGACAAAGCAATGAGATTCTGGATACGATTGATGTACTACTACCCGGTACAAAACATCGTAAGTACATTTTACATTCAAAATGATTTACAATATAATTATAAACTTACATTACATATAAACTTACATACAATAAACTTATATTTTACCGCATTATTTCTCTTAAATGTACTGACAGCTTTTTTCTTTTATTTAACGTTTGGAAACTGCCACGGGCTGTGACCCCACCGGGGTTTGCCCGGGAGACCTTTCCCAACGTTTGCCCGCACTGATGTTGGCGCCATCATCTGCTGGAACCCTCAATTTAGGTGACACGCAGACGTCACGTTCTTGCCGTTGGCTACTAATGCGTTATCATAAGCAGGTCAGGGTATCAAAACTCATATGACAGGAAAAACATCTTGTATGTTGAATTCTTCAGTTAAGACTTTTCGCTGCATTCATTTCATTTCATACGTATCCCAACGAATAAATTATATATTTTTGACATAATCTAACAAAACAGGGCACGATCTAAACCTAAAACTATGACGCCTCATTTCTGTTCTATTGTTTAACTATATCAGTACATGAACAATCAATGTGTTAGTGACAGCCCATCAAGAAATTAATCGATATAATTGGTTACTTTCTTTTCAGATAGTGAAATGAAAAATGATCTTTTGGAATTTCGTCACTTACTCCTAACGAGGCCTATCAAGTTTCACGCTGCTAAGTTATTTGCGATAGATTATCGCACATTTGTGTCCCTCAACTCTGTAGTGGTTACTTACACTATTATAATGCGTCAAAATTTTTAATTGCAAAATGTATCTGTTGTGTTCATCTGCAATGCAAGTAGAAAGTTATTTTAAATATACCTAGTCCTGCCATAAACATTGATACTAGGAAAAAGCATATTGCAAATAATATTTATAACTGTAATGTGTGTTAATTGATACATTAATATAAGAATAATTATGTAAACTATATAAAGCTAATTTGGAATGATTCAATGTCAATTGGCTGCTATAAAGACCTTTGTACTTCGAGGCCAGTTATCACTAGAAGCACGTACTCTTTTCAAAGAAAAATCTTCACTGTTAAACTTATGGATTGCTTTAGGCACTCCAAATTATGATATTTAGAGCAAGCTAAACTGTACACAAATTAAAATCCAGTGGGTTGAGATTGGGACTTGATGACGGTCAGTTCTCAGTTCTGATGAAGTCCGGAAAATTCGTTCCAAAACACTTTGAGTGGACCGAGTCTTATGATCGGCCGCTAAGTCTTGCTGAAAAGAATTATCTTACTTATATAACATGGTTTTATTTAACAAACACCACAGCGCAAATACTGACATACTAGGTTGGTCTTTTGTGTAATGATAGAAGCACCCGGTCATATACCTGAGTGGTTCTATGTTTAACTAAAATTTGGCTAATTATTATTTAACAATAATTAGCGAAATTTTAGTTAATTCATTCCATGGGTGTCGTAAGAGGCGACTAAAGGAACAAAATAAGCAGCTAACATCACTGCCAAAAGGAGGAAAACTTGAAACAAAACCCTTTACCAACCCGTCTGGCCAGCATGGTATAGTAGGCCAAAACCTCCTTTCAAAGGAGAGGCCTATGTCCAGCAGTAGATTGTTAAAGGCTTTTGATGATGATGATGATGAATAATTAGCTGGATTTTGGTTGTGTTGTTACAAAAATGTAAGAACATTTATTTTTTATAGTTTTTGTGTTAGAACTCACATCACCTTCACAATAAATTGTCACTTCTGTTCTGATGCTGTATATTTTATTTGTGAAAAAGTACTTAAATAACACATGACGTCTAACACTGCATGTACATGCTTTGATTAAATCAGGTCACTTAACTGGACAGTTCAAAAGACTAACAGCAATCAGTATAAAAATAATAAACATATGTTTTTAAATGCAAATGGTATTTACCTTTTATCCTTTACCTGGCAGTGAGCTGTTAGTCATGTCATGTCTTGATTATGTTATGAACTTATGTTTTTAACGTGTGGAAATCTTCTCGGACCGGCACCCTGACGGGTTTGCGGCGGGACGGTCTGTCGGACTCTAACCGACTAAAACTACACGGTGCTTCCTCTATGTGCCTGAATTTTAGAAGGAATCCAGGAAAGAGATCCCTTATGGACCCCTACCGGCACCTGCCCGCACTACGCGGGCGCCATCTCCAATATAAACTCTCAAATTGGACGACGTCAGGAACACGCGACGCCGCTCTTTTGCGGTTGGCTACTATAGCGGATGGACGGGAAAACCCGTCCCGTCCATCCGTAACAAAATAAATAAATATTTGGACATCTGACACACAACATCATCTAGTCCCAAGTTAAGCAAAGCTTGTGTTATGGGTACTAGACAACTGATATAAATACTTATACATACTTTTTTTTTGTAAATACATACAACATACATATTATACATAGAAAACACCCAGACTCCGAAACAAATATTTGTGAATCACACAAATAATATTTGGTCCGACCCGGGAATCGAACCCGAGACCGCATACGCTAACCACTAGACCAACGAGGCAGTCTTATAAATATTATCATAATATATCTTGTCTGTGAATGTATGGTATGATACTGACAGGCTGGGCGTATTTGTACCAACTCGGAACACTGAAACATGCTTTAATATTAAAGAGTCAAAGTATGTTGTAAAGTTAATTTTTCGATAATTTAAGTCTCGGCTATTAGTGTGTTGAACCTTTAAAATATGTAACATGAATTAGACATGTTGCACTAAACTTAGACGTCTCGTCTAAATACATGCCGACTAGACTAAACTAAATGATGGCGATTACGCAGTTGTTTTGATAATAAGGTGCAATCCTAATGATGAGATGTTTGTTCAGGGTTAACTAATAAACAAGCATGTGTCCCGAATCAACTTTTATTTGTGTGCGTTACCCCAGCAAAATAAAAAAAAAAGGCTTTGGATAGGTGAGAGTATAACATAAAATTAGAATAGAATAGAATAAACTTTATTGTACATCAGATCTATATGAAATTATATAATAATTAATAAAGTCCATGTACAAATGGCGGCCTTATCGCTAAAAAGCAATTTCTTCCAGGCAACCTTAGAATATATAGATGGAAAAAAATTGATAGGAAAAGAAACGAAATTCATAGGTAGTTTTGGTAGGAGTCATCATCATCATCATCAACAGCCTTTAACAGTCCACTGTTGGACATAGTCCTCTCCTTAGAAAGGAGGTTTTAGGTTTTTTTTTGGTAGGAGTAGCAAAAGAAAAAGTAAGAGAATATTAATGAATGGGATACAGTAAATAACAAAAAAACTATTGATTTTAATAATAGGTCTTTACCTATGAAATTGCCGTTTTGTATGCAATAAGTGAAAGTACTTATTTTTTCAATCTTTTTTATTTCTGTTATTCGAAGTAATCACCCATGCAATCGACGCATCTTTGCCAACGCATTGGCACTTATGTAATATTTAAGGAATAGAATATGTTTAACTGCCTCGTTGGTCTAGTGGATAGCGTATGCGACTGCTAATCAAGAGGTCTCGGGTTCAAATCCCGGGTCGGGCCAAAAAGTGTTTTTAGGTTTTTCTTAGGAAATTCCTAATAGCAGCCCGGAGTTTGGAAGTTTGGCGGTGTTTCACGCTCGTGCCTCGGAGAGCACGTAAAGCCGTCGGTCCCGGTTGTCATGAACATCTATGGCAATCGTTATTGGGATGTCAGTGCCCTCAAATATATTGACCACTAGTTCAATCTCCGAATTTCAGTTCTCCCTTAGGGTTGAGGAGGTCCGATGCCAGTCGCTCCGTGGAAAAAGTGATATTCAGGTATAACCGGTTGAACTAGTAGCCGACCCCAAATAAAATTGGGAATAAGGCTAGGAAGATGATGAGAATATGTTAAGGTAATTCGTAAATTATGACGATAGGTAATATTCTTCGAAAATAGGCAATGATTTGACTCGCCATATATTCATTGGTAAAGCATTCCATAGTCGGACAGCCTATACCTCAGCAGTAGCAGCATAGCAGATGACCTCAGGGATCTTGAATGTGTGTCACCGAGGAAAACAAAACGATATTTTAAATATACTTGCGTAATATATGGCATACTTGCGTAGGCCAAATATGAATCTAATACAGAAGTTTTGAAGGCGCTCAAGTTTATCAAGTTGCTCCTCTGTGACATCGAGATAACTGATATCAGCATACTCGAGAATAGGAAGAAGGAGGGATTGTGCAAGCGCAATTTTAGTGATAGTTAAAAGAAAATTGTGTAGTCTTTGTAACGAACCCGCTGATGCAAACAATTTTCGACTGACTTCTCGCAATTGGGTGCCCCAAGATAAAGTATTGTCAATTAAAATCCCTAAATTTTTAACACAAGATCTTATAGGTAATGGAGTACCGTTAAGAGTTATTTTCGTTAGCTGTGTCCAGTCCATTCTTGATACCAACCTGAAACTGCCTACAACAATAAGTTAGGTCTTAGACGGAATCACGACAAGTCCATATTGATAACTCCATTCAACACTCGCTCCAGGTCAAAGGTGGTAGGGTTAGGTTAGTGATTTAGAGATAGAATTTATAAACATAGTGAAGAGTAAAATTAGTGCATTCTGAGGAGTAATTTGTTACAAATAGTAAAATTTGTGAGTGTAGGTAGTTTAAAAGTTATTCAGCAAAAACAGATTTAGCTGAAGTAACTTTTCAAACGTTAATATTAAACACATTTATTAATATAATATATTTTAATTTGTAAGTTCCTACTGGTGACGTACACACAGTTGTCATTCACAAAAAAACTTGTGGACTTATTAAAGTTTAAACTCCTCCAGTTTTTTCGACTTCCCAACTTCATGGCTACCCGTATTCATACGTGTACAAGAATAATGGTAGTGGGAGTGTGAACAGGATTAGTGCCAAATATGGAAAGTGATTTCAGAATCCCTACACCAGAAGCTACAAGAACGGTTGGTCCATTATTATAGGTAGTTAAATCCAGCAATGTATGTATATTATGTAGCCTATACAGGTAATACAATGAAATTCTATCGACATGTTACATATAAAGTAAACATTTTTTTATTTTTTTTTATAATATAATTTTATTTAACAATAAAGATAAATATACATGAACAATGAACCTAAAAACTAAAAACCTTAAAAATTATAATAAAACTAGAATATATTATTATAAGGAGTCCCTTTAGGCAAGGTTCCGAAGAGCTGGCAGCTACCTCGGACAAAAAATTAGTATAGCTATTCAAAGGGGGAACGCTGCCAGTATCTTCGGAACCTTGCCTAAAGGGGCTCCTTATAATAATATATTCTAGTTTTATTATAATTTTTAAGGTTTTTAGTTTTCAACAATAAATTAGACAAATAATGACATTAGGTACAAGAAAATTCACAATGATTCTGCTCGTATGCCGACGGAGTATTTTGAGGTTCAAGTTACTAAAAGGCCTACCTACAAGGGCGCAGGCAGTGTCAATCAACTGCAGTCAAACTGTCGGCAGTACTTGTCGAAGAGCCACCTGCCGTCGAGTATCAGGGGCAGATATTTCATCTGGGCCCGGACCGGTACGAAGACCAAGTTTACCACAATTGAGGCGACGGCAAGAGGAACATGACGGAGCCCACGGAACAAAAGGGCCTCCGTCTTATTCGGGGCCACATGTAATCCCAGCGCCTCAATGCGCCCGACCATCAGGGGGACTCCTGTGGCCGACCCCAAATAATTTTAGTAATAAGAATAGACAGAAAATACCGTAGTCAACTGATACTTATTACCGATATGTTGCGAAATAATTGAATTAATATTTTAAGCTAAGAATATTTGATTTGAAACCTAGAGAATATTCATTCACTACATTTTATTATTGAAGTTATAAAATTGATGAATGTAATCAATTGTACGTGGTACTTACATCAAATATATTGATCGATTCATTACAAAATGATGTTACCATGATTACCATGTCAAATATATAATCGATTACAAGCACTATCAATTTCTCAGAATTATTGATTTTTAACCAAATTATTTACAAGAGCATAAATCAAATGGAAGTAAATCTTAAGGAAGTAATAATTTTACTAAAGTAGCTACAACAAGACTATTACCATCTCACATACTATTCATTTTTGGAAACTATTTTTGCTGAGTGTTTTTAAGACGCCGCGAAGGTCCCCAACTAGATTCACGACTGTTATCTTATGACAACAACCGGAACCGAATGCTTAATATCATCATAATCATCAGTCTACTGCTGGACAACGTGACTTCCAAATCACGGAAACGCTCATAACATATCAACAAACGGACCCATCTAGATGCTGACCATGCCATCGTTACTTACCTTCGGTGATTATTTTCAATGAAATGAGCACTTCGCTTCTTTTTAATGTTTTTGACTCTACTTATTTTAATAGTGAAAATATAAATTTTTAGCAAAAAGACTTATTGGCAATAAAAATATTTTAAAAGATTACGATACCGCTCAAGAGTTTGTCTAAAAGCCGAGGAAGTTCTAAAACAGACATCTATAAACCTTCTGTGTCCAGTTCACCGCTCTGTTCTATATTTAGACGTTCTATTGCTACTACATCCATGTAGACACTATTTAATTTGTTAACTACATTACGAGGTTTTCTATTAACTAAATGCATGATTCAAGAATTCAATATAAATGATACATCGGAAAGCAGTATGAACTTTCTCACATTTGACGATAGCTCAGATACGCAGTACTCTTTTAAATCTTTGTTCTTGTCTGCTGATAATACTGCTAGTAATACCTAGAACTACCGAGAAGTAATACCGAGAACTTACCAACGAAATGACGATTAAAGATACCTTTTATACCATAGTCCTTATCAATTGGTTCCTGAGAATTACGGCACTATCAAATATTTATCGGAATGGAGTTGAAGTACAAACATTTGGAACAAAAACTAAAAGAATAATATACGTACTCATTTTAACATTTGTTAATTTAATATTTTTATATTTTAAGATGACTAGTAATGAAATCGATGCACCTAATAATATTATAGAATTTTCTAGCTTGGTGCAATTGGTTTATTGGTTCTCTTTCTCTGTATATATTACTGATTTATTTCTGGTTCAGAAATATTGTGGGGATGCATTATTAAAGTTCATTAAAACCTTTGAAGCCATAGATAAAATTTTAGGAAAAGCTGATTACGACGCGATTTACAGAACTAATGCTAACAGTATAATTTTGAACATCAGCGCCTATTTTTTTACCACTATATTTGACTATGGTAGTTGGGTCTTCATGGAGGGATGGGAAAATTCATCAATATATTCAGTAGATTATGTTTATTTGTTTTTGAATATTTTAACAATCGTTGATTTAGTTTCCCATGTCGCACAAGTGGAGTATCGGCTAAAAATTATACAAGGTCTGTTACAGGTGTGTATTCTTAATAAAAGGTGATATAAAACAGTTTTATTTTAATAACTGTTTTTTTCTATTATCGTCCAAATACTTTTGACTTTTTTAGAACAAACATAGCGCATCTCCTACTAGAACTATTACTGACATCAACCAAATTGTCAATGTTCAAGTATATTCTAAACTTGTGAACCTTACTACAAAACATCGCTTGATTGGAGATTTAGAAATTTCAACGTTAACCAAATGTTACTTACAATTGCTAGAGCAAGTAAATTTTGTGAACACTAATTATGGACTTCGGGTATGTTCTATTTTCATATTATACTTGTATGTATATAGGTAGTCCTAAAACGAAATTGAAAGTAATTAAATTATTGTTTTTGTGTTAATCGTCGTTCTTATGCGCGGTAAAATTAAGCAAAAGTACAATGACTATTTTTTCCCGACCGCGGTAAGATGGTAGAAGTCATTGATCTGCAATACACGAAGATGGTATATCGTTACATTTTGAATAATTTCATTGCGTATAAGTCTTGTAATAATAGTAAAGTTTGAACTGTAATAATATAGTATACGTAACGTTATTGTATATTTGCAGGTCGCGGTGCATTTCTTGAATATATTGTTCAACTTGACTCATTTGTTTAATATGGTCATCAGACCTGTGAGTATAAAAATGTCTTAAAATATGTAGGTTTAACCATTTTAATATTCTATTTGTTTACGTAATATAATTGTATGTATGCACTTATCGTTCTTGCAGGTGGAAATTTATGAGGAGGTATCACCCTTCATCTCAGCGGTGTATGTATTTCTGGTGATAACATCGAGTATACTAAGAGCATTAAATTATGAAATAATGGCCATTGTGTTGGTGTACCGGTGTGAGCAGACTTATAGACAAAGCAATGAGATTCTGGATACGATTGATGTACTACTACCCGGTACAAAACATCGTAAGTACATTTTACATTTAAAATGATTTACAATATAATTCCATACATAATATACTTACTTATATTTCACCGCATTATTTCCGTTAAATGTACTGACAGCTTTTTTCTTTTATTTAACGTTTGGAAACTGCCACGGACCATGACCCCATCGGGGTTTGTCCGGGAGACCCTTCCCAACGTTTGCCCGCACTGATGTTGGCGCCATCATCTACTGAAACTCTCAATTTAGGTGGCACGCAGACGTCACCTTCTTGCCGTTGGCTACTAATGCGTTATCATAAGCAGGTTAGGGTATCAAAACTCATATGATAGGAAAAAACATCTTGTATGTTGAATTATTCAGTTATGAGTTTTCGCTGCATTAATTTCATTTCATACGTATCCCAACGAATAAATTATATATTTTTGACATAATCTAACAAAACAGGGCACGATCTAAACCTAAAACTATGACGCCTCATTTCTGTTCTATTGTTAAACTATATCAGTACATGAATCAATGTGTTAGTGACGGGCCACCAAGAAATTAATCGATATAATTGGTAACTTTATTTCAGATAGTGAAATGAAGAATGATCTTTTGGAATTTCGGCACTTACTTCTTACGAGGCCTATCAAGTTTCACGCTGCTAAGTTATTTGCGATAGACTATCGCACATTTGTGTCCCTCAACTCTGTAGTGGTTACGTACACTATTATAATGCGTCAAAATTTTTAATTGCAAAATGTATCTGTTGTGTTAATCTGCAATGCAAGTAGACAGTTATTTTAAATGTATTTATATACCTAGTCCTGCCATAAATATTGATACTAGGAAAAAGCATATTGCTAATAATATTTATAACTGTAATGTGTGTTAGTTGATACATTAATATAAGAATAATTATGTAAACTATATAAAGCTAATTTGGAATGATTCAATGTCAATTGGCTGCTATAAAAACCTTTGTACTTCGAGGCCAGTTATCACTAGAAGCACGTACTCTTTTCAAAGAAAAATCTTCACTGTTAAACTTATGGATTGCTTTAGGCTCTCCAAATTATGATGTTTAGAGCAAGCTAAACTGTACACAAATTAAAATCCAGTGGGTTGAAATTGGGACTTGATGACGGTCAGTTCTCAGTTCTGATGAAGTCCGAAAAATTCGTTCCAAAACACTTTGAGTGGACCGAGTCTTATGATCGGCCGCTAAGTCTTGCTGAAAAGAATTATCTTACATAAATAACATGGTTTTATTTAACAAACACCACAGCGCAAATACTGTCATACTAGGTTGGTCTTTTGTGTAATGATAGAAGCACCCGGTCATATACCTGAGTGGTTCTATGTTTAACTAAAATTTGGCTAATTATTATTTAACAATAATTAGCCAAATTTTAGTTAATTCATTCCATGGGTGTCGTAAGAGGCTACTAAAGGAACAAAATAAGTAGCTAACATCACTGCCAAGAGGAGGAAAACTTGAAACAAACCCTTTACCAACCCGTCTGGCATGCGTGGTATAGTAGGCCAAAGCCTCCTTTCAAAGGAGAGGCCTATGTCCAGCAGTGGACTGTTAAAGGCTTTTGATGATGATGATGATGATGAATAATTAGCTGGATTTTGGTTGTGTTGTTACAAAAATGTAAGAACATTTATTTTTTATAGTTTTTGTGTTAGAACTCACATCACCTTCACAATAAATTGTCACTTCTGTTCTGATGCTGTATATTTTATTTGTGAAAAAGTACTTAAATAACACATGACGTCTAACACTGCATGTACATGCTTTGATTAAATCAGGTCACTTAACTGGACAGTTCAAAAGACTAACAGCAATCAGTATAAAAATAATAAACATATGTTTTTAATTGCAAATGGTATTTACCTTTTATCCTTTACCTGGCAGTGAGCTGTTAGTCATTTCATGTCTTGATTATGTTATGAACTTATGTTTTTAACGTGTGGAAATCTTCTCGGACCGTCACCCTGCCCGGGTTTGCGGCGGGGCGGTCTGTCGGACTCTAATCGACTAAAACCACACCGTGTGTCCTCTATGTGCCTGAATTTTAGAAGGAGTCCAGAAAAGAGCTCTCCTTCTGGACCCCTACCGGCGCCTGCCCGGAGTACGCGGCCGCCATCTCCAATTTAAACTCTCAAATTAGGTGACGTCAGGCACACGCAGACGCCACCCTTTCGCGGCTGGCCACTACAGCGGATGGACGGGAAAACCCGTCCCGTCCATCCGTAATAAAATATTTTCTTAATATATCTTGTTTGTGAATGTATGGTATCATACTGACAGGATGGGCGTATTTGTACCAACTCGGAACATTGAAACATGCTTTAATATTAAAGAGTCAAAGTATGTTGTAAAGTTAATTTTTCGATAATTTAAGTCTCGGCTATTCCTGTGTTGAACCTTCAAAATGTGCAACATATTGCACTAAACTTAGACGTCTCGTCTAAATACATGCCGACTAGACTAAACTAAATGATGGCGATTACGCAATTGTTTTGATAAAAAGGTGCAATCCTAATGATGAGATGTTTGTTCAGGGTTAACTAAATAAACAAGCATGTGCCCGAATCAACTTTTATTTGTGTGCGTTACCCCAGCAAAATCAAAAAATAGGCTTTAGATAGGTGAGAGTATAACATAAAATTAGAATAGAATAGAATAAACTTTATTGTACATCAGATCTATATGAAATTATATAATAATTAATAAAGTCCATGTACAAATGGCGGCCTTATGGCTAAAAAGCAATATCTTCCAGGCAACCTTAGGATGGAAAAAAATTGATAGGAAAAGAAACGAAATTCATAGGTAGTTTTGGTAGGAGTCATCATCATCATCATCAACAGCCTGTAACAGTCCACTGCTGGACATAGACCTCTCCTTAGAAAGGAGGTTTTAAGTTGTTTTTTGGTAGGAGTAGCAAAAGAAAAAGTAAGAGAATATTAATGAATAGGATACAGTAAATAACAAAAGGACTATTGATTTTAATAAAAGGTCTTTACCTATGAAATTGCCGTTTTGTATGCAATCAGTGAAAGTACTTATTTTTTCAATCTTTTTTATTTCTGTTATTCGAAGTAATCAGCCATGCAATCGACGCATCTTTGCCAACGCATTGGCAGTTTATTGATGCCCTTCTTGTAAAAATCAGCTGGACGGGAGGCAACAAACTCTTGCTTTCAATCTCTTGCAACAATCTCAAATGCATTTTGTACCGCCTCTCGGGAATTGATTTTTTTTAACCACTAAAAAGTTGTCCAAATATAATATATACATTATATACATACAAATACAATGTCTACATTTTTATGTAATATTTAAGGAATAGAATATGTTTAACTGCCTCGTTGGTCTAGTGGATAGCGTATGCGACTGCTAATCAAGAGGTCTCGGGTTCAAATCCCGGGTCGGGCCAAAAAGTGTCTTTAGGTTTTTCTTAGGAAATTCCTAATAGCAGCCCGGAGTTTGGAAGTTTGGCGGTGTTTCACGCCCGTGCCTCGGAGAGCACGTAAAGCCGTCGGTCCCGGTTGTCATGAACATCTATGGCAATCGTTATTGGGATGTCAGTGCCCTCAAATATATTGACCACTAGTTCAATCTCCGAATTTCAGTTCTCCCTTAGGGTTGCGGAGGTCCGATGCCAGTCGCTCCGTGGAAAAAGTGATATTCAGGTATAACAGGTTGAACTAGTAGCCGACCCCAAATAAAATTGGGAATAAGGCTAGGAAGATGATGAGAATATGTTTAGGTAATTCGTAAATTATGACGATAGGTAATATTCTTTGAAAATAGGCAATGATTTGACTCGCCATATATTCATTGGTAAAGCATTCCATAGTCGGACAGCCTATACCTCAGCAGTAGCAGCATAGCAGATGACCTCAGGGATCTTGAATGTGTGTCACCGAGGAAAACAAAACGATCCTTTAAATATACTTGCGTAATATATGGCATACTTGCGTAGGCCAAATATGAATCTAATACAGAAGTTTTGAAGGCGCTCAAGTTTATCAAGTTGCTCCTCTGTGACATCGAGATAACTGATATCAGCATACTCGAGAATAGGAAGAAGGAGGGATTGTGCAAGCGCAATTTTAGTGATAGTTAAGAGAAAATTGTGTAGTCTTTGTAACGAACCCGCTGATGCAAACAATTTTCGACTGACTTCTCGCAATTGGGTGCCCCAAGATAAAGTATTGTCAATTAAAATCCCTAAATTTTTAACACAAGATCTCATAGGTAATGGAGTACCGTTATGAGTTATTTTCGTTAGCTGTGTCCTGTCTATTCTCGATACCAACCTGGAACTGCCTACAACAATAAGTTAGGTCTTAGACGGAATCACGACAAGCCCATATTGATAACTCCATTCAACACTCGCTCCAGGTCAAAGGTGGTAGGGTTAGGTTAGTAATTTAGAGATAGAATTCATAAACATAGTGAAGAGTAAAATTGGTGCATTCTGAGGAGTAATTTATTACAAATAGTAAAATTTGTGAGTGTACCTATGTAGTTTAAAAGTTATTCAGCAAAAACAGATTTAGCTGGAGTAACTTTTCAAACGTTAATATTAAACAAATTTATTAATATAATATATTTTAATTTGTAAGTTCCTACTGGTGACGTACACACAGTTGTCATTCACAAAAAAACTTGTGGACTTATTAAAGTTTAAACTCCTCCAGTTTATTCGACTTCCCAACTTCATGGCTACCCGTATTCATACGTGTACAAGAATAATGGTAGTGGGAGTGTGAACAGGATTAGTGCCAAATATGGAAAGTGATTTCAGAATCCCTACACTAGAAGCTACAAGAACGGTTGGTCCATTATTATAGGTAGTTAAATCCAGCAATGTATGTATATTATGTAGCCTATACAGGTAATACAATGAAATTCTATCGACATGTTACATATAAAGTAAACAATAAATTAGACAAATAATGACATTAGGTACAAGAAAATTCATAATGATTCTGCTCGTATGCCGACGGAGTATTTTGAGGTTCAAGTTACTAAAAGGCCTACCCAAGGGCGCAGGCAGTGTCAATCAACTACAGTCACACTGTCGGCAGTACTTGTCGAAGAGCCACCTGCCGTCGAGTATCGGGGGCAGATATTTCATCTGGGCCCGGACCGGTACGAAGACCACAATTGAGGCGACGGCAAGAGGAACATGACGGAGCCCACGGAACAAAAGGGCCTCCGTCTTATTCGGGGCCACACGTAATCCCAGCGCCTCAATGCGCCCGACCATCAGAGGGACTCCTGTGGCCGACCCCAAATAATTTTAGTAATAAGAATAGACAGTAAATACCGTAGTCAACTGATACTTATTACCGATATGTTGCAAAATAATGGAATTAATATTTTTAGCTAAGAATAATTGATTTGAAACCTAGAGAATATTCATTCACTACATTTTATTTTATTCATTTTAATGATTAAAGTTATAAAATTGATTAATGTAATCAATTGTACGTAGTACCTACATCAAATATATTGATCGATTAATTACAAAAAGATGTTACCGTGATTACCATGTCGAATATATAATCGATAACAGGCACTATCAATTTCTCAGAATTATTGATTTTCAACCAAATTATTTACAAGAGCATAAATCAAATGGAAGTAATAGTCTTCAGAAAGTCATAATTTTACTAAAGTAGCTACAACAAGACTATTACCATCTCACATACTATTCATTTTTTGAAACTATTTTTGCTGAGTGTTTTAAGGACGCCGCGAGGGTCCCCAACTAAGCTTCACGACTGTTATCTTATGACAACAACCGGAACCGAATGCTTAACATCATCATCATCATCAGTCTACTGCTGGACAACTTGACTTCCTAATCACGGAAACGCTCATAACATATCAACAAACGGACCCATCTAAATGCTGACCATGCCATCGTTACGTACCTTCGGTGATTATTTTCAATGAAATGAGCACTTCGCTTCTTTTTAATGTTTTTGACTCTGCTTATTTTAATAGTGAAAATATAAATTTTTAGCAAAAAGACTTATTGGCAATAAAAATATTTTAAAAGATTACGATACTGATCAAGAGTTTGTCTAAAAGCCGAGGAAGTTCTAAAAGAGACATCTATAAACCTTCTGTGTCCAGTTCACCGCTCTGTTCTGTATTTAGACGTTCTAGTGCTACTACATCTATGTAACCACTATTTAATTTGTTAACAACATTACGAGGTTTTCTATTAACTAAATGCATGATTCAAGAATTCAATATAAATGATACATCGGAAAGCAGTATGAACTTTCTCACCTTTGACGATAGCTCAGATACGCAGTACTCTTTTAAATCTTTGTTCTTGTCTGCTGATAATACTGCTAGTAATACCTAACTCACGAGAACCCAACGAAATGACGATTATAGATACGTTTTATACCATAGTCCTTATCAATTGGTTCCTGAGAATTACGGCACTATCAAATATTTATCGGAATGATTTATTTCTGGTTCAGAAATATTGTGGCGATGCATTATTAAAGTTCATTAAAACCTTTGAAGCCATAGATAAAATTTTAGGAAAAGCTGATTACGACGCGATTTACAGAACTAATGCTAACAGTATAATTTTGAACATCAGCGCCTATTTTTTTACCACTATATTTGACTATGGTAGTTGGGTCTTCATGGAGGGATGGGAAAATTCATCAATATATTCAGTAGATTATGTTTATTTGTTTTTGAATATTTTAACAATCGTTGATTTAGTTTCCCATGTCGCACAAGTGGAGTATCGGCTAAAAATTATTCAAGGTCTCTTACAGGTGTGTATTCTTAATAAAAGGTGATATAAAACAGTTTTATTTTATTAACGGTTTTTTTCTTTTATCGTCCAAATACTTCTGACTTTTTTAGAACAAACATAGCGCATCTCCTACTAGAACTATTACTGACATCAACCAAATTGTCGATGTTCAAGTATATTCTAAACTTGAAACCCTTACTTCAAAACATCGCTTGATTGGAAATTTAGAAATTTCAACGTTAACCAAATGTTACTTACAATTGCTAGAGCAAGTAAATTTTGTGAACACTAATTATGGACTTCGGGTATGTTCTATTTTCATATTATACTTGTATGTATATAGGTAGTCCTAAAACGAAATTGAAAGTAATGAAATTATTGTTTTTGTGTTATTCGTCGTTCTTATGCGCGGTAAAATTAAGCAAAAGGTTACAATGATTGTTTTTTCCCGACGTTTCAAATGGGTTATACCGCTCGAGATCGCGGTAAGACAGTAGAAGTCATTGATCTACAATACACGAATCGTTACATTTTGAATAATTTTATTGCGTATAAGTCCCGCTGTAGTATGTCCCAATAGTAGCAAAGTCTAAAAACAGATATTAAAGTAGTATGTAATATAAGACAAGGTTGATTGGTTTGGACTGTAATAATATCAAATCAATCAAATCTAATCCCAAGAACTTCTGGACATTTGTCAAAAACCGTCATAAATGTAACTCGATTCCTAGTTCCTTAACGTATAATAATCAAACTTTGCAAACAGGGAAAACAATAAGTGACGCGTTCTCTAATTACTTTGAATCAAACTTTCTTAAAAAGTCTTCTGATACTCATGCCAATAGCTGTAAATCCGCTATTTCTCTTTCTACTTTGGCACTCTCCGGGCCATCTGATTTGTGTAAAATTGCAGTGAATGTCGAGTGCATCGGCAACTTACTTTTAAAGCTGGATACATCCAAAGCGCCAGGACCAGATAATATATCTCCAAAAATCCTTGTGCACTGTGCGTCGTCTCTTGCCCAGCCTGTTTCCATACTTTTTAAGAAGTCCCTGTTCTCTTGTTTTGTTCCTAAAATTTGGAAATCATCTTTCATAACACCTGTCTATAAAAAAGGACCCAAAACAGAAATAACAAATTATAGGCCTATATCCAAACTCTGTATACTAGCTAAAGTTTTCGAAAAAGTAGTCTATGACCAAGTATACTCGGCCTTAAAAAATTCTTTCAGCCCTTGTCAGCATGGTTTTCTAAAGGGGAGATCTACCGTCACGAATCTTACCTTGCTAAATGATTTCATCACAGACACTATGGACAAGGGTAAACAAGTTGATGTGGTCTATACTGACTACAGCAAAGCCTTCGATCGTATAGATCATGATACTCTATTATCGAAATTAAACAGTATGGGTATTCATGGCGACTTACTGAGGTGGTTCTCTTCGTACTTGGAGGACAGGACTCAAGCTGTAGTCCTAAATAACTATATTTCTAGCTGGGTCCCTGTTTCCAGCGGTTGTCCGCAAGGTTCTCTGCTTGGGCCTCTGTTATTCACTGTATACGTGAATGACATCGAATCATGCTTTCGATCATCGAGACTACTATGTTTTGCTGATGATATGAAGATATTTGCAGCAATATCATCACTTGAGGATATGATTGCGCTTCAATCTGATTTATCTCGTTTGGAGGAGTACTGCCGAAATAACAAACTCGATCTGAATGCCACAAAATGCTCGGTGGTAACATATTCACGTAAACGTTCTGCTCTTACCACAACTTACACGTTAAAGGGCGAGTCACTGCCTAGGTGTGCCTCGGTTCGCGATTTGGGTTTCACGCACGATTCTGAAGCTGATCTATGAGGCACACATAGACGCAATTGTCGCCAAAGCCTCAAAAGCACTAGGGTTCGTAATGCGACTGTCTAAGGGCTTCAAACAGGCAAAAACTCTAAAAATTCTTTATTGCACTTTTGTTAGAAGCCATTTAGAGTACGCATGTGAAGTATGGAACCCTTGCTACCAAAAATATGTGGACCGAATAGAAAATATTCAGAGAAGGTTCATACAGTATCTATGCTTTCACCAAACGGTAACGTATCACCCGGAACTTTACACTAGTCTCTGTAAGAAGTACCATTTACTACCGCTCAAAATTCGGCGTGAGATCGCTGACTGTACCCTATTAGTAAAAATTTTTGAGGGTGAAATCGACTGCTGCGAACTGTTGAGTAGGTTTAATTTTAATATTCCGTCCAGAACTCGCTATAACCCACCGCTGAGCATACCTTTTGCATCGACGAACTACAGAAAGAATAGCTTTATTATCCGTGCAAGTAGAAGCATTAATGGTGTATGTGAACAATTCAATATTGATATTTTTAATGATAGTGTATCGAGAGTGAGAAGGTGTTTAAGCCTTAAATTCTTTGGTGGCAATGATGAGCGGTCCGAGTGACTGATGTTTGTGATCAATATAAATGTCTAGTTGGTATATCAGTGTCTGTGGGGTGCTCTATTATTGTATCTCTTTGTATTGTCTTGTACACTTTATTTATTTGTATTCTGTTTCTATATGTGAGGATTTGTTATTGGCTGTCTATTTTCTTGTCTGCTCGTATTCTGAATGTAAAAGCTGTAAATTCTCCATAGTATATAAATAAATAAATAAATAAAAAATAAATAAATAAATATAGTATACGTAACGTTATTGTATATTTGCAGGTCGCGGTGCATTTCTTGAATATATTGTTCAACTTGACTCATATGTTTAATATGGTCATCAGACCTGTGAGTATGAAAATGTCTTAAAATATGTAGGTTTAACAATTTTAATATTCTATTTTTTACGTAATATAATTGTATGTATGCACTTATCGTTCTTGCAGGTGGAAATTTATGAGGAGGTATCACCCTTCATCTCAGTGGTGTATGTATTTCTGGTGATAACATCGAGTATACTAAGAGCATTAAATTATGAAACAATGGCCATTATGTTGGTGTACCGATGTGAGCAAACTTATAGACAAAACAATGAGATTCTGGATACGATTGATGTACTACTACCCGGTACAAAACATCGTAAGTACATTTTACATTCAAAATGATTTACAATATAATTATAAACTTACATTACATATAAACTTACATACAATAAACTTATATTTTACCGCATTATTTCTCTTAAATGTACTGACAGCTTTTTTCTTTTATTTAACGTTTGGAAACTGCCACGGGCCGTGACCCCACCGGGGTTTGCCCGGGAGACCTTTCCCAACGTTTGCCCGCACTGATGTTGGCGCCATCATCTGCTGAAACTCTCAATTTAGGTGACACGCAGACGTCACCTTCTTGCCGTTGGCTACTAATGCGTTATCATAAGCAGGTCAGGGTATCAAAACTCATATGATAGGAAAAAACATCTTGTATGTTGAATTCTTCAGTTAAGAGTTTTCGCTGCATTCATTTCATTTCATACGTATCCCAACGAATAAATTATATATTTTTGACATAATCTAACAAAACAGGGCACGATCTAAACCTAAAACTATGACGCCTCATTTCTGTTCTATTGTTTAACTATATCAGTACATGAACAATCAATGTGTTAGTGACAGCCCATCAAGAAATTAATCGATATAATTGGTTACTTTATTTCAGATAGTGAAATGAAAAATGATCTTTTGGAATTTCGTCACTTACTCCTAACGAGGCCTATCAAGTTTCACGCTGCTAAGTTATTTGCGATAGATTATCGCACATTTGTGTCCCTCAACTCTGTAGTGGTTACGTACACTATTATAATGCGTCAAAATTTTTAATTGCAAAATGTATCTGTTGTGTTAATCTGCAATGCAAGTAGAAAGTTATTTTAAATGTATTTATATACCTAGTCCTGCCATAAATATTGATACTAGCAAAAAGCATATTGCAAATAATATTTATAACTGTAATGTGTGTTAGTTGATACATTAATATAAGAATAATTATGCAAACTATACAAAGCTAATTTGGAATGATTCAATGTCAATTGGCTGCTATAAAGACCTTTGTACTTTGAGGCCAGTTATCACTAGAAGCACGTACTCTTTTCAAAGAAAAATCTTCACTGTTAAACTTATGGATTGCTTTAGGCACTCCAAATTATGATATTTAGAGCAAGCTAAACTGTACATAAATTAAAATCCAGTGGGTTGAGATTGGGACTTGATGACGCTCAGTTCTCAGTTCTGATGAAGTCCGGAAAATTCGTTCCAAAACACTTTGAGTGGACTGAGTCTTATGATCGGCCGCTAAGTCTTGCTGAAAAGAATTATCTTACTTATATAACATGGTTTTATTTAACAAACACCACAGCGCAAATACTGTCATACTAGGTTGGCCTTTTGTGTAATGATAGAAGCACCCGGTCATATACCTGAGTGGTTCTATGTTTAACTAAAATTTGGCTAATTATTATTTAACAATAATTAGCGAAATTCTAGTTAATTCATTCCATGGGTGTAGTAAGAGGCGACTAAAGGAACAAAATAAGCAGCTAACATCACTGCCAAGAGAAGGAAAACTTGAAACAAAACCCTTTACCAACCCGTCTGGCCAGCGTGGTATAGTAGGCCAAAACCTCCTTTCAAAGGAGAGGCCTATGTCCAGCAGTGGACTGTTAAAGGCTTTTGATGATGATGATGATGATGATGAATAATTAGCTGGATTTTGGTTGTGTTGTTACAAAAATGTAAGAACATTAATTTTTTATAGTGTTTGTGTTAGAACTCACATCACCTTCACAATAAATTGTCACTTCTGTTCTGATGCTGTATATTTTATTTGTGAAAAAGTACTTAAATAACACATGACGTCTAACACTGCATGTACATGCTTTGATTAAATCAGGTCACTTAACTGGACAGTTCAAAAGACTAACAGCAATCAGTATAAAAATAATAAACATATGTTTTTAAATGCAAATGGTATTTACCTTTTATCCTTTACCTGGCAGTGAGCTGTTAGTCATGTCATGTCTTGATTATGTTATGAACTTATGTTTTTAACGTGTGGAAATCTTCTCGGACCGGCACCCTGACGGGGGCGGTCTGATGGACTCTAACCGACTAAAACCACACGGTGTATCCTCTATGTGCCTGAATTTTAGAAGGAATCCAGGAAAGAGATCTCTTTCTGGACCCCTACCGGCACCTGCCCGCACTACGCGGGCGCCATCTCCAATTTAAACTCTCAAATTATCTTATAAATATTATCAGTCTTATATCAGTCTTATGAATATTATCTCAATATATCTTGTCTTTGAATGTATGGTATGATACTAACAGGCTGGGCGTATTTGTACCAACTCGGAACACTGAAACATGCTTTAATATTAAAGAGTCAAAGTATGTTGTAAAGTTAATTTTTCGATAATTTAAGTCTCGGCTATTAGTGTGTTGAACCTTTAAAATATGTAACATGAATTAGACATGTTGCACTAAACTTAGACGTCTCGTCTAAATACATGCCGACTAGACTAAAATAAATGATAGCGATGAATGATATTTAATAAAGTCCATGTACAAATGGCGGCCTTATCGTTAAATAGCAAATTATTCCAGGCAACCTTAGGATGTAAAAAAATTGATAGTGAAAAAAATACGAAATTCATGGGTAGTTTTGGTAGGAGTCATCATCATCATCATCAACAGCCTGTAACAGTCCACTGCTGGACATAGACCTCTCCTTAGAAAGGAGGTTTTAAGTTGTTTTTTGGTAGGAGTAGCAAAATAAAAAGTAAGAGAATATTAATGAATGGGATACAGTAAATAACAAAAGGACTATTGATTTTAATAATAGGTCTTTACCTATGAAATTGCCGTTTTGTATGCAATAAGTGAAAGTACTTATTTTTTCAATCTTTTTTATTTCTGTTATTCGAAGTAATCACCCATGCAATCGACGCATCTTTGCCAACGCATTGGCAGTTTATTGATGCCCTTCTTGTAAAAATCAGCTGGACGGGAGGCAACAAACTCTTCAAATGCATTTTGTACTGCCTCTCGGGAATTGATTTTTTTTAACCACTAAAAAGTTGTCCAAATATAATATATACATTTAATACATACAAATACAATGTCTACATTTTTATGTAATATTTAAGGAATAGAATATGTTTAACTGCCTCGTTGGTCTAGTGAATAGCGTATGCGACTGCTAATCAAGAGGTCTCGGGTTCAAATCCCGGGTCGGGCCAAAAAGTGTTTTTAGGTTTTTCTTAGGAAATTCCTAATAGCAGCCCGGAGTTTGGAAGTATGGCGGTGTTTCACGCCCGTGCCTCGGAGAGCACGTAAAGCCGTCGGTCACGGTTGTCATGAACATCTATGGCAATCGTTATTGGGATGTCAGTGCCCTCAAATATATTGACCACTAGTTCAATCTCCGAGTTTCAGTTCTCCCTTAGGGTTGCGGAGGTCCGATGCCAGTCGCTCCGTGGAAAAAGTGATATTCAGGTATAACCGGTTGAACTAGTAACCGACCCCAAATAAAATTGGGAATAAGGCTAGGAAGATGATGAGAATATGTTTAGGTAATTCGTAAATTATGACGATAGGTAATATTCTTTGAAAATAGGCAATGATTTGACTCGCCATATATTCATTGGTATAGCATTCCATAGTCGGACAGCCTATACCTCAGCAGCAGCAGCATAGCAGATGACCTCAGGGATCTTGAATGTGTGTCACCGAGGAAAACAAAACGATCCTTTAAATATACTTGCGTAATATATGGCATACTTGCGTAGGCCAAATATGAATCTAATACAGAAGTTTTGAAGGCGCTCAAGTTTATCAAGTTGCTCCTCTGTGACATCGAGATAACTGATATCAGCAAACTCGAGAATAGGAAGAAGGAGGGATTGTGCAAGCGCAATTTTAGTGATAGTTAAAAGAAAATTGTGTAGTCTTTGTAACGAACCCGCTGATGCAAACAATTTTCGACTGACTTCTCGCAATTGGGTGCCCCAAGATAAAGTATTGTCAATTAAAATCCCTAAATTTTTAACACAAGATCTTATAGGTAATGGAGTACCGTTAAGAGTTATTTTCGTTAGCTGTGTCCAGTCTATTCTCGATACCAACCTGGAACTGCCTACAACAATAAGTTAGGTCTTAGACGGAATTACGACAAGCCCATATTGATTACTCCATTCAACACTCGCTCCAGGTCAAAGGTGGTAGGGTTAGGTTGGTGATTTAGAGATAGAATTTATAAACATAGTGAAGAGTAAAATTAGTGCATTCTGAGGAGTAATTTGTTACAAATAGTAAAATTTGTGAGTGTAGGTAGTTTAAAAGTTATTCAGCAAAAACAGCTTTAGCTGAAGTAACTTTTCAAACGTTAATATTAAACAAATTTATTAATATAATATATTTTAATTTGTAAGTTCCTACTGGTGGCGTACACACAGTTGTCATTCACAAAAAAACTTGTGGACTTATTAAAGTTTAAACTCCTCCAGTTTATTCGACTTCCCAACTTCATGGCTAGGCGTATTCATACGTGTACAAGAATAATGGTGGTGGGAGTGTGAACAGGATTAGTGCCAAATATGGAAAGTGATTTCAGAATCCCTACACCAGAAGCTACAAGAACGGTTGGTCCATTATTATAGGTAGATAATTCCAGCAATGTATGTATATTATGTAGCCTATACAGGTAATACAATGAAATTCTATCGACATGTTACATATAAAGTACACAATAAATTAGACAAATAATGACATTAGGTACAAGAAAATTCATAATGATTCTGCTCGTATGCCGACGGAGTATTTTGAGGTTCAAGTTACTAAAAGGCCTACCCAAGGGCGCAGGCAGTGTCAATCAACTGCAGTCAAACTGTCGGCAGTACTTGTCGAAGAGCCACCTGCCGTCGAGTATCAGGGGCAGATATTTCATCTGGGCACGGACCGGTACGAAGACCAAGTTTACCACAATTGAGGCGACGTCAAGAGGTACATGACGGAGCCCACGGAACAAAAGGGCCTCCGTCTTATTCGGGGCCACACGTAATCCCAGCGCCTCAATGCGCCCGACCATCAGGGGGACTCCTGTGGCCGACCCCAAATAATTTTAGTAATAAGAATAGACAGAAAATACCGTAGTCAACTAATACTTATTACCGATATGTTGCGAAATAATTGAATTAATATTTTTAGCTAAGAATATTTGATTTGAAACCTAGACATTATTCATTCACTACATTTTATTTTATTCATTTTAATGATTGAAGTTATAAAATTGATTAATGTAATCAATTGTACGTAGTACCTACATCAATTATATTGATCGATTAATTACAAAAAGATGTTACCATGATTACCATGTCAAATATATAATCGATAACAGGCACTATCAATTTCTCAGAATTATTGATTTTTAAAAAAAATATTTACAAGAGCATAAATCAAATGGAAGTAATAGTCTTCAGAAAGTAATAATTTTACTAAAGTAGCTACAACAAGACTATTACCATCTCACATACTATTCATTTTTTGAAACTATTTTTGCTGAGTGTTTTTAGGACGCCGCGAAGGTCCCCTTCTAAGCTTCACGACTGTTATCTTATGACAACAACCGAAACCGAATGCTTAACATCATCATCATCATCAGTCTACTGCTGGACAACGTGACTTCCAAATCGCGGAAACGCTCATAACATATCAACAAACGGACCCATCTAGATGCTGAACATGCCATCGTTACTTACCTTCGGTGATTGTTTTCAATGATATGAGCACTACTCTTCTTTTTAATGTTTTAGACTTCATAATTTATAACGAAAATATTATATTTTAGCAAAAAGACTTATTAGCAATAAAATTATTTTAAAAGATTACGATACCGATCAAGAGTATGTCTAAAAGCCGAGGAAGTTCTAAAACAGACATCTATAAACCTTCTGTGTCCAGTTCACCGCTCTGTTCTATATTTAGACGTTCTAGTGCTACTACATCTATGTAGCCACTATTTAATTTGTTAACAACATAACGAGGTTTTCTATTAACTAAATGCATGATTCAAGAATTCAATATAAATGATACATCGGAAAGCAGTATGAACTTTCTCACATTTGACGATAGCTTAGATACGCAGTACTCTTTTAAATCTTTGTTCTTGTCTGCTGATAATACTGCTAGTAATACCTAACTCACGAGAACCCAACGAAATGACGATTAAAGATACCTTTTATACCATAGTCCTTATCAATTGGTTCCTGAGAATTACGGCACTATCAAATATTTATCGGAATGGAGTTGAAGTACAAACATTTGGATCAAAAACTAAAAGAATAATATACGTACTCATTTTAACATTTGTTAATTTAATATTTTTATATTTTAAGATGACTAGTAATGAAATCGATGCACCTAATAATATTATAGAATTTTCTAGCTTGGTGCAATTGATTTATTGGTTCTCTTTCTCTGTATACATTACTGATTTATTTCTGGTTCAGAAATATTGTGGCGATGCATTATTAAAGTTCATTAAAACCTTTGAAGCCATAGATAAAATTTTAGGAAAAGCTGATTACGACGCGATTTACAGAACTAATGCTAACAGTATAATTTTGAACATCAGCGCCTATTTTTTTACCACTATATTTGACTATGGTAGTTGGGTCTTCATGGAGGGATGGGAAAATTCATCAATATATTCAGTAGATTATGTTTATTTGTTTTTGAATATTCTAACAATCGTTGATATAGTTTCCCATGTCGCACAAGTGGAGTATCGGCTAAAAATTATTCAAGGTCTCTTACAGGTGTGTATTCATAATAAAAGGTGATATAAAACAATTTTATTTTAATAACTGTTTTTTTCTTTTATCGTCCAAATACTTCTGACTTTTTTAGAACAAACATAGCGCATCTCCTACTAGAACTATTACCGACATCAACCAAATTGTCGATGTTCAAGTATATTCTAAACTTGTAACCCTTACTTCAAAACATCGCTTGATTGGAGATTTAGATATTTCAACGTTAACCAAATGTTACTTACAATTGCTAGAGCAAGTAAATTTTGTGAACACTAATTATGGACTTCGGGTATGTTCTATTTTCATATTATACTTGTATGTATATAGGTAGTCCTAAAACGAAATTGAAAGTAATTAAATTATTGTTTTTGTGTTAATCGTCGTTCTTATGCGCGGTAAAATTAAGCAAAAGGTTACAATGACTTTTTTTCCCGACGTTTTGAACGGGTTATACTATAATACTAATAATAGTAAAGTTTGAACTGTAATAATATTGTATACGTAACGTTATTGTATATTTGCAGGTCGCGGTGCATTTCTTGAATATATTGTTCAACTTGACTCATTTGTTTAATATGGTCATCAGACCTGTGAGTATGAAAATGTCTAAAAATATATAGGTTTCACCATCTTATTATTCTATTTTTTTACGTAATATGATTGTATGTATGCACTTATCGTTCTTGCAGGTGGAAATTGATGAGGGGGTATCACCCTTCATCTCAGCGGTGTGTATATTTCTGGTGATAACAACGAGTTTACTAAGAGCATTAAATTATGAAATAATGGCCATTATGTTGGTGTACCGGTGTGAGCAGACTTACAGACAAAGCGATAAGATTCTGAACACGATTGATATACTACTACCCGGTACAAAACATCGTAAGTACATTTTACATTTAAAATGATTTACAATATAATTCCATACACTTGCTTATGTTTTACAGCATTATTTCCCTTAAATGTACTGACAGCTTTTTTCTTTTATTTAACGTTTGGAAACTTCCACGGGTCGTAACCCCACCGGGGTTTGCCCGGGGGACCCTTTCCAACGTTTGCCCGCACTGATGTTGGCGTCATCATCTGCTGAAAACCTTAATTTAGGTGACACGCAGACTGTGACCTTCTTGCCGTTGGCCACTAATGCGTTATCTTAAGCAGATCAGGATATCAAAACTCGTATGATATGAAAAAATATCTTGTATGTTGAATTCTTCAGTTAAGAGTTTTCGCTGCATTTATTTCATTTCATACGTATCCCAACGAATAAATTATATAGTTTTGACATTATCTAACAAAACAGGGCACGATCTAAACCTAAAACTATGACGCCTCATTTCTGTTCTATTATTTAACTAAGTATATGAGTAGATGAACAATCAATGTGTTAGCCATCAAGAAATTAATCGATATAATTGGTAACTTTATTTCAGATAGTGAAATGAAGAATGATCTTTTGGAATTTCGGCACTTACTTCTTACGAGGCCTATCAAGTTTCACGCTGCTAAGTTATTTGCGATAGACTATCGCACATTTGTGTCCCTCAACTCTGTAATGGTTACGTACACTATTATAATGCGTCAAAATTTTTAATTACAAAATGTATCTGCAGTGTTAATCTGCAATGCAAGTAGAAACTTTGTATTTAAATGTATTTATATATCTAGTCTTGCCATAAGCGTTGACACTAGGAAATACCAAATTGTAAATTAGATAATAACACTGTACTCTTAATATGTCATTAAAGAGTCTTAGTATAAATTTTATGGCTTTTCTTGGTAATTTAAGTAGTACTTCCTATGTAATAAGCTCAAACCCAGATGCTTTCTTATCTTTAAGCTGCCTGATTACTTTCCATACTTGGCGCATATTAAATGGATTTGGGGGTGTTGACAATTGCAAGTCTTGACTAATAACTAGGTCTTTTTCACAGTCTAAGTCTTTGGCCTCGATATGACGAAATCCATTCGACAGGTAGTTTGCAAATGTGTCAGCCTTATCTTGAGAGGTGCGCGCCCAACCAATATTGGGTTTTAATGGAGGATTTGCTATTTAGACTCCAAAACTTCCAGAGAGAATAATTATTTGCAGCTGTGGCAGAGAGTGACTGGAGTGAAAGTGTTATTACCCCAGTTAGATAGTATTTCCTTTAAATCTCAGGCTGCCTTGTTAAATCTTGTTTTATCAACACATAGTCTGGCATCCTGTCTGGTTCTTCTGAGTCTCCGTTTTTCGAGTACCGCTCTTTTAATTTCATTGTTCTGCGTAATTCCAATGTTCAGAGCAAGGGTACTGAGCCAGCAAGCTTCTTGGATCAAGGTCGTGATATATCTAGTCGCAGATTCAATCTCCTCTTTAGAGCTACTTTTAGTTCTATTCTATCTTCAAGGAATTCCTGAAACGACACACAGTCAATATACCTATTGTATAGCTTTTCTGCAATTGTAGGTTCCACAAGCATTGTGCTGACAGTTCGCAAAACAGGACTGTGGTCAGATTAGCCACCATAACAGGATTCGATTTTCAAGTAGAGCTTACGGAATCCTTTTGTAATAAAGAAGTCCAACAGATCAGGGATTTTAATTAGATTAGCTAGCCAGTAGTTTGGTTCACAAGAGGAGATGGTTGCCATATGATTTATGTCTATACTACATTTTAGTTGCCGTCCTATAGTGGTAGGCAGTCTACTACCCTACTGCTCATTCTTAGCATTCCAATTCCTGCAATAAAGCGATGTCCCAGAGTACTGAGGAAATATAGCTTCGGTAATTTTATATCTTAGTGGACAGTATACTGCAGAGATGTTAAAATGCCTAGTCTTATCCTCCACAGAAAAGGTGGCTTAAATGTGGGCAGTTGCACAGTGTTCTCAGGCTGATTAGTGTGATAACAGACATAATTTGAGAATCTCACTAGCGATGTTGTTGTGCAATGAGTTTCAGATACAAGTATAATGTCCAATTTGTGGTGATCCATAAGTAGATCCACTTCTTGTTAGTTACCAGAATAGTCTTAATGCAGTCATTTTGTTAACTCGTCTACAAGTTTAGCTATGAGACTCATAAGAGTGCTCATTTGGTGTAGGATGATATCAAATTAAGCAGTTTGCTTTATGAGTATATCTTCTTTCGTCAGTTGTTAGAAAAAACTCAAAAGTTCAAAAGACTAACCTCAATCAGTGAAGATATGTTTAGTAAAATTAAAAAGGAACAAAAAATTGTAAATACCTTTTATCCTTAACCTGCCAGAAAGCTGTCAGTCATGTCATGTCTTGTTTATGTTATGAAATATGGTAACCTTGCACCTACATTTTTTGTGACGTCAGTACCACGTGACGCTATTATGTTATGTAGTGTTTTTTAAAAGAAATTGTTAATGTTACTGTTTTTAGACTTTCGCGACTTTTAAACATACTCATGTTTTTTACTGTCTACCCGTGACCACGAGCGGTGTAACCGAAATGTCGGAAAGTAGAAGGTATCGTAACATTTTTAATTTTATCGTGAATAAGTCCTGTTTGCAGTTAGAAAACAGAATTAAGTAATAATATTAATATTTTAGGTGCTAAGATAAAACACAACATCCCTGCTTTACATGTAGGGGAAGTACCTCAAATTAAAATATTTTTATAGCACTTTGTCGACGTGATAGAAACACACAACCTTGCTAAGTTTCACTTTTCTAGCACTAACCGTTTGGACGGTAAGTCAAGGATGGACGGACATCACGAATCTATAAGGGTTCCTACTACTTCTATTACTACTACGGAATCCTAAAAATGAGTAAAATGTTCAATTGAAAATTCTGAAATTACCCATATATGAATATTAGGTCCTTACATTTTTTTTCAACAATCATAATATTAACTTTGATTGTTGAAAAAAAAAAACAGCCGAAATGTTGTACCCACACGATGTACTGTACTTATATTATATTACTACTGTATCTGTGTAGTCATTATTAAACTCGTTAACGACGTTACAAGGTTTTCATTAATGTAATACCTAGTCTATAAAATTATTAGAGTTAGTACACCTAATAAAAGTTTTGGTCAGATTCAAATAAAAATTTTGAATACTCAGTACGGCTTAAGTGTTAGTTTCAATAAAAACGACTACTAAAACTTATAACTAGTAAACTAAAAACACCTGTTTCAAGTAAAAATGTTAGTTTCACAAATGAAATGATGATAAAAGACACTTTTTATACTCTGGTGCCTATCAATGGGTTCCTGAGAATTACAGCACTATCTAACATCTATCGCAAAGGAATTAAAGTACAAACATTTGAAGCAAAAACTAAAACAGCAATTTATATACTAGTCTTAACATTTGTTAACGTAATACTTTTATATATAAAACTAAATAAAATCACTAGCAACAAGACACTTGAAGATACCATTGTAAACTTTTCTAATATTGTTCAAATAACTTATTGGATACCGTATTCTATTTATATAATAGATTTATGTTTTGTACATAAATACGGTAGAGGTGCTTTAATAAAATACATTAAAGCCTTTGATGCTATGGATGAAACTTTAGGAAAAGCCGATTATGATGGAATTCGTAGGACAATTGTCCTCAGTATAACATTCAGCATCGGAGTGTTTTTCTTTGTTTCCTTTTTTGATTATTTTAGTTGGGCTTTCGTTGAAGATTGGAAGGAGCCATCAATATACGCTATAGATTATATGTACTGGTTTCTAAATATTTTAACAATCCTCGATGAAATTTCTCACATCACTCAAGTGGAATTTCGGCTTAAAATAATTCAAGGTTTACTACGGGTAAGAAGTATTTTTAGTTCGTCATAATTAATTATTTTTTATAAACCATTCAGTCCCGGGTAATTTATTTATTTATTTCTACCATCAAACCGAAATCAAGCCAGTGAGGTCTATCAAACAATGTTTTCTTACATTTATTTGCTTATTATGTTACTTATTTAATTTTGATTACTTTTCATTTTTAGAATAAGGATGGCGTACATCTTGTAAGAGCCGTTACCAATGTCAGCCAAATAAATGGTTCTAACGAATTTTGGTCCACCAAAGATTTAGAAATATCAACATTAACCAAATGTTACTTACGATTGCTTGAGCAAGTAAATTTTGTGAACACTGTTTATGGATTTCGAGTAAATTCTTTTTACATATATTATGTAACAATATCATTATTTCAGTGACACATTGATTTTATAATACAGCAAGTAGGAAATAGCCTGATCATGAAAGTTCACCGAATTTATTTTTTTCATGTATTTGCAGATCTTGGTGCATTTCATGAATATGTTGTTGAATATGATTAATTTATTAAATTTTACTTTAAGATCTGTGAGTATACAATGGTGGTATCAAACTTTATATTCTCAAATTTTTAGCTGTAGTTTAAAAGTTATGATGAAAAATACTTTTTTTATTTCATTTTTGGAAATTTGCAGATAGAGGTACCTGGAGAGGACAATCCATCAGTCATGCCAGGACTGTATATTTTACTGGGTATTATTACGGGCCTACAAAGAACTTTAAATTATGAGTTTATGGCCATAATGTTAATATACCGATGTGAACAGGCTTATAGCCAAAACGATAATATTTTGGAGACTATTGACTTAATGCTTGTTGAAACAAAACATCGTAAGTACATTCCTTTTTTTTTATTATTTACGAGATAATTACAGACACATGCCATATAACAATAAGTGTAACATGAAAGAAGGGGGGAATTTATACAAAAGATATATTAGAGATCAGAAAGCACTGGTAACAAATAATATTAGGAATATGAATGGTTTTATAATTTAGTATGTTATAAAATATCGTGAGTAAAGGTTTTGAAATGATACACGAATCAAATCACAATAAATCTATTTGATGGATTTCAATTATACACGATATTATTGTAAATACAAATAACTGCGTATGATGGGGAATGATCAAATGTACTCTTAAAATCCATGCGATTTAACAAA
This sequence comes from Phragmatobia fuliginosa, assembly GCA_932526445.1. Classification (NCBI taxonomy): domain Eukaryota; kingdom Metazoa; phylum Arthropoda; class Insecta; order Lepidoptera; family Erebidae; genus Phragmatobia; species Phragmatobia fuliginosa. The sequence goes on along the minus strand of OW052072.1, from coordinate 17,563,254 downwards.
TCTTCATATCGACGCTTGAAAAGCAACTTTTACTAAGCGACAGAAATTCCAATATCGACTTATATATTATATTAGTATCAAATCATATCGTACCATTTTAACGGAACTTTGAACATCCAATGGATTTTTCATAGTGTAAAACTTCTGTGGGTGCATTTGGATAGGGACTAAAATCATGTAGGTCGTCATCGACATGGTCATACTTTATCTGTTATATAAGTAAAACCTAAATGGGGTTGAGCCAGCTATGAATGTATAGATATAAATATATTGATGACAATGAAATGACGTGTCATTTAATTTTAATTTAAAATCAAACAATCAATTTGAATATCCATAATAACAATTGTTTAAAATTGCATTTACAATTATCGTCGTATTTCTATGGTGCATCATTATCCCAGCCAGCGGAGGCTGACAAAATTATGCAGAAACATCTGACCAGACCATGGCTGGTATGGGTCATCATGTTGCATTGCCTACACTAGCAATAATCCCTACTCCTGGATTCTACTCCTGCTTTTGATCAGGCAAATTAAAGGCACTTTGGTGGGCTTACAAAAAAAAAGTATTTTACACCATATAATCGAAGTATATAAGAGCGTCTAAGTCCACATCTCTTTACTTGTATAGATGCTACTTACCTCTTATTTGACAATATGATCTGAAGACCAATAATAATAGATTAAATTAAGCTACATCATAAAATTAATTTAAATTGATATATTTTTTTCAGATAGCATCACAAAATCCAATCTGTTGGAATTTCGGAACATACTACTCACAAGGCCTATCAAGTTTCATGCCGCTAAGTTTTTTACAATAAGCTACAGTACACTTGTGTCTTTAAACTCTGTAGTTATATCGTACACTATTATAATGTGGCAAAATCTGTCATAAAACTTTATATCTGCAGTAGTGATCTAATGAGGTCACTTTTCAAGAAATACAGGAATATGTCATCTATGTTAATTAGTAAGGCGATTCACACACAAGTACATCGATTAGTATACATCGACACACCAAAAACGCGCTAAGACGCGTGAGCGAGTGCCGCTAGCAGATTCGGGATTGGCTGCCCGCGCCTACGCGCGTATTCGCGTCGCCAGTGTGCGGTAGTTTAGCTATAGTTTTCGTAAGCAATTATGAAAACTATCACTATCTTTAATTCACGTTATTTACAATAGATTATATCATTTGAATCGTTCAAATTATTTCATTTTTCTCTAAAAAAAAAATATTTATAGAATATAGGTAAATATTTTGTATGCTCTTTAATTATGCTAGTTTGATAGTAAATTATTTCTAAGGAGAGGCCTATGTCCAGCAGTGGACTGTTGAAGGCCGTTGATGATGATGATGATAGTAAAGTGTGTAGCCCAGCCCCCCTAGCCAAGTTTGCAAACGTTTTTCATTCTGCGATAGTGGATAGTATCTAGTTTGATTAGTTAATATTTTATTTTAATCACGTGACTGGATGAGATTAGTCAATTAAGCAAAAAAATAGAGGTGTCAGCGATTGAGTGTATAAGTGACATGGTTGGGCCCAGGTGCTTTTCCTAACTTATTATAAGAGCGGATTTTGGAGTGTGTTGAAACTTTTATGTTTATAACTGATTAAATAATCGTCATATTAAAGTCTAAAGACGCAAGAAAGAAGATTATACGTACATTGGAGATTATACGTACAATGGTTAGTACTAAGTTTGATCTGAAATCTGCAAATCATAGTCGAGTGACCGTAGGTGATTGGGAATAATCACCGAGAGTAAACAACAATGGCGCGTTCAGTACTTAGATGGGTGGTGGTGCGTTCAGTACTTAGATGGGTATCCTTAAAATATCAATGCCAGAGATCGTGCCGAAACTAATTTATTCAACGATAAAATAAAAACTGAAATTATACCAGACGATTGGATTAAATCGATAATAGTTTTGTTACACAAAAAAGGATGCAAAGGAGACATTCATAATTATAGGCCGGTATGTTTAATATCTAAAATAAATTAGATATTTTCAAAGGAACTTACCTCGATTAACTCCTCCTCGATTAACCAACCAAAAGAGTAAGCGGGATTTAGGAGCAGCTTCTAGATCATTGACCACATCAAGTACTGCGACAAATACTCCAGAAATACGCAGAATATACATACTGGTTGTCTTTTGTTCACTTTACCAAAGCTTTTGATTCCTTGGAAAACCATTATATTTGGGAATCATTAGAACAACAAAAATAAAAAAAGTATTAGTTTTAAAGTATTATTTATGTATAAAGAAAGTACATACGTATACTAAAAATCATAAACGGAAGAAGTTTGGCTTAAATTAAATTGGAAAGGTCAGGAGAGGAGTTCCTAATTGAAAAAGATGTACAGCAAGGCAACCCTTATTCACCGAAGCTCTTCTCATCGGTATTGGAGATGATCTTTAGGAGATAGCATTGGGACAATTTTGGACTTAACGTCAATGCCTCAATGAAGAGAAATTGAGTCACTTAAGATTCGCAGACGATCTAATATTTTTCCCCAAATGCCAGAAGACGCTGGAAATAATGATACATCAACTATCAGATGAAGGTGCAGACGTTGGTCTAACGATAAATAAAACGACAGGCAACAGAAAAACGAAAGGTCTTTAACGCTTGTATTCTGCCATGGCTGATAAATGGATGTCAAACTTAGACCTTAACGGAACAGTCCTTAACGGAAAACAAAATAAATAATTGTCAGAACGGGATAGAAAGAAACGTAATAAGGGGGGAAAAACGAGATAAAATACAACTTAAAAGAATTTAAAGAAATACTAAGTCCGAGAAAGTGCAAAAAATATACAGAAAACAGAAACGGCGTTAAACAGGGTACATGTTGAGTGAAAAGAGCGAGAAATGTACTAGAATAATTACAGAATGGTACCCAAGGGGTAGCACAAGAAGCAGGGAAGACAAATTAAGGGCTGGGAAGACGATTTGAAGAAAGTAGCTGGACCGGAATAGTTACGCACAGCAAAGCACAGAGAAAAATAGAAAGCATCAGAAGAGGCCTTTGTGGAAAGATAAACTGGAAAAAAGAAGGGAAACCGAGCGCCGAGACAATAAACAGTATGTAGTTTAAGTTTTAAGTTGATGTTTTAAAAAGATTTTGAACTCTGTTATCCAGCAATTAAGTCTTATTTTATCAATTACTTTTAAACGTAAAAGTAAATTATTTGTTAGAAAATCTTCTTCCTAGCCTTTATAACCGGTTTCAATTGAATATAAGTTTTTCCACGGAGCGACTACCATCGGAACTCAGCAATTCTAAAGGGAGAACTTAAATTCGAAGGTTGAACCAATTGTCAGTATAAATGAGGACACTGACTTCTCAATAACGATTTCCATAGATGTTCATGACAACCAGAACCGACGAATCATATATGCATGTCGCATCAGGGGTGGCCGAGATGCGAAACATCGGGTCTTCATCATGATCCGACATAGTTTTTGATAAATGTGGGCACTGACTTGGATACTCGAACGAAAGATAATTTAAATCACAACAATAACTTTATTTCACCAACAGTTTTTACAATATGGAAACAGACACGTGCGTTGGTACTGGGCGTATGCCAAGACTGTCCGAAGTAGAATGACCACCGCCATATCTTCCCGCCAGTCATCGCTGCATCCCCTCTACCGACGATCGTGTCCAAGCGGGAGGGCGCCACTTGCGTTTCCGTTGACGATTTATTAGTTCACTGAAATAATTCTTAGATGGCGCTGTCCGTCGCACCATAGCATCAATCAACGACATTTCCGGTAACGATTTATTAGTTCACGATCAATCCACGACACGGCCATCTCTGACTAGCACCCGTCCTCGGGTGTAGCACCTGTGGACAAAATATACTCAGAGTAAACTGGCTCGGCTATCCTGCCAATAGAACTAAAGGTAGCAGTTTCTCATTGGTACTTAGTTTCTCCTAAATCTAGGTACAATCATCAATTTTCATGACTTAAGATAATTAAGTTTACATACACAGTGCTCCCTGCACTACATCATTCATTGCAAAAGATCCGACCAACAAGTCAAAATGACCAAACAAGGTAATTCTAACAGTTCTGTTATCCTTTACCATAATTCATAAGCAATGCATACTCAACTCCTGAATCTTTCACCATCATCGCACCAACGATTTGTTACGGATCTGCCGCCACATATGCTCCACACATGAGGGGCTCCGCGCACCAACACGGACAAGAATCGCCCCAACGACTCTCAAAGATCTCACGCAACATCTGCTCCAACACATGAAACGCTCCGTGTACCAACACGGACAAGAATCGCACCAACGACTCTCTGAGATCTCACGCAACATGTGCTCCAACACATGAAACGTTCCGTGCACCAACACAGACAGAAATCGCACCAGCGATTCCGTGTAGATTTCGAGTATGAGTATACAAGCCATTCTTACAACTGTGACATCTAGTTCTCGAGGAACTTGGTGATCGGGGATCTTTCTCACACGATCATGGGTACCCCCCCATGATTATTTGTACGTTCGCTTAGAGTCAAGCGCCTTTGGTAAGTATCTGTCCCCCTACATGAATAATCTTAAATGGACCTGGAATGTTTGATTCCTTTCCTCGTTTTCAATCAAAACACAATCATTGATCGCTAGCTTAGAAACCTGAGCCGTACTTTGATCAAATCGATTTTTATCATAATTGGCATTTTTCTCATTATTCTGTGTCGCTTGCTCTCTAATCTCATCTAAATTAACGTCAGTCACCTCATCATCAGCGGTCACTAAACCAAGTGGCCGTGCTTCTTTTCCTATCATAAACCCGAGAGGGCTAGATTTAGTCACCCCATTAATAGTAGAGTTAATAGCCAGCTGAACCTCTTAAAGCGTCCTGCCAAGAGCGGTCACGACTAGTCTCGTAATTTGTAGGGTACTTTTCACACTACCATGACCGATACCTGTCAAACTGACAGTGTTATTTACCCGCTTTCCACTAAGCTTTGACGCAACAAAATCTTTGATGAGAGAGCATTCGGCACCAGAATCGTAATAAAATGAATATGACCCACCAGTGATCATCAGCGTACCGCTGGGATTGCGTTGTTCGCCGCTGCTACAGGCGCTGCTTCGCAACTGCTTGCGCCTCCTGCTGCGCCAGCTCCTCCACTGTTGCCACGTAGACATTTCGTTGCGAAATGTACGGCGTTGCCGCGTCGCAGTTGTGACATTTCACCGTTGCCGACTGAAACTTCGTTTGATTTATTCCAACACGGCCATCCTACGGGACACACGTCTCTGTGTGTTACTCTGAAACAAAATTCAATAAGCAGTATCATATAGCTCTGTCTCTCATGACATCAAATCAAGACAATTTCAGAACCCTTAACATCAAACCAATGATTTTCTCATCAAATAATAGCAAAAACAATAATCGATACACTCAAAACACAACTGACTTGATTATCACGTTGTCTCTCTCACTAGAGACATCAATCGTACTGGGCAAACCAAAATACTTAAGCTCTACATGTGATTATTTTGCTATGCACAGTAACCTCCAGTTACTCATTTTTGTGCGAACCCCACATGGGAACGCCGAGTCTTCCCAGGACTCCACCCGACAACCTCTGATACGGTCCAACCATCATGCAAACTTAAGTTTAACACTCCTCAAAATCAAAACTACTTTGTTCTACATCGATCTCGTCAGTTATGTTCTGGTAGTCCGGCATCTGTTTTTTTTTTTTTTGCAACTTGTCATGAGCGTATTTAAAGGTACGATTACAGTTACGGGCCTTTAATAGATAGCTGTCACTATGACAACCCGTGTCATCCGTGATGAGACACCCTAGAGTGATACAGCACCCAGAACACCACCCAAGTTTGCTTACCTGATAATTATCATTTAGCTCATGTTCCGAAATAAACAAAGAGAACACTGAAGTAATTTACCCAGTTTCGTGTTAGAATCCGAAGCATATACTTTGAAGGAATGAAAGGAAAATGACCTTAAATTTTTTTTTTTTTTACTCATGGGTGCAAGCGTGCATTCAAGCGCCCACAGACAAGGGTCTGTCTCTAAGTGTTAAATAGCTTCAGACTCAACACCAATAAAAATAAAGGACTTCCATCACCCGCCATATACTGCTACACGACAGAGGCCAAAAGTTTGCTTGTCGTTTTCACGCATACATATCATAGACCTTAAGGATTGCTAACTATGAATGTGTGACAAATAAAAACTTTTTCCTGAGAGCAAAGCTGTAAAAACAGATCCATACTCTCGTATGTGCTCTCTCAAAGGCCTAAATACAGTAGCAACACTGGCGTCACTCACTTCTCTCGAAGAAGGTTGAGCACGTATCCAGCGTTCATTTGCTACACGGAGAACAGAACAAAGGTTATATTTCCCTCAGACAGTGAGTAGCCGCAGGTTGCGCCTCGCGCACAGTACGAGCCGGCCGTATGCTGCATGTCACGCAGACGACGCGCACACCGCAGGTCCACATCTCACGGAGCGGCGTGCAGACAGCAAGTCCGCACCTCAGCAGGCGGCGAGTAGACCGGAGATCCGCGCTGGCCAGGCACCAGGCAGTGGCAGACAGCAGATCACAGCACGCGCTCAGCTCGCGTAGACAGCGAGAAGATGCTGTGATAGGCATTAGGCTGCTTACGATTACCGTCACTAGTCTGCAATAGAACGACAATATGATGACTAATCTCTGTCACGGCGGCCAGTCTCAACGGAGACAAGCCACTTACTCAGAAGACACCGTAGTACAAAAGTGTGTGTAAACACTCAAACACTGAGGAAGGAATGATTAAAAATAACCAGCAATAGATCTCTTGTCAAGCTTTCAATAATGTCTTTACAAACTCGCTCGTCATCCCGTGTAGTTAAAATTTAAGGCCATTAAACTTAACACATAAATAAGCCAACCAGGCACAGAAATTGTCCGATGACTAACAGGACTTAGTATTCTTGCACCGACTAGTGCTTAAACCTTATAAAAGCTCGGCCTAACCTGACTCTTATAAATTGTCTCACAAACAACACACTGCTGTCTAGCAAACTTAACACTTTAGAAGTTCATTGAAAACCTGGCACTTAAGGGTTTTTAAAACTTTCCATAATGTCCTAATAACTTTAGCAATAGCATGAAAGAACTCGCGCTACCAAGATCGATAGACAACACAGTCTTTACCGGTGTCAATACTTTGCATTTCGATAAACATGACCAGTAGTACTGCGGTTTACATGTTCGTTGTGGTATACACATTGTATCTTGTTAAAATCTTACCTCTATTTTCCGTCCCCATAAATAAAAATAATTCAAGTAATCACACAGCGTGGTGGGTGTTTTATCTTTTGCATACTTAATGCGTTAGTACTACTTTGTTTGATATTACGTAAATCGATTAAAAAGTTACTTTACTTTTAACTAAAAGGTTAGCATTGCATTAGACAGACACTATAATTACCACTGCTATTAATTCATCACCCGTTCGGTAAACAATGCGTGATCGTAATAAGGAACGCCTAGTTTATTATGCACAGGTGGGGTAGTTATAAAAATTCGTTTTCATCACGTCAAAAAAAAATATTCACAATATAAAACTATGATAGAAACAGTGCATGAATTTAGTCTTAAAATGCAATCAACTACGATTACTATTAACCCCTTTGTTAAGCCACAGCTTTACACCAGCCTTAGGCAATTTCTTGCACGCGTTATCGATCGTTTTATCGCTTTAAATTGCGCAAACGATTTACTTTCGTACACAACACACAAAAATTACGTAAAAATAAACCAAAACTTGATATGAAAATATGATTCGATCTTACCAGTGTAGCGTTAATTACAACTCACAAGCTTTTTCGGTAACCTCACATATTACCGTATCGGTACCGGTGAACTGCATTGCACCTGTTTCACATAGCACTCTCTGGCGATCCCGTACAAAGCACGGATGCAGATTCCATCGCTTGGCACAATGTTTACTAGCTGGAAAGAAAGCGTTATACACACGAACACACTGAAACATAGCGTGAAGTACCCGCATTATTTTTTTATTTTTTTTTTAATGTACCACACGTATAACAACATTCCTGAAAACTAAAACGATTTAAATTCGTTTTTTTAACTGTTACTAAAAACCAGATATGGGCTACATGTCAATTTATGATTTCTATATACCGGCATCTTTAATTAACTTTCCATTTTATTTTTCTTGTTGTTGCCGTTAGTTATTTTTGACCAAAACTTTATCGATTTGAATGAACAGATTTTTTTTTTTTTTTTAAAAGACAACTCCCGCATTAGGAATACAAATTCCTGTGTCGCGGGGGACCCCACAAACACACATGAAACGCACACAAAGAACACTCAAAATACTTTAAATAATTTAGATAGCGAACAGCCTTGAACACATGGTAATCCCAACTTCTGATGTCGCATCAGGGGTGGCCGAGATGCGAAACATCGGGTCTTCATCATGATCCGACATAGTTTTTGATAAATGTGGGCACTGACTTGGATACTCGAACGAAAGATAATTTAAATCACAACAATAACTTTATTTCACCAACAGTTTTTACAATATGGAAACAGACACGTGCGTTGGTACTGGGCGTATGCCAAGACTGTCCGAAGTAGAATGACCACCGCCATATCTTCCCGCCAGTCATCGCTGCATCCCCTCTACCGACGATCGTGTCCAAGCGGGAGGGCGCCACTTGCGTTTCCGTTGACGATTTATTAGTTCACTGAAATAATTCTTAGATGGCGCTGTCCGTCGCACCATAGCATCAATCAACGACATTTCCGGTAACGATTTATTAGTTCACGATCAATCCACGACATGCATATATTGTGTATAATTAGAAATGGCCAAATCGATAAACTTTTGATTAAGTAATTGCTCACAACTACTCATCCTTTTTACTTAATTAAAAAGACAAGTACTTTGCGAAGCTCCAGAACTTTTCAAGTCATTTCTATATCGATTCTGAGTTAACAACATGAAACTTAAATTCACCAGGACAAAAACTATGGATACATTTTATACCTTAACTTTTACAAATTGGCTCTTAAGAATTGTTGGCTTATCCAATGTTTATCGTAAAGGAAACCGCATTACTGAGTCAGGATCTATATTTAAAACAATAATGTATACTATTAGTTTTGGGTCCCTAAACCTTCTTTGTTTGTACTATAAAATAGACTACTTTTTGGGGAGTACCAGTACCGGACTGAATGTGATAACATTCGTAGACTCCATGCAAATGACTTTCTTGCTCTCTTATTTCGAGTATTTCATTGACTTATGTTACGCCTATAAATACAATCGCCATTTGCTTTTACAATACTTCAAAGATTTTAATAAAATTGATCAAATGTTAGGTTTTTCTCATTACAAGAAAATCCGTATTATTATTAATAAAACTACAACTCTTGCGGTAACGGTACTTATTATTACTACTATTTTTGACTTAACAAGTTGGTTACTAGTCACCGGATCGGAACAACTTTTGCTATTGGCTATCTGCTATTCGTTTGATTACTTATATTTCTATTTAAACTGTCTTACGATACTTGATATTATTTCGCACGTGGTACAAGTTGAGTTTCGTCTTAAAATGTTGGGTGATCTGCTGGAGGTAAATATGTTGGCCAAAGTCTCATTGTTTTGATAGCATTTTAGAAATTAATTAGTCTTCTATATTTAATTTCGTTCATTTCGTAGGATTTTAAGAGTTCAATCAAAAGTGTAAAGGTAAAAAATACATGTTTATTTAGCAATGACGCAAAGAAATCCTTACATTCTCTAAAAATGCTAACTTCGAACAGATCATTTGATACAATGTGGTTTTATGAATGTTATGTATTGCTACATGTACAAGTAAATTATTTGAACAACGCGTATGGATTTCGGGTAAGTTTACTTTTAACTTCATTTATAGCCATATATAACTTAAAGAAAAATATTCTATTTCAAAAGATACATGACAATATTTGAATAAATATGACTAAAAGAAATACGATTTACAAACTTAGCTTAGTTTAACTTGTACAAAGCAAAAGATATTTAACAAACTGCGTAAAAAATGGTAAGTTACATTTTTTAAGAACAGCGAAAACAAGTTCTTTTTCTTTGGAATAAACACCACAAAGACTATTGCGTCTTAATTCCATAACTTAGGACTTTTATTAGCTGTTTTATAACTTTTTCACCAATGCAATCAAATTTTAAAAGATTCAGGAAAGATTGTACATTGAACAGTTCTTCAAAACTTATGCTAGGTTAAATAATTAAGGTCCCGTTAGGCACAGCATTGACGAGAGTTAAAGGAGAATTGAGTATTTTTGATTTTTTAAACAATCTCTACATGTAAACAGTTATTAATTCTATAAGTCTATTCTTACTTTGTCTATTTTACATTACAGGTACTCCTCAACTGCGCAAATTTACTTCTCAATTGTACCACTTTACTAAACTTGGTTATTCGAGTTTTCAATAGATCAATGGTAAGTTGTACATTCCATATTTGTTTATAAAGGAGCATAAACATATTTCATCACGTTTTATATTATGCATACAACCTTATATCGGAACGTCTAATTGCATTGCGGTAAAACCTATTAGGTTGTGCACCGATGGACCCCAAGTTTTAAAACGAAATACAATGCTATTGAAAAATTTATTTCATTTATTTTTATGTAATAACATTGTTCCTCATTGTTTATCAACATAATCATAATTTATCGTCGCAAAGCATAATAAGATAAAGCTAGTTATATATAAATTACAACCTGTTAACTCTTAGTGACATTATACCATAAGGAAGGAACATTAAGGAATCGAACTAAGGTTTGTAAGTCATGATTACCCACCTCGAGACAAGTAACTCTAAATTCCTTTTTGACAGAAGCTTCCTGGAGGTCATACTGAGTTGGTCTATCTGACTAGCGCGTCTTCTTTGTCAAGAGCGCTAAATTATCTGTTCATGGGTTTGTTATTAACTCACCATTGTGAAAAGACTTACAAGCAGAACGAGAGACTTTTAGAGATTATCGATTTCTTAATTATTTCTGCAAGAAATGGTAAGAACTATTTTTGTTTATTAATTAACAATAATATCGACTATGTTATTTATTAAAATCTCTTATTAATCTTTCCTAGATGTAACAATGAAAGGAAATCTCACAGAGCTTCGCTGCCTCCTCATCACCAGACCGATCAAGTTCCACGCTGCTAAGTTCTTCACTATCGACTACAACTTGCTTCTTTCAATGAGCTCAGTGGTCGTTACCTACACCATTATTATGCTGCAAAGTTTAAAGTGACGTGGTTTTACTAGAACCATCTGAAATATAATGTTAATATAATTATGCCTTTGTTTGTTTGTTCTAGCTGAACTTGTCTAGGCTGGTGGAATCTAAAGTATTTAAGTGTCATGTTATGTACATACATTGGTTCTTTCTTCAAAGATTCCAATGGTATAAATATGTTTTACTGTTTTGTAACAATTGATAGAATTAATTTCACATTTGTCTACTCCATAAGTCTAATGAAAATGATTGTGTTTTGTTCTTTATTATTTGTTGCATAAATTATTACAACATCCACATAAAGAACCTGGGAGAGCTATTATTGTTATTATGGTGTGTGTTTTTAAACAAAATCCTATAACACACAAAAGTCATGTGTTATGTCGTAGAAAAAATAATAGTTAAAAGATTTTATTTGTGTTAACTTGTTTATTTATTTACTGCTAACTGATCCCCGCGGGTAAATCTGAGGGCGAAGCTAGTCTAAAAACATAGACTATTACCCTTTATATCATTAGTTATCTACTAGTGTAAGTCTTGTCAAAATCAGTACAGCCACTCCAGAGTTAGCCGGAACAGACAGACGGACAAACAAATAGTGAAAACTTTCTTACGGTTAAGTAAAAAGCTTTATTTTGATATTATAAATAGTCACCTGTGAACACGAGCGGTATAACTCGTTCGAAACTTCGGAAAGTAGAAGGTATCGTAACCTTTTAATTTTATCGCGATTGAGTCCCGTTTACAGTAAAGTATGTGTAAATGTCGCGAAAGTCTAAAACCAGTTACAAATAGATACAATTTTATTTATTTATTGAGATGAATATAATATCTGATGGCACGGCAGTGGACCTGCCAACTCAAAAGCGGCATGGCCGTAGCATCCTTTTCTGGAAAAAATACAGTTCAGTTTTGACCCCCTATAACTTCGTCGTCTTCCCAGTTTTTATGGTAAAAGAACTGGGTTGTGATAGACTTGGACTTTTGATGTTAGTTAGTGGTAAGCGTATGCGGCTGGTGCTCAACAGGTCTCGGGTTCGATTCCCTGGTCGGACCAAATATTATTTGTGGGATCCACAAATATTTGTTTCGGAGTCTTTGCGTTTTCTGTGTATAATATGTTTCTATTTACAAAAAAAGAAAGTATGTTTATGTATTTATATCAGTTGTCCAGTACCCATAATACAAGCTCTACTTAAGGCCGCTGCATGCGTGACGGGATTTAACACGGACGGAACGGGACGGGAAGTTTTGCAAACATCGTTACATACAAAATGTATAAGGAAATACATACTTCACGGAGACACGGACGGGGCGAGAACGTGGCACGCACGGGACGAGCTAAATATCGTCGCCGACGATGTTTAGCAAGTCAATAGCAATTAAAGCCAATTCTTGAAATGAAAAATACATCTTTCCTTGTTCACAACACTAACACGTTAGATCCGAGTCACAGTCACGGTGCGTATGCATTTACATCACGTCTCCGTTTATAACGAGGCAACCACGTCCACGTCCCGTCCGTGTCGGAGTCTTTGTCCGTTTAGTGTGGGACTAAGTAGATGACGTTGTGTGTAAGATGTCCGAAATATTTATTTATTATTTTATTTTATTTATCTACCTGACATTGAAAGTCTCATTAAAATTACATACAGACACTTAAATTTTATTTATTTGTAAAGACGCCTATGAGTCGTCAAAATGGATTGAAACTTATTTCGTATCGGTGGTTCCTTGCGTATTAACCTATGATATAATATATACCCGAGACCTCTTGATCAACGGCCGCATACGCTAACTACTAGACAAACAAGCCAGAGAGTTCAGGGTATTAAAAGTAACTTAGGCTTTTTTAAAGACGAGCTTGGCTCCGTGGACTATTTCGTGATTTACAACAATAGCCGCGGGTGACATTCATCATCATCATCATCATCAACAGCCTTTATCAGTCCACTGCTGGACATAAGCCTCTCCTTAGAAAGGAGGTTTTGGCCTACTATACCACGCTGGCCAGACGGGTTGGGAAAGGGTTTGTTTCAAGTTTTCCTTCTCTTAGCAGTGATGTTAGCTGCTTATTTCGTTCCTTTAGTCGCCTCTTACGACACCCATGGAATGAATAGGGGTGGTGACACTTTGTATTCTTAATCCGTCACCACACGGACGTGACATTAGCTGATCATAAATAATAATTATCTTTGACGGTGACTTTATTTCGAATTGGTTGTCATACTACGCTGTATAATATTAAGTTATAACATTAAAAGAGATTGCTTTTAGCAACAAGGCCGCCATTTGTAAATTAAATATAGGTCATTTCTGTTCTGTATTGTGAACCTGTAAAACGGTATACATATAAAGAGTTTTCTAGCTTTAACCCATCGCAATCCACTGCTGGACATAAGCCTCTCCAATTGCACGCCACTTAGTTCGATCCTCGGTTTCTCGCATCCTGCTTTTGCTAGCCGTCTTGAGCAAATCACTTCACCTGGCCTAAGTAAGTCTTATCATCTATAATATAAGTTCTACGAATAGCATAGTGATGGATTAGTAAAACCTTACAATATAATGTTTATATACGTAAATACTATATCTATCAATCTTCCTAGCCTTCATTATTCCCAAGGTTGTTTGTGGTCGGCTACTAGTTCAACCGAATTTAACTAAATATCAGATTTTCCATGAAACGACTGGCGTCCGACTTCTGTTAGCCTGAGGATGAATTGAATTCGAAGGTTGAACTAGTTGGTTGAAAAAACCTGTGGAACATGGGATACGACTGGGCCCTACGAGGGCGTCTCCCCCCCGGGCTGGGTGTAATCTGTTACGCAGACGACACCCTAGTCACGGCCCGGGGGGCAAACTTTGAGGAGGCGGCGCGCCTGGCCACCACGGGAGTCTCCCGGGTGGTCGGGCGCATCGAGGCGCTGGGTCTGCGGGTGGCCCTGGACAAGACGGAGGCCCTATTATTTCATGGGCCCGCCGCGGTCCGCCCGCTGGCGCCTCGATCGAGGTCAACTCGGTCCTCGTACCGGTCCGGGCCCAGATGAGGTACCTGGGTCTGGTCCTCGACGGTAGGTGGCTCTTCGACGAGCACTTCCGACAGCTTGGTCCTAAGCTGGTGGGCACTGCCTCCGCCCTAGGGCGACTTCTGCCCAATTTGGGCGGGGCCAGTGTCCCCACTAGGCAGCTGTACACGGGGGTTGTCCGGTCAATGGCACTTTATGGTGCACCGGTGTGGGCGGCGGCTCTGTCCGCCCAAAATAGGGCGCGCCTCTGGCGCCCCCAGAGGGTATTGGCGGTCAGAGCCATACGCGGATACCGCACCGTATCTACCGAGGCGGCGTGCGCCTTGGCCGGAACACCCCCGTGGGATTTGGAGGCGGAAGTGCTCGCCGAAGTTTATCGGCGAGTGGCTGACTTCCGGGCGGAGAGCGGATTTCGCCCTCCGCCCGAGGACGTGCGCGAGTGGCGCGAAGCCGCTCGCCGAGCCACCATGCTGAGATGGTCGTTCCGGCTGGAAACCCCACGCGCTGGCTTCGCCGCCGTGGAAGCTCTCCAGCCGGTCATCGCGGAGTGGGCAGGGCGGCAGCACGGGACCCTTTCCTTCCGGCTGACGCAGGTGCTTTCCGGGCACGGTTGCTTCGGAAAGTACCTGCACTCGGTCGATAGGAGGGAACCGAGTCCCGCCTGCCACCACTGCGACTGCAGTGAGGACACGGCCCAGCACACGCTGGCGGTCTGCCCCGCTTGGGCGGCGCAGCGCCGGGTCCTCACTGCAGTCATCGGAGGGGATCTCTCGCTGCCGGCCGTCATAAGATCGATGGCCGGCAGTGACAGTTGTTTTACCGCGGTCGCAACCTTCTGCGAGGACGTAATCTTGCAGAAGGAGGTGGCGGAGAAGGCCCGGGAGGATGCAATCCAATCGGACCCAATCCGCCGCCGGCGCCCGGGGCGGCGTAGGCGCGCATACCTGCGTCTCATGCCGCCCTGAGAGTGGCCGCGGATGGGCGGGACGGGTTTCCCGTCCGTCCGCAGTGGAGGCCAATCGCGAGGGGGCGACGTCCGCGTGTGACCGGACGTTGCCTAATTAGAGAGTAAAATTTTGAGATGGTGCCCGCAACAGTGCGGGCAGGCGCCGGTTGGAGTCCAGAAGGAAATCCCCTCCCTGGACTCCTTCCAATACAAAGGCGCAGAGAGGGTCACACCGTGCGGTTTTAGTCGGTTCGAGCCCGACACACCACCCCGCCGTAACCCCCGACGGGGTGACGGTCCGCGGGGATTTCCAAACGTTAAAAAAAAAAAAAAAAAAAAAGTTGGTTGAAAAAAACAATAATGTAATTACCCCGTTTCATTTGAAAGTTTATTATACCTAACTGATTCAACATTTAGGTCGGCTAACAAATGAACTTTCTTTTGCTAAGCGTATCTAATAATAATTTTCGAAAACTGCACTTCATATCGTGACGCAGCGTGAAGCGTGAGTACGCGATATGAAGTGTAGTTTCATCATCATCATCATCATCTGCTTATCGCAGTCCACTGCTGGACATAGGCCTCTCCCACTGCACACCACTGTGATCGAATTTGGGCTTCACGCATCCAGCTCCTGCATGTAATAGTGCGCAAGTTGTCACTTAACCTCGCCTGTGGGCGTCCTACACTACGTTTGCCGAGACGCGGTCTTCACTCCAGAAGTCTTTTACCCCAACGGTCATCAGTTCTGCGGCTAATATGGCAAGCCCACTGCCACTTCAGCTTACTTATCCAGTGGCCTATGTTGATGACTTTAGTTCTCTGACCGATTACCTCATTCCTTACGATCCCTCAGAGAAACGCCTAGCATACACTTCTTTGTACAACAAAGTAATAATAATAATAATATATCTCTTTATTGTACACCAGAAAAGAAACATAAAGTGGTAGCTTAAACTAGGTGGTACAAGTGGCGGCCTTATCGCCCGAAGGCAATCTCTTACAGGCAACCATGGGATGGAGAGAAAGAAAGTTAAAAGTATGTGGTAGTCACTGGTGTATTAAAATAAAAATAAAAAATTTAAAAAAAAAACATTTGAACTTATTGATTTTAGAGTAGTTATAGTGAATAGGATAAAATAACATACATAAAGATAAAAATAAATAAGTGTAATAAACAGATATTCAATAAATAAATATAAATAAACTTAAAATATATCAATAAACTTATATGTCCCTATAGTCTCCCAAGTAATATTCCTTTGCCAGTCTCTTGAAGGCAGCTAATGTCTGCGCACGTCTGATTGCAACTGGTAAGGCGTTCCATAGTCGAACTGCTTGAACAGAAAAAGACTGGTCAAGGAATCTAGTGGTATGTCTCGGCATTCCCAATCTCAAGTTCTCGGACGATCTCAAAAATCTGTGATGCGTATCATGCAGGAAGGTAAATCGGGATTTAAGATAGTGCGGAGTAAGAGGATTGAACAGAATGTTGTAAAGAAGAAAGAGTATATGAGCATTCCGGCGAAGGCGGATGGGTAACCACTTGAGCTGTTTGCGATAGTCGGAGACATGATCATATTTACGTAATCCGAATATGAATCGTATGCAGAGATTTTGGAGTCTCTCAAGCTTATTCAATTGGTCTTCTGTGAGGTCTAGATAACTGGCATCAGCATAATCAAGGATGGGAAAAAGGAGAGATTGTGTAATAGCAACCTTGGTTGAAATTGGCAGAAAATAGCGTAGTCGGCGCAAAGATCCTGCAGCGGCAAACATTTTGCGACTCAACTCTTGCAGTTGAGAACCCCAGGATAATGTGCTATCAATATGAATTCCCAAGTCCTTTACCTTGTCACTGTACGGTATCGCGGTGCCATTGCATGTGATTAGAGGCAGCTTCGTCCAATCAATTTTGGAGATCAGTCGCGAACTTCCAATGACTATTACTTGAGTCTTGGATGGATTGATTTTCAGGCCGTAGGTGTTACTCCATTTACATATTTTAAGCAGGTCAGCATTGATTGTGTTAACAGCATCGGCGAGATTCTGCAATGGTGCCCTGGTATAGATTTGGAGATCATCCGCGTATAGGTGGTAGGAAGAAGATAGATTATTTGTGATGGTGTTGATAAAAACAGAGAAAAGTAGAGGAGATAGCACGCCGCCCTGTGGTACACCGACTGTAGTACTACACCAAGAAGATACGGTTTTATCAATACTTATGCGCTGTCGGCGACCAGACAGGTAGTTGTGAAACCAGTCAACCACAATTGGAGATATGTTGAGAGAGCGCAGTACGCACAGTAAGACGTCAGGGTCTACGGTGTTAAATGCATTACTGAAGTCCAGGAGTGTTAGAACTGTCAGCTCACCATTTTCCATGGCAGATCTGATGTCCTCCGTAATATGTACTAGGGTAGTAGTGGTACTATGCCCAGTAAATGAACACTGACAAATTTACGTCGTTTACATATACAGCAACTGTAAGAAAACCATTTACATAATTCTTCTCCAATATTCTACCCTACCCTGGCGGAAGGACCCTGGCGCTGCAGCAAGTGGTGGTGCCGAGGTGGTGGTACGCCGCCCCTTGGAGATTTGGAAATTGCAAGAAACAAAACCGTCACCTGGCAACATAACAACGGCCCGACGGAAAGAAGAAGAAACTCGGACTCGCCCATGAAGGGTTCCGTATCAACAAGTAACATCATATAAAAGTTCTTGTAGTTCGTTGTAACTTTGATCGATGTTTTTATAATAGTGTACTAATTGAATGAAAGGTAAATTGCGGTTTACAATTTATGACGTATTACAAAAAAACTATTTACTGGATCTCGTTAAAACCAATTTTCGTTGGTAGTTTGCATGGTAATGTACAACATATATTTTTTTTAGTTTTATAACTCTCTTATTTTAGAAGTTACAGGGGGGGGGGACACACATTTTTCCACTTTGGAAGTGTCTCTCGCGCAAACTATTCAGTTTAGAAAAAAATGATGCTAGAAACCTCAACACCATTTCTGAACACCTATCCATAGATACCCAACAAGTATGGGTATGATGAAAAAAATTTTTTTGAGTTTCAGTTCCAAGTAAACGTATTGTTTTTTTCTATTTTTATGTGAAAATCTTAATGCGGTTCACAGAATACATCTACTGACCAAGTTTCAACGGTATAGCTCTTATAGTTTCGGAGAAAAGTGGCTGTGACATACGGACGGACAGACAGACAGACAGACAGACATGACGAATCTATGAGGGTTCCGTTTTTTGCCATTTGGCAACGGAACCCTAAAAAAGAACGTCAAGCACACCTCCGTCGCTATTTCTTATTTCTGATTCTGTATTATAAATTGTGAACCTTGTAAATACAAAATAATTCAACACGCAACAAGTCTTACTCTTTTGGGGAAAATCTAGTGAATATAGTAGGAGAGGCGTAGAAGGCCGCCTCATACTAAAATATTATCATGACGCACCCACTGCTGGACATTTGGGCATTGAAGGCACATTACAACGTATAATTAAGAAATTTTATCGGAAAGGAATGCGAAAAGATAATTTATAATCAATAATATTAAAACTTGTGTCGATTGCCGAAAATATAAACGTTTGAATGAAAAACCAGCTGGATTATTTCAAGCTACTCCAAACTGCTCCAGATTTGAAGCTCTATCCGTTGATTTATTTGACCTATTCCTAAAATAATTATATTATGTATAACTATTTATGAAACTACAATTCTGGGTTGAAATAGATCTTTATTACCGCCACGAGATGAATTAAATTTTTTTCTTTAAGAGAATCGACTGCAGAAAACTGAGCACAAATATTAATAAATGAGACATTCTTGCGTTTCAGTTTACCAAAGAAACTTGTGAGTGATAACGGAGTTCAGTTCATATCAGCAGTAATGAAAAAGCTTACATTTTGTTTAGAAATAGAACAAGTTTATGCCCCGCTTAGCATCCTGAACCAAACACCATAGAGAGAAAGAATAGAGATATGAAATCACAAATATCAATGATGGCTAAAGACAAGCATCACAATTGGCCAGCTACCTTACCAGCAATCCGATTTGCTATGAAAACAGCATTTTGTCAAACAACAGATTACTCACCGTCGTATTTAACATTTGGTCGCGAATTAAGAACCAAGTACGACTTAACACATGACTTAAATTGTACAATAGAATCTGAGAACTTTATAAATGAATAACTCCAACCTTAAGACAATTAGCTCAAGATTTGGTACTTACCGAAAACAACATTAAAAACAATTAGCTCAAGATTTAGCACTTGCCGAAAGCAACATTAAAGAAATTCTGGAAACAGACAGACTTAAGGCAAATGCTAAGAGAAGACCTGATCGAGGTTATAAAATTGGAGACTTAGTCTTGGTCCTCTTCACTAACAACATAGGGTTATATGTATAATTACAAGTTTGTTGATATATGTATGAACTTGACAGAAACCAGAATACACGTTCAAAAGTAACAGAGACGTCTATAATTTCTGCACTGGTAACCCTATCGCCCCTAAAGACTCATTTTATGTATTATTTTTAAACATAAAAGTCAATTATTTGGGAGAAAATCTTCTTCTTCCTAGCAATTATTCCCAAGATTATTTGGGGTCGGCTACTAATATAACCGGTTTTACCCGAATATAAGTTTTTCCACGGAGCGACTACCATCGGAACTCCGAAACTCTAAAGGGAGAACTCAAATTCGAAGGTTCAACTAATTGTCAGTATATTTGTGGGCACTAATTTCCCAATAACGATTTCCATAGATTTACATGAAAACCGGGACCGACAGCGATATATTCATATGTTGTTTCTGATTAGAAATGGTCAAATCGATAAACTTTTGATTAAGTAATTGCTCACAACTACTCATCCTTTTTACTTAATTAAAAAGACAAGTACTTTGCGAAGCTCTAGAACTTTTAAAGTCATTTCTAAGTCGATTCTGAGTTAACAACATGAACCTTAAATTCACCAGGACAAAAACTATGGATACATTTTATTCCTTAACTTTTACAAATTGGATCTTGAGAATTGTTGGCTTATCCAATGTTTATCTTAAAGGAAACCGTATTACTGAGTCAGGATCTATAATTAAAATAACTATTTATACTATCAGTTTTGGGTCCCTAAGCTTTCTTTGTTTGTACTGTAAACTAGAATACTTTGAGGGGAGTACCAGTACTGGACTGAATGTGATAACATTCGCAGACTCCATGGAAATTACTTACTTGATCTCTTATTTCGAGTATATCATTGACTTATGTTACGCCTATAAATACAATCGCCATTTGCTTTTACAATACTTCAAAGATTTTAATAAAATTGATCAAATGTTAGGTTTTTCTCATTACAAGAAAATTCGTATTACTATTAATAAAACTATAACTCTTGCGGTAACGGTACTTATTATTACTACTATTTTTGACTTCACAAGTTGGTTACTAGTGAACAGATCGGAACAACTTTTCCTATCGGCTATCTGCTATTCGTTTGATTACTTATATTTCTATTTAAACTGTCTTACGATACTTGATATTATTTCGCACGTTGTACAAGTTGAGTTTCGTCTTAAAATGTTGGGTGATCTGCTGGAGGTAAATACATATGTTAGACAAAGTCTCATTATGTGTTGATGGCATTTAAAAAATTAATTCGTCTTCTATAGCTAATGACGTTAACTTTTTAGGATTTTAAGAGTTCAGCTAAAAGTGTAGAGGTAAAAAATACATGTATATTTAGCAATGACGCGAAGAAATCCTTACGTTCTCTGAAAATGCTGTCTTCGAACAGATCATTTGATACAATGTGGTTTTATGAATGTTATGTATTGCTACATGTACAAGTAAATTATTTGAATAACGCGTATGGATTACGGGTAAGTTTACCTTTAACTTCATTTATAAGACTTAAAGAAAATTTATCTATTTCAAAAGAAAATTTGCTCATAATATGACTAAAAGAAATACGATTTACAAACTTAACTTAGTTTAACTTGTACAAAGCAAAATATATTTAACAAACTGCGTAAAAAAATGGTAAGTTTCCTTTTTTAAGAACAGCGATATTAAGAATTTCTTCTTTGGAATAATAACCACAAAGACTATTGCGTCTTAATTCCATAACTTAGGACTTTATTAGCTATTTTATAATTTTTTCACCAATGCAATCGAAAACATTAAAGATTCAAAATTGTAAATTGAACAGTTCTTTAAAAAGTATGCTAGGTTAAATAATTATAGTCCTGTTAGGCACAGCATTGACGAGAATGAAAAGAGAATTAAGTATTTATAATTTTATAAGCAATATCTACATGTAAACAGTTATTAATTCTATAAGTCTTCTCTTCTCACTTTCTCTGTTTTAACATTACAGGTACTCCTCAACTGCGCAAATTCGCTTTTCAATTGTATCACTTTACTAAACTTGGCTATTCGAATTTTCAATAGATCAATAGTAAGTTGTACATTCCATATTTGTTTATAAAGGAGCTTAAACATATTTCATCATGTTTTAAATTATGCATATAACTTATATCGGAAAGTCTAATTGCATTTCGGTACAAATCATTAGGTTGTGCACCGATGGACCACAAGTTTAAAAACGAAATACAATGTGATAGAAAAAATTATTTTATTTATTGTGATGTAATAACATTGTTCCTCATTTTTTATCAATATAATTATAATTTATCGTCGCAAAACATAATAGGGTAAAGTTATATATAAATTACAACCTGTCATACTCTTATGGTGAACATACACTTATCCGCGCCGAACGCGCCGAACGAATCGAAGTCAAGGAGGCCTCGCACACTTATCCGCACTAGAAGAATCGACCGCGCCGAAAGCATCGACCGCGTCGAAGAAATCATTTCAAGAAATAGTACTCGTGCGTTGCTCTGTCATACGCAAGTACGCAACTGATAGAATGCGAGCGCATCGATCGAGGCGACCGCATAATCCGCGACGAATTTTATGACGTCATCCGAATTCGTCTAGGATTTCTGGGGTTCTTCTAGATGCGGACGATTCGACGCGGGTAAGTGTGCGAGGTTTCATGAGATTTCATATAAAGAATTCTAAAATTCGTTTCGTTCGGCTCGTTCGCCTCTGATAAGTGTGCGATTACCTATAGTGACATTAGAATATAAGGATTACCAACCTCGAGACAAATAATAATTCTAAATTCCTTTTTGACAGAAGCTTCCTGGAGGTCATGCTGAGTTGGTATATATGACTAGCGCGTCTTCCTTGTCAAGAGCCCTAAATTATCTCTTCATAGGTTTGTTATTAACTCACCACTGTGAAAAGACGTACAAGCAGAACGAGAGACTTATAGAGATCATCGATTTCTTAATTATTTCTGCAAGAAATGGTAAGAACTATTTTATGATAAGTTTATATTCAACGGTTTAATATAGTTTTCTGTTTAATGTATGACCCTACCAAAGTAAATGCATTCTACTGGATGGAAAGCATGAGTAGAATCCAAGACTAGTGATCACAATACTCCTTGTGAATGTAGACAATGCAATATGATGATCCACACTGTGGCGACATGTTGAGGAGTTACTGCTTTATTGGGCCTGCGGTCTCTCACTCACTAATGAAACGAGACAGTACGAATGTTGTCATTTTAGGTTGGACATATTTTTGTTTGTTTTAGGTGGTTTTGGTTATAATAATAATTTTCATATTTATTTATTTACAAAACCAAAATTACTTAAGCTTCAAGTTAGAAAAACAGAAAAAAATACTTTCGTTCGTTTGGTGATTGATTGAGAAAACAGAGTGTCACCACGCTTATTCATCTCGTAAATGTCGTAAAGATTGCGATACGCGTTTTTTTAACCCAGTTAATACATGGTTTTAAAATCGATGATACATTATTAATATTAATAAGCTGTCTTTTCTATTCCATAATTAAAAATACCTTAGGTCTGCTGGGATACTTTTATCAAAACCATTTTTGTTTATAGTACAACAGCAAGCAGATAGGGTACTTGAGATCAGTTGGTAAACTTTCACCATCATTCTTAAAAACCTATATCGCATTAATCACGAGTAAATTGATGTCTTTTGAACATCCTCTGTTCACTATAGCAGAAGGGAGGAAACTTGACCAGCTATTGACCGGTAGGCTTTTAAAAAGCGTCATCAATCATGATGATGTTAAATAATATTAAAATAGTATCCGACTATATCCCCTAATACTGTTTTAACTTTTTTGTCTATTTATTTACAATAATATCGACTAAGTTATATATTAAAATCTCTTATTAATCTTTTCTAGATGTTACATTGAAAGGAAATCTCACAGAGCTTCGCTGCCTCCTCATCACTAGACCAATCAAATTCCACGCTGCTAAGTTCTTCACTATCGACTACAACTTGCTTCTTTCAATGAGCTCAGTGGTCGTTACCTACACTATTATTATGCTACAAAGTTTAAAGTGACATGGTTTTACTAGAACCATCTAAAATATAATGTTAATATAAATTATGCGTTTGTTTGTTCTAGCTGAATTTGTCTAGACTGGTGGAATCTTAAGTATTTAAGTGTCATGTTATGTTCATACATTGGTTATTTCTTCAATGATTCTAAGGGTATTTAATAAATATGTTTTACTGTTTTTTCGCAATTGATAGAATTAATTTTACATTTGTCTACTCCATAAGTCTAATGAAAATGATTGTGATTTGTTTTTTATTATGTGTTGCATAAATTATGATAACATCCACGTAAAGTACCTGGGAGAGCTGTTATTGTTGTTATGGTGTGTGTTTTTAAACAAAATCCTGTAACTCACAAAAGTCATGTATTATGTTGTAGAACAAATAATAATAAATAGATTTTGTTTGTGTTATCTTGTTTATTTATTTACTACTAACTGATCCCCGCGGGTAAAGCCGGGGGCGAAGCTAGTCAAAAAACATAGACTATTACCCCTTATATTTTCAGTTACCTACTAGTGTAAGTCCTGTTAAAATCAGTACAGCCACTTTAGAGATTAGCCGGAACAGAAAGACGGACAAACAAATAATGAAAAAATCGATTTTTGCTGTAAGTACCGTATATAGTTTCTTATGGCTTAGTGAAAAGCTTTTAAATTGATATGACAAACAGACACCTGTGAACACGAGCGGTATAACCCGTTCGAAACGTCGGAAAGTAGAAGGTATCGTAACCTTTTAATTTTATCGCGAATGAGTCCCGTTTACAGTAAAATATGTGTAAATGTCGCGAAAGTCTAAAACCAGTTACAAATAGATACAATTTTCTTTATTTGTGGAGATGAATATAATATCTGATGGCACGGCAGTGGTCCCGCCAAGTCAACAAAAAAGTGGCATGGCCGTACCATCCCCGTGTATTACACAAATATTTGGTCCTACACTGCAACTCGAGCACCAAAATGGTCTACGGGGAACCTCTTGTGATACCAGGAGAGTTTTTTGGGCCATCCGATCACACCGCAGCCGCTGTTCTAGTTCCTTCGAGTTTCGCCACAGACCTGAGGGGAGTCATCAACTGCCTCAAGCTCCAGATTGTAAATAGCGACATCGTCAACTGTAAATATTTATTTTTGCGGACGCACGCACTGAGAGGAGCCCTCCAACCTCTCTACACGAGATCATACAGAGTGTTGTAGACATTGACGCTGGACACGCAAATAGGAGCAGTAACCGTGAGTATCGACCCGGTGAACCCGGCATACTCGATGGCAGATGATAACGCAGATAGTCAGCCCAACGCCGCCGTCACCTATTCAAATGCTGAAGCCTTGTAAACTCCAAATCCCTAAAGGGGGTGATGTGGCGGTGCGATATCCTCAGCACCACCACTTGCTGCGGTGCCAGGGTCTTTCTGCCAGGCGGCGCTGAGGCGGCGCGCATCCACGCAAGTCTACGCGTGCCGCAAAACCGTTGCCTGGCAAACGTAACCACGGCCCGAGGGAAATAAAAAACCTCCGACGTTATTTCTTATTTCTGATTCTGTATTATAAATTGTAAAACTTGTAAATACAAAATATAGGTTCGGACAATTTAGACATTCGAAGGTGCATAAATTCCCAACAAGCTGAAAATCAGTAAAATTGTTCAAAACATAATTATAAATAATTTTTAAAAGTTCCCCATCATTCCCGTTTATGGTTTTTTTTATTCAAAGTCAAATGTAAAAAAAAATAGTTTTCTGCGTTTTTCAGCAAAACGGTAATTTTAAAATTACCACAAAATGTACCATACTTTTTTTCTACGAGCCACCGTTTCTGAGATATAATGATTCAAAAAGATACAAAAATTGTTATCGTCATAATATGCATGAGTTCGCCACGTATATACATCTCTAGAGTTATTATATATTATATTATATATATTACATATATATATCATATTATTAGATATTTCATAAGTTAGGGTATAAAAGGCAGCGCGCGCCTGTGCATAACACATTTCTTGTTCGGCGCTCGTCGTGGTAACTCTGAAGGAATGTTGTTGTGATCTTTGCTATATTGTTACATTGTTAGTAACAAGTTGTAAAGTAAGGACTGCGAGTATTGTAAGTAATTAACTTGTTAGAGTTGGAAATCTAATGTAACTATTTCTATTCAAATACTAATAAAAGTGAGTTTATTGTGTAAGTACTGTAATGATTATTAATTTTAAAAACAATGTTGGAAAAGAGTGTCCATGGAGTTTCTTGTCTGTTCTTCTCCATAGGATCTACGCCTTGGAACAGACAATTAGCTTATTAAAAACAGTTTGATATAATTTAATTATATTTTTGTTTCTATTTCACTTCCGACCCATAAAATCAGAAGTGCGATAAAGAACCAAGCTCATTAGCATTATAAAACTTTGATTTCCAACTCGTTAATTCGTTTTATATTATTTTCTTTTCTACCCACTTTTTTGAATTTGCTTGTATATGGTGTGGTATTTTTGTGTCTAAGTTTTGCAACTTGCTCCGTAGTAGATCACGACACCGGTCCTGTGCTAGGACACGGCATAGGGCTCGAGATTACTCTCGTGACAGCGTGTCAATAAGTCGTAGTAGTAACCATGATTCTCGTCGCGCTCGACGTTCGCGTTTGCCTACCCACAAGCGTAACGAGCATACTCGGAGTCATGAGTCACGTTCATATTCCCGTCGTTGTAGTGTATGCGACACCGATGTGCAAAATACATTTCATACGATTTTAATGATAATTTAATGCCATCGAGTCGAATAAATCGACTCCAGGTGGATGATACACTTCAGAGTTGTGTAAAACCTACTAGTAGGCAGGTAATAACAAATAATTCCAATACGAATAACACAATTCTTCTTGATTCGATCACGTCTTTGTTTGTTGACCAGAATACTTGTACATCAGAGTTGTAGATACAATTTACAACAAATACACCGGTAAATAACTATATCGAACGACCGACCGTCGGTAGGCGAAGGTAGTTTGACATCGAACCCTAAAGTGTAGTTTGACTAAAGCAACTATTCATAACTGTGATCCTAGATCAGCAAATTTGACTAAAGCTATCCAATCCTTGCATCGAAGTAGGCCAAATAATTATTAGGTCTCAGATTTCGATCCTTCTGTTACTGCCATCAATGTTTTATGTTATATGTGTATAGCGCGGGTAGTTGACGCTATGTTGTGTCGGTGTGTTTGTGTAACGTTTTCTTTCTAGCTAGATAATATTCTGCTGACAAAAGCTGCACCCATGCATTATACGGGAACTAGTACAATGTGAAAGGGGTGCAATGCAGTTCATCAGTGCGACCCGGTAATGAGTGAGGTTACTGAAAAGCCTGTAAGTTGCTATTAACGCTTCACTGGTAAGATCAAATCATATTTTCATATCGTGTTTTGATTTATTTTTACATAACTGATGTGTAGTGTACGAAAGTGAACCGTGTGCGTAATTTAAATCGTTACAACGATCGTAATGATTGATGAGTAATTGTCCGAAGCTGGTGTAAAGCTGTAGCTTAACAAAAGGGTTAGTAGTAATCGTAGCTGATCAAAATTTACAGAGTTATTTCATAGTTTGACTTAGTTTGTTTGACGTGTTGGAAACGAATTTTTGTAACTATACCACCTGTGCATAAACAACTGGGCGTCTTTAATGTGGATGATGAATTAATAGCAGTTGCAGTTTTAAAGTGGCTGCAAATGCAAAGCTAACCACATTTTAATCGATTTACGTAAAATGAAACGAAGTTGCACTAACGTAAACTAAAGTACGCTGAGATATAATACCCACACACGTTGATTAATTTATTTCTTTCTTTATGGAAAAATAGATACTTGACAGAATATAACAAGGTACAGTGTGTAAACTAGATTTGTTTCTCCGTAAATGTAAAAAATTAAATGACCATTATTTAAGGGTATCGTTTCCATAATTGCTCGAAAAAGCACTTACGGTTATGACAAGAGAAACAAATTAATTCATTATTTGACAGTAAAAAAAATATCTCAGTTTCTTAATAAATCAATCTATAGAGAAACCGAGTAAAGTTACTAATACGATTATTTATTTTCGAGAAAAAAATCATCAACAGTGACTAAAATCACCGAAATCGACCTTTTCTGTTTGGAATCAATCTAGTATTATATTGCTTTATTTGAAATAAATATTTTATTAGTTGCAAGAAAAAAGTACAAAAAAGAGATTAAGCATTTAAGGTTTCTATTAATTCTCACCAGAAAGTCATAATTTAATCTTAAACATCATTAATTTTTAGCGGCAAAAGTTCCATACATTTTAGTATGGAGAAATAATTTGCGATAAAACAGAGTTCACGCGATCCAAAAATTCAGTGTTCTCCGAATATTCAAGGCGAGCGCACGCTCGTTTTTAGCTCCACACGCACTGTCACGCACACAGAGATTTGATTGTTTACATACGACGACGTGACTGTGTGTAACTTTTGATAATATTTGGTAGGTCTGAGAATAGACACACCAATCTTTATATTTTAAATTATTATTAACCAACTTCAAAAAAGGAGTATTATTTGTGTTTTTTTTATTGTACATTCATTGATTACTCTGTCAATTGTGGACCGATTATTAAAATTCATTTTATATGACTGCCTCGGTGGCGCTGTGGTAGCATATGCGATTGAGGCCTCGGGTTCGATTCACGGGTCGGACCAAATGTTTATGAGATCCACAAAATTTTTTTTTTTAAGTGTTGGCTGTTTTCAGTGTTAGTTCATAGGGAAACCCTAAAATTTTATAAGCACGTTATAAATAGTTATTAAATATTTTTTTATTTTGTAATGCTATTCCAGACGCAATATCTGACCTGGTAGCCATCATTTCATAATGATGAGGGCAGTAGTAGCGCATGCGACTACTTTGCTTGAGTAAGGATTCAGGTTCGATTCCCGTGTAGGACCAAATATTTGTGTGATCCGCAAATATTTATTTCGGGGTCTGGGTGTATTCTATAGGTAAGCAACAAAAAAAGTATGTTTATGTATTTATATCAGTTGTCGAATCAATAATATAAGCTCTGCTTAGTTTGGGACTGGATGATGTCGTGTGTAAGATGTTCGAAATAGTTGTTTATTTATTATTGTAATATATCATACTGCCTTGTTGGTCTTGTGGTCAGCGTATGCAACTGCTAACCAAGAGGTCTAGGGTTCGATTCCCGGGTCGGACCAAATTTTTGTATGATCTGCAAATATTTGTTTCGGAGTTTGGGTGTTTTCTATGTATAATATGTATGTATTTATAACAAACAAGTATGTTTATGTATTATAAACTGCGAAATAAATATTTGCGGATCACACGAATATTTGGTAGATGATATTCTGTGTCATTCGTCTGAAATATTTATTTATTGTTATTTATTATAAACTAGCTTTCTGCCCGCGGCTTCGCCCGCGTGGAATTCGTTGATATCACACGACATGGTAAGGGTAGATTAAACAATCTTACCTGATTTTATGTTTGATAATAAGGAACTTCGACACAAACTTTCGTCCCCTATTTCAAACCCTTCTACCTTTATTTTCGCGATAAAAAGTACCCTATGTCCTTTCCCAAGTTCAGTTCTATCTTCGTACCAAATTTCATCAAAATCGGTTCAGTGGTTTAGGCGTGAAAGCGTAACAGACAGACAGACAGAGTTACTTTCCGCTAGTCGTATTTATGTTTTACTAGCTTTAGCCCATGGCTCCGCCCGCGAGTGTGTCGATTTTCGTGGTAAAAAGTAGCCATGTCCTTTCTCGGGGTCCCATATATCTCTATACTGAAATTGATCAAAATCAGTTCAGCGTTTTACGCGTGAAAAGGTAACAGACAAACAGACAGACAGAGTTACTTTCACATTTATTTTAGTAACATTATTGCGTAAATAAGCCGTTTGCATTAAATATATTAAAAAAAAAACACAGTCCTCTGCCTCTTCAACCTGTCTATTAAACTCAAAACATAACGTAACTTAAAAACTACTGCACCAATTTTCATGATGTTTGCAGCAATGGATAGATTGGTTTTAAAGGAGGGTATAATTTGTCAAATTTTAAATGTTTTTTAAATGCCTATAAGACCATGTATCGTTAATCACACATTATTGACATAATAAAATCTTACACTGAGAGTCACTAGTGTAAGATTACGGCCAATTACGGGTGCGACCTGGATGAACGCTCTGACGTATTATAAAATATTTATTTAAATAATATTGTGTAATAAACAATTTTATTCTACATATTTCATGTAGAATAAAATTGTTTTAAATGTCTACAGTATTTATTATGATAAGGATTAATATTACATTGTTCCAAATTACTTTGAAATTATTATTCACAAATAAAATAATAAAGAAATATTAAAAAAGTATAATTAAAAAAGTATTACTGTAGGTTATTCCTAATTTATGTAACTCGTAAACTTTTGTCAATATTGGCTTTATTTATGTGTTCCTTTAAAATAATAAAATAACATTAATAAATCTTCTTTAAAAGGTAACCTTAATTATGATGAAAACCGTATTTAAATACCTTGCGTATTTAAAACGATCTGAGTTGACAGACAATGCACGCGAGCAAATTTATTTTATACTGTGTAAAATTATTTTATAATCTTTGACCATTCGATTGGTATACAGAAAGTATTATGACTTTCTGTACTGAATGAATCCTACGGGCTTTACGTTATGGCAAGATACATTGCGTGCGTTGTAAGACATTAAAATACGTTCTACAAAGGCGAACAGTTGATGGATATTTAACATAAGCAAAAAACCGAAAGTCGGTGATTGCTTGCTACGGTATGTATGCGACAGTGCGCGATGCGTCTGTGTGCATGTAAAATATGTATGTGGGTGTTCAATCACAAATTCTCACGCTTGGTGTCGCGGGCCTTAACAACTAGCTTTAGCCAGCGGCTCCGCCCGCGTGTATGTTGGCTATCGCGGTAAAAAGTAGCCTATGTCCTTTCTCAGGTTCTAAACTATTTGAGTTTCAAAATTCATCAAAATCGGTTAAGACGTTTAGGCGTGAAAAATAACAGACAGACAGACAGAGTTACTTTCGCATTTATAATAGTAGGGATGATAAAAAAAAATAACAACAAGAAATAGTTGATGATCAATTACATTTCTAATTTTTATTTTGATAATTCGATGAATGGGCTATTCTTTTATATTGGTGGGTGGTGAGAGCAAATACATCGAGAGTTTAAAAACGTGTTGTAACTATTCACAATACGGCGAAAGGGGGCGTGGACAGCAGTGCTAGTCCTTACCGGAGTCTGTATAAAACAGCTTGAGAATCTTCCGCTGGTAGACAGTACGAGGTACTATGTCACATTATTTGTTGGTAATTGTATCAGTCAACTGTTGTTGTAAAATCTGTAGAGTGTTATGACATCGAGTGGCAAACGTTTAGGTTCTAAAGTTATTATGTTAAATTTATTTTATAGTTACGAGTAGGTAGTACGAAAATGACTACAATTGTAATTTATGATTCAAAGAAACTTCTTTAAATTCGTCTTTAGACGGCGTATATATTTAAATACGTAGTTTGGACTCCAAACTGGAACTTCATTTTGCAAATGTAATCTTATTGGGTTTACACAACGTCAACAACAAATTTATAGAAAAATTATGATAACGTGTAACATATCGTATGTTTGTCAATTATGTTGTGATATGTTTATCGAAATGCCAAGTATTGATACCGGTAAAGACTAAATGTCTATCGATCTTATTAGTACGTCTACTTAGGCATAACTTTAATAATGGGTTAAAGTTATAGAAGCATTATGAAAGGTTTTAAATACCCTCACTAGTGTCAGGTATTAAAAGTGTTAGTTTGCGAGACATTATGTTGTTTGTGAAACTATAATCACTAATGGTCAGGTTAGACCGAGCTAAAACAAGGTTTAATCACTAGTCAATGCGAGAGTACCAAGTAGTGTTACATAAAGATAAGACTAGCCATTTCGGGTTTTAAGTTTTAAGATCTTAAACAAATCATTCTAGCACACTTGATCGTAAAGGTGTGACATTCATATGTGATCACGAGTTCATGTTCATGAGGACATTACAAGCCAGCACAGGTTATTGTGATCTTTTTCTTCCTGACAGAGGTACCTTTTGAAACGTCAGTACTAGTGATGGTTTCGACTGCTTTGTTGAGCCGACAGTTAGTGTATGCGACTACTGTTCAATATAGGTTCGATTTCTGGGTTGAACAAACAATAACTAATAATACTGTGTACTTCTAATTATAGATATGCTTGTCACGGCCCGAAGTTTAAAAGTTGTGGTCAACGCTCCGTGACTCGAATGAGTACAAAGAGTCGACGGTACTACGCCTGATCTCTTTCGAGTCATGTTGGGTGGCCGTTTCATCGAACCAAAGGCGTACACCTGTGTTAGACAAGTACTTGAGGTGCTGTAGTGTCTACTGTGTTTTTGGTTGGTCACCATTGGAACTGGCCGCCGTAGCAGAAAGGTTTAAATGGTAAGGTTTAACTACAGACTCGAGACTATGGACGATAAGTAGACGGTGGCCTATTACAGTAAGTGATTGAACGACACCTGTCGAACAAGCTCCGGTGCATAAAATGACTTTGAGGGCAATCAGTCTAAACTTGAATTCACTGCGTGGGCATACTTGGACATGCTTCGAAGTTGCTTAACGCCAATCGTCAAGCTGTAGACATAACCCAAAATTGATGACCCGGTATCATATCCTGAGAGCTTTGTGATTATTGGTAACATCCTTAACCGAGTACCGTGAGACTTCTGTAACATTTTCTGGCATCATCCGGGTCTTGCATCCTGAGAGATATGCGAAAGAGAGCAACATTATTGACGGTATCACTGCGTACATACTGCGGGCACTGTTATTTTTAAATATCCTCAAAGTTTTGCTTGCTAGTATCGCCTTCTAAAAGCTCTGTGATTATTCATGACGATAATGAAGCATATTATTGACGTTAAAGTAATACCGTATTCAAAACTAATGCAATGTTTTTATGCTTTCCTTAGATGATAACTATGCGTTGAGAGAGCCTCGTCACTGTGCAAGGTGCACTCTACGCTGATGGTGGCTACGAGGTGCGGACTTGCGTCCTGCATGCCGCTCAGTGATAAGCGGTCCTGTTCTCCGTGTGCGCGAGATGCACCTTCCGCCTGTTCACCGTGGGTACGAGACGCAATCTTCGGCCTGATCCCCGTGTGCG
Organism: Phragmatobia fuliginosa; assembly: GCA_932526445.1. Classification (NCBI taxonomy): domain Eukaryota; kingdom Metazoa; phylum Arthropoda; class Insecta; order Lepidoptera; family Erebidae; genus Phragmatobia; species Phragmatobia fuliginosa. Next base: position 17,530,197 of record OW052072.1, on the reverse strand, counting down.
TGAGGTGTGGTGCAATGTATGGCGGATGGTGGAGAGCATGAGGTATGTAATATTGGAATGGACCCATGGACAGGGTAACCAGCCCCAAACTCGTGGTCTTCCTGAGATAATTTTAAGACCCATGGACAGGGTAACCAGCCCCAAACTCGTGGTCTTGTTGAGAGAGGTAAGACCCATGGACAGGGTAACCAGCCCCAAACTCGTGGTCTTGTTGAGAGAGGTTTAAGACCCATGGACAGGGTAACCAGCCCCAAACTCGTGGTCTTGATGAGAGAGGTTTAAGGCCCATGGACAGGGTAACCAGCCCCAAACTCGTGGTCTTGATGAGAGAGGTTTAAGGCCCATGGACAGGGTAACCAGCCCCAAACTCGTGGTCTTGATGAGAGAGGTTTAAGGCCCATGGACAGGGTAACCAGCCCCAAACTCGTGGTCTTGATGAGAGAGGTTTAAGACCCATGGACAGGGTAACCAGCCCCAAACTCGTGGTCTTGTTAATTTTAAGTTTAAATGTTTAAGACACACACTTATGGTAACTGTTCTTATGGTAACTGTTCTTATGGTAACTGTTCTTATGGTAACTGTTCTTATGGTAACTGTTCTTATGGTAACTGTTCTTATGGTAACTGTTCTTATGGTAACTGTTCTTATGGTAACTGTTCTTATGGTAACTGTTCTTATGGTAACTGTTCTTATGGTAACTGTTCTTATGGTAACTGTTCTTATGGTAACTGTTCTTATGGTAACTGTTCTTATGGTAACTGTTCTTATGGTAACTGTTCTTATGATATTATGGTTCTTATGGTAACGGTAGACCTTCATGCTGAAGTCTACTCTTGTATTAGTACTAAGTTTCTAGTTTTATTTTAAATGTATCTAACAGTGACTGTTTGTTTCTAATCTGGCGTGGATTATAAATAATCTTTCACTCTTTTCCTTGGAGGTTCGAACCTTTCCTATTCGTGTTATCTGTTATTATCATAAACTCTATTCGTTAACTTTAACTGTTTACACTAAATTTGATAACTTTTTTCAGTAACTGACCAATTGGACGATGGTGTACTTACAGAGGTGTCTAATGAACTTTTTGATAGAGGTTCCAGTCACCGCAAATGAGAACAATGAAGAAGTGTGTGGGCACCCGGACCTGCCGAGGACGTCAGGGTGTCAGGAGAGGCCGTATTAGATATTTCATAAGTTAGGGTATAAAAGGCAGCGCGCGCCTGTGCATAACACATTTCTTGTTCGGCGCTCGTCGTGGTAACTCTGAAGGAATGTTGTTGTGATCTTTGCTATATTGTTACATTGTTAGTAACAAGTTGTAAAGTAAGGACTGCGAGTATTGTAAGTAATTAACTTGTTAGAGTTGGAAATCTAATGTAACTATTTCTATTCAAATACTAATAAAAGTGAGTTTATTGTGTAAGTACTGTAATGATTATTAATTTTAAAAACAATGTTGGAAAAGAGTGTCCATGGAGTTTCTTGTCTGTTCTTCTCCATAGGATCTACGCCTTGGAACAGACAATTAGCTTATTAAAAACAGTTTGATATAATTTAATTATATTTTTGTTTCTATTTCACTTCCGACCCATAAAAATATTATATGTTGAAATATTTTCTATCAGTTTTTTTGCTGAAAATAAAGCCGGTTCCAAAAATAACGGGTCAGTTACATAAACCCGAATATCTCCCGAACTACGTATGCCATCCTAATGAAACGAAGACTGTTCAATTGAGAATTTAATTATACAGATAAAAAATAAAATAAAACTTAGTTACACCCACAATATTAATCTTAAATTAAAAAAAAACTAAAGTAGTGATATTTTTCTTAAGATTACATTTTTTTTATGATTGTTTTTTTGCTGTTTTTCATCACTTTCTTCATTTAATACTTTGTATTGCCTCCACGAGCTCTTCTGACAGCTTCCAGGCGATTAGGCATGCTGTACACCAAATTTCGGAGCCGGTGCTGAGGAATACCTTCCCATTCCTCCACCAGTGCTTGTATGAGCTCGGGAAGCGTGATTGGTGGGGGGTTTCGACCTTTCACGCATCTCTGAAGCTCGTCCCAGGCGTGCTCGATGGGGTTTTAGTCCGGGCTTCGCGCTGGCCACTGCATGAGTTCGATACCGACCTCTTCAAGGTAGTCATGTACAATTCTGGCGGTATGGGGACGCGCATTATCATGCATTAATATGCCATGCCGGTCCATACTGGCCATGAAAGGACCTACATGTTCATTGAGGATCTCTTCCACGTACCTCTCTGCATTTAGAGTTCCATTTTGAATGAGCACCAGCTCGGTGCGGGCCTCAGCAGAAATCCCAGCCCAAACTTGTACGGAGCCTCCACCGTACGCCACTTTTTCCTCCACACACGCTTGATGGAAGCGCTCCCCTGGTCTTCTGTACACCAACTGCCTACCATCATGCTTATAAAGCATGAATTTAGACTCGTCCGTGAACATTACCCTAGACCAATCGTCTAGTGTCCAGTTTAGGTGTTCGCGCACGTATCTCTGTCTTGCAATTCGATGTCCCCGTTCCAGTTTGGGGCCATTTGCGGGCCTCAATGATTTCAAATTTGCTTCAGCAAGACGTCTTCTTACTGTTTGAGCGCTTAAATTGCCACCTCCAAAGCGAATAAAGTGAGTTTTTAGACCAACAGCAGTTTGAAAACGATTTCGGAGCATTGTAGCCACCAGTTGTCTGTCTTCCCTGGCCGTTGTGCATCTTGGTCTGCCATTTCCTGGTCTTCTAAGGTGTGATCCGGTCTCTTGGTACCGCTGGACTACCCGCTGAACAGTCGACAAAGATACACCAATGTTTCTGGCTGTTTCACGCTGGCTCCGCCCAAGTTCCAAAAAAGTAAGGATTCTGGTACATTCCTCTAGCGTGACTGCCATGCTTCACCTCACAGAATAATAATTATGCACGTGGAAGACGTTCACGATAAATTTTTTTGTGACAGAATAGAAATGGAAAGCATCCATAATGACATGAAACAAAAATTTTGTTTTTAAAAATAGTCATTTTTTTAAATTTTGTTTTTCTAATGAAGTTTTTTTCATCAACCAGTTTAAATAATATGCTATTAGAAGCGCAACTAAAAAGTCTTTATTCTGTTTTTTATTTCATTGATCTAGCTTTTACAGTTCTGGAGGTATTTCAATTTTTGTGACTGACCCGTAATTTTTGGAACCGAGTGTATATTGGTAAAACAAGCTAATAATGATGTTGATGTACTGATCCAGGTTATAAAATTGGAAACTTAGTTTTGGTCCTCTTCACTAACAACATAGGGATATATGTGTCGGGTTCAGCCCAGCTATCAGAAATGAAACTTCGATATTGCAATACAGGACACCATTCTAATTTTGTGTAACATCTATCGCGGATAGAGTTTCTTGCTCTTGTCAGGAATGTGCGGTCTCACCGGGGCAGTACTAACTGTCAGGGCCAGAATTCCGTGCACCCACCGCAAGATGGATAGTACTGGTTGTTAAAACAAGGTTCCACATCCGACGATGGTGTAGTACCGACTGTCGAGAGACAGTGATCCGTACACCAAGACGCATCCCTTACAAATGCGTGCCTACTACGACAGTGCTCGGCTTTATATAGAGACCAATCTCTGTGGTGGGGGAAAACACGATACGCTCGGTGTACGTTCCACTAGCGCCAACTCGGCGCCGTCTCTCGAAGTGCGAGCGGGTACTTATGCAACATGGCTACCTTCATATTTATCTAATGTTTCATCTGTACCGTCATATGTATAAGTACAAGTTTGTTGATATATGTATGAACTTGACAGAAACCAGAATAATCAATCAAAAGTACCAGAAACGTCTATAATTTCTGCACTTGTAACCCTATCGCCCCTACAAACTTATTTTATTAATTATTTCTAAACATAAAAGTCCATTTGGTAGAAAATCTTCTTCTTCCTAGCCTTTATTCCCAAGATTATTTAGGGTCGGCTACTAATTTAAACGGTTTTAACTGAATTTATATTCAGGTTTCGTTTCCGCAACCCTGAGGGAGAACATTAATTCGAAGGTTGAACGAATTGTCAGTAAATTTGAGGGCACTGGTTTCCCAATAACGATTTCCATAGATTTTTCATGACAACCGGGACCGACAGCTATATTTTTATTATTATGTTGTGTTTGATTAAAAAATTTCAAATCGATAAACTTTTGATTGACCCTAGAAGCCCAATCTAGGTCAATTTGGAACATGGAAACGTATATTTGCTATCTTTTTCGTACGTTTTGTTCGATCGCCGTGATGTGATCGCGAAGCCATGAAAAAAATTGAGCACTGTCCTGACTTCGTCATGGATGCAAAGGCGGCTGAAAGCTCCTTCTTTATAGGGTTTCTACTTTGAAATTATTACAAATATTCTTCAAATTAAGCCACAACCGTCGTCAGATGATCTTACTGTTGAAACAGAACTAAAAAAGCCTCACTACTGTGGATATTATTGTTATGAAAAGCAACGAAAGACAAATTCACAGTGCATCAAATGCAAAAAACTAATCTGTTGTCAACACAATTTTGACATGAGTCAAAAGTGTTTATAAAGTAAAAAGTAAAAATAATATACTTAAACTGTTAATATGATTATGAAAAGTGGACTACTTAGTAGTAAAAAGAAGTGATGATGTCCTCCCAGACGTATCCGTCGACGGCGACACCCTGTCAATTATTAGTTCTGTGTTCATGTGCCCGTGCATGACTAGCAAAACCGAATTTTGTTTTGAATGTGCGGTCACAGGAGGCACAGTGTAGGTCGCCCCGCGTGTTGTAGGTGTAGTTGTGACGAGTTCTTCGATGATGCCGTTTGGCGCCGCTTATAGTCTTCAATGCCCCGGTGCACAGTTTTGGGCCATTCCGCTTTATTAGCAGCCATTTCCTCCAAAAACTTTGGAGACAAGCCGATTGCTGCTAGGTTGCGCTTCAATACATCCATGTATCGTAGATATTGTCCTCCGGGCCGGCGTTTACCCAAGCTGATCTCCGAGTAGAAAACGTTATTTGGCAATCTAGAAGACTCCATACGCACAAGGTGCCCGCACCAGCGCAACCGACCCCTCATCAGGAGGCTCTCCATGCCTGGCAAACCCGTTCGGCGAAAAATCTCCACGTTGGGAATCCGATCCTGCCAGCGTATATGAAGAATAGCTCGGAGGCACCTCAGATGGAAGGCGTCAAGCCGGTTAATATCACCTTTGTAAAGTCACCAGGTCTCCGAGGCGTACAGAAGCAATGTCAAAACAATAGCCTTGTACACGGCCAGCTTGGTATTTAGGTGAAGATCATGAGACCTACAAATACGGCAGTCGAGCTCACCGAATGCCGCGGCAGCCCCAGCGATCCTTGCGGATATCTCAGAGCCAAGACGATTGTCGCTACGAATGAGACCGCCAAGGTAACGCAAAGTTTCTACCTCCTCCAAAGCTTTATCGTTTAGGTAAACAGATACGTTCTGCGCGGATTGTCCCCTTGCAGGCGGTTTTAAGATCCGAGTCTTCGACGCGCTGATTACCAATCCAAATTTGCGACACTATTCGTTTAAAATATCCAAACATTCCTGGAGATCAGCAATACTACCAGCCATAAGGCAGACATCGTCAGCATATTGGATTTCAGTGACGGGGACTGTAGCGACCTTACGCTTCGACCTGAAGTGTGACAAATCGAATACGCCTCTGTCCATACGCAGGTTGAGGGCGAGTCTGCTCCTACAATCCTCAATAGCGTCGGCCATTACCGCAGAGAAATAGATGGCAAAAAGTGTCGGCGCCAGGACGCATCCCTGTTTGACGCCACTTGTCACTAGGAATGGTTCTGTAAAGTTGTCTTCATGCCGTACGCGGGCAAACATGCCCTCATGAAACTGCCATACTAGGATGACAAACTTTGGGGGACATCCATACCTCTCTAGAGCGCTGATCTTGGGACGCGGTCGAAAGCCTTTTCAAGGTCTACAAAACACATATAGAGGTCACAATGCTGTTCAAGGCATTTTTCTTGAACCTGTTTTAAAACAAAGATAACGTCAACTGTGCCTCTGTTTGGTCGAAACCCACATTGACTTTCCGGAAGGAAGCTCTCAGCTAGCTTAACTAGACGACTCTTAATGATATGCGCCATTATTTTGCCAGCAGCAGATAGCAAGGCGATGCCTCTGTATGAGCTGCAATTTGAGAGGTCACCCTTTTCCTTGTATAACTTAGTTATGGAGGCGTCCTTCCAGTCCTGCGGAACCGTTTCCGCTTCCCAAACCTGTACTACAAGCTCAAACAGTCTGGTCCTGATGTTATGTCCTCCATATTTATAAATTTCTGATTGTAGACTGTCACAACTCGGCGACTTGCCATTCTTCAGGCGATCAACAGCTCGAACAAATTCCACAAAGAATAGCGGGTTCTCGAGACTAGACGCGATTGGCAGTTTCTCAAGAGAGCGAATATAGGACAGATCGACACATTGTCTCCCAGGATTGAGCACTTCACTGAAATGCTCCGCCCAGAAGAACATCCTTAGGATCTATCAATTTGGTGGTGTTATCTCGCGAGTATAGGGGTACTGTTTTTCTGTATTTAGAGCCGTAGATGGTTTTGAGGCTTTCAAAAAATTTCGTTGTTTGGTTGGTGTCTGCCAGTACTTGCAATTCTTAGGATTTACGAAACCACCAAGTATTCTTCAATTCTCGCACTTTTTTCTTGAGAGTGTTATGAAGAATTTTACGTTGCTGGTCACCGCGGGTGCATCTGAGCGAACGCCTGTACTGCTCAACCAGTTTCCGTATTTCTGTGTCGGAGTCATCGAACCAGTCCTGGTTTCTCCTTACCTGCTTGCCCACAACCAGTTGGGAGACCATACGCAAGCCATCAGCAAAACAGCGCCAGGCAGCGTCAACCGGCTGGTTATTGTTAATACCGGACAAAGCAGTCCCGAACTCAGTGTCAAGTTTTTGTCTAAGTCCCACGTCTGTCACAAGCTTTGTGAACGGTCCACCCCTGAGCCCCGCGCAGTGCTCGTGTTATAAGTACATCCTTTAGGTCTCGTCTTCCTACTATGATGTAGTCAAGAAGATGCCAATGCTTTGATCGAGGATGCATCCAAGATGTTTTGTATTTGTCAGGCAGCCGGAAAAAGGTATTGGTAATGCTGAAGTCGAGTTTCGCACATAAGGTGAGCAGAGAATAGCCATTGGAATTGCAGGTTCCGATGCCAGGCCTCCCAAACACACTATTCCAGGCGATGCGCTCCGCGCCAACACGTGCACTAGTCACCGAGCAGAACGATTTTGTCACATTTTGGGATGCTATAGAGTACTTCATGAAGTTGGTTATAGAACTTCGTATTTTCCTCATCAGAACAGGTCATGGTGGGTGCATACACGCTCAGAAGATGGATGAACTTCTTAGATGCCATGTGAAGTCGTAGTGTAATGAGCCTGTCACTGTGGCCCCTGGGCTGCTCCACAAGAGTGAGCGCGATATTATTTCTAATTGCGAATCCAACGCCACTAGCAGCACGTTCCGAAGCGGGCCTTCCCGACCAGAAATATGTATATCCGCCAAGAGCCTCGCAAAGTACCCCGCTGTCAGCCAGATGTGTTTCGCTGATTGCGGCGATGTCAATATTATATCGGGCGAGTTCTCGAGCTATAAGCGCCGTCTTGCGGTCAGGACGTAGGTTGTTTTCGCTGTCTAGGAGAGTTCTCACGTTCCGAGTTGCTATGTTAATATTGTTTTTAAGAGTCTGTACGTTCTTTCGACCGCATAAAAGTGGTGACCAGACGATCGCGGCTCACCGTCTGGGTAGAGGCGAGACAGGCTTTGTTTAGGCCACCTTTTCTAGGCCCCTCCCCGAATTGGGGAAAGCAGTGCTATCCCTAAATAGGGCTGCTCTGTCATTGAGCGAGCTGCTGAGTCAGTCCTCCCATCTCAATTGAGTCCCGAAACGACCATCACCGCTCAATCGCCTACGTGTAGAGAGCCAGCTAGAGATTAAACTCACCAGTTCAATCCCCCCCACCAGTCTCCATCGCCGCAGGGCTTACAAGGTCGGAGTCTTATTTATTGCCAGGGGTCATCAGCGCGGGAATATATCATAGTGGGTAATAATACATCTCTTTATTGTACACCAGAATAATAACATACAACGATAGCTTATACTAGAAGGTACAAGTGGCGGCCTTATCGCCCAAAGGCAATCTCTTCCGCCTGGAATGGAAAGAAAGACATGGAAAGTATATGGTAGTTCCAGGTGTATTAAAAAGTTTAGAACTTAAGGGAATTGAGTACTTAGGGAATAATAACACATAGTTTATAAAAATAAATATAATATAATAATAATAATAATAATTTATTTCTCCACAAAGGCTATTACAATTTATTTTTTTTCTTACATTTAGACAATACATATTATATCTTCGATTAACCTTTGTGAGAGCTGGTGTCTATGCTAGGTTTTATACAAAACCTGTATTATAGATCACCAGGCTCTCATCCACCTGAGACGGGACTAGTAAATAGGAATGTCTTATGTTGGATTTAGTACATAGTAGAGAAACATTTTTGTTTAATTATTATACTAGATTTCAGTATATAATGTAGCAATATTCGAGATTTAGTATTTTGTGGTGTGTGTGTGTGTGTGTGTGTGTGTGTGTGTGTGTGTGTGTGTGTGTGTGTGTGTGTGTGTCTGTCTGTTTGTTACCATGTATGTATATGTTGAGATCATGTAGCTTTTAAAATCTTTTCCGTTTCTAAGTAATTAAGTTCTGTTAAACTATTTTTAAGTGACAATTTTAGCTGCTTTCTGAGAAGTTTGATAATCTGGTTTTTGTCATTGAAATACCTATATAGGAATGGACCCAAGTGAGATAGCTGGCGCCTAGCAAAAATTGTGCGGACGGAAGGTACAGGAGTACGAGTTCGTCTTTTACTTAAAATTAATTGTGAAAGATCGATATTTTTGTGGTGACTAAGAACGGCATTATTAATAAATAGCTGCCTAACCGTGAGCAATTGTGACTGCTCATAGAGCTTCTCAGTGGAAAATCTTCGGGGTTTACAGAACATAACCTTGATAACAGCTCTTTGGGCTCTTTCTAACTCTAATAGATGCGATGCAGCGGCACCACCCCATACCGTGACACAATACGTTAGTAGTGATTGACAGAGAGAATAATAGATGTTTTTAATAAGTTTGGAGTCCGTAACATCTCGCAGGTTCCTGAAAATGGGTAGAAGTTTTCTAATTCTTTTCCCTAATGCAGAGATGTGCGGGTGCCAGTTAAGTTTCTTGTCAACTATCACTCCTAAGTACTTATGGTTGTCCACCTGCATCACAGCTGGGCAATCGCATTCGTGATCTAAATCACAACGAGAAGAGTGTGCTCTGATATTAAAGTTATTTGAGGGGTTGGACGTAGAAGAAATTCTAAAACAAATATATTTAGTTTTTGGCACATTAAAAGTCAGTAGATTCTCGTCCAACCACTTTAGTACCCTTCTTAGGCCATTATCTGCCAATTCCTCAACATTAGACCATGTTTCACCTTCAAAAATTAGTGTAGTATCGTCCGCAAATGCAATGATATTGCCATTAGCAAGCTTAAGACTACAGAGGTCATTTACGTAGACCAAAAAGAGTGTGGGGCCTAGCGTGCTACCCTGAGGTATACCAAAGGTGACCGATAAGCTTGAGCTGCAGAAATTATCTACTCTAACTACTTGACTTCTGGATGTTAGATAATCATCGAGCCAATCTAAAGGCATTCCTCGTATGCCTGACTTCTCCAGCTTTAAAAGGAGCAGCGGTATTGACACAGTGTCGAAAGCTTTTTTGAGATCGAGGAAGATGGCTGCACATCTTTTGCCAGTGTCTAGAGATTTAGTAACTATCTCTGAGAGTTTGGACACTGCGTCTTCAGTGTTTTTACCTTTTCTGAAGCCATATTGGGAACTCGAAAAAATATTATTGCACTCTAGGAAGCTGGTAAGCCTAGTGTTAAATGCCTTTTCGATAATTTTACTAATCGTGCTAAGTAATGAAATAGGTCTATAGTTAGACACTGACTTCACATCGCCACCTTTGTAAATAGGAACTACTACTGCCTCTTTGAATATGTTGGGGAAAACACCACTTGAGAAGCTTAAATTGCACACGTGAGAGATCATGGTACATAATACGTCATGGGAGTTCTTAATTACTGTCGTTGGGATAGAATCAATGCCAGGAGCACATTTGGTTTTCAGCTTAAGGATGATTTTATCTATTTCAATATAATCTGTTGGAGTGAGGCACATTGAGTTAGTATTTTGTGAAGGTAAGACCTTTTGAGGATGGGATACATTTGCATTAGTTTTTTCCAATATATCAGAAGCCAGATTTGCACCGATAGATGTAAAGTACCCATTTACATGGTCAAGAGATGCCAATGGTGATGACTCTAGTTGAAGTAACGAAGAGGCGTGGGATTGGTTGGTTTTTAAATAACATACTTCCTTAACGGTTTCCCAAGTACCTTTTAAGTTTTTAAAATTTTGATTGAATTTATCTTTGAAATAATTAATTTTAAGTTTTTTTGCACTTTGATTGCATTTATTACGATATTTAGTGTATTCCTGTTTTATGACCTCATTGTCTGGATTATTTTTAGCCATTCTGTGTAATTTGTCTCTCGTTTTAAAACATTTAACAATACTAGAAGTAATCCAAGGTTTCAATGGGCGTTTTCTCTTAGTAAAAGTAATAGTGGATGTGTGTTGTACTATGAGGTCCTGGAGTGTTTTAACTAATGTAGTTGCGGCCGTATTAGGATCTTTAATAGTTAAAAAATGGTTCCAGTCCCATGCTTTTATCGCTACGGTTAAAGCTTCGTAGTCGATTTTAGATCTAGTTATCGTATTATTCATAGATGACTTTGGTATTAGTGAGCTTGCGACACTTAGCAATATAGGAAAGTGGTCAGTGATGTCTGTTGCTAGGACGTAGCACTGATGGTCCGCGGCCAAGTTACACATAAAATGGTCTAAACATGTTCGACCATGTGTCGGAATATCAATAGCCTTGTTCAAGCCGTGCGATCCAATGATCTCCTTGTAGTCTCTAACTGTGCTATTGTTAGTATCTAGTGTGTCAATATTAATGTCACCAGTAAGAATCAAGTTACGTGTTTCAGTAGTAGTCAAGAGAGAATCTAGAGAATCGAGAAATGTGGTTAAGTTTTTGAAGCCGTAGGGTCGATAAACCCCAAATATCATCAAATTATTTAACTGTGCTGCTAAACAATTTGCCTCATTCAGAGCTATTTCTTGTACTGTAGCCTTATGGATATTATTTATGTACATAATGACCCCATCATTTTGATTAAAGCTTCGTTTTGTAAAGTACATATTAAAGCCATCAATTAAAGGTGGTGTCGAGTCTTCATTACACCAGCATTCAGATAGAACCATAATATCAACGTTTATTTTTAAGATTGTAATGTATATTAAAAAGTTGTCTAAATTTTTGTTTACACTTCTAATGTTAAACGATAGGATATTCAATGTATTTTTTACGTTCGTTTTGAATATTTGAAGTTTAGTACTGAGGGTTCTAGGGTCATCAATGAGTACACAAGGTACGTTACAGGAGTTATCAATGTCACTTTGCAGTTGGATATTATCCATATTTAAAGCTAAGAAAGGCTAGATAATCACTGTTCAGAGGCGTCTGGATTGACTGATGGTCTCTGATCAGAGAAGGCTTCTGACATGCATGATGTAGTATCTGCCTGTGTATATATGTTTGTGTGGACTGTGTATTTAATTTTGTGTTGTGTGTATTACATAAATATTTTTTTATCATTATAGAAGCAATGAGTGCTAAATATTTTATAGTTTTGTTGGAGTCTACATATTTAACTAGTCACTTATTTTTAAGTCCCTGGAGTTGAGTCTCACTTCTTACCAATATGTATGGATCACCTTGCTTCTTGCGCAGATATACTAGTCCGTTTGATGTCCAGCAGTATGCGTACTCCATGTTTCTGCGGAACTCCCGTGCCAGGAAGTACAGGCGAGACGCTTGAGGGGTAAGATGTTCCGACAAGTATATTTCGACTTTGGGTCCTTCCAATCCCATGTGTGTAGAGTTTAATTGCTCTGTTTTAAATTTCATGGAGGAGAGCTTATGGTTCTTAGCTGCAGACAAAAGGCTGTCCTTGGTGAGAGTTGAGGAGAACTCCACTACTACTCCAGAGGTTGATTGGTCTGGTTTGGATGGCATTCGATATACATCGCGAAGCGCAGAGTTGTCCATGTTGACAGACAGGGTAGTTGAGAGCTTTTTGATCATATTGAAAAGCTTTTCCTTTGATTCGCCTTTTTCTTTTGGCACGTGCCTAATCTGAATACTAGTCTTGCGTGAAAGTCTTTCCAGCATATCACATTTCTCTCCAATATTGGATATTTGGGTTGTAATCTGTTTGCGTTCTGTTTCAAGGCGATGAATTGTCGAGTTTAGTTCTTCTAATTTTGAGGTAGCAAACTCTATAGATTTTTCGATATCAAAGTTATTTTTGTGGGTTGTGACGTTTTGGGTTTTGATTTCGGCGATGTGTTTTTCAATTACATCTAGCCGAGAATTTTGTTGTAATTGTATGACCTTCATCATATCCAGTAGTTCTTCCCGTATTATTGCACGAAAGTCGGGGCGCTCACATTCGGGATTATCTTCTGAAGTCCTTCGACGCTTACTTTCCCGCTGAGTGACATGCCCAAGCTCAAGTTCTTGCAAAGAAGAAGTTGCTGCAGTCATTTTATTAACATCCGACTCAGATAAACTCAGGGATTTATTCATTGGTGGTGACCGTGCTTGATTTGGCATTTTATAAGAAGAGGTCTGATCTCGCAGGCACAGTGCTTGTTAACAATAGATTAACAGTATTTTATAATAAATAAAATCTTGGACCAACCTCTTTTAATTCTTCCCGCTATCGCTTCTGCCTTCAAAACACGACAAGAGCCCAGTAAATGAGTGACGCAATACGCACGCACAGTGAACTCCAACGCAGCAGTAAACACAGATTCGGAATCAATAAAGACTGGCAAACGCCAGCGTTCCGTATCAACGGCGAACGATGTTACTGGCTACGTCTTCTACTGGATGGCGTAGCTCGTAGCCGCTGTTGTTCGTAGCCTTTATCGCTGTCTCCGTCGTCGGTCTCACTCAGCGTTGCAACACCGCTACACCTCTTGCGTTTTTATGCGCTCCTAGTACTTCTCGTGAGTAATACGGACGAATATTTAGATTTTTATGAATTAAAAAAACATTAAAATTATTTATAAAATTTAAATTAATTTTAGTCAGCACAGAAGACACGTCCACACGCCACCGCGATCCAGGGGAAAGAGGATATAATACATAGAGATAAGAATAAATAAGTGTAGTAAACAGGTAATCACTGAAAACTATTTACATGTCCTTATAGTCTCCCAAGTAGTATTCCTTTACCAATCTCTTGAAAGCAGCTAATGTCTGCGCACGTCTGATTGCGACTGGTAAGGCGTTCCACAATCGAACTGCTTGGACAGAAAAAGACTGGTCGAGGAATCTAGTGGTATGTCTTGGCATTCCCAATTTCAGGTTCTCTAAAGATCGCATAGATTTGTGGTGCGTGTCATGCAGGAAGATAAACCGGGATTTGACATAGTTTGGAGTAAGAGGATTGAAAAGAATATTGTAAAGAAGAGAGAGAATATGAGAGAAGAGAGAGAATATGGGAGGTAAGTACGTGCGCAGATACAGATCCATTCTCTCGCCTCCCAATTCTTATGACCAGTGGATCGGGTAACCGATACTACTAGCCACAAAGAGAAGGTGCAGTGAATGGCTGCATGTTGCTAAAGTATCCAAACATGCGCCCTGTAGGCATATCACAGATGCCCCGCTGCAACGCCACAATTGCCGAGTCAGTTGCCGTTATGACAAGGACTCGCCTCTCGAGCCGCTGCAGTTTTTAAACACTATGTGGAGGAACTACCACTTGAGACTATACTATAAGTTGTAGCTATAGATCCCCTTTACTGGGTTTAGCCCGTGGGTCGTCACGGTGTTCCGCGGTGTGGCCACTGAGTGCTTATCAGTTTCTTGGAGCCACCAGTAAAGAGTTTATGGAACATTAGCGGCATTTTTGACTATCATCTACATCATCAGTAGATCGACCGATAGTCTAGCTAATGCGCCACTACACCCCAAAGAAGTATTATATGATTAACGAATACACAGCATAGCATTCTAAATACAAAACAGAAAGGATCTCATTTTGTACCAATTTTATGTATCGTTACTTTAAAGTTTTCATTTTTATAGTTAATAAATAAATATTACTCTAATTTTCCTTTTTCTCATTTAACCATGAAAGAACATCACTACATTATTAAAAAACAATAGGCATAATGTAATAAACTAAGTCGGTATTCGTGTACGTCAATTTGACCTATGTTTGGGCTTAATAGCTAGTAAAATATGATTGGGCTTCTAGGGTTAAGGCGATTAACACACGGCACCGCGCACCGTCGCGGTTGGCGGTGAAGCGGATCTCATGTCGTATTGAGGTATACTAGATCCGTTGATGCTTAACACACGTACACCGACCGATCGCGCGGTACAGCTGTGTTTTCACCGCCACCGCCCAACCGCGCTGACGTCCGCGCGGTTGGGCGGTGCCACACACACGGACCGCCGCTTAACCGCGCGGCTCATTTATTCATTTATTGATTACACGCCAATAGTAGACATATACAGCACTGAAAAAAAGCATTACAACTCAATGTAGTTCTTATATGTAAACCAATAAAAGGCATGCATAATGAACACCAATGAAAATGTGTTCTAAGCGGTTTCAGCAGAACAATGTAGTACATAATATAACACTGTATTTGTAATTATACAGAGTAGAAATACAGTGCTTTATTTTCAATTAAAAATCATCGTTGGTGCAGGACGTGTTGCAATTGCCAACAAATAATGAAATAAATGAGTAGAAAAAAAAAGGATATTCGCGTATAGTTAAAAAATGTAAGTTTATGTTGTGTCGAACTTTTATAGAATAAAATTAATGCCCTATTTAGAGTACTGCTTCGTAAAAATGGATGAACCCAATATCTTATTATTTTTTTTCTAAGAAACAAAATCGCATTGAGTCCGCTGATGCATGTATTTGTGCGTAAAGTAAATAAAATAAAAGTCACACTTCAGTCTATGATCAAAATGGTCAAAACCACGTTAAATGCAACCGCGCGGTAAGGCGCGAGAACCGCCTTACCGCGCGGTGCACCGCTACAAAATCCGCTCAACCGCCACCGCCCGCCGCGGCGGTACGCGGTGCCGTGTGTTAATCGCCTAAGTAATTGCTCACAACTAATCATTATTTTTACTTAATTAAAAAAACAAGTACTTTGCGAAGCTCCAGAACTTTTCCAGTCATTTCTATATCGATTCTGAGTTAACAACATGAAACTTAAATTCACCAGGACAAAAACTATGGATACATTTTATACCTTAACTTTTACAAATTGGCTCCTAAGAATTGTTGGCTTATCCAATGTTTATCGTAAAGGAAACCGTATTACTGAGTCAGGATCTATAATTAAAACAATAATGTATACTATTAGTTTTGGGTCCCTAAACCTTCTTTGTATGTACTATAAACTAGGATACTTTGAGGGGAGTACCAGTACCGGACTGAATGTGATAACATTCACAGACTCCATGCAAATGACTTACTTGATCTCTTATTTCGAGTATTTCATTGACTTATGTTACGCCTATAAATACAATCGCCATTTGCTTTTACAATACTTCAAGGATTTTAATAAAATTGATCAAATATTAGGTTTTTCTCATTACAAGAAAATTCGTATTACTATTTATAAAACTACAACTCTCGCCTTAACGGTACTTATTATTACTACTATTTTTGACTTAACAAGTTGGTTACTAGTCGAAGGATCGGAACAACTTTTTCTCATGGCTATCCGCTATTCGTTTGATTACTTATATTTCTATATAAACTGTCTTACGATACTTGATATTATTTCGCATGTGGTACAAGTTGAATTCCGTCTTAAAATGTTGGGTGATCTGCTGGAGGTAAGTATGTTAGCCAATGTCTCATTATTTGTTGATGGCATTTTAGATATTAATTAGTCTTCTATATTTAATTACGTTAATTTTTTTAGGATTTCAAGAGTTCAATCAAAAGTGTAAAGGTAAAAAATACATGTATATTTAGCAATGACGCGAAGAAATCCTTACATTCTCTGAAAATGCTGACTTCGAACAAATCATTCGATACAATGTGGTTTTATGAATGTTATATATTGCTACATGAACAAGTAAATTATTTGAACAACGCGTATGGATTTCGGGTAAGTTTACCTTTAACTTCATTTTAAGCCATAAAGAAAAATGATCTTTTTCTCCCGAAAATTTGCTCATAGATACATGACAATATTTGAATGAATATGACTAAAAGAAATACGATTTATAATTATCTAAACTTAACTTAAACAAAAGATATTTAAGAAACCTTTTTTAAGAACAGCGATATTAAGAATTTCTTCTTTGGAATAATAACCACAAAGACTATTGCGTCTTAATTCCATAACTTGACTTTCATTAGCTGTTTCATATCTTTTTTACCAATCCAATCGAAATCTTTAAAGATTCAGGAAAGATTGTAAATTGAACGGTTTATTAAAATGAGTTTTAAAAAACCGTTCAATTTACAATCTTTAAATAGGTTAAATAACAAAAAGAATGAAAAATCCATTTATTTATTGAATGTCAGTTCACAACATTACACTAATTTAAATAATGATTACATAAATACAAAAAATAAACCTATAATAATATAAAAAGAATTATTTTTGATTTCATTAACAATCTCTACATGTAAACAGTTTTTAGTTCCATCAGTCTTCTTATCTTACTTTCTGTTTTAACATTACAGGTACTCCTCAACTACGCAAATTCGCTTTTCAATTGTATCACTTTACTTAACTTGGCTATTCGAATTTTCAATAGATCAATAGTAAGTTGTGTATTCGATATTTGTTTGTAAAGGAATATAAACATATTTCATCACGTTTTAAATTACGCATATAACTTATATAACGTATGTATATTTGTTTCGGAGTCTGGGTGTTTTCTATGTATAATGTGTATGTATTTACAAAAAAAAAAGTATGTTTATGTATTTATATCAGTTGTTTAGTACCCATAGCACAAGCTCTGCTTAATTTGGGACTAGATAATGTTGTGTGTAAGATGTCTGAAATATTAATTATTTATTTATTTATATCAGAACGTCTAATTGCATTGCGGTAAAACTCATTAGGTTGTGCACTGATGGAATTGTCTAACAACCTAACGTCTTAAAATGAAATACATTGCAAATTAAAAAATTACTTCATTTATTTTTATGTAATAACATTGTTCCTCATTGTTTATCAACACAATCATAATTTTTCGTAACATAACATAATATGGTATAAAGCTAGTTATATATAAATTACAACCTGTCATACTCTTAGTGACATTAGAACATAAGGAAGGAACATTGAGGAATCGAAGTAAGGTTTATAAGTCACGATTACCAACGTCGAGACTAATAACTAAATTTCTTTTTGTCAAAAGTTTCGTGGAAGTCATACTAAGTTGGTATATCTGACTAGCGCGTCTTCTTTGTCAAGAGCGCTAAATTATGCCTTCATGGGTTTGTTAGTAACTCACCATTGTGAAAAGACGTACAAGCACAACGAGAGACTTTTAGAGATCATCGATTTGTTGATTACGTGTGCAAATAATGGTAAGGACTATTCATGTTATTTATATACTGAACGGTTTTATATAGTTTTTTAGGGTTCCGTAGCCAAATGGCAAAAAACGGAACCCTTATAGATTCGTCAAGTCTGTCTGTCTGTCTGTCCGTCCGTATGTCACAGCCAATTATTTCCGAAACTATAAGAGCTATACTGTTGAAATTTGGTCAGTCGATGTAATCTGTGAACCGCATTAACATTTTTACATAAAAATAGAAAAAAAACAATACATTTTGGGGGCTCCCATACTTGGAACTGAAACTCAAAAATTTTTTTTTCATCAAACCCATACGTGTGTATGGATAGGTCTTCAAAAATGATGTTGAGGTTTCTAATATCATTTTTTTCTAAACTGAATAGTTTGCGCGAGAGACACTTCCAAAGTGGAAAAATGTGTGTCCCCCCCCCCTCTAACTTCTAAAATAAGAGAGTGATAAAACTAAAAAAAATATATGTTGTACATTACCATGTAAACTACCAACGAAAATTGGTTTGAACGAGATCTAGTTAGTAGTTTTTTTTAATACGTCATAAATCGTAACACGCAATATACCTTTCATCCAATCAATACACTAGTATAAAAACATCGATGAAAGTTAAGAACTTTTATATTATGTTACTTGCTGGTACGGAACCCTTCATGGGCGAGTCCGACTCGCACTTGGCCGCTTTTTGTTAAAGCGATGACAGTAATCTAAGTGTTGGATTTTATCATTATTATTATTTAATGTATGAGACTGCCAAAGTAAATGCATTCTACTGGATGAAAAGCATGAAGAAACTAAGAATTTACAATAATATCGACTACGTTATTTATTAAATTCTCTTATTAATCTTTCCTAGATGTAACAAGGAAAGAAAATCTCACAGAGCTTCGCTGCCTCCTCGTCACTAGACCGATCAAATTCCACGCTGCTAAGTTCTTCACAATGGACTACAACTTGCTTCTTTCAATGAGCTCAGTGGTCGTTACCTACACTATTATTATGCTACAAAGTTTGAAGTGACGTGGTTTTACTAGAACCATCTAAAATATAATGTTAATATAAATTATGCGTTTGTTTGTTTAGCTGAATTTGTCTAGACTGGTGGAAACTTAAGTTTTTAAGTGTCATGTTATGTTCATACATTGGTTATTTCTTCAATGATTCCAAGGGTATAAATATATTTTACTGTTTTATCGCAATTTATACAACTAATTTTACATTTGTCTACTCCATAAGTCTAATGAAAATGATTGTGTTTTGTTCTTTATTATTTGTTGCATAAATTATCTAATGACAATGATTGTGTTTTGTTCTTTATTATTTATTGCATAAATTATCTAATGAAAATGATTGTGTTTTGTTCTTTATTATTTGTTGCATAAATTATCTAATGACAATGATTGTGTTTTGTTCTTTATTACTTGTTTCATAAATTATCTAATGACAATGATTGTGTTTTGTTCTTTATTATTTGTTGCATAAATTATGATAACATCCACGTAAAGTACCTGGGAGAGCTATTATAAGCTAAGGAACTTCGACACAAACTTTCGTCGTATTTCAAACCTTTACTTTCGCGATAAAAAGTATCCTATGTCAGTTCAGTGTTTCAGTGGTTCAGTGGACACGCCACGACACAATAGTATGTTACCGCCTTAAGCCTAAACATCTATAAGTTCTACGATTAGCATAGTGATGGATTAGGAAAACCTTACAATGTAATGTTTATATACGTAAATACAATATCTTTCAATCTTCCCAGCCTTCAATATTCCTAAAGTTGTTTGTGGTCGGCTACTAGTTCAATCGAATTTAACTTTAAATATCAGTTTTTCCATGAAGCGACTGGCGTCCGACTTCCGCTAGCCTGAGGGGAAACTGAATTCGAAATTTGAACTAGTTGGTTTCAAAAACAGTATCTGTATATGCCCCTAATCATTTAAGAGTGAATAATTGATACAAAAATGTAAGTCGTGTAGAAAATGAACTTTCTTTTGCTAAGCGTTTCTAACATTAATTTACGATGTTGCAACTTCACGATACGAAGTGGTCTTAAGTGCAGTTTTCATTAATATTACATTAGAGCATTACTCAACGAATAATATAATATCGCAATCAAATGTATTATTTATATCTCCAATACTTCAAAATTTAACTCAATCTCACAAAGAAAATTTAAGCATTTATATCCTCAGGGTAAAGCTGGTCTCAAAAGGAGTCTAATTTCATATTTGTAACACGAACTATATCAGTGTATTCCCGTCAAAATCGTTCCAACCGTTCAAAAGATTAGCCGGAACAAATAAAAAGACAGACAAAATTTTAAAAATATATTAGTCAATAATAATAGTAAATATTTGCGACATCTTACACACGACGTCATCTAGTCCTAAATTAAGCAGGGCTTGTATATGGGTACTAAACAACTGATATAAATATTTAAACATACTTTTTATTTGTAAATACATACATATTATACATAGAAATCACCCAGACTCCGAAGCAAATATTTAGTCCGACTCGTTAATCGAACCCGAGACCTTTTGATCAGCAGTCGCATACGCTAACCACTAGACCTAGAAGTTACGTATTTTAAACCTTAACAGATATTTCAAGTTTAATCGTTTGTTCTATAAATATTTGTTTAGATGACATAATAACTGCCTCGTTGGTCTAGTGGATAGCGCGACTGCTAATCAAGAGTTCAAGGGCTCAAATCTCTGGTCGGGAAAAAGTGCTTTGGGTTTTTCTTAGGAAATTCCTAATAGCAGCCCGGAGTTTGGAAGTTTGACGGTGATTCACGCCCGTGCCTCGGAGAGCACTGAAAGCCGTCGGTCCCAGTTGTCATGAACATCTATTACAATCGTTATTAGAAAGATAAAGCCCTCTTTACTGACAACTAGTTCAACCATCGAATTTCAGTTCTCCCTTAGGGTTGTGGAGGTCCGATGCCAGTCGCTCTGTGGAAAAACTGAAATTCAGGTAAAACCGGTTGAACTATAGTAGCCGACCTCAAATAATATTGGGAATAAGGCTACAAAGAAGAGAGGTACATATTACAATTTGTTTGTCAGCTAATATTTTTTTTCGTGACGTCAATTAATATATTACGTGATCATTATTTAATCATCTTTAAATTTATTATTGAAAAAAATATTTTTTCAAGATGTAGTTTAGGTAATCTGAATGAATTAGTATACAGCTCTAACTTATTATTGTCTCATTTTAAGCCTACTGAAGTGACTCACCTTTGTCTGATAGATGAGTAGAATCCAGGAGTAGGGGTCACCATCCTCATTGTGAGGGCTAACAATAAAGCATGGCGACCCACGCTATGGCGGACTAGTGAGATGCTTAACTTGCTTCATTGGACTTCTAGTCTCACACTCACCAACGAAATACGACAGCACGTATACTGTCATTTTAGTTTGGCGGTGATTCACGCCAGTGCCTCGGAGAGCACGTAAAGCCGTCGGTACCGGTTGTCATGAACGTCTATGGCAATCGTTATTGGGAAGTCAGTGCCCTCAAATGTACTGACAACTAATTCAATCTTCGAATTTCAGTTCACCCTCACGACTTTACCGCTGTGAGCGGCAGCTAAGAGCGAAACGACGAGCGGTAATATCAAAAATATAAAAATGTTTGAGGCACGCCACGAGTCGACGCTCATAGCGAAAAGGCGAGCAGTTTTTGCCGAGCGAATTACAACAGCGGCGAGCGGTGTGGAGAGCGGCAGGAACAAAGGTACAAGTGAATATGTGCGACGCCACGAAACAGAGCGGCGCGTGCGGCGTGGAGAGCGGTGCAGGAGTGACGAACTCAGTGGCGTTAATAAAAACAAAAAAATTTTGACGATTTTATGGCGGTAATGGATAATGAGGCTTTTATAACAGAAATTTTAAATAGACCGCCGATAAATATGGCTGTCAAAACATCCCCAACATAAATACAAAAAGGTTGTGGGAAGAAAATAAACAATGTTTTCCGGAATATAACCTATGTACCTTTTTTTTTTTTTTTTTTTTGTTGACGGGGTGTAAAAATCCCTTCGGATCTCCGGCTCCGGGGACTGAAGAACCGGAGTATGTGGTGAATCCACTAAAAAACACCCCGATGGCCGGTCTCAGGTGCCCTGCTCTGAGGAGGACCCGGACCATGTTATTTCAGGTCCTCCTCAGGATCGGCGCCGCGCCTATCCAGGCTCTATCCTAGAGGAAGCCACAGAGGCTTCCTCCTGCCTATTCGCCAATCAAATATATTTTTAGGGGCCTGATCACATTTTGTGACCAGGCCACCATCCAACCTCCCGCCGCAGCTACTTAGTTTGCTGCCCGAGGTCCCCTTTCTCTGGCAGCTTGCAGCACCGTTGACTGTTCGTGTCGTCGCCGGCGTACTCTACGCTCGGGATCGGCCCTCTCCCGATCCCGTTCAGCGGTCTCTTTCTGGAGCATTACAGCTTCACAGAAAGAGACCACTGCGCCCCAGCCCTCCTCACCCGCCAGCATGGCAGCAATGATTGCTGGCGGGGACAGGTCTCGTCCGATTTGGCCGACTAGGACCTCGCGTTCAGATGCCCACGAGGGGCAGTCTTCCAGCGTATGCTGGGCGGAGTCCCTGTCGGCTGCGCAATGGTGGCATTGTGCCGTCTCCTCGCGTCCGATCCTATTCAGATACTCACCGAAGCAACCGTGCCCGGTGAGTATCTGGGTAAGTCGGTAGGTAACGCGACCTCCCTCCCTGCCTACCCAAGCTTCGAGGTTAGGCAGAACGGCACCGACAGCGCGTTGGCGTGCATTCTGCGGCTGTTCCAGCCGCGCGCGCCATTGTGCCAGGGCCTGTCGATGGGCGTTCCGCCGCATTTCGAGCTCGTCCTGACCATCCACACCTTCACCCCGGCGAATAGCGCGAACCTGGTCATAGACCCTCGCATCCATATCCGCCAGAATATCGAAAGGTGGGAAACGTGCCAGGACTGTCGCCGCCTCCGACGAGATGGTGCGGTATCCTCTCACTATCCGAATGGCCACTACCCGCTGCGCTTGGTTCAGCTTAGCTCGGCAGCGGGAGGATGCCGATAGGCGCTTAACCCATATCGGCGCTCCGTAGAGGGCCATGGATCGGAGCACAGCACAGTAGAGGCAGCGGACTTCTTCCCGCGGGCCCCCTAAGTTAGGCAACAGCCTTTGTAGGGAACCCGCCACTGCCCGAACTCGGGGGATCATACGCTCGAAATGCTCCTCGAAGCTCCAGCGGCTGTCCAGGGTGAGGCCGAGGTACTTAATGTGGCGACCGACCTCGACCTCCGTTCCTCCCACTCTAATAAGCGAGTGGGTAGGAACGGCACTTCCGCGTTTCCTATGAAACCACAGGGCTTCCGTCTTATGAGGTGCAACCCGTAGACCCAGACCGCTGATCTTATGGACGACACATGCCACCCCTAACTCGGCGAGCTCCAGGACTTCCTGGAAGCCATGCCCCCTAGCCATTACTAGAGTGTCGTCCGCGTAGCAGACTACACTCACGCCAGGGGGCAAGCTGGTTCTCAAGACCAATATAAGCGAGGTTCCACAGAAGGGGTCCTAGGACCGAACCCTGGGGAACCCCGCATGTGACCTCCCTGCGATGTTCTTCGCCGTCCCGACCCATATACGATATGAACCTATCACAGAGATACGCCCCGATGATGTTTCGCAGGTAGAGGGGCAACTGGTGATACACCAGTGCCTCTCTAATCGCCCACCACGGGAGGGAGTTAAAGGCATTGACTATATCTAGACTGACAGCCAATGCCACTCCCCCTCGACAGACAGCCTCGTCCGACAAGGAACGGACGCGATCGATCGCATCCAGTGTTGAGCGTCCTTGTCGGAAACCAAATTGGCTGTCTGATAAGTCGGGGCCCACTCGCGACAGATGCTGGCTGATACGGGCAGCGATAACTCTTTCAAAGAGTTTCGCCGCCTCGTCCAACAGACATATCGGTCGGAACGCCGAGGGAGAATCTGCAGCTCTGCCAGGTTTCTGGATGAGTACCAGCCTGGCTTCCTTCCAGCCGGAAGGGAATACGCTATTACGGAGGCAGCTGGTAAACAGCCGCCTCAGCCTATTCCCTAGGATCACCAAAGCGCGCACCCATGCTCGGCCTGGAATCCCGTCAGGACCCGGGGCAGTGTTGCGTGCGGCGAGTCGCTTTACGGCTCGGTCCAGCTCATCCTCCGTCACTGTAAAGTGGTCGGACCAAGTCGTTAGATCCGACGGCAGCGGAGGGTTTGAGGGACTACCCCGCTCCCTGGGGAAGAGAGTATCAATCACTCTTCCCACAAATTCAGGGTCTAAGGTCTGCGTCAGTGGTGGGACCCACGGTCTGAGCTTGCCCAATACAGTTTTGTATGGGCGCCCCCATGGGTCCCTGTCCAGTCCCTCAATGAGCTCCTTCCAGGACCGAGCCTTGGCTTCTGCGATTGCGAGGCTCACAGCCTTTGCTGCGTCGCCATACTCCCGCCTCGCTTCGGTGATCTCCTCGGCCGTGGCTCGCCGTCTTCTTCGGGTTCTTTGATACCGGCGACGGGCCCTCGAGCACGCTGTTCGAAGTTGCTCGAGTTCCGGTGTCCACCAGTACACAGAACCCCTTTTGCCTCCCGGCCTGATCCGCGGCATCGACGCGTCACAGACGTTAGTCATGACGCTACGAAACCAGGCCGCCTGCGCTTCCGGATCGGACGAGACCCGTTCTTCCTCTTCCTCTGGCCAATCCGCGACGATGGCTGCGGCGACAAGCATATCCTGGTTCATCCGCTTGAGGGACCATCGTCGCGGCGGGCAGCTACTGCGGCGGTCCAGCCTTGCGTGAGGGCGGCAGATGGCCACATCGAAAACGATGTAGCGGTGGTCCGACAAGGTGACCACCTCTTCCGCCACTCTCCATCCTAACACCTGCTCGATAGCTAGGGGAGTCGCAAGCGTCAGGTCGACAATTGACTCCCCCTGCCATCGCACACAAGTGCTGACTGAACCCCGATTCACGATACCGAGATTCAGTCCCGCCGCCCACTCAATGAGTGTATCTCCTCTCGCGTTGTCTAGGCGATCTCCCCACTGTGTGGAGCGGGCGTTGAAATCGCCCAGGACAAGTACCGGACGGGATAAGTAAGTGCAGATGCAGCTTCTTAGTCCGTCCAGGTACGCCTCGAATGCAGAGAGGCCGCAGTTCGGAGATATGTAGCAACCCACAATGACCATGGGGCCCCATTCTACTGCCACGAACCCCAGCCCTCTTTGGAGGAGGGTGCAGTGGAGGCCATTCTCCAACCCTGCCCAGTATATGGCGGCAGTGTCGTCATCCGATCCAAACCAACGGGGGTGGTCCAGGATGCGGTACGGCTCCGCCACCACCGCTAGGGCAACCGACTGCTCAGCGAGCGTCTGCATAAGTAGATCTTGCGCTGCGCGGCAGTGGTTAAGGTTGCCCTGCAATACTTTCTGGAGTGACGCGAATTTTAGGCCTCCATTGACTCCTCGGCCGGACAGGTTCCCGGCTGCCTCGTTCTTGCAGCCGGCGAGTTCTGACTGATGTCAGTACTCGCCAGGACTGGGTTGGGGGCGGTTTGCAGCCCCCTTTTCTTTTTCTTCGGCGGGGAGCAGTTTTTGCTACCCAGCCGATGATTTGCTGGACGTCCAAGGTCTGAACAGACCGGGCATCTCGGCGTTTTTGCGGTGCATGTGCGTGCCACGTGGCCTGTGCCACTGCAAACGTAGCACCGCGCGCCACGGTCTGTCTCGTTGGGACACTTCGCCTTGACGTGTCCCAATTCGAGGCACCGGTAGCACTGCAACGGGCGTGCCGCAAGTGCCTCCACCCTGGCCGAAACCCAGCCCACCTGCACCCTTTTAGCGTTCGCAATCTTGCGAACCGCCGCAAGTGGGCAGCGAACCCACGCCGTGCTTAATCGCGATGGCGAAATGCGTATGGCTCCGACTTTTATATCGGAGATGGCGCATCCCCCCGCATCCGCTATGGCCTTGGCAACCTCGGCTTGGGTGATAGACTCCTCTAGGTCCATCACCCGTAGATCACCTGTCCTACAAGGACGCGCAATAATGGCATCCGTGTCGATCAGTACCTCCCGCAGGCGTTCCGCCAACTTGTCCGCCAAAGCGGCACTACCTTCACCGGGGATCTGTAAAATTAGGGCCCCGGTCAGGGCTCGCTTAGTGCGGAGCCCGGCTGCGATACCGAGATCACCTAAATTTATATTGGCCTTGGCGGTCTCCATTAGCGCGGCTATCTTCGTCTCCGAACCAGGAGGTACGGAGATAGTAACAGCCGCATTTGTGGGAGGCCGTGGCACAACATTTTTTTTAGGTGCTGGGGCTACTTTTTTCGCGGCTTTGGCTTTGGCCTTCCGACCAACAACTACTGCCCAAGATTCGCTTGTCGTCGGGGCTGCAGTTTGCTGCTGTCTCGTGGAGGCAGGCTGCGATGTGGCTAGGTGTGCTTTCCTCCTCTTCCTCTTTTTATTTTTTGGAGGCAATGTGTCATTTACCCCCATCGCCCCTACCTCGTTGGCCACATTAGAGGAAGATGAGGCATTTCTCTCTGGGTACTGCTTTCCCAGCATTTTAGACCGGACTTCAGCCAACACACGGTCTAGCGTCACCGCGTATTGGTCTTGGTCCAGTATTAGCTCCGGCTCGGGATGAGTCATCGTTGCCCTGCTCCTTTTAGGAGATGTTGCTCTGCCAGTCCTCTCTTTGGATCCGGGAGGATTTCTCTTGGGGCCCCCATTACGAAGTTTCTCCAACTCCTTTTGTAGCGAGGCCATCTGGGAGCGGAGTGCCTCGTTCTCCTGCTCTAACCTTCGTACGGCATCTGTCAGGGCCGATGTGTCATTTCTCGTTAGGAGTTCCGACACCCCAGCCCTGACAGTTGTCATGGCTTCTTTGGCGGCAGCTCTTTTGCCGCTTCGGGCTCCCTTCATTCCTATGAAGGCTTTCTCAACCACCGACAGAGACTCTTGGATTTTAAGGTCTATGTCGGCGGTGGGTTGGCCTTTCAATTCCGTTATCACCTCTACTTCACGGGACTGTTCTTTCTCTGGACGAACCAGAGGAGTGGACGGGTCCACTGCACTTTCGCGCTCTGTCTCCGTTCCCGTCTCCGTTCCACTCCCTCCGCTACATACTGCACGCCTTCCAGGCCGCGCAACCTTGGTGGGCCGTTTCTCCTCCCTCAGCTCCTTCGGTTTACGCTTGCGGACTTGGGACGGTCGCGAAGAAACAGAAACGAACGACGAAGCGTCGCTATCGCCGGATTCCCCCCTCTGCCATTCCATCTCTTGGCCTTGTACCGGCTCTGTAGTTGGGTGCTCCATCGTTGGCGCCCGCCTGTATCCTCGTCTTCGTTCGCCTGACTGGGCGCGGGAAGACGCCGAAATTGGTGTTGTGGGACGCACAAAACTGGGCGTGTGCATCCCAATTGTTGTGCCCGGACTCGGACACCGATCTGCACGCAACTGTGCCCCCCCAGAATACGGTGGGCTGAACACTCCAATTTCAGTCGGAGTGCTGAGGGATTCTCCGACCGCGGGGCGGTCGGTACCCTCCTGGGGTAATTCGTTTTTTTTGGTTGCGTTCATTTCATAATTTGCTCTTTAACGTGAGCTTACGCTTTGTTGCCCTAGCGGCTGGGATACCCCCCCAGCTATTAACCTCTTCACCGGGCTTCCTTAGCTTGGGTTAGGGGTAATTTATTATTGAGGTTTTCTTCCTCGTAGCCTTCTTCATCCCTCCTCCCATTTGAGAAGGCCCCCGCTCCCGATTTCTCGGCGTCTACGGGTTGGGCCGATCGGTTGCCGGAGTTCGGCAGTGACCACCGCCCGTTGCTCCATTCGGAACTCAGCGGTGATCCCGTCGCCCCAGTGAAACGTCGTCCTCCGACGTAGCCCTCACACGTGCCCTCTGCGCGACAGAGGGTCACTGGAGGGTCATTCCGC
The DNA here is from genome assembly GCA_932526445.1 of Phragmatobia fuliginosa. NCBI lineage: Eukaryota > Metazoa > Arthropoda > Insecta > Lepidoptera > Erebidae > Phragmatobia > Phragmatobia fuliginosa. The sequence continues at coordinate 17,502,316 of OW052072.1, read as the reverse complement.
CCTTCTCGTGGCAATTTCGCCACCCTACGCGTGCCAGGAACCACATTAGACGCGCCAGTAACATGATGTCGCGTGTACCACCTTCCGCGTGCAACTGCTGGTCGTTGCATTGGACGCTGTGGTTTGGTCTTTGGAAGGCATAACCTATGTACCTACCAAACGAAGCTACTAATATGTTGACAAAACTACTGGTATGTTTACGTAATGTAGGTGGATAGTTGACAAGTTTTAAAAGTTATTTTTTTTCTCTGTCAGTAGGTAGATACCTTATTAGCAAATAAATAAATAAATAAATAAATATTTTTGGACATTTAACACACAACATCATCTAGTCCCAAGCTAAGCAGAGCTTGTGTTATGGGTACTAGACAACTGATATAAATACATAAACATACTTTTTTTTTGTAAATACATACATATTATACATAGAAAACATGCAAAGCAGTAAACATGTCAGTAGTTTCGACTGTAGATATAACTACACACGAAACTACTAGTAGGTATGTCTTATTCGCAATGTAAGTAGTTGACAAGTTTTTAAAGTTTTTTCTATCTGTAAGTACTACGTAGCAAAACACTTGGAAACATCAGTTACTTCTTATAGGTAGGACCTTCGTATAGTTCACTAAATCGCCATTTAAGTACCTATCTTTATTTTTAAAAATGTTTGTTGTTTCTAAACATAGAAGGGATAATTTTGATAACGCTATGAGTTTTAACACGTTTTGACTACTTAGATACGTACACCGTAGCCGCTGCAACTAACCGCTACTAGTTGGGTTCGTGGCGTGTAAATCGCACCGCTCACCGACCCCGCCCGGCACGCCGCTCCGCTCTTCGCTAAGACCAAACTCGTGGCCAGGCCGTTAGGGTTGCGGAGATCCGATGCCAGTCCCTCGGTGGAAAAACTGAAATTCAGGTAAAAAGAGTTGAACTAGTAACCGACCCCAAATAAACTATGGAATAAATGCTAGGAAGACAGTATACTGTTATTTTAAGTTTGTCATGTGTTAGGGTAGTACTTCTCCAGTCAAGCCTGAACGATCTTACTAAAATCAGCTTGATTCTACTACCTTTCATTGAAAAGAAAAATACCCACATAATTTATTCTTCTACAAATAAAAGTTTGTACACTCGGGATCATAAATAAGAGCCAATATCTTTTGTACAAACCGAATTAAAGCCACTGAACAATAGGTAAATCAAAACAAATTGTATAATAATTCATTCTCTTGTTTGTCTTAAAGAATACTAGAATGAAGAATATCGGGGTGACCATGCTTTAAGATGTTGTAAACAATTTCTAGTTATGATATGAGCATAATAATATAGTGTTATGCCATAAGGAGATGAATCTCGTTTGTACGGGAATAATCTAGAAGACTACTACTACTAGAAGAATAGAATCGAGGACAGCGTCATCTAGTGTAGAAACATCGATCGAATATTATCGTACATTCCAATTATTTCGACAGCCACATAAAAGCTAGACGTCTTAGCCGTACGGGCAGTATTGTTACAAGGTACAGCGAATGAACATCGAAGCGATCTTCTAGTGCGACTAACGAGTGATTTAGTGATTTGTAATAGTGAAATGTGTTGTTAATAAATATTGTGTTATTTTTTGGTAATCCACCGACTACTTTAATTTATTTAATACCCAGCTCGTAACAATAGGGTAGTAGTTTAGTTTTAGAAACGATTTCCTGAATATAAAGTAGTAACATCATAAAATGACAGTAACAGTCTATTACGCTTTAAGAGTTGAAATAGTAGTATAGATAAACAAGGATGGGTTACCGTTCACCCGTTCTTGGTACAGACCGAGCCGTCCTCATTGCTTACCCTCTTTGTTTGTTTCTAATAAATCATCTAAAGCAATTCTGCTTTGAGCCCTTAATAAATAAATATCAAATATTTAAAGCAATCAATCGTTAAGTTTACCAATACAAGTTTTATGAAAATTTCACATTTCCCACTGAAATAAAAAACTCATTAAACCAGATAAAAATATACCTGTTTATAAGGTTAAATTTCTAATAAAGTAACGGGTGCCTAACCCGTATAAAACGATGATGGCTATAATAAATATACAGGTCAAAGTGGGGTTACTATAAGGTAAATGTAAATTTAAGCTCTGAACTCTATTAACCCTAAAATGTCACAACCATATCCTATTGCTTGAACTTGATGTTCAAAAATTATCACATTTAAATGTACATTAAAAATTATGATGATACAACTAACAGGTAATATTTAAATGTTGGCGTATGCAGTGTCTTGTAGTGTTTTGAACGTTAAAATGGAATTAATAGAAATATAATTGATTGCGTTAAAAGGTAAGCGTATTAAATTCTTTCTCACACTTAGCTCCTTCAAAAAGAAACTTGAGTCATGAAGAGAATAATACAGGTGTCCGCTAGATTATATGCGGACACCAACATACTGACGGTACGTCAGCTGTTTGTGCACCGACTGATCCTAAAAAAGCATTGAACGGTACTCCGTCCAGATCTAAACTAACAAAGTGAAAAACTTGTAATGCGTATTGCTTCTTGCAAAACATCATTTTCAAGACTGTAATATGACAGTTTAAGTTTCAAAATATATAATCTCACAAATAAAAAAAAAAATATCGCCAGGCTAAAAAGTTGTGAATTCAAACAAAAATTAAGTAACTGGTTGTAGCAAGTAAACTACCAAATGACGGAAATCTTGCTTACCTACATCACAAAGTGACTGTTTCCTGATTAATTAATATTTTCCTACGTACTCATGACTACACCATTTCATACAATCTCTCCCACACTCCCTCTCATTAACACACACTCTTCTCCAAACATAACACTCAATCAGAACAATACAATCTTATGGGATGTGTACTGCACATGATTACTACACTATTTAAATAGTTAAAAACAATACTTTTAAAAATAAATTGAAATATATCATTTGATTGATGCGCAGCAACATTCACGAATGTTTCAAAACCTGTGACTATTGACTATCCACAACTGAACACTGTCAACCAAAACACAGGCTTTGCCTAGTTTGGTAAACAGTCTCAGTACCTAATGTGAATAATAGACTGTATAACGTCTAAAATTTATGAACTCACTATGAATGTATTCTTTTTCTTGGGTCACATAAACATTTTATTTATTGTAATGAGAAGTCACAACAACATGTACACCCTACACCAGGTACCTGTTTATATAAGTATTTCTATTGAGCTCTCCGCGGTGATATGAACTTCTCAAATTAATTATGTTTTATGGTATTGCTAATGGCATTTTAATTAGTGCCGCCGTAGTTCGCTATGAAAAATTTTACGCTCCAACTGCGTTATCTGATTTTGAAATTCATTTGTGCGGTTTTTAAAGTTACCAACTGGAGTTTATTAAGTTCAAATTGTTCGGGATTTGTTTTAAAGAATTTTGTGGAGATAGCTAAGTTTGTTAGCTCTAATTTTATGATGTGGATTTCTTGGTTTTGGCAGGTTTAGATGATAAAGGATGTCCTTGACATGTAAGATTAGAAACTCTTCAATCGTTAAGGCACTTTTACGCGATTTATTTTTACCTATAGATTGTTGATATAAACAAAATTGATGTTTCAATAGGAATGACACTGTTTTGTTACTAATAATTAATAAGAAATAAATATATGCAAATGATTATTTAAGTAAAATTCAAGCTTGTTTATCTATATTACTGACTGCCTCGCTGGTCTCGTAGTTGGTGCATACGCCAAGACTGCTGATCAAGAGGTCTCTGGTTCGATTCCCGGGCGAAGCAAATGTGTGATCCGCAAATATTTATTTCGGAGTTTGGGTGTTAAAAATACCTTAATTTACTCCTTAGATCATCAGCGATCCAGAGTTCCAGAGATTACCCGGAACAAACAGACGACAGATAAAAAAATTTAATATTGCTTTTTCATTTAAGTAACGTATTATCGTTCATATGCATTTATTAAAAAAACTGTTATTTTGATATTACATACCAACACTTCATTTTCATTTATTTATATAGATATATACAACGGTTAAAGTTTCACAAAAACAACTTATGAAAAATTTATTCCCCTTTTAAAGTTTCCAAAACAAATATATGACATCATATTTTAATACATAACACAATAACCTTATAGTCCACTTCATGATCTGGCATGCATGGTCACCTCGCCAGGTCGAGAGCTTCTAGTAGAATTTAACACCGGTGCCTTCGTATGTGGGTTAAAAACTTTAAAATTCAATACACGTACAAGTAAGTACAGTACAAAAAACTATTTTCTGTTTTTTTTTTAAAGTTAAATCATCAATCATCAACAACCTATAATGTCCCACTGCTGGGCTCGCGTCCCCTCTCAAGAGAGGGTTAAGGCCATACGTCCCCACGCTGGCCGAGTGCGGGTTGGGGACTAGCAAGACACGTTGTGGCTACGTAATCTTGCCGTTGGATCTTTTTAAGCTAGCTAAGCAAGGGAAGGAAGAGGAAGACCAAGAAGAAGATGGAGTATATATTTAAAGAAAGATATGGAAATGCCTGGGAGAGAAAAGCAAGGGCTAAGGAACTATGGAGTAAGGCGGGGGAGGCCTACGCCGTAGAGGCGACTACATAGTAAACTTAGTTATAGGGATATATAAATTAGAAATGAAACTGTACATACTATGTTGATGTGAAACCAGTGTTGCCAACCCGAATTTCAAAAAATCGGTAGATTATGTGCCAAATGTTGGTAGAAATTGGTAGATGTAAAATGCAAAATTGGTAGATCTACCACCTCAATTTAGAAGATTTTTTGGGGTTCCCTAGTTCATTAGTCGGAACCCTTATAGATTCGTCATATCCATCTATCCGTCCACCCGTCCTCGGCCTACCGCCCAAATTATTTTTGATTATTTTTAATCTTCATTAATTTTCTAACTTAATTTAATTTTTCTTTCTTATTTATATGCTGCTTGATTTGTAGTTTACATTACAGTAGTAGCTTGTGTATACTAATAATATATATACTTACATATATACTATCTATATTCTGCTTTATTTTAGGTTAGGTCTATCTGGAGTAGTCTTAGTGAGTACTAAGTTATTGGTTAGTGGTAAATTAATATTTTCTATCATTAGATAGATCTTTAAACACATTGCGAGGTTGATAAAGTAATTTTTCGATTTAGGTATTCGTGTGCGAGTTATTCAACTTTAAAGCACCCCTCTAAAATCAACGGCTGGCCAAAAAAATTTGAAAAAATCGTGATAGACGTCTATATATTGACTGTCAAGGGAAACTATGTCAGTTTTCATAGCTTTTGTATTTATGGAGTTATATACACTCTGTATTTTGGTACGTTTGTTTGGTAAATAAAGAAATAATAAGTAAACATAACAATTATGTATTGGACACGATGTTAAATCTACCTACCAGTATAGCTGACTACGGAACTCTATTCTATGCGTGGCTTGACACGCACTTGGCCGATTTATTGATTATAAAACACTGATGTGATACTGATATTTTAATCAATCATGTCCATTAAACATCCGCGAGTGGACCGGAGTCAAGAGCGCCGCGGAACTCTTTCACCTCGCCAGGGACAAAGCGAGGTTTTCAGGGCTGATGTCCAATCTTCAGTAATTGGAGAGGAACAACAAGAAGAAGAAGAAGTCCATTGAACATGAAAACAATGACTGTTGTTGTTCAAAAGTTTTTAGTACTTTTTAGGAAGTCGCGTTTCAGTTCAGTTCGGCTGATATATTTTCAAACACTTTTTGTATTCTTGGTAAGAAAAAAATATATAGAGATAGGTTTGGTCCTAAGTCCTAAGTTTTAATACTATTTTTCCAAGGCAAAGAAAATATGTTATTTATTAAAAATCACTTTTTGGTAATGTAAGAAAAAAGATGTTCTATATTAATTATATATAATAAATTTAAGACATATATACTGCCTCATCGCTCTAATAGTACGCGTACGCGGCTGCCGATCAAGGGGCCTCGGGTTCGAATCCCGGGTCGGGTCATAATAGTGTTATGTATTATCAACACAAAACAGGAGCAAATATTCACCATTGTTTTCACAACAAACCAACCGGGAATAGGCCACAGAACAGAATAATAATGTCAAAGGGCGTGAAATGGCGCGAACGGCGAACTGTTGCTAATATATTTTTTTTGTGGTTTATAGCTTGGACTCTATGTATGCTTGATACATCGTCGCATGGCTCTCGCAACACATCACAACGTAGCTTGTCGATATAAAAATAATTCAAAATGGTGATATGTTATACTAATTCCAAAAATAGGTAGCTTTTAGGTCTAGGGTGGTAGATAGGTAGACTGAAGTGAAAATTGGTAGATCTACCAAAAAGTTGGTAGATATGGCATCACTGTGTGAAACATCTATAGGCGCACGTATGTGAAACACGCACGTAAAATAGATTTCTGGCCTGGCGATTGGCGACGCGTCGCCACGGCACGCTATACGATGGTATATATATATTTAATTTAAAAAATGTTCGGAAGGTCATTAACCATCTGAGACTCTTAACACCGCCCTTTAAGAAAACACTTATTTTTATAGCGCCATCTATCGACGCGAGCGGAACTACTTATTACATTAAACAGATATAAATACTTAAACAAACTTTTGATGTGAAACATCTATAGGCGCACGTATGTGAAACATGGTATAGACGCACGTAAAATAGATTTCTGGCCTGGCGATTGGCGACGCGTCGCCACAGCACGCTATACGATGGTATATATATACAGTAGTGTGTACGGTGTGGCGCCGCGAAGATGACTATTTATTGAATAAACATATTTGTGGCCTGGCGTTGAGGGCAAGTTGATGAGTTTTTGCTCTGGCGTTCAAAAGGTTAATATGCTTAGCAGTCGGGATTTTCTTTTAATATAATTTAGATACTATGAAATATTACCTATATATTTTGTAGAGTGGGAAGGAGATGATGTTTAAAAATGAAAATCGTTTTTTTTAATATTTATTATTCATCTTCAATTATAACAAGAACATCATCTAGGAATTGTACTTGTGGTACTAAATTTTCTTGGCACCTAGCCCAACTAAGATACCATAATATTGACATAACATGGGCGCAGCAGCCTATAGTCCATTTGCCTACAGCCTTGCCTTGACAGCAGCTCTGTCAAGAACGTCATCTAGGAATTGTACTTGTGGTACTATATTTTCTTGGCACCTAGCCCAACTAAGATACCATAATATTGACATAACATGGGCGCAGCAGCCTATAGTCCATTTGCCTACAGCCTTGCCTTGACAGCAGCTCTGTCCGCAGCCACCCAACAAGTATGGCATATGTGCCTGGTTACGTCTATCTGCAACAAACAATACATGATCATTTCTGTATTTAATTATTAGAACAAAATAGAACTGTATTAGAACAAAAGCATTTATAAAACACAATGTAAACTTGGTGTGTAATTCAACTTACAGCTTTAGGTATAATCCACTCTTGAACAACATTATAAATTCTCAATTTAGGAGGTGAGCCAGTGTGAAGTAAATGGCTGACTTTAGATGTAAGAGAACGTCCACATCGGAGACAAACACTAGAGTGGCTAGGATGTCTATGTTCACTAAGAGGTGAACTTTGAGCCAAATCCCAGCAAGCTTGGCAAACATGGTCACTGCTGTTTACCTGAAAGATCCAAAAGGTTTTCAATAACAGATAACACAATTACTTTTTATATACTGTAACTTGGGCAGAATGTACCCAGCTCACTATTATTTTTATAACAACTTTATTGTACAATACCTACATTCTATGTGAACAAAATGATTTGATTTAATTTACTCTGCCCGATAGTTTCTTAGTTCAATGTAATGTATATCTAAGTGGCTTTTGAATGTTGACCTATCTATACTTATTATCTTAGAATAATTACACATAGAAACTAGGTGAAGGAAAACATACATATATAAAACTTAAGATTGTAAGCCAGTGTGGTAGACGCTGCGGAGCATAGAGCTAATAAACAGGAATTGAGTTAGTACTTACAGATTGTGGTGCAAGCCATTGTCGAATTACACTGCTAGTATAATTTCATCATCCAAAACTCGACGACCCAGTGTATTACAGCGATTAGTCGCTATGTCACAATTTACACAACGATCCATGATGTTAATGAATATCCAATCGATACGCCGTTCGTAGAATCCAAAATAACAAGTCAGTCAAGTTCAACGTTTAAGCGGGCGGGGTTCTCTGTGTCGAACGATACTTCGATACGAAACGAGTGTCGATGTCATGTCACTCATGACGCAGTCAAGTCAGAGTTAGCACAGATACAATAATCGTTTAGTAAACGTGAATAGATTTATTTTAATTACGTTGATATTTAATTAGTTTAAACTCTTAATACTTTAATCCTAATAGATTTAATTATTTTAAATGAATTAATCATCTGGTGAAAGCATTTATGTAAATACTAAAGCACTTTCGTAATCTCTGTTACGTTAATTACGATATAATTGAATCGCTATTCGATTAATTCGTAACCTTAATTTAATTATTGTATTTCTAATTTTAAAGATTGTCAATTGAGGAGATTTATCACATTTTGATATAGAAAAATATAACCTTTTTTTGAGGCATACCTCAAATTATTATATTTGGGCCTAAAACTCCCCATCTCCTTTACTCGCACTATATGTCGCGATGGTACTACCTTAAGCCATCTTTCTCGCTACACTGAGCTCGAATACCTATTGTAGTCAGTGTCTCCATATGTAAATCAAGATTTACCGTGTTGCCAGGGTAAAAATACGGTGTTTCTTGAAAAAAATACGGTGAATATGCAAAAAATGTACCGTGTAAATTACCGTGTAATTTTTCAAAGGAAAATACAATATTATGAACTAATCAAGTCTGAATATTTTGTTATTTTATTATTCTGAATCAGACTCTCCTAGCTCGACAGGGTCTCTTTCATAAATGGATTTATGGATTTATGCATTTTTGAGAACATATCGTCAGTTGGCCTGAAATCCACACAGTTTTTGCATTTCTTATAATTGATTGCTGGGTGAAATGTTTCCCTTTTATTTTCTTTTGTTCGAAGTTTGTTTCTTTTTTTCGTTTTGATTTGATTGACTTGGCTGAAAATGCGCTCGTAAATTTCTTTCTTTCTTATATAGAAATAAGGACGAGAATAGATTGTGTAGTGGAGATAAACTTCTAGATATTAGGGATTCCCCTTGGGATTTTGCAGTGTTGCCAATAGAAAATTTGTTAAATTGATAGACTGAGATTCGCTTTACATAGTAAATAATAATAAAATATTTACAACAACGTTATTTCTAATGGTAATACGGCGATATTGTACGGTATCATACGGTAATGACACGGTAATACACTATTACCTTGACGGTAGATAGAGACCAGATTACGGTGCATCTACGGTAATTACCGTGTATATGGAGACACTGATTGTAGTGTACACAGTGTTGTTTACTACAGTAAACATAACCTATGTTTTACTTGAAGACAAATTATTTTTCTGATAATAAAATGTCTGACCGTGATAATTTAGAGAGTGAAAGTGATCAGCCTTCTGCAAAGAAAGCAAAATCACTCTATGACACACCATCAAGTCATCAGTAAGTTAATTATATTTTTATAATTAAAGTATGCATTTATCTGTGCATTAAGCACGCGTATATTTGGTTTGTTTTGAGCACCAGTAAATGTAAAATCTACTAGCTTGGTAGATTAAAATTCACATAAATTTCATTGCATATAATGTTTTTAAATTAATAATTAATTTTAATTTCATTCTTATTGAAATTAAAACAATAAATCAGACCTTGTAATGTAGTAAGTTTGTTTAGAGATAATCTTTTAAATTCTAGCTGTAAACTTGAAACTGATGGATCTACTCTTCTTCCATGATAAAATCTTAAATTATCCTGACTGTTACCTATAAACAACCCTTCAGGACTTGTTAAAAAATTCACATGAATTTCATTGCATATAATGTTTTTAAATTAATAATTAATTTTAATTTCATTCTTATAAATAAAATAAAAATATATGATAAAATCTTAAATTATCCTGACTGTTACATATAAACAACCCTTCAGGACTTGTTAAAAAAATCACATAAATTTCATTGCATATAATGTTTTTAAATTAATAATTAATTTTAATTTCATTCTTATTGAAATTCATGCAATATAATCAGACCTTGTAATGTAGTAAGTTTCATTGCATATAATGTTTTTAAATTAATAATTAATTTTAATTTCATTCTTATTGAAATTAATGCAATATAATCAGACCTTGTAATGTAGTAAGTTTGTTTAGAGATAATCTTTTAAATTCTTCAGGACTTGTTAAAAAATTCACATAAATTTCATTGCATATAATGTTTTTAAATTAATAATTAATTTTAATTTTATTCTTATTGAAATTAAAACAATAAATCAGACCTTGTAATGTAGTAAGTTTGTCTAGAGATAATCTTTTAAATTCTAGCTGTAAACTTGAAACTGATGGATCTACTCTTCTTCCATGATAAAATCTTAAATTATCCTGACTGTTACCTATAAACAACCCTTCAGGACTTGTTAAAAAATTCACATGAATTTCATTGCATATAATGTTTTTAAATTAATAATTAATTTTAATTTCATTCTTATAAATGAAATAAAAATATATGATAAAATCTTAAATTATCCTGACTGTTACATATAAACAACCCTTCAGGACTTGTTAAAAAATTCACATAAATTTCATTGCATATAATGTTTTTAAATTAATAATTAATTTTAATTTCATTCTTATAAATAAAATAAAAATATGTCAACAACAACCGACTTGACTACATACAACGTCAAAAAAGCGGCCAAATGCGAGTCGGACTCGCCCATGAAGGGTTAAGTAACAGCAAGTAACATCATATAAAAGTTCTTCTAATTCTTTGTAACTTTGATCAACGTTTTGATAATAGTGTATTGGTTGAATGTAAGTTGCGGTTTACGATTTATGAATTATCATAGTGGCATTTATAGTGAATCATTCATTATTGATATTCATAATTTACGATCTTTAATAATATATTGAAGTAACTAGCTAAGATTCTTGAGTTTACTAATATATTGAAGCCAATTTAAATTTTTCTGTACATTTTAATAACATATTTTTTATAAATATTCCAGAACCCAACAATCATCACAGGGGTCACAAAATATAATTATTGAAACTGGACATCACCAAGATCAGTTAAACACAAGACATACTATTAATGTTATGTAAGATTTTGTAAATCCAATAGTACCAGAATATACTAATTTTTATTTAAACTTCTTTTAACACTTATATATTTTTTTAGAGTAAATAATAATAAAAAAGAACGTCAAAAACGATACAGGGAGCAGAACAGACACAAATTGAAGCAACGTGAAGCGGAAAGAAGAGAACGCATACAACATTCACAAAGTATTGCCGGACCATCTACCTCTTCAAAGACGAATAGAATAGAACTGAATAAGGAAGAAATAATTACTGCTCAAAGTTCATCTGGTTCGGAAAAAATACAACCATCATTCATTCAAAGAAATGATCAAGGTAATGAAGTAAATGCTCTCCAAAAAAAAAGAGAACGTCAACAAAGATACAGGGAGCAGAACAGAGATAACTTGAAACAACGTGAAGCGGAAAGAATGAGGCGTCTACAAAATGCAGATGTGATTACAGAATTTCTCCAAAAAAAAAGAGAAAGTCAACAAAGATACAGGGAGCAGAACAGAGATAAATTGAAACAACGTGAAGCGGAAAGAATGAGGCGTCTACAAAATGCAGATGTGATTACAGAATTATCTACTTCTCCAAACATCGAATTAACAGAAATAATTAACGATCCAATAATACACAAATTGAAGCAGCGTGAAGCGGAAAGAAGAGAACGCATACAACATTCACAAAGTATTGCCGGACCATCTACCTCTTCAAAGACGAATAGAATAGAATTGAATAATGAAGAAATAATTACTGCTCAAAGTTCATCTGGTTCGGAAAAAATACAACCATCATCCATTCAAAGAAATGATCAAGGTAATGAACTAAATGCTCTCCAAAAAAATAGAGAACGTCCACAAAGATACAGGGAGCAGAACAGAGATAAATTGAAACAACGTGAAGCGGAAAGAATGAGGCGTCTACAAAATGCAGATGTGATTACAGAATTATCTACTTCTCCAAACATCGAATTAACAGAAATAATTAACGATCCAATAATAGATGAAATAAGTACAAATTCTCGAAATGTATCTGGTTTAGAAGAAATGCAGCATGTAGTAGTTGAAGTATTTCAGCAAATTGGACGAAGTCAATCAAGTGCAAATACTACGGAAATTCCGAATAACTACAGTCAATTTAGATACCATAAATTAGCTCATGAATATTTTAACGATAACTTTAAAAATAATGAATTTGGACATGCTTGCTCAATCTGCGATCGACTTTGGTTTGAAAAAGATTTAAAGAAACCATCTGCATCTGGAAATATTATTAACACAATAACTAACGGGCAAAATGTGGATGCACTCAAAATTTGCTCTACTTGTAAATCAGCATTAGATAAAAATAGTATTCCTAATTTTTCTGTTTATAATGGATTTCACTATCCAAAAATACCACAACATTTACCAAAAATGGATTTCATCACTGAAAGGCTTATTTCTCCTCGAATTCCTTTTATGCAAATAAGAAGATTAAGGCACGTTCAAGGACAATTCGGCATATACGGACAAATTATCAATGTTCCTGTTTCTGTTGATACAATGGTACGATTACTTCCAAGAGATGTCAATGATGAACATTGCATTTATGTACATATTAAAAAAAAAATGATCCATAAAAGTAGTTTTGTTCATGGCCTAATTAGCATCAGGTCAATTAGACAATGGTTGGATTATTTGATTCATACACCTTTATATCTGCATTATAAAATAACAGTTGATGAATCATTTTTTAATCAAGAAACACCACTGATTACACAACATAACATTGACGAATTCAGTGAAAACATCGATATTGAAGAAAGCCTAACTGCTCAACAACAAACTTTGGTATGGAATGAAGAAAAATATTTAAGATTAGCGCCAGGGCAACACAATATCCCACAAAGTTTATTATTCGATGAGCATGCTGAAGAGCTGTCATTTCCGAGTATTTATATGGGACACTTTAGAAAATTTAGGGATACAGTCAAAGCTACACCTTTTATGATGGCATCTAGTGAACTGCGACGTAAAGATCGGCGAGGAGTCAATCCCTATCATTTGTTATATATGGCTGTAAAAATAATGAGACTGCGAGTTCGTGACTGTTTAACGATCGCGTTTAAACATGTTGGTACAGATACCAATATAACTAAGGAACAAGTTCAATCCGAAGAGTATGTTCATAGCTGCATAGAGTCTAATTTAGCTTTTCTACGGTCAATCCCGAATTCAGTTTGGTATTGGTCTGCAAGAAAAAAAGATTTATTCGCAATGATTCGGCAGCTAGGGAAGCCAACTGCATTCATGACACTAAGCGCAAATGAAATAGGGTGGCCGGATTTATTAACATTGTTACATAAATTAGCTGAAGAAAAAGAAGATATGCAAAATTTTATCGCATCGGAACTCAGTTTTGTCCAAAAAAGTTCATTAATTAACAACGATGCTGTAACATGTGCTATTTATTTTAACAAGTTAGTTAATGTAATAATGACAATTTTACAATCAAAGAAGTTCAGTCCTTTTGGTAAGTTTAGAGTTATTAACTACTTTTTGAGGATTGAATTTCAACATAGAGGAAGTCCACATGCGCATATTCTTTTATGGCTGGATAATGCTCCCACAGATATTCTTGGAGAAGAGCAAAAACAAGCAATAGAAATGATTAACAGCTTAGTATCAGTATCAACGTCGGAAGCATCGGGAAACATAAAATTACTTACGCATAAGCATACCTTCACGTGCTACAAAAAAATTGGCTCTAATTATATGCAAAAGTGCCGATTTGAAGCACCATTCATGCCTTGTAAATCTACAATGATTTTAATACCGATGGAAAAAACGAATCCACTTTACAAAGAACACTTGAAAAGATATAATGAAATTAGAATTAACTTAGAAAGTAATGACTATGACAGTATTGATGATTATTATGAAAGTAATAATATTAGATCAGATGAAGAATACAAAGATATACTAAGATCTGGTATTAGTAGACCAAGAATATTCTATAAACGACATCCGTCCGAAAAATGGCACAATACTTTCAATCCATTTGTTTTTAATGTCTTAAAGTCCAATATGGATTTTCAGATAATTACTGAAGAATATTCTTGCGCGGCATATGTCGTTGAATATGTCAATAAAACCAACAGAGGCATTAGCAATTTACAACGCAAAATAATAGAAGTTATGAATGAAAATCCAGAATTCGATATTGTTGAAATAACTCGTAAAATGAGCGTTGACATGCTGAATACTATTGAGATGAGTAGTCAAGAAGCTGCTTGGTATCTTCTAAGGTTACCAATGTCTAAATCGTCAGTAGCGGTTCAGTATATTAACACTTGTTGGCCTATTGAACGACAGAGGATAAGAAAAACACAAAAACAAATTGATGAACTTGATGACGACTCTACTGATATTTGGAAGGAAGATTGGCATGACAAGTATCAAAAACGGCCAGAAGATTTGGAAGGAACTTCTTTAGCCCAATTTGTTTCAAACTATACTAAAAACAGAAAGGGAGAGTACATCAGAAAGAAGCAGCCTCAAGTTATTCGTTATAGAAATTATGACATGACTCAGGATTACAACGAGTACAGAAGAGAAATGGTGACCTTACATATACCATTTAGAAATGAAGACACAGAAATTTTAGCAGATATGAAATTCACAACTATATATGATGAAAACGAAAATGAAATTTTAGAAAAAAGGAAAGAATTTCAGTCAAATATTGATATTCAAAAGACAATTGATATATGCCGTCAATTATGTCATGAAGGTGAGCTAATAGATGACGAATCAGAAGCTCGAGACATTGCTACAAGATTTCCGGAGCCAAACCCCTTTGAAGAATTGTACAGAAATCCGAATGCTGCAGTTAATGAAGATTTACGTATAGCTACGCTTAAAAACTTGGGAGCAATAGCCAAAAGAAGAGAAAATATCATGAGTAATGATCGTTTTTGCGAACTCATGAGAAGCGCTAATGAAAAACAGAAAGATTTGCTGCTACACGTCATTCATCACAATTTATCTGCAGATAGATCACCTTTACAATTATTTTTTACTGGGCCAGCTGGATGTGGGAAAACCTTTGTAATAAAATTGATAATGGAAGTATATAACAGATTTTCTGATAATGATGGGTTCTGCAATTCATACATTACGTGTGCTTCGACTGGTAAAGCTGCAGTAGCTATTAACGGAACTACTATTCATACTGCATTGAAAATATCAATGTCAAAACTAATTCCGTTGTCAATAGAAACAGCACAACAATATCGATGCTTATTTAAATATGTCAAAGTTTTAATAATTGATGAAATTAGTATGATTGGTGCCGAGCTCTTGAACCAAATAGACGCAAGACTAAAGCAAATAACCGGAAATTTTGATGAAAATTTTGGTGGTCTAGATATAATTTTTATTGGAGATTTGCGACAATTACCTCCAGTCCGTGCAACTCCAATCTATAAGCAGTCTAAACAACGGATGATTGGACCTTTACTTTGGCGAGGATTAAAATTCTACGAATTAACTCAAATAATGCGTCAAGATAACGAAATGTTTGCTTCTATTCTCACAAAAATTGGCAGTGGTATTATTTTAAATAATGATGAATTAGCCGTTATCGAGTCTAGATTTTTTACGAAGGAAGAAGCCTTGCGCCTGTGTCCAAATGGTGTACGATTATTTCATGATAATGCATCAGTTAACGCATATAACGTACTAGCTTTACAAACTGAAAATAAAATAGATTCAATTGCAATGGACATTATTTCTGGTTGTACTAATCATGAGCAAGAAGCAAACATGAGACAAAAATTACACAAGTTGTCAGTGATTGATACTGGAGGTTTGCCATACGAAATCATTTTTGTTATTGGAAAACCTTATATTATTACAACTAACATAGACGTGGTAGACGGTTTAGCTAACGGCGCCGTTGGGAAGCTGGTTCATATAGAACAAAATGATGAAAATCAAGTAACTTGCATTTGGCTCGTTTTTCCAGATAAAAACACTGGTATGATGGCTAGAAGAAAAGCCGCTGCCTTTCTTGCGGAACATAATATCGATAGACGTGCAGTACCTATCGTACGTAGAACTTCAAGTATACCACTCAATAATAATAAAACCATTGTGGGAAAAAGAAATCATTTTCCATTGATATCAGGATGTGCTATGACTATTCATAAGTCTCAAGGAGGTACATATGACGAGGTGGTCTATGAGTATAGTAAAAGTCATTCTATTCCATTACTTTACGTAGCTTTAACACGAGTAACAAGTCCTGAAGGGTTGTTTATATGTAACAGTCAGGATAATTTAAGATTTTATCATGGAAGAAGAGTAGATCCATCAGTTTCAAGTTTACAGCTAGAATTTAAAAGATTATCTCTAAACAAACTTACTACATTACAAGGTCTGATCACTGAATTTATAAACTCCAGAAATAAATTAAGCATTTATACTTTAAACTGCCAAAGTCTCAGAAAACATACTACTGATTTACAAGATTCTATTTGTCAAAGGAGTAACTTTTTATTGCTAACTGAAACATGGCTTCCTGCAGATGAATCAGTTGACTTACCTAATTTTCAGTGTATAGCTAAATTTAAGAGACAAAATGTTAGAGCCGCTGGAGTTGCCATTTATAAAAACAACAATGCTTCACATATTACTACATTCAACATGGATTTAGTAATTCAAAATGCTACAGAAGTTCATGTCTCCCAAACATCTATTGGCGATATGTGTGCTTCACACGTTAAACTAGAAGATGGAATTGAATTGATAATGATTGTTGTGTACATTTCTCCTAATAAAAAAATAAATGACATCATTTTATTTTTACACGAGAAATTATTTCCGTACAGTCACAAAGGTTCAATAACTTTCAAAACCAATAAAGACAAACTACCATTGATTTTAGCTGGGGATTTCAATGTAAATTTTGCAAAAGATGAATCAACGCCATTGATAACGTTTCTCCAAGAAGAATTTCAATTGCAAATTAATAACAATCCAAGAGAACCTACCACCAGATACGGAACAACAATAGATGCTGTATTTATCAGATATCTTGATAATGTTATGTCCAATACTTTTGTAGCATACTTCAGTTACCATCGACCAATTGTCACAGTAATACCGTCCTCAGAGGCAACATCGAATATAACTATTACCGAAGTCACTGATTAAACGAATTAAGTAGTCACGATTTGAAATAAATTCGTAAATTTTTGTATTTAATGAAAATAAATGTTTATTCAATAAATAGTCATCGTTATCTTGAAAAAAATCGTAATATTTTTATTTTATCATTATGACATATTTAGTTCCTATTACAATATGTTCTTTTCTTTTCTGCATATTACTTTTACAAAATAATGGCGATGTTTCACATCTGCCAGGCGTCCCGTGACGGCTCACATTTTTAGAATAATGGCTTTTTATTTTTATTTTTTATTTTAAGCTAAGCTTAACGGATGTTATCTTATGATACCCTGAACCGACTGCTTAACGTGACCTCCGAATCACAGAAACGCCCATAATATAACATGCCCCAAACAGTTACCCATCTAGGTACGGATCGTGCTGTTGTTGCTTACTCTCAGTGATTTTTCCCTTGGCTTGACTTGGCTATGGGCGCTTCAAAGTTAAACATTAATTACAAAATGAACAAAAGCCTTTACGTTCCTCTCTGTATTACAACTAAGTAGACCTATCATTACATTCACTAAGCACCTTCTTGGAACATTAGAAAAACTCTTCACATTATCTTAAATGTAAAAGCCTAGATAACGCTAATAAAATGTAAGTATCGAGGTACTTTGGCGGCGTATTGTACAGACCCATATTATCATAGTTATAATGCTTAACGTTCTTGGAATAATTACTGAAGCTTTCTTCAAAGAAATTTTTAAATGAAATGACTTACTGTATAAAGGCCAACTGTGAAAGTTAAGTTAGGAAGTCAGTGCCCTTAAATATACTGACACCTTTTTTTTTGTTTTTTAACGTGTGGAAATCCCCGCGGACCGTCCCACCTGGGATATTGTGTCGGACTCGAACCGAATAAAACCACACGGTGTGACCTCTCTGCGCCTGTCTTTAGGGAGGGGGCCAGGGTGTTATCTCCTTCTGGACCCCTCTCGGCGCCTGCCCGCACTGTTGTGGGCACCATCTACATTAAATTAAAGTCTCCATGTGTGCGGCGTCCGGTCACACGCGGACGTCGCCCCCTCGCGGCTAGCCACTACAGGGGATAAATATACTGACAACTAGTTCAACCTTCAAATTTCAGTTGGACCTAATTATTGAGGAAGTTTTATTGGGTTCAAATCTGACATTAATATCTTATCGGTCGTCCAGTTGGTGATACTCGAAAACATTAACTACTGACTGTTGAATATTGTTATTGTGTCTAATAAAAATAGATATCATTCATTAATAATACTACAAGCTAATTAATTATTTCGATTATTTCGTATTGAACTGTAACGTTTATTGTGAAAAAACAAGTAATGTACCTAACTATATCTTTCGAGACTATATGTGTGAGAAAAACAAACTGTCGGTTTTGTATTGGAGAGCCCCCTGACTATGGTGGGCCCTGGACACTGGCCCCGTGTAACCCTATAGCAAAGACGGCAATAACTTGGAATTATGCAAATAACCTTTGTACTCCTTTTTCAAATACAACCACAAGTTTTTCCTATTATTTCAGACTTTTCTTTCTCCCGTTGCTTTGTAGTCCGAGCGCCGAATGAAAATCTCATTAATTTAATTTTTCTATTTGGTTGCACACAAAATTGCATTTTAAAATTACATTCAAAATGTTGCTTTGTGATGCAGGCAAAGCTCTTTTATAGTGTTTGGGTTAATTGCTCACAGTGTGAGGTCATGAATTATGTTAACTGTATCTTAGGTTGTAAAATTATATGCTGCAAATTGTTGGTCACGACCGGTATAAACAGTTTGGTCGTATTGTTATTTCACTGTAACCCAACGTGGGTTACAGTGAAATAACTAGCGTGAATAACCTGGGTAAATAAATAACGTGGGTTACAGTGAAACCCAACCCAAAAGCGAAAATGTT
This sequence comes from Phragmatobia fuliginosa, assembly GCA_932526445.1. Lineage (NCBI taxonomy): Eukaryota > Metazoa > Arthropoda > Insecta > Lepidoptera > Erebidae > Phragmatobia > Phragmatobia fuliginosa. The sequence goes on along the minus strand of OW052072.1, from coordinate 17,482,935 downwards.
GACACTTGGAATACCGTTCCATAGTTCACGGCTAGGAATTATCTCGGAATTACATTATGGGTGACAACGGAACCCTATTCGATGTGTTGATTGACGAATTTTGTTCGATACAGTCGTTCAGTTTGTTTCAGTTTGTAATTGCTTTTTAGTATTTCGAAGTTCATGACTCACCATACACCACCCATATAGATTCGTCATGTCCGTCCGTCCGTCTTCGACTTACCGTCCAAACGGTATTTGCTAGAAAGATGAAACTCTGCGTGAATTATTATGACCTGAATGCAGATCTTCTCAACAAGTTAGATCGTCTTCTCAATAACTGCATTCGATTCATTTTTAATCTTCGTAAGTATGACCACGTTTCCAACTTTCGTTCCCAATTAGGTTGGTTGCCGATTCGTCAACGCAGAAAATGCGCGCACTCACTTTCCTGTATACTTTCCTCAATTCCCCTTCCCCTCCTACTTATTTGAAAACACATTTACAACTGTTGTGCAGTAATCACAACCGAAATCTTCGCTCGGCTAATAATCTCCACCTACTTTGCCCTTCACACACTACTGCTTTCGTGGGTTCTTCGTTTCTTGTCCAATCTATTCACTTGTGGAATGCGCTTCCCGTCGAGGTCAGAATGGCTAGAAATCGAGACGCTTTTAAAAGGCAGGTAAAGGAACTTTTATTGGGTGAATTGGTGGATTCGACGGGGTCCTAGTTTGTCAAGATTATTTTTTGAATTATTAATAAATATAAATGTATGTGTATGTATGTGTATGAATATAGACCTATATATTATGTATGTTTGTGTAAGTATATTACTTACTATATTATGTATTATATTACCTATGGTATTACTTTTAAAAATTACAATAATTTATCGATTCCCCCTATGTGCACCTACCACATCTTTTCTCTGCATCGCCCAATCGGTTGACTGGCAGAGAATGCCTTAGGCATTAAGTCCGCCGATGCATGTATTTGTGCATAAAGTTAATAAATAATAAAAAAAAATATATGTGTTGTAATTACGTCGACAAGTGCTACAATAGAATTATGAAAAATATTTTTATTTGGAGATTTTTCTCGCGGCTACCCCATCGCGTGGGGTATCATTAGACATGTCTTTTTAAAACAATAAAGGGTTTCTAAGACGACTTTTTGATTAAGGTATCCGTTTGCGAGAAATTGCACTATAAAGGTCACTTTTTTGTAAAAACGGCGTCCCCCCCCCCTCTAAAAGCTAAACGGCTGGCTCAAAAAATCTGGAAAAATTCTGAAACTGTTTATTAGATATTACAAACAGACACATAAACAAATCATCTCATTTATTATCACAATCAACCCAATTCAATCCACTGCTGGACAGAGGCCTCTCCCAAGGCATACCACAGAGTCCTGTTACGCAAGTAAATAATCATCTCAATAATTCTCCAAAAATATTATGGAATATTCAGCCCACTCCCGGTCTATAATTCTTTCAGGGTCGTCTTATCATCGACCGTTACTAATTGATTCGAGTTGTATCAGCAATTCTTATTGTAACAAATTGTATTGTCTCGGAGGGTCACTTCTGATATTAATTTCCTGCCCACATGACGTCATGATATTTATGATTGTTTTGATGAAGATTATCATTACATTGATATATTCTTATGTATCGGTTTCTAACAAATATTCTTTATAGATTTATTTCTGATTTGATTTTGTGGTCACTATAAGTATCTGTTCTTATTGTTCGATTTATTGTTGACTAGTCCAATCGAGAAATTTCTAAATTATTTATTGCAATCATTAACTATCCATAATGTCCCTCTGCTGGGCTTGGCTTTCCTCTCAGAAGAGGGTTAAGGCTTATCTATTGGACTTGATTTTAAATCCACGTGGTATTATCTGTGGCTATGGAACCCTGTTATATACGTGGCCTGCCACGCACTTGGCGTATTTTTTTTTTTGTTGACTGGCTCACGTTTGTTGGTACAATAACAACCGAAGTGTTACCCAAGACTCAGCTAGCAATTAATATAATTAATTAGAATGTTATGGTTTACGCACGTGCGATATGAGTTAACATCTTTGAAATTGGTGAACATTTTACTGAAGTTTTTCCTTATTTCCTCTCTCGTAATAAATATCTAATCTTTTTAAATTCCTTGCATATGTTGATTGAATTTGAACACGCAGTAATTTCCTCATCATGTTAATGTAATTAATAACTTTTAACGTGAAAAATATGATTTCGTGTCAAAAAATATTTAATGTATGTAAATTTGGAAATGTCTAATTTTATTATTTAATATTTTCATTCATGAAATGAGCTTAGTTGTATCTAACTCTTAATATAAATATCACGAAAACATAAAATACCTAATACCCATACCATACCTACCTATATCTTAAATGTAGTTTATCCTGCTGCTGCTGCTGATCCACAGATCTCGGGTTCGATTCCCGGGTCGTACCAAAAATTTGTGTGATCCACTAATATTTGTTTCGGGGTCTGGGTGTTTCCTATGTATAATCTCATATAGCATACTTTTATGTAAGGTGAAAACTCAAAGAGGATCACTGCTGTCCGAAGTACAGATAATTATATTTAGTTATCAGCTATCATATCATAAACACGTCTTGTTCTCAACGAGGAAATGATTGTCCGAATTCCTACGAGCTCGATTATAGACACATATCCGAATGTGCTGGTCAAGCATATCTCTATATAGTTCCATCAATTATTTTAAACAATATATGACGCAGGAACAACCAGCAATATGTTCACTAAGTTATATGTGTAGGAAATAATCTAAATACCTATTTGCTTTACGGGTACACGTCCGTTTCAAAGCTATGGGTTAGTGTTGAACCCACAAACTATGTTATACAGCAGTTAATCCGCAGAACCTACATCTCAAGCTGTATTTTGGAAGCTCACATAAGACTGATCTGTAGCCTACTTTAGTATTCTAATTAAGTAAACCTCAATCATCACAGCAGTACATTTTTGACTGAAACTGAACTCTAGAATATATATGTACCAAATTTTATTTAAATGGATTCAGTAGTTTTGACGTGAAAGCCGCATAGACAAACAGACGGAGTTACTCTCGCTTTTATAATGTTATTGAGGATTACATTAATTTTATTAAATTTATTTTATTTATTACTTACGTAAATTAGGTTTGAATACGACAAACTAAAATATTTTATTATCTAATGAAATAATTGAACATTTCAATTAATGTTTATAGTTAATCTGATTGAAGTGTACAGTTGTGAATAAATCTAACTTTGTTTGTAGTTTAGCTAGCAACTTCGAATATTTTTAATACAATTTTAGTTCTTATGCAATATTGGTAAATTATATTTTTAGTAATTTTTTAATTTTAATTAGTAAATTACCAGACAGACAAATTAGTGATTAATTTATCTGATGTAATTACAGTATGTACTTTCAAATGCATTTAGTAAAAAAGCGGCCAAGTGCGAGTCGGACTCGCCCATGAAGGGTTCCGTATCAGTAAGTAACATCATATAAAAGATCTTGTAGTTCGTTGTAACTTTGATCGATGCCGCGATGTTTTTTTAATAGTGTATTGATTGAATGAGAGGTAAATTGCGGTTTACGATTTATGAAGTTTAAAAAAAAATACTTACTAGATCTCGTTCAAACCAATTTTCTTGGTAGTTTGCATGGTAGTGTACAACATATATTTTTTTTAGTTTAGTACGGACGGACAGACAGACAGACAGACATGACGAAACCCTAAAAACAATTTTTTAAAATTTACAAACAGACACTTTTATATATTTATAATATAGATGAATAGAATGATGGCAAGCTCTCACTGAGAGACTGGGAATAGGCAGTTTATTTCAGATTCCGACGAATTTCGCAGACCACTCGATATATCTCGCTCTGGAAATGCATTCCCTTTTTGGAAAAAGAGAAAAATATATCCAGCCTCCATATCCCGTTTCAAAGCTTTTGATCTGAGTAAAATCTCGTTTTAAGTGGTTTAAATAAAATTCAGTAGGCTTACAAGCATTTGAATAGGAAACAAAACGACAATATACTTGTTGGTCTAGTGGTTAGCGTATGCGGGTGCTGATCAAGAGGTCTCGGGTTCGATTCCCGGGTCAGACCAAATATTTCTGTTATCCACAAATGTTTGTTTTGGAGTCTGGGTGTTTTTCTATGTATGATATATAAATGTATTTACAAAAAGTCTGTTTATATATTTATATTAGTTGTTTAGTACCCATAACACAAGCTCTGCTTATTTTGGGACTAGATGACGTTGTGTGTAAGATGTCCGAAATATTTATTTATTTATATATATTTATCCTGATGAAATTAGTAAAAAAGATATCCCAAAAATAGTTTTTATCAAAAAAACTATTGTTACGCAGCAGGTAACAGAAACAAAATGCAAGAACAGAAGATAGCTGACAGATATAAGGGGTAACTGCTTATTGTTTAATAGTATTATACACGCGAAAGTTTGTGAGTATGTATACGTGTTTGTTGCTCTTTGACGCAAAAACTACTGAACGGATTTCGATAAAACTTTACAGTAATATAGCTTTTATATAACATAATAACACTTAAGGTTCGAGCACATTATGCCGGGCCGCAGCGTGCCGGGGCGGAGCGCAAAAATCCGCTCAAATCGCTTCAATACAAATTGTATGAAGTATCGCACACTGTGTCGGGCCGCAGCGGCTCGCATTATTGCGACGCGGATTTGCGTCCGTGCGATGCGACCCGCCCCGCCCCGCTGCGCCCCGTCACAGTGTGCTATAGCAAGCGGATTGGTGTGCATGCGCGTACGTGTTTATTTTACGAAATTTGCGTTTTTTGATACTTTTTCTTCTAACTTCTTCTTCTTCTTCTAACAGCAGGCAAAAAAAGAAAGTTCTTCGTCAGAGCTATCCATAAGGTACAGTTGCACTAAATACACAACAGTTGCGCATGCGGTACACTCTACTCAAAATCCGTCAATGCGCTGCGACCCGGCCCGTCACAATGTGCTAAGTTAGCATTTTGCGCTGCGCTGCGGCCCGCCCCGACACGCTGCGGCCCGGCATAATGTGCTCGAACCTTTAGGCTTATTTTTACTGCAATAATCGACATACACGCGGGCGGAACCGCGTTCGAAAGCTTACTATCTTCAATAAATAAGAAAGTTAACATGAATAAAATCTATTTAATACAACATAATACATAACATTTGTGATTTACAGTATTGTGATTAAAATACACATCATAAAGCAATCTTATATATAAAATTCTCGTGTCACAATGTTCGTTCGCATACTCCTCCGAAACGGCTTGACCGATTCTTATGAATTTTTTTATGCATATTCAGTAAGTCTGAGAATCGGCCAAAATCTATTTTTTATAGTCCTAGGACGCGAGCGGAGCCGCGGGCATCAGCCAATACAAATACTCGGATATTTATAAATACAAGAAGTGCTTGTTTAAAGGTATCATTATATTAAAATTATATTTTAGACAGTTTAATACATCTAGTAAAACCATGTCACTTTAAACTTTGTAGCATAATAATGGTGTAGGTAACAATCACTGATATCATTGAAAGAATCACCTTGTAACTTAAAGTGAAGAACTTAGCAGCGTGGAACTTGATCGGTCTAGTGATGAGGAGGCAGCGAAGCTCTGTGAGATTTCCTTTCAACGTAACATCTAGGAAAGATTAATAAGAGTTAATAATAAATTATTTAGTCAATGTTTTTATTAATTAATACATAAAAAGTTGAAAACTGATATATTGACGACATAATATCCCACTGCTGATGTCGGGTCACCTCTCAGGAGAGGGTTAAGGCCATACGTCCCCATGCTGGCCGAGTGAGGATTGGGGCCTGGCCTGACAAGACACGTTGTGGCTACGTATTCTTGCCGTTGGATGTTTTTAAGCCATTCGTAGGATTCCAACTAAACTTCAAGACTGCTATCTTATAATAGCAACCGGGACCGACTGCTTAACGTGATCTCCGAATCACGGAAACGCTCATAACTTATCGTGCCATAAACAGTCACTTATCTAGGTGGAACCGCGACCTCGTTCGTCGTTGCTTACCCTTGGTGATTGCTTCCAATCACATAAGGCAATTCACACACTGGCCACGCGCCCACGCGCGCAGCGACCGAGGAGCAGATCTGCCTCTTCGAGCAGATTTTACCGCGCCTCCGCGCGTGACGGCTTTGTACATGGCCCACACCAAACCAAAGGTTATTTTCCATTTGGTCGTCGTCGTCTGTATTCTTTGCATTTCATATCCCAAATTGCTGGGCATTGTTCAATTTCGTATATAAATGTGTTTACTACTGCGGCCCTCGCGCCTAAGCGCGCAGCGGCAGAATCTGCTAGCGGCACGCGCACACGCGCCGTGGCGCGTGTTCGGTGTGTTAGACCTGGCGTGTTTTCTATACTAATCGATGTACTTGCATACAATATTAAAATCTGCCTAATAGCAATATAAAAGTGTGTGAATCGCCTAAGGCCACTCAGCTATGAGCGCTTCATATATAGGGATTCATTCGGTTACTGCAACATATTATTTTTATTATTTTAACCAAAACCACCTAAAACAAACAAATATGATGCAGTAACTTCTCGACATGTCGCCACGGTGTGGATCATCATATTGCATTGTCTACATTCACAAGGAGTATTGTGATCGCTAGTCTTGGATTCTACTCATGCTTTTCATCCAGTAGAATGCATTTACTCTGGCAGGGTCATACATTAAATAGAAAACTATATTAAACCGTTGTGTATTTCTTCCACGAATAAAATGGTAATAGTTACTAATAACTATTACATAACCAGTATTAACTTGTTTTGGTATTATTCGTGTAAAAGGGTATGTTAGATTTTAAACGAGTAATATTGTTATGTTCATCACGGGGTCATTGAAATTAGTGTACTCTTTTAAATATCCATATAAAAAGTACAAAAAAAACTATAAGGTGTAATTAGTGTTCTAAATACCGAATTTGCAATAAAAAGCAAACTATCGTAATAGCACATTATCATATTATTCGGTGGGGAGGGTGATATAATATCATAAATAGTCCATACCATTATTTGTGCGAATCATTAAAAAATCGATGATCTCTAAAAGTCTCTCGTTCTGCTTGTACGTCTTTTCGCAATGGTGAGTTATTAATAAGCCATTGAAGAGATAATTTAGTGTTCTTGAGAAAGAAGACGCGCTAGCCAGATAGACCAACTCAGTATGACCTCCACGAGGCTTCTGTGAAAAAGGAATTTAGAGTTATTAGTCTCGAGGTTGGTAATCCTGACTTACAAACCTTAGTTCGAGTCCACCGTTCACCTTCGGCAGTGTTTAATAGTCCACATCTACCTTCAAGCCATAGATCTTTCTTCAAGGCTAGGCTAAGCCTCTAGGCTTATTTACTAAGACCATTAACAGCATGACTGCTTGAAATTTATAAATAACTAGCTGTACCCTATCACGCTTCGCGACGATAAATTATGATTATGTTGATAAGAAATGAGGAACAATGTTATTTCATAAAAATAAATAAATTTCATTTTTCAATCTCATTGTATTTCGTGCTATAACTTGAGCTCCATCGGTGCATAAAATTATGAGTTCTATCACAAGGCAATTAAAAGTTCTGGTATAAGTTATAACTTATAAACAAATAGGGAAATTACAACTTACTATAGATCCATTGAACATTCGAATAGCTAAGTTCAGTAAAGTGATACAATTGAAAAGCGCATTTGCGCATTGGAGGAGTACCTGTAATATAAAAACAGATAAAGTAAGAATAGAAGCCTGATATATTTAATAATCACCAAATATTTAAATATAAATAATGATTAGATACATGTACCTCGAGATTATTTATAAAAAAATAATAATTTTCATCTCATTCTCGTTAATGATGTGCCCAACGGGACCTAAATTGTTACCTAGCATAAGTTTTAAAGAACTGTTCAAATTACGATCTTTCGGGTTCGATTCCCGGGTCGGACCAAATCTTTGTGTGATCCACAAATATTTATTTCGGAGTCTAGGTGTTTTTCTATACATAATATGTATGTATTTACAATAAAAAAGTATGTAAGTATTTATATCAGTTGTTTAATTGATGTTGTGTGTAAGATGTCCGAAATATTTATTTATTTATTTTATTTAAGACGCATTTATCTTTGTGATTTTCATTCCAAAGAAGAAACTCTTCTAGTTACTGTTCTTAAAAAAGTAACTTGTCATTTTCTACGCAGTTTGTTAAATATCTTTTCCTTAGTACAAGTTAAACTAAGTTAAGTTTGTATATCGTATTTTTTTTAGTTTTATTTATTTAAATTTTCGGGTGAAATAGAAATGTTGCTTAAGGCGATTCACACACGCCTACGCGCCCACGCGCGTAAGCGCGGGCCAGCAGATCACGCGCGCGGCGACTAAGGAGCAGATCTGCTTCTTCGAGCAGATTTTACCGCGCCTCCGCGCCTGACGGCTTTGTACATGGCCCGCACCCAACTAAGGCCATTCACACACTGCACGCGCTCACGCGCCGTGGCGCGTGTTCGGTGTGTTGGACCTGGCGTGTTTTCTATACTAATCGATGTACTTGCATACAATATTAAAATCTGCCACTCCGCGCTACGCGACGTGGCGCGGTGCAGTGCGTGAATCGCCTTAAAGGTTATAAATGAAGTTAAAAGTAAACCTACCCGAAATCCATAAGTGGTGTTCAAATAATTAACTTGTTCATGTAGCAATATATAACATTCATAAAACCACATTGTATCAAATGATCTGTTCGACGTCAGCATTTTTAGAGAATGTAAGGATTTCTTCGCGTCATTGCTAAATATAGATATATTTTGTACATTTACACTTTTAATTGAACTCTTGAAATCCTAAAACAATAACGCAGTTAAAAATTTATAACTAAAATTCCATCAAACAAATAATGAGACATCGGTTAAAATATTTACCTGTAGCAGATCACCCAACATTTTAAGACGGAATTCAACTTGTACCACGTGCGAAATAACATCAAGTATCGTAAAACAGTTTAAATAGAAATATAAGTAATCAATCGAATAGGATAAAAGTAAGTCCGATCCGTCAACTAAATACCAACTTATTAAGTCAAAAAGAGTAGTAATAATAAGTCCCGATACCGCGAGAGTTGTAGTTTTGTTAATAGTAATACGAATTTTCTTGTAATTAGAAAAACCTAACATTTGATCAATTTTATTAAAATCCTTGAAGTATTGTAAAAGCAAATGGCGGTTGTATTTATAGACGTAACATAAGTCAATGAAATACTCGAAATAAGAGATCCAGTAAGTCATCTGGACGGAGTCTGTGAATGTGATAAGTCCAGTACTGATGCTCCCCTCAAGGAATCCTAATTTATAGTACAAACAAAGAAGGTTTAGGGACCCAAAACTGATAGTATAAATTATTGTTTTAATTATAGATCCTGACTCAGTAATACGGTTTCCTTTACGATAAACATTGGATAAGCCAACAATTCTTAAGAGCCAATTTGTAAAAGTTAAGGTATAAAATGTATCCATAGTTTTTTTCCTGGTGAATTTAAGTTTCATGTTGTTAACTCAGAATCAACATAGAAACGACTAAAAAATTCTGGAACTTTGCAAAGTACTTGTCTTTTTAATTAAGTAAAAAGGAAGAGTAGTTGTGAGCAATTACTTAATCAAAAGTTAATCGATTTGACCATTTCTAATTTATACATAAGATAGTAAAATATGTTTCCGTAGTTGCCGGTTGCCATGAACATCTATGGCAGTTGGAAAGCCTGTGCCCTCAAATATACTGACTAGTACAACCACAGAATACATAATAGTACCAGCACAGAAGACTCACTCCGAAAAGTAAATTAAGGTTATAGATACCCTCGGTGTCAAAAGATTAAGTTCAATTCAGATCGCACAGCGCCGAATCACTACGATTATATTTACCTACAATTGCGTCTCTTTCTATCGTGTAACTCTGAACTGTTCTGACGATGTCTGTTCGACCGGCGTGTCTGACCCGGCAGGCAGCCGGCCGACTATACCTTAACTGCGGAGTGACACCCCCCTGGTACAACCTTCGAATTTCAGATCTCCCTCAGGGTTGCGGAGTTCCGATGCCAGTCACTCCATGGAAAACTGATATTTAGGTAAAACCGATTACACTAATAACGGACCCCAATAATAATCTTGGGAATAAAAGCTAGGAAGAAGATTTTTAAATATATCGGAATTAAACATAACATATTGAAATAAATTAGGGTGCACTCATAGCTAAGTTGTCCTTGGTGATTAGAAACAAGCATCGACGGCGCGGTCAATATCTAGATGGGTGACCGTTTATGGCCTGATGTATTATGAGCGTTTTCGTGATTCAAAAGTCACGTTAAACAGTCGGTACTAGTTGTTATCATGAAAAAACAGTCGTGAAGTTTAGTTAGAGGCCTTCTGGTTCTTAAAAACTTCCAACTGCAAGATTACGTAGCCATAACGTGTTTTACCAAGTCTCCAACCATCACTCGGCCAGCGTGGGGACGTATGGCCTTAACCCTCTCCTGAGAGGAGAACTAAGCACAGCGATGTAATATTAGGGTTTTTCTTTTATTCTATTTCATCAAAATATCTACCACTAGCTTTCGCCCACGGCTCCGCCCGCGTGTATGTCGGTTATCGCGGTAAAAAATAGCCTATGTCCTTTCCCAAGTTCAGTTCTATCTTCATACCAAATTTCATCAAAATCGGTTCAGTGGTTTAGGCGTGAAAGCGTAACAGACAGACAGAGTTACTTTCGCATTTATAATATTAGTAGGGATTATTATCTGTACATTGGTGCCATCTAATAGAAAGGTCATTTATGACTTTGCGATAAAACTCTAGTGGTGTAGATTCTACAAACTGTGTGAAAGCATTTTGTACTGCCTCCTGGGAAGAAAACTTTTTATCACGTAGAAAATTGTCCAAATCACGAAAAAAAATGTCAGTCCGTTGGAGCAAGGTCTGGCACATACGGAGGGTGACGAATGGTTTCTAATTGCAGTTCCTGTGGAGTTAAAACGGTTTCTCGTGCTGTATGAGGTCTCGCATTATCATGAAGCGATGATGGTGAAGATCGATTCATGAGTCGGGGCTATTTCACTGAAAGTTTTGCTATCATTGTTCGGAGTTCGGCACGGTAGACATCTGCCGTTATTGCTTGACCAGATCGGAGAAAGTTTTAGTGAATAGCACCATGCTGAGACCATCAAACAGTTACCATTACCTTTTTATTGGTAAGCTTTGCTTTAGGACACTGTTGCGGCGTTTGACCTGGTGTCAGCCATTACACATTTTTCGCTTACGGTTATCTTATAGAATCCACTTTTTATCACATGTCACAATTCGATCCAATATTACTTCATTTCTTTCTCGATTCAATAAGGGAACACGAGTTTCAACACGCATTTCTTTCTGCAGATCAGTCAAATCATGAAGCACCCATTTTTCATATTTTTTTATTTTATTGATTTGACGCAAATGAGTTAATATTGTTGGTAAGGTAACGTTAAACCATGCCTCTAATTCCTGGGTAGTTAGGCTCGGATCGGCTTCCACGAACTCTTTCAATTCATTGTTATTCACATGTGTGGGCGGCCTTCCATGTGGTTCGTTCCTCAAATCAAATGTCCATCACAAAAGCGTTTAAACCGAAACCGCACGGTGCGTTCATTAGCAGTCCCCTCTCCAAACGCAACATTGATATTGCGAGCTGTTTCTAACGCAGCGTTATGAACTCGTATTCAAAAATCACTCGAACTTCTTGTCTAAGCTGAATAAAAAAAAACAACTGAAATTCGATAATTAAATGTTGCACATTTTTTAAAGAGGTACCTCATAGCTATGATTTGAAAAAAGTATCTCTCAAAAATCTCAAACCATGAAGGTTCTATGTCAATTCGAAGTACCTATTACAATAACACTGTAATTTCATACTTTAACCCCTATTAATTTGCGTTGTTGGTGAATAGTAACAAAGGTAATTTCACTCTGGAGAGCAGTAATGGAATTCCTTGCTGCTTTTCAGCTTCGAAGCGGAATGGTAACGCGTGACCTGGTGAGTCACCGGGTAACGCGTCACACTTACTTTCTGCCTTTATCTTAATTTTTTTACTGATACTACACGTTTTTAGGTTTTAAACTCTAATAACTTTTACAGACTTTTACTTATCCGACTTTCTTATACTTATCTGCTGGTGAGACTTGTCAAAATCGGTCCAGCCGTCCCAGAGATTTGCCGTATCAAACAGACAAAAATATTTAAAATTGGCGTTTTGTACGGGAGGAATTTACTCTTTTTTAAAAAAAATATATTTAATTAAACAAAGTGTGCACCGTTGTTTTCTATGCACTTTTGCCATCTCATAGGTAGTTCATTGTTCCTTTACTAAAAAACCACTTTCAAACCGCCTTCAAAAAAGTTATTTTTGGAATGGAGGGGTTTGAACTGCGGCATCGGAGTACAATTTTTTTCCTTATAATAAGTTGTCCAAATTCCGGAAAAAATGCTAATCTGTTTGAGCAAGGTGCGGGGAGTACGGTGGATGTCGCAGGCATTCCAATAGTAGCTCATCTAACTAATAAGAAGTGCTTGTGTGTGAATTTGCGAAGCAGCAGTGGCCTAGGGCGATTGACCAAACTCGGTTGTTTAGCAGCTAGTTCTTCCTTCATGGTTTGCAGTTGCTGACAATAGATAACAGCCAGATTTGGCCAGATTTTAGAAAGCTGTAGTAAACGACTCCGGCGTTAGTCCACCAAACACTGACAAGTAACTTTTTCTGAGTCAATTTTGGTTTAGGGAAGGATTTGGCTGGGTCTCCAGGGTATTTTGCCGGTAAGGCGTAGTGGGAACCAGCGCATATACTTTTAAATAGTGTTTATGTACCTACAGTATTATGAATATTAGGTATTTAATATAAGAAAAAACAACAATATAAAAACCATCATAATTTTTATTGGGGCTAAAAATGAATCACAGAACTTAAAAGACGATTACTTCGCTCCACTGTTATAAAAGTAAAAATAGCTTTGCCACTACAGTGACAAACAAATAAAATTAATTTAATTTACAAATCACTTCATTGTAATAAGAATAATAAAAGACAAACTCAATGAAAACATTGACGGACTCAATTGTCATTTTTGACATATATAACAATTCATTGAATATTTTAATTCTTTATTTAGTTTACTATCTTTGTGGCAACTTCCACACACAGATACAAAAAAACTTACAACAGCGCCATCTACCGAAGAAACACTGAGCTATGAAGAAATCGGAGTAACTGCTAATCCTGAATCACGATAGAGAAATTTCTACCGATTAGGATATAAACAACATCCCAACATCAAGCGTTGGGCCGTGGCCTACCAGGCATGATCACCTCGCCAGGTCGGAGGATCCTCCCTTTGTGATGGACGAACACAATACCTGTTCCTCCATCACAATCTTTAATACTTGACATAAAAAGCATATATCATTTTTAAAGTACCGTATATTTTTATATATGTCAACACTGTATAAAGTCTTCAATAGTTTTCAATGAGTTTTATATTGTGGAGACTACGTTAAATAATAAAATATTAAAAAAGATCAACTAGTTAAATATTATTTTAAGCATTAGCCCCTGATTCATACATTCTTATTGACTCTGAAGTTACTTATAAAAGTGTAAGTGCAAGAAATAAATGGAAGTCTTCATAATTCTTCGACCTTAAATCTGTCGATATTTTATCGATGCGGTAACATGTATGAAACCTAATAATATTGTTATATATAAAAAGTATTTTTGTTAATTAAACTCTTCATAAATTACCTACAAATTTAACGTATGACGTGGTTTATGAGAGGTCATCAAACAATGCCACGTCATTTGATATTTGACGATAATGTCAAATGTTACAAGCTTATGAAAATATTTTGTTTTTCTGTCATTTACTTGGAAATTGTTAAACTGTATTTGTTTAATCAAATATTTTTTATTATTATTTAAAAACTAAGGCGCAGTGCAAGTTGAAAGTCCTGAAGGTCAAAAACCATTTTCAAAATCCTAAAATTCCTTTGGTGTAAGAACTGGAATAATGAAAAAGGCAAAATATGTTTTATTGTAACTAGCATAGAACTAAAAATCCTATTATGTTTATACTTTAAAGAAATTTTGAGCTTAGCGTGTGTTTAAGATTAATTAAGGACATTAATAATTTTAAGGACAATAAGAAAATCAGTTTCTTTATAACTTTCTAGTATACCGAAACATTTTTTCAACTTGGCCTCTATAGAACCCTATCACATTTCGTTTTATAATAGCACATTTTTATAATAGAATGATATGTGTAACAATCACAGTGATGACTTACTGTGACAAAGTTCTACAACGACCTTGGAATAAAATAATTTTCATGAACTTACTAATCTTGACTCTTCTAGACTTCCAAGTCTCTGCTGTTTAGCCAGACACTGAATCTTTATAGTATTAATAAATAAATAGTTCGGACATCTGACACGCTTTAATATCTAGCCCCAAACTGAACAGAGCTTAATACTATGGGTAGGTACTAGACAACTGATATAAATACTTAAATAGTAACTCCGAAGCAAATATTTGCAGATCAACAAACATTTGGTCCAACACGGTAATCGAAGCCGAGACCTCTTGAACAGCCGCATACGCTAACCACTAGACCAACAAGGCAGTCACGCATATATGAGCATGGATCAAATATTACAAAGTTCAATGAAAGTTTGAATGCTGCGTACGTATAATTTACTAGATAAGACTCGCGTTGCTATCGGTGGTTGTTTTGTACCTTAACCACAACAAATCAAGGTAACGCCATGGGGCAATGCTAGTCTAAAATAAGCTAACCTAACCAGTAACCAGTGAAATAGCCAGAAACACAAACAAAATGTATGCCTCTTTGTCGCTCGTTCCGCGCTCTCGCTTGCACTTCAAACCTTAAATGGAAAGCCTCAGAGCGGCGTAACGCCGCATGAGTAATGTTTTGTCGTGCGTGCAGCCGGCTCCATCGAATTATAAGACGTTGTCATGTCGAAATGATTTTTCATATAAGTATAGTCCAAATCCAAACCAAACTATGACGGCTCGGAATATCGTGCGAGTCATTGCGCACCATACAGCTTTCGGTATCAGCCGGACGTACAAAGATGCAGGGTAAGAGCTACACATGCATAATCTTTTCTACGTATTTGTTGGTCTAGAGGTTAGCGTATGCGGCTGCTGATCAGGAGATCTCGGTTTCGATTCCCGGGTCGGACCAAATGCTTGTGATAGATATTTGTTTTAGATTCTGGTTGTTTTCTATGTAATATGTGTGTATTAAAAAAATTATCTATCCGTGTGGTGACGGATTTATCCATGTGGTGACGGATTAAGAATACAGAAGGTCATCACCCCTATTCATCCCGCGGGTGTCGTAAAAGGCGACTAAGGGATAAACTACGCAAGACAACATCAATGCAAAGAGAAGGAAAACTTGAAACCAACATTATACCAACCCGTCTGGCCAGCGTGGTATAGTAGGCCAATACCTCCTTTCTAAGGAGAGGCCTATGTCCAGCAGTGGACTGTTAAAGGCTGTAGATGTGATGAGATGTGAAAAAAATTGTATGTTTAAGTATTTATATCAGTTCTGCATTACCCATAATACAACCTATGCTTAGTTTGGGACTAGGTGATGTTGTGTGTAAGGTGTCCGATTTTAAATTATATTCGAGTTGTTAATAGTTTTCAATTGTTTCATAATTTACTCAATTTATTTATATTTTTTTACTGTATAGTTCAGGAATTCTATGCAATACCACAGAATACATAATAGTACCAGTACAGAAGACTCACTCCGAAAAGTAAATTAAAGTTATAGATACCCTCGGTGTCAAAAGATTAAGTTCATTTCAGATCGCACAGCGCCGAATCACTACGATTATATTTACCTACAATTGCGTCTCTTTCTATCGTGTAACTCTTAACTGTTCTGACGATGTCTGTTCGACCGGCGTGTCTGACCCGGCAGGCAGCCGGCCGACTATACCTAAACTGCGGAGTGACACCCCCCTGGCAATACCTGGGCAGTCCCTTACATACCTTACTTAGGTATTCAATATAATCCGTAGGGATTGTATAGTTAATAAAAATGGTATGGATCTATTCATTTTTTTATAAATTATATTGTACGTGTAAAAGAGACAATAATTTACATCTAATAATTACATTTCGTTTTAATATTTTTGACTTAACCTGTACTGTGATTGTACCTGAGCACACTTGCTTTCGCAGCTAACTTCAGAACCGTCATCAAATTTGGTTCGGACTATACCACATATACATTTAGAAAAAAACTTTTCATTAGATTTCAAACAAAAAGTGGGAGTGTATGTGACTGTTGTGCTTGAGATCTCGGGTTCGATTCCCTTGTCGGACCAAATGTTTGTGTGATAAGCAAATATTTGTTTTGGAGTTTGGGTATTTTCTATATATATGCATGTATTTATTTACAAAAAAAGTATGTTTATGTATTTATATCAGTTGTCTAATACCCATAATACTAGCTCTGCTTAGGTTGGGACTAGATGGCTTTGTGTGTAAGATGTCCGAAATATTTATTATTATTATTATTTATATATATATATAGAGGAAAGCAAACAACCAGACGGATTGCAAGTATTCTATTAGGGAATATAATTGTTATCACATCACGAACACAAGACGATAATAAGCAGTGATAATTTCAGGTAGTTTAATACCGTGTGTGAAACTTCGGGCAACATTTAGTATGTAATATTGTATGGGCTAGTAAGTATAATATATTCCATATATTTCTTGCACTAGTTTAGTATATGGCCACATCTGATAATGTCATCTAAAGTGAATGAGATTTGTAAAATGTTGTGATACATCTAATGCGAAGAGCAGACCTGGTGTGGCGACGCGTCGCTAAATATATTTGGGGTTGGCTAATCGTTCGGTTTGTATCTGAACATCAGTTCATCAGTCATGTCACCAGTCATCGAACCTCCGCAACTCTGACGACAAGTAAAATTCGAAGGTAGAACTGGTTGTCAGCACTGACTTGCCAAAAACGATTGCCATAGATGTTCATGACAACCGGAATCGACGGCTAACGTGATTTCTGAGACACGAGTGTTAAGCATCGCCTACTTTCAAACTTCGTGATAATAATAAGAATTTGTTGGTAAAAAATCCAACAATACTTAGCCCAACCCAGAAATCGATGCCGAGACCTCCCAATCGAGGAAGGAAAAATTATTAAGGTTATACCTATTTCTAATAAAGTAATATGTTTTATAGCTGTAGTGTGTGTTACTAAAGGTCATGGCACACTATACAAGCACGGCAATGGCACCGCTCCAACCCAGCGATTAGCTTGTCATTTGAATTTGACCCTTAAATCGTATGTCGTATGATATGTTTCATAACGTCAGTATAACTAACAGCGGGGTGTCTGCGCGCTTGCTGCTACCTGATATCCGTTCGTAGTGGTCTTTACACTTCAAGTGTGCCGACCGAAACAACGCCTCATCGTCTCCCAATATCTCTTTCTCCTCCTTCTTTTATTGTCTTGTTCTTCGTCCAGAGCAATAGCGGTTATTGCTTGTTAACGCAATGTAAACTGAGATGTAAATTGTCCGTGTGGAGACGGATTAAGAATACAGTGTCATCACCCTTATTCATCCCCCGATGTCGTAAAAGGTGACTAAGGGATAAACTACGCAAAACAACATCGATACAAAGAGAAGGGAAACTTGAAACCAACTCTATACCAACCCGTCTGGCCAGCGTGGTATAGTAGGCCAATACCACCTTTCTGAGGAGAGGCCTATGTTCAGCAGTGGACTGTTAGAGGCTGTTGATGATGATGATGATTGATGAAACTGAGATATTATGAAAATATGGGAGTCCTAGGCGTACTCAATCGCAAAGACAGTATAATGTGTGTTATTCGCGATGACAAGATGCCGCCACCTCGCAGCCAGCGCGCTGTCAGCTAGCGGTAACCAAAATTCAATACATAGCCGTACCGCAGCTGTGCCGTTACCGAGCCATTACAGTGTGCTATGTGACCTTTAGTCACTCATTCACTCGGTCACTGTGAATGAATAAGAAGGAAGCATTATGTCATCTTCAAACCAAACTTTATGAAAAAAATATGTTCACGTGCGGTCGTGACTTAGTTTAGTCGACTGTTAGCGACGATAGTGAGTGGGCGCGTGCGTCTGTGAGCTGACAATATAAAAGGATGTAACACAATAGCTATGTTTTATTTTTGTGACATTGTTTCCTAGTTTTTAAATTTAATTATGGAAACTTATAATTCATAAAATATATAATAATATGTATTAATTACGGCTCTAGTCTATGATTATTGTTATTTTATACTATTACGATGTGGCCATAAACAGCGATAGTTGAGCTTACGAAATTGGCAATCTATTAATGAATAGAGGTTATCACGTCAGGTTATTTCATCCTTTTCTATCTTGAAATTTTGTTCTTCTGAAAAATTATCCTATGGGTTAGTAGTGCTTATAGAACATTTAAAAATGAAAGAATTTCGTAAGCTCAACCTGTCATTTGCTAAGTCTATAATGACGAACTAAAATAAAACCTAATATAACATTCTTAAAGTTCATATTTGTTCTTCAGATCAGCTATGACGTCTTCACTACAGTTCTCAGCCGTCTTGCAGTAGTCTAGCAATGTCGTTAGCACTGAAACAAAAAGATACAATATTTTCATTCAAGATAACAGAGTATAATTAAACATTAACATTTTGGCTACCAAAGTGACTCTACTCTGCCTGATGGAAAGCATTAGTAGAATCCAGGAGCAGGGATCACTATCCTCATTGTGAGGGTTAGCAATGCAGCATAGTGATCCATACCATGGTGGCCTGGTCAGATGTTTCGGCCTCTTGAAGTCGGAAGAATGATGAAGAATGATTGGGCCTCCGGTCACACACTCACCAACGAAATACGACAGCAAGAGTGCTGTCATAGCAAGAATGGTCTTCTGTGTGAGGGTAGTACTGATCCGGTCGAGCCAGATTATCCGTGCTGAAATCAACATGGTCTACCTGTTGTTCTTACATGAGTGAGAATAGTATATCTAATATATATAAATAAAATGATTGACTCACTAGTCTTGTCAGCAGTGGATAGGAACATAGCTAGCGCAGAGAACCGCTTAACTTTGCTTAGCCCCACCAGGTACGCGGTGATTGTCTTCTCGCTAAACACCTTGGTGTTGTCGTGGAGGATACGCAGCACGTCGGACATAACGTCGCTTTCTAGTGCGTTCTCAAAAATGGACGGGATTTTTATAGGATCTATTATCTGTGGAATTGAAAATAAAAAAGTTGGGATATATGTTTTAACTTACATATTACAGCTCTCTTTAATCATACTTGGTGTGATGTTAACTATCCATCTTAGATACGCATTCAAAACATACATTAAAAAAAACTATTTTAGATAGTTTCGAAGTTCAGTAGGAGCAGCAGCAGGGTATCGCCACGAGAATAAGCTAGCCTAAATTGCTCCTTATATAATCTAACATTGAATGTTCTATCAAAGTTGGTCCAGTCGATTCAGAGATTAACCAGATTTAAAAAAAAAAACATTTAAAAAAATGATTTTTGATGAAGTAGCGTATAAACTTTCATCTGTATAGAGATACATTAGCAGTACTTAGTAATTGTATCAATGTTAGTGTAAAGTGCCACTCGCATCATTTCTCAACGTGTGGTATCAGTCTGGTAAAATTAGATAAGAGTGCTGTACACATATTCGGGTTATAGTTGTATTGAAACCTTTATTATTTCATCCTATTAACCGAAAGACAATGACAACTAAACAGAGAACATAATATCTATGGAATAAAAAAACAAAATAAAATAAAGAAGAAGAATCTAGAATGACTTGTCAAGGCAACGGATAACGGCCGGTGGCGGCAGCACGCATGCGCTAATCTGCCTCTAGAGCACGGAGCCGCGACATCCTTGTCGCACTGCAGATACAATCATATCTCTATCCTTTTTTAGGGTGTTAGGTTTTTCGTTCCTGTTGTCGTTACGGAATTTCTTGATTCGGTCTCCGCGCTCAAAGCCCGCGATAAAAGCCATATAATAGCTTAAAAATTGGCATATCTCAGAATACACCCACATCAAAACCTACATTTATTTATTGAAAAGACGTTACACATTTGGAATTACAAACAGACGCTTCAATTTTACTTAGGCATATTGATACTTACACTCAAATAATGACATCTAGCCACATCTTTTCCTTTCAAATACTTCCATTCTGCCATGAACTGAACACTATTGACTGGTGCAACTAAATTCTGAATATCCTTCTCCGACACTATAGACTCAGTGATGAGTTTCACAGATTCCGGACTAGCAGGTTTATCACCTTCTCCCTTTTCTTCAATATTATCTATAGCTTTGGTGGGAGTTTCATCAATTTTGTTAGAGTCATTATTGTTGGTATCTCCGTGAGCTAAGGTATCAATTTCAATGATTCTAAGTCGAGTTGAAGGTTTCACTGGGGTGGTTTTGCCAAGCTCTATTTCTTGAATTTGTATAGGTCTTAGTGATCTCTGAAAATAATAACAGTTGTGTATTAGTGGGAAGAATTCAGAGTAGATATTTTATTTTTCTTTTTTAAATGACACACGTCATCTAGTCCCAAACTAAGCAGAGCTTGTACTATGTTATTTTATCCTATTCACTATGTGCATTATATTAACTACTCTAAAATCAATAAGTTCAAATGTTTTTTTAATTTTTTATTTATAATACACCAGGAACTACCACATACTTTTAACTTTCTTTCTCTCCATCCCATGGTTGCCTGTAAGAGATTGCCTTCGGGCGATAAGGCCGCCACTTGTACCACCTAGTTTAAGCTACCACTTTATGTTTCTATTCTGGTGTACAATAAAGATATATATTATTATTATGGGTACTAGACAAATGATATAAATACATACATACTTTTCTTGTAAATACATACATATAATATATATAACACCCAAACTCCGATACAAATATTTGCTGATCATACAAACATTTGGTCCGAACTGGGAATTAAACCCGAGATCTCTTGATCCCATTGACCCATCTAGATCTGACCGCGCCGTCGTTGATTACCCCCGATGATTGTTTCCAATCATCGGGGGTAATCAACGACTGCACGGACTGCGGGACTGCACGGTTGGCCTAGTGGTTTAAGCGGTCGCCACGCCGCTCTCTACTGCGCCAAGTGTCGTGGGTTCGAATCCCACGTGGGATAACACTTTGTGTGATTCACAAATTGTTGTTCTGAGTCTGGGTGTTCTTTGTGTCCATTTCATTTATGTTTGTAAAAGCCCCCCGCGACACAGGAATTTATATTCCCAATGCGGGAGTTGTCTTTTTAAAAAGAAAAGAAAAGAAATCTTTAGTAATTCAAAGAAAAGCTACGAAGAATTGCATAGCATTAATGTTAATACCAGCCCTAAGATATAATAGAGTCCTAACCAAGGTGTCACCGAAACACGGAAAAACACCCTTGGATCTTCTAAAATTGTTTCAGAATGTCTGGACAGACTCGGACACCTTCTGGAGGGAGGTGGGCTGGCTGTAGTGATTGCGGCCCACAATGTACAATGGTTCACCTAAGGGACTACGTGCAGAAAGCGACAAACATAACATAGAGTCATAACCAGTAGTCAACTCACCTTAGATCTTAAATGTGGTGGTTTCTTCACTGGTTTGATGACTGTAATATTCTCTCCAACACCATTTCTCCATTTCTCTTCAGCTGACATTTCTGGTACTGGCTCTGCTGGCAGCTCTGTGATCTTGAGCTCTGTTTTTGGTTTGAACAATGGTTTGATTTCTACTGTAGGTGTTGTTGCTGGTGAAGATTTTGATTTTGCCTAAAATTAATAATAATAAAAGAATAGAAGAATAAATAAAATAAATAAATATTTCGGACGAATTACACTCAACATCATCTAGTCCCAAATCAAGCAGAGCTTGTGCTATGGGTACTAGAAAACTGATATAAATACATAAAACATAGTTTTTTTTTGTAAATACATACATATTACACATAGAAAACTCCCAAACTCCAATACAAATATTTGCAGATCGTACAAACATTTAGTCCGACCCGGGAATCGTACCCGAGACCTCATAATCAGCAGCCACATACGCAAACCACTAGACCAACAAGGCAGTCAAAATGGCAGCATGTATGACATTATAATATACAACTAATACAAACATAATACAATTTAATACAAATAGTTTTTGGGCTGCTCTAGTCCGACCTAGGAACCGAACCCATAATGTATGTATAATCTGGAGCCCCACGCACTGTCGTTTTAACTTTATATTTGTAAGTGTTGTGGGTTCTAATCCTACACAGGATAACACTTTGTGTGATTCTCAAATTGTTATTCTGAGTTTGGTTGTTCTTTGTGTCCGTTTCTTGTATGTTTGTAAAGTCCCACACGACATCCCGGTTAACATGTCAGGCTAAACTACCAACTATCTGAAAATTATATCAAGAGCTGCAGAAACTGGGCCTTGTTCTGTTAACTTACCCCTTTTGTTCCCATCCTGGCTTTGAGCTCATCCAGCAGTTTCTTAGCTGCATTATTGTTTGGCTCAAGCTTTAAAAGTTCACCGAGATCTTGAGACGCTGACCGTAGTGAGCCAAGACGTTCTCTAGCCATTGCTCTGCGATGCAGTGCTTTTACATATGTAGGGTCTAGCCGTAATGCTTCTGTGCAATCTGACTCTGCCTGGTGTAGACTGGAAAATTAAAAGGAAATAAATGATTGTAAAACGCTATCTCTAAATTCACCAGTCGCCATGCTGCATTGCTGTGTTTTATAACAGTGAATGCTGGACATAGGCCTCTCCTAAGAAAGGAGGTTATAGATTTCTGTTTCTTGGCTTTAAGGATTCCTTCTATTTGTTGCAGCTTTATCAGGCATAAACTTATAAAACACCTTAACAATAACCAAATTAATAATTACATTAGTTTTCGATCATTGTTTTCTATGTATGAATATGTATGTATTTACAAAAAAAAAAACAGATGTTTTTGTATTTGTATCAGTTGTCTAGTACCCATAATACAGACTCTACTTTAATTGGGACTAGATGATGTTGTATGTAAGATGTCCGAAATATTTATTATTATTTTCTTGTGACAGAAAAGTATACCTAAAATACAGTGTCTATCTCTAACATAGTCCCAACTATTATGAAAGTGGTTATCAATTTCTAGAAAGTTTTTTTTTTTATTCCGCACCAATTAGACCAATTAAAGTAACTTTGTCTGTAATTTTTTAACATTTAAACAGCTTAACCAATTTGAATAAACCTCCATATGGAGATGAATTAAAGGTAAGTTTTGGTCGAGAAAACTAATATATAGACGGGAGAACCACGGTCAAAAGATAACTTATATATACCTGTTTTTCTTCAAGTAACATAGTCCCCGATTGGCATAATATATAGCATCATCTTTCACCAGTTCAATAGCTCTATTGTAGCATGATATAGCCTCATCCCACTTGCCACTTTTCACAAATGCGTTGCCCTGAAAATCGAAACAGAAAACGGGTCAAAAAACATACATAGGGAAATGGTAATACTGCATAAGACGTTCCATTATTGATTAAACAAAATATAAAGAGCAGCTCAAATAGATTATCTGGAAAAATCAACTGTGATGTTACTGAAGGCTCACTTCAAACAGGTGCAATTTGTTCAACTTAAACTAAGTAAAGTCATTACTTTGGGGGCTCCACAGAGCCCCCCGAACTACATCATTTCTGCAAAGCTGAAATTTTCAGGATTATTATCCGAGTAGCCGAGGATCTGTGTGGCATGCGATTGGAGAGGCCTATGTCCAGCAATGGATTGCGATAGGCTGATGTTGAGACCAACAATGCAGTCTACAAGTATTATTGTCATTATAATAAAATTCCTCACCCTTTCCTTCTCATATTGGGCTTCCTCCCTGAGTTTCTCCTCCTTCGCCTGCTGACTTTTCTTACTGTCTAAAGACATCGGACCAACGTCTGCCATATCTACGTCCTCGCAAGCTTTATCCTGAAAAGGTAAAAACATCAAAAGCTTAATGCAAAATGTATTCAAAAAATTAATTTTTTTTGGAAATAAAAGTAAAACTACTACTTTTTGTAGGTTAACTGCCAAAACCTCCTTAGTATGTGTCTCATGCCAGTTAGCTTTAACACTTAACCATCATATGACTAGATTTAAATTTGGAATAAGATCGAAAAATGAAATTTCAGTTTGGCTTCCTATGGATGATTTGAATTAGATAATGATTAAGAAAAACACATATAACAATGGAAATAACACCAAGAACAATTGAATGGATTGTGCTGAAAATTAAGAAGTGATAAAATAAACATGTATTTAATGAATTTTTTAAAAGGTTTTCTAGAAAACTTATGATAATGCAAAAAATTAATAATTAATTTCAAAGTCACAATAACAGTAGGTATATCATCAAGTGCATGCTATAACTACCAGTTTTGTGATTTATTTTTGGAGTAAAAATAGTTGTTAAGTATCTTTTCTACTTTAGGTTTAGTAAAATAGATCTGAAACATAGGTACTTACAACATCAAACTTCTCCCATGCCTTATAATCATAACTTTTAATCCGTTTTTCTTGAGTTTTCTTAACCTCCCGAACAGGACGTTCTTTTTTTGCTTTACTACGAATCGGCGGCAGATCCTAACCTCAAAAAAGTACATGCATTAATATTCTAGAAGAAACCATTGAATACAAAGACATTTACACGTATTGCTAACACCAAAAGCAAAATATAAACAATAATGTAATCTAACCTTACCATACTACTACATACTACACATTTTAATAAATCTCCTTCTAGATACGACAACACACATAAAATACATAAATATATTTAAAATAATGTTTCACGAGGTACATAAATACGGGAAATAGGTCTAAACCTGTTCGCAAACACCGTTCAAAGCTGCTTCTTTTCTTTTCATTTCAGCTTCCCACTTCTGCAGGTCTGTCATGTAAGTTTGAATCGATTTAGCGTTCTCCCGCGCGTGTCTCTGTATTTCTATTGCTTTTTCCATAATTCAGTAAGCTCTTATAACAGATTACACATTAGAATCTTTACCTGTTTGATCGATACCAATACTTTTGGTTGTTTTAAGTTGAAAATTGTCAAACAAAGTTGATTGTCATGGCAATTGTAAATTTCATTTTCAATAAACGCGGGCAGTGTTGTAGTAGTTAAAAATGATTGTTTTAAGAAGTCTTGAAAAAATTAAACAAAAAAAACATGATTTTTATAAGAAATAAAAATACAATGATAAAATATATTTTTTGAAAACCTTCATCGAAATGATATTCATCATCATCATCAGTCTAGCGCAGTTCACTGCAGGACATAGGTCTTTCTCATTGCACACCACTATGATCGATTTTGGGCTTCTCGCATCCAGCTTCTGCCAGCCGGCCTGCGCAAGTCTTCACTCCAATTGGCCTGTGGTTGTCCTACACTACGTTTGCTGAGACGCGGTTTGCACTACAATACTCTTCTACCCCAACGGTCATCAGTTTTATTCGCGGTTATTATGATCAGCCCACTGCCACTTCAGCCTACTAATCCGGTGGGCTATATCGATGATCTTAGTTTCAGTCAATCAGTTTATCCATCAGAATGGATAAATTGATTCCTGATACAATCCTAGAGAAATGCCGAGCTTAGCACGCGAGCGACTTTGAGCTTGTGGACTAACTGTACCAGCAGGGCCGGATTTACCATATAAGCTGAAAAAGCTGAAGCTTGGGGCGGCAGAATTAGGGGGGCTGCAAAATGCCCCAAAAACTAAACTGATACAGAAAAAACCTTTTTTTAGGCATTAGGGGTATAAATCTTATCGGAAGTGCTCGCCGAAGAGCCACCTACCGTCAAGGATCAGGCCCAGATAACCAACACGACCTAGACAGGTCTTGTCGGTACCCCGCCGCTGCCGACCAAGTACTGCCAACTCTTGGATATATATATATTTTTTTTTTTTTTTTTAATTTGTCCGGATCTGTGTCCGAACAACGTAAGTTTCGCCTCCAACATAATCGGAGACTTTGTGTATCATGTTTTTCCATTCTAGCATTTTGTGTTTCGCACTGATGTTCTAATACTGTCTTTCTGTTCTATTCTTCCTTTCGTGGGTGGGTCATCCGTTATCTAAAGCCTGTTATTATAGCTGTTTTGTTCTTGTTTAGTATAAATCGTTTGCAGGGAATTTATGAATTTTGTAGCATTTACTATGTTTACGCGACTAGTTTCTTTACTATTTATCCTTTTTACTATATCTATACCTTATTTAATACAATGTTTGTTTCATTGCTTTCTCGTCTGGTATATATTATGTTTATTATTATATTCTTACTTTTATATTTTTTATTTCCACTATTACCATTTCTTTTTCTACTATACTTGACTGTTACTTTTAATATACTAATATTTCTTTTATACTTATATTTGTTTCTTATTCTTGTAGATCTAGATTTTATTTATATACTATTTATTTCATGCTTATGTTTACATATTTAATCGGTTCCAGCCTGCCAGTCTGTGCAATTTGCTTTGACGTGGGGACCCCCACAATGGCTGCACTTCTCAGCCTTTTCGCTGCAGAGCCGTCTCCCATGCCCGTATCCTAGGCTTAAGGAGCATTGAACCAGGGGAGATTGATCCTCGACCCTGATTCTCTGCAGGTCAATGTGGACGGCTCCTTTCTCTTGCAGCTTCATCCAGATTTTAGGGGTGACCCTAAGGACTACATTGTGCGTGTGGGGGTTTCTGGCCCTCTTTTTGTAAAGCACCTCAATTTTTTCCTCTTCTTTACTGAGTCCTTGAAAAACGTCTCTATTTTGGTTTTTGAGGGCTTTATAGATGTCTTCGTCTGTGTTGGTTATTAGGACATCTTTTAATACGACGAGAGGGTCCTTATTTTTTATGTCCTCCACATTTAAAAGCTCTTTAACACAGGCTAGTCTTTGCTTTACTTTTTCCTTTTCCTCTTCAGTGCGACATCCCAAAATAATTTTTCTGTCCTTTGCCTTCCTTATTCTATCAATCGTTACCCATCCCTCCTTTGCATTAACGCTTTTTCTTATGTGTTCCATTACCTGTTCTCCTGTTTCCAACTCATTTGTGGAGGTGACGATCACCGAGTGGAGTGCTGCGTGTTGATGTTGGTGTTTTGGAGGAGCGTGTAAAACAGTCCGACTAGCTACTGCATCGGCGTAAGATAGCCTTTCGGCTTGTTCCTTATTAGCTTGCAGCGCTTCTTTTAGGTCGTCCATTTTTTGCGTGTTTATATTGAGAAGGCGACTGTGCTCCTCGAGCGCCTTCTTCCAGGACTCCGTCTCTATGCTCGTCAACCCCACTTTTCCTGTTTCTTTTTCGGTCTCCTTCTCTTTGTCTTGTGCCACAGGTGGTGTCACTCCCTTGGACGCCTCCGCCTCCTTCACCAGTTGGTACAGTTTGTCAACTGCATTTAAAATACCTTGCTTAAGGTCCGTCTTCAGGTTGCGCGACTCGTTTACACAGGCCTTCGCTCTCTGAAGCCAGACCTTAGCTTGTGCAGTTCTGGTGGTCGGTTTTTTCGTTTTCTGACTCGGCCCCGGTGACGTTCCGGGTGCCTCTGTAGATTTTCTACAGGTTGTTGTTGAGCTCGTGGCGTTAGTTGCTTTGGCCTTTTTAGGCATCGCTGGGACGGCGGGAATCGACTTCGGGGAGGGGCCTCTACTAGCCTCGCACTCCCCAATACTCCCCCTGACGCTTGTCTGAGTCGTGGTACGCTCCGTGAGACTCGTGTCCGGCATCGCGTCAGGGGGAGTACCCTGGGAGTCAGAAGCCAAGGGTTTCTTAGCTGGAGTGCGTATTCCGAACATGTTGGTGTTCAGGAGGGAGTTCAGTTTCGAAGGACAAACAATGGTTTGTATAGTGGTGTGTATAAATGCGGTGTATACTATAAATTAGAGCTAAAATATCACAGATATGTCCTTGCAAGTCCCAGAGTTCAGTCCCGTATCGGCGACTTAGCAGGGAAACACTTCTTCCGAAGAAGAAGTGTCCAAAGCACACCTTCCGTGATCAGCTTACTGAGACTTGCTCAGAGCCGCACACCGAGATGGGCAATACAAACCTAACCTAGCCTTTAAAATACAATCACTAATTTGGTCAATAAACCAACTTACATACCTAAATGATTTGAATGATTAAACTATAAATGAGTAAAATAAAAAAAAACAAGGGACAACACAAACAATGCGGTCAATAAACCGTCTAACAGTCACAATACAGATTGGGTCAATAAACCGATGTCAAAACACTAAAAGGTACAAATTGGGTCAATAAACCGATGTCAAAAAAAAAAAAAAACTAAAGGTTTGAAAACCTTGTCAACTTTTAATTGTATACTTTTACTCTATATACTCTATATACTCTCTATATACTCTATATACTTATACTCTTGGATATATTGACGTTGACAGGTGCATGGTTAGGCCTATCTGCGCGACAGGACGGTGAAGTTTGTGGATCGGAACGGGGTGGAGAATCGAAGGGAAGTGTGTTGCAGGGTTCCTCAGGGCTCTGTATTGGGCCCATCATTATGGAACCTCGCATACGATGCGGTCCTTTGCACAAGTCGGCCCTCTGGCCAAAGTGTCGTCTGCTAAGCGGACGGTACACTAATACTGACCAGAGGGTCACGCTTCGAGGAAGTGCTTCTGCTCGCCGAGCAGGGAGTGGCTTGTGTTGTGGAAAAGATTCGTGAGCTGGGCCTAAGGGTGGTGCCCCAGAAAACTGAGGAACCAACCCAAGCGCCAGGAACCACGCAGCTCGCGCTTCCGAGTGGGTGACACTGAAGTCCGGGTGGGCCAGTACATAAAGTACCTAGGCCTCATCCTGGAGAGTCGGTGGAGCTTCGAAGAGCATTTCGGTCGATTAGTCCACCGGGTTCGAGGGGTAGCAGGGGCGTACCATTGTCTGCTGCCCAATTTCGGGGACCAAGTGAAAAAGTTCGCTGCCCCCACATGGGCGTCGTGCGATCCATGGTCCTCTATGGGGCCCACGTCTGGTCTAAGGACCTGGCGGGTTCCTCCCGCTGTAAGGCTCAACTTAGGAGTCTGATGGCCTTTCGGATCCTACGGGGCTACCGTACGATCATGAGCCTAAAATACTACGGCAGAACGCACACACGCAAGTGCGTGTGTGCGTTCTGCCGTAGTATTTTGGTAGTATTTTTGCTTGGAGGGCACGGCTCGAAACACAGGGCTGTGCCAGCCAACGCGCTGTTGGAGCCGTTCTGCCAAGCTTCAAAGCTTGGATAGGGAGGACCGACTGTGTCACCTACCTATTGACTCAGATACTCACCGGACATGGTTGTTTCGGTGTGTATCTGAATAGAATCGGACGTGAGGTTACGGCACAATGCCATCACTGCAGGTCCAATGGGGACTCCGCCCAGCATACGCTAGAGGACTGCCTTGCGTGGGAGTCCAAGTGTCGGAACCTGGTCGGGCAGATCGGACGAACCCTGTCACCGGCAGCATTGATCGCGGCAATACTGGTCAGTGATGAAGGGTGGGAGGAAGCGGTCTCCTTCTGCGAGAACGTAATGCTTCAGAAGGAGTCCGTAGAGCGGGATTGGGAAAGGGCCGATTCCGCTCGAAGGAGGCGGCGAAGGGGATGCGATAGAGGCAGCTAGTCCCCAATCGTTGTCTAAGGGTCGTTGCGGCTCCATCTTGAGAAAATATGACCACTGCAAGCGACTCAAGCAGGCAAGCACCCCGGTGCGGCTGAAGGGTTTCGTGTGGGGCGGGTTGGTGTTCCGCCTTTTACTGTGTAAAACGGTGATATCGTCCTGCCCCAAGGGTAATTTATTGATTAGCCTGAGATGTACCCCAGTCATGGGGTAAGGCAGTGGGGACTCCAGAAGTCGCTGATGCGTTCCTGGAGCCCCTCCCGACTGCCGAGGTAGGCCGCCGCGGGGTTTAGTGGGTAGACTGGTTCGCAAGGAGTCCCAAACACGCCCTCCGTCTCCCCGCGGAGGGTATGGTGCGAAAAGCATTCCCCGCGAAAAAAAAAAGTGCATGGTTAGCAGTATCGGGCCTTACTTACCTATCTTCCTTAGCTTACCAAACCTTATAAGTAGTGCAGAAAAAAACAAGCTTTGCTTAGCTTAAAAAAAACCAAAAGTTATATAAATAATCTAGTTACTAAATTCCTAAAGAAAGGAATTAACTTAATTGTCAAAAGTGTATCTAATTTTAGGAGTCAGTAGGGGCGGCAAAAAATTTAAAGCTTTGGGGCGGCAAACGTGTAAATCCAGCACTGTGTACCGGTGTATAAGTCTTGTCTCCGTATGATGTCTCCATGTCTTCACGGAGCCGAGACATAGTGATACTGTTGACACACAGGATGTGTGACTGTGTGTGAAATATAGAATGTTTTGTTTTACCTAATTTGATAAGTCTGAGTTATTAGCGAGTTGCAATTGTTTTGTGAGTCTAAAGACAAGTTAGTGAGCATGTGTGAAGATTCCCCCTACAAAAAACAATTGAATGTTTTGTATCGGATTAAGACGATATGGTTGCTTCTGTGGCTTGTGTTACTTTATGTTGGATAGTATAAAATTTTATTTTTATAAATTATGAAACCTTTGTTAGGTATCAGTTTTTGCGTGAAGAGATGTAGAATAAAAAAAATTGCTGATTGAATTTACTTCAACTAAGTAGTGCCATTGAGCACCATGACACGTAATTTAAAGATATTGTACAGAAGTGGTTTTGTGATGTTTGTGGCAACACTGAACACCACTGGATGTCATTTATCAAGATTTCGTTCAAAATCTATTCAGATTTACGGCACGGCGATCATTAGATATTAATTATTAACATAATTTCATTTTTATGTATTTTATTAAACTATCAATTCAATCACTGTTTATTTTTTGCTAAATCAAATAGTGGAGGCTGTTTTTAAGGGTCGATAATAATTAAGTGGACTACGCTAAGGTAAAATAAGCGGGGGGCTGCGTAACAAGGCTGAGACCGAGGTCTTTTAGACTTATCTAGACGATTTGAGTGCCGGAATCACTCATAGTTTTGCATTTAATATGTACCCTAATTCTTTTCACTAACTATTTTTAGTCAATAGTTTTATTAAAATTAAAATAAAATAAATATTTCGGACATCTTACACACAACGTGATCTAGTCCCAAACTAAGCAGAGCTTGTATTATGGGTACTAAACAACTGACATAATACACAAACATTTTTTTTTGTAAAATACCTACATATTATAGGTACATAGAAAAACACCCCAGACTCCAAAAAAAAAAATTTGTAGATCACAAAAATATTTGTTCTGACCCGGGAATCGAACCCGAGACCTCTTGATTATGTATGTCAATCAAGGCTGTTGATGATAATTATGCCCGTTTAGTAACCATACATAGATTATGTGAGAGATGAAAATAAACAACCTTGTACCGTTATATTTGGGTGTTATTTGTAATCCTAAACCAATCACTGTCACGTGTAAAGTAAAATAAATATCCAATATAAGACATACCAAGGTGTACATAACACAAAATAATGTCTAAATCAAGTAGGTAATTACCTATTTAGACGAATCAGACCATTGAGACCTTAAGTTAATACCCAGCTGCTTTGACATAATACAGTGTACTTTAGCTAGTAATTAACTACATTCAAGAAGATCATTTTTTGTTTTTTCCCATTTCATCTTATGCACATTTTTTTATCATTAAATAATTCATTACGAGGACGACTTCAAGACGGGAAGACTTTACAATTGAAGACGTTAATTACTTGACATTGGCAGAAAAAGCTGATATTCGACTGGTTGCCATTGCATCAAAAGAAGAAGAAGACTACATTCAAAGTTACGTTGGTGATGCCCTCCTTTCTATCGCGCTTGTCGTGTCATATTATGCATGCCTTATGTTCTGTTGTTTCCATATTTCCCGGCAATTTTGAATTTGGAACTGTTCTATATTCAAATGTGTTTAAATTTTGAATCTCAAAATAGTTGAAAGTATTAGGATTACCTAATGCTATTGTTCAGTCACAGCGTCGATTGGAATCTGTCAGGTTACTTATGAAAATGAATCTTTCTAAGGAAAATGTTCGTGCAATAATTTTCTATAACTTTAGAAGAGGCCTGACACGGCTTCAGTGTTTTGAAGAGCTAACATCTGTGTTCAGTGATAAAGCCCCATGTCTGCGGTCTGTCGAACGCTGGTATTTAGAATTTCAGCGTGGACATACTTGTGTTAGTGACAAATCTCGCAAAGGACGCCTAAAATCCGCCTTCACTGAAGATAACATCATTGCTATGAGACAACAAATTCTCGAAGATCGTCATGTGACGTATCGAGAGATATAGGCTCTATTAGGCATCTCAGGGACAACCATTCAGAAGATCTTGCATGAAGCGCTTTTTGTGTTAAAGCTAGTTTGCCGTTGGATACCGCATTTGCTGTCCGACGTCAGATGGTGAATCTTGGATCTATGCCCACGATCCTGATTTCAAACAACAATCTACAATCTGGGTCTTTCAAGACGAGCCAAAGACCACTAAAGTTGTCATGATCATGATACTTTATTCTTAGAAATCCGCCTTCACTGAAGATAACATCATTGCTATGAGACAACAAATTCTCGAAGATCGTCATGTGACGTATCGAGAGATATAGGCTCTATTAGGCATCTCAGGGACAACCATTCAGAAGATCTTGCATGAAGCGCTTTTTGTGTTAAAGCTAGTTTGCCGTTGGATACCGCATTTGCTGTCCGACGTCAGATGGTGAATCTTGGATCTATGCCCACGATCCTGATTTCAAACAACAATCTACAATCTGGGTCTTTCAAGACGAGCCAAAGACCACTAAAGTTGTCATGATCATGATACTTTATTCTTAGAAATATTATAAACACGAAAGTTTGTGAGTATGTAAGTCTTTGATTATAAACATGATCAAAGATGTATGTATATAATGTTTGTTGCTCTATCACGCAAAAACTACTGAACGGATTTAGATGAAACTTTATGCAGGCACCACACTTCGTTTTGCGCTATTCGTTATGTGTCTACGCCGTATTCGACCAAATATTAGATATGCGCGCAAACAACAAACATGCCATCCACACTTCGAACTAGTATGCCAAATAAGCATCAATTAAGGCAAATATGTGTGATGTAGAGATGTGGCATTGTCATTTTTATGGTGAACGAAACGAATATACTCTCCACACTTCGCCGTATGCACGCGAATAACCCGCATAACGAATAGCGCATAACGAAGTGTGTAATATAGCTTATTACATCAGAATTACACAGGCTACTTCTTACTGCAATAATCGAGATACACGGTCGGACCTGCTGACGAAAGCTAGTCTTTTATATTACAATCTAATTTGTTTATTAACCTTAATTAATAATTAACTACATTGTTATATAAATAAACTAGCCGTGTCCCGCAGTGTTAACCGCGTCTATATCTGAATGTTACATACCCGCGTTATCCCTACTAATATTATAAATGTGAATGTAACTGTCTGTCTGTCTGTTAGGCTTTCACGCCTAAACCACTGAACCGATTTTGATGAAATTTGATATGAAGATAGAATTGAACTTGGGAAAGGATATTTATTTTTATAAGTTCAAAACTGTTATTCTGATATTACATGCAGACACTATACCTAATTCTACCTATTTGTATAGATAAAAATTATTAGCTCAACTTAATTACGCCATTTGACCATACGATTAATAGTACCCAATGCTATGCGTTGCAACGAAATTAACAGTTTGTAATTCATAATAATTTGCCGTAATTATAACCTAGACTATTGCAAAAATTATCAAAAATCGCGAAAATCATAGACAGATAATATATCACTCATCATTTAATTATAATGATGAACACAATTATAATGAAGCCAAATTGTTCTCAATCCAAATTGGAGCCATAAAATATACCTATCTTATGTGAAATCGGCATGCAAATTGAATATGTTTCGTATAAGTAAACATATGACCCTAGTAATTACAATATATCACATAAACCTTGGCACTATAAATAAATAAATTTAGTTATTTATTAGAATCACGCACAAAACGTAATGTTGCACTCGTTGATTTGATTGAGCGCTATTTTGGTGATGATTTATTTAACAAACTTCATCATATAAATTACGGGTTAATTTGAGAGGTTAAGTAATATTGATGTGGATATATTTGTCATTCGATATGTTTTTATTCTGAGTCTTTAGAAGTAACAAAGTATCACTGGAGGATTAGCAAGTTTAAAATTCTCCTGGAAATCAGCCCTAATCTAAACTTCAATTCCGAGCGATCGGTATTGAAATTGTGACGTTTCGTATCTACTCTTGAATTTAATACTACGTTACTATTCATCGTAGCTTAAAATTGGAATTGTATTAGATTGAAATTGAGACTAAATTAATTGAAACCTTTTTGGTACCGCAGACGACTCTGTCATTTCACATTGAAATCGCATAAGATCTCTGCATTCCATAAGTGCAAGGGTTACAGGTATGGCAATTCTCAACCTAGCAAAAGGTCAGAGCGGCACTACGAGCGCTTTGGCCTGCTTCTACCCTGGTCAGAAAGGGAACATAGGGGTTTCCACATATAAAGGGGTCTTCTGCCAGCTTAAGATATACCTACCGAGGTGCATCGGTGTTCGATAGATTTCTTTCTTAGGTACATCTGATTATGATTAATGAGAAATGTTAGTGTTAGTGCTCCACAAACCACAAGTCCGTTGCCCTAGGTGATTAGAAACAATCACGGAGGGTAAGCAACGACGGCGCGGACAGTACCTGGATGGGTGACCGTTGGTGGCATGATATCCTGAGCGTGATCCGTGATTCAGTCGATCCCGGCTGCTATCAAAGAGGGAACAAACGTGAAACCTTTTTAGATGCCATTGGGCATCGGCAAGATAATTCTGGGAACGTATGGCATTAACCCTCTCCTGAGTGGAGATTCGAGCCCATCAGTGGAACGTTAAGGGTTGTTGATGATAATTATGCGAGTATATTCCTGACTTAGATTTTAATGCAAGGTAACAAAATGTTTTCTGAGGCGCCATTTTTTGTTGTTGTTTCATTTTTCAATCGGGTTTGTCCATTGCCCTATTGTTAAAAAAAAAACATTAATAGGTCAACTAATAATTTACTGACATTCGAATAACATCTTCATCGAAATTAATCTATATTTTTGTCGTGACATTTATTAGTGTTAGCCGTAAATCAAAATTTTATTCATTTAAATATTTTAATTAAAAAACTGATTTGGAAGAAAAAACTCTAGCAATCAATATTATTTTAAACAAATAATGAATCTAGTTATTTTAAAGGATACATCGTTGAGCGATACAGATTCGACTTCAACTTTTAAAACTGCAACAAGGGAACGTATAACTCAGTCAACATGTTTTTAAAGACACGTCACAACTGAACAATAATAAAGAAAAAAAAATATACGATTAATTACCGACTTCTAATCCTTACTAATATTATAAATGCGAAAGTAACTCTGATCTTTTTTTGGCATATTTTAACCCCGCTCCCCCTTGATGATACATGGTGAGGTTAAAGACACCCCCCCCCCCTTATATATCACGTATATTTTTAGGTACCTACAAAGAATCTTATTTTTTTTTAATATTGATAGAATGCAGGTATAAGTATCAACTAATTTAATTATAGAAAATTAAAGACTACAATAATTACGTTCAGAGGTAGAGTATAAGGTTGCAGGTTGACTGACAAAAATAATGAAAGATGCGAAAATTTTCAGAAACCGAACAGCCCCTTAGTAGTAGGTATATTTTTTTATAGTTTTAATGGAATAGGCGTTTGTCTTCCATCTCACCTGATGGAAAGTGTAGATGAAGACGAAGGTGGTACACACCCATCCAAAAGAAACCTGTTCACTCTACTCTTAAATTGGTTTAAACATACATTCCACTAACTACTCATACCTACTAACTACAATATCAAATATGATTCCCACGATAATTAACTTAAATACCTACACGTACACAAAGTAGTATTTTGAAGTTATAACGATAACATTGAACGTGATCTCAATGGTATTAGCAACTTGATCATTGCGTCAAAAACAAACTGATGACGAACTGACGCATCAAGGAAAGTTATCATCCACCAATATCCGAAAGTAACTCTATCCGGCTGTCCAGGGGCGTCTTTACCTACTAGTATAGTGCAGGGTGTGCAATGCACACGGGCGCATCGCTGTTAGGGGCG
The DNA here is from genome assembly GCA_932526445.1 of Phragmatobia fuliginosa. Taxonomy (NCBI): domain Eukaryota; kingdom Metazoa; phylum Arthropoda; class Insecta; order Lepidoptera; family Erebidae; genus Phragmatobia; species Phragmatobia fuliginosa. The sequence continues at coordinate 17,446,398 of OW052072.1, read as the reverse complement.
CCCTAAAGGTTCGAGCACATTATGCCGGGCCGCAGCGTGTCGGGGCGGGCCGCAGCGCAGCGCAAAATGCTAACTTAGCACATTGTGACGGGCCGGGTCGCAGCGCATTGACGGATTTTGAGTAGAGTGTACCGCATGCGCAACTGTTGTGTATTTAGTGCAACTGTACCTTATGGATAGCTCTGACGAAGAACTTTCTTTTTTTTGCCTGCTGTTAGAAGAAGAAGAAGAAGTTAGAAGAAAAAGTATCAAAAAACGCAAATTTCGTAAAATAAACACGTACGCGCATGCACACCAATCCGCTTGCTATAGCACACTGTGACGGGGCGCAGCGGGGCGGGGCGGGTCGCATCGCACTGACACAAATCCGCGTCGCAATAATGCGAGCCGCTGCGGCCCGCTGCGCCCCGTCACAGTGTGCTATAGCAAGCGGATTGGTGTGCATGCGCGTACGTGTTTATTTTACGAAATTTGCGTTTTTTGATACTTTTTCTTCTAACTTCTTCTTCTTCTAGCGTGCCGGGGCGGAGTGCAAAAATCCGCTCAAATCGCTTCAATACAAATTGTATGAATTATCGCACACTGTGTCGGGCCGCAGCGGCTCGCATTATTGCGACGCGGATTTGCGTCCGTGCGATGCGGCCCGCCTCGACCCGCTGCGCCAACGTGTGCTATAGCAAGCGGATTAGTGTGCACGCGCGTACGTGTTTATTTTACGAAATTTGCGTTTTTAGGGTTCCGTAGCCAAATGGCAAAAAACGGAACCCTTATAGATTCGTCAAGTCTGTCTGTCTGTCTGTCTGTCTGTCTGTCTGTCTGTCTGTCTGTCTGTCCGTCCGTATGTCACAGCCAATTATTTCCGAAACTATAAGAGCTATACTGTTGAAATTTAGTCAGTCGATGTATTCTGTGAACCGCAATAAGATTTTTACATAAAAATAGAAAAAAAACAATACATTTTGGGGGTCCCCATACTTGGAACTGAAACTCAAAATTTTTTTTTTGATCAAACCTATACGTGTGTGGTATCTATGGATAGGTCTTCAAAAATGATGTTGAGGTTTCTAATATCATTTTTTTCTAAACTGAATAGTTTGCGCGGGAGACACTTCCAAAGTGGAAAAATGTGTGTCCCCCCCCCTCTAACTTCTAAAATAAGAGTGTGATAAAACTAAAAAAAATATATGTTGTACATTACCATGCAAACTACCAACGAAAATTGGTTTGAACGAGATCTAGTGAGTAGTTTTTTTTTAATACGTCATAAATCGTAACACGCAATATACCTTTCATCCAATCAATACACTAGTATAAAAACATCGATGAAAGTTACAACGAACTACAAGAACTTTTATATGATGTTACTTGCTGGTACGGAACCCTTCATGGGCGAGTCCGACTCGCACTTGGCCGCTTTTTTTTGATACTTCTTCTTCTTCTTCTAACAGCAGGCAAAAAAAAGAAAGTTCTTCGTCAGAGCTATCCATAAGGTACAGTTGCACTAAATACACAGAAGTTGCGCATGCAGTACACTGTACTCAAAATCCCTCAATGCGCTGTGACTCGGCCCGTCACTTAAGTGCTAGGTAAGCATTTTGCTCTGCGCTGCGGCCCGACATAATGTGCTCGAACCTTTAAGGTTAAGAACCTCGAACCCTTGAGGTGCAATTTCATTAAAATCGTTTCTTTTAGAATCGATTTCAATGAAATTTGGCATTGAGATACTTCAATTAAGGAAGAACAGAAGTAGGCAATTTAAATAGTTTTGTGATGAACTGTAAGTAGTACACATGTGTTAGTAATAATTAATTAATAAATAAATGATTCGGGCGAAAGACACACATGACACAACAACATCTAGTCCCAAGCTAAACCCGGTTTTTACATAGTTTTAGTTTTTATATCCATACACATTTTACATACAACAGTAAAAAAGTGGGAAAATGCGAGTCGGACTCACCCATGAACAGTTCCGTAGCAGCAAGAAACATTAAATAAACTTTTGTAATTTTGATGTTTAATTAATAGTGTGTAGAAGTTCTTAAGTTATTTTAACCCAAAACCACTAACAATAATTGTTGTGCGGGTGAGATGCGATAAATAATGAACGCGATAAAATACTTTGATACGTGTAATAGTTACAATTATTAAGGTACGATTCTAAGACAAGTAAAAATTATATTTAAATTACACGGGTATATATACAGAGGTTTTGCACCCGACACTAATAACTAATATATCGAGAAGTCGCGGGTAGAATTACCCGAATGCACCCAACAATAAATTTAATCTTCGTCGCGCGGTCAAGGCCTATGCCTTGTTGTAGCGGTCGAGTCAACTTGCCTACTGTCTGTTTTGGAGTTATGTGTGGGACAAATTTGTTTGCTCAACACACGACTGGTTTTTCATACGGGGATCGAACCCGTGACCGCTACACTACTCCCCCGCTGAAACCGGAGCTAGCTACGGTTGATAGTAGTCCGGGAATCTGACTCTTCGCCCGCTTCTGGTCTTTTTGGTGGAAACCTGGTCTTCGGTTTTTGAGGGTTGAGGAGCAGCATGTGATGATTCATCGTGTGTGACGTAGGCTGGTTTCAGACGGTCAACTGATATGCGTTGAGGTTTGCCTTGTATATCAACGTCAAAAGTCTTCTGGTCACGTTGCAGCACCTTGTACGGACCCAGGTAAGGAGCTTGGAGTGGTCTACGTACAGGACCCTGGCGAACGAAGACATGAGTGGCCGTTTTGAGGTCACTAGGCATGTAGAAGGTACGGCTGGAAGTGCCGTGCCAAGATGTTGGTTGCGGAGTTAGCCTGCTGACATGGGCACGCAGTCTGTTTGTGATGCTGGTCATGTCCATCTCGTCATCAGGCGCAGGTGAGAAGAACTGTCCAGGCAGGCGAAGTGGTTCGCCGAAGACTAGTTCTGCAGCAGACGTTTGGAGGTCCTCTTTCCACGCGCTGCGAATACCGAGTAGAACCCAAGGTAAGGTCTCGACCCAGTTTGAAGATGCGTGGCACGTGATGGCAGATTTGAGCTGACGGTGAAGTCTCTCTACGAGACCGTTGGCCGACGGGTGATAGGAGGTGGTTGTGTGATGTGTCGCACTGATCAACGCGGTGAGCTCCTTGAAGGTGTGCGACAGGAATTGTCTACCGCGGTCAGTGGTGATGTGCTCTGGACATCCGAAGCGTGAGATCCACCCTTCCACAAGGGCAGTCACACAGGTATTGGCGGTTATGTCCTGAAGTGGGTACGCCTCAGGCCAACGTGTGAATCGGTCGACAATCGTGAGGCAGTACCTGTAACCAGAACATAATGTAAGTGGACCTATCAAGTCAATGTGGATATGACGAAAGCGTGCTGATGGTGGTTCGAATGTGCCAAGAGGTGCAGATGTATGTCTCGATATTTTGGAACGCTGACAGTGCTGACACACTTTAGCCCATTGTCGACAGTCTCTCCTGACGCCTGGCCAGACAAAGCGTTGCGTTACCAGTTTGACGGTAGCCTTCGCTCCTGGGTGGCTTAAATTGTGAAGTGCGTCAAATACCTGTCTGCGAAACGATGGCGTGACGTACGGCCGTGGCGTTGGAGAGGAGACATCGCAGTATACCTGTAACTCTGACTCTGATGTTTTAACCTTTTCGAGTTTCAGTGCTGAACCGGTCTTCAACAGGTCTTGCAATTCGGCATCGGTGTCTTGTTCTCGGGCCAGAGACTGGTAATTTAGGGGCATAGAAATTTGGTTGATGCGTGAAAGAGTGTCAGCTACGACGTTGTCCTTCCCGGCAATGAATCTGATGTCCGTGGAGAACTGGCTGATAAAGTCGAGGTACCGGAATTGACGTGGTGAGCAGTTCTCTCGGTTCGTTGTAAACGCAAAAGTCAAAGGCTTGTGGTCTGTTAGGATCGCGAATGTCCGGGCTTCAACCATGAACCGGAAGTGTCTTATGGCTTCATAGACGGCTAGTAGTTCGCGATCGTAAGGACTATACTTCTTCTGGCTTGGGCTTAACTTCCTTGAGAAGAACGCGAGTGGTTGCCATACCTCGCCCTTTCGCTGTTGTAACACCGCTCCAATCGCAGAGTCCGAAGCGTCTGTCTGGATTGCAAGCTCTGCTTGCGAGTCGGGATGTGTCAGGAGTGTTGCGTCTGCAAGGCTAGCCTTACAACGGTTGAAGGCTTCCAGAAGGATAGGTGTCAGTTCAATCGGTTGTGTGCCTTTAGTTTTAGGACCGGAAAGCAACGCGTTGAGAGGGGCTTGAATGGAAGCAGCATTGGGAATGAAGCGTCGGTAAAAGTTCAGCATGCCAAGGAAGCGTCTGAGTTCCTTGACATTCTTGGGAGTGGAAAAATCTTGTATGGCTTGAACCTTTACGTCTAGAGGTTTGATTCCTGCTCCTGTCACTCTAAAGCCAAGAAAGTCTACTTCCGGTTGTCCAAATACACATTTGTTGGTGTTTATGAGGACACCGAATCTTGCCAGTCTTTCGAAGAGTTGTTTGAGGTGCTTCTGATGTTGAATGGTGTCCTGACTATGAATGAGGATGTCGTCCAAGTATCCAAAACAGAAATCGAGTCCTCGAAGAACCTCGTCCATGAAGCGTTGGAAGGTTTGAGCGGCGTTACGGAGTCCGAACGTCATGAACGGGAATTCGTAAAGGCCGAAGGGTGTGGTGATGGCTGTTTTGGGTATGTCCTCTTCAAAAACTGGTATTTGGTTGTAGGCGCGCACCAAATCGACGGTGGAGAAGACAGTACTACCTGATAGCTGATGCGTGAAGTCCTGCAGGTGTCTAACAGGATATCTATCCGGTATAGTACGGGCGTTTAAAGCTCTGTAGTCTCCGCAGGGACGCCAACCGTCGTTTTTCTTGCGGGCTAAATGCAGCGGCGAAGACCAAGGACTGTCTGATCTTTTTGCTGTACCATTCTGCAACATCTCCTCAAATTCTGTCTTCGCAATCTTCAAGCGTTCTGGATCCAGTCGGCGAGGACGGCTGACTACTGGTGGGCCTGGGGTTGTGCGTATGTGGTGTACGGTCGAGTGCTTCACTATTTGGGGCTTACCGGTAGGTCGAGTGACGTCAGGGTACTCTCTCAGCAGCTGGTGATAAGCGGAAGTACCAGCAGTGCGGATGTCCCCATGGTCGTGAACTTGAGCGAGAACGACTTCCGTGTGAGTTTCTGGAACGTGATCGTGAACGTCTGTGCTGTTCCATACTCATCGTCTCTATTTTACGACTGAGCTCCGCTACTGTCCGCGTCAGCATCTCGATGGCCGTGTTTGTATTCGTAGTGCATGTTGACATTCCAGCTACTTGCCCGGTTACTTGACCACTTACTTGCCCACTTACTTGCGCGGTTACTGGCGCAGTTACTGGAACGACATCATTGACTCGGTCGGCGAGTTCAGCCAAGTCTTCCAACGGCATCTTCGACTGCTGGGCAGCGATGCAGGTCTGCAGATGGGTTGGTAACCTAATTGCCCAGATTGTCCGGATAAAATCTGAAGGGACGTTTGCTCCCGCCAGATGTTGCAGGTGCCGAAGAAACTGTGTTGGTTTCCTGTCGCCTATCTCCTCGTGCATCAGGAGCTGCTTAATTTTTCGCTCCTGTGAAGCTGAGAGACGACGTATCAGCTCGACTTTTATGGTGGCGTACCTGTCTGTGGCTGGTGGGGAAACTATCAAATCCCTCACTTCCGCTGCATGCTGAGGTTCCAGTTGTGCCAACACGTAGTAGAACTTAGTGCTGTCAGCACTTATATTAGACAAAGCGAACTGACCTTCTAGTTGGGCAAACCAAAGCTCGGGGTCATCCGGGTTGAACGGGGGCGTCTTCACACCAACACGGCAGGTTGCTCCTAGGACGATTTGGTCGTCCTGCTTGTCACTCCGTCCAGCGGTCTCACCAGGTTGCGGCATCTTCTTTGGAATACTCTTGCTGTATTCCGACGTCGGTGGTCACCAGTGTAGAAGTTCTTAAGTTATTTTAACCCAAAACCACTAACAATAATTGTTGTGCGGGTGAGATGCGATAAATAATGAACGCGATAAAATACTTTGATACGTGTAATAGTTACAATTATTAAGGTACGATTCTAAGACAAGTAAAAATTATATTTAAATTACACGGGTATATATACAGAGGTTTTGCACCCGACACTAATAACTAATATATCGAGAAGTCGCGGGTAGAATTACCCGAATGCACCCAACAATAAATTTAATCTTCGTCGCGCGGTCAAGGCCTATGCCTTGTTGTAGCGGTCGAGTCAACTTGCCTACTGTCTGTTTTGGAGTTATGTGTGGGACAAATTTGTTTGCTCAACATACGACTGGTTTTTCATACGGGGATCGAACCCGTGACCGCTACAAGTGTATTGATTAAATGAAAGGTAAATTGCGTTTTACGATTTATGACGTATTAAAAAAAAACTACTTACTAGATCTCATTCAAACCAATTTTCGGTGAAAGTTTGCATGGTAATGTACATCATATATTTTTTTAGTTTTATCACTTTCAAGAAGTTACAGGACCCCCCTGTAACTTCTTTAGAGTTTAGGACACACATTTTACCACTTTGGAAGTGTCTCTCGCGCAAACAAAACAAAACAAAATAAATACGGACATTATTAATTGGTTTAGCGTTTTAGCCGTGAAAGCGTATCAGACAGATAGACAGACAGACAGAGTTACTTTCGAACTTATAATGTTACTAGCTAATGTCCGCGGCTCCGCTAGCATCCTAGGGGTATGAAAAATGATGTTTGCCTATTCTCAGACTTACCCGATATGCACACAAAATCTTATTCCAATCCGTCGAGTGGTTTCGTAGAAGTTTGGTAACAAACACCGCGACACGAGAATTTTACAAGTTAGTTAAGTTAAAGTTAAAATGTAAGTTGTTTTGCCATTTTAATAGTGTAATTTGTAGAGAGTCGACTGTGGGTGGTCTGAAGTCTGATTAATCTCCAATGAATAATGAGTATCAATCAAGAAATTGCTTATCTAAGAGGTAAGCAATTACTTGAGAAGTTGTGAATGTAAATTTAATGTGTTATTCGAGTTCAATTATATCTTACAGAACACTCAAGGTGAAGGCACTGAACCCTGACCCATAGAGTACTTTGAGCTGTTGATCTTTAGGTCAGTTATGGATACAACATCTTACTTAGCTGGTACTTTTTTCTATGATTATTATTAATATTTTTGCTGTGGTACTTTTACATACAACAACCCAAAAGGCGAAGTCAGGCTAAAACATAAGTAGCCTTAATTTTCAACAGTCCACTGCTGGACATAGGCCTCTCTTTAGAAAGGAGGTTTAGGCCTACTATACCACGCTGGCCAGACGGGCTGGTATAGGGTTGGTTTCAAGTTTTCCTTCTCTTTGCATTGATGTTGTCTTGCGTAGTTTATCCCTTAGTCGCCTTTTACGACACCCTATTCATCCCGCGATGAATAGGGGTGGTGACACTCTGTATTCTTAATCCGTCACCATAGGGACATAGATTATTTGAAGTAACAGTAACTATATTTTCATTTAGTAAATATTTCTTAGTTTTATATTAGAGACAGAACTTTAATTCATATACCTATTAAAATCTCTGCTTAGCGGGGCTTTGCGTTGTGTATCAGATGTTCGAAATATTTATTTGTTTTATATAATTAATTTATTTGTTACTCCATAACAATCACACAATTTATTGTAGTTGGAATTCGATTTCACTATCTCTGGTATAGTTGTCTTCAATATTATTAACATAAATGACGCTGATATTTATAACCAAACTTTATTTCTTCCCTTATTTAGAACAGAGTTGACCTTCACTCTATTAAATAGGTTAAATTATTAGTATGTGAAATTATTTTTTTCAATAACATTGAATGTTAAAAGATTACCTTGAAATCGTCAAATAAGGTCACGTATCATATTTGTGGAATGACAAGCATTACGGCGTAGTGTAATTAAGTAAGATTCGCAAGAAAAGAAAAGTCAAGCTGAGTCCCGCGGTTTACCCGAGATTATTGTTGTAAATTGTTATTGTCTAACAAATTAGTAAAAAAAATCGGCCAAATGCGTCTCAGGCCACGCACAGGAAAGGGTTTCTCAGTCATCCATAATGGTACGTGGATTTAAAATCGTATCCAATAGATAATTGTTATGATTACGTATTAATTTTTTATGACGTTTTCCAAGGAAGCATTTAACAAGGTCAATTCTACCTATACCACGGTTTCCAGATAGGTTTGATGATTATCCGACTTCAAAAAATAGTTTCTCGCTTCGATTGTACTTTGATAGTTACCTCAGAACTTGCGATTGGCTGAAACGATTTTGCTAATTCATTTTTATTTGAAAACTAGATTGACTGATAGAATATTGTGGAGGAACGGGTGTCGTGTTCCTCCAACACAAAGGAAGGAAACTCCGACCAGGCGAGGTGATGATGCCTGGCGGGTACTGCCCAACGGTTGTTGGGCAGTGCCCAACAACCGTTGGGCAGTGTTGTTGTATATATGCTAATCAGCGCGAGAATATCACTTTCGCGATTCAGGATTAGTAGTTACTCAGTATAGATCGTTACGTGTTTCCTTCGTAGTTCAATGCTTCCTCGTTAGATGGCGCTGTTGCATGTTATTGGCTTGCGCTGTATGTGGAAGTCACCCCACATAAATACTTTTTTTGTAAATACATACATGTGATGTGCTGACTAATTGTCAGTTGGTACCTTGTACAACCAGTACGAAACGATTGAAAGTTATACTCATATAATTCTTTTAAACATAATCCTCACTGATATTATGAATTAAGAATTAACTTTTTTATATATTTAAGCCTACCAAAGTGACTCTACTCTACCTGATGGAAAGCATTAGTACAATCCAGGAATAGTGAGGGTAAGCAATGCAGCATGGTTTCCCATACCATGGCGTTCTGGTCGGATTATCTGCATAATTTACCCGGCCTCTGGAAAACGGGAAAATGATACAGAATGATTGGGCCTCCGTTCTCACACTCACTAACGAAGTACGACAGCAAGAATGCTGTCATTATTAGGATGGTCTTCTGCTTTGATTATATACATGTTTATTATCAAAGGTCTTCTTCTATATGAGGGTAGTACTGCCCCTGTCGACACGGCCTATTCGTTCTGAAATCAGCGTGGCTTTACTACCTATTAAACATTGTATGTTACGCTTTCACGGTCAAATCATTAGATCTTGGAGAAGAGCATAATTATGTTACTTACTGTGATACAAAATAGAGTTATTCAATTCATTTAATATCATGTAGTTTAGAATTGCAGTTGTCAGATTGACAAAGATCAGTACACCCTGTAAATGGTATTAATAAACTATTCTTAGAACATTAATAAAGCTAAATAAACATTACTAATAATACATTTGAATATGTAATTTGATTACTTTGTTATTCTACTATCATTTTTTGTTCATTTTTCAATTAGCTCATTAAAAGTTTTGAGATAACAACAATGCAATACTTTTGTTTTTAAAGGCGTTAAAAAAGTGTGATCGGTAATAAATGTCCTAGATTTAACCTTCCTATTGAAAATTGATTGGCTAATTGTTCCTATGGCAATGGCTTTACTATAGTTCCTTTCCCTCAGAGGCTAGTATGACATTAATGCCACTGTTAGCATTCAAGACTACTGAACTGATGAATTACTCGTTATTTGTAAATTGTATATTTTTTAACTCTACGGTGAGCACTTGATAACTTGCCTTACAGTTGTTTTACCACGTCCGCAACCTTCTGCGAAGACTTCATTTTGCAAACGGAGGCGGCGGAGAGAGCCCGGGAGGACGACCTCCAGTCTGACTCAATCCACCGCCGGTGAACCGGCAGCGATAGCGAGCATATCAGCGCCTCCTGCCACCCTGGGCGTGGCCGCGAATGGTCGGGACGTGTTTTCCCTCCATCCGATTCAGTGACCAACCGAGGCAACTTCCAAGTGTGCCGTACGTCGCCTAAATTGAGAGTGGTCCAAACCAAATGGTGGTGCCAGCTTCAATGCGGGCAGGCGCCTGGAGGGGCCGGATGTCGTAATAATAGCTGTTGCCTTATCTTTCCCATCTCAGACTCAGAATGGTACACCGTGTGATTTAAGTCGGTCCGATTCTGACACACCACCTCGACGCATGCCACGTTGGGATGTCGGCCTGTGGGGGTTACAACACAATTAAAAAGAAAAAATAGGGAACTTTACAATTAGATTAGGATGTATTAAAAATGAAAATAAAGTTTATGCTATAATTAAAATTACTTAAATATTTTACAATATACATACACAAATAAATCTACTAAAAATCCGTCACATATTAAAATAAAAACACATCACACCTTATTACGTAAGTGATTTAATTGAAGTACAAAAATAAAATTCATATCATAAATTAAAAGTTTAACAAATATGATCATTACCACATGTCAGTTACGAATTTTTATACGTTTCGTTACTCATAACTAGATATTGTACCAACGTAAAATGGTACCTGATGGACATCATTATTAATTAGCTAACCTGATCTCGCGGTTGTAGCGTTAAACCCTGTGTAACGCATTGGAGTGAACCTAGCTTAAAAATGTAGCTTATGTCATCAGCTATCTGCCTGTAAAAGTCGCGTTAAAATTGTTCCTTACGTTCCAGAGATTAGCCGAAACAAACAGACAAACAGATGGACGTAAACTGAAAAAGATCAATGGTTAAATAATGTAATTACGTACATCATACGAATATTATAAACGTGAAAGTTTGTAAGTAAGTATGTATGTATTTGGATTAAACTTTACAGTAATATAGCTTATATATTATATCAGGATATCAAATAGGTTACTTTTTACGGAGTCTAGAAGTTTTTTGGTGATTCACGCCCGTGCCTCTGAGAACACGTTAAGCCGTCGGTCCCGTTTGGTTATGAACATCTATGGCAATCGTTATTGGGAAGACAATGCCCTCAAATATACTGACAACTAGTTCAATCATAGAAATTCAGTTCTCCCTTAGGGTTGCGGAGGTCCGATGCCAGTCGTTCCGTGGAAACTGAAATTCTGGTAAAACCGGTTGAACTAGTAGCCGACCCCAAATAAATTAGGGAATAAAGGCTAGGAAGATGATGAGTTGGCCCGGGATCCGTTGGTGTCGGTGTTTTGTTCCTTTCTTTCTTTGTACTGGGAGACTGAACGTCATTCGACTTAACCAATTCGAGTCCAACGTAACAACCCCACCGGTTATTCTTTATTCGTCAAATAAATGCTTACCATGCATGCATGCATTGAGACCCTTTGATATTTACTTGTATATTATATTCTAAGCGATATGATTGACTTCGTTGGCCTAATATCATCACAACCTTGAAGAAACTTTTATAGTACAATTAGTTATTCGTTTTCCATGTAGGTTTATTGATTGGAAATTTTCAAGGTAATCTTATGGCATTCAATGTCTTATTAAAGTGGGTGTTTATTAATTATTGATACAATTTTGTGGTGAGTGTTTGTCCTTGAAGTACTTATGGAAGTTGCTGTTTGTGATTAGTTTTGTTATATCTCTAATGCAATTCCTGTTTCCTCTGCATCTTCAAAAGCATATGTGGCAAAAAGTACCTATAGCATAAAGATGGCAGTATAATGCAAAGGCTGCAAATAATAATGGAAGAGACACAGTTATATGAATCTGTAAAAGTAGTAGCAGTTGTAGTAGCAATTTTATTAGTAATTCAAATAAATATGTCTTTGTTAGTAGGTTTTCTAAGAAACCATAAAGAAATATTCGATTGAAGGCACCTGTGGTTGCTTAGCACTGTCCTCCCAGCAGGGTTTTTACAGATGAACGTTATTTCCCGCGTAAGGCCTCCTCAGAAGTGGGGTACAGATGATAGTTTTCACCCGTAAACGTGAATCTGTTTCGAAATGTGGGTGTTTTTTATTTAATAAAATGTATGCATTTTCATGCAAAATAGTACATATTATGTACGAGGCTAATCTAGCTGTTATAGTAAAAGGTCTACTTAGGTTTAAGCTAGATGTCGTTGTGTGCCAGATGTCCGAAATATTCATTTATAGTCATACAGAAATTCCCAGGAGGATATTTTACATCTTCGTCTGTTAGCAGTTCAGTATCTGACAAGTGCTAGATAACAGAAAAAAATACTAAATCCCTTTCAAAATAAGGAAGTTCAAGATGACTATGATAAACACAACAAGTATTATAATATTTTCCTTGTGTTACTACAAATGACATTCAGCAGGTTAGATGTATGCATACATATGTATGTATTTATTTGCCACTCCCAAACATTAATCCGAGTCGAAGACAAGTGACCTCCGAACAATTCAACTTAGATTCATTAAAAAACAAATACAAAACCAGCAATGATCTGAATTTAGACAAAATAAAGATTCCATAAATACGAATAAATTATCAAGTGTGGTGACGAATTAAGAATACTGAGTGTTTCAACCCTATTCATCTCACGAGTATAAGAGCCCACTAATGGAGAAAACTCTGCAAATATTTAAACAAACCAAAATGAATAATCCCAACTCGTCAGCGTTGTGACAGGACGGTATACGGGATGACAATGACACTTAGTACACTGGTGTGGGCGATGGCTCTAACCGCCCAGAATAGGGCCATACGCGACCCCCGCTTGAATGGATAAGTACGCGAATAGCGTGAGGATGCTCGTCGAACCACGACGGCTTATTGGTGCTGACTTTGCAGGCGTGAAAGCTATACAGTTGATCATCGTCGAGTTTGCAAGTCAGTAGGTCCTTTCCGGGCACGGATGCTATAGGAATTATCTGCACTCGGTCACTAGGAGGAAAATGTGATCCGCGTGTGACAATTGCGAGTACAGTGAGGACTGGGTTCAGCATACAAAACATACGGTTTGCCCTGCTTGGACGGCGCAGGCCCTCACTCCGGTCATCGGTGGAGATCTCTTGCATTTTTGCGAAGATATCATTTCGCAGAATGATGTGACGTATGATGGCCCAAGGGGGTTTCCACACTTAGTTTGTGTCAAATAATTATTCTCTTTGAAGTGTTCATGTTCTGTAGAGTTTCCTTCCTTTGTGGAGTGTTATGATGCCCACAAGATTAATAATATTTTTTATCCATCTCCACGAGAACAGTGTTTTATCATAAAGAGCAAAAATATACATACCGGGTGACCCCCAGTTGGTAAAAACTCTATTAAATAGGTATATAAAAACAGAAATCATAGCTATAATATGAAATATATGTAATATGACTATCTGAATATATTAATATGATAATTTGCATACATTATTATAATTAATAGTCTGTCGATATGATTATTACCGATTCATTTTTATTGCACGAATGCATGGTATATAAAAACTTTAACGAGTATATCACTGTCAAAGCCAGTTAATGCATATTTTTTAAACTTTTAAGTATCGGGGCAAAGGAGCTGAGGTATCTGCCGAGGCTAAGAGAAATGATAGGACCTCCGGTCTCACACTCACTGACAGCACGAATGGTGCTATTTAGGTTGGTTTTCTTTGTGAGGGTAGTAATGCCCCCGTCGAGCCGGCCCATTTTAAGGCCGCTGCCTACGTGACGGGATTTAACACGACCGGGACGCGGACGTGGTTGCCTCGTTATAAACGGGAACGTGATGTAAATGCATACGCACCGTGACTGTGACTCGGATCTAACGTGTTAGTGTTGTGAACAAGGAAAGATGTATTTTTCATTTCAAGAATTGGCTTTAATTGCTATTGACGTGCTAAACATCGTCGGCGACGATATTTAGCTCGTCCCGTGCGTGCCACGTTCAAGCATGTCCGTGTCTCCGTGAAGTATGCATTTCGTTACACATTTTGTATGTAACGATGTTTGCAAAACTTCCCGTCCTGTTCCGTCCGTGTAAAATCCCGTCACGTATGCAGCTGCCTTTAACCGAAATCAGCGCTACTACCTACTAAATAAAAATCGAACAATGACAAAAGATGTGGTTGTTGTTAGTTAGGAAAATTCCGCGGAGCACTGCGCACTTCGACTTGTTAATCGACGAAACAAATTGATGAAACTTGTATTGTAAGCATTCCGGGTTCTAGAACAAGAAAACATCATTTTTTGTTAAATAATGAATGCGTATCGCATAAACAAAGAAGTTTTTTTTTTACTTTGAATTGGTTTTATCAATCAATCTACATAAAATTATACAAATGCATGAATTTTTGATTTTGTAATCACTTTAGATGTGAATATTAAATAAATAATTAGCAAGTTTTGAATTAATAAAACCGGTTATAACGAAGTTTATTGACCGATGTATAATGAGTACTCCTTTACCATTAATGGGTCAACTTATGAAAAGTGACTGCCAGAAGGAATTGTCAAAATTTCATGAGTGGGGGAAGCATTTATCATTGGACTCGTCTACTCGTTTCCCTCTTCTTTCTTATTTCTAAAATAATTTGGGATCGGATAGCAGTACCATAGATTTTGCACATGTCTACGTATACATATGTTATATATGTGTAGTTCTGAACAACGACTACCATACGGCATACCTACATGTTTATGACGACCGGGACTGACGACTTAACGTGCTCGCCGAGGGACAATTTGCCTCTTATTAGATAAAAAAGAAACATTTAAAAAAAATAACCGACTACGAAAAATAAAATGATACTCCTATCGATTGAACGATAATTCGAAGATATTTTTTACGAATGTTTGTCTGACCACTGCACTATCAACTAATTAATTAGCTTTTTATTATGAAAAATAAAATAAGCATAAAAGCAACCTACAGTCGAATTGCACTCAAACACTCAAAAGTAAACCTTTACGATACCAATAATAATATTAAACAAGTTTTAGCAGCACCATCCTTAATTTGACAAGTTATCAAAACTAGTTCAACTTCTAATTAGGTTTTTACCTAAAATCAATTCTAAACAGACAACAAAAAGACCGTATTTGTCATGTTTTACGTTAAAATAGACAATCGTAAAACCGGTTATGTGACATTTACGCGGAGATTATTTATTTAGTAGGTAACTATACAAGTTTACGGTTAATTCATAAACGCCTACATATCTATTTATTATTGCATATTGTTTTCTAATTGTTCACTAGTAGGATGTTAGTATGATAAGTTTTTTTTTGCAGACAAGACTCCACCGAGCAAGCGAAAAACTGGATGTTCTAAGTTCCTGTTTGGATGTCTAGTTTCGTAACTTCAGACTATATTATGCTCATAAGTATGTATAAGAGATTTATAAACATGATTAAATTTAATAAAAATACATTTTGCTTAGATAAAAAATTTTAGTTAGTTTAACTTAATGCCGCTTTAAGGATAACAATAAAATATATACAACTTTGCTAACTTTAGTAACACTATACGAACGGAGAACGCTCAGGTTTCATCTTTTGTGTTATGTTGATTTTGTGAAAGAATTCAGTATCCCACATTATCGATGGCATTGTACCGATGGCAACCACTCTTGATCAAAGTCGATTCAAACGTTCTTATTACAACTAAATCAAGGTTTAATTTTTATTTTACAAGGTATTTTTTTACTTTTTTTTTATATTATACATAGAAAACACCCAAACTCCGAAACAAATATTTGCGGATCATACATACATTTGGTTCGACCCGGGAATCGAACGCTACGCATTCACTAACCACTGGACCAACTAGCATACAGATATAATGCAAATATTTCTTAAATTAGCTGTATAATTGTTGTTCGTGTTATCACTAATGATGATTCATATATTCTCACGCCACAGAAATGAGCACAATGCCTCCCATCAGCACATCCCATCCTACTCCGCTCAACCTACGCTCTCATTTTAGATCACTCAGTCTCTTAAGTTTGTAAAGAAATTTATCTAAGTAAAGTTGAAAAGCTGGTAAATATGTCATAGAGGAACCTCCTGGCAAATATAACAGTCTCAGTCTCACTAAAGTGTTTTTTAATTAATTATGTGATACCTAATTTATGATGAAGAATATTAAAATTTTCTATGTGAGAGAGAAAAATATAGAATAAAGAATTATAATAATCAAATATTTCGGACACAATGCTTGCTACCTAGTTCCAAACTAAGCAGAGCTTGTATTATGGGTACTAGACAACTGATATAAATATATAAACATTTTTTTTTTTTGTAAATTCATACATATTATACATAGAAAGCACCCAGACTCCGAACCCAGACAGTCATAATTCTTACATTTTGGAACTAAGGAACTATTGTCATTTTTGTAACATTTCGAAAGTGCCTAGAAAGGCCTAATTGAAACAAAAACTTTTTAACTTTGACCGCAGTAGTCTATTATTTTTAACCGACTTCAAAAAAAAGGAGGAGGTTCTCAATTCATAGCAAACTTTTTTTTATGTATGTACAGCGATCTTTTTACATTAGAATGGGCGTAGCTTACAGGTGGTCCCATCGTCACCATATCGAGATCTGATGATAGGATCCCAAGGAAATCGAGGGAACTCCTCAAATATCATAGGCACAATTGTCGCGATTTGGGTCCTCGGAATATTTTTCTTTGAAGTCGGTTTCTTTTTGTTAAAATTACTGGGTGCACCCTATAAGTATGTGTACAGTATTATGTTGAGATATTTTATTTTTTGTCATATTTGTAGTAAACATGAGTGAGTTTCAACTGACCTTGTTTTGCAGAATGTCCGTGTCGACCTATATCAGGACTAGCATTAGAGTCGTTATTAACTTTTTTCTCGAACCTATCCTGACACATACCATTACAAAACTAGTTACCTATTTTAAAGTTGTGAGTATGTAAATTAGCAATGCTACGAGACGAAAAACATAACTCGTCTATTACTTAAAATACCTAAGTCTAATAAAACGTTGTCGTGCCTAGTGATGGGTCGAGGGCGAAAACAAATACGGGCGGAAAGGCATAAACTGGGCAGATTGGGCATAAATGAGTTTACGCCCGAATAAATGCCCGAGCACTGGGCAGAAAAAACGAATACCTTTGTTTTGTGAAAAACAAATGTTTTCATAATCTATTTTTTCTTAATTTAAATGAAAGTCAGTATGTTGTAAATTAAAACTTATAATTAATTATTAATTACACATTTTTGTAATTAAAATCACAAATAATCACAGTTCGTTTCATTATTTTTGTCGAAAATTCGTAAAAAATTAACAAATATAACTCTTTTAAATATGTATAATAATAATAACATTTTTAATTTTTTCATTCGATGTTATTTTTTATATTTTTAAATGTATTTTTTAGATTTATATATTTAAAAATGTAATGAATAAGTATTTTGATTTTAATAAAGAGAACAATAATAATAAGTGGCAGCTTGGCAGTGTAGAATAAAACGTATTGCTGAGTCCAGGCCACTCATCGCCAAATTAATTGCCTATGAATCTGGTAATACGCGACCGAGAGTCATGCGCTTTATGAAACAGGCATTTTTGGAGACTACCGTCAGTCCTCAACGGTATACATATGTCAAGTGTCAATAAAGAGAATAATAATAAATCTTTAATTTCATTATCATCGTCATTTAAGTCGATGTTAGACGTTACATCAAAAAATTCGGTTCGACTTATTAATTTGACTCTTATCATCATCAACATCATCGAAAAATCATCAAATTCTGAATCCGACTCGTTCAAGTTGAATAATGGTAGGTTGAGCAAGATCAAGTCTTAATTTACAACATTTTTTATTTGATGCCTACCATTGTGACTCCACTCTGCCTGATGATAAGCATGAGAGGGGGCCACCACACTGCCTGCGATGGAGGAAGTATGGCGACGCTGACCCAAACTATAGCGGCTTTGTGAGATGCTTTTTCACACCCCTCTTAAAGGACCCGGGTTCATAATGGGAAGGAAAGACGTGGGATGGTAGCGAGTTCCAGTTTTTAACCGCTCGGCACAGGTCTTTCCTAAACCAAGTTTTTTTCGGTATTATGTCAAAATGAGGTGAAAAAATAGATATTTCAAATCAAATAAATTACGGTGTATTCAAGACATAGAAAGGTAAATTTTCACAAAATTTCTTGAAAAAATAATTTTATTTGTAAAAGATAAAAAGAAAAAACCAAAAACTTGGTTTTTTGAATATTTCAGATAAAATTTGAGGTTATGTGAAAAAAGTGCAATTACAAAAGTCGTAGATCTTTTTATTACCTACAACTTTGCCTTTAATTTTTTTTTCATAGGATTTGTAGTTTTGCCGGAAATCGACATAAACCGTTTTTACCCTGAAAACCTCCCCCCTACCCCTTCCCGACCTCAGATCGCCCGTAAATTATTTTTCCTTCCATTTTTATAATATTCACCTCCTTTTCCAACGGGTTTCATCACTTTCATCCTACTACAATTTATGTTCACTTTTTATTATTTTAAGACGCTTCATCATCATCATCAGCCTATCTCAGTCCACTGCTGGACATAGGCCTCTCCCATTGCACACCACTTTGATCGATTTTGTGCTTCTCGCATCCAGCTCCTGCCAGCCATCTTGCGCAAATCATCACTCCACCTGGCCTGTGGGCGTCCTACACTACGTTTGCCGAGACGCGGTCTCCACTCCAGAACTCTTCTACCCCAACGGTCATCAGTTCTGCGGCTAATATGGCCAGCCCACTGCCACTTCAGCTTGCTAATCCGGTGGGCTATGTCGATGACTTTAGTTCTCTGACAGATAACTTCATTCCTGATACGATCCATCAGAGAAACGCCGAGCATAGCCCTTTCCATTGCACGCTGAGCAACTTTGAGCTTGTGGACCAACCGCACCGTAAGTGTCCACGTTTCGGCTCCGTATGTAATGACAGGTAGGACGCACTGGTTAAAAACTTTCGTTTTTAGGCACTGTGGGATCGACGACGAGAAGACTCGACGTAGCTTTCCAAATGCCGCCTACCCAGCTGAATTCTTCTATTCACCTCGTCCTCGAGGTTATTCCTACCCAACTGCAATGTCTGCCCAAGTTAGACATATTTTTGAACAACCTCGAGAGCGGTACCGTGTATTGCAATCGGTTCCGGTTGTACATGTTGATTGAACATGACCTTGGTTTTATCCAAGTTCATCCGTAGGCCGATGCGCATAGAAGAATCTGCTAGTTTTTTGAATATTTCACATAAAATTTGAGGTTATGTGAAAAAAGTGCAAATACAAAAGTTGTAGATCTTTTTATTACCTACAACTTTGCCTTTAATTTTTTTTTCATAGGATTTGTAGTTTAGCCGGAAATCGACATAAACCGTTTTTACCCTGAAAACCTCCCCCCTACCCCTTCCCGACCTCAGATCGCCCGTTAATTATTTTTCCTTCCATT
Organism: Phragmatobia fuliginosa; assembly: GCA_932526445.1. Lineage (NCBI taxonomy): Eukaryota > Metazoa > Arthropoda > Insecta > Lepidoptera > Erebidae > Phragmatobia > Phragmatobia fuliginosa. The sequence goes on along the minus strand of OW052072.1, from coordinate 17,427,022 downwards.
TTTATAATATTTACCTCCTTTTCCAATGGGTTTTATCACTTTCATCCTACTACAACTTATGTTCACTTTTTATTATTTTAAGACGCTTCTACCCTGGTCTATTATGTCAGTTTTACATGTAATAGGTATATACTTATACTATCGACTATTGTTATCGAAACAAAAATACTGTGTTTATGTCACAGATTACTAACTAAGTATAAGATATAAAGAACTGCTATCATTTTAATACTCAGTTTGGTTTTTTTATACGCCGATCACCATAGATTTAAAGAAAAAACTAAAATAGTAACATATTTATATCCAGGAATATATCATATTTTTTTGTTAATTAGTCCTTGCTGCATACACATATATTTACACACAATTTAAATTAATAAAATGTAAATTGAAGTTTTTGCCCAGGTAAAGGGCATTTATTCGGCATTTACGGGCATTTATCGGGCGCTTATTCAATGTGCCCAATCCGCCCGGGCAGAAACCCATCTCTAGACTCGTGCCTCGAAATTGAGTGCCCTGTTGGTCTAGTGGTTAACGTATGCGGCTGATGATCAAGAGGTCTCGGGTTCGATACCCGATACCTCTTTATCCGATTCACACATATTTGTTTCGGAGTAAGGGTGTTTTCTATGTATATGTGTATATGTTTACAAAAAAGTCTGTTTATGTATTTTTATCAGTTGTCTATTACCCATAAAAGCTCTGATTAGCTTGGGACTAGTCGATGTTGTGTGTCAGATGTCCTAAATATTTATTTATTATTATTATTTTTAAATATAACTTTCGTTAATTTATTTCTATTTATTTTACTTTGAAAATAACTTCTGCAGTAGGAATATTTCTGTGTTTCGGGAAGACGTACGTGAAACGGTCATAAAGAACACCCAGGCTAAAAACCACTCTTAATGTATCACGCAAAGTGGAGTTCCACGTAGGGTTTTGAACCCTTAACACTCAGCGCAGTAAAAAACGACAAGATGACACTAGTTAGATAATTATTCACCATTGACGAAACTAATTTTATTTTTATTTTAAAGCCAGACGGGATGACTCTACTCTGCCTTATGGAAAGCAAGAGTAGAATACAAGAGTGGGGGCCACCATATTCCCTACGAAGCAGCATGGCGTCCTATTGAAATGGAAACATATAGGAAAGATAAGACAAAACCGGTCAGATTTATTCCATTTATTTTATGACTGGCCATCTACCTGACGTCTAGCCCTCCTTGGGAACATAATAATTTTCAGATAGAACAAAATGAAAAGATTGAACTGCTCCCTTCTCTTGTTTCATTGGTTAATGCCACTCAGTCACGTGATCAAAACAAAATATTAGCCAATGAAACAAAAGAATAGGGAAATATAATAGAGAATAGAATAGAGAATAGAATAGAGAATAGAATAGAGAATAGAATAGAGAATAGAATAGAGAATAGAATAGAGAATAGAATAGAGAATAGAATAGAGAATAGAATAGAGAATAGAATAGAGAATAGAATAGAGAATAGAATAGGGAATAGAATAGGGAATAGAATAGAGAATAGAATAGAAAACGTTCGTAACTTGGCTAGGGGCTTGGGATAATTGAGAAGAAATTAGGGTAAGAATTAAGGTTAAAGATATTTATCTCTAGAGATTACTATAAGAGGTTTGAGGAGAGAGAAGGAAGTCAGGAGTTCTTAGGTCAGGGACATCAACTGGCAATATGTATAATAAATATTTGATATAAGTTTCTTACATCATCGATCAGGAAGAATATCAACTTAAGATTAGACCAGTAATACTAGTAATTCTTTTACTGATTAAATTAATTAATGTTTACGTTTTATTATCTTCGAAGTTTACTTTAGACATTACAAAAAAATTCGCCATTAAAGCCTACGGCTTAAGTGAATCCATACGTATTTTAAGTAATTAATTAATTTATTATAGATATTAAAGTAAAGTGATAAATATGGTCAATTGAATATAGTATATAGTAAAACACTACATTAAATAGAAAAATACCTGAGGAATTATGGCTATATTCCGTACATTTGTGAGTCTTTTTATTTTAATAAATTCTAATACTAAATTATTCTGTCAATATTGTCACATCTTCGCGTAATTATATTTTTTTATAAATTAAATAATAATAAATAAATATTTTAAAAATCTTACACGCAACGCCGTCTGGTCCCAAACTAAGCAGAGCTTGTATTATGGGTACTAAACTACTGATATAAATACATAAACATACTTTTTTTTCGTAAGTACATGCATATTATATATACAAAACACCCAAACTCCGAAATCAAAAATTTCATGTGTTTTCTATGTATGTATGTATTTCCAAAAAAATAAAGTTGATGTTGTTAGATCAGTTGTCTAGTACCCATAGCATAAGCTCTGGTTAGTTTGGGACTAAATGATGTTATGTGTTAGATGTTCAAAAAGTAAAGCGTAAAGCCGTCGGTCCCGGTTGTCATGAACATCTATGGCAATCGTTATTAGGAAGTCAGTGCCCTCAAATTTAATGACAACTTTTTTCTCAAATTTACTGACAACTTTTTTTTTATCTGTGGAAATCCCCACGGACCGTCACCCCGTCGGGGGTTTGCGGCGGGGTGGTGTGTCGGACTCGAACCGACTAAAACTACACGGTGTGACCTCTTTGCGCCTGTATTTTGGGAGGAGTCCAAGGAAGGGATTTCCTTCTGGACCCCTAACAGCGCCTGCTCGGAATGTTGCGGGCACCGTCTCAACTTAAACTCTCAACATGGGTGACATTCAGTCACACGCGGACGCCGCCCCCTCGCGGCTGGCCACTACAGCGGATGGACGGGAAAACCCGTCCCGCCCATCCGCGGCCACACTCAGGGCGGCATGAGGCGCCGGTGTGCGCCGGTCCGAGTGGAGGTCGTCCTCCCGGGCCTTCTGCGAAATTACTTGGCAATCGTTATTGGGAAGTCAGTGCCCTCAAATTTACTGACAACTAGTTCAACTTTCGAATTTCAGTTCTCCCTTAGGGTTGTAGAGGTCCGATGCCAGTCGCTCCGTGGAAAAACTGATATTCAGGTAGAACGGGTTGAACTAGTAGCCGACTCCAAATAAAGACTAGGAAGATGATTTATTCATAAGCCTAGAAAAAACACTACGCCAACATCCGAACCAAGGTAGGTAGGTAACAATGCCCCAAATACTGGTAAGGATGCAGTTGTTGCTGCTGAAAACATTGTACATTTATTGTACATTTGTTTAGTAAAGTCCTTGCAACATTAAATTGTAAATGAACTATAAATTAAAATAAATTAAAAACGTCTGTATAGTTCACTAAAAATACCAAAAACTCTTTTTTATTTATTTTAATATCTATAAATATCCTACGGTCGCTAAAATACCTTCTCTGGGTCAAGTTGAAGGACTTACTTAGTAACTTACGTAACCTTTTAAGTGTAGGATGCAAAGCCATCAACAATCTTTTTTTTTTTATATAACGCCTGCCAAGGTGACTTTACTATGCCTGATGGAAAGCATGAGTAAAAGCCACAAGTGGGGGTCGCCATACTCACTGCAAATGCAAGCAGTATGGCGAACCACATTATAGCGGCCTAGTGAGATGCTTTTTCACGCCCCGCTTAAAGGACCCGGGATCATAGTAAAAAAGAAAAACATGAGCTGGTAGTGATCCAGTGTTTAACTGCTCGGCACTAGAAGGAAGACCCGAACCGCTTAGTTCTGGAGCGTCTGTCTATCTACACTTTTATCTAATCTACACTTTTATGTGTTTCTCGACACTAAAATAATGGATTTTACATGTTTAATAGGTATATTTGTGTCTGTTACTTCATGCTTAGGTATTATAGCTCGTAAACAGACGGACAGACATTGATTTAGTATACATATTTGGAACGACCTGCCTGAGTCTATTTTTCCTGATTTGAACTCTGGAGCCTTTAAGAGTAGAGTGAACAGGTTTCTTTTGGATGGGCGTGTACCATCTTCGTCTTCATCTACACTATCCATCGGGTCAGATGGAAGACAAACGCCTATTCCGTTACAACAATAAAAAAAAATCCTTTGAATAGTGACTTCTTAAAATTAATGTTATTAGATCTTTTTGTTGTCGTTTTTTATGAAGGTTAATAAAAAGCAAAAGTTGTCACATTACGCAACCAGTGTAGTGTGGGATCTAGTGTGAACGCACATCCCCCAGGGGGATAAGGACAATGATATTGGTAATATAATTTGTGTTTTGTGTGTGAAGTGCTTTTATCTAACGCATTTAGGAATTCAAAATGTTTTGAACTTTCGAAACTATCTTAAAAGAAGTTTAAACTTATTTTTAACTGACTTCAAAAAAAAGGAGGAGGTTCTCAATTAGTCGGAATCTTTTTTTTTTGTTATGTATGTTCAGCGATAATTTCGTCATTTAAGAACCGATTTCAAAAATTCTTTTTGAATTGGAATAGGCGTAGCTTACAGGTGGTCCCATCGTCACCATATGGGGATCTGATGATGGGATCCCAAGGAAATCGAGGGAACTCCTCAAATATCATAGGCACAATGTCGCGATTTGGGTACTCGGAATAGTTTTTCATTGAAGTCGGTTCCTTTTTGTTAAAATTATCTTCATACCTATTAAATATGTACTAGCTGATTCAAGCGTTGTTACTCGTCTGTTTGTCTGTTTATTCCGGGGATTCTCTGAAACGGCTGGACCGATTTTGACGGTACTTTCACTGACATAAAGCTGATGACATAAGAAGTAACTTAGGCTTAATTTTTTATAGACTGGCTTTGCTCCGAGACGTTACTCGCGTTACAACACAACAAAATACGAAAATTGATATCTTATTGGTGTAAAATTAAGTTGTAAAAAAAAAATGTATATTACAAAGTAAAATAATTGGACTTAATTATTTTTGTGGCTTCGCTTTAGGTAAGACTGTCTAGAATTGCCTGCCATTTGGATTATAATTAATTTGGTAGAACCAAATTAATTATATATACAGTGGGTGTGCAGTTTTTTACACATTTTAAGTATTTTTTTTTCATATACGGCATCTTCGACTGCATTGTTGTTCTAGCGATTAAAGTATGCAAGTGCCGATCACTGGATCAAAGTAGTTTTAGGTTTTTCTTACAAGAACTTCCTAACAACGACCTGTAGTATGGAAGTGTGGCAGTATTTCACGACCATGTCTCGAAAAACACGTTAAGCTGTTGGTCTAGGTTGTCATGAACATCTATGGCAATCGTTATTGACAAGTTTAAACTCTGTTCTCTCTTAGGGTTGCGGTGGTCCCAGGTTGCTTGGATATTCAGGTAAAACCCACTGAACTAGTAGCCGACCCCAAATAATCTTGAAAATTATAAAGGCCAGAAAGGTGACTGTATGTCGTCTTTTTTTTGTATTTCGATTTTATAAAGCTGAAAACTTTTTTTTAATAAAAAAAATGAGCTATTTGAAAAAAAAAACCAGCCAAGTACTAATCAGGCCACGCATAGAATAGTGTTCCAGAGTTACACATAATGGCACGTGGGTTTATAATAAGTAATTGTTAGGTTTACTAGGTTTACTAGAAAGTAGATCGAATTTAATGTAAAAAGCGTGGGGCGACGTTATTGAAATATTTTCAGAAAGCACCCCACGCTTTGTTACATTATTTTCTATTGTTTAGTATAAAAGCGTGTTTGTTTAGTTTTATAAAACTATTTATTTTCTAGACTAAAAACTTGCTTAAACTCTTTTTTTAGTTTTTTTTAAAACTAGTGTATTGTCATTGGTCCTCGATAAATTTACAAAATTTAAACGAAATCTGGATGTTTAAAGTAGGTCAAAATCGCACCCAAAGGAGTCGGTGAGCGGTAAGTGAAGCAATAGCTTCAGCAAGAGAAGACGCTTTATAATAATAAAGCGTCTAAAAAAGCCAGTTCTTTTCACGTCAAGATCGGTCCAGCCTTTCGAGAGATTACTCGGAACTAAATATAAATCATACATTATATTTTAGTAAAAGGTTATCTAACTCCCAGTTTACTTCTTTTCAGGTTATATTAACTTCTCTGCTCGCAGTCAGTGAAGCAGCATATATTGAAAAAAGATCCTTCGGTTCGTTTAACACGAGAAAATCTGGTGGTTTATTCTCTCCATTTGGTTCAGTTGGTGTCGAAACACCTGATGTTCCATCCGGAGGCTATACAAATGACGACTTAGGTGTTGTGGTAGATGCAGTAGCACCTGGTACAAGAACTTCTGGATTAGAACCTACTGGTCTTGGTGGGCAAAGAACTTCGTATGGATCTTTAGACTCTAAAGTCGGAGATGCCGCATTTAAGACCGGAGGTGGAGTTGTAAAAGGAGCACCTTCAGGAGGATTAGCTTCTTTATTTGGCTCCAGTTCTAGCAAAGCTCATTTAGGATTACCTGGTATTGGTCTCGGGTCCGGGTCTAGTTCTTTAGATTCATCTGACATTAAAGCTACCAATGGAAAAGCTACTGGTTCCGGTGTATCAAAAACAACTTACGAATCAATACACTCCACTGGCGAAGATGCAGGACTTGGTGTGGGAAATGCAGCTGTAAAAGGAGGTGCCATCGGAAGTGGTTCTATATTTGGTTCCGGTTCTAGCCAAGCTAATTTAGGATTACCTGGTATTGGTTTTGGCTCCGGATCTAGTTCTTTAGATGTAGTTGAGAAAAAACCAACTAGTGCACAAGTTGCTGTATCTGAAACGATGAATGAAAAAATACAATCCACTGGCGGAGATACAGGAATTGGTGCGGGAAATGCAGCTGTAAATGGAGGTGCCATCGGAAGTGCTTCAATATTTGGCTCTGGTTCTAGTAAAGCTGATTTAGGATTACCTGATATTGGTTTTGGCTCCGGATCTAGTTCTTTAGATTCATCTGACATTAAAGCTACCAATGGAAAAGCTACTGGTTCCGGTGTATCAAAAACAACTTACGAATCAATACACTCCACTGGCGAAGATGCAGGACTTGGTGTGGGAAATGCAGCTGTAAAAGGAGGTGCCATCGGAAGTGGTTCTATATTTGGTTCCGGTTCTAGCCAAGCTAATTTAGGATTACCTGGTATTGGTTTTGGCTCCGGATCTATTTCTTTAGATGTAGTTGAGAAAAAACCAACTAGTGCACAAGTTGCTGTATCTGAAACGACGAATGAAAAAATACAATCCACTGGCGGAGATGCAGGACTTGATGTGGGAAATGCAGCTGTAAAAGGAGGTGCCATCGGAAGTGGTTCTATATTTGGTTCCGGTTCTAGTCAAGCTAATTTAGGATTACCTGGTATTGGTTTTGGCTATGGATCTAGTTCTTTAGATGTAGTTGAGAAAAAACCAGCTGCTGAACAAGTTGCTGTATCTCAAACGACGAATGAAAAAATACAATCCACTGGCGGAGATGCAGGACTTGGTGTGAGAAATGCAGCTGTAAAAGGAGGTGCCATCGGAAGTGGTTCTATATTTGGTTCCGGTTCTAGTCAAGCTAATTTAGGATTACCTGGTATTGGTTCTGGCTCCGGATCTAGTTCTTTAGATACAGTTGAGAAAAAACCAACTGGTACACAAGTTGCTGTATCTAAAACGACGAATGAAAAAATACAATTCACTGGCGGAGATACAGGAATTGGTGCGGGAAATGCAGCTGTAAATGGAGGTGCCATCGGAAGTGCTTCAATATTTGGCTCTGGTTCTAGTAAAGCTGATTTAGGATTACCTGATATTGGTTTTGGCTCCGGATCTAGTTCTTTAGATTCATCTGACATTAAAGCTACTAATGCAAAAGCTACTGGTTCCGGTGTATCAAAAACAACTTACGAATCAATACACTTAACTGGCGAAGATGCAGGACTTGGTGTGGGAAATGCAGCTGTAAAAGGAGGTGCCATCGGAAGTGGTTCTATATTTGGTTCCGGTTCTAGTCAAGCTAATTTAGGATTACCTGGCATTGGTTTTGGCTCCGGATCTGTTTCTGTAGATGTAGTTGAGAAAAAACCAGCTGGTGAACTAGTTGCTGTATCTCAAACGACGAATAAAAAAATACAATCCACTGGCGGAGATGCAGGACTTGGTGTGGGAAATGCAGCTGTAAAAGGAGGTGCCATCGGAAGTGGTTCTATATTTGGTTCCGGTTCTAGTCAAGCTAATTTAGGATTACCTGGTATTAGTTCTGGCTCCGGATCTGGTTCTTTAGATACAGTTGAGAAAAAACCAACTGGTGCACAAGTTGCTGTATCTAAAACGACGAATGAAAAAATACAATCCACTGGCGGAGATACAGGACTCGGTGCGGGAAATGCAGCTTTAAATGGAGGTGCCATCGGAAGTGCTTCAATATTTGGCTCTGGTTCTAGTAAAGCTGATTTAGGATTACCTGGTATTGGTTTTGGCTCCGGATCTAGTTCTTTAGATTCATCTGGATTAAAAGCTACGGATGCAAAAACTACTGGTTTCGGTGTATCAAAAACAACTTACGAATCATTAGATACTGGTGGAGATGAAGGTCTTGATTTGGGAAAGATGAAAGATGTAAAGGGATGTGCCATGGGAAGTGGTTCTATAATTGGCTCCGGTTCTAGTCGAGCTAATTTAGGATTACCTGGCCTTAGTGTTGGTTCCGGATCCAGTTCTCTAGACGCACCGGGAATTTCAGGTACGGATGCAAAAGTTACTGACTTCGGTAAATCAAATAATACACACGAAACAATATACTTCATTGGTGAAGATTCAGCATTGAAGATTGGAAAAGCATCAGTGGGGGGGGGTGCTACCGAAGTCGATACAATAGTAAGCTCTAACGGCCAAGTAAATTTAGGATCAAAAGGAGGTGGTGTTGAATTAAAATCTAATTCTGAGATAAAAACGTCAGATGTGAAAGATTCAAGTTTAGACGATTCAAAAGTTTTGCATAAAACGGTCGGATCTACTAACAAAGAAATCAAAGTAGAACTGCCTGTTATTGGTGTCATATCAGAAGTAAGTTCTCCAGTAACAATAGCAGGGGAACATGGAAGTGAAAAATCTAATGCACACAAATTTGAAATAAAAAGTGAGATATCTACGAATCCCCATCCACTCGCAGTTGATACTTTGACTTCTCAGAAGCAAAATGCCAAAGAAGAACATGTCGGCCATATTAATGATGGTGAGTGACTTTTTTATAATTTTGTTCATGATAAATATTAATTTTTTTAAGTTTTAACTATATCTCACCTAAAAATTTATCGGTTTAATGAAAGAAGCAACTCAACGTTGCCTATAGGCATTATGTTTTAAATTGACTGCATATTAAATGATTTACATACATGCTCTGAAAAGCAGCTAACAGCACACTGTAAATAGACCGTGTACCTATTATTTAAAATATTTAAATTATTCTGAGGAAATTTACCACAACATACCAACGAAGAGATGGAACTCCTTGATATTAATTATAAGTTTTATATTTATGTTATTTATTATAAACACTTTTCTTTCTAAGTTATCTAAATTAGAACAAGTAATACTTTTAATAGTAGGCCAATACCTCCTTTTCAAGGAGAGGCCTATGTCCAGCAGTGGACTGTTAAAGGCTGTTGATGATGATGATGATGAATACTTTTAAATTTCATTAGCTTTTATCAACTTATATTTTAAATTAGTATCTGCATTTAATCAAATAAAACACACTGAACGTACTGTAATATTACAACAATATAAAAAAAAATGTAACAACGTAATAATAATTGTTTCTTTATATACATTTTAGCTTTTAAACCGTTATAGATTTAATGTGTTGTACATGCTTTAATTATTTTCAAAGTACCTATTTATTTCTATTACATTAAAATTTAACTGATCTTATATTTTGTGAGACACTGTTTGTAATATTTTCATATTTAATTTTGTTCTTAACATAATTAATATATCGGATTCCAAAATAGTTTTAATTACCTTTCTTAAACTATTATTTAAAAAAATATATAAGCAACTTACATTTTGTAAAAAAAACACGATATTATGTATGTAAGTAGTTACTTAATATTTACTACAACAACTTAAAGTATGTACCTACTGGCTACATTCCGTATTACTAAATTTGCTTATTAGAATTTAAATAAAATGTCATTAAACATTGTCGTAGAGGACAGAAAATAATGTGTTCTTAATATTATGTTAATACTTGAAGTTTGTAAATAATTAAATTTTTAACAGTGCATCACACTTTTACACTAGAAATATGTGTTTATATACAGGGCGGTCTAGAAAAGTGTGGTCATTTTAATAGGTCATTCGTTAGAACTTGTAAATAATTTTATTGCTTATTATTTTCGTTATAATTTTTAATACCCAAATTTTTTTATGAAGCGAAATTGTAATTGATGTTGCAATGCTTGTTAAACAAGCTACAAAATACCCATAATTTTTCTTGTATGTATGCTACAAAATACCCATAATTTTTCTTGTATGTATGTACATTTAAAATACTTTTCATTGGTTTCTTTTTTTTTTTAAATTAAAAGTCATTATGTGGTGAACGTGGTAGCTCTTGATCATGGCTCCGCTTTTCACCGAGTAAGATTATGAAATGAGATTTCTTAAAAATAAAAGCATTCCCATGTCCTCATTTACTCAAATCGACGCAGTGGTTTAGCCATGAAAGTGTAAGTGACAGACAAACGGAGTTACTTTCAAATTTTTGATACTTTACAAATTCACTAGCAAATATTAAATTAAATGTGATAGCAATGATGATGATCACAAATAGCTTTAAGCAGGCTAATGTGACCGATTCATGTTTTGATCACAATTGTCTTATAATATAATTTTGATTATATTATAAGACAATTGTTATTTTTAACGTTTTTAATAAGAAACCGTCTGTCAGCCGTTTCAGTACCCGTTATATATCCCATTTCATAATGATCGATTAAAAAGCTACCGTGCGTAATAAACAATCAAGATAACATTCACATTAACACAAATAGTTGGTATATGGATAGTTAGCCTAAGAAGGTGCTGCTTTTTGCAAGGTCTGTACACATACATACACATTATAAATTTCCATATAGATTATATATATTTATTATTTCTCACATTTGACCCAGCTCGTACCCAAACATATATATATATATATATGTTTAGCATTTATGCATTTTTAATTATGTCCTTGTGGTGACGGATTAAGAATGCAAAGTGTCACCACCCCTATGCATTCCATGGGTGTCGTAAGAGGCGACTAAAGGAACAAAATAAGCAGCTAACATCACTGCCAAGAAAAGGAAAACTTGAAACAAACCCTTTGCCAACCCGTCTGGCCAGCGTGGTATAGTAGGCCAAAACTTCCTTTCAAAGGAGAGGCCTATGTGCAGCAGTGGACTGTTAAAGGCTGTTGATGATGATGATGATGAATTATTTGTTTATAATTATTTCATGTTAATACAGACATTAGGAGACACATCTATTTTTATATCATTTTACTTTTAAAAACATCCCCTAATCGTCCCACTGCTGGGCTCGGGTCTCCTCTCAGGAGGAATTTAAAGCCATATGTCCGATGCCTATGCTGTCCGAGTGCAGGTTGACTGGCAAGACAACGTTGTGGTAACGTAATTGGATTGTATTACCTTAGCAGTATTTAAAAAAAATATAGTGTTATAACCCATTACGACTCTTCGTGGGTTTTTCTATAGAAAATTCTTATTTCATTTAAATCATTATTCCCGGTACTAGACTATCAACGATGTACTTGCTCAAATATAAGAATTAGATAGTTCGTCCTGAAGCACGTATTAAAAATTCACTTCGTTTTAAATTACAGTCAGTGTCCATGCGGTTAATAGTAAAGCGATGTGATTTTACATAAATTCTCTTGATTCGAAATAATGCTATGCAATAGGTGCTATGTTTACTCATTGTTGTGTAATAATTGTTTTTCATTTTTGGAATCTTTTTAAACGAATTAAAATTTACTAAGAATATCTACTTAGAGAGGCCATGTCGTATTATCATGTATCAAAGTAGTACAAAGCATTATTAGGTACAAATATTGATTAAGTTCATTATAAAACATTCTATACAATACACATTCGTTTTTATTCAGTAGAAGAAGTCACACGTAAGTGGTCTTTGTCATTTGATCTTAGATATTATTTAAAAAAATGTTTACATCTTTCATCTTTATTTTCAGGTTCATACGACAAGAGTGATTCTTTTAAGTGCAAAGGTGGTATAGACAGTGGAAAGCTATCCATAAACAATGCAGATTCATTACTTAAACCTACTCCAAGTCAAGGATCCATTGCTGTTCAAGGTTTCATTGGAAATGATCAAAGCTTGTCTTTTCTAGGACAATCAATTGAACATAAATTTAATCCTTTTGATTTAAAAAGTCAAACTGGTAAATCTATTGTCAACAATGAATCTCCAGTTTCTACCGAAGCCTCAATGACTTCTACTGGAATGCACATCCTAGGTCAACTAGTAACCGGTACCACAAAGATTAACGACGGATTGGGTATCAACAATGGTTTTATTACAGGTAATTTTAATGGAGTTGGGCAAAAATCTAAAGACTTCAAATTCGGTTCATGTTTAACTAATCCATTTAATCCTGGCAATAGGGTGGTTGATAATAGACATAAACTATCTGGTTCCGAAGTTGTCAAATATGTCACGAATTATTTTCCTTTACATGTTCCACTTGCAAATTTTAAAGATAGTACAACCACAAATCCATTAAATCATAATTTTAATACACCTATAATTTCACCCCAACATAGACAGAACAAGGATTTAAAATCCTCCCATTACAATGTTCATACACAGGCTTCTCCTCCTAAACTTACAAATTTCGGTCAATTGTCTTCTAATCGAGGTTCATTATCATCAGACAGAAATCAGAATACGTTCTCTCATAAGTCTCATTGTGTTTCTAATCAACAACCTTTAATCCAAAGTCAATCAAATGCACAAACTCATTTCGGTAGCACGTTTGGAAATCAGGGTAATCTGAATACAAAAAAAGTTGCAGAGTCTTTTTCCTCTATAACTTTTATCAATCAACAAAATTCTCAAAAAGATGTAAAGCAATCAGGGTCGCAAGATAGTCATAATTCGCATCAGTCCCAATATAGCACACTATTTGGAAATCAGTTTGGTAAGAAACCAGATTCAGTTGGGACTGTTTTCCATACGTTCCCAGCTTTTAGAAAAAACACCACAGTGGCATCAAAAACAGGCTCCACGGCTGGTAAACTCAAGTTTGGTTTTTCATCTAGCTCATTGCATAGTGAAAAACCTGTATTAACTGAAGGCGTTCCCTCTTCAAGTAATGGTGGATCCAAATATCAATATGTACGGTCATCTCTAATAGCCTCGAAACCTATTATTTCTTCGCAAGGTACAGTATTCGGTGTCCAACAAACTCCGTTCGGTAGCACGTTTGGAAATCAGGGTAATTTGAATGCACAAAAAGTTGCAGGGTATGATGTCTCTACTAAGTCTCAAAATCAAAAAGATTCCCAAGGAGATGTTAAACAGTCAGGGCCTCAAGATGGTCCCAAGTATTCGCATCAATCCCAATATAGCTTAACATCTGGATACCAGTATGGTAAGAAACCAGAGTCAGTTAGGACTGTTTCCCACACATTCCCTGTTTATGTCCAAAAAACCACAGCAGCATCACAAACAGGCTCTGCGGCTGGAAAAACTCAATTTGCCTTTTCATCTAGCTCATTTACGAGTGAAAAACTTGGATCGACCCAAAGCATTTCCTCTTCAAATAACAGTGGTTCCAAAGGTCAGTCTGTACAGTCATACCACGTAGGCGTGAAACCTGTTGGTACTTCTCAAAGTACAGGATTCGGTGCCTCACAAACTCCGTTCAGTAACACGTTAAGAAACCAGGGTAATTTGAATGCACAAAAAGCTGTAAAGTCTGTTTCCTCTACAACGTCTCAAAATCAACAAGATTCTCAAAAAGAAAAGAAGCAATCAGGGTCACAGGACAGCCAAAAGTATACACATCGGTCCCAATTTAGTTCTACATTTGCATCTCATTTTGGTAAAAAACCTGAATCAACTAGAACAGTTACTCACACATTCCCCGTTGTTGGCCAAAAATCCACAGAACCATCACAGGAAAGCTCTTTGAATGAAAAGCCACACTTTGGTTATAGCTCCAGCTCATTTACTACTACGAAGTCGGTAACAGCCCATAGTAGTTCTACGTCCTATAGTGTTGGATCTAAAGGTCAATCAGTACAATCATCCGAAAAAGGCGTGAAACCTGTTAGTAAGTCTCAAAGTACAGGATTCGGTGTCTTACAAACTCCGTTCGGTAGCATTTTTAGAAATCAGGGTAATTTGAATGCACAAAAAGTTTTAGGGTATGATGCCTCTACAAAGTCTCAAAATCAAAAAGATTCTCAAGGAAATGCTAAACAATCAGGGTTGCAAGATGGTCACAAGTATTCGCATCAGTCACAATATAGCTTAACATCTGGATACCAGTTTGGCAAGAAACCAGTATCAGTTGGGACAGTTTCCCACACATTCCCCGTTTTTGGCCAAGAAACTATAGCGGCTTCACAATTAGGCTCTGCGGCTGGAAAAAACCAGTTTGGCTTTTCATCTAGCTCATTGACGAGTGAAAAACTTGGATCGACCCACAGCATTTCTTCTTCAAATAACAGTGGATCTAAAGGTCAGTCTGTACAATCATCCCACGTAGGCGCAAAACCTGTTGGTACTTCTCAAAGTACAGAATTCAGTGTCTCACAAACTCCGTTCGGTAGCACGTTTAGAAACCAGGGTAATTTGAATGCACAAAAAGCTGTAAAGTCTGTTTCCTCTACAACGTCTCAAAATCAAAAAGATTCTCAACAAGATAAGCAGCAATCAGGGCCACAGGACAGCCAAAAGTATTCACATCAGTCCCAATTTAGTTGTACATTTGGATCTCATTTCGATAAAAAACCTGAATCAACTGGGACAGTTACTCACACATTTCCCGTTGTTGGCCAAAAATCCACAGTACCATCACAGGAAAGCTCTTTGAATGAAAAGCCACACTTTGGTTATAGCTCTAGCTCATTTACTACAACGAAGTCGGTAACAGCCCATAGTAGTCCTACGTCCTATAGTGGTGGATCTAAAGGTCAATCAGTACAATCATCCCAAACAGGCTTGAAACCTGTTAGTAAGTCTCAAAGTACAGGATTCGGTGTCTCACAAACTCCGTTCGGTAGCATTTATGGAAATCAGGGTAATTTGAATGCACAAAAAGTTTTAGGGTATGATGCCTCTGCAAAGTCTCAAAATCAAAAAGATTCTCAAGGAGATGTTAAACAATCAGGGTCGCAAGATGGTCACAAGTATTCGCATCAGTCACAATATGGCTCAACATCTGGATATCAGTTCGGTAAGAAACCAGAATCAGTTGGGACTGCTTCCCACACATTCCCTGTTTTTGATCAAAAAACTACAGCGGCATCACAAACAGGCTCTGCAGCTGGAAAAATAAAATTTGGCTTCTCATCTAGCTCATTGACAACTGAAAAACTTGAATCGCCACAAAGCATTTTCTCTTCATATAACAGTGGATCTAAAGGCCAGTCTGAACAATCATCTCAAACACCCGTGAAATCTGTTGGTACTTCTCAAAGTACAGGATTTGGTTTCTCACAAACTCCATTCGGTAGCATTTTTGGAAATCAGGGTAATTTGAATGCACAAAAAGTTTTAGGGTATGATGCCTCTACAAATTCTCAAAATCAACAAGATTTTCAAGGAGATGTTAAACAATCAGGGTCGCAAGATGGTCACAAGTATTCGCATCAGCCACAATATAGCATAACATCTGGATACCAGTTTGGTAAGAAACAAGAATCAGTTGGGACTGTTTGCCAGTCATTCCCTGTTTTGAGCCAAAAAACCAAAGTGGCTTCACAAACAGGCTCTGCGGCTGGAAAAACCCAGTTAGACTTTTCATCTAGCTCATTAACGAGAGAAGCACTTGGATCGACCCAAACCATTTCTTCTTCAACTGATAGCAATAATATAATATTAATAATAAACATTTATTGCCCACTATAAACAAATAAAAAATCTACCTTTCAAAAGTTAACAACCATGGCAAATGGTCTGAATTCAGCGGTTGTTAAAAGAATACAGAAAGACTGTATTAGCTGTTAACGTTGGTTTACAAGCCACCCCTTGAACTACACTTATTAAACACATAATTATATTTTTGTTGGTATACAAACACGTATAAATAATTACAATTACGAAAATATAAAATGTACGCATATTGTTCACAAACAAATTTGTCGGAGGAACACCATTAATTCACTTGCTATCTGCTACCCATTAGACTTTTGATCGGTGTTTTCAAACTAGCCATCACCATAACTTCCGATTTCTGTTACAGAAAAAAGTAGCGAGCTGTCCAGTTTTAAAGGAAAAGGTGAAGTTTTTGGAGGACCGAGAGATCCTCCTAGCTTTGATATTAAAACTGGATATCATTATTGAACAGTGCCATATAGACTGAATGGATATTCTTGATATAGTGAATGTTTTGTGTTAATGTAACAATTAAAACTATAAAAGAGTGCAATTTCAGTGTGTGCGGCATCGTCTATAAGTGATTTACAATTTAATTAATGTTAAACATATATTTACTGTGCTTAAAACTTAAGTTTAATGATTGTCAATTAAAATATGTATATAAGTTTATTTGGTAACTAAATGATTATTTTTATGCAAACATTGTTAGAATAAACTATGAAAATAAAATCTGTTTTATTTCCATCTTATGTGATAGTACCTACTGGTTCCACTATGTTAATTTCATTATTCTGCTGAAATGATTTTGCACGGGAATAGTATGAATTAATAGCATCACATAATTTACTGAGAATACTTTTATGAGATAAGAAGGAGGTGAGCTGATAGATCAGATATACAGATATGAAGGACTATTGCCAACCACAGACAACTACAATTCAAGAGCCCACCACAGACAACTACAATTCAAGAGCCCAGTATAATATCTCGAATATAAGGTATGGTGTTAGGTAAGGATTTTTTTGGACTTTTATACACAGCGCCTTCTAGTCCTAAAATAAGCAAAGCTTGTAATATAGGTACTAGACAAGTGGTAAAAATACATAATAATAATTATGTACTTTTTTTTTGTAAACGCATAAATATTGTACATAAAAAACGCACAAACACCGAAACAAATATTTGTACTCTGTCGGTGGAACATTTATTTTATTTATTTATTTTTTTAACATATATCTGAGTATGAGCTTAAGTATAAAATTATAAAGAAAATAAATGGTTACATAAAAAATAATAGTATATTGTACTGATTGGAAATATATATTACACCTGAGACAATAAATCATAAAAAATATTCCTAAAAGGTCACTAAGTTTTGAGACATGCTGTATATAAGATGACATCATAGGACAAACTCAGCATACATAATTGAATACTGGTTGATGACAAAGGTCAAAGGTCATTTTGTTTCGGTTCTTTATTAATATTGTTTGCCTTATATACGGATTACTGCGGCTGAAGAGAAACTTTCCTGTTGATTCGTGACAAATAAATTAAGCAATTATAGAATGAGATAAACAGACTTTATGGAAACATTAATTCTATTATCTACTTTTAAAATTTGTTATTGGTCATATCAATACACCCAACGTCACGTTATAAATTCGAAAGTAACTCTGTCGTCTGTCCTGCGTGTCGAATAGCCTTCCCATCGATTTGTGAGAATGAGGGAACGATGGTGGCTACAAAGTACCCGTGTTTGCACACACAGTGTGTATACAGTGTGTTTGTGTCATATATAATAATATCTATTCTATTTACAATGAGATTTGATTACTCAAATATTCATTATTCATTTGAATTATGCGTATCAAATCCAGTTTTAGAAATAAATATATATATTTCAGAGGTCATTCACACTACGCAACCTATTGTATACATTATCGTGTTAGTCAAAGTTGAATCGGATAAGTTCCTGATGTAATGTTGTAGTACTAATAACTAGACATTAATTAAACTTCATCATCATCATCATCAACAGCCTTCAACAGTCCACTGCTTGACATAGGCTTCTCCTTAGAAATGAGGTTTTGGCCTACTATACCACGCTGGCCAGACGGGTTGATTTAGGGTTGGTTTCAAGAGTCCAGAAGGAAATCCCCTCCCTGGACTCCTTCCAATACAAAGGCGCAGAGAGGGTCACACCGTGTGGTTTTAGTCGGTTCGAGTCCAACACACCACCCCGCCGTAACCCCCGACGGGGTGACGGTCCGCGGGGATTTCCACACGTAAAAAAAAAAAGGGTTGGTTTCAAGTTTTCCTTCTCTTTGCATCGATGTTGTCTTGCGTAGTTTATCCCTTAGTCGCCTTTTACGACACCCGCGTAATGAATAGAGGTGGTGACACTCTGTATTCTTAATCCGTCACCACTTTGATTAAACTTGGCAAATAAATATTCAATATTTTTTTTTTATTTTTTTTATTTTTTTTTTTTATATTTAAGCCTGCCAAAGTGACTCTACTCTGCCTGATGGAAAGCATGAGTAGAATCCAGAAGTAGGGGTCACCATGCTTATTGTGAGGGTAAGCAATGTAGCATGGTGACCCTTACCATGGCAGCCTGGTTAGATTATTCTGCATCATTCTCCCGGCCTTCGAAGGGCGGGAGAATGATGCAGAATGATTGGGCCTCCGGTCTCACACTCACCAACGAAATACGACAGCAAGAATGCTGTCATTATTAGGATGGTCTTCTGTGTGAGGGTAGTACTAGCCGGGTCGAGCCGGCCCATTCGTGCTGAAATTTATGTAGTTTTAACTCAGACTTTGGTTTATAAAATGATTGTAGTTAGGGACGGGTGGTTTAAAGCAATCTATACATATTAATCAAATTGAAGCATCTTTTTGTAATTACAAATTAAGAGGGCCCTTCCCGGTTCGTCTATCGTCAACGTGAGCATAGTTGAAAAGCTTGTTGTTTCATGCAGCGCAATGTTCGAAAAAGAGGAAAAGCGAAAAGAGAGAGAAAGCGCCTGAGCTTGGCATTCGGTAACTTTCGCCGCTCCCTAAGGAGCGTTCGGCCGCTAGCCGTCGGCCGGTAATCTGTTCATGATATTAATCACTGTTTATCTCCTGTCAAAACTTCACAGGTTGCTATGCATAACACACTTGCATAATAAAGATAGTCCTGAAGATATAGATTTCCTATACCTTCCTAAAATCGTTCAAATTCAAGTCGCAATCTCATGCCAGTGACAATCAAATATCAAAAATGAAGTAATAAAATCGATCTCCCTAAAAATCCTTATCCAAACAAAATCGTTTATAGTGCCAGGTTCGTTTCACATTATAAAATAACTGAACCTTTCTCAAGGAAAATTTGCGTTAGAGAGCCAAACTTGTAAAATGCACTCACAAGAAAAAATTCTAACAAAAGAAAGAAATAAAAAGTAAACATAACAATTATGTATTGGACACGATGTTAAATCTACCTACCAGTATGGCTGACTACGGGTAAGGAAAGTTCAGGGTCCCTTAGAATATGTTTAAGTAACTCGAAATAAACGTTAAAACTTTTATTCAAATTTATTCCTCTCTCTGTAAAAGAAATTCAAAATGATAATAACATTGTGTAACATTTTTTCTTGTTCAAAAAAATACCAGTCTTACTAGATTATTAGGCAGAGTTGATATCTTTGTCAAGATGCACGATAATCTACGAACAACCGGTTCGAACTTGACCAATGTTAAATCACTCGGAAAGTGTTAATTTTTATATTCAAGCCTAGCGAAGTGACTCTTCTCTGCTTGATGGAAAGCCTGAGTAGAGCATCAGCCAATACTATCATAAAATTTGATATCCAATACGAGTCGTTATGAATAATTTAACGAAATTCACGTAGGTACAAGTAAAATCTAATTTGCATACAAATATGAAGTTCCCAAGAACAATCGAAATGGGATAAAGAATAGTTTTTCTATTTTGATGTGTAAAGCTTTGGCCTTGAACTTAAAAAATTGTAAAGGTGCGTATTGATCTTGTATATTATCTAACATAACAATATTTATATAATACGATACAAGCTTTTGAAAATCGGTGCAGTAGCTTTTTAGTTTATCGCGAACAGACAGACAGAGTCACAGACAGACGCAGCTGAGGACTTTGTTTTATAATAATTTATGTAGTGTCACTAGTGTAGACTTTTTATGGCAGAAGTTTAGTAATGAATAAAGAAACAAAGAATAAAGGCCGCTGCATACGTGACGGGATTTAACACGGACGTGACGTGGACGTGGTTGCCTCGTTATAAACGGGAACGTGATTTAAATGCATACGCACCGTGACTGTGACTCGGATCTAACGTCTTAGTGTTGTGAACAAGGAAAGATGTATTGGCTTTAATAGCTATTGACGTGCTAAACATCGTTGGCGACGATATTTAGCACGTCCCGTGCGTGCCACGTTCCGCCCCGTCGCCGTGTCTCCGTAAAGTATGCATTTCCTTATACATTTTGTAATTTTGATAAAGATTAATAAATATCGTTTATTCTCGTTGCACCTTTAACTAATTTATTGCTTGTATGGTATTACTTTCTGTGGTTTCTTTCATTGTTACTGATGTCATTTTTATCAGCATCAAGTTATGTTAAATAAACCTGCTGCTGTTCACTGCTGAACGAAGGTCTCCAAGTAGGGTCCACCTTTCCGGTCTTAAGCACTATTGACCGACGACTTTAAGAAAATGATTGGCAGCAGATGAATGCAGACTGCTCTAGACTGGGATCCTTATCAATAAGCTGCTAAAGTACACTGCCAAATATAGGCCATAAAATGAGGTTTTGGATTGATTAATACAGCGTTCGTTTCAAGTTATTCTATACTGATTTTCTGCAGAGTATGTTTCTTTGTTTGATTTTTACGATACCCACGGGATGAATTTATTTGGTCGCAGTTCTTAAGGGGCTGACGTACGACGCTCAAAACTGCAAGTTGAAATCTATATAAAATATTGCTGTCTCTGTTTGTAAAAATACAACTTAGATACGAGTGCACTGCTGTATGTGTGTGCGTGGATTGACATTCATTCGTAGTAATTCGGACTCTCTCGTAGAAGGTTCAGCTAATATTTGACTGAAATAAGTCGCAGACATTTATGTGTTCATCATTTGCTTTATTGACTACTTTGAGGAATATTTAGTGAGCGTATAAACCTTCGAACCTTCAAATACCTATACCTGTCTCTGATAGGCAACTTTCAGGCAAGTAGGGATCTAATAATTCAGGCGATATGAATTTAATTAATCTTAGCTAGTCTGCACAAATAAATATTTATACAAAGAGAATAGAAGAGAAAACGAAAAACATTTGCAACTTGGTTAATTGAGTAATTGAGAAGAAATTAGGGTACCTAACAATTATGGTTAAAGATATGACCTGCGTAAGATGGCTGGCAGGAGCTGGATGCGAGAAACCCAAAATTGATCAGAGTGGTGTGCAATGGGAGAGGCCTATGTCCAGCAGTGGACTGCGATAGGCTGATCATGATGATGATGATATTTATCTCTAGAGATTAAGTACTATAAGTGGCTTGTGGAGAGAGAAGGAAGCCAGGAGTTCTTAGGTCAGGGACATCAACTCACAATATAATAAATATTTGATATAAGTTTCTTACATCATCGATCAGGAAGAATATCAACTTAAGTTTAGACCAGTAATACTGGTAATTCTTTTACTGATTAAATTCATTATTATTTACGTTTTATTATCTTCGAAGTTTACTTTAGACATTAAAAAACAATTCGCCATTAAAGCCTACGGCTTATGTGAATTCATACGTATTTTAAGTAATTATTTATTTATTATAGATATTAAAGTAGAGTGATAAATATGGTCAATTTAAATTTTTATGAGAAAAATTTGCGATATAACAGAGGAATTATGGCTATACTTTGTACATTTGTGAGTCTTTATAATCTAATAGATTCCATTATTATTCTGTCATCATTATCATACTTTTTTCCGCTCTTCGTAATTTTATTTAGGTTCAATGTAATTTGTAACATTGTGTATAACATAGTCATGGCTCATTTATTTTACGGCTGGTTCCCTACTTGATGTAAATCCTACCTAAGAAAGTAATAGTTTTTTAGACGCGACAAAGGAAGAGGTAAATTAGGGTAGAGAAAATGGCTAAGGCGGGTGAAATAGGGTAAACTAAATAAGGATGCAATTCACCTTGGACGTGGAAACAGGATTAAGGCAGCTGTAGCACAAATTAGTTTTTTTTGCAAAATTTATACAAAAATAAACGAGTAAATTACAAAAATAATAAAAATAGATAATACATAAATATAACACTATAATATATTTTATGGTTTATAGCTTTAGTATTTATGTAAATGTATGCATGGATGTATTTATTTATACATGTTTTTTGTATTTTTATTTATGACTAGCTTTCCACCCGCGGCTTCGCCCGCGTGGAATTCGTATATATCGCGCGACACGGTAAGGGTAGATTAAACAATCTTACATGATTTTATGTTTGATAATAAGGAACTTAGACACAAACTTTCGTCCCCTATTTCAAACCCTCCTTTCTACCTTTTTTTGCAATCGGTTCAGTGGTTTAGGCGTGAAAGCGTAACAGACAGACAGACAGACAGAGTTACTTTCGCATTTATAATATAAGTAGGGATTACACCATCGGAAAGTAGAGATTTCATCAAACAGAAAACACCCTAATTTTTTGAAAAAAGTAGATATTTTGACGGGTGAATTTTCGGTATTAAGTCAAAATCGGGTGCAAAATAAATATTTCAAATCAAATAAATTACAGTGTATTCGAGACATAAAAGGTAGGTTTTCACTAAATTTCGTTTAAAAATAATTTTATTTGTAAAAGATAAAAATAAAAAACCAAAAACTTAGTTTTTTGAATTTTTCACATATAATTTGAGGTTATGTGAAAAAAAGTGTAAATAAAAAATCGGCCAAGTGCGTGTCAGGCCACGCACGGGAAAGGGTTCCTCAGTCACCCATAATGGTGCGTGGATTAGAAATTGTATCCAATGGATAATTGTTATGTTTACGTATTAATGCGTTAATTTTGTATGACTTTTCCAAGTAAGCACATTATAGAAGTTAAGCCTCTATAACTCCTGAACTAACAAAGTCATTTAATTCGTTATAGTTTTCATTTAAAGTTATTATATGGACCACTATCACGAATTTTTCCAGATTTTTTGAGCCGGCCGTTTAGTTTTTAGAGGGGGGGGGACGCCCTGTTTTTACAAAAAAAGTGGCCTTTAAAGTGGAATTTCTCGCAAACGAATACCTAAATCAAAAAATGGGTTTAAAGATCGTCTTATCAACCTTTTAATGTTTTTAAAAGACCTATATAATGATACCCTAGATGATGGGGTAAGTGCGAGAAAAAAAAGATCCCCACTTTACGTGTAGGGGAGGTACCCTAAATAAAAATATTTTTCATAATTTTATTGTAACGCTTTGTCGACGTAATTACAATACATATTCAAGCAAAGTTTCATCTTTCTAGCACTTACTGATTGGACGGTAAGGAGGACGGACGGACGGACGATAAGGGTTCGAAGTCATAAACTTCGGAACCATAAAAATTGTAGATCTTTTGATTACCTACAACTTTGCCTTTTTATTTTTTTTCCATAGGACTTGTAGTTTTGCCGGAAATCGAGATAAACCGTTCTTTAACCTTTGTTTTATATATTTAGCCATCCAAAGTGACTCTACCCTGCCTGATGGAAAGCATTAGCAGAATCCAAGAGTCGGGGATACTACACTTGCTGCGAATGCAGACATTAATGTATGGCGGCCCACGCTATGGCGGCTTAGTGAGATGCTTTTTCACGCCCCGCATAAAGGACCCGACAAACTCCCCCCCTACCCCTTACCGACCTCAGATCCCCCGTAAATTATTTTTCCTTTCATTTTTATACTATTCTCCTCCTTTTCCAATAGGTTTCATCCTACTATAATTTTATTTGTTTTCAAAAAATCTACCCTGGACTACTGGTCTATATGTCATTGTCAAACTATCATTATGGTTGCCATGCAATTGTGTTATGCCTAGCAACCTGTGAAGTTTTGACAGGAGCTAAACAGTTATAGATTTTGATACCTACGATTTATGTATTTTTATAATCACCTAGCTTTGGCCTTTGTATCTCGATTATTGCAGTAAAAAGTAGCCTATGTCCTTTCCCAAGTTCAGTTCTATCTTCATACCAAATTTCATCAAAATCGGTTCAGTGGTTTAGGCGTGAAAGCGTAACAGACAGACAGACAGACAGAGTTACTTTCGCATTTATAATATTAGTATGGATATGCTGTCATTTCGATCGCTGTCATCGATTCCCGAGTCGGACCAAATGTTTGTATGATCTGCAAATATTTGTTCCGGAGTTTAGGTGTTTTCTATGTATCATATGTATGTACTTCCAAAAAAAAGCATGTTTATGTACTTATATCAGTTATCTAGTACCCATAGCACTGCTTAGTTTAGGACTAAATGATGTTGTGTGTTAGATGTTCAAAAATATTTATTTATAATTTATATTACTATTATAAACTTAGATAAAACACAACGCCAACATCGCGACCGAGGGCATATATTAATAATACCCCACATACTGGTAAGGATGCAGTTGTTGCTGCTGAAAACATTGTACATTTATTGTACATTTGTTTAGTAAAGTCCTCGCAACATTAAATTGTAAATTAACTATAAATTAAAACAAAATAAAAACGTCTGTATTGTTGACTAAAAATACCAAAAACTCTTTTTTATTTATTTTAATATCTATAAATATCCTACTGTCGCGAAAATACCTTCTCTGGGTCAAGTTGAAGGACTTACTAACTTACGTAACCTATTAAGTGCAAGATGCAAAGACATCAACATTTACATTTTATCTGTTTCTCGGCAGTAAAAGAATGGATTTTACATCTTCAATAGTATATTTGTGGCTGTTACCTCATTATAGCTCGTAAACAGACGGACTGACATTGATTTAGTATACTTATTTCGTTTGAATAATGACTTCTTAAAATTAATGTGAATCTGTTATAAGATCGAAGAGATCTTTTTGTTGTCGTTTTTTTTTGAAGTAGAAACTATTATTAATGTTTTTATCAAGGGTTTACATGTTTTATAAACCCTTGATAAAAACATTTGAATGGAAGTTTTTGAAATTAGAGTGAAAAAGAGTATAGCGCATCTTCCTCTTCCTGGCCTTTATTCCCATGATATATATGAATATCAGTTTTACCACGTCATCCCAAACAAAATTTTATTTAACTCGTTTAAGTGGTTTTGGTGTGAAAGCGAGACACACAGACAGACCAACAGTATTTCTTATAATAAATAAATAAAGCTATCGGATATCTCACACACAACGCCATCTAGACCCAAACTAAGCAGAGCTTGTACTGTTGTACTATGGGTACTGGACAACTGATTTAATTACATACATATCATACATAGAAAACACCAAAACTCCGAAACAAATATTTGAAGATCGTACAAACACTTGGTTCGACCCGAGAATTGAACCCGAAATCTCTTGATCAGCAGCCACATAGGCTAATCGGTAGGTCAATAAGATAGTCAAGTATAATATGTCTTTGAACTTTAATTATCCAAGAGTCCATAGGTAGAACTTATTATTTAAAAAAAGTGACATTCAAATTTTTATAGTATGTCTGTCAAAATTAGCAAATCCCCAAAAATCCCAATGACTTACAAGATAAATAAAAAGCATAGATCATCATTATTTAAAAAAAATAAAAATTTAAACTTCGAACTTATAATGCACATCCGTCTATGCGATTTCAAAATGAAATTACAAACAAATCTGACCTTTATTGACATAACAATAAAAGTCAACTACATAAATTAAGTCAGAAAGAGACGCAAAATAAAACTTGTTAGAACATATAAGCTCGTTTTTAGAAGTCTTTTCAAAGGCTATAAAAAGCAAAAGTTGTCACATTACGCAACCAGTGTAGTGTGGGATCTAGTGTGAACGCACATCCCCCAGAGGGATAAGGACAATGATATTGGTAATATATTTTGTGTTTTGTGTGTGAAGTGCTTTTATCTAACGCATTTATGAATTCCAAATGTTTTGAACTTTCGAAACTATCTTAAAAGAAGTTTAAATTTATTTTCTTCATGCCTATTAATTATACAGAGTGAATTTTTGAGACGGGACAGTAAGGGTAGGTACCCTAACCGTTATAGTTACAGGAAAAGGCTGTTATGAGACTATCCATATTTTTTCAAGATATTCTGAACTGCCTTTACAGATTTTGGAAAAAATGTACAGCCAGCAAGAAAATGGTAATTTTAAACAAAAACTTTTTTTGATGCCAATCGATCCTGTTTCTTATAAGGATCAAAAGGATAATGCAGATTACGTGTTCCTATTATTTACAAAATTCGCTTAAAAATTCACCCTGTATATGTAATGAATCAACTAGTGATTCACGCGTTGTTACTTGTTCTTTTTGTTTCGGGTAATCTCTGGAACGGCTGGACCGATTTTAATGGGACTTTCACTGGCAGAAAGTTGATGACATAAGGAGTAACCAAGGCAATTTTTTTAGACTAGAATTGCTTCGCGGCTTTATTCACAAATTTCAACAGTAACCGCGGGTATTGTTGTAAATCGCGAATAACGCACAACACAGCGCACAATAACGCACAACACTGCGAGACTCAGCCAGTAAAGATATTTAATTGGAATTGATAGTGATAATTATATTACTAAGTAAAATAATTAGACTTATATATTTTTGTGGCTTCGCTTTAGGTTAGACTGTCTAGAATTGCCTGCCATTTGGATTATAATTAATTTGGTTTTAAGTCGATGTGCACTTTTTTTTACTTTATAAGTATTTTTTACTTGTACGGCATCTTCGACTGCATTGTTGTTCCAGCGATTAGATTATGCGAGTGTCGATCTAGAGGTCTTGGGTTCGATTCCCTGGTTAGGTCATAGTATTTTTCGTTTCTTTTACGAGAACTTCATAACAACGACCCGTAGTATGGAAGTGTGGCAGTATTTAACGACCATGTCTCGAAGAACACACAACACACGAACACGAGCCAATAGTCTCGGTTGTCGTGAACATCAATCGTTGACAAGTTCGAACTCAGTTCTCTCTTAGGGCTGTGTTGGTCCCAGGTTGCTTAGATATTCAGGTAAAACCGTCTAAACTAGTAGCCGAGTTATTGATTTCTATCAGATCAAATTGAATTAATACTTTGAAAAAATATATAATTATTGTCCACACTGCATACCAACATGCCAAGTTTCATTTTAATCCATAAGTTGCAACGTGTTGGAAAAAAAACAGTAAGTGGACCACTTTGTTGACGCTTTCGAATTTTATTCGATTTTAATAAATCATTAACAAAGTATAGTTTTCTCAGTTTGCAAAAGTACAATAACGGTTGTTGGTGTCACTATCCTATTACAATATTTAGTCGATCTACTTTTATAATGACGAGATCATCAAAGTACTATTAAATAGTACATCTATTCTAATACTATAAAGCAGAGTTTGTTTATTTGGTTGAACGCGATAATCTCAGGAACTACTGGTCTGATTTGAGAAATTCTTTCAGTGTTAGATAGCCCATTAATAGAAAAGCTTTAAGTTATATATCATCACGCTAAGACCAATAGGAGCGGAGCACCAATGCAGAATGTTTCAAAATTGGTATTTTTTCCTCCTAGAGAGTACGTGCACTGCTTAACGCTTAAAGTTTCGCAAAAATCATGTATGACAGAATTGCTCTTTATATAATAGGTCTTTTAAAAACATTGCAAGGTTGCCGTTTTTTTGGCCAAAGCCATTTATCGATTTAGGAATCCGTTTGCGAGTTTTTTAACACTAGATTTCCGCCCGTGGCTTCGCCCGCATGGAATTCGTTTATATCGCGCGACACGGTAAGGGTAGATTAAACAATCTTACATGATTTTATGTTTGATAATAAGGAACTTCGACACAAACTTTCGTCCCCTATTTCAAACCCTTTTACCTTTACTTTCGCGATAAAAAGTAGCCTATGTCCTTTCCCAAGTTCAGTTCTATCTTCATACCAAATTTCATCAAAATCGGTTCAGTGGTTTTGTGTGAAAGCGTAACAGACAGAGTTACTATCACATTTATAATATTGGTAGGATTAAAGCGCAATTTTTTGCAGAAACAGGGCGCCCCCTCCCTCTAAAAGCCTGGCGAAAAAATCTGAAAAAATTAATGATAGTAGTCCATTTACAAAATTTTCCAGGAAAAGTATAGCGGTTTTGATAAATTTTTATTTCAGGAGTTATAGACATCTAACTGTGAAATAGGCTTATTTGGATATTTTAGTATGAAAGTAGTGAACTAGTAATTAAACATGTAAATAAAATTAAACAATTCTCAATTGAACATGATTTTATTTTAATTTGAATCCTCTAAAGATGATCAAATAAAATTAAAAAAAATTAAAGTTCACCATGACAATCGATAGATGGCTGTATGCAAATTTTTGTATCCATGCAACTTATGGTTTCGTTACAAAACAGGTTTTTTAAATTTATTCCTAATTATACTAATAAGTGTGTGCGAGCGCCATCTATTGAGAATATCTTGAGAGTACTTGTAAGTCTTGAATTCATTTATATATGTATTTAACGTTCTATTCAATTTAGTAGTATAGGTATTTTTCGTCTATGTCTCATTCATATTTTTCTTTCTTTCTTGCACTTATTTTAATTTATTTTCGATTATTTTCAATCTTCATTTAATTTTTCTTTCATTTAGGTATATTGTGCTTGTTTTGTAGCTTGTGTATACTAC
This sequence comes from Phragmatobia fuliginosa, assembly GCA_932526445.1. Taxonomy (NCBI): domain Eukaryota; kingdom Metazoa; phylum Arthropoda; class Insecta; order Lepidoptera; family Erebidae; genus Phragmatobia; species Phragmatobia fuliginosa. Next base: position 17,398,080 of record OW052072.1, on the reverse strand, counting down.
GAGTATACTACATATATAATATACTATACTTACTATATATACTTACATATACATTATCTATATTCCGCTTTATTTTAGGTTAGGTTTGTCTGTCGTAGTCTTAGTGAGTACTAAGTTATAGGTTTGTGGTAAGTTAATATTTTCTATCATTAGATAGATCTTTTAAATACATTGCGAGGTTAATAAAGCCCATTTTCGATTTAGGTCTCCGTGTGCGAGTTATTCAACTTTAAAGCGCTCCTCTAAAATCCTAACCGCTCACTCAAAAAAATTGAACAAATCATAATAGTCGTCCATATAGTGACTTTCAAGGAAAATTATAGCGGTTTTGATAACTGTTTTATTTTAGGAGTTATAGTGGCCTAACTTGTAAAATGCTCACTTGAAACTTCGTAGCAAAATAAAGAAATAAGTAAACATATCAATTATGTATTGGATCCAACCTACGATAAATCTACCTACCAGTGTAGCTGACTACGGAACCCTATTCTATGCTTGGCTTGACACGCACTTGGCCGATTTTTTTTTTAATTTTAATATTTAATTTTAATATTTTTAATAAAAATATTTTTTTAAATTCGATTCTCATTTTCCTGAGATAGTCACTTACTGCATAGTCAATAGTCATAGTAAAAAGTCATGTAGGAAGATTTGAATAAATTAGTATTTAATTTTATTAATCCTTGCTGTATTTCGTCAAATGTGACTGTTGCCATGTAGTAGTTGCTTTTACGCAATAAAGCGTACCTATGTCAAGATGATCGCGTGTACTTGTTTATCTTAAAAAAGACAACTCCTGCAATAGGAACATAATTTCGTGAAGCGAGGACCGTGAGGAAGTTCTTGCGGTCCTCTCCGCGGTGTGATTTACAATAATAACTATAAAAATGGGTAACACCACAGGATTCACCTAGAAATTCATAATTACATAATCCACACTAATAGGTTATCTATTCGAAAGTGTCTGTCTTTCATTAGCGTATGTGGCTGCTGATCAAGAGGTTCTATTCCCGACCAAATATTTGTGTAATCCACAAATATTTGTTTCGGAGTCTGGGTGTTTTTCTTTGTAAAATATGTATGTATTTAAATAAGTATGTTTATGAATTTTTTAGTACCCATAATACAAGCTCTGCTTAGTTTGGGACTAGATGACTTTGTGTGTAAGCTGTCCAAAATATTTAAAATATATTTATTTTATTTCTAATGCGGGAGTTGTATTTTTTAACCAACTTCAAAAAGGAGGAGGTTCTCAATTCGACTGTATTTTTTATGTTTGTTACCTTAGAACTTTCGATTGGGTTAATCGACTTTGATAATTATTTTTTAATTGAAAGTTGGTGCCTGTCGGGTGCTCCTAGGATAAGGAAACCAAGTTCTGATCATAGGATCCTGGAGAAATCGAGGGAAATCTTCAAATGTAGTAGGCATACCTGTGTCATAGGAATTGGGTACTCGGAATAGTTTTTCTTTCAATCTTTTTTTTTTTAATTATTTTTTAAAAAGCCAGTTTTTGACACGAAAAGATCGGTCCAGCCTTTCAAGAGATTACTCGGAACTAAATATAAATCATATTTTTTTCGAAAGATTATATAACTCCCAGTTATTTTCTTCTTTTCAGGTTATATTAACTACTCTGCTCGCAGTCAGTGAAGCAGCAAATATTGAAAAAAGATACATCGGTTCGTTTAACACGAGAAAATCTGGTGGTTTATTCTCTCCATTTGGTTCGGTTGGTGTCGAAACACCTGATGTTCCATCCGGAGGCTATACAAATGACGACTTAGGTGTTGTGGTAGATGCAGTAGCACCTGGTACAAGAACTTCTGGATTAGAACCTACTGGTCTTGGTGGGCCAAGAACTTCGTATGGATCTTTAGACTCTAAAGTCGGAGATGCCGCATTTAAGACCGGAGGTGGAGTGGTAAATGGAGCACCTTCAGGAGGATTAGCTTCTTTATTTGGCTCCAGTTCTAGCAAAGCTAATTTAGGATTACCTGGTATTGGTCTTGGCTCCGGGTCTAGTTCTTTAGATTCATCTGACATCAAAGCTACGGATGCAAAAGCTACTGGTTCCGGTGTATCAAAAACGACTTCCGAATCAATACACTCCACAGGTGAAGATGCAGGACTTGGTGTGGGAAATGCAGCTGTAAAAGGAGGTGCCATCGGAAGTGGTTCTATATTTGGTTCTGGTTCTAGTCAAGCTAATTTAGGATTACCTGGTATTGGTTTTGGCTCCGGACCTAGTTCTTTAGATGTAGTTGAGAAAAAACCAGCTGGTGAACAAGTTGCTGTACCTAAAACAACGAATGAAAAAATACAATCCACTGGCGGAGATGTAGGATTTGGTGTGGAAAATGCAGCTGTAAAAGGAGGTGCCATGGGAAGTGGTTCTAAATTTGGTTCCGGTTCTAGTCAAGCTAATTTGGGATTACCTGGTATTGGTTTTGGCTCCGGATCTAGTTCTTTAGATGTAGTTGAGAAAAAACCAGCTGATGCACAAGTTGCTGTATCTAAAACAACGAATGAAAAAATACCATCCACGGGCGGAGATGCAGGACTTAGTGTGGGAAATTCAGCTGTAAAAGGGGGTGCCATCGGAAGTGGTTCTATATTTGGTTCCGGTTCTAGTCAAGCTAATTTAGGATTACCTGGTATTGATTTTGGCTCCGGATCTAGTTCTTTAGATGTAGTTGAGAAAAAACCAGCTGGTGCACAAGTTGCTGTATCTAAAACAACGAATGAAAAAATACAATCCACTGGCGGATATGTAGGACTTGGTGTGGAAAATGCAGCGGAAAAAGGAGGTGACATCGGAAGTGGTTCTATATTTGGTTCCGGTTCTAGTCAAGCTAATTTAGGATTCCCTGGTATTGGTTCTGGCTCCGGATCTAGTTCTTTAGATGTAGTTGAGAAAAAACCACCTGATGCACAAGTTGCTGTATCTAAAACAACGAATGAAAAAATACAATCCACTGGCGGAGATGTAGGACTTGGTGTGGAAAATGCAGCGGTAAAAGGAGGTGCCATCGGAAGTGGTTCTATATTTGGTTCCGGTTCTAGTCAAGCTAATTTAGGATTACCTGGTATTGGTTCTGGCTCTGGATCTAGTTCTTTAGATTCATCTGAGTTAAAAGCTAAAGATGCAGAAAATACTGGTTTTGATGTATCAAAAACGACTTACAAATCATCAGATTCTACTAGTGGAGATGAAGGTCTTGATTTGGGAAAGATGAAAGATGTAAAGGCAAGTGTTATCGGAAGTGGTTCTATAATTGGCTCCGGTTCTAGTCGAGCTAATTTCGGATTACCTGGCGTTGGTATTGATGCTGGATCCAGTTCTCTAGATGCATCGGAAATTTCAGATACGGATGCAAAAATTGCTGACTTTGGTAAATCAAACAATACACACAAAACAATATACTCCATTGATGGAGATGCAGCATTGAAGATTGAAAAAGCATCAGTGGAGGGAAGTGCTACTGGAGTCGATACAATATTAGGCTCTAATAGCGAAATAAATTTAGGATTAAGTAGAAGTGGTCTTGAATCAGAATCTAGTTCTGAAAAAAAAACCACAGATGTGATAGATTCAAGTTTAGACGATTCAAAAGTTTCAAAAACGGTCGGATCTACTAACGGAGAAATGACAATCGGTGTAGGAAATGCAGCATTAAAAGGAAGCGCTACTGGGTTCGGTTCTCTTTTTGGTTCTGATAAAAGTCAAGAAGCGAATAAAGGGCCATCTAGTATTGATGTTATATCTGGATCTTTGAAGGCTTCTAAAATAAAAGCTTCAGGTGCAGAAGTTACAGATCTTAGTAAATCTAAAACTACTTTAGGAGCATTAACTTCCAAAGGTGAAGACGCAGCATTAAATATAGATGATAAGGATGTCAAAGGAGGTTCTGCTGCAGTAAGTTCAGTAATTGAAAATAGTTCTGGTCAAGATGCTAAAATCAAATTTAATGGAATTGGTATAATACCAACTCCTAGTGTATCGCAAGAAGTGTCTGGCTCAAAAGACAAGGTATTGGGTGTAACAAAAACTACATATGAGTCAATAGATACTAATGGTGAAGATGCAAAGTTAAATAATGAAAAGGCCGCAGTAAAAGAAAGTTCTATATTTGTGTCTGACACAGACCAAGTTGTACCAGAAAAAAAATCTTCAAAAGCAATTAAAGGATATGAAGATGTCAAAACTCGGGCACAAAAGTTCGATACCGCAGCTTTTAGCACTGAAGGACAAGCCGGTAGTGTGTTTCCTGTATTTGGCTCGGGTTCAAGTCAAAAATTAAATGTATCCAAAGCTGATCTTGCATCAGGAATAAGTTCACTAAAACTAGTTGAAAGATACGAAAACGACAAGATTCATGCACAGAAATTTGCTAATGAGGCAAAGCTTAGTACTGAAGGAGTAGGAGTAGGCCATAGTACAGCTCAAAAAACAAATATAGGATCTAAAATCGGAGAGGCAGCAATCACGTCTACGGATGCAGGATTGAAAGTAAATGCTGTGAGTGGTGATACTTTATTTGGCTCCAGTATAGATCAAAAAGCGAAAGTTGAATTGCCTGGTATTGGCCTCATACCAGGAGTAAGTTCTCCAGTAGCAATAGCCGGGGAGCATGGAAGTGAAAAATCTAATGCACACAAATTCGAAATAAAAAGTGACATATCTACAAATCCCCATCCACTTGCAGTTGATACTTTGTCTTCTCGGAAGCAAAATGCCAAAGAAGAATATGTCGGCCATGTTAATGATGGTGAGTTACTTTTTTGTAATTTTTTTCATGATATTTATTTTTCCAAGTTATAAATATATCTCACCTAAAAATGAATCGGTTTAATGAAAAAAACAACTCAACGTTGCTTAGAGGCATTAAGGTTTAAATTGACTGCAAAATAAATGTTTTCTCGTAGCTTTCATCCAAGTACCCGAATTACTGCTAAACAGTTTGAGATGATTTTTTGTTAACATATATATTTTCGAGTAGTTTTATACTCGAACGTTAAATTATAGCTAAGATTAGTACGAAATAGATAAATTTGAGGGGAATTACAAAAACAACACAGTAAACTTTAAACTTAATGCTTCTAAGTAATTTTTATGTTTACATTCAAACAATGAGAAAATTTGATTCTTTAGAAAGTTGCCAGTAGAAGTGTGCAGTTTGAAACTAAAACCAATAGAACCAAACATATCAAAAATCTGACTAAAACAAAGAATTTTTCGTATTCAAAAACTGGAGGCTTCATCACGTGGAGGCAATACAAAGTATTAAATGAAGAAAGTGATGAAAAACAGCAAAAAAACAATCATAAAAAAAATGTAATCTTAAGAAAAATATGACTACTTTAGTTTTTTTTTAATTTAAGATTAATATTGTGGGTGTAACTAAGTTTTATTTTATTTTTTATCTGTATAATTAAATTCTCAATTGAACAGTCTTCGTTTCATTAGGATGGCATACGTAGTTCGGGAGATATTCGGGTTTATGTGACTGACCCGTTATTGGTTTATGTGACTGACCCGTTATTTTTGGAACCGGCTTTAGTTGACCCAGCGAACTTCGTACCGCCCAACTTTATAATTCCAGAACTTGATCGCAGCGCCACCTACCGGGTCCAATTGCGAATCTAAACCAATCCCAGATCCCCTTGAACACACACAAAAAAATTCATCAAAATCGGTCCAGTCGTTTGAGAGAAGTTCAGTGACATACACACTCACAGAGGAATTATATATATAAAGATTATTCATCAATCATCAACAACCTTTAACAGTCCACTGCTGGACATAGGCCTCTCCTTTGAAAGTTAAATAAACTTATATTATTACTTTAAGTTAATTAATAATTAAATTTTTAACAGTATGTACATCACACTTTTACACTAGAAATATATGTTTACTAGTTGACCCAGCGAACTTCGTACCGCCCAACTTTATAATTCCAGAACTTGATCGCAGCGCCACCTACCGGGTCCAATTGCGAATCTAAACCATTCCCAGATCCCCTTGAACACACACAAAAAAAATCATCAAAATCGGTCCAGTCGTTTGAGAGAAGTTCAGTGACATACACACTCACACAAGAATTATATATATAAAGAATATACAGGGCGGTCTAGAGTGTGGTCATGTTAAATGGTAATTTGTTAGAACTTGTAAATAATTTTATTGCTTATTTTGCTCGTTATAATTTTTAATACCCAAATTTTGTTATGAAGCGATATTGTAATTGATACCCTGAAAACGTTAACCGACTTACCGGAAGTCCACCGTAATTAAATAGATACACCTAAATTTTGTTTGAAAAGTTGTTTACGAAAAAAAACCTTTTTTTTTAATTTGGCGACTCAGCATATTTGACCATACCGTTCTTCAAAACCATGTACTTTTATAGGCTCACAAATTTATATATTTATTTAATAAATGTATTTACACCTACTCTATACAGGATACATTTCAATTTCTGCAACATCTTGAAACTACGTGATCTACAGCTGATACTGAAGAGCCTTAATCGTGTGTCTTTCGTTTGGTAAAGATTTTGGGTATTTTAGTTGCTCTTGTTAAACAAGATGCTACAAAATACCTGGCAAAATTTTTATTTTCTTATATGTATATTTATAATACTTTTCATATGTTATTTTTAGTTTAATTCAAAAGTCATTATGTGGTAAACGTGGTAACTTTTGATCCTGGCTCCGCTTTAACGCGGTTAAGATTAGCATATGAGTTTTTTCAAAAACAAAAGTTTTTACATGTCCATTCCAACTTAACTGCAATCGGTGCAACTGAAAGTGTTAGTGGCAGACAGCTTTAAGCAGGCTAATGTGACCAATTCATGCTTTGATCACAGTTTGTCTTATAAATTAATTTTGATCCTCACGGAAACAAGCAGAAATACCACTGATATTCATTTACTTCCAACACATTTTTTTTTTACCGCGGCTTGTGAATTTCACATCTTTTATTATTTAAATAAAAAAAACGTCAGTCAGCCGTTTCATTAACCGTGATACATCCAATTTCATAATGATCGATTAAAACTAGTTGGTATAAGGATAGTTAGCATAAAAAGGTGCTGGTTTTTGGGTTGTCTGTACACATGTATTTACATTATGAATTTCCATATAGAATTTATATTTACAATATATCTCACATTTGACCCAGCTTGTAAATAAACATGTATAATATTATATTTAGCATTTATGCATTTTAACTATTTGATTATAATTATTTCATGTAAATACAGACATTAGGAGGCACATCTATTTTTTATACAGGGTGTAACCAGACAACTTCCGAAAACGAAAGATGCAGCATCAGCACCCCAAAACTTATTAAAAAAAACAAACAGTTGTCCTTAAAAACAATTGTAGCCGGAAAAAACAATGTGACAAGATTTTTATTCATTTCAGAAGCCACCAATGTATTGCGCACACAGTAGCTAGGTCAATGCCTTTCATAACTATTTAATTTAACTACCTACGAGTCGCGGCGTCAGTAAACTAACGAAAATACCGATTTAGTGACTGTATTTTACTTACATAATTGTCCTCGGTCATAGCACAGCTGATCTTGTCTGCCAGAAGTAGTGCCTACTGCCTTGACTTAGTGTTTTTTTTTTCTTATAATCTTATTCACCGTTTTATTCGATATTGGGGTTCCTTGACCTCTAATTAACTTCGCCGTAGTTCGTGTTCCTAACCAAGGATTTAAACCCTTAAATAGGCAAAGTCCGTGAGTGATGCATTTCCCCGGGCTACACTATAGCACATAATCATTTGTCCGTATTCCCTCGCACTAAACATTATAAATAACCACTATCTTTGTTATAATAAAAGCACCTATTTTTAAAATACCTTAACACTAAAATTAGATAAAAAGAGGATAAAAAACGAAATAACTACTTATTTTACTTATGCCTACTAAAAAAAATAAACAAAGAAATTACAACACAAAGCGTAAAAATTATAATGCACCACGCAAGTGTCCAGTAGGAACATTGAAGACCGACTGGTCTATTCGGTGCCGCTATTTATAATATTAAAGAAATTAAAATTCTTTGAAACACGTCGCCAATAGTTAAATAGGTACCTTTCGGCAAAACTCAAAGGCGCCGCCGCTGCCGCCGCACGCCGCTATGACGCTAATTCTCTGGCATTAGGTAGGTTAGGCAAATAATAAAAATGACGGAAGTTTCAAAGTAATTCATTTGTATTCCCTGCCTTATTGGTCTAGTGGTTAGCGTATGCGGCTGCTTAACAAGAGGTCTCGGGTTCGATTCCCGGGTCAGACCAAATATTTGTGTGATCCACAAATGTTTGTTTCGGAGTCTAGGTGTTTTTCTATGTATAATATGTATGTTTTTACAAAAAAAGTATGTTCAAGTATTTATATCAGTTGTCTAGTACCCATAATACAAGCTCTGCATACTTTGGGAATAGATGACGTTGTGTGTAAGATGTCCAAAATATTTATTTATTTATTTATTTATTAATGGCGGCAAAACTCATAGACCACGAGTCTTTGTTTTGAGCCGACGCATCAAACACGCCGCTATAGCGTGAATCGCGAAAACACACACATACGAAAACAATGATAGGTTTTTTCAACAAACAATTTTAGGTAGGTAATTACTGGGACGAGCGAAGCGGTCATTGAACCGCGCGCGGACGCATGTGTACTCTGGCCAGCTGATTTTATTGTAACATACATTGCAGTTTTATTGATTTTATTTGTTTTTTGGTTTTCTAAATGTGATAATTAGGTTGTTAGGGTTCTGTTATGTTGTACTATGTGTATGTGACCAGAAAAAAACAAAAAAAACTTAGATAAGTAAACATACATTTTGGGTTTTTTTTTCGCTAAACCTATTGAGTATCATGATCTGAATGCAACCTTGAAGTTTTTGGTTTGTGTCTTTTTACACCCTGTATATCACTTTACCTTCATCAACAACCCATAACGTCCTACTGCTGGACGCGTGTCACCGGGCTCAGACTCAGTCTCAGGGGAGCGTTAAAGCCATATCCCTACGTTGGCCGAGTGTAGGTTAGGGACTCGCAAGACAACGCTGTGGTTACGTATTGTAGAATGTATTCTACAATAGGCATTCGGTAGGTAGGCAGGTAGGCATTCGGTATAAATATTGATAAAGTCCATCATCAAACATTCTATAAAATACGAATTAGTTTTCATTCGTCATCATTGACGTCACAGGTCTTTTTCATTTGATCATTGATTAGATTTTAGTTGAAAAATAGTTCACAAATTTCATCTTTATTTGCAGGTTCATACGACAAGTGCAATGGTGGTAAAGAAAATGGAAAGCTAACAATAAACAAAGGAGATTTAAGACTTATATCTAATTTAGGAGGTCAAGGATCCATTACTCTTCCAGGTTCCATTGAAAATGATCAAAGCTTGACTTCTCTAGGACAATCAATTGAAAATAAATTTAATCCTTTTAGCTTAAACAGTCAAACTGACACACAAAACATACAAAAACTTCCCCACGACCAGAGCAAGATTAGTGTTACAGGTGATTTTCAGACTGCCAATTGTCATGGCAAGAATCAAGAATCAACGTCCCACAAAACTCAACAATTTGTAGTCCACACAGAAAAACATGGTAAATCTCATATTCTCAACGATGCATCTCCAGTTTCTACCGATGCCTCAATATCTTCTGTTGGAGTGCCCATTCTAGGTCAACAAATAATCGGTTCCACAAAGTTTAACGACGGATTAGGTATCAGCAATGGTTTTAATACAGGTAATTTAAATGGAGTTGGGCAAAAATCTGAACACTTCAAATTGGGTTCATATTCGTTAACTAATCCATTTTATCCTGGCTATAAGGTGGTTGATAATAGACAAAAACTATCTGGTCACGAAGGGGTTAAATATTTCACGAATTCCTTTCCTTTAAATGTTCCACTTGCAAATTTTAAAGATATTTCAACCACAAATGCATACAATCATAATTTTAATACACCCATAATTTCACCCCAACATAAACCGCACCAGGACTTAACGTCCTCTCATTACAATGTTCATGCACAGGCTTCTGTGCCCTCCTTACCTTCTCTTGAACATTCTACAAATTTAAGTCAATTGCCTTCTAATCCAGGTTCATTAACATCAAACAGAAATCAGAATACGTTCTCTTATAAGTCTCATTATGGTTCTGATCAAAAACCTTTGATCCAAAGTCAATCAAATGCACAAACAAATTTCGGTAGTACGTTCAGAAATCAGGGTCATCTGAATACACAAAAAGTTTTAGGGTCTGTTTCCTCTGTAACTTCTAAAAATCAACATGATTCTCAAGGAGATGATAAACAATCAGAGTCGCAAGATGGTCACAAGAATTCAAACCAGTCTCAATATAACTTTACATCTGGTTACCAGTTTGGTAAGAAACCAGAATCAGTTGGGACAGTTTCCCACACGTTTCCTGTTTTTGGTCAAAAACCCACAGTGGCATCGCAAACTGGCACTGAGGCTGGAAAAAACCAGTTTGGCTTTTCATCTAGCTTATTGAAGAGTGATAAGCTTGGATCGACTCAAAGCATTTCCTCTTTAAATAACAGTGGATCCAAAGGTACGTCTGAAAAATCATTTCAAACAGCCGTGAAACCTGTTGGTACTGCTCAAAATACAGGGTTCGGTGTTTCACAAAGTCATTACGGTAGCACATTTGGAAATCAAGGTAACCTGCAGGCACAAGCAATTGCAGGGTATGATGCCTCTAAAAAGTCTCAAAATAAACAAGATTCTCGAGGAGATGCGAAACAATCAGGGTCGCAAGATGGTCACAATCATTCGCAGCAGTCTCAATACAGCTTTACATCTGGATACCAGTTTGGTAAGAAACCAGAATCAGTTGAGACAGTTGCCCACACGTTCCCTCTTTTTGGCCAAAAACCCACAGTGGCATCACAAACTGGCACTGAGGCTGCGAAAAACCAGTTTGGCTTTTCATCTAGCTTATTGAAGAGTGCTAAGCTTGGATCGACTCAAAGCATTTCCTCTTTAAATAACAGTGGATCCAAAGGTCAGTCTGTACAGTCATCTCAAACAGCCGTGAAACCTGTTCAAAGTACAGGATTCGGTGTCTCACAAACTCAGTTCGGTAGCACGTTTGGAAATCAAGGTAACTTGAAGGCACAAAAAGTTGCAGGAAACGATGATACTACAAAGTCTCAAAATCAACAAGATTCTCGAGGAGATGCGAAACAATCAGGGTCGCAAGATGGTCACAAGCATTCGCAGCAGTCTCAATACAGCTTTACATCTGGATACCAGTTTGGTAAGAAACCAGAATCAGTTGGGACAGTTTCCCCCACGTTCCCTGTTTTTGGGCAAAAACCCACAGTGGCATCACAAACTGGCACTGACGCTGCAAAAAACCAGTTTGGCTTTTCATCTAGCTTATTGAAGAGTGATAAGCTTGGATCGACTCAAAGCATATCCTCTTTAAATAACAGTGGATCCAAAGGTCAGCCTGTACAGTCATCTTTAACAGCCGTGAAACCTGTTGGTACTGCTCAAAATACAGGGTTCGGTGTTTCACAAACTCATTACGGTAGCACATTTGGAAATCAAGGTAACCTGCAGGCACAAGCTATTGCAGGGTATGATGCCTCTAAAAAGTCTCAAAATCAACAAGATTCTCGAGGAGATGCGAAACAATCAGGGTCGCAAGATGGTCACAAGCATTCGCAGCAGTCTCAATACAGCTTTACATCTGGATACCAGTTTGGTAAGAAACCAGAATCAGTTGGGACAGTTTCCCCCACGTTCCCTGTTTTTGCTCAACAACCCACAGTGGCATCACAAACTGGCACTGAAGCTGCAAAAAAACAGTTTGGCTTGTCATCTAGCTTATTGAAGAGTGATAAGCTTGGATCGACTCAAAGCATTTCCTCTTCAAATAACAGTGGATCCAAAGGTCAGTCTGTACAGTCATTTCAAACAGCCGTGAAACCTGTTGGTACTGCTCAAAATACAGGGTTCGGTGTTTCACAAACTCATTACGGTAGCACATTTGGAAATCAAGGTAACCTGCAGGCACAAGCTATTGCAGGGTATGATGCCTCTAAAAAGTCTCAAAATCAACAAGATTCTCGAGGAGATGCGAAACAATCAGGGTCGCAAGATGGTCACAAGCATTCGCAGCAGTCTCAATACAGCTTTACATCTGGATACCAGTTTGGTAAGAAACCAGAATCAGTTGGGACAGTTTCCCCCACGTTCCCTGTTTTTGGCCGAAAACCCACAGTGGCATCACAAACTGGCACTGAGGCTGCAAAAAACCAGTTTGTCTTTTCATCTAGCTTATTGAAGAGTGATAAGCTTGGATCGACTCAAAGCATTTCCTCTTTAAATAACAGTGGATCCAAAGGTCAGTCTGTACAGTCATCTCTAACAGCCGTGAAACCTGTTGGTACTGCTCCAAATACAGGGTTCGGTGTTTCACAAACTCATTACGGTAGTACATTTGGAAATCAAGGTAACCTGCAGGCACAAGCTATTGCAGGGTATGATGCCTCTAAAAAGTCTCAAAATCAACAAGATTCTCGAGGAGATGCGAAACAATCAGGGTCGCAAGATGGTCACAAGCATTCGCAGCAGTCTCAATACAGCTTTACATCTGGATACCAGTTTGGTAAGAAACCAGAATCAGTTGGGACAGTTTCCCCCACGTTCCCTGTTTTTGGCCGAAAACCCACAGTGGCATCACAAACTGGCACTGAGGCTGCAAAAAACCAGTTTGGCTTTTCATCTAGCTTATTGAAGAGTGATAAGCTTGGATCGACTCAAAGCATTTCCTCTTTAAATAACAGTGGATCCAAAGGTCAGTCTGTACAGTCATCTCTAACAGCCGTGAAACCTGTTGGAACTGCTCAAAATACAGGGTTCGGTGTTTCACAAACTCATTACGGTAGTACATTTGGAAATCAAGGTAACCTGCAGGCACAAGCAATTGCAGGGTATGATGCCTCTAAAAAGTCTCAAAATCCACAAGATTCTCGAGGAGATGCGAAACAATCAGGGTCGCAAGATAGTCACAAGCATTCGCAGCAGTCTCAATACAGCTTTACATCTGGATACCAGTTTGGTAAGAAACCAGAATCAGTTGGGACAGTTTCCCCCACGTTCCCTGTTTTTGCCCAAAAACCCACAGTGGCATCACAAACTGGCACTGAGGCTGCAAAAAACCAGTTTGGCTTTTCATCTAGCTTATTGAAGAGTGATAAGCTTGGATCGACTCAAAGCATTTCCTCTTCAAATAACAGTGGATCCAAAGTTCAGTCTGTACAGCCATCTCAAACAGCCGTGAAACCCGTTGGTACTGCTCAAAGTACAGGATTTGGTGTTTCACAAACTCATTTTGGTAGCACTTTTGGAAATCAAGGTAACCTGCAGGCACAAGCTATTGCAGGGTATGATGCCTCTATAAAGCCTCAAAATCCACAAGATTCTGGAGGAGATGCGAAACAATCAGGGTGGCAAGATGGTCACAAGCATTCGCAGCAGTCTCAATACAGCTTTACATCTGGATACCAGTTTGGTAAGAAACCAGAATCAGTTGGGACAGTTTCCCCCACGTTCCCTGTTTTTGCCCAAAAACCCACAGTGGCATCACAAACTGGCACTGAGGCTGCAAAAAACCAGTTTGGCTTTTCATCTAGCTTATTGAAGAGTGATAAGCTTGGATCGACTCAAAGCATATCCTCTTTAAATAACAGTGGATCCAAAGGTCAGTCTGTACAGTTATCTCAAACAGCCGTGAAACCTGTTGGTACTGCTCAAAATAGAGGGTTCGGTGTTTCACAAACTCATTACGGTAGCACATTTGGAAATCAAGGTAACCTGCAGGCACAAGCTATTGCAGGGTATGATGCCTCTAAAAAGTCTCAAAATCAACAAGATTCTCGAGGAGATGCGAAACAATCAGGGTCGCAAGATGGTCACAAGCATTCGCAGCAGTCTCAATACAGCTTTACATCTGGATACCAGTTTGATAAGAAACCAGAATCAGTTGGGACAGTTTCCCCCACGTTCCCTGTTTTTGGGCAAAAACCCACAGTGGCAACACAAACTGGCACTGAGGCTGCAAAAAACCAGTTTGGCTTTTCATCTAGCTTATTGAAGAGTGATAAGCTTGGATCGACTCAAAGCATTTCCTCTTTAAATAACAGTGGATCCAAAGGTCAGTCTGTACAGTTATCTCAAACAGCCGTGAAACCTGTTGGTACTGCTCAAAATACAAGGTTTGGTGCTTCACAAAGTCATTACGGTAGCACATTTGGAAATCAAGGTAACCTGCAGGCACAAGCAATTGCAGGGTATGATGCCTCTAAAAAGTCTCAAAATCAACAAGATTCTCGAGGAGATGTGAAACAATCAGGGTCGCAAGATGGTCACAAGCATTCGCACCAGTCTCAATACAGCTTTACATCTGGTTACCAGTTTGGTAAGAAACCAGAATCAGTTGGGACAGTTTCCCCCACGTTCCCTGTTTTTGGGCAAAAACCCACAGTGGCATCACAAACTAACACTGAGGCTGCAAAAAACCAGTTTGGCTTTTCATCTAGCTTATTGAAGAGTGATAAGCTTGGATCGACGCAAAGCATTTCCTCTTTAAATAACAGTGGATCCAAAGGTCAGTCTGTACAGTTATCTCAAACAGCCGTGAAACCTGTTGGTACTGCTCAAAATACAGGGTTCGGTGTTTCACAAACTCATTACGGTAGCACATTTGGAAATCAAGGTAACCTGCAGGCACAAGCTATTGCAGGGTATGATGCCTCTAAAAAGTCTCAAAATCAACAAGATTCTCGAGGAGATGCGAAACAATCAGGGTCGCAAGATGGTCACAAGCATTCGCAGCAGTCTCAATACAGCTTTACATCTGGATACCAGTTTGATAAGAAACCAGAATCAGTTGGGACAGTTTCCCCCACGTTCCCTGTTTTTGGGCAAAAACCCACAGTGGCAACACAAACTGGCACTGAGGCTGCAAAAAACCAGTTTGGCTTTTCATCTAGCTTATTGAAGAGTGATAAGCTTGGATCGACTCAAAGCATTTCCTCTTTAAATAACAGTGGATCCAAAGGTCAGTCTGTACAGTTATCTCAAACAGCCGTGAAACCTGTTGGTACTGCTCAAAATACAGGGTTCGGTGTTTCACAAACTCATTACGGTAGCACATTTGGAAATCAAGGTAACCTGCAGGCACAAGCAATTGCAGGGTATGATGCCGCTAAAAAGTCTCAAAATCAACAAGATTCTCGAGGAGATGCGAAACAATCAGGGTCGCAAGATGGTCACAAGCATTCGCAGCAGTCTCAATACAGCTTTACATCTGGTTACCAGTTTGGTAAGAAACCAGAATCAGTTGGGACAGTTTCCCCCACGTTCCCTGTTTTTGGGCAAAAACCCACAGTGGCATCACAAACTGGCACTGAGGCTGCAAAAAACCAGTTTGGCTTTTCATCTAGCTTATTGAAGAGTAATAAGCTTGGATCGACTCAAAGCTTTTCCTCTTTAAATAACAGTGGATCGAAAGGTCAGTCTGTACAGTCATCTCTAACAGCGGTGAAACCTGTTGGTGCTGCTCAAAATACAGGGTTTGGTGCTTCACAAAGTCATTACGGTAGCACATTTGGAAATCAAGGTAACCTGCAGGCACAAGCAATTGCAGGGTATGATGCCTCTAAAAAGTCTCAAAATCAACAAGATTCTCGAGGAGATGTGAAACAATCAGGTTCGCAAGATGGTCACAAGCATTCGCAGCAGTCTCAATACAGCTTTACATCTGGTTACCAGTTTGGTAAGAAACCAGAATCAGTTGGGACAGTTTCCCCCACGTTCCCTGTTTTTGGGCAAAAACCCACAGTGGCATCACAAAGTAACACTGAGGCTGCAAAAAACCAGTTTGGCTTTTCATCTAGCTTATTGAAGAGTGATAAGCTTGGATCGACGCAAAGCATTTCCTCTTTAAATAACAGTGGATCCAAAGGTCAGTCTGTACAGTCATCTCTAACAGCCGTGAAACCTGTTGGTACTGCTCAAAATACAGGGTTCGGTGTTTCACAAACTCATTACGGTAGTACATTTGGAAATCAAGGTAACCTGCAGGCACAAGCAATTGCAGGGTATGATGCCTCTAAAAAGTCTCAAAATCAACAAGATTCTCGAGGAGATGCGAAACAATCAGGGTCGCAAGATGGTCACAAGCATTCGCAGCAGTCTCAATACAGCTTTACATCTGGATACCAGTTTGGTAAGAAATCAGAATCAGTTGGGACAGTTTCCCCCACGTTCCCTGTTTTTGCCCAAAAACCCACAGTGGCATCACAAACTGGCACTGAGGCTGCAAAAAACCAGTTTGGCTTTTCATCTAGCTTATTGAAGAGTGATAAGCTTGGATCGACTCAAAGCATTTCCTCTTTAAATAACAGTGGATCCAAAGGTCAGTCTGTACAGTCATCTCTAACAGCGGTGAAACCTGTTGGTGCTGCTCAAAATACAGGGTTTGGTGCTTCACAAAGTCATTACGGTAGCACATTTGGAAATCAAGGTAACCTGCAGGCACAAGCAATTGCAGGGTATGATGCCTCTAAAAAGTCTCAAAATCAACAAGATTCTCGAGGAGATGCGAAACAATCAGGGTCGCAAGATGGTCACAAGCATTCGCAGCAGTCTCAATACAGCTTTACATCTGGATACCAGTTTGGTAAGAAACCAGAATCAGTTGGGACAGTTTCCCCCACGTTCCCTGTTTTTGCCCAAAAACCCACAGTGGCATCACAAACTGGCACTGAGGCTGCAAAAAACCAGTTTGGCTTTTCATCTAGCTTATTGAAGAGTGATAAGCTTGGATCGACTCAAAGCATTTCCTCTTTAAATAACAGTGGATCCAAAGGTCAGTCTGTACAGTTATCTCAAACAGCCGTGAAACCTGTTGGTACTGCCCAAAATACAGGGTTCGGTGTTTCAAAAACTCATTACGGTAGCACATTTGGAAATCAAGGTAACCTGCAGGCACAAGCAATTGCAGGGTATGATGCCTCTAAAAAGTCTAAAAATCAACAAGATTCTCGAGGAGATGCGAAACAATCAGGGTCGCAAGATGGTCACAAGCATTCGCACCAGTCTCAATACAGCTTTACATCTGGTTACCAGTTTGGTAAGAAACCAGAATCAGTTGGGACAGTTTCCCCCACTTTCCCTGTTTTTGGGCAAAAACCCAAAGTGGCATCACAAACTGGCACTGAGGCTGCAAAAAACCAGTTTGGCTTTTCATCTAGCTTATTGAAGAGTGATAAGCTTGGATCGACTCAAAGCATTTCCTCTTTAAATAACAGTGGATCCAAAGGTCAGTCTGTACAGTTATCTCAAACAGCCGTGAAACCTGTTGGTACTGCTCAAAATACAGGGTTCGGTGTTTCACAAACTCATTACGGTAGCACGTTTGGAAATCAAGGTAACCTGCAGGCACAAGCAATTGCAGGGTATGATGCCTCTAAAAAGTCTAAAAATCAACAAGATTCTCAAGGAGATACGAAACAATCAGGCTCGCAAGATGGTCACAAGTATTCGCACCAGTCCCAATATAGCTTAACATCCGGATACCAGTTTGGTAAGAAACCAGAATCAGTTGGGACTGTTTCCCACACGTTCCCTGTTTTTGGCCAAAAACCCACAGTGGCATCACAAACAGGTTTTGTGAATGAAAAAGCTCAATTTGGTCTACCATCTAGTTGGTTGAATAGTAAAAACTCTGGCACATCGCAAAGTATCGCTGCATTACGTAAAATCGCATCAGACTCACATATTGCGCAGACTTCCCAAATAAACATAAAACCTATTGTTCCTTCTGTAAGTACAGAGTCCAGTTTCTCAAAAACTCAGCTTGCTAGCACGTTTAAAACTCAGAGTGGCAATGGACGTAAAGATTCAGGTTCTGTTCTTGTACAACCAATTTCTGAATATCGAAAGAAACCGTTTGGCACACTGTTGCACCAAAATATTTATCAACAAAAACATAGTTCAGCTACTGGGACTGAAGGTTTGCCTATACCGGTATCAAATCTTTCTCAAGTATCCACTGAAACTGGGCAGAAGTCACTAGAAACAGGCTCAGGGAATGAAAAACCTCAGACTAGTAAATCATTCAGCTCAACGCTACCTAAAAAATTAGATTCAACTGAAGGTAATTCTTTTTCACTAAGCAATGTTTTAAAAGCACAAACAGGGCAAACGCTTGGTGGCGTATCTCCATATGACAAACAACAATTTGGCAGGCATTTTGACTCTCATCAAGATACCTTATCAGGTTTAGTAACGGGATCGCAGGGCTTGTCTGGTCAAACACATTCAGTGAAGCCTTTTAGTAATTCTCAAGTAATAAGTTCTGGTTCCCAACAGCCTCAGTTATCTTTCTCACTGCGTGATCTTATAAAAAACCAACCTCAGTCAACTATCAGTAAATCTTTTAGTGAGTCGTATACGCCCCAAGGTCTAGCAAATAAACCATTTGGTAGTATACAAACGCCTCTTGGTAGATATTCTGTTAAAGGAGTTGGACAGAATCATGGGTCTTCAGTAAGTGCTTCTGCAAACTCTGGATCATTCAGCACACACGGTCTTCAAACATTCGGTGGTTCTCTAACGCACCCTGTTCACAAACAAACTAAAGTTGTCGGAGGAACACCATCAATTGACTTACTTTCTGCTACCACTTCTACTTTTGATCAAAGTGTTTCTAAACAAGCCAACACTGTACCTTGCGCTCAAATTCCGATTTCTGTTACAGAAAAAAGTAGCGAGCTGTCCAGTTTTAAAGGAAAAGGTGAAATTTTTGGAGGACCGAGAGATCCTCCTAGCTTTGATATTAAAACTGGATATCATTATTGAAAAGTGCCATATAGACTGAATAGTTAGTCTTGATCTTTTGAATGTTTTGTGATAATGTAACAATTAAAACTATAAAAGAGTGCAATTTCAGTGTGTGCGGCATCGTCTTTAAGTCATTTTCAATTTTATCGATGATAAAGAAACAATGATTACTGTGCCTAAAGTTAAGTTTGATGATTGTCAATAAAATATGTATTTAAGTTTACTTGTTAACGAAATGATTATTTCTATGAGAACATTGTTAGAATAAACTATGAAAATAAAATCTGTTTTATTTCCATCTTGTGTGATAATGCCTATTGGTTCCACTATGATAATTTCATTATACTGCTAAAATTATTATGCATGGCAATAGCATAAATAAATGGCATCACAAATAATTTACTGAGAATACTGTTATGATGAAAGAAGGAGATGAGCTGATAGATCAGATATATAGACACGTAGAAGTAGCACCTGCACCATGGGCAACTGCAATTCAAGAGCTCAGTACAATTTTCATAATCAGAGGTAATGTCTTATGAAAGGATTCTGTTTGGATCTCCATGGAGTCCCAAAATAAGCAAAGCTTGTATTATGGGTACTAGACAACTGGTATAAATACATAATTTTATACATTTTATTATAAACCCATACATGTTAATAGAAAACACCCAAACTCCGAAACAAATGTTTGCACATCATACAATGATTTACAACCATTACAAAATCTACAATCCAAGACCTCAAGCACGGTGGTCACATACGCAGCCAATGCACCACCGAGTCAGGTAAACTGGAAATCGTACTCATTCGGTGGAAACCTTCAGGAAAAATATGACTGAGCCTGTCATCACTCGACTAAGCCTTTTATGTTTTAAAACATAACTTTGGCGTGGTACATTTCAAAATATGACCGTGTGATCTAAAAATGAGACTTAAAAGCAAACATGTGTTGTCATATATAACTTTTATAACTGTCAAATATGTTTATTTCAAATCCGTTCAGTAGTTTTTTGCGTGAAAGAGCAACAAACATACATACATACTCACAAACTTTCGGGTTTATAATATTAGCAGAATATTTCAGAGGTCATTCACACCACGAAACCTTTTTTTTTTTTTTTTTTTTTACGAGGTGGGAAATCCCTTCGGATCCCCGGCTCCTCGGGGATACAGAAGCCAGGGGTATGTGGTGTTTCCACTAAAACCCACCCCGATCGCCGGACTCATGCGCCCTGCTCTAGGGAGGACCCGGACTATATTATTTCAGGTCCCCTAGGATTGACGCCGCGCCTATCAAGGCTCTATCCCGAGGGAAGCCAAAGAGGCTTCCCCCTAGCTATCGGCTCAATTGGCGTGTTGTTATCGCCTATCGCGTAGGTCGCCATCCTACTGTTAACCGCAACAGTTAATCTGCTACCAAAGATCCCCACTCTCTGGTAGCTTGCGGTGCACACCACGAAACCTATTATACATTATCATGATAATCAAAGTTGAATCGGATAAGTTCCTGATAAAATCTTGTAGTACTATAAACCAGATATTAATTAAACTTAGCAAATAAGTAAAGCTCTTTTTTATTTTCTTCAACAAAATTGATGTAGTTTTACTCAGACTTTGGTTTATAAAATGACTAGCTGATGACGCTCGCGTCCTAGGGGTATAAAAATAGGTGTTGGCCGATTCGCAGACATAACTGATATGCAGTATATGCATACAAAATTTCATGAGAATCGGTCGAGCCATTTCGGAGGATTTTAATTACAAACACCGTGACTCAAAATTTTTATATAAAAGAACTAGTTGACCCAGCAAACTTCGTACCGCCCAACTTTAAAATTCCAGAACTTGATCGCAGCGCCACCTACCGGGTCCAATTGCGAATCTAAACCATTCCCAGATCCCCTTGAAGACACACAAAATATTTCATCAAAATCGGTCCAGGAGTTTGAGAGAAGTTCAGTGACATACACACTCACACAAGAATTATATATATAAAGATTATATATATAAAGATGTAGTTAGGAACGGGTGGTTTCAAACAATCTATACAAATTGAACAAATTGAAGTGTTTTTTGTAATTCCAAATTAACAGCTTACCACTAAATGCCTATAAAGGTATATAGAAATTCATCATCATCATCATCCTATCGCAGTCCACTGCTGGACAATAGGCCTCTATTAAAAAAAGTTAAATGGCGAAGTTGTAGGTAACCTCAAATTTTATGTGAAAAATTCAAAAAACCAAGTTTTTGGTTTTTTATTTTTATCCTTAACAAATAAAATTATTTTTTAACGAAATTTTGCGAAAACTTAGCTTTTCATGTCCTCAATACACCGTAATTTATTTGATTTGAAATATCTATTTTTTCACCTCATTTTGACTGAATACCGAAAAAAATTCCTAATTTTCAATCGAAAATTCGTCCGTCAAAATATCAACTTTTTTTAAAAAAAAATAGGGTGTTTTCTATTCGATGAAATCTCTACTTTCCGATGGTGTAAATATATATATATGTATATTACCATAGTAAATCTTCTCAGAAATGCCAAAAATGAAAAAAACTCGATTTTTTTTAATCGTTATTGAGATATTTATTAAAATTTACACTTTAATCACTCGAAAAACGTAAGATTGCATGTTACAATGATAAACAAAAATATTGCAAATCGAAATATACTACTATAATTAACAAACAAATAAATGATAAAGTTAATATTAAATAAAACATCTACAATATTTTGAGAAAGCTGCAGAATCTTCTTTAAAGTATATGCGTATATGCCTATTTATTACTATTTTAAGATAATTTAATACCTGAATGACCTACGAAAAATTGGTCTAATTGTATTTAGTCCTATCCAAATTTGACGGAAAATTCAGGGTCCCTTAGAACATGTATGCAACTCGAAATAAACTTTGAAACTTTTGTTCAAATTTATTCCTCAAATATTATTCCTCTCTCTGTAAAAGAAATTCTAAATGTACGAGAATGCAAAAAGACATTGACATAGTGTAATATTTTTTCTTGCTCATAAAAATACTAGTCCAACTAGATTGTTATGCAGTGTTGGTATCTGTGTCTAGATGCCACATAATCTACGAACAACCGGTTCGAACTTGACCAATGTTATGGAAATTGTTCATTTTTATATTACACACTACATGCCTAGCGAAGTGACTCTTCTCTGGTTGATGGAAATTATGAGTAGAATTGCTATTGAATTCTACTCATAGTATCTTCATAATCCTATCTCATTATGAGTGCCTACAATCAGAGCCGTCTTTAACTATGCGGGGGGCCTCTATCAATAACTGAGGGCCCCCAAACGCTTGTGTGCGCAAGAGTTTTGGGGCCCTCAGTTATTGATTGTCTAATAAAAAATATCAATCATAAATGATACTACAAGGTAGGTAAGTACTTATTTCGACTATTTCGTATTGAACTGTAACAGTTTTGGGAAAAAAATGTTATGTGCCCTACAATATTTTTCGAGAATGTGCAAGAGAAACAATTTGTGGGTTCGTTGGGGGCCCTGGGCACTGGCCCCGTGTGCCCTTATGGTAAAGACGGTAATGCATACAATGCAGCATGGAAACCTAGCCGCGTTTGTTACCAAACTCCTCCGAAACGGCCAACATCTATTTTTCATACCTCTAGAACGCGAGCGGAGCCGCGATCATCAGCTAATACTATCATAAAATTTGATATCCAACACGAGTCGTTATGAATAATTAAACGAAATTCACGTAGGTACAAGTAAAATCTAATTTGCATACAAATATGAAGTTCATAAGAACAATCAAAATGGAATAAAGAATAGTTTTTCTATTTTGATATGTAAAACTTTGGCCTTGAACTTAAAAATTGTAAAGGTGCGTATTGATCGTACTTTCCTGAGAGAGCTCAAATGATTGCTAAAAGAAGTAATGATTAAAGAAACAAAGATGCTTTTGGTGTAACCGTAAAGCGCATAATTGTTTTATTTTGTTGTAATCCTACTTGCTAGCACCAAACAAAAGTTTTTTTCATTTCTTATCTAATTGTATAACATCCCAAGCTATTGGATGGTTTTTCACAAAATAATTTGTAATTTCGTAAAACTGAAAATGGGACTTACTTGTGAATAAATAAACAATGAGAGAATATTAAAGAACTAATATGTTTTACAGAAAATGTTTAATAATAAAATCGTTCATTACAAAGAATAAAAAAATATTTTTATGAGATATCAGTAGAACTGTCAATTTATATACACCATCTCTGAAGAAGCAAACAAAGGCCTATAAAACGATTACAATTTATCCACTAAAATTATTACTACTACTATTAATTGACACTAAATTTCTCAATAAACATTCATTTTAAATATGTTACAAAATTTAAATAGATATAATATGTAATGTTTATTGCTTTGTGCGAAAAACCGTTAAAATTAGTACTAAAATAATATGTTTTAGCACACATTAAAAAACACCTTTATAAGCACCTTGAACTCTCTCGAAGTAAACTAGTAGAATTTTGATATGCATATTTATTTAATTTAACGTTTTTATGAAATGTTATTTATAACTCTTTTTATATTTTGATAAAAATAATAAATATTATTTATTATTGCACCTTTAACTAATTTATTGCTTGTATTTTATTACTTTCTGTTTTTTCTTTCATTGTTACTGATGTCATTATTTTCCTCAACAATTCAAGTAAAATGAATTTATTGCCGTCCACTGCTGAGTGAAGGTCTCCAAGGAGGATCCACCTTCCCGGTTTTAAGCACTATTGACCGACCATTTAAAGAAAATGATTGGCAGCAGATGAATGCAGACTGCTCAAGACTGGGATCCTTATCAACAAGCTGCAAAAGTCCACTGTACAAACATAGGCCCAAAAAATGAGGTTTTGGATTGATTATTAATTCATGTTTTTCTGTACTGATTTTCTGCAGAGTATATTTTCTGTATATGATTTTTACGATATTTTAATTAGGCATTAAGAGCAGATGCACATATTCAACAAAAATAATGTTTTGAGAAAGAATTCTTTAGTGTTGAATCACTATCCAGCGGTCATAGTTAAGAAGTATATACTACGACATCAGTCTGTTTCATTTATGGAATATGGAACAAACGAGACGATAAGTCACTTGATGGTAATGAATCAGCTAGTTGCCTATACTAAGATGGCAAAACGGGTTCGTACCTATAGAGTTTGTTTCAAGTTTGTCTTCTCTTTACAGGGTATATAATATATGATCTATATTGTCCCGGGTCGGGCCATGTTTTTGGGATTTTCCTAGGAAATTCCTAATAACTGCCCGGAGTTTGGAAGTTTGGCGGTGATTCACGCCCGTGCCTCGGAGAGCACGTAAAGCCGTCGGTCCCGGTTGTCATGAACATCTATGGCAATCGTTATTGGTAAGTCAGTGCCCTCAAATATACTGACAACTAGTTCAATCTTCGAATTTCAGTTCTTCCTTAGGGTTGCGGAGGTCCGATGCCAGTCGCTCCGTGGAAAAACTGAAATTCAGGTAAATCCGGTTGAACTAGTAGCCGACCCCAAATAAAATTGGGAATAATGGCTAGGAGGATGATTGTCCTGCGTAGTTTGCATCTCCTCTTACGATACCCATGTTAACTTATATGTGGCGGGGAACTTTATAAACATATAACAAACGAACATTAAGAACACTCAGATTCAAAATAAAAATTTGTGGATCACACAAAGTGTTATACCGTGTAGGATTTAAACCCACTACAATTGGCGTAGAAAGTGTCGTATCGACCACTTAAACCTCTTTTTTTTTTTTTTTTTTTTTTTTTACGTGTGGAAATCCCCGCGGACCGTCACCCCGTCGGGGGTTACGGCGGGGTGGTGTGTCGGACTCGAACCGACTAAAACCACACGGTGTGACCCTCTCTGCGCCTTTGTATTGGAAGGAGTCCAGGGAGGGGATTTCCTTCTGGACTCCAACCGGCGCCTGCCCGCACTGTTGCGGGCACCACCTCCATCGTGTACTCTCTAATTGGGCAACGTCCGGTCACACGCGGACGCCGCCCCCTCGCGGTTGGCCTCTACTGCGGACGGACGGGAAACCCGTCCCGCCCATCCGCGGCCACTCTCAGGGCGGCATGAGACGCAGGTATGCGCGCCTCCGCCGCCCGGGGCGCCGGCGGCGGATCGGGTCCGATTGGATGGAATCCTCCCGGGCCTTCTCCGCCACCTCCTTCTGCAAGATTACGTCCTCGCAGAAGGTTGCGACCGCGGTAAAACAACTGTCGCTGCCGGCCATCGATCTTATGACGGCTGGCAGCGAGAGATCCCCTCCGATGACTGCAGTGAGGACCCGGCGTTGCGCCGCCCAAGCGGGGCAGACCGCCAGCGTGTGGTGGGCCGTGTCCTCACTGCAGTCGCAGTGGTGGCAGGCGGGACTCGGTTCCCTCCTAGCGACCGAGTGCAGGTACTTTCCGAAGCAACCGTGCCCGGAAAGTACCTGCGTCAGCCGGAAGGAAAGGGTCCCGTGCTGCCGCCCTGCCCACTCCTCGAGGACCGGCTGAAGAGCCTCCACGGCGGCGAAGCCAGCGCGTGGGGTCTCCAGCCGGAGCGACCATCTCAGCATGGTGGCTCGGCGAGCGGCTTCGCGCCACTCGCGCACGTCCTCGGGCGGAGGGCGAAATCCGCTCTCCGCCCGGAAGTCAGCCACTCGCCGATAAACTTCGGCGAGCACTTCCGCCTCCAAATCCCACGGGGGTGTTCCGGCCAAGGCACACGCCGCCTCTGTGGACACCGTGCGGTATCCGCGTATGGCTCTGACCGCCAGTATCCGCTGGGGGCGCCAGAGGCGCGCCCTGTTCTGGGCGGACAGAGCCGCCGCCCACACCGGTGCACCGTAAAGTGCCATCGACCGGACAACCCCCGTGTACAGCTGCCTAGTGGGGACACTGGCCCCGCCCAAGTTGGGCAGAAGTCGCCCTAGGGCGGAGGCAGTGCCCACCAATTTAGGTCCAAGCTGTCGGAAGTGCTCGTCGAAGAGCCACCTACCGTCGAGGACCAGACCCAGGTACCTCATCTGGGCCCGGACCGGTACGAGGACCGAGTTGACCTCGATCGAGGCGCCGGCGGGCGGACCGCGACGGGGCCCATGAAATAATAGGGCCTCCGTCTTGTCCAGGGCCACCCGCAGACCCAGCGCCTCGATGCGCCCGACCACCCGGGAGACTCCCGTGGTGGCCAGGCGCGCCGCCTCCTCAAAGTTTGCCCCCCGGGCCGTGACCAGGGTGTCGTCTGCGTAACAGATCACACCCAGCCCGGGGGGGAGACGCCCTCGTAGGGCCCAGTCGTATCCCATGTTCCACAGGAGTGGTCCTAGGACAGACCCCTGTGGAACACCGCACGACATGGCCCTGCGTCTCAAGGCGCCACCTCGGTCCTCGTACTCGACGGTACGCTCCTCTAAGTAGTCTGCCACCAGCCGCCTCAGGTACCCTGGCACTCCGTGGTACTGGAGTGCGGCCCTGATGCAGCCGAATGGCAGACTATTGAAGGCGTTGGCGATGTCCAATGACACC
Organism: Phragmatobia fuliginosa; assembly: GCA_932526445.1. Classification (NCBI taxonomy): domain Eukaryota; kingdom Metazoa; phylum Arthropoda; class Insecta; order Lepidoptera; family Erebidae; genus Phragmatobia; species Phragmatobia fuliginosa. The sequence goes on along the minus strand of OW052072.1, from coordinate 17,371,575 downwards.
GCCAACAGCACTCCACCGCCTCTCACCGCCTCTTCGGTCACGGCCCTCAGGCGCAGGATCGCGTCGACCGTCGAACGCCCTTCTCGGAAACCGAATTGGGCGTCCGACAGGTCGGGCCCCACCTCGCTGAGGTGCCGGACGATGCGGACAGAGAGAACCCTCTCGAACAACTTGCCCGCCTCGTCCAGCAACACGATGGGCCTGTAGGCCGCGACCGAATCGGCAGGCCGTCCATGTTTTTGGATCAGGACCAGCTTCCCGCACTTCCAACGCTCAGGGAAGCGTCCGGACGCCAGGCTAGCGTCCAACACTCCCCTGAGGTGGTCCGACATGTAGTCGAGGGCACGGGCCATCACTCGGGCTGGAACCCCGTCCGGCCCGGGGGCGGTGTTCTTGGATCGAATCAGCAGAACAGCCGCCCCTACCTCAGATTCCCTGACAGGCGGAACATCACCCACGCTGCCCCGACGACGACCACGACGGGCCATCGACGGGGGTGTGTGTTCCGCCCGCTGCGGGAATAGGCCCTCGACCACTTCCTGCAGGAAGCTGGGCTGGAGAGTCTCCGTAAGGGGGGGGCCCGACGTGCGGAGCTTGTTACGCACCGCACGATAAGGGCGACCCCAGGGGTCACGCTCCAGACTCTCCAGCATCTCTTTTCTGCTCGCGTCTTTGGCGCGGCAAATGGCCAGCCTCAGAGTTTCCCGAGCTGCTCGGTACTCCTCGTGAAGCCGGTCCACCTCCTCACCGCCTCCGCGGTGACGTCGCCGACTCCGGGTGTGGGACCTCCGGGCACGTACGCAAGCCGCACGGAGGTCCGCCAGCTCCTGGGACCACCAGTAGACCTCCTTCCGAGGAGGCCGACGGCCACGAACGCGGGGCATGGCCGCATCACAGATGAGCGTTAACGCATCGGCGAAGCGACCAGCCCCCACGTCGACCTCCTCGGTCGGGGCCTGCGGAGACAGCCAAGAGCAAACAATGGCCGCCTCCTCTAGTAGGTCCCTGTCCAGCTTGGCGACAGCCCACCGCGGAAAACGGGAGGGACGCCGCGCCGCGTGACCCCTACTGGCGTCCTGGGACCGGGAGAGCTCGAATCGGATATAAAGGTGATCCGAGAGCGTCTCGACCTCATCCAGGACACTCCAGTTCCTTACTCGTGCGGCGACTGCAGGGGTAGCGAACGAAAGGTCCACTATCGACCCCCCCTGCTGTCGCACGCACGTGTTGGTGGCGCCTCTGTTCAGCAAACAGAGGCCCACCGACGCCGCCCACTCCTCGACGGCTTCGCCCCTGGCGTCCGTCGCCGGGGAACCCCACGCAATGGACTTTGCATTGAAGTCCCCCAGCACGAGGACGTGCCCAGACCCCAATCGCCGTATCGAGGTCTCCAGGTTGTTGAGGAAGACCTCGAAGTCGCTCAGACTCCGGTTGGGGGAGAAATATACACCATAAATGGTGATTCCCCCCCATTCGACGGCAACATATCCAGTACCCTTGTCTTTTAGCGACAAGGGCGGGGAATGAGCCGCCGTGGAGCTGACGACTGCCACGGAGCCGTCCCAGTCACCCATCCAGTTTGGACGGGGAGGGACAAAATAGGGCTCCGCGACTACGGCAACACCTATCGACCACTGTGCCATGGTTTGCAGGAAGAGATCCTGCGCCGCGGCACAGTGGTTGAGGTTCGTCTGGACCAGGAGGTTGGAGACTTGATCCATTACTGGATCGTCTCTACAACCCCCTCCATGGGCGACGACGTCGTCGCCTGATCGACGTCGGAGGCAGCCTGGGTCGCCGGGCTAGCCTCCGGCGTCTGCCGAGAAGCGCGGGGAGGCTTGCAGCCCCCCTGCCCCATCTGGTGATTGGCGGGCTTTTTACCCGCCGCACACATCGGGCAGTGAGGGGCGGCAGAGCATTCTGCCGCCTTGTGCCCGGTTTGACCGCAGCGGAAGCAAAGTTCGCTGCAGTCAAAACAGCTCTCGCACTTGGTGCGAGTGTGTCCCGCGACGAGGCACTTGTAGCACCTCATCGGCCTCGCGGCCAGAACCGTGATTCTGGCATTCACGAAGCCGACGAGCATGCTCCCGGCGTCGGCCAAAAGTTTGGCCGCCGCCACGGGACAGCTGACCCACACCGAGCCGAGGCCTCCCGGGCCCGGCCGGACGGTGCCGACTCGGATGGTGCCCGAGGTGCAGCCAGTCTTCTCCATGACTGCATCGCGGACATCCTCCGACGTGATGGAGTCGTCCAGACCCGATATGCGCAGTTCCGCGCATTTGGTGGGCCTGGCGACTTTGACACCGTCCTGGGCGGCAAACACCTCCCGCAGCCTCTCGGCGAAGGTGTCGGCCGTCTTGGCGCCCTCAGCCCCCGGGAACTCGAATACTCGAGCTCCCGTCTGGGCGCGGCGCAGCCTCATCCCCGCGGCCCCGAACTCAGCGGCGAGCCCGGGACGGGCCCCCTTGAAGAGGGACGCGTATGTGAGCCCGCCACTGGCCGCCTCCGGCGACACAGTCACAACCACCGCCGCGGTTTTAGGCGGCTGCAGCTTCCGCGGCCTCTTCTTAGAGGCCGCTGCCGCCACCGGCGGAGACTGCGGGGCTTGGGCTGCGCGTTCGGCGGCCTTCCTCGCCCGCGCTCGCTGCCGCTGCTGGCACCTCTTCGAGGACCCCACAACCTGCCAACCCTCGTTAGAGGGGGCTGGTCCCGAGGAACCCGTCGGAGGCGTCGGAGTGGGAAGCGGGGGGAAGTCCGCCCCACTTGAGGGCGCCGTTTGAGGCCCCTTCTTGGCCGGCGTTTTGGCCGGTGCCTTGGCCGGCGCTTTGGCCGGTGCCTTGGCTGGCGCCTGGGCCGGTGTTCCGGCCCCCTTCTTCGGCTGTTGTTGTTGCCTTTGGGGAGCCGGGGCCGCCATCGCCGCCGCGTAGGTGACGCGGCTTCCCACCAGGGTGGCAACCGGGGGCCTCTGCGACGCGAGCGGGGGGCGGACAACTGGTGCGGGAGGAAGCCTCGCCTCCAGGCCGGCCAGTCGCCCGGACCACTTAAACCTCTGGGCCAACCGTGGTGTCAAATTATCGTGCATATATAGTACATCTATGGTAACTTTGAGTTAAAATTGGTAGTATAGATGTGAAGCGTAATAGACAGAGGACTGTCAAATTTAAAAATTAGTAGAGGTTGTCTTCGTTTTAGCTGTTATGTTAGAATATCTATTTATTATATCATTTTCTGTATTTTTAGTTTCCATTTTCAAAGCTGAAAGCTTACAAGCAATTGATGAGAAAGATCTTATTATGAAAGACGACCTTTTTATATAGCTTTACTCTCAAAGAAGTTTGACATCTTTATTTCCAAAGGACGGAGGTATTTATTTTTGTAAAATACTGTTGGCCTATATCGTCAGTCAGGTCCATAATGCATTTTTGAGTCAAATACATAAGTGGAGGAACGGGTATCGTGTTTCTCCATCACAAAGGGAGGATCCTTCGACCAGGCGAGGAGATCATGCCTGGTGGGCCACTGCCCAACGGTTGATTTTGAGATGTATTTAAGTTAATCGGCTCGAGAGTTTCACTTTCGCGATTCAGGATTAGTAGCTACTCAGTATGGATAGTTACGTGTTTTCTGTGTGGTTCAGGGTTTCTTCGGTAGATGGCGCTGTTATATGTTTTTGTTGTGATGATGTGGAAGTCACCACACTTATATATTAGTAGAAAACAGTCTCATAATTAATATCTGACTTGCTAATCACTAAAGAAACAAACCAGATAGTTAGCCAACATGTTAGAACAGAATTTGTTCTATGAATAAAAACATTTGAATAACTGACTGCACGGTTGGCCTAGTGGTTTAAGCGGTCGCCACGCCGCTATCTACTGCGCCACGTGTCGTGGGTTCGAATCCCACGTGGGATAACACTTTGTGTGATTCACAAATTGTTGTTCTGAGTCTGGGTGTTCTTTGTGTCCGTTTCATGTATGTTTGTAAAGTCCCCCGCGACACAGGAATTCATATTCCTAAAAAGAGAAACATCGCGTGTTACCCTACACCATAGAGAAGCGAAGATCCTAAGAAAATTAAAAAACGATCATTAGACACATATTTAATATTATAGCAAATGCTTTACAACAGTTGCAAGTAAGTGGTTTGTGTGTAGCAACTACTTATGTCGAAGGAGTTGCGATGGAGAAATATGATTCGTGACTAACCTGTCAGTTGTATGCAAATATTTATTATTTTAGAAGCTCGGAAGCAGTTTATGATGTTTAGTTAAAGTATTAATATTTTAACTAGGTAGTTAAAAGTTAGGAAATAGTAAAAAGTAAAAAGATTTCATGTTTTTTTTGCGTTTCGGCAAACGTAGTGTAATAAGGTTCACAGGTCGCGTGGAGTGAGGACTTGCGTAAGTTGGCTGGCAGGAGCTGGATGCGAGAAGTCGACGATTAAATCAAGTAGCTTGAATTTGCGAAGCTGGAGATGATAATAATAACGATCTGAGTCAGAAATAAGCTAGCCCCGCAGTTCAATCAATACTTCTATTTTAATATTAAGAAGCTGATGATTTTGTGGGGTACATCGCGTTAATCTCGGGTTTCATTTTGAAAATTCTGTTATTATAATGAAAAATATTGCAAAATATAATCAAATTTATTGAAAGCCACGAAGAAGTTGCACCGGTCAGTCAGTTTAAACATATTTCGAAATGCAGGGTATCCTTATATATTATGTATTTTGATTGTGTTATTATTATTAAATTGTGTTGAAACATGTTTCTTTCCTACCGTGATCCCGGGTGGGTATCTATGCGGGGCCTGAAAAAGTAGTTTACTCGCTTGTGCCACTATTCTTGTATTCTCCTCATGCTTTTCATCATGCCGACTAGACATTTAAATAGCTCAAACGTAATAAAACTACAACAAATGACATAGTTTGATACAAATCGGACTGTGTAATTTGTTAATAATAACTAGAGTGACGCGAATAACCTGCAAAATCAGGAACAAATTACTGTTCATAGAGTAAAAGAGGTTACCAAAGTCAAAAACACTCTATTTCTAAGAGGGAAGAAATTATACGCGTTAATAACCTTGACCAACTCAAGCTATTGTTTCCATTTAATGTACTGTTTCTTATTTCTATGTCGCCACTACTGAAGATCTTCTTCAAAGAGTTTCAGACAGTAACATTCGTTAGATCGTTGGTAATAATATTTTTTCGACATCTTCTCCAATCAACCGCAGTTCGGTATCGCAGTCCACTGCTGAACGTAGGTCTCCCCCAAGGAGCGCAAACCAACGCTACTTTTTGACAAATCAGAGCTTGTATAATGAAAACTAGATTGACTTATAGAATATTTTTTTTTTTTTTTTTTAAAGACAACTCCCGCATTAGGAATATAAATTCCTGTGTCGCGGGAGACTTTACAAACATACATGAAACGGACACAAAGAACACCGAGACTCAGAACAACAAATTGTGAATCACACAAAGTTTTTTTGGACATCTTACACACAGCATCATGTAGTCCCAAAGTAAGCAGAGCTTGTGTTATGGGTACCAAACAACTGATATAAATACATAAACATACTTTTTTTTTGTAAATACATACATATTATACATAGAAAAACACCCAGACTCCGAAACAAATATTTGTAGATCACACAAATATTTGGTCTGACCCGGGAATCGAACCCGAGACCTCTTGATCAGCAGCCGCACACGCTAACCACTAGACCAACAAGGCAGTCAAACTGTAAGTGTTGTCCTACGTGGGATTTGAACCCACGACACTTGGCGTAGTAGAAAGCGGCGTGGCGACCGCTTAAACCACTAGGCCAATCGTGCAGTCAGGCAGTAATTAAGTATTTTCTGTGTAGTACTTAATAAAATTTGGGTACTTATTGGGCTCGACCGGGATAGTACTACCCTCACACAGAAGATCATCCTAATAATGACAGAATTCTTGCTGTCGTATTTCGTTGGTGAGTGTGAGATCGGAGGTCCAATCATTCTGCATCATTCTCCCGGCCTCCGAAAATGATGCAGGATTATCTAACCAAGCCACCATGGTATGGGTTACCATGCTACATTGCCTACCCTCACAATGATCATGTTGACCCCCAACTCCTGGATTCTACTCATGCTTTCCATCAGGCAGAGTAAAGTCGCTTTGAGAGGTTACACATATTAAAAAAAAAAAACGTATAAAAACAAGGCATTCTAATACAATAAAAAACCTTTAGTCAGAACTGTGTTATAGATTTCGCAACCTTCTCAGCTATTTAGCGTGAATGATTTTGCAGTCATTCTGTAGCTATAAGTTTAGCAATAACAATAAAAGTTTAAGACTTTTTAAATCACTTTAATAACCTTAGCAAAAAATACAAGTAGCACAGACTAGCCTCAAAAAGGTCCGAAGGCTTCTGAAGTAGTATAATATACTAAATAATCTTTAATAGATATAAAAAATCGGTTGTCTGTAAAGTCAGTTTATTGACGATAGTTGAACGTGACAACGTCATAAGAAAATACTGATTGTGCCTCTTCGTCTCTCGTCGCTCGCTCTCGCTTGCACTTCAAGTCTTAAGTGGAACGCCTCAGAGCGAGGTAACGCCGCATGAGTCATGCTTTTTCGTGCGTGCAGCCGGCTCCATCGAATTAAGGTGCGCGTCTATTGGCCCGCGCCGGACGCACCGCACGCATCGCACGCCACGGATTTTATTTTGCTTTGAATGATTTCACATAGTGCTGCGTCCACTATCCGCGCCGTCCGCACCGAACGCCGGCATTTATGAGCAAGGCAAATCCGTTCAATCCATTGCGTGCTGCGGCGCGTTTATAAGACGTTGTCACGTCAAAAAGCGTCATTGTTATGTCTGTCTATATTTTTCACTGTAGAAAATTATTGTTCGTTCTCTGGTCTCACACTCGCCAATGGAAGACGACAGCACAAATGCTGTCATTAAGGTAAGCTAGGTTGGTCTTCTGTGTTAGGGTAGTAGCAACCCGATCGAGCCAGCCCATTTGTCTTGAAAGCGTGGTTGTACAATCTTGTATGTAAATACATTGTACCGACTTATATGATTTAATTTTCTTTATTCATTAACTCTATCGGTGGAATAACGCTTAATATCGCATTAGTGGAAATTATACGAAGAACCGTTCAGTGCCTTTGAAGTATTTAATTTAGACAGACAAAAATTCAATATGACACAATATTTATAGTATTTAGTTATAAAAACCAAGATATATTTAACAGGCCCATTACAGACCGAGAGCTGTAGGTCCCTTGTAGAGGTCACTTGCTTCCTAAAAAGTGTAACAGTACATATAAGCATGACGTCTTTAAATTTTGATTTTGATTACCTCGGTGGCTCAGTGGTAGCGTATGTGCTGCCAGGGGGGTGTTACTCCACAGTTTAGGTTTAGGTCCTGCCCGGACGAGCATGCCGGTCGACTAGACATCGTCAGAACAGCTAAGAGTTACAAGATAGAAAGAGATGCAACGGTATGTAAATATAATTGTAGATGCTTCGGCGCTGTGCGATCTGAATTGAACTTAATCTTTTGATGCCTAGGGTCCCGATTTCTTTAATTAACTTTTCGGAGTGAGTCTTCTGTATGAGGACTATTTTGTATTCTGTGGTGCTGCTATGCTTTACATTTCTAAATATTTGTTTCTAAGATTATGTTTTCTATACATCAATATTATGTGTGATTGTGTATTTTTGCAAAAAAGAATATGATAATATGTAATTTAATCAGTTCAGTCCGGTTTTTTTGGTTACGGAATTTCTTGATTCGGTCGCCGCGCTCAAAGCCCGCGATAAAGGCTATAAAATAGCTTAATAATAAATATAATTATATAATAAATATTTCCGTATTTCCGTAAGATTTCCGTAAGAAATTCCGTAACCAAAAAAACCTAACACCCTAAAAAAGGATAGAGATATGATTGTAACTGCAGTGCGACATGGATGTGGCGGCTCCGGGCTGCATAGGCAGATTAGCGCATGCGTGCTGCCGCCACCTGCCGTTATTCTTTGTTTGCTTCAATTAACTGACATAATGGTTTTATAACATCCTATTACGAGCGAAGCAGCACTACAAAGTCGTTAATAAGACATTGATGTAAATGAAAAATTAGTAAATAATAACACTTTACTATGTAGGCTCAATAACTAATATAAAATCGTAAATGTTTATTGATATTAAAACGTGCGATCGCCATAAATATAGTCATACTAGCTTTTGCCCACGGCTCCGCCAGCGTGTATCTCGATTATTGCAGTAAAAAGTAGCCTATGTGTTATTCTAAAATATAAGCTATATTACTGTAAAGTTTCATCCCAATCCGTTCGGCAGTTTTTGAAAGAGTAACAAGCATAATTATATACTCACAAACTATCGCATTTACAATATTAGTAAGGGTGCTTTATACATTTCATAAATTTATTTAACTTTGAGTTCATCAGCGTTATACAAATGCGGCTTATTTTCCCAATGGTTAGTAAGCTGACCTACGTGAAATAATTTGCGTTTCTCAAAATGACTCTCTTTGCCATTTTTGCAATGCCAAAGCGCCTACCAAAATGTACCTACTCTGCCTGATGGAAAGCATGAGTAGAATCCATCAGCATGAGTAGAATCTGTGCTAAAATATATAAAGTTCACAGACATCAACTTTAGCTAAAAGTGCATCTCATTTACGTCATCATCAACATCATCAGCGTATCGCAGTCCATTAAGTCAGTGAGTATTAAGTAATACCGATAGTCTAACTTTTATAGATTTTGGTATTTATAGAAATAAATGACTGGCTTCGCCCCGCGGCTTTACTCTCTGGTAATACCGCGGGGCTAAGCTAGTTATAAATATAAGTAGAGTCATGTAGGTTACGTGTGCGCAGCGGGTAAATGTGCGCATTAGCGCATTTCTAGTAATTTAAAGCACGGGAGTATAAACCCTACCCGTCAGTACTCCGTTAGATATAGGACGGGAGATGTGAACATCGATTGCAGCGCACGCGTGATCTGGTCCCTGTCGGTAAGTAAAGTGGTCACTCATTATGAATGCAGTCAATTTTACATGGTGACCCACAGTAAGGCGACCTAGTGAGATGCTTCTACTTCATTGTGCCTCGGGTCTCGCACTCACCAACTAAATATGACATCACGAATGCTGTCATTTTAGGTTGGTCTTCTGTGTGAGGATATTACTGCCCCGTTCGAGCCAGCCCATTCATGCTGAAATCAGTGTGGCTCTACTACCTAAATAGTTCTAATCTAAAACGAAAATGTATTTATGACACCACTAGCTGCGCCCCGCGGTGTTACCCGCGTATCATTATGGTTGCTATACAAGTTTGTTATGCATAGCAACCTGTGAAGTTTTGACATACTTTTTGACATCTACGATTCAATGTATTTTTATAATCACCTAGCTTTAGCCCGTTTGTCTCGATTATTACAGTAAAAAGTAGCCTATCTGTTATTCTCATATATAAGCTATATTACTGTAAAGTTTCATCCAAATCCGTTCAGTAGTTTTTGCGTGAAAGAGCAACAAACATACCTACATACATACATACTCACAAACTTCGCGTTTATATTAAGAATAATTAATAGGAAATAGGATGAATAGGATATACAGATATATTTATCTTTTACTACACTGCAATTACATTTTATCAAAAAGTAAGACCTATAATCTCTTGGAGAATTCATTAGATAACTACATGTTTGATTGATGTTAGATCCTACTATCTCTATAACAAGCCAAAATCAGTACAGATTGACCTTTTCAGTTTTTGTAAGTATTTGTAATTGTAACAAAACGTGATCATCTTACTAACGATTGCAATCAAATCAATACAAATACTAGGGCTAGATACTTAGCTCGCTTTATAATGGCCTCCATATTACGAAATGCAATTTTATAAGATCATATTTTCATATAATCTATAGTAAAGTTTGAGAATTTAGAGCTGTGGCGACTACTACATATCGCTTAAGCGAAAACTTACAACAGTGTCATCTACCGAAGAGACACTAAACCACGGAGTAGCTAATCCTGAATTGCGATATAGAAATTCTCGGCGAGTAGTTTATACATAATCATCCAACCCCTTTGTATTGGATATACTTGAAACCCACGTCCTTCACAGTGGTGACCCCGTTCCTCTACAATGTGGCCTATATTATTATATAAAAAATAGGTATGAAATAACAGCATCTTCGAGATAAACTTGCTTTGAAGATGTTGACGCATACCATAAATGGGAAGGAATTGAATTGATGAATTATTCATCTGTCACTGTGACAAGTTGACTTCGTTTAATCTTAATTTCACTTTCATTTGGAGTCTAGTCATCATTACACCAAGCTTGCCACTATTTATCGGTGACAGTTCAATAAATTTATGAGAACATTAAGAATATATTTTTTACTTTTATTGTTGACAAACACTCTTACTGTTTGCTCGATGAATTAACTTTGTAAAGCCTCCAGACAGCGTCTCTCTAAATACGATGAATTAGAAATGGTATTTTTCTAAAATTCATTTTAATGAATTCGAAAGTAACTCTGGATGTCTCCCTGTCCATCTGTCTGTTTGTTACACTTTTACGGCTAAACAAAAATAATTTTCTATAACTTTAGAAGAGGCCTGACACGGCTTCAGTGTTTTGAAGAGCTAACATCTGTGTTCAGTGATGAAGCCCCATGTCTGCGGTCTGTCGAACGCTGGTATTTAGAATTCCAGCGTGAACATACTAGTGTTAGTGAAAATCCGCCTTCACTGAAGATAACATCATTGCTGTGAGACAACTAATTTTTGAAGATCGTCATGTGACATATCGAGAGATAGAGGTACTATTAGGCATCTCAGGGACAACCATTCAGAAGATCTTGCATGAAGCGTTAGGTGTCAGAAACCTAGTTTGCCGTTGGATACATACGATACGAGTCAGATTGTGTAAAACTCTGCAAAGGTTCAACCGAGGAGGGTCAAATCACGTCTACGTCACGTACAAATCATCAGTGGCGACGAATCTACAATCTGGGTCTTTCAAGACGAGCCAAAGCCGACTATAGTTGTTCGTTTTCGAAGCACTTCAAAGAAGATGGTGGCCACATTCGTTGGAAAAACCGAACATGTTGCGACTATTGCACTTGAAGATCGTAGAACGGTATAACGCAGAGTGGTATACCACAGTTTGTTTACCACAAGTCATAGCTGAACTTCTATCACAGCGCTCGTCATACGCTTGAGTATTTGAAGCAGGAAAAAGTAAAAATTCTTGACCATCCTCCATACAGTCCTGACCTAAGCCATAACGATTTCTTTACATTTCCTAAAATTAAGAAAAGTCTTCGTGGTCAAAGATTCCAGTTTGGTTAAGAAGCAGTCGACGCTTTCAAGTCAGTAATTTTTAACACCCCCACTTTAGAGTGGAATACATGTTATAATTGATGTTTGAGCGAATGGAAAAGTGTATCAAGCTACGTGGTGAATACTTTGAAAAGCAATAAGAAGTACTATAAGGTTCTAGTTGTGTTTTTTTCTTCAAACGACAAAACTTAAAGGCATGCCTCGTAGGCTATAAAATCGGAATAGTTTGCGCTCTTGATAGAGCCATTCGTAAACTTACAATTGACGCGTTGAAATCACTGTAATTGAATTTACCCATGGTTGGAAATTTATAGATTTCAGAGAATCAATAAATTTCCAATCATAAATCGTTAAAACCTAAGAAGTAATTAGCACTGTAATAAACTTTACACGGGTTATAGTGAACGACCTGCCCACATAATATTACTATAAATGCTGACTCAGAACATACTATTGACACACCTTTCAACAAAATTCAATGTGAGTAACAAATTTATTTAATAGTTCTTGTCTGAATAGATTCTGAACGTATTAATTTACGATTTAGTTCCAATGTGTTAATTTATTAGACATAGCTATAGATGAAAGATTATCTTTCATCGTCGTCCTATGCCAGGCCACTGATGGACATAGGCCTCTACAACAGCACGCCACTTTGTACGAAACTTGGGCTTCTCGCATCCATCACCGGCCAGCCGTCTTGCGCAACAACACACACACAGATAGTCATTTCCTGGAGGCCTGGCCTGTGGATGTCCTATTCTACGTTTTCGAGACGCGGTCTCCTCTCAAGAACCTTTTTATAAGTATTATTTTTTTATTAAATACTGCTGAAATTTATCTATCTATTCTCAAATACTTTTTAATATGTAATCAAATAAATTATAAAATTACTAGATGACCCAGCAAACTTCGTACCGCCCAACTTTAAAATTCCATAACTTGATCGCAGCGCCACCTACCGGGTCCAATTGCGAATCTAAACCATTCCCAGATCCCCTTGAACACACACAAAAAAATTCATCAAAATCGGTCCAGTCGTTTGAGAGAAGTTCAGTGACATACACACTCTCAGAAGAATTATATATATATAAAGATGATCTATAATATGCGTCTGAAGTTTTTATCACTTAAACGGAAATAATGTTACTTACTATATTTTTCGGACCTTATGCGAATACACGTGATCAAAAAAATTATAATTAAGCCATAACCATCTCAAAAGTATTCAAATCATATTATTACAATAGTCTTTTATAAAACAAAGAACATACCATAACCCAAAATAGCCTTGCACATTTCAACATGTCAATAAATAAAGTAATATCATTCATCGTGAACAATTAAAGCTAAGTACTTATAATAACACAATTAGAGAATGTCCATCACCACGAACTAAGACGTACATATTGACACCTTCTTAGCCTTGTCCCGAGCAATTAAATATATGGACCCCGATGTCTTAGTTATAAAATAATGAATATGATGATAAGAAAATGGTAGGTAGGTATCACCATCACGATCTCGTGTCGTAAGTGACCTGATATGTTTTATCGATGATGTATTGATTTTGGCAAAGATGTGCTCTTTACGGGTCACTGGTTCTTTTCACGACGGTTCTGTATGGTTTTCATTAATTTGTTGGACTTTGTTATTATACCCGTAATGAGGTAATATGGTCATTAAATTTGATGCACTTCTTAACATTTGTGTAAAATTAATAGATAAAATAAATAAATATTTCTGACGTCTGACACACATCATCTAGTCCCAAACTTTGTGGTGCTTCTTGTACTATGGGTACCAGACAACTGATATAAATAGACAACAACAAAATATTCTGTTTCTGCTATCTATTTACACTATTTCATTTCAAGTTAGTATTATGTGCAAAAATACCATCATAAATAATGTCAATCTTGAACATCTTTTAAATAAACAATATAATATTTTTGTAACAGTCTCGAATGAAAACATAGGATAGCTATGATTGAATATTTATATTATTCTGCATAAATAACAACTCCATTCATCATCATCATCATCATTAACAGCCTTTAAAAGTCCACTGCTGGACATAAGCCTCTCCTTAGAAAGGAGGTTTTGGCCTACTATACCACGATGGCCACACGGGTTGGTAAAGGGTTTGTTTCAAGTTTTCCTTCTCTTGGCAGTGATGTTAGCTGCTTATTATGTTCATTTAGTCGCCTCTTACGCCACCCATGGAATGATTAGGGGTGGCGACACTTTGTATTATTAATCTATTTGATCACATATTAAAAAGTATTTGAGAGTCGATAGATAAATTTGGGCAGTATTTATTAAAAAAAATAGTACTTATAAAAAGGTTAATGAGTGGAGACCGCGTCAAGGCAAACATAGTACATAGTATTATTTTTATGATACAGATCAGATCCAAACCTGGAAAATAATATCAAAATTGTCCTGATTTTCCAATGTTGTACTTGTAGATTTATAACATGTACTCTGCTATACTCCGCTATGTTGAACTATGATTCCATTGAAGAGAAATTCTACTAATATATAAACGCAAAAGTTAGTGAGTATGTATGTATGTTTGTTGCTCCTTCACACAAAAACTACTAAACGTATTTGTATGAAACTTTACAGTAATGTAGCTTATATATCAGAATAACACATAGGCTACTTTTTACTGCAATAATCGAGATACACGCAGACGGAGCCGCGGGCGAAAGCTAGGAAGGAATAAAATCGACGTGAAACCATCTTTGATACGGTTTGTATACTATGATAATATTTGAAATCAATGGGTGCAGGAGTTCATCTTCTAAATATGAAACTGATTACTTAATTAAACACAATAAGTTGAGTGTTACAACAATATTCAGCCTTAAACTGCCCTTTGTCGGTCATTGGCTTCTCCTTAGCAAGGAAGTTTTGGCTAACTATACCACCATGGCTGGCCAGACAGGTTACATACAACTACAAAAACAACCCTTAACGTACCACTACTGAGCTAGTGTCTCCTCTCAGGAGTGGGTTAAGGCCATACGTGGTCTGGTCATGTGTGTGTTGGGGACTGGCAAGATACGTTGTTCTAACATAATCTTGCTGTTGGATGTTTTTTAAGCCGCCCGAAAACCGCCAATCAAGCTTCACAACTGTTATCTTATGATAACAGCTAGAACTGACTGCTTAGCGTGAATCATGGAAACGCTCATAGCAAATCGTGCCACAAACGGTCACCCATCTAGGTCAGACCGCGCCGCCGTTGCTTACCCTTTACCTATTCACATATATAATTGGTGCTTGTAGATGTCATTGCCCTCGACTTTCTCACTACAACAAATTAATGTTTATTAATTTATTTTGAAGTATAATTACCACGTAAAGTACTTACTACTATATAACTTGATGAACTTCAATGATAAAGTCATGTTAATTTTTATGAGCAGAAGCATTCGGAAAGAATTTTATCATTTCTTTGTATCTCCTAACTTTGAGTAATACTTTCCCATGATTATAAAATTACATGTTCAAAGCGCGATCCGGACAAGTGCGAGTTGTATTTACCGTTACATAGTTCGGTAAAGCCCATTATTTTCGTTTATTTAATACTAGGTGTGTCACCACCCTTATTCATTCCATGGGTATCGTAAGAGACGACTAAAGAAACAAAATAAGCATCTAACATCACTGTCAAGAGAAGGAAAACTTGAAACAAACTCTTTATCAGCCCGCCAGCGTGGTATAGTAGACCAAAACCTCCTTTCAAAGGAGAGGGCTATGTCCAGCAGTGGACTGTTAAAGGCTGTTGATGATGATGATGAGGTTTCGTCCCGCGGGTGCGCCCGTGTCTCTGTTGGCTAACGCGGTAAAAAGTAGCCTATGTCCTTTCTCAGACTTTAGACAATACAAAATGTCATTTCAATCGGTGCAGTGGTTTTTGAGTTTATCGCAAACAGACAGACAGACAGAAGTTGCGGAGGACTTTATTTTATAATATGTAGTGATATTTTTATTATACTAGGTAATAGACGCTCTCGGACGAAACCTGTCACCGCCAGCATTGATCGCTGCAATGCTGGCGAGTGGCGAGGGATGGGAAGCCGCGGTCTCCTTCTGTGAGAATGTTATGCTCCAGAAGGAGTCCGCAGAGCGAGATCGGGAAAGGGCCGATCCCGCTCGAAGGAGGCGGTGAAGGGGACGCGGCAGAGGTCGCTAGTTCCCCAATCGTCGCCTAATAGTCGCTGCGGTTACACCCTGGGGAAATGTGACCGCTGCAAACGACCCGAGACAGGTGACCCCCCCGGTGCGGCCGGGGGGGTGTCGTTTAAGGTGGGTCGATGTTCCGCCTCGTACTGCACAGAGCGGTGAGAGGCGGTATGGTGCGAAAAGCATTTACCGCATAAAAAAAAGGTAATAGACGCTCATAGCCAAGTTGCCCTTGGTGATTAGAAACAATCGCTGATGGTAAGCAACGTTGGCGTGGTCAGTACCTGGATGGGTGACCGTTAGTGGCATGATACCATGAGCATCTCCATGAATCGGAGGTCACCTTAAACAGTCGTTTAGGTTGTTATCTTAGAAAAACAGTTGTGAAGCTTAGTTGTAGGCCTTCGGGCAGCTTAAAAATATCAATCGAAATTAACACTAACAAATTTGACCACTGCTTTCTTTTAATGTTATATAACATCTATCGATGTATCAAGGGTACAATAAAGAGTATTAGTCATTCATTCATTCACTTACTCATTCATTAATTCATGTCAGGTGACAGGGGAATGTATATTCAAAGGAACTGGTCTCAGAATTTCACTTCATGGGAACCTATTACAATATAGAATAGAGATCGTTAATAGAATGGCTCGGTACAATACTATAATGGGCGTCATTATTTTGTTAGTTCTTTCAAGTCTATTGTCATAACCTGATCAATCTCAGCGTAGGTTCGTGTTGTGTAATCTAGACCTTAACACGATCTGAATAAATCTGCTTACGCCATTAGAAACCAAAGCGTGAGAATTAAGCTTTTCGAATCCGGGTTAGGAATAGCATAAACAGAAATTCGTAGGTATAATAATAATAATAAATAATAATAATTTAAATCAAATCAAATATTTGGATTTATCTCACGAGATTGTCGATATGTGGAATGTGGATTCGGCGATCATTGTTCCGATAGTTGTTTCTGCTCATGGTTTGATAGCCAAGAGCCTCGACCAACACCTTAAGAGGCTCTCGTTAGATGGCTGGATCAAGGGTCTGATGCAGAAGGCAGTCCTTCTTGACACGGCACGTATAGTGAGGAGGTTCCTGTCTTTGGAGCCCTAACCACCGGTTTCTTGGTCCCTGTACCCGAAGTCGATGGTCTACTATTTTTTATATTTTTAAATGTACTTTTTATATTTATATTTAAAAATGTAATTTATATGTAAATATTATGAAATAAAGAGAATAATAATAAATACTTTGGACATTTTACACACAATGCCATCTAGTCCCCAAACTAAGCAGAGCTTGTAATATGGGTAACTAGACAACTGATATGAATACATTAACATACTTTTTTTTTATAAATACATAGGTACTTAGTATATATAGAAAACACCCAAACTCCGAAACAAATATTTGCGGATCACACAAACATTTGGTCCGACCCGGGAATCGAACCCGAGACCTCTTGATCAGCAGTCGCATACTTTAACCACTAGACCATCGGGGCAGTTAAAAAAATTTGACATGTAAATACTTTGTTTTATTATCAGCCTACCACAGCCCACTGCTGGACATAGGCCTCTCCAATTGCACGTCACTTGGTTCGATCCTCGGCTTCTTTATTTAATACTAAGTTTCTATGTTGGTTAACGCAGTAAAAAGTAGCCTGTATCCTTTTTCAGACTTTAGAAAATACAAAATTTCATTTATATTGATGCAGTAGTTTTTGTTTTATCGCGAAGAGACAGATGGACAGATTATTATGTTTAATTATGAATAATATAGGCTACTCTTTACCCCGATTACCAACGCCACAGGCGGAACAGCGAGTAATAGTTAGTGTGTTAATGAAACAATATTGGGCGATAAAATAATATTTGATTTTGAAATCAGGTGGAAAACATCTTCATCATTAATTTATAAACATTTTTTATTAAATTTTAATTATTGCTTCTAACTTAATGTAAAATCGATACAAAAAATAAAATTGAAGTATCTGTTGCACTTTCATACATATGGATACTTTATTTTATTATTTAAATTTTGTCTGTCTGCTTGCTTATTTCTACTTGTCTCTGAAACGACTGAACTGATTGTGTGAGAACTTTCACTGGCCGACAGCTGACGAAATCTGGAGTAACTTAGGCTATATTTATTTTTAACTAGCTGAACCCTGCGGCTCATCTAAATTAATATCATATAATAACCAAAGCTCCTCATATTTTGACTGCACGGTTGGCCTAGTGGCTTAAGCGGTTGCCACACCGCTTCCTACTACGCCAAGTGTCGTGGGTTCAAATCCCACGTAGGACAACACTTTGTGTGATTCACAATTTGTTGTTCTGAGTCTGGGTGTTCTTTGTGTCCGTTTCATGTATGTTTGTAAAGTCCCCCGCGACACAGGAATTTATATTCCTAATGCGGGAGTTGTAAAAAAAAAAAAAAAACTTGTCATTTTCGGGAACGGTGTAATGAGAATCACAAGTATTTGATTGGTTGGTTCTTTTGTACTAATCATGCCTTGGGATGCAATAATTCTTAGACGATATTAAAAATGAAGCCGTTGTTCTGAAAAAATGTAACATGTACATGATTAATAGTTTATTTTATTTTATTTTAACTTTATTGCACACACTGTTTTTAGACTTTCGCGACTTTTACACATACTCATGTTTTTACTGTAAACGGGACTTATTCGCGATAATATTATAAAGGTTACGGTACCTTCAATTTTCTCGTCGTCTACCCGTGACCACGAGCGGTATAACCCGTTCGAAACGTCGGAAAATAGAAGGTATCGTAACCTTTATAATATTATCGCGAATAAGTCCCGTTTACATCGAAAACATGTTTAATGCACACCACTTTCAAGTACAAAAAAAATCTTTACAGAGATCGATACCTGGATATACATAGGCGGACTCAGTCAAGGCGATCTCTTCCAGACACCCTTCATACGGATTTTTTTAAATAAAATTTTGGGTAGTCAGTGATATACTTTTTCAAAAATTTGTTATAAAATAATACATAAAGTTGCTTACATATTTTATAATAGTACACATACCACTAATACACATAATTACACACACAATAAATACACAGAATACCTACACACAAATAATAATAATAATAACTACTATTTACTACTATTTTTTATATTTTTAAATGTACTTTTTATATTTATATTTAAAAATGTAATTTATATGTAAATATTATGAAATAAAGAGAATAATAATAATATTTTGGACATCTGACACACAACATCATCTAGTCCTAAGCTAAGCCGAGCTTGTGTTATGGGTACTAGACAACTGATATCAATACATAAACATACTTTTTTTTTTGTAAATACATACATATTATACATAGAAAACACCCAGACTCCGAAACAAATATTTGTGAATCAAACAATTAATATTTGGTCCGACCCGGGAATCAAACCCGAGACCTCTTGATCAGCAGCCGCATACGCTTACCACTAGACCAACGAGGCAGTCTAAGTCTAAATATAGATATATTTTTTGAAATAAATGATAAAGAAAAATATTTAGTTATTTCTGTAAGTTAATCTTTTCTTTTCTAGAAGGCGCTTTGATGCACATTATACATATGTATTATGTATGTTATAATTATATAGCTCTTGACTGTACTTGGTACACAACTACTAAATTTATGTACATGTTATTTGCTGTAAACACATTTAACATTTTTTCTCATGACATCTTCGTATAACCATTCCTAACTAGTACATTCGTGTATGTATTACACCTAATAAGGGCTCGCAATCTCTACTGCCTACGTAATAAAATAATTCATTAATAGTTTTTTTTAACGTTAGGATATGTATATATATAACTGTTAATTTGAAATTTAAGGTAAAATTATGGCAGTAAACTGAATTAGCTGAATTGCAAAAACATGAAGTGAATAAATAAAAAAATTCGGACATCTTACACACAACGTCATCTAGTCCCAAACTAAGCAGAGCTTGTATTATGGGTACTAGACAACTGGTATAAATACATAAACATTTTTTTTTTTGTAAAATCATACATATTACACGAAGAAAACACTTAAATTCCGAAACAATTAGTTGCGGATCACACAAACATTTGGTCCGACCCGGGAATCGAATCCGAGACCACGTGATCAGCAACTGCATACGCTAACCACTAGACCAACAAGTAGCCTGAACTATATCAATTTAATCACATTAGTGTTAGTACCTATGTCAGAAAACCTATTCATTATTTTTAACTTGTTAAAATAAATACCATGGTTTTCTTATAACTAACCATACAAATTAAAATGTAAAAGAAAATCCTATAAAAAGAGATTTTTTTTTGCTATCATTACAATATTACTTAAATCTTGAAGACACGAAATTACGATTGTTTTCCAATTTATATGTATGTGCATACTGTCTAAGTGTATTTAAAATTGACAACCACATCTGTATCACTTAACATGAACTGAATTATAATATAAAATTCTTTAACATAAAAAATATACTATCAAAAACCTTACAATAACATTTAATATCACAATTAGAAAAACTGTGTGTCAATCCAATTAACGGACGGATTTCAACAATTTGATCTAACTGATATAATAAAATTAAAACTCGAACAAGAGGCAATTTAGTTATTAAAAATTATTGAAAACCAATCGCTAACGACTTTTTTGCGAAAACGAATTCTATAAAACAAAAGTTTTTTACAGGGCCATTATCTTTGCTCACGACACTGTCAATTAATACTGTGATGTTTTCACAGATCTTTAATTTAAAATAAACATTAATCCCACCTATGGGTCCACACAAGCACATATCACACACACTAATTAGAGTATCAGTAATATTGATCGAAACATTGAGTAAGAACACACACATACAAAAGTCTCGGAGCATCTTCACTAATAATACTGTCAAAGGTTAGGTCCGTGAGCACAATTTTGAGTAACTTTGTTGGTGAACGAATTTACTTCATATAAATAGGATGCAGTGATACTGATATGCACATTCGGTGATCATCCCGTGTTAGCGCAACAGCTTTAAATATGAAGCTGGTAATTTATTCTATTATTTATTAAATATTTTATGGAAAACTCCAAGTGATTTGGTTACAAATATTTTTTTTTAGATTTTAATTCGATAATCATAAAATTTGAAGTTTCGTGATTTTTAAAATGGATTGCAGTGATTTTTATATTAATTGATGTACATCAGAAATTTTGAAGATTAAAGTAATTGTTTTTGGATTATGTGTAACGAAAGTGCATGACATTTTAGTTCCATGTGCATCTCGTGCAATTTGTTTGAAAAATACATGAGTTCAAATTAATTAAACACATGACCTGTGTACCGGTCAAGGACATCCCTTCTAAATAATATTAATGACAATCTCGATGTACATTAAAATAACGTATATTAATTTAATTCGTAACACTGAATAATTATTTTAATTTCATCTTTTCAGCTTATAATACTATCTGTGATAGCATGCAGCTATGGTGACAAATTAGATAGGACGTATTTGCCTCCTGAGAGTGCAAGTACTGCTGGAGGCAGTCCAGGATCCATAGCAGCTCCTGGAACTGAAACAGAACTTGGTGTACCTAAGGGTACATTATTTGGATCGCCGGCTGCACAAACTTCAGGCCCATCATCGTTTGGTCAGCCATCAGGCCCATCATCGTTCAGTCAGCCATCAGGTCCATCATTCGGTCAACCTGCAGGGTCTCCAGTTGGTCAGCCATCAGGCCCATTGTTTGGTCAGCCAACAGGGTCTCTAGTCGGTCAAAAATCAGGCCCTACGTTTGGTGAGCCATCAGGGCCATCGTTCGGTCAGCCGTCAGGATCATCATTTGGTCAACCTACAGGATCTGCGGTAGGCCAACCTTCAGGCCAGTCCTTTGGTAAGCCTTTAGATCCTTCGGTCAGTCAAGCTTCAGGTCCGTCATTTGGCCAGCCTTCAGGCCCCTCATTTAGCAGTCAAGGACAAAACCAAGCTGGTGTCCAATCTGGATCTGCTCAAGCTGGCCAACCCGGAGCCGGGTTAACTGGTTCCCAATACAATCAGGCCGGTAATTCAGCTGACGCTAATACTCCAGGTTTTACTCAAGCAGGAACTGGATTCAACAATGCTCCTGGTTTCAATGGCCAATCTCAAACACCTACTTCCTATAATGGCCTATCTCAACCCGAACGAGCAGGTGCCTCGATCGACAGAAACGCCCAAACTTTACACTATGAGAATAACATTAATGGAGATACATTCGCTTATAGCTTCG
Source organism: Phragmatobia fuliginosa (assembly GCA_932526445.1). Lineage (NCBI taxonomy): Eukaryota > Metazoa > Arthropoda > Insecta > Lepidoptera > Erebidae > Phragmatobia > Phragmatobia fuliginosa. The sequence goes on along the minus strand of OW052072.1, from coordinate 17,349,693 downwards.
AAACTTCAAATGGAATTGCTGCTGATGAAGCCGGAATAGCTACAAATGGTGTACAGGCTCAGGGTGGTTTCTCTTACACTGGTGATGATGGTCAGTTCTATAGCGTGAGGTATACCGCTGACGAGAACGGATACGTCCCACGGGGTGATCATCTGCCAACTCCTCATCCTATTCCTGAAGAGATTTTGAAGTCTTTGGAAGAGAACGCAAAAGCTGCTGCAGCTGGAACTCAAGAAGGTATGTTGTCCTCATTATTTCCTTAAATATTTAGGTTTGACCAGCCTATTGGTTTGTTGGTTAGTGATCCTGACTGCTATACCCGAGGTTGTAGATTCAATTCCTATCCAAAAAAAATACTATATCATGAACACGAATATTTTGTTCTGTGTATAGTATAGGCTCTGTCTAGTTTGAGAACAGATAGATCACAGTATTATATTTTTTATGTTATTTGAAGTACTGTCTATTTATAATAGAAGAAATTCTAAAGGCTTTAAACATACATATAACGTAATAGACATCGTCATCATGGCGGAGACGCTGCAGGACCTACAACAGATGCTGAATGATCTGGCTGACTCTTCTGTACGCATCGGCCTACGGATGAACTTGGACAAAACCAAGGTCATGTTCAACGAACATGTACTACCGGAACCGGTTGCGATACACGGTACCGTTCTCGAAGTTGTTCAAAAATATGTGTACCTCGGGCAGACTTTGCAGTTGGGTAGAAACAACTTCGAGGACGAGGTGAACAGGAGAATTCAGCTGGGTTGGGCGGCGTTTGGGAAGCTTCGTCGGGTCTTCTCATCATCGATCCCACAGTGCCTAAAGACGAAAGTCTTCAACCAGTGCGTCCTACCCGTCATGACATACGGAGCCGAAACGTGGACACTCACGGCACGGCTGGTCCACAAATTCAAAGTCACGCAGCGTGCTATGGAGAGGGCTATGCTCGGAGTTTCTCTCAGAGATCGTGTTAGAAACGAGGTAATCCGGCAGAGAACTAAAGTGATCGACATAGCCCACAGGATTAGCAAGCTGAAGTGGCAATGGGCTGGCCATATTAGCCGCAGGACCGACAACCGTTGGGGTAAACGTGTTCTTGAGTGGAGACCGCGTCTCGGCAAACGTAGTGTAGGACGTCCCCAGGCCAGGTGGAGTGATGATTTGCGCAAGACGGCTGGCAGGAGCTGGATGCGAGTCGCCGAGGATCGAACTGAGTGGCGTGCAATTGGAGAGGCCTATGTCCAACAGTGGACTGCGATAGGCTGATGATGATGATGATGATAACGTAATACATAAATAGTAATGACACTAATACATATAAGTCCAACAAGAAACTAATAGATACAATATATGTCATTGTTCAACCCTTTCAAACACGTAATACTCGTAACGTAACTTCTTTTGAACAGTGTACAGTGTCACGAGACACTGAAAGCACAATCTAAAACAATTCATACGGTTATTTTCCAATTCATTGATATCAATGAATTCTTATTATTATTGTCTATGCTCGAAAATACATTTGTTTGGTTTTTAGGGTTCCGTAGCCAAATGGCAAAAAACGGAACCCTTATAGATTCGTCAAGTCTGTCTGTCTGTCTGTCTGTCTGTCTGTCCGTCCGTATGTCACAGCCAATTATTTCCGAAACTATAAGAGCTATACTGTTGAAATTTGGTCAGTCGATGTATTCTGTGAACCGCAGTAAGATTTTTACATAAAAATAGAAAAAAAACAATACATTTTGGGGGTCCCAATACTTGGAACTGAAACTCAAAAATTTTTTTTTCATCAAACCTATACGTGTGGGGTGGGGTATCTATGGATAGGTGTTCAAAAATGATGTTGAGGTTTCTAAAATCATTTTGTAAACTGAATAATTTGAGCGAGAGACACTTCCAAAGTGGAAAAATGTGTGTCCCCCCACCTCTAACTTCTAAAATAAGAGAGTGATAAAACTAAAAAAAAAATATGTTGTACATTGCAAACTACCAACGAAAATTGGTTTGAACGAGATCTAGTGAGTAGTTTTTTTTTAATACGTCATAAATCGTAAACCGCAATTTACCTTTCATTCAATCAATACACTAGTATAAAAACATCGATGAAAGTTACAACAAACTACAAGAACTTTTATATGATGTTACTTGCTGATACGGAATCCTTCATGGGCAAGTCCGACTCGCGCTTGGCCGCTTTTTATCTAAAGCTCCTACAGTTCCAAAACAGCTGGTAAGCATTAACTGACAGGCGCTGACTCTACGTAGAATAACTCAGAAATATAACATTTAGGGATTCGGATAACAAAAAGCGATTATCAGGAACAAAATTCAATAAAACTTTGTTTCCAAATACATGTAAATATTAAAAAGGCCTTTATTTTTCCAAGCTCTATTATAGAATAAATCTTTTTTTTTTAATATTTCGGACATCTGACACACAACATTATCTAGTCCCAAACTAAGCAGAATTTGTATCATGGGTACTAAACAACTGATATAAATACATTCACATATTTTTTTTGTAAATACATACATATTATACATAGAAAACACCCAGACTCCGAAACAAATATTTGTTTATCACACAAATATATGGTCCGACCCACGAATCGAACCCAAGACCTCTTGATCAGCAGCCGCATACGCTGACCACTGGACCAACAAGGCAGTCAAAAAGCCAACATTAACAAAAATACGCTTAATTTATTATAAAAGAACGAATTGTATCTTCACAATTTTATTGTTAAAAACGATATCAATTTCATTGCTAATCGATTGCCAGTCGTCGACAGCAATCAATTAAGATATATTTTTTACACACGCTAATTTATTCCGAATGAACATCTGAAGACAATTTTATTACCGAATGTTATAAAACTTAACAGTCTTCTGTATTCAATGAATACATAAATATGGTTAATCCATACTAAAGAATAGTTCTTTTTAATTACCATCTGATTTCTCGATCAATTCGCTGAAGGACTCAAGTCATTCAAACTAATTATACATTTAAAGTGAGTAATTTAATTTTCTTTTTGACTTCTCTGTCAAAAAGACATCATCATAAACTCATTGCAGTCAACTGTTGTACATTTCTAGGCTATTTCATATGTTACTAGAAAATAACTAAGAAGTAACGAAATAATATGTTTAAATTCAAAACTGTCACTAAAATAACTATACTGTTAAAACTTTGTAATAAATTACTGTTAGAAGGCGGTTCGTATAGCTGTACTGTAGACCTCTGGAGTTCAGTGAATTTAAATCTTCAAGTCTCGGGATATGGCAGTCTTTGAGTCTCTTTAGGCATATGATTTTATATATAACTAGGTGATGCCCGAGGCTCCGCTCGCGTCTGAGGGGTATCAAAAATAGATGTTAGCCGATTCTCAGACCTACCCGATATGCACACGTAGCAGTCCGTACCTTGATAGGTGACCAGCAGTGACATTATATGTCATGACGTGATTCTGGAAGAAGTCACGTTAAGCAGTCGGTCCCAGTTATTTTCTTATGATAACAGTCGTGCTAAGTTTGTATATCAAAAAAATACAGTTTTTTTATGAAAATAACTATTTATTTACGAACTCTTATAAATTTCACTTTATGGTATTTCTGTCAAAATTGTGAACTTTCTTTCTTTTCCAGGTGCTTACAATCCGAATGAAGACTCAAACCTGGATAATACTGCGTCGTATCCCGCCATTGGTTCCAATGCAAATCAACCTACTCAAGGTTCTGTTTCCCAGTACAATGGTCCAGACGCCTCGTCCGTTACGGCAAGACCCCAGGATGTTCAAGGATTTGGTTCTAAATTTAATACTGGCACATCTTATAAACCTCAAGGAAGCCTGGGAACTAGTACTCCGCAATATGATGCCCCTTCATCATCTCTGAACAATTACGTACGACCCGGATCATCGGAAAATAAGCTGTCAGGATCTCAGTATGGTAATGCATCACCTACTACTACAAGACCTGGATCTCAAGGCGGCAATTCTCCTACGTCTCAGTATACTGGTTCTTTCGGACCAGGTTTATCGCCTCAAGGAACATCATTCCCTACCTATGATACTCCTAGTGGTACCATAAATATTGGTCAGAAAGGCACACCAAGACCTGGATCCCAGTCATTTTCCCAAGATCGTCCAACACTTTCAAACCAGTACGGTGCTCCTGATTCATCTTCAACATTACCTACATCTCCAAGTTTTCCTGCTCAAGGTAGTCAATCTTTCTTAACCAATAAAGTTCCATCCTTCGGTTCATCTTCGAAATTCCCCCAAAAGTTAAATCAATCTCCTGATTCGCAAACTGGTGCCTCAACCGGTTCCTCCTATAGTTCTAGAAGGCCTTTTGGATCTTCGGGCTTCCCTTCTCAAAATGGTGCACTATCACCCACTCTTCAGCCTAGTGCTTTTCCCACTTCTGGATCTGACTCCTTAGGTAAAAATTCTGGATATCAGTACAATAACCCTAGTGCTTTTTCCGCTAGTACGAGGCCTGGAACCCAAAAGATACCATCACAAGATAGCGCAACTTCTGCCCCTCAATTTGGAGCATTTGCAGGATTACCGTCTGGCTCAAGCGGTCAAAGTAGACCACAAGATGTTACTTCAGGTTCTGACACTTCTCGGCCTTATAGTAGCCAGTCTGCTACTTCTCAATATAATCGACCAGTATCAACATTTTCAAGACCAGAAGGGACATCTTCTGGTCAATACGAAACCCCAGTGGCATCACCTTTTGGTAACACAGGTCTGTCTGGTAGCCGACCTCCAATTGCTCAAACTGCTACATCATCTACAAGTCCTTCAGGTTCTCGGCCCGTTAGTAGTCAATTACCTACTTCTCAATACAACAGGCCAACAACTGGTATCTTTGGTTCTGTAAACACCAATTCTCAAGATTATTCTAATGGTCAGTCAGGGTTTAACCAACGTCCTCAGTCTTCTAGTTTTCAACCAACAATTTCTAGTGCTGCAGGACAAAACACTCAAAAACTAGATGAATCTGGATACAAGTATTCCCGACCCCAAACCCAGTTTGGGCAACAGGAAGGAAAACTGTCTGATTCAAGATTTAGGCCATCAAATTCAGGTGCATCATCAAGTCCTATTAATAAAGAAACTTTAATCGGTAGTGATCTATCAGGTGATAATCAAAAGGCTTTACCATCTGGATCTAAAGGCTTTACTAATAAAGGAATTTCTAATGTATCAGGGTTCCCGAAACCGTCTTCCAATCAAAATTATCCTTCAGGTCAATCTCCCACTGACAATCAAGACGTTCCCTTCATCGGTTCCGGACAATACTCATCAACTGGTCTTGGCTCCAGACTCACCGGCTCTGCTTTGCCTAAACAAGATAAACCTGTTGAAAGCACACCTCCATATCAGTTTGGTCAAGTTACAGGATCTAAGTCACCCATGTTTGACTCTGCTCCTTACCAGTATAATCGTCCGGGATCTCAAAAACCAGGACAGGTAGACTATCAGCCAACCATTGGATCATCAGGAGGTAAAAGACCTGATCAAATAGGCTTTCAGTCGCCCTTTGGATCATCAGGACAAAAAAGACCTGGACAGGTTGGCTCTCAGGAAAATTATGGGCCCTCAGGACAGCAAAGACCTGGACAGGTAGATTATCAGTCAAACTTTGGATCATCAGGACAGAAAAGACCTGGACAGGTTGGCTCTCAGGAAAATTATGGGCCCTCAGGACAGCAAAGACCAGGACAGGTAGATTATCAGTCAAACTTTGGATCATCAGGACAGAAAAGACCTGGACAGGTTGGCTCTCAGGAAAATTATGGGCCATCAGGACAGCAAAGACCTGGACAGGTAGATTATCAGTCAAACTTTGGATCATCGGAACCAAAAATACCTGGACAAAGTGGCTCTCAGCCAAGTTTTGGGTTACCAGGACAGCAAAGACCTGGACAGAGTGGCTCTCAGCCTACTTTTGGGTCATCAGTACAGCAAAAACCTGAACAGGTTGGCTCTCAGGAAAATTATGGGCCATCAGGACAGCAAAGACCTAGTCAGGTAGATTATCAGTCAAACTTTGGATCATCGGAACCAAAAAGACCTGGACAGGGTGGCTCTCAGCCAAGTTATGGATCACCAGGACAACAAAGGCCTGAACAGGGTGGCTCTCAGCCTACTTTTGGGTCATCAGTACAGCAAAGACCTGGACAGGTTGGCTCTCAGCCAACTTTTGGTTCATCAGGACAGCAAAAACCTGGACAGATTGACTCTCAGTCAACTTTTGAATCCTCAAGACAGGAAAATCCTGGGTATCAGTCTACCTTCGGATCGTTAGGTCAAAGACAGCCAGGACAAGTCGGATTCCAAGTCAGTAATGGCCTATCAAAGGAAAAAAGACCTGGACAATATCAGTCTGGTTATGACTCGCTAAGCCAAAAAGAATCAGGACAGGCAGACACTCACTCCGGTTACGATTATTCAAAACAGAACAGGCCTGTTCAAAAAGGATCTCAGTCTAGTTTTTCACCTTCGTCGCAGGATGTGCTTAGTCAGACAGGCACACAACCTGGTTTTGGTTTTTCAGGACAGGACAGACCTAGTCAGAGCGCCAATCAGCCTAACTTCGGTTCTACAGGACAACAAAGGCCCGATCAGAATGGATTTCCATCTGGAGCTGGTACTGTAGGACCTAAAGGGCCTGGTCAAGTAGGATACCAATCACCCTTTACCTCAACACGACAAGACAGACCCGTTCAGTTTGGAAACGGAAAGCCAACTGAGAATTTCAATGGACCTCGTCAACCACCAAGTTTCAGCCCTGAAGAAGGTTATAAATACTAAAAAACCAAGGATAACTAATAATTTATGTGTAAATAGTACTTGAGCATTAGATAAAATGTAAAAAAAAAAATTGAATACATTTATTTTGTACCTAAACGTACGAAAAATATTGAAGTATCACTATGTGGTCGATATATTAAATTATATATGAATTTTATATCGTTGTTTTTCTTTCCAAGAACCAAAAAATATTTTCAGGTTATTTTTAAGGAAAAAAATATTTAATTTCTAGACATTGAGGATAATAATATGTTCTTATAATGTACTGTTGAGAACACTCCAACAATTTTTATTGTTCCTACAATAGGTAGACCAAAAATAAAAAAGGTTTTGATTTGGTTTTGCTGAAGTTATAAACCATAACGGACAATACCTAAAATGTAAAAGGTTTATGTAAATCTTACGAATAAAAACACAAATTTAACTTGAAGATTTCATCATCAATCTTGTACCTCGTAATAATCTTAAAACCAACTTAAAATATTCCACATACATTGCTTTTTCCAAAAAATAATACCTTCAGTAAATTGTTCTTCCTCAGTTACATTGCAACTAAGAATGTCGTTTAATTTAATTAAAAATATGTATTGTTATCTGTTGTCCCCTAAGCCTTCACCTAGTTACCCTTCTAACTAATAAATTAAAAGTCCTAATGCTATAATGTATCCCTTGTAAAGTTAATTGGCAACTGTAGGTAATATTCTACGACAATACAGTAAAGGTTATCTAAAGTACAGGAATCATGCGAGGCCATGTATGTATATGTATTTAAAAGGTAGGTTTCTAAGGAACAAAAAATAGTCAATTAGGTATATAATAAATGATCGACTTCAACCTTAAGTGCCGAATGGGAGGATAGGGTCGGCTCGCCCGGGGCAGTACTACCTTTATATAGATGACTAACCTAAAAATATCAACATTCGTGCTGGTTTGTTTCGTTAGTGAGTGCGAGACCGAAGGCTCAATGTTGCATGCTGCATTGTATACACTCATAATGAGGATGGTTGAAAAGTACTCTTAGATTCTACTTATGACTTCGATCAGGCAGAAGACAGTCACTTTGGCTGGCTCATTTATTAAAAAAATGTAGATACAGTAGACTTCTTCTTGAGCACGTCAATTAGTATAATCCCGTGTCATTTTCATTTATTCGAATATGTAGATGATTTTAAGAATCTATAAACATTCTATCATAGATCATAGTTATCCTTTAGAAATAGCACAATAAATTTCGAATTGACTTGGTATTAAAAACGAAACAGATATATTAATAGGCTGGTTTTAGAAACATATGTATTTAATAAGTATGTCGATGATCATTAGAACTTTTATATTTCGAAGCTATCACAAACACGAAGTAGGTTTACCTACATATAGATAAGTTTATTTCAAAAGCTTTAGTACTCACACCAACATCATCAACTTCATCATCATCAACAGCCCTCAACAGTCCACTGCTGGACATAGGCCTCTCCTTATAAACCTCCCTTCTCAGCCCACACCAACGTTTCCTAATAATTAACACATAAACAATAATATTTCAGTAGATTGTTTGACGTCAGTTTTAAACGTTACATAGAATACTCAACATCTTCAACATCTCTGGATTCTACTCATCCTTTCCATCAGGCAGAGTAGAGTCACTTTGGCAGGCTTAAATATTAAAAAAAAAAAAAAAAAAAAAAAACTCATATTTAAGTATGACAAAGGAAAATTTACCAAATATCATATTGCAACATATAAATGAACATTGATCAATTTAACCTTTAAACATTAAATTAATATATGTAGATAGTTCAAAAAAGTAATAAACATTAGAAGTATGTTAACAAGAGTTAATAACTTTAGTTATTGGATGTATTAAATGAAATGTGCGAACCGTTTAGTTTGGAAACCATATCGTGGATGACGCAAGCGTATTACGAATGAATCGTGAGATGGAGATGCATTGCATTAAGCGTGACAAGATGTGATCCATAGAATATAAAACATATTGTAGACCAGCTTTAGTACCGCGGTTTTACCTATGGTTATTGTTGTGAATCACGAGAAACGCCGCGTAGCTAAGCTAGCTTAAGAAAAAATTGCCTACGTTCCCATTAAGTCAACAGCTTTTACCAGTGAAAGTCCCGTTGTAATCGGTCCAGCCGTCCCAGAGATTATTCGAAACAAACAGACTGACATCTAAAAAAATGCTTTTTGATGTTATATTTCTTGTGTATTTATTAAAAAACTGTTGATTTGATATTACAGACACTCCAATTTCATTTATTTGTTTAGTTTAAACTTGATGCAAACAATATATTCCAGTAATGATCGCCTGACTGATACAAACTCAACTTAGGAATAAGTTTTAGGTAGTACTAATAGTGATAGTACTATTCATATTAATATTATAAATGCCAAAGTAATTATGTCAGTCTTTCTTTCTCGCCAAAATTACTAAAACAATTTAAATGAACATTGGTATACTGATAGTCTGAAGTCTGAGAAAGGACTTATGTTGCTTTTTACTGCGATAACACGCGAGCGGATCCGCAGACGAAAGTTTGTCAAACATATTACATTTTGATATATTCTCTATATTAGATCTTAGTTACTTGAAACAAGTTTTGAGGAGAATCAGTAATAGATAATAATAGCAGATTATCTTCTTGAATTTCAAGTGGAATGGACCCTTTACTTCTTTTTGCCTGTAATCAGCGTCAAAATAATGCATCATGCGCATTCTTTTCACCTTTTTCAATCCAATTTTTTTCTTTAAGTAAAAAACACAACTCCCGCATTAGGAATATAAATCCTGTGTCGCGGTGGACTCCACAAACATACATGAAACGGGCACAAATAACACCCAGACTAAGAATAATAATTTGTGAATCACACCAAGTGTTTTTCAGCATGGGACTTGACCATTTTGAAAAAACACCGTGTGGTTCAGTCAATCGCAAGTTCATCTTCGATCGCCACTAATGCTGAGTTATAGAAAGGTTTGGTACTCGACCAGTCAGGGTTAGTTTGTTTGTGGACTATCTGTATTTTCATTACGCGGTATTCTTGAGGTTTTACAGGAGATGCTAAGCCTGGAACAAGCTAGAAAAACCTCAAATACCATTTGTGTATGATAGAAAAATTCGAACTTGTAAACTGGTAAATAAACATATGTCTTAGCAACTGACTAATGCCATAAGTCACAATAGTTAAATATTTCAATTAACTTGAATCGTTTGTGCTTTAAATGGAATATGCAAATTGGAAATACGAATTAACTTCCAACGCCATCAATTACTTCAGACAAAGGTGTTATAAAAAGCTCTCAAACCTTTTAGTCGAAGATAAGATTTACAATAATTGCATCTGAAATGACTGTGAATAATTACGTTAATCCTGAGAATTTTATGTAGAAACTAACTTAATACCACGTGGTCATCTGCGGTTGTTTTTATATTGTTTCAATAACTCCGGATATAATTATACCGCGAGGTAGAGCCTAGTTTCTAAATAAAATTCTCGTCAAAATCGGTCCAGCTTTTCTAAAGATTAACCCGAACCAACAGACGGAACAGACAGGCAGACAAAATTTTTCATATACATTTGGTGAGAAACTGGTTTTTTGTAATTAAAAACAGATAGTTCAATTTTATTTACTTACAAGCTGACCCACAAAGCCCCCCGTCTGCGTCTTCTATGAAGAATGAAGCAAATTTGTTTCCCATATATAAGATTATAGTGAGCCAACCTTATAAGAAAGACTTTTGCTAGCGGATATTTTTTAGAACTTTTCAAGGGGAACAATTCTCTAATACATCATTTATGCAAGACTTTAACAGTTTCCGCAACGCACGCAGCGGAAGCTCTCAAAACAAAATAATTTTAACAAAAAGTGACCGACTTATAAGACAAATTATTCCGAGTACCCAAATCGCGATAATTGTGCCTATGATATTTGAGGAGTTCCCTGGATTTCCTTGGCGTCCCATCATCAGATCCCGATATGGTAACGATGGGACCACCTGTAAGCTACGCAGCTACGCCCATTCCAATGCAAAAATAATTTTTGAAATCGGTTCATAAACGATGAAATTATCGCTGAACATACATAAAAAAAAGATTCCAACGACGACAACTTCCTCCTTTTTTTGAAGTCGGTTAAAAATATTTTGAAACGGCCCCGATTTTGAAACATTCTTCATTGGTACTTCGCTTCTATTGGTCTTAGGGTGATGATAATAGTCTTTCTTGATAAATGGGCTATCTAACACTGAAATATTCTTTTAAACGAACCAGTAGTTCCTGTCATTAGCGCGTTTAACCAAACAAACAAACTTTGCAGCTTTATAATAAATAGTAAAGACATACGAGTATTTGAAATTGACTGCATTGTTGGCCTAGTGGTTAGCGTATGCGACTGGTGATCAAAAGGTCTCGGGTTCGATTCCTGGGTCAGACCAAATATTAGCCTAAGTTATTAACTTTCTGCAAGTGAATCGGTGAATCGATCCCGCCCTTCCAGGGATTACCCGGAACAAACAGACAGAGATACATTTTAACAATTGTATTTTTGGTATAAGTACACTTACCTAAGCAGTTTATTACTTTCATATGCATTTAGTTAAAAACTGATAATTCGATATTACACACATACACTAAAATTTTATTAACTGCTTTGTTGGTCTAGTGGTTAACGTATACGGCTTATCAAAAGGTCTCGGGTTCGATTCCTGGGTCAGACCAAATATTTGTGTGATCCACAAATATTTGTTTCGGAGTCTGTGTGTTTTTCTATGTATAATATGTATGTATTTACAAAAAAAAGTATGTTTATGTATTTATATCAGTTGTTAAGTACCCATAATACAAGCTCTGCTTAGTTTGGGACTAGATGACTAAGATGTCCGGAATATTTATAAATAGGTATAGCACCGTACCTATTATATTCTATTTACAGAACTCAAAAGTTCCATTGAATTTGTATACCTTATGAGTCTGTTCAATTAAACTTTGATATGTAGTTATAGTTCTCGACTAGACTACCATGCGGTCATGTAACTTATCTGTGTTACTTGATAGTTCGGCGTATATGCGCTAGATGGCACTGGTTGTCTACCAAACAAATGATTTGTTGAATAAAGACACGCTGTTTTCATTGGAGCCTACTATCCCATTCCTCTACCCAGAGTTATAAATTTGTTAAGGTTACTACATGTATTTAAAGAAAAAAAATCGGCCAATTGCGTGTAACGCCACACATAGAATACGGTTCCGTAGTTACCTTTATTGGCACGTGGATTTAAATCGTGGTATTATTTCTTTACTTTTGTACAAAGTTTTCTTTTAGAGAGGGTAAGCCCTGGCTTAATAAAAAGTTTGAATTAATAAAAAAATTGCCCCCCTTTGAAGTTGCACTCGTAAATAAATACCTAAATCAAAAAAATCGTCATAGCAATCTCTCAATGGTTTTGAAAGACCTATCTAATGATTTTGACCTATTAATGATACCCTGGGTTACGATGGGTTAGACGGGAGAAATATAATTCACCACCTTACTTATAGGGAAGGTACCCCAAATAAATATATTTTTCCAAATTTTAGTTTAGCACTTTATTGGCGTGATAAAAACACATACATATTCATGGCAAGTTTCATATTTCTAGTCGCTAAGTCGAGGACGGACGGACGCACATGACGAAACTATAACGGTCCCGAGTCATGAACTACGGAACCCTAAAAATATTTCTTCTATAATTGACTGAGAAAAATTGTGTCTTTATCAAATTTCTCAACAAAAATCCTTAGTATCACTCCAGTCAATCCAGCCTATTTGTGACGAAAAATGGGTTTTAAAGAAGCTTTTCTGCGATGAAGTCCTGATTACAAATCTAACAAATAACTTGATTAAATTTTAGTATTCAGCATCATCATCATCATCAGCCTATCGCAGTTCAATGATGGGTATAGGCCTCTCCCAAAGCACACAACTCTGACCGATTTAGTATTTATTAAAAGAATTATAATATTAACCATAATAAAATGTTTTAGTGGAGATCAGTATGGTGTCTTAAAAGACTTGTAATGTGAGTGCCAGTTTTTAGCTGCTCGGCCCAGGAAGAAAGAGCCGAACCGTTTAGTTCTATCTAATGCGTATTTTAACCCTTCTAAAGCTGAACCTCCAAGGCCAGCACGTGCTGTCCTGTAAAGGAAGGGAGAAGGTGGGATCAATTTAGACCCTTATATGTTCCTATAAAAAATACTCCAATCAATGTAGTAGAAATCGTTCACAGCTGTTTTTTAACTGACGCCTTAGATAAAAGTGATCATAAGAATCTAGCGCTATGCATTTTATACAGAGCAATCGACCTTTCCAATTTTTAAAAGCCGGGGTCGTGTACTTTATAGATAGCTATATCTATGTATGTCTTATCTACTGTGCTAAAAAATATATGAAAATATTTCGTTAAAAACTGCATTAGTTTAAAACTGACTCAGGTATAGCTGAATATCTCAAGAATCGATTTTTCAAAGTATTATTACTTGACTTTTTTAAGTGTAAGTAAAAGCTAAACTTGATTTTGAAGTTTTCAAAAAGCGAGGCTCTGTGCTCGTTTGCTTTGCATAGAACAACACAGGCCCGTTGCTTTGTTTTATCGTAATTTTCAGTAAAACAGATAGATGGCGCTATGGTGTTATGGCTTGAAGTGTAAGCTTGTAGTTTCAGATTTACAAATTTTCTCTAAATGTATATGAAAGTTGATACGGTTGTAAAGAAATCAATTTTTAAAATCTTTGTCTGTCTGTTTGTTTCAGCTAATCTCTAGAATGGCGTTACAAATTGTGACGGGACCTTCAATAACAGATAGCTTATAATATAACTTCGCCCTCGGTGCTTAGCCGCAGTTTTTTTTTTAAAGAACAACAAGGTTTTATAACTGATATAAATACTTATGTACTTTTTTTGTAAATACATGCATATTATACCTAGACGACACCTAAGCTTCGAAACAAAAATTTGAAGAACATACAAACAACCCAAACTAAACCAGCATTCGGTCAGCGTAGGAACGTATAGCCTTAACCAACTCTCGACTGTGGGACTAACTGTAGGATATTATGGGTTGTCGATTGATTGATACAAACATTTGGACTGACAGCAGTCGCATACGACACTGCGACACCGAACGAATTAAATAAACAAAGGACGTAAAATGCTCCAAGTCCCTGTCAATCATATACAGCATAATTTTGTTTATTTACGCACATTATAGTCGTAATGAGTAGCTTAAGAAACAAAATTGTGTGAACGATACTACCTTGAGGCGAAAACTCGCAGAGACTCATCTAAATCACGATTTGCTGTAGGCGTTCTTAAATATAATTCACAAGTTAATCTGTATTTTTATTGGGAGATGTAAGGTTTCCACTATGCCGCTTTACAGTTGTTGTTTTGTAAATTTCTACTGGCATTTTCTTATAGGTATACGAGATGATACGGTGAATCTAATAAATAAAATTCTCGTGTCACAGTTTTCGTTGCCATACTTCTCCGAAACGGCTTGACCGATCTTTATGAAACTTTATATGCATATTCAGTAGGTCTGAGAATCGGCTAACATCTATTTTTGATACCTCTAAAACGCGAGCGGAGCCGCGGGCATCAGTTAGTATTTTTATAATAATACCAGGGGGGTGTCACTCCGCAGTTTAGGTATAGTCGGCCGGCTGCCTGCCGGGTCAGACACGCCGGTCGAACAGACATCGTCAGAACAGTTCAGAGTTATACGATAGAAAGAGACGCAATTGTAGGTAAATATAATCGTAGTGATTCGGCGCTGTGCGATCTGAATTGAACTTATTCTTTTGACACCGAGGGTATCTATAACTTTAATTTACTTTTCGTAGTGAGTCTTCTGTGCTGGTACTATTATGTACTCTGTGATAATACACAACACCATTAGGGTACTTACAAACTAAGCAAACTCAGTTTTATGAAAGCTAGATTGACTGATAAAATACTTCTTTTAAAACAAATGCATAGAAAAAAAGACCTTAACTTCGTAACAAATATTTGTAGATTGTACGAATATTTTGTTTAAGACTTTCGTAACTTTAACATAGTATGTAGAAGGTATTGTAATCATTTAAATATTTTTATCGCGAATAAGTTCCACTATACAATAACTATACGGAAATATATATTTATATACAAATTATATTTAAGCCTACCAAAGTGATTTTACTTTGCCTGATGGAAGAAAGCATGAGCAGAATCCAGGAGTAGGGGTCACCATCCTCATTGTGAGGATAGGCAATGCGGTATGACCCATACCATGGTTAACTGGTCAGATGTTCCTGCATCTTTCTTCCGGCCTCCGGAGACCGGGAGAATGATTGAGCCTCCGGTCTCACACTCACCAAAGAAATACGACAACAAGAATGCCAGCATTATTAGGATGGTCTTCTGTGTGAGGGTAGTACTGCCCCGGTCGTGCCGGCACCGTGCTGAAATCAGCGTCGCTCTACTACCTTCAGATATCAGGCTATTAGTTAAATGTTGACCGACCAAGAAAACGAATGTGAGACGCCTGCATGTAGCTGAAATGTCAACATTGAGATGAATGTGTGGGGTATAAGATGAAACTTGAATATAGCAAAGGAAACCTGACTATAACATCAGAGAATGTAGTGAAGAAAGTTTGTATTGAAGTTGACCGATATTAGACTTGAGGATGGCCAAAGGAAAGATGCATAGACAACGTACAAGAGGATTTGAGTAGGAAGAGAGTATGAAGTGGATAGTTAAGGAAGAGAAAAGAAAGACTGCACGGTTTGCCTAGTGGCTTAAACGGTCGCCACTAGTGATGGGTCGAGGGCAAAAACAAATACGGGCGGAAAGGCATAAACTGGGCAAATTGGGCAAAAATGAGTTTACGCCCGAATAAATGCCCGAGCACTGGGCAGAAAAAACGAATACCTTTGTTTTGTGATAAACAAACGTTTTCTTAATCTATTTTTTCCTAATTAAAATGAAAGTCAGTTTGTTGTAAATTTAAACTTTTACATAATTATTATTTATACATTTTTGTAATTAAAATCACAAATAATCACAGTTCATTTCATTATTTTTGTCAAAAATTCGTAAAAAATTAACAATTATAACTCTTGTAAATATGTGTAATAATAATAACATTTTTAATTTTTTCATTCGATATTATTTTTTATATTTTTAAATGTATTTTTTAGATTTATATATTTAGTAATGTAATGAATAAGTATTTTGATTTTAATAAAGAGAACAATAATAATAAGTGGCAGCTTGGCAGTGTAGAATAAAACGAATTGCTGAGTCCAGGACACTCATCGCCAAATTAATTGCCTATGAATCTGGTAATACGCGACCGAGAGTCATGCGCTTTATGAAACAGGCATTTTTGGAGACTACCATCAGTCCTCAACAGTATACAGGGTGAATTTTTGAGACGGGGCAGTAAGGGCAGGTACCTTAACCGTTATAGTTACAGGAAAATGCTTTAAGAAGACTATCCATAATTTTTTAAGATATTCTGAACTGCATTTTCAGATTTTGAAAAAATGTACAGCCAGCAAGAACATAGTCATTTTAAGCAAAAACTTTTTTTAATGCCAATCGATCCTGGTTCCTATAAGGATCAAAAGTCTCTATTGGACCCTTTGAGATTTGAGTACTAGAAATGTCAGAAATCGCAAAAAACTTTTCTCATACATTTGTACGGAAATAAATAATTTAGCATGTATTTTAGACACAGAAAACAGATAACTGCCATTTAGATAACTTACATTTAAATAATCTACGAAATAAATTGCTCAAAACGACCGCCGTTTTCTCAAATACATAAGTTCACTCATTTTTGTACTGAGCTAGTAGCAGCTGATAATTTACTTGAATAGATATCATTTAAAATCCTTGTTAATGCATCTTTCAGCTCCTGAACAATGTTGTATTTTTTTGTAGTCTTTGTTTTTAGATAGCGCCACGGAAAAATATCAAGAGGCGTTAGATCGGGGCTACGAGGTGGCCACTTAGTTGGACTATGTGTACCTATCCACTGTGACCCGAACTGCCTATTCAAACTGAAATACGCGGCTGTTGTGTGGCGGAAAGCCATCTTGCTGAAAATAAACTTTTCGCAATTCTGACAAGAGACATTCATCCAACTGCTTTTGGAGATTCTCTAAAATGACGTCGTTATACACGGCAGAATTAAGAGTACCTTCATAAAACTCCACCATGACCACACGATACTAGTCGCAGTCGATACTTACTCGCGTACCAAACCAATGCAGATTCCGTGTTTCTATTATTTACAAAATACGCTTAATACAAAACATGCATCAACAACGATTTTAAATGATATCTATCTAAGAAAATTATCGGCTGCCACTAGCTCAGTACAAAAACCAGTGTACTTATGTATTCGTTAAAACGGCGGTCATTTTGACCAATTTATTTCGTAGATCATCTAAATGTAAGTTATCTCTTGTCTGTGTCTAAAATACATATTAAAATGATTTATTTCCGTACAAATATATCGTCGGCTTATTGCAAGAAGTCATTAACTGCAAAAAATCACAAAATATTTCTTTAATGGTCTCACAATTATAGATAAAAACGTATTTAGTGATTTTTAACAGTATTTATTATATCGTTGGCTTATTGCAAGAAGTTATTAGCTGCAAAAAAATCCTAAATACGTTTTAATCTATAATTGTGGAACCATTATGGATAAAAAAGTATTTATTGATTTTTTGCACTTAATGACTTCTTGCAATAAGCCGACGATATGGAAAAAGTTTTTTTGCGATTTCTGACATTTCTAGTACTCAAACCTCAGTCGGTCCAGTAGAGACTTTTGATCCTAATAAAAAACAGAATCGATTGGCATCAAAAAAAGTTTTTGTTTAAAATTGCCATTTTCTTGCTGGCTGTACATTTTTTCCAAAATCTTTAAATGCAGTTCAGAATATCTTAAAAAAGTATGGATAGTTTCCTAAAAGCGTTTTCCTGTATCTGTAACGGTTAAGGTACCTACCCTTACTGTCCCGTCTTAAAAAATTCACCCTGTATGTCAAGTGTCAATAAAGAGAATAATAATAAATCTTTAATTTCATTATCATCGTCATTTAAGTCGATGTTAGACGTTACATCAAAAAATTCGGTTCGACTGGTTGATTTTGATGGTTGAGCATCATGAGACGTATTAATTTGTCTCTTATCATCATCAACATCAACGAGAAAATCATCAAATTCTGAATCCGACTCGTTCAAGTTGAATAACGGTAGGTTGAGCAAGATCAAGTCTTAATTTACAACATTTTTTATTTGATGCCTACCAATGTGACTCCACTCTGCCTGATGGTAAGCATGAGAGGGGGCCACCACACTGCCTGCGATGGAGGAAGTATGGCGACTCTGACCCAAACTAAAGCGGCTTTGTGAGATGCTTTTTCACACACCTCTTATAGGACCTGGGTTCATAATGGGAAGGAAAGACGTGGGATGGTAGCGAGTTCCAGTTTCTAACCTCTCGGCACAGGTCTTTCCTTTTTTTTTTTTTTTTTAACGTGTGGAAATCCCCACGGACCGTCGCCCCACCGGGGCTCTCGGCGGGGCGGTGTGTCGGACTCGAACCGACTAAAACCACACGGTGTGACCTCTCTGCGCCTGTGTTTGGAAGGGATCCAGGTAACTGTTTTCTCCTTCTGGATCCCTCCCGGCGCCTGCCCGCACTGTTGCGGGCGCAGTCTCCTCGTACTCTCTATTTGGGCGACGTCCGGTCACACGCGGACGCCACCCCCTCGCGGCTGGCCACTACAGCGGATAGACGGGGAAACCCGTCCCGTCCACCCGCGGCCACACTCAGGGCGGCATGAGGCTCAGATAGGCGCGCCTCCGCCGCCCGGGGCGCCGGCGGCAGATCGGGTCCGAGTGGAGGTCATCCTCCCGGGCCTTCTCTGCCGCCTCCTTCTGCGAGATTACGTCCTCGCAGAAGGTTGCGACCGCGGTAAAACAACTGTCGCTACCGGCCATGGAGCGGACTACGACCGGCAGCGAGAGTTCCTCTCCGATAACTGCAGTGAGGGCCCGGCGCTGCGCCGCCCATGCGGGGCAGACTGCCAGCGTGTGCTGGGCCGTGTCCTCACTGCAGTCGCAGTGGTGGCAGGCGGGACTCAATTCCCTCCTCGCGACCGAGTGCAGATACTTTCCGAAGCAACCGTGCCCGGAAAGCACCTGCGTCAGCCGGAAGGAAAGGGTCCCGTGCTGCCGCCCCGCCCACTCGGCGATGACCGGCTGGAGAGCCTCCACGGTGGCAAAGCCAGCGCGTGGAGTCTCCAGCCGAAAAGACCATCTAGCCAAGGTGGCTTGACGAGCGGCTTCGCGCCACTCGCGCACGTCCTCGGGCGGAGGGCGGATGCCCCTCTCCGCCCGGAATTCAGCCACTCGTCGATAAACTTCGGCGAGCACTTCCGCCTCCAAATCCCACGGGGGTGTTCCGGCCAAGGCGCAGGCCGCTTCGGTCGACACCGTGCGGTATCCGCCTATGGCTCTGACCACCAATATCCTCTGGGGGCGCCAGAGGCGCGCCCTATTCTGGGCGGACAGAGCCGCCGCCCACACCGGTGCACCGTACAGTGCCATCGACCGGACCACCCCCGTGTACAGCCGCCTAGTGGGAACACTGGCCCCGCCCAAATTGGGCAAAAGTCGCCCGAGGGCGGAGGCAGTGTCCACCAACTTTGGGGCTAGCTGTTTGAAGTGCTCGTCGAAGAGCCACCTTCCGTCTAGGACCAGACCCAGGTATCTCATCTGGGCCCGGACCGGTACGAGAAGGCCACCCGCAGACCCAGCGCCTCGATGCGCCCGACCACCATGGACACTCCAGTGGTGGCCAGACGCGCCGCCTCCTGGAAGTTAGCCCCCCGGGCCGTGACTAAGGTGTCATCCGCGTAGCAGATTACACCCAGCCCGGGGGAGAGACGCCCTCTTAGGGCCCAGTCGTATCCCATGTTCCACAGGAGTGGTCCTAAGACAGACCCCTGTGGAACACCGCACGACAGCACAGGTCTTTCCTAAACCAAGTTTTTTTCGGTATCAAGTCAAAATGAGGTGAGAAAATAGATATTTCAAATCAAATAAATTACGGTGTATTAAGGACATAGAAAGGTAAGTTTTCACAAAATTTATTGAAAAAATAATTTTATTTGTAAAAGATAAAAAAAAAAAAAAAAAAAAAAAAAAAAAAACTTGGTTTTTTGAATATTTCACATAAAATTTGAGGTTATGTGAAAAAAGTGCAAATACAAAAGTTGTAGATCTTTTTATTACCTACAACTTTGCCTATAGTTTTTTTTTCATAGGATTTGTAGTTTTGCCGGAAATCGACATAAACCGTTTTTACCCTGAAAACCTCCCCCCTACCCCTTCCCGACCTCAGATCGCCCGTAAATTATTTTTCCTTCCATTTTTATAATATTCACCTCCTTTTCCAATGGGTTTCATCACTTTCATCCTACTACAATTTATGTTCACTTTTTATTATTTTAAGACGCTTCTACCCTTGTCTATTATGTCAGTTTTACATGTAATAGGTATATACTTATACTATCGACTATTGTTATCGAAACAAAAAACTGTGTTTATGTCACAGATTACTAACTATAACATATAAAGAACTGCTATCATTATAATACTCAGTTTGGTTTTTTTTTATACGCCCATGAGCATAGATTTAAAGAAAAAACTAAAATAGTAACATATTTATATCCAGGAATATATCATATTTTTTTGTTAATTACTCTTTGCTGCATACACATATATTTACACACAATTTAAATTAATAAAATGTAAATTGAAGTTTTTGCCCAGTTATAGGGCATTTATTCGGCATTTACGGGCATTTATCGGGCGCTTATTCAATGTGCCCAATCCGCCCGGGCAGAAACCCATCTCTAGTCGCCACACCGCTTCCTACTGCGCCAAGTGTCGCGGGTTCAAATCCCACGTAGGATAACACTTTGTGTGATTCACAATTTGTTGTTCTGAGTCTAGGTGTTCTTTGTGTCCGTTACATGTATGTTTGTAAAGTCCCCCGCGACACAGGAATTTATATTCCTATTGCGGGAGTTGTCTTTTTAAAAGAAAAAAGAAAGAATGAAAAATTAAAATTAAAAAAAAAATTAAAAGATTGGAATAAATGAAATCGGGGCTTTAGTATGAGATAATTATCAATATTGTAAAATACATAAGTTGATAACTTTCAATACCTTATTTAGAGTGAATATTACAACCACTATTCATAAAGTGTTTGCAATTTTAAGTACTTTGACCTAATGAATTTAAAACGCTTCATTTCGAAAACATAATCGCTTGTGTTATTTTAAGCGTTTGGTAAAATTTAATTAATCACGATCGACTATCACGCGTCTATCGGAAGCTGATCTATATATGTACATATATAGTAAGGTCATGTAGGGTTACCACACATTCGTATCATTTTGTAAGACTAATAGTACTTTTAAGATTGTATTGCACTTTTTAAAATATCATTAGAATTTTGTTACCATAATTTAATGAAAAAAGTATATGTAAATCATTTGTCATCCTTAGGTGTGATATAATATGTTATTTTTACAAATACAAGCTGATGCCCGCTGCTTCACTTACGTCCGTTGCATCCTTTATTACATATATATATATATAATATATAAAAATAGTTACGTCCTATTTTTAGACCTACTATATAAACACACTAAGTTTCATAAGAATCGATCAAACCGTTTTGGAGGAGTATGTCAACTCATTGTAATACGAAAATTTTACATATACCAATAAATAAAATTTAAATGTAAATTCAAATTATCATCTTTTCACTAAATCCATAGAGAAATACATTTTATATACGTTACTTACATCAAAAAATCAATTTGTTTATCTGTCCGTTTGTTCAGTATAATATCTGCAACGACTGGACTGCTTTTGACGAGACTAGCAGATAGCTAAATGTGTTCAAAAATGATGTAATTAATTAAATGTCCAAAGATAATAACGTAAAAAATTTAACTTAATAAAAAACCTCTTCATTAAAAAATGATAAAATTTAATTTTTTTTTTAAAGGAAGTTTTTTTTTCTGACTAATTAAAAAAATAATTAAACCAAAACTTTTTCAAAGTTCCATAGTTCACGACTCGGAACCCTTTATGATTTCTTCATGTCCGTCCGTCCATGCTCGACCTAGCTTTCAAACGTTTAGTGCCATAAACATGAAACTGTGTATATGTACCTACACAAAGACAGATAACATTTTTCAAAAATGATATCAGTGTTGTCATCATCAGGTTTCCTTCAAATTCACAGAACTTGTAATAATTCGAAAATATGTTTAATGCTAAACATTTTTAAAATGTTAAATTCTTTCTTGGTATATACAAATAATTATGTGCTTGAAAAGTATGAATTGAATTGAACTCTCAACTTCAATTCATAGTCTATATTAACACTAAGCAGAATAAAACATCCGTTAGGATTTAAAAAGAAAACAAAAACCACCAGGATTGATTTACGCCTAAATTTATGGTTATCCTACCAAGAAGTTCACATTGGAATGTATAATACGGCAAGGTCAAAAATTGATGCGCTATCGTAACGTACACATAGTGGGCTTACCTGTAAAACCATTCAAATAAGATTTGTGTGTCAAGCGCAATATGCGAGATAGAACCAAGCTAAATATAAATTTAATATTTTATTAAAATTTAAAATCTTCGGCCTTGCCTTGTTTCAATTCTAGAGAGTTAGTAGGTGAAAACACAGTCGTTTTAGTGAATGTTTGATGAACAAGCAAGCTTACTGCTAGAGTAATATATATCATTATGAGACTAAGTTACTTTCACTCATTTTTTAACTATAAGGGAGAAATAATCTAAGTAAATTGTGGTGGTGACTTTTTACATTACTGGGTTTTTACATTTCACTATTCATGGGCACTACAGGATTTCTCATTATACTGTATTTTCTATGTTCGCATTAAGGATGGTGTCTACCACTCTTGGATTCTACTCATGCTTTCCATCAGACAGAGTAGAGTCACATTGGCGATTAAAATTTAAAAACAATTATAAACAAAATTCTTTATAAACTAAAGTTGCATTATACCATCCACCCAATTAGACAAGTCCATCTTCCTAAAGAATCATAGTGTCGTGATTATGAAATTGCGACACGACTGACGCCAAGTAGACCAAATTGCACCCAACTATATATACTGTAATGAAATTATAACGTTATCAGTTGCAAATCGAACATCTGCCTCTAAAGTTCTAATAAAAGAAACAAAAGAAAAATGAAATTTGTAAGACAACACATTTTGCACATTTAACGCTTATTTTAGTAAAATTAAAATAAACACAGTGTTTTTTTTTTCAGTTTGCCGTATTAGCTGCTGTCACTTTGGCACAGGCTGCCAAATTGGACAGAGTATATTTGCCACCAAATGCTCAAGCAGCTTCAGGATCGGACAATTTCCTAAACACTCCATTCCAATCAGATAATGGAATCCAAGAATCAAATAACAATGACTTCTCCAATTCCCCTGTCTCCAACGTAAACGCTTACGGTCAGAATACCTTCTCTGGTTTTGAAACTCGTCTTGAACGTGCACAAGCTGCTTTTGAAAGGAACGCAGCTATTCTTCGTCAGGATAACTCAAATGATGGAGAAACTTACTCTTATGCCTACGAGACAGAAAATGGCATCTCTGCTGAAGAAAGTGGTGTGGCCACTAATGGTGTCCAGGCTCAGGGTGGTTATTCATACACAGGAGACGATGGAAATGTTTACTCTATCAGGTATTTTTTTTTTAATTTGTAGCTTCTAAGCTGATAGGAACATAAGAATCCACTTCTAATAAAAGTGTTGAACTTAGTACCGTGAATTAACAAGAATATATTATAAAGTCTTTGAAACATACATGTAAAGAGAAGGAAAACATGAAACCAACCCTATACCAACCCGTCTGGCCACCGTGGTATAGTAGGCCAAAACCTCCTTTATAAGGAGTGGCCTATGTCCAGCAGTTGACTGTTCAAGGCTGTTGATGAAACATACATATATTAAAGAAGAAAATACTAGTGCTTTTTGTTTTATGATACAAGGCGAACGAGCAAATAACTCCCTTGATGGTAAATGACTACAGCCGTTCATGGACGCCTACAACTCAAGAATCATAACTGCATTAAGGAATAAACTTGACAAAGCTCAAGAGTTGCATTTTATATTTTGTATTTCAGGTATACTGCTGATGAGAATGGTTTTGTCCCACAAGGTGATCACTTACCCACTCCTCCACCCATACCTGAGGAAATTCTGAAAGCTCTTGAGCAGAATGAACGTGATGAAGCCGTCGGCATTTTTGATGATGGTAAGTTTATCAGTATTTTTAACAAAAGCAGTTGATATATATATATATCAATAGACTAGTATAAAAATGAAGAAAAGGTATTTGTTACATTATTAACATACCGTTAAAATATGCTTCAACGGTCTCTAGTGAGGATTAGTAAATCTATGAAGTATGTTTTAACATCACATTTTTCAACTTCACGCACTTATCAACTAAATCTTCCTGTCCTCAAACTACTGTTCTTTAACATCAACTTTCTGTTACCATTCACTTTTAATTTGCAGGATCCTACAGCGAAGCTAAATACGGTGTAGCAGAAAGCAACTCGCAACAGTACTACAATAATAATGCACAGCCTATCGACTACAATGAAGATGCCATCACTACCAACTCCGATGATAACCGTAACGATGCTGGTTTGAGAAACTCCGTTGATAAAACTTACCTACCTCCCTTTACTCAGCAGAATAATAACAGAAGAAACTACAACTCCAGAGATGGTTACAGATACTGATTCTACAAAAGTTTTAGATTTATTGTTAGATGTAAATATTGAATAAAGTATTTAATGAAGGCTACCGTGTTTGTTTAATTTTATTCATATTATTTCTGCTATTTAAGCGTTAAATAGTGGCAAGACTGGGAAAGAAATACGTGTTCTGGTAGTGTGTTTTAATGGGAAGGAATAGCTCTCTAAAACAGATTTACGTATTTTATAGTTTAATTATATTTTCCATTTAAAATATACAACTCACGCATTAGGAATATAAATCCTGTGCAGCGGGGGACTTTCCAAACATACATGAAATAGACACAAAGAACACCTAGACTCAGAACAACAATTTGTGAATCACACAAAGTGTTTTCCCAAGTGGGATTTGAAAGCGGCGTGGCAACCGCAAAAGAGTAGTGATAAATTCGAAAAGAAAACTCGTTTTTCTAAACATAATGCTAACCTATTCCATGTTAAAGGTAATACATTTCTAAAATCAGAAAAAGTCAATGATCAATTTTTCGAACCCACTCTTAATTTATTAATTCAACTCTCGAGTTGAATTATGCTTACTGCTACGAGGGGTGATCAATAAGTAATGATAATCGAGTATTTCTAGAACGCACAAAAACCCAAATTATTATTTTTCTGCTTGCTTATATATCCACTACTTCAGCTTCAAAAAAATTTATAAATAGGACACCATTACCTGGAGATACATTCATTTGAATACGAACTGTCGAAGAGAAAACATCAAAATGGAGAAAAATGAAATAAGAGCTGTCATCAAGTACCTCTGCCTGTTTTAAAGCGGACTGTAATAGGTATTTTGCTGGTCATCTACCTTAAAGGAAACCACGAGTAGAAATTATACTTGTTTATTGTAGATCGGATAGAACGCAAGTGAATGTTACATTGGTATAATTTTACATTAACGTTAGCAGCCATATAGGATATACAATGCAGCCAACATAATTAAACTAGATGTTGTGTTACCAACACTGCCTGAAAAAGATGTCTACCAAAGACATACACAGCGACTTAGAGGAAACATTGGGGGAGTCTGCTCCTCCATATTCCACAGTCGCACGCTGGGCAAAGGAATTTAAGCTGGGCAGAACCTCCACTGAAGATGAAGATCGCGAGGGATGCCCTTCCACGTCCCTTACTGGAGAAAACGTCTAAAAAGTGGAAGATATCGTGTTGGCCGATCGAAGGGTGACCGTAAGGCATGTAGCTGAGGTCACAGGGATCTCCTATGGCAGCGTTCAAAAAATCATTGTCAACAAAATGCATATGAAACAGGTCTCTGCGCGTTGGGTACCGAGAATGTTAACCGACGAGCAAAAAAAGAAACGAGTCGACATTTCGAGGGTGAATCTTCAAAAGTTCCAGGCCGATAAAGAAAATTTTTTGTCGCGTTTTGTGACCATGGACGAGACCTGGATCCACCACTTTGATCCCGAAACCAAACAACAATCAATGACTTGGAAACGAGCTTCCTCACCAACGCCGAAGAAATTCAAAGTGTCAAGTTCAGCGGGAAAGGTTATGGCGTCTGTTTTCTGGGATGCAGAAGGAATTATTATAGTGGAATATTTGGAAAAGGGGGCCACTATAACAGGCTCTTACTACGCAGGCCAAATAAGAAGATTGCGAGAAGCTATTAAGTCAAAAAGACGCGGTAAACTGCGCGCTGGAGTGCTGTTTCACCAAGACAACGCCCCGGCTCACAAAGCCGCAGTTGCGATGGCTGCCATTGAAGAAACGGGGTTCGAACTGCTCGAACACCCTCCCTATTCGCCAGATCTAGCTCCCAGTGACTTCTACCACTTTCCTCGGCTCAAAGAACACCTCCGGGGCAACAAATTTGCGGACAATAGTGAAGTGATGACCGCAGTAGAGGCATTTTGGGAGGATCAAGACAAAGAATTTTTTTCTAATGGAATCATGGGCTTAGAAAAAGATACAAATGTATTAACTTGCAAGGAGACTATGTTGAAAAATAAAATACTTTTTTTATACTAATAGTTCTGTTTCATATTGATTATCATTACTTATTGATCACCCCTCGTAGATCCACGAGGTACTTAAATAATGTTGATAATTCACTCATCATTATACAATTAACGATCATAAATTCAACTGCAAATGAAATCTCTGAGAAATAAGTACTTCTTCATATTTTTTGATGCAAGTTGTAGATAGATAAATGTTAATATGATCAAGATTTGAGATAAGTCTATACACGGTATTCAAGTGAAGATGACCATTTGTAGACAAATGTTACAAAATATTTTGTTTGGAACTAGTTGATCTTCTAAGAAGTGATTGCTTTAAAAGAAGAATTGGATATCCTGCTACGTAAAATAGATCTAATCAATAATCGATTTACCTACAAACGATTTATGAAGTATTGTAGTGTCTGAATATGTGTATATTAATAATAATACTTGAAGGATTTTATGTAGCCTGATTAAACAAATAGGACCTTTTTTAGGGTTCTGTAGCCAAATGGCAAAAAACTGAACCCTTATAGATTCGTCATGTCTGTCTGTCTGTCCGTCCGTATGTCACAGCCATTGTTTTCAGAAACTATAAGAGCTATACTGTTGAAACTTGGTCAGTAGATGTATTCTGTGAACCACATTAATATCCGAGATACTTCCAAGGTGGAAAAATGTGTCCCCCCCCCTGTAACTTCTAAAATAAGAGAGTTGTACATTACCATGCAAACTACCAACAAAAATTGGTTTGAACGAGATCTAGTAAGTAGTTTTTTTTAATACGTCATTAATCGTAAACCGCAATTTACCTTTCATTATATCAATACAATATTATAAAAACATCGACCAAAGTTACAACGAACTACAACAACTTTTATATGATGTTACCTGCTGATACGAAACCCTTCATGGGCGAGTCCGACTCGCACTTGGCCGCTTTTTTTAAATACGTCATAAATCGTAAACCACAATTTTCCTTTCATTCAACCAAAACACTATTATTAAAACATTGGTCAAAGTTACAACGAACTACAAGAACTTTTATATGAAGTTACTTGCTGCTACGGAACCCTTCATGCAACTTATAGATATTCAACTTATTTCTTTTGGTATCAATTCATACCTAAAAGTATTTCAGGCTCATACAGAGACACTGCCACTAACTACAACCAACAACAGTACCACAACACGAACGCTCAACCCATCAACTATAACGAAGACTCTATTGTTACAAACTTTGCTAATCTACGCAGCGCTGCTTAATTAAACCAAGTGCGTGTCAGGCCACGCACAGGAAAGGGTTTATAAGTCGCCCATAATGGTACGTGGATTTAAAATCGTCTTCAATGGATAATTGTTATGTTTACGTATTAATGCGTTAATTTTGTATGACGTTTACCAAGTAAGCGCATTGTACAAGTTAAGCCTCTATAACTCCTGAACTAACAAAGTCATCTAATCCGTTATAGTTTTCCTTTAAATTTAATTAAATGAACCACCATCACGAATTTTTCCAGATTGTTTTAACCAGCAGTTTAGCCTTTAGAGGGGGGGGGACATGTTAACTTTGATCGCCTTTTCACCCACTTAGGGGTGGAAATTTCAAAAATCCTCTCTTAGTGCTCGCGTACAACCTTCAAGGAATAGTCTGTCAGTCAGTCAGTAACGGAACTGTTTTGTAAATAATACATGTTTATATTGATTTGTCTTTGTATAGTAGCAAAATAAAACATAACTTACTACCAACTTTTAGGTTTAAGTAAAACAGTAGGAGGAGGTATTAAAATGCGCGATTTCTTGTTTGAAGTCTAGAGTTGAAAGCTCACACTGTAGAACACACATTATGTTGAATTAGAAAGAAGTGAAAAGTTGCAGAGAATAGTATTCCTTTTAAACCTCATAGAAAAAGTACATAAACGGCGTAATCCCATTTCTATGAATAAAATTCTCTTTTCAATGATCATATTGATTTTAAAATATATATTTATATTTTTTGCTCGTATTATAATATATTTGTAAGTGGTGAATTTATGCATATTAGTTATACCTAACTATATAAAAAAAAATAGCTCTTTTATTACATAATTTCAATAATGCTCGTCTCCTCTTAATCTTAGCCTAATGTTAACCATACTATCTTAGGTATGTTAGCAAAACATACATTAAAAAAAAAACGCGAATGAAAGAGAGATTCGAGACACGAGAATTATATAATAGACTAGCTTTCGCCCGCGGCTCCGCCCGCGTGTATGTCGGTTATCGCGGTAAAGAGTAGCCTATGTCCTTTCCCAAGTTCAGTTCTTCATACCAAATTTCATCAAAATCGGTCCAGTGGTTTAGGCGTGAAAGCGTAACAGACAGACAGACAGAGTTACTTTCGCATTTATAATATTAGTAGGGATTAGCTGAGTCCCACCCAGTTATTATTGTAAATCGCGAGTAACGCCACAGAGCGAAGCTAGTCTATGAAACTAGCCTAAGTTACCCTTTGGGTCATCAGCTTTCTACTTAAAATGGGTCTAGCCGTTCCAGAGATTAACTGGATCAGACAGACAGAGACAAAATATTTAAAAATAGTTTTTTTGATGTTAGCACTGTACTGTAAAAACTGTTCATTGGAAATAACATACATACCGACACTCCAATATTATTTATTTGTCTAGATTTTTGCACCTACCGCATTAAATTTCTACGTCACAAGGTGGAATGGGAAATAAGATAATATCCTATGTATACAAGTTTAAAACTCGTAATTAAATAAATTATATGTAAAAACAATTTTGGAGTCCCTATCATTTATTTCAACTTCTTTAAGCCTAAAATCTTAGAAATAATCTCCATACTCAATACACGAAGATTAATACCTTTCAAATGTGCCAAAATCCCCCCAGACACCACCAGCTGCTGGTAACGTCGAACCGTCCTAAACCACACGCCTTCTCAGGTACCAGGGGGAACCAGGAGTACCCTAGGAAGGAAATCCCTGGAACCTCAAAGTACCTCGTGCTAACTAGATTTTTTTTTGCAAAAACATTTCCCCCCTCCCTCTAAAAGCTAAAAATTTATGATGGTAGTCTATATGATAAACTTTAAAGGAAAACTATAACGGATTACGTAGCCTTGTTAGTTCAGGATTATAGGGGTCTAACATGCTTACTTGGAAAACTTCGTGCAAAAATAACGAAATATTATGTAAACGACTATTTTATTATCAATTGGACGTGATTTTAATTCCACTTGCAATTGTATATGAGTACGGAACCCTATTCTATGCGTGGCAAATCGAGCAAGTGCGTGTCAGGACACGCACTTGCTCGATTTTTATGTTTAAATTAATTATGTTGATCTAATATGACCATGACGTAAATTATAGTTGCATGTGCTACTTTCGTATCATCATCATCATCAACAGCCTTTAACAGTCCACTGCTGGACATAGGCCTCTCGTTTGAAAGGAGGTTTTGGCCTACTAAACCACGCTGGCCAAACGGGTTGGTATAGGGTTGGTTTCAATTTATTTTTATAAATTGTTGTCCCTTTAGACAAAGTAAAAGTTTTGATATGTGCATGTATTATATACGAGCGACGTATGAATTAAAACCAAGAAACTAATCATACTCATCATACAATTATTTGTTCTCAATAGAAAACTTATAATGCAACTAACAAAAACACATAATTGCTTAAGTAGTTTAAAGATAATAATTCACAAATGGCCTAAAGCATCACCGTACTATACCCTTCATTCGAAGTCACTCGGAGCATGTATCTCGACTTACGATAATCAATCATTCGATCGTAACTCCAAATATAGATGTAATTGGTCCAGTTCTTCGGTGCTGCCATCATTATCAAAGTTCAAGGCTGCAAATAGTTTGTGCTCAGTAGTATAAAAATATACTTACCGTAAATATGAACTTCAAAAAAAATACTAACGTATTTAAAATTAAGATCGTTTTCAGAGTTCATTACTTTTGAAATAGTCTTACTATTTTTATCCGACTTCAAAAAAGGAGGAGGTTCTCAATTCGTCGGTTTTTTTTATGTATGTTTAGCGATAATTTCGTCGCTTATGAACCGATTTTAAAAATTATTTTTGATTTGGAATGGGCATAGCTTAGGTGGTTCCATCGTCACCATATCGGGATCTGATGATGGGATCCCAAGGAAATCGAGGGAACTCCTCAAATATCATAGGCACAATTGTCGCGATTTGGGTACTCGGGATAGTTTTTCTTTGAAGTCGGTCCCTTTTTGTTAAAATTATGACTTTTTATTACGATCGAATAAACAAACCTTAGACGCTAAATTTCACCTAATTCTAAATGTCGAAGTGCAATTTGTCTGTATTTGTAGTTCGAATGATGTACTAAAATCAGATTATTTTAAAGTGGTTCTAATAAATTAGTGGGAGGATTGATCAAAAAACCTTTTTACTATAAAACAATCCTCGTTAGGGTTCCGTTGCCAAATGGCAAAAAACGGAACCCTTATAGATTCGTCATATCTGTCTGTCTGTCTTTCCGTCCGTATGTCACAGCCACTTTTTTCCGAAACTATAAGAGATATACTGTTGAAACTTAGTCAGTAGATGAATTCTGTGATCTGTGAAAATTTTTTTTCATCAAAACCATACCATACATCTATGAATAGGTCTTCAAAAATGATATTGAGGTTTCTAATATCATTTTTTTCTAAACTGACTAGTTTGCGCGAGAGACACTTCCAAAGTGGTAAAATGTGTCCCCCCTTGTAACTTCTAAACTAAGAGAATGATAAAACTCAAAAAAATATATGATGTACATTACCATGCAAACTTCTAACAAATATTGGTTTGAACGAGATCTAGTTAGTAGTTTTTTTTAATACGTCTTAAATCATGAACCGCAATTTACATTTCTTTCAATCGAAACACTATTATTAAAACATTGATTAAAGTTACAACGAACTACAAAAACTTTTATATGATGTTACTTGCTGCTACGGAACCCTTCATGGGCGAGTCCGACTCGCACTTGGCCGGTTTTTTTATAGTAACAATAGTCTTATAATGGAGACAGAAAGCAGATTGTGCCATTTTCTTTTACTTTTAAATCTACTGCCTAATCATTGAGATGATAGATTGATTGATTTATTGATCTAATGAGGTCACCACGGAGTGGGTCACCATGCTGCATTGTCTGCACTCACAATGAGGATGGTGACCCCTACCAATTATATGCGTAAATTCAACAGAATTATGCTATATGGCGTATCACACAATACATCTGGCATATCACATCCACCATCTTACAACTGATCAACAATAAACTGTTTAACGCGTATAACAATACTCTTTTGGACATAGGCCATAGACATAGGACTTAACTTCCTCAGTCGCCTTCTAAGACCATCAAAGAATGTATAGGGATAATAACAAGCCGCATTCTTTTTCGTCACTAAATGAACACTTGTAATCTATTAAAAAAACAAGGAAATGTAACAAATATTAACAAGATGCTGATTTCAGCAAGAACGGGTTGGTTCGACCAAGGCCGGTCACAGAAAACCAACTTAAAATGACAATGAAGGAAGGCCAATGAAGCAGAGCATCTCAAAACATCACCATAGAGTGGGTCACCATAATGTATTGTTGCATTATCTGCAATCGCAATAAGAATGGTAACTGTAGGATTCTGCTCATGCTTTCAATCAGACAAAGTCAAGCATCTTATCAGGCTTAAATGTAAAAAAATAAGCTGTTATGACATTAAAGTTTGACCCAAAAAAAAATGTAAGCCTCTACATTGAATATCGTAGCCATGTTTTACATGCTAATTCCCTAATGAGAGCTTCCCACTTCTGTAACAGAATTATTGTAGAATGAAACACGATACACATACAAACAAGAATAGAGGACCAGGAAATAGTTTGATCCCTTGCAGGTACAATGGGCCTTGACATATGATTACAGCGAAAAACTAGATCAATTTCAATAAAAACCAATTACGATATTATACTATGACCTTTAATGCAGCACTATCTACTACCGTTCAATACGTTACTTCAGCGAATAAACAGGTTTAACAATTAGCGAAGTTCGTCTTCATACAGTATCATAATAGTGAGATTATGAAACCTTGGCCAGGACTTCGTTTGATGTCGATCAAGACGCAATGAACTATATATACTGCACAAGTTAGATAAGATTATCAGTTGTGAACTGAGCTTCTGTAGAGAAAGACATTAAAAAAAATATAAACATGAAACTGGTAAGATGTTCATGAATATATTTTAGTTCAGTTTGTAACAGAAACAGAATATTTAAAAGACCTACGAATTTTATCTTAAATGTACTAAGGGAAGCAAAAACTGCAAACGATGTGACCACTGTAGGAGTAATAGACCTAGATTGTGTCTTATTTAGTTGCGAGACTAAAGAATTCGGTTTTATGCTTATAGTTAATTGTAACTTTCGTTTAACGGGAGCAGTTTTCAATTCAGGAGTGATCCTACTTTTCTTCTTAATCATATTTTGTTTTTCAGTTTATCGTGTTAGCTGCTGTTGCTTTAGCACAGGCTGCCAAACTGGACCGTGTGTATCTCCCACCCAACGCTCGGGCATCAGCAGGTTCTGCCAACTTTCTTCAGACTCCTCGCCAGTCGTATAACAATGGCCAGACACAGAGTGATTTTTCAAATGCTGCTATCAACACAAATGCCTACGCTAAGAATGCTTATTCTGGATTCGATGGTCGTCCTGAACGTGCTCAAGCTGCAATAGAAAGGAACGCTGCTATTCTTCGCCAAGACAACTCAAATGATGGAGAAACTTATTCTTATGCTTACGAGACAGATAACGGTATTTATGCTGAAGAAAATGGAGTTGCTACCAATGGTGTTCAAGCTCAGGGTGGATACTCCTACACTGGTGATGATGGCAAGGTCTACTCTATAAGGTGCGTTACAAAGTCTAAACTATTAGATGATGCAAACAAAATGAACAACTATACATTAAGGTGACGATGGGACCATCTGTAAGCTACGCTCATTCCAATTCAAAAATAATTTTTGAAATCGGTACATAAAAAAAAGCGAACTTACATAAAAAAAAAAGATTTCGACGAGTTGAGACCCTCCTCCTTTTTATTGAAGTCAGTTAAAAATAGTACTAGTATCTGGAATTCTAGATATTTTTTTTTATTATTTGTCTATATTTAGTTTGACAATGAAATATATCTTACAGATACACTGCTGATGAAAACGGATTTGTTCCCCAAGGTGATCACCTTCCTACTTCCCCTCCCATTCCTGAAGAAATTATGAGGGCTTTGGAGAAGAATGCGGCCGATGAGGCTGCTGGTATTTACGATGATGGTACGCATGTATAGTGTATTTTACGTATAATAACACAATCAATAGAAATTGTGCGACTATAAAAAGAACAGATAATGAATTATTTTCATTCGTTTCTTGGTTTTGAATTACTCTGAATCTGTATCTAACATTCTATAATATATAGAAAGTAGTAGTTAATTTTGGATCTAAACAACTATATTTTACATTAGCAATTCCATTAACAATTCATTCAATTCAATTTCATTAGCAATTGCATTCTCTTCCAAGATGCAGAGTATTTTTAAATTTACTACTACATCTTAGTATATTTAAATTATTTACTTGAAATTCCAGGATCGTACAACGAAGCTAAATACGCCTCCACCGACAACAGTCAACAACAGTACTACAACAACAACGCGCAATCAATCAACAACGATGACAACTCTGTCGTCATCAACTCAGCTGCACGAAACGGAGCAGGTTTCAGCAGAAACTCTGTGCAGAAGACTTACCTTCCTCCACTGAATAGGGGTAACGGAAACTTCAATTCTAGGAACGGCTATAACTATTAATTAACGATTATTAATTTATTAAATATAATATTTTATTGAGGCACCTTTGTGTTTTGTTGTGTGTTATATAAGGTGGTCCCATACAAAAAAGGGAATACAGAGTCATGAAAAACCTTTCCAAATCTATACAAGTACGTAAAATTAGTTCTGCATACAGCATACATAGTCTGGGTCAAAACAGATATACATTTCTAAGTACATTTTTATAGATATAAGGCATAGAAGCATATCGGTATTACTAATTACGTATGTATATTTATCAAAAAATTCAAGCTCAATATCTAAGCAATACTCAATCTAGAAACTTAAACAATATGTAAAACTAAATAAAACAATACTCTTGCAGTTTCAAAGCCTTATTCGACTACAGCGACTGTTTTCTAAATCTAGTCAGAGCTAGGAGTTATTTTATTGAGTTCGCTAATGCGCTCGCCAGTAATCGAGTTCAAATTATACCTAAAACATTTAAAAGCTAGAAATTCTTTTGATATTCACCGGGCATTCTCTGCGCAGAAGTGATAAAAAATAACATGCCAGTGAATACATACAACAAAAAGAAAAGATAGATCTTAAATTTGATTCAAGTAAGTATAAGTGTACTTTTTTTTTAATTTTTTTTTTCTTTTTTTTTAAAGACAACTCCCGCATTAGGAATATAAATCCTGTGTCGCGGGGGACTTTACAAACATACATGAAACGGACACAAAGAACACCCAGAACAACAATTTGTGAATCACACAAAGTGTTTTCCCACGTAGGATTTAAACCCACGACACTTGGCGAAGTAGAAGGCGGCGTGGCGACCACTTAAACCACTAGGCCAACCGTGCAGTAATTAAAACCTTGATATATTATAAGGTTACGGTTGAATTTTAAACTTAGTAGGTAACCTTTCATTGAACTATTGATAATGTGCAATATATTTTAATTACCCCGCCCTGCAAAAAACTTGTTCTGCAATAAGACTAATTTCATCTTCATTATAGCTTCGTAATGTTGAGATCACGAAACATTGACTACGAGTAATATTGAAGTAGATCGGGTAATGTTACAGTAGAAATATTCATATTATGTACTAGCTGACCCCGCGAACTTCGTACCGCCTAACAGTCGATTCAACGTCAATCAATTGTTTTGCCTTCTCGGAACCCCTCCAATAAAACTTAAACTTTATGGTATGGTATTAAAGTTCAAATTGACTTTTAAGTATTATTACAAATCTTTTGTATGGGAATATAGAAAAGTGTTGTTTTTTGACTTTTTCAGACTACTTTTTAAATTTTTCTCTCCGTAAGAACCATCCTCGTACTTCAAGGAATGTTACAAAAAAAGAATTAGTGAAATCGGTCCAGCCATTCACGCGTGATGCCGTGACCAAGGAAAACGGGTTTCTTTTTATATATATAGACTAGCTGATCCGGCGAACTTCGTACCGCCCAACTTTAAAATTCCAGAACTTGATCGCAGCGCCACCTACCGGGTCCAATTGCGAATCTAAACCATTCCCAGATCCCCTTGAACACACACAAAAAAATTCATCAAAATCGGTCCAGTCGTTTGAGAGAAGTTCAGTGACATACACACTCACACAAGAATTATATATTTATAAAGATTTACCTCTCAGGGTGTAATTATTTAAATTCAATGCATCATCTGCGGCGCTCATAGCCAAGTTGCCCTAGGTGATTAAAAATAATCAAAATCAAACCCTCATCTGAGAGGAGCAGCCTGAGCCCAGCAGTGAGATATTATGAGGATGAGGAGATATTGTGGATGAGAAATGCTGTAAAAAGTAAGTACATTTAACCGCATTGACGCTAACTGAAAAGGCCTGTTATAATCTAACCGACAACACCAATACAAATAGGTATGTCTACTATGACGGAATTGAAAAACAAAAAGGGGATTACAATTTTTGTAATTCCCAGGGATACCACAGTGGCTATGTCGGATTCGAACCGACTAAAACCGCACGCTTCTCGGGTACCATGAGTCAAAGAACCAGGTATACCCTCAAATGGAAGCCCCTGGAATCTTGCGTATACTCTAGGAAGAAAGTTCATCATTATGTGCGTGGGCGTAACAGTATCCTAAAAACTGGTCGTGGAATATAGGCCTTCTTCTGCTAGCTTTTTGGCACAACATAACTGGAGCCATTTCAACTACTCCATTCTAAATGTACGTGATCAATAACATGTAAACTATGTTAACTGGTGTACAATCAATTTTATTAGCTCTATAATGTTAAATTTTCAAATAAACCTATCACCGCCCACTGCTAAACGAAGGTCTAAACTATCATCATCAAATCAATCAAATCAACAAACTATGCTGTCTCTACCAAATGGAATCCCAATGCTTCCAGCCGTCTTGGAGTGATTGACAAACGAATGTCCATGCAATCTTAACATTTGTATTAGTTTTCATCTAGCTAAAAATAGGAGTTTCTATGGAAATTTATCTAATACAAAAAAAAAGGTTTTCTTATCTCCGGTCAATTTGTCCATCCAAAGGTTGCCTGGAAGAGATTGCATTTAGCAATAAGCCCGCCCATTGTACATACATATCAACTTGTAATATTCAACTGCGACAATGTAATTGGTGAACTATAAAGTAAATTCTTTTGTATTCTATTCTAAGGTTTCTTACTGTTTTACAATTTTTTAAAGAGTTTGAAAAATAATATTAAATCTTATTTAATTTTTTACCTTCACCTATTATACCCTATTTGAATAGGCTAGTAGTTAAGCCAATTTTACCTGAACATCAGTTTTTCATCAAGAAACTAGTATTGGACATCCGTAACGACCTGAATTCAAAGATGCACATGGGCATGGAACACCGTCAATCTTCCATACTCCATTCTATAATTCAGAATATTCATAATCACCGTGACTTACGGGTTAGCGTGATATCTAAGGCAGGGGCATGAAACACTATCAAACTTTCTCACTCCGCTCTTGAATTGAATTAAGAATTTCTTGAAAGAAAAACCCAATAACAAGTTTGCCCCGATACCTGAATTTTTTTACTAAAAAACGAGGACGGAGTAAAAACATTGGCACAGTTAAAGTAATGTGAAGGAGTGGAGTGTAGGAAGCTAAAAAATGATCGATTAGTCGAATTTAGACTACTAGGTGACCATAAAGCTTCCAAAATATGACAGTACCTATGACAAGTGTGAAAAGGAAGTTGTCTAATTATAAAACTTGTTTTTATGAGTTTTGTTCAACAATTATTAATTATAATCAACACTTCAATAGCAGGTAATTGA
The DNA here is from genome assembly GCA_932526445.1 of Phragmatobia fuliginosa. Taxonomy (NCBI): domain Eukaryota; kingdom Metazoa; phylum Arthropoda; class Insecta; order Lepidoptera; family Erebidae; genus Phragmatobia; species Phragmatobia fuliginosa. The sequence goes on along the minus strand of OW052072.1, from coordinate 17,311,762 downwards.
ATAAAGTAGTATCCTACTAATATTATAAACGCGAAAGTTTGTGAGTATGTATGTTTGTTGCTCTTTCACGCAAAAACTACTGAATGGATTTTGATGAAATTTCACTTTAATATAGCTTACATGTCAGAATAATACATAGGCTTCTATTTAACGCGATAACCTACACACGGGCGGAGCCACGGGCAAAAGCATTGGTCATAAATCTCTGTCGAATGAATATTATACTAGCTTATGCCTCGACTCCGCCCGCTAATAATAATGTCGGATATCGCGGTGATTATTTTTTGGGTTAATATGTAGCCTATGACATTTTAAAAATAATATGGCTTTCTATACAAACTATACCACTTTATGATATTAGTTTAGATTATCATATTTATTCAAATGTTCTGCTTAACAAAACTAATCTATACAACAAATTTTCGCCTAACAGATAAGACGCTAGAATCAATATTTTTCCAACTTATTAGAGTGTTGATTGTTGACAATTTAATTAACAGTATATATTTTTAATTTTAGGAGTTTCTGGAAAATAAAAATAAATATAAGTTTAAAATGTAAGTTATATTTAATAGGTATATCTTAATCTTTAACAGTTATAAGTCTTCAATATCCGTTTCTTCGGAAGTTATTTTTCTGCGTAGGTGGGAGATATGTCTTCTGAATAGTACCAGAGCTTATGTTGTTGTTGATGGACTGGGCTTTGGTGTTGTAGTATTGTTGTTGACTGTTGCTGCTGGATACATCAGCTTTATAGGTTCCTGTGTAGTATACAGATACAGATGTAAAGATGGTTATACTCGTATGACACTTGGGATTTTTAACCGACTTCAAAAAAAGGAGGAGGTTCGCAATTCTTTGGAATCTTTCTTTTTATGTATGTTCAGCGATAATTACGTCGTTTATGAATCGATTTCAAAAATTATTTTTGCATTGGAATGGAATGTAAGCTATACAGGTGGTCCCATCGTCACCATATCGGGATCTGATGATGGGATCCCAAGGAAATCGAGGGATCTCCTCAAATATCATAGGCACAATTGTCGCGATTTGTATACTCGGAATAGTTTTTCTTTGAAGTCGGTTCCTTTTGGTTAAAATTATTATTTTAATCAAAAGTTATAAAAAAATATTTCATTTTCATAATAATTTTGTTAACAATAAAGACTAGGAATAAAAGATATAAAGATATTTATAAGTATCAATAATAGTTATTTAAATTTGAAAACATCTAATGGACTACGAAAAAATTTCTGTGTTAAATATGAGTAGACTTCACAAAATATATGTCCACAAATCGCATTAGTTTTAAAATGAAGGTGCGCGAATTGCTTCAAAGCGAATTGGCAGTACAGCTACAACGATAGCACCCGTGTATATTTTTATTATATTGTATGTACGTATGTTTATGTAGTTTTATGTATATAGAGTAGTAGTGTATATGTATGTGTATTTAGGAATATCTCGTATATGTAGGTATAAATGTATGTGTATTTAAAAATATATTTATGTAGGCTAATCTTATTTATATACCTATGCCTAGTAATGGTATTTTTTTCTCTCTGCACCTACCGCATCACATTTCTGCAACACCTGAAGGTCGACTGGCAGAGAATGCCTCATGGCATTAAGTCCGCCTTTGTACAACATGTGCAATAAGTTTAAAATAAATAAATAAATAAAATATATTCAGATCTAAACGTAGCTTATTTGAACAACGTATAAAGGACTTTTATCGCTAACCGATCATCATCATCATCAACAGCCTATAACAGTCCACTGCTGGACATAGGCCTCTCCTTAGAAAGGAGGTTTTGGCCTACTATACCACGCTGGCTTCAAGTTTTCCTTCCAACCGGAGAATATACTGGAATAAGCTTATATGCCGTAAAACGTTTGGTAGGAAGTCTTTTGGCTTTAAGGGACCTTACATTTACACTAAACTCAACAACATTCATAATATAATCAATGTAAAAAGAAATCGTTGCAAGGAAATCATAACGAAATGGCTATATACTTTAGACTACAATAACACAGAACAGTTTTTGAAGATGTTGGTATAATAATATTAGATTGTGTCTATACGTGTATGTGTATATGTTTATTGTATGTATATATATGAATAATTATATAAAATTTCAAAGAAAGTAAACACCACATCACATTGCTCAACAACACATCACATCTCACCAAAACATCATATACTTGACACCCTCACACCACAACATCTCAATCACACCACACCTCATTATCACACCACACCTCATCACCACACTATAAGTCATCATCACACTACACCCTATTAACACATCTCACCTCATCACATCACACTAAAACACACCTTGACAGAACATTATCTCATAACATTATTTTATTATAATTATCGAATAAAGGATTTGAACGAAGGAGACTAGATCCCACGACACAGGGAATCCTAGTGTGGGGTCTAGGGCCTCAACCCATGTATTTTTTTCTTATGAGACAATAAAGAGATATTATTATTATATTATTATTATTCTCTTGGCAGTGATGTTAGTTGCTTATTTTGTTCCTTTAGTCGCCTCTTACGACACCCATGGAATGAATAAGGGTAGTGACACTTTTTATTCTTAATCCGTCACCACACGGACACGCTAACCGATAACATTGCCTTATCGTTATTTTTTATGTGAATTTTTCCAATAAATACCAGTTTCCCCTTAAGTTACTCAGGAAATATTAGTGTTTCTTGAGAAGAATAGCTATAAAAGTAAATTAACAATCTAAATATTTTTAGAGTCACTAAATTTAAAGTTACTAAATTTAAAGTTAAATTTACCATCGTCAAAAATGCCAGCGGCTTCATCACGTGCATTTTGTTCCAGAGCCTTCAAGATCTCTTCCGGAATAGGAGGAGAGGTAGGCAGATGATCACCTTGAGGAATGAAACCATTCTCGTCAGCTGTGTATCTGTTGAATGAAAGTATTAAAACATGACAGAAATATTAAATACTTATTTAACGTTTCAGACATCTGACATACAACACATTATCATCAACAGCCTTTAACAGTCCACTGCTGGACATAGGCCTCTCCTTAGAAAGGAGGTTTTGGCCTACTATACCACGCTGGCCAGACGGGTTGGTATAGGGTTCGTTTCAAGTTTTCCTTCTCTTTGCATCGATGTTGTCTTGCGTAGTTTATACCTTAGTCGCCTTTTACGACACCCGCGGGATGAATAAGGGTGGTGACACTTTATTCTTAATCCGTCACCACACGGAAAATACAACACTATCTAGCTCAAACTAAGCAGTGCACAAGCTCCACGATACAATACATAGTACAAACTATGAGTACTAGATAACTGATATAAGCACATAATACTATTTTTTTGTAAATACATACAAAAAACAATAAAAAATAAATAAATACATTTTACTGTTAGACTTTCGTGACTTTTACACAAAGTCATGTTGTTTACTGTATACGGGACTTATTCGTGATGAATTAAAAAAAAAGGTTACGATACCTTCTACTTTCCGACATTTCGAACGGGTTATACCCCTCGTGGTCGCGAATAAGTCCCCTATACACAAAGAAACATGACATACATATTATACCTAAGAAACACCTGAAAATCGAACCCAAGACTTCTTGATCAGCAGCCGCATACGCTTAACACTATGCCAACAAGGCAGTCTAACAAATATAGTTTAAATTGGAAGGAAAAAACATATTGCATAGATGAGACCCAATAATGATGAAGCATCTCACGAGGCTGCCATAGTGTGGGTCACCATGCTTCATTGTGTGCCCTAGCAATGTGGATGATGACCACCACTCTTGGATTCCGTTCACGCTTTCCATCACGCAGAGTAGAGTCACTTTGGCAAGCTAATAGACCTGAAAATAGATCTGGTATATATTCAGTTTAGGAAAAATATAATCTTACCTTACAGAATACACCTTGCCATCATCCCCCGTATAAGAGTATCCACCCTGAGCTTGAACACCATTTGAAGCCACTCCACTTTCTTCAGCTATTATACCATTCTCAGTTTCATAAGCATAAGAGTAAGTTTCTCCATCATTGGAATTGTCCTGACGAAAAATAGCTGCATTCCTTTCAAATGAAGCTTGAGCACGTTGAGGACTAGTTTCATAACTTGAATAGGCATTCTGAGTTGCTCCTGAATAGGAGTTTCCAATATTGCTACATATAAATAGCTACATGAACAAATTATTTCAGCTTAACAATATATTGAACGGCTCGGGTCGCATATTGGACCTCGTGTTGACTAATTTATCTTCTGGTGCTGTATACTCTGCTCAGAATTCCCTTAGCATAGTGGACCCTTTGCATCCCCCAATAGAAATTATTCTGAAATCCTGCGAGGACGCAAAGCTACCATACCGTTGTAATAAACGATTGAATTTCTATAGATTGGATTATGATTTTATTCGTAAGCACTTAGATGAGATCAATTGGGACGTTTTATTCGATCGTAGCCGCGATGTAAACGAAATGGTAAATTTATTTTATGAGAAAATAAAAGATGTAATTGAGATGAGTAGCCCACCCGCCTCACATAAACGTAGGACATACCCACCTTGGTTCGATAAGAATTTAATTAGAACCTTGAGAGAAAAGGATAAGATACGGAAGCGGTATAGGATTTATAAAAATCCCATGGATGAACTTGAATTGAGGCTACTGAGTAAGCGGTGTTCCGTTATGGCGGCGGCTTGCTACAGCAAATACGTTAATGACCTGGAGGCAGCAATAACAAAAAATCCAAAACGTTTCTGGTCCTATATTAAGGACCAGCGAGGAGGTACTAGTACTTATCCCCTGATAATGACTGATGGTATTACATCATCCTCGAATGGCGTCAATATCTCGGAAATGTTCGCGGCTCATTACTCTTCTATGTACGGTCCCCATAATGCTACTCATCATCCATCTTCCTCAAAGTACTTACAGGACATGTTAGATAATAGTTTGCCTTTGTCAATGCCAGTAATTGAATTTGATGCTTTGCTGAATAAATTAAAATCGTTGGACCATCGAAAGGGAGCTGGACCTGATGGAATCCCTCCTTATTTTGTTTCCATGTGCGCTCTGGCCTTGGCAGCTCCACTATTACAAATATACAACTTATCTCTTGCCTCAGGCGTGTTTCCGGAAAATTGGAAGGTGGCAAAAGTTGTACCGATCTATAAATGTAGCGATCGAGATCACGTAAGTAATTACAGGCCGATTTCAATTTTATCTGTCTTTGCTAAGATTCTGGAATCTTTGATTTGCCCGTATATACAGTCTCATTTGAAGCTCTACGTTACTGACTCTCAGCATGGATTCGTGAGTTCTAGATCTACTTGCACCAACTTGGTTACGTTCACTGAGACACTAACTTGCGCCATTGATTCCGGGAAACAAATCGACGTGATATACACTGACTTTAGTAGAGCATTTGATCGCGTCCCTCATTATATACTTTTACATAAATTGACCGCTTACGGAATCACTGGCTCCCTTTTCAACTGGATAAAGTCCTACCTTGAAGGTCGTTCTTTCTTTGTTGCCATCAACGGGTATCGTTCTGATTCCCGTGTGGTCACCTCGGGCGTACCGCAAGGATCACATGTTGGTCCAGTGTTATTTAACTTCTTTATTAATGATCTTCCCAGTAGGTTAAAATTCTCTGAGTGTTTCATGTATGCCGACGATTTGAAATTTTGCAGAGTGATTGAATCTGATCAAGATATTGAGATGCTACAGGGAGATATTGACCTTTTGGTGCAGTGGTGTGGTGATAATGATATGGATCTAAATATAAACAAGTGTTGTCACGTCAAATTTACTAGGAAAACAAAATTAAAACCATCCATTTATTATATTTGTCGCACTCCGATACAGGAAGTGGAACAGATAAAGGACCTGGGAGTTTTATTCGATAAACAGTTAACTTTTGCCCCTCACATCGAAAACGTGATTAAAAAAGCTTCAAGAATGCTTGGGTTTATCATCAGGAATGTAACTCATTTCCGTAACAGTAAGACTAAAATTCTACTTTATAATTGTTTGGTCCGCAGCTCACTCGAATATTGTAGCATTGTATGGAGACCGCACTATGCCAGTCACGCGCTGAGACTGGAAAGGGTTCAGAAGCGATTTCTGTGGCATCTTGCAAATTCTGCCGGGATGGCCAAAAAGAAAACATCGTACAAAGACAGACTTTCACATTTCAATATGCTCTCGTTACAAAAGAGGAGAGATTTACTTGATTCTGTTTTTATTTTTAAAGTTCTCAGAAACAAAATCGACTGTCCCCAATTCTTGAGCCGGATAAACATACGCGTACCCACAAAATATCCAAGAACCCCTGTTACTCCTTTACATCCTCCTCTACGCAGAACAGTCTTGGGTGCCAGTTCTCCCATTCCCCGTCTCTCCAAACTGTTAAACAGCTACAGTGATCTCGTTGATGTGCACTCCGACTCACTTGGTAGGTTCAGAAGAGTTGTTTACGGGGTCTTGTAAGAGCGCGTATTTGAGCCAGCGTTCGTTTGTGACTTTGCGACCTCAAGTTTGATCTTAAATGTATTTTTTTTTATGTTGAAATCTATTTGTGATGTTTAATTTATTATAAAATTTGTGAAATTATGTTATCAAACAAAGTGTGCATGATGTGCTTGCCTGTAATAAATTGTTACATTAGGTTATAAGTTCATTGAATGTATTTATTATTTATTAGTATCAGTGTATTCAATTGTTGGTGAGCCAAATTATAAAAATAAAATAAAAATAAAATATTTCCATTCTGTGTTTGACTTAATCTCGAAGATTGCTTAGGTGTTTGGAGAAAGTTAGCATTGCCTGCTGATGTTCGTGCATTGGGTGGGAGATATACACGATCTAATTTTGCGGCTTGGGCCAAATTAACAGCGGCTAAAACAATAATCTGGAAAAAATATTTAAATAAATAATAAGTATTTCGGACATATGAAACACAATGCCATCTGGTCCCAAACTAAGCAGAGCTTGTACTATGGAAGATACCGATAATACTGACTCATAATAAACATGTATTGCATTTATAAATGTTTATGTATGTATGGGAGTCTAAGTACGGCACTCATAGGAGGCTCCCGAAAAATACATGAGTCCACGTATAAATATAGGAGATAGTTAATGTCATATAAAATCCTATGCATGCTTGCGTATATATTAACTGTGTCCTGTATGTACATGTTGTAAACTGTATTATATTTAAGTACTATAGTTACATATTAGTTGATGACAAAAGACTTGCCCACTGTAACAACACACACACACAACACACGTCTGTAATATATAATATATAATTGTATATTACAGACGAATTACACACAACATCATCTAGTCCCATGTTTTTTTTGTAAATACATATATATTATATATGGAAAACACCCAAAGTCCGAAACAAATATTTGCAGATTGTACAAACATTTGGTCCGACGCGGGAATAGAACCCGAGAAATCTTGATCAGCAGCCACATACGTCAACCACTAGACCAACAAGGCAGTTTAAGATAGTAACAAGGTAGTAGGTTTTGAACATATATATTTACCCCTTCGGTGCTAAATACATTAGTGTATATTATTTATAAATGATCCATGGTGAAAAATTGGAAATTTATCATACCTCCTCCCTTTGACTTAATATTGTGAATCACTAACTAATAAACTCAATATTTGATAAAAATACTAGTTTTTTTTTTTATGTCAATAGCTTCACTTAGAAATCTATGTTTATGCGTATTTTAGTAGATCCAAATTGATCGAAATTTATACAAATGTGTATTTTAATTTGAGATATTGAATAAATGGTTGGAAGCACCGACCTAATTCAAACTTACCAATTTCATAATGACCTAGCTCTTTGATCTTCGTTCACAGAAGTTGTAGATGCAACTGATAATCTCATCAAGTTTGTACTGTACATATATAGTGAGATGGAAGTCGATCTACTTCAACGTGCCCGTCAAACTTTCATAACTTGACATTATACTGGTGTATGAAGATGAACTTGTCTAATTGTAAAACTTGTTCTAACAGGGCGGAGTTCAATTAATACGCATTACCGATTGGTATTACATTTAAAGGTCATTGCTAGTAGTGTTTATTGGAATCGGACTATTTTAATCTATCGAAGGTACACTATTTAACACTACGTAATACGCCTGGAGGTCGGAGTTCGGTCTTAAAATTGTTTCAAACTATTTTAATCTATTTCTTGCAGAATGAAATGTTTATTTCTATATTTGTGTATGTTATTGGTGCCAAAACATTATATGTCAATTTTTTTAAGTATTGTTAATACTTATAATAAGAGCAAGTAATTTATGTCCGTGTGGTGACGGATTAAAAATACAGAGTGTCACCACCCCTATTCATCCCACGGGTGTCGTAAAAGGCGACTAAGGATTAAACTATGCAAGACAACATCAATGCAAAGAGAAGGAAAACTTGAAACCAACCCTATACCAACCCATTTGGCCAGCGTGGTATAGTAGGCCAAAACCTCCTTTCTAAGGAGAGGCCTATGTCCAGCAGTGGACTGTTAAAGGCTGTTGATGATGATGATGATGATTTATGTATGAATTATTTATTCTCAATATATATACGAGAGCAACAAAGACTGTCGAATCTAGTTTGATAGCTTTTAATAGTTCTATAACAGTAGCATCCTGTGAAGAAATAAATAATATCGCCATTCTTATTTAATTCCTAAAAATATATGTAAAAAAAAGTAGAATATATCTGTTTTGGTTGAAACTCGTATTAAATAAAATTTATTTTGTATCTAATACGACAGAACAACAGCGCTAGGAACACATATCACAGAATATGTGATAGACTTTAAAAAAAATGCATTCGTGCTTTCGTCTTTCGTGGGTAAGTGTGAGATCGGAGACCCAACCATTCTGGCCGGGAGAATGATGCTTAAACATCCCACTAATGTGTCGTCACCATGCTGCATTGCATCATAATCATCATCATCAGCAGCCCTTAACAGTCCACTGCTGGACATAGGCCTCTCCTTTGAAAGGAGGTTTTGGCCTACTATACCACGTTGGCCAGACGGGTTGGTAAAGGGTTTGTTTTAAGTTTTCCTTCTCTTGGCAGTGATGTTAGCTGCTTATTTTGTTCCTTTAGTCGCCTCTTACGACACCCATGGAATGAATAGGGGTGGTGACACTTTGCTGCATTGCATACACTCACATTAACGATATTGGCCCCTACTCATGCTTTCCATCAGTCAGATTAGAGTCTCTTTGGCAGGATAAATATACGAAAAAAAAGAAGAGCATCTCCGTCATTTCATAATTTCAACGTCATTTCATCGAGGTCACGTTTAGCAGTCGGTCCAGGTTGTTCTCATAGGATAACAGTCGTGAAGCTTAGTTGGTTGCCTTCAGACGGCTTAAATACATCCAACTCCACGATTATGTAGCCACAACGTTTTCTTACCAGTTCCCAACCCACACTCGGCCAGCGTGGGGACGTATGGCCTTAAAGCTCTCCAGAGGAGGCCCGAGGCAGTAGTAGGACATTGTGGGTTGTAGATGTGTTGACCAAATCATTGTATCTTGTCCCAATCATCTCACATCAAGCGAAAACCGAAAGGGGAATCAATCAAAACCATCACTTTGCTAATTACACAAGCATTTTACTTTTAAAATCTTAAGCGCTTGCATAAATAGACATAGGTTAACATGCAGGCATATTTTTTAGTGATTGGTTTAGCAATAAATTATGAAGGTGTAGCCATATTTATTGCAACTAATTTTTTTTCTAATTCAATCGACAAGTTAAGGTATTGGCTAAATAATGGCAATAAAAGCATAAAATATAAAGGAAATTATATGATAAAGAAAATAGTTTGATTTGAAAACAGTTAAGATAGCGATATGACCGTGAACATTTTTTTGTTTTTGATTTTGACACGCTATGTATTTATGTATGTATGTATGTTCATTTGTTTCTTCATAGCTCCTCAAATACTTACTAGAGCTGGACAAATAAGATGTCCTTAAAATCATCTTGATCGTCCGCTGGTTATGGGCTGTATAACTTGTCACTGAATTTAATGTAGCGCCCTCTAACTGTCTTAAGGTTACTGTTAAATAATTTTGAGATAAATATGCCGTGTTTGATATCATTGTAGCGTTACTTTTTTTTAAATTTTAAATATTAGCAGCATTTTCTTGTGACTTTCTTCGTATTTACTCAATAATTGTGATATTTCTAAGGTATTCCTGTCTGTTCTAACTTTAAAAATGCTTTACCAATAAATTAATATTATACCGGTACCATCATCATCATCATCAGCCTATCTTAGTCTACTGCTGGACATAGGCCTCTCCCATTGCACACCACTTTGACCAAAACATTTCAAATAAAAAAAAGTGAAAACTAAATCCCAACTACGACTTTTCAAACTTGAATATGTATCTGATAATTGTGTCGATTATCTTGCTTCTTCCGTAACGTTGTTTAATCCAGTAGGTATCCTGAAAATCTTGTTTCTTTTTTCATCATTGTTTTAGTTTTTACTTTTTTTAATTGAGTTTTTAATATCTTGTTACTTTGTTTTCGCATTCCGAGACTTTGTGGGTGTATTTTCATGTAAAAAGATTGAAATATGGAACTGTAAGCCGGGAACTGAACGCTATTTAATTTAAATAATGAGCACGAGTGATGTCAATTATAATAATCAGATGTTAACATTTTAAATTACTAAGATGTGGTGCTAGATATTACTGAAATATTCAACAGTACACAGTTGAACAGATAAGTTTTCAGTATAACAGTACCAGTTCATCCTACTTATAAACGCGAAAGTTTGTGAGTATGTATGTGTGTTTGTTGCTCTTTCACGCAAAAAACTACTGAACAGATTTGGATGAAACTTTACAGTAATATAGCTTATATATCAGAATAAAACATAGGCTACTTTTTAATGCAATAATCGAGATAAACGCGAGCGAAGCCGCGGGTGAAATCTAGTATTACCTAATTGCCAAAAAAAATAATTCAGTCACATTTATTTTACTTCTGTAAAGTGGTTTGTATGTAAAACTGATAGACAAGGTTTAAAACTATATCGGAAATGTATGCAATTAGGTGTTGTTGAATTTGTATGTGAAAAGGTAGTACACAGTATTGCAATGTGTATTTTCTTGTGTATAAATAGTATAATTCACTTAGTAATTTTTCGCATAGATTTTCACTGAATTTGTACCTGCACTTATATAAAAGTAAACAACAATTTTTTATTATAATTTATAATTTTCAAACACAATAATAAAAATTAAAAAACATTAATTTAAATTTAAAAAGTAAACAAAGTTAAACAGTCTTCTGTGTCTGTTCCTTTGGCGTCTTTACGCTGAAGGGAGAAGATAAGATTTCTGCACATTGGGGCCTCGGCTGTATCCCTGTGCATTATTGTTGTAGCCTGAATATTGACTTTGGCCGCCACCGGAGTATGATCCTGGAATATAAGAAATATTACTTAGCCATATTTTATTTTGTTTTTGGTTTCTGTTTTTTCCTCTGTAAAGGTGTCGGCTGGCAGGAGCTGGATGCGAGTAGCCGAGGATCGAACTAGTGGCGTGCAATTGGAGAGGCCTATGTCCAGCAGTGGACTGCGATAGGCTGATGATGATGATGAAGGTGTCAAGTATAAATAAGACATTGATGTTTAGTATTTAGTGAAGAGATAATGTAAACCAATATTATTCGTTATGTCTGTTAGACAACTGTTAAGCCTGGCAAATGACGAGAAGGAGTACAGGCAGCTAACAGGCCAACCTTTAAGATTCATAAGGCGCTTAAAGAAGAAGACTAAGCTATTAATAGAATGGTAGACGCCATTATTATTAACAGGTGACTCTAAACTCTCTGAGTCGGTGCCAAAATTCAAGATTGAACACAAAGATAAGTACAACCTTAGCTGATGATTATTAACGGATTTGAATAAAATATGCTGAAAGCATATTTCAGATTCGTTTATCAACATAACATTAACATAAATGAGCGAAAATTGTATGCAGTTTCTTGTCTCTGGTGAGTGAATGATCTTTTTTACACGATTTAGTATAAAAGTCGTTATAACACTTACCATCGTCTACCTTTCCAGCGGCTGCATCACGAGCATTCTGTTCCAGAGCCTTGAGGATTTCCTTAGGAATGGGAGGAGGAGTGGGGAGATGGTCTCCTACAGGGCGGAAACCATTCTCATCAGCTGTGTACCTAAAAATATTGATAAGTTAGATTGGAAGGAACAGTTTAGAAGTCATATGTTAAGTCACTTTCATGGTTGTAGGATAATACACTTGCATATACTATTAGATGAAAATACTGGTTGGATGCAATTTACAAAGTTTTGTGAACAATACTTCAGTTTAATCTGACTATTTCAAAGTTTGTTATTTATGAAAAAATATTCAGGTGTTTAACTAAAATAAAAAAAAAAATGATTTACCGAATAGAATAAGTTTTGCCATCATCCCCAGTGTAGGAAAAGCCACCCTGAGCTTGTACACCATTTGTAGCTACTCCTTTTTCTTCCCCGTGAATGCCATTGGAAGTGTCATAAGCATAAGAGTAAGAGCCTCCTTCAAGTGTGAAATCCTGACGAAGGATAGTTGCTGATTTATCAGCACTGGAACCACCACTTGCCGAGCCCGAACGCTGGACACCACCCCGGAAACCTCCCGATGGATATCCTCCAGATGATGCAGATTGTGCATTAGGGGGAAGGTATAGATTGTCCAACTTGTCGGCTTGAGCCAGAGCGACAGCAACTACTACGATGAACTGTAAATAATTTGAGTAAGATAAGTATCGACATTCTTGCTGACATAATATTATCAGCAAGATATTCGCATTGAAATGACACGGGCCATTTGGGCCAAATCTAGGCAGAGCCCGTATTTCTATATGCACACCAACTACATCCAGAAAAGGATTAAATAATGGTGCTTAACATTCAATCATTCCTCTATGGTAGGAATTGAAATTCAGGCTTTGGCAGTTAGGATAACAAATTACTAAACCCTCAGATTATTCAAATAAATTATTCATCTACAAATTACATGCAAATAAGTAAGTTGTTGATCCATTTTAATGAAAAAAATACAAAAGTACAATTAAGTATCTTCTTATTACTTTCGTAATTCAGATATATACAGATATGTATGATTTCAAACGGCCTTGAAAGGAGGCGCGTCTATTGCTAATTACTGCGCACAAAATGTGAAGTTTATTAAATCTTACCAATTTCATTTTTGTTTAGTTGTTTGTGGTTGTTTTGACTTGCTTCACAGAAGCTGTTGTTGTAACTGATAACTCTCATCATATTAGTACAGTATATATAGTTGGATGAAGGTAAATTTCCTTCAGCTTTGTTTTAAGTTTCATCACATTAATCACGTCATAATAATGCCGTTATAAGAGATAATATTTGGCTAATTGTTGATTTTGGATGTGAAATGGGATTTAAGAAATTTCTTAATCAGCAACATTGGTTTGTTCATGGTCTTTGATTTTAAAATTGTACGGTAGTTTGAGTTTATTATTATGAATTTTGCGTTTTTATTGACTTGTTCTATCTTAGTGTTACGAAGTGTACTAAATATGAACTAGATTTTTGTAGTTTAGAATTTTGACACATGATTTTTTATTGTTTTAAGATTTTATGTTTGCGAAACTATTATTATTGAATGCATAACATCTGCCTAGCTTTTATAATTCTCAATATATTTAAGTGGGCTGCCAGTTTAACCAGTTTTACTTCAATATCACCTTTTACACTGAGCGACCCTGGGGGTGAACTGAATCCGAAAACTAGTTGTCAGTAAATTTAAATGCACCGTCTCGAAGCTCAGATCTCTTATTTAGCTATTGTATATGCTTACTGGAAACCAATTTAATGTACATTTAATATTATACGTGTTTATGTTTATTCTTTAGCTCATACGTAAAAATAACATAGTTTTTTACATTGACACACTACGTCATCTATTCCCAAACTGATATAAATACAAATATATATATTTTTTTTGTAAATACATATATATTATACAAAGTAAACACCCAAATTCCAGTTTTTTTTTTGCAGATCATACAAACATTTAGTCTGACCCGGAAATGGAACCGGAGACCTCTAGATCGACAGTGCATACGCTAACCACTAGACCAATAGTTAGGTGTCAGTTTCGTCTTTTCACAGACAATTACATCGGTAGTTATTTTTGATAAGGCAGTCTTTGGAAGAGTAAAATAAGGTGTAAATGTAAATATGTATTTATTTGATCAATATAAATATAGTATCAGCTAAATTTTAGTTTTTAAACAGATCTTTTCTTGAGTGATGTTACAGGTTTACTTTCCTACTTTTCATGTCAAATTTGATCTTGTGGAATTCTCAAATGCAACATATTTTCACAATCTAATCTTCTACAAAATAACAGTGGAAATTATTCTGGTTTACTAATGTTAATTAATTTAACTTAAAGAGCTTAACTAAAACCAAATAGTCGACAACCAATTTGTAATTTAGTTTACTACGCTTAGTAGCGATTCTAATTGTTTGATAGTTCTGATAAGGTGCTTACAATTATACATGTTTTGTTGGTTTATTTGACGACACCATCTCATGTGTCAGCTCCTTAGATGAATGTAAATTGAATCTATAGCTTAATTGATACATCTCATCACTTTATCCTTTCCTTTACAAGACAACACAAGCTGAACTTGGAAGTCAGCGCTTCAGAGTGGAGGAAATACGCATTAGAACTAAATGGTTCGGCTTTTCCTTCCAGTGCGGAGCAGTCAAAAACTGGAACTCATTATCAGCTCACATGTTTCCTTTTCATTGTGATCCTGGGTCCTTTAAACGGGATGTAAAAAAGCATCTCACTAGACCACCATTAATGTCTGCATTTGCAGCAAGTGTGGTAGCCCCCACTCTTTCTATACTATACTATTCAACTCATACTTTCCATCAGGCAGCGTAGAGTTACTTTAGTAGGCTATAAAAAAAAAACTCTTTACTAGAGCATCTTGATCACTCAACATGGTTCAAAATAATTTATTTTAAAATGACAATCTATTCCAATTTTTATAATTTTAACAAAAAGGAACCGACTTCTAAGAAAAACTATTCCGAGTAATCAAATCGCGACAATGTAGCTATGATATTTGAAGAGTCCCCTCGATTTCCTTGTGATCCCATCATCAGATCCCGACATGGTGACGATGGGACTACCTGTAAGCTACTCCTATTCTAATGCAAAAAGAATTTTTGAAATCGGTTAATAAACGACCTCCTTTTTTTGAAAGTCGGTTAAAAAGGAAAATGTCATTTAAAATCTTTGTTCATGATAATATTTACACGTAATCTCATATCTAGAAAGGGGCCGCTAAAGTTACATGAAAAAACTACTTTTCCTATTTAAGATTTGTTCTATTCAAAAAGTCATTGAGCAAGGTAGGGCAACATTCTAATTATAAGAAAATTCATTTCGTTAAAATTTACAACCTCTATCATTATTTTAAGCTATTATTATGCTTGTTATATTCTGTTACATTATCTAATTAGTTAAGAATAGTAATGATTACATAACAATTTTCCTTAGAAAGTTTATTAAACAATAGAAAACTAAAGTATTAGTGCGGAAACAAGCACACTCTAGACTTTTATGTGTTATTGTGTGTAAATGTGTGTGTTACATATCTACATGTTAAAAAGTAGTCTGAAGTGTCATACTGCCAACAAACCTAGTAGGTATATTTTTTTACCTTCGGACCTCTATACGCACTAGGTTAAAGTATGAAGGTTTTACTAAGAATGTGAATTATACAATGATATTTAAATGTTAGTTTTGGTTATTTTATAGAGGGCTGACAAATATTTGGAGATCATGTACAACGCGGTAATCGAACCCGAAACCTAAATGACATCGGTCACCTATTCTTCAAGTACACCACCGATATATTCATATTCTTGTGAAAACCAACGTAGGTTCATTTATAGGATAACATATGGACTCCTAAGAAGTACGTCCTTGTGTGCGCCCTGACGAAGATTACAATAGGAATTGCCGGCATTTGAAGGCCGGGAGAATGATGCTGAATGATTGGGCCTCCGGTCTCATACTCACCAACGAAATACGACAGCAAGAATGTTGGATGGTCTTCTGTGTGAGGGTAGTACTGTCTCGGTCGAGCCGTCCCATTCGCGCTGAAATCAGTGTTACCTACCTACACTGGCTCTACTACCCACATTTCTTGGTAACTAAGTCGTTACCAATAAGAAAGGTAATGGTCTGTCAACAGAAATTATTGTTATTTTTAGTTTCCAGCAATCCTCTTCGTCATATCGTGAAGCATGCTTTTCATACTCCTCCGTTTCATTTTGGGAAAAGGGTCTGACTTTGTTTCAAGTATCTCACATACCAAAATATAATAATACTAATTCATTGTTTTCATTATTAGCTTGAAACAACGAAACCGAGTAAGTATGGCCCAAAGAAAGCCTCAGGGTGATAAAACCATGATTTAATCCTACAAATATCTAATTAAGTTAAACTTTAAATTATAAACAAACTATGTCAATGACAAATGAAACACTTGTAATAGACATTGTAGTTTTTTTAAAATGTCATCGAACGTCCTTCAATGAAATAATTGCTTGTTACTATGTAAAAAAATAACGCGACATTAGTAAGAGTTTGAGGTACCAAAACAAATTTTAATTGTACAGTTGCATGCGATGACGTATCACTGACATTACATACAAGTAAAAGAAATAATAAATTTGCACACAATGCATTTGAAATTGGAAATTAATCGAATGTTGAGTATTTCATAGACAATTACATCGTATTTGGATGTACTCATGATTCGTAAAACAAAAAAGATTATGATAGTTTTTTTTATCTTTGTGGGCAAACTGTCATCTAATACCTGACTTAGACCATAAAGTTTGTATGTGTGTGTTGGATAACAGGTATTTAGTCGTTTCGGAAGACGGTCCCCATTTCATCTCATCCACATTTTTTATCACTAAATTCATTACGATGACGACTTGAAGACTAGAAGATTTTAGAATTGATGACGTTAAATACTTGATATTAAATAAATAAATAATCGTTTCGGACATCTTACACACAACGTCATCTAGTACCAAACTAAGCAGAGCTTGTATTATGGGTACACTAGCCACCGGATCAAATACATAAACATTCTTTTTTTTTGTAAATACATACATATTATGCATATGAAACACCCAGACTCCGAAACAAATATTTGTGGAGCATACAAATATTTGGTCCAACCTGGGAATATAACCCGTCACGTTTTGATCAGCAACCGCATACGCTAACCACTAGACCAACAAGGCAGTCAGAATTGTCGATGTTATTCGGCTGGTTGCCATCTCATCAAAATAAGAAGAAGGTGCTTAGTCTAATCATTTAGAGTTTTCTATTCTAAGTATAAAATACAAGTATTTACTAGTTATTGTGAAAAACAGGCGCACTCATCAATGTTTATAAAAAATATTTGTCCAGTTATTATTGTCGACATACTAGTTATGCTTGATTTTTATCAATTGCAAAGGCCTTTAGGTGTTTTTGTACTAAATGCTTGATATTGAGTCTTTTTAGAGATGTAATGAAACGATGGTAGAAGGTAACGGGTGCAGGAATTAGCATAATAAATGCCATGAAATGAGGGTATGGTCTTCAACAAGTATCGGGTGGGAGTGTCAGGATAAAGTCTGGCTAATTTTTTGGTAGGAAAGAATGACTCATTGAAAAACTTTTATTATAATGTAAATTACATTGAAATGTTCTCATTCTCTTTTTTTGTATTTAGGCCTACCAGAGTTACTCTGTCTGATGGAAAGCATTAGTAGAATCCAGAAGTAGGCATCAGCATCCACATTGCAAGGGTAGGTAATGCAGCATGGTGAGTATGATGACCCATATCATGGCAGCCTGGTCAGATGATTGGGCCTCCGGTCTCACACTCACCAACGAAATACGACAGCAAGATCATAGCGCTTGCAACAGTGCCTAAATATCGGATACTCATTGACAAGAGGTATATGGTAACAATCACGCAGATTTCTATTTTAAAGCAAGAATGATGTCATCATTAGAAAGGTCTTCTGTGTGAGGGTAGTTCTGCCAAGGTCGAGATAGCCCATTTGTAGCTCTACTGCCTTCTCATTAGTATCTCAATATAAAATGAAATTTAAAGGGAAATCAATAAAATGGAAATTACAGTATATTCGTAGAATAATGAAAACTAAAGGTAAATAAATAAATAATTTAATTCAAAATATATACATCTGTCTATGCATATCCTTCAGTCTTTTGTATTGATTCCTTTGGTAGTTCCTACGTGTTCTTGGTGGGAGGTACGTCTTCTGCAGGGCACCATCATGAATGTCAGTGTTACTCTGGTAGGTATTACGCTGCAAGTTCTTAGTATGATATTGTTTTTGGTAGGAGCCTGAGTATTTAGCTTCATTGTAAGATCCTGCAATTAAAATTAATTACATCTGAAAATGTGGATATACTTATTTATATTTCTGTTTTTTTGTATATTTGGTTAGAGTCATTCATAATACAACTTCAAAATCAAATGGCAAAGGCGTTAGGCCTTTTTATTTAGCAGAGGACTATGTTACTAGTCGAATAAACCTGAAAAAAATTCTGGATTTCGTATGCACTCAGTAACTGGAATCGCATAACTTTTATTCAGACTCAGATTACTATAAAGAAATCCAACCATGCTTCAATTAACTTATTCACAATGTTCTTAATGTCAAAATGCTAGTAAAAAATGCACTGTTCCAAAGTTTAGGCAATAAAAATTTTGTAATTTGCAAATAAGGAAATTATTAGTTCCGTTACTATACTATAATTTCACCACTGATTTCTTTTTTGTTATGAAAACTTGTTAAATACTAAGAAATTTACCATCATCAAAGATGCCAGCAGCCTCATCGCGGGCGTTTTGCTCTAAAGCCCTAAGAATTTCCTTAGGGATAGGAGGAGGCGTTGGAAGGTGATCACCTTGTGCCACAAAACCATTTTCATCAGCTGTGTATCTGAAAATTAGAAAAGATTTATCATCTTTCTCAAACATAGGAATAGTTGATTTTAAAGCAATGTTTAGAAGATATTACCTTACAGAGTACACTCTACCATCGTCACCCATATAGCTGTATCCACCTTGTGCTTTCACACCATTAGTCGCTATGCCTTTTTCTTCAGCATAAATAGAATTGCTGGTTTTGTAAACGTAGGAATAAGTATCTTCGTCTCTTAACTGGTTTTGAATAAGAATCGCAGCGTTCCTGTCACTTGCAGCTTGAGGACGTTTTGCTTGTGTATCAATTACAGTGATTGGAGTACCAAAGTAAGCATTGACACTTTGATGAGAGACTGCTCTTGAAGAATGGTGAGGAGTTTGGTAGAAGTTCGATCTTGCATTCATACGTGCGTTTGGTGGGAGATATCTATTGCGCAGTACATCACCTCTTGTTAAAGTGATAATAGCCAGTAAGGTTAACTGAAAAATAAAACACTTGTAGCATATCATAATTTAGATAGATTAATTTTTATATCATTACAAACAAATAAATAAATATTTCAGACATCTAATACATAAATACATAAACAAACTTTTTTTTTGTGCTATACATACATATAAAACACCCAGACTCCAAGATAAATATTTGCGTATCACACAAACATTTGGACCGACCCAGAAATCGAACCCGAGACCTCTTGATCAGCAGTTACATTCGCTAACCACTAGACCAACACGGCAGTTAAATTTAAAGAAAGATACCTCGAAGTAGCCTTTGCATCCACCAAATCTGTTACTAATTAATTAATTACTCTTAAGCGTATGCTAGTTATGTTTATAAAATTTCTTACCAATATCATTTTTCTTTAGTAATATAAAGAAACTTTCCTCATTGAAGGTTTATTTGCAACTGATTACCTTACCTTAGTAGTATTGGGTTTATATAGCTTATGATGCTGCTTGATCTACTTTACCGTAGTTTTTGGTCAAAATTGCATAATATTATCATTGTGATGTTACTGAAAGATTAATCTAATGTTGTACTTCTTTACGCCTGGTAGATTCTTTACTTCGTACCTATCAAGTTCAACTCCACTTACCTAGAACATAATAAAACAATTATCAACCTTAACAGTTTCACTTTAGAGTTTATATCGTGTGTGATGTGGTTACTGAAGTACAATAATATTTTCATTTACTGATTCGTGCATGTGTCACCGAACTTGATTAAAATACTTAGGAATTGTGCTGTGAAGACAACTATGGATTTCATTTGATCAAAAGTTTTGACGAGATGCTTTAGTTTTATTAAATCTAATTTTGAAATATGCGTTAACTTTAAAAGTTATGAAATATAAAATACTCATTTACCTTACTGGAAAGTGTAGAAAATTATTATGCTATCTATACTTGTCGACCGCTGGCCGCGTTGAAACTTTTGATTTAGTATAACTATTGAGAGTCAATGAGTGGCATGCATTTCAAACGATGTATTCGATTTTTTACACCATTTTTTACTTCCTCCTAAAATATAATGCGTGTAGAAATTCCTAATTTTCATTCTTGTTTTGCCTATTTTTAGCTCCTTTCTGCCTATAGGACATATGATATGTATGTTGTATGTTCCATAAGTAGAAAAGTGTAAAAATAAACAAACTTTCTATTTTTAACAAATTTAGGATCTTTATTATGACCACACCCTACTACCTAATGTTGAATTGTGATTGTAATGTCTTACAAAATTATTTTTCTACATAAACATCTATTATATTACTGTAATCTCAATTATTCTCTTTACTCAATTATTTGTCAATAACATTCTACTGAAAAAAATGAGCATTGCAGTCTCTTAGTGAAAATTATTAGCTGAAAAATAGTTAAATTTAGAAGCAACTTAAAACTGCATTTCGTACTGTGGTCTATCTACCCTTTTGGGGATCAAAATCGAAAGTGTAAGTAAATAAACTTTGTTGTGATTAGTTAAATATTTTATTGTTAATATTATTTTATTTATTTACAGATAGTTAACAGTCTTCAGTATCCGTTCCTTTGGTAATTGTTCCTACGTGCAGAAGGGGGTAAGTATGTCTTCTGAACCGCACCTGAATTCCTGTTATAGTTTATGGCTTGAGCGTTCGTGTTGTAGGACTGTTGTTGAGTGTTGCCAGAGAACTTGGCCTCGTTGTATGATCCTGTAATAAAAATTGTAGGTTATTGGTATTGTCGTTATCATTGAGAATGATAAACAACAATCTCATAATTAAAAAAATATTTGTTAAGAACTTGTGATTTTTATGCAAAATGTTAAATATAACCTTTAATAAATCGTCATTGGAAATCAAGATATAAATTTATAGGTATATAAATTTTCTTACCATCGTCAAAAATGCCAGCAGCCTCATCACGGGCGTTCTGTTCAAGAGCTTTCAAGATTTCTTCAGGAATAGGAGGAGAAGTAGGAAGGTGATCACCTTGTGGGACGAAACCGTTTTCATCAGCTGTGTACCTGAATGTAAATATTTAAATAATTATTTTTATTATCTTAGAATTATAATAGAAAAAACTAGTAAATATAAACAAAAAAAAAAAAAAAAAAAACTAGTACATGAACGATTAGTATCAACAACGGTATGGCTGGTTTAGAAGTTCAAAACCGCTCGGTAAAGGGATGGTAACAGAAACGAAATTATCGGACAGAGAACCAAAGTTATCGATAAAGCCCACAGAAGATCCGATAACCGTTGGGATAAATGGGTTCTTCAGTAGAGAATGCGTCTCGGCAAACGTAGTATGTCCAAAGGCCAGGTGGAGTGATGATTTGTGCAAGACGACGACAACGGAGGTGCAATGCAACAAGCCAAAAATTGAACAGAGTGGCGTAAAATAGACAGGCCTATGTCCATGTTTAAAATAAAATGAGTTAGTGATGGTTCAACTTAAATTTTGTTTCATTTCATAATGTATTATTTGATAAGATTTTATGCTACAGATAATTTACATAATGATATTTATTAAAAAAAAATTAAAAAAGCAGAAGAACAAATCTTGGAATTTCAAAATTAGTATCTCTAATACAAATTTTTATACCCACCCCTCTGTACCTCTCTCTCTTCTGAGCCCTTTAAAAAAATATTTTCTCACCAGAGTAATACATTACTATGGTAGCTATCAAATAATTCATAAAAATAAAATAAACAATACGTTTGCATAAGAGACTTATCAGAACACATCAGCTTAGTAATACATTTTTAACAAAATCCTGAATGAAAATCGACATACATTTGTAAACTTACCTTACAGTATAAACTTGGCCATCGTCTCCTGTGTAGCTAAATCCACCTTGAGCTTGGACACCATTAGTAGCCACACCGTTTTCCTCAGCACGGATACCGTTGTCAGTTTCGTAAGCATAAGAATAAGTTTCTCCATCATTTGAGCTGTCCTGGCGAAGGATGGCAGCGTTTCTTTCAAAAGACGCTTGAGCACGTTCCTGTTGAGCTTCAAAACCTGAATACGCTTTTTGAGAGTAGGTATTTTGACTAGAGACCGATGAACCTGAGTAAGTATTGAAGTTCTGGATAGAGCCACTGCTCGAGAAACTTTTTGGTGTCTGGAGGAAGTTGGATGAACCCGCAGACGCACGAGCATTAGGTGGTAAGTATACACGATCAAGTTTAGCAGCTTGTGCCAAAGCGGCAATCGATAAGATGATTAACTGGAAAACAAAACATTTTGTCATTTTTAATCGACAAAGGTTTTTGAGCTGTTGAAGTAAAATTTAAGTGCAATTTTAATAACACTGCAATTACGATGATGTTGTTAGAAATTTTCATCACATCTAATGAAGAAACAATTAAGTTTGAAATTTTCGTGAAACATCTTCAATTTTGTAACTCAGTAGTAATAAGTAGAAATGTTTGCATTTAGCTTTAACTATAGTTTCGAATGGCCTTGAAAGAAAGTATGTCAAAGACGTTATACGAATCTACATGTTTTCAAATTTATTTTCATACTTACAACATATGGTTTATAAACTTAAATCGAATTGGTAGTAATGTTAATGATAGATTAGAATATTAAAGTGAATGTCAGGCATTTTTAGTAAATTGAGATTTGGATCTTTATTTTTGGTAATTAAAAAAATTACTTGATCTGATCATATTTCAATTGAGTATCTGAATTAAAAATATTGTTTCAAGGCATTACTAAAACAGGTTGTTATATTTTGGTGCATCAAGTGCTGCGATGAGTCACTTCGCTCCTTGAAAAACGGCCCTTGTTTGATCCGAAATTATTTGGGTAATTTAGGCATCTCCAAAATTCAAATCTTATAAAATATATTACTTATAAAGATTATTAAAACATTATTTACCAATTTCATTGTGATTTAATTTGCAGATCTTGCTTTGCAGAAGCCACAGATGCAACTGATAATCTCATAATATCAGTACACTTTATATAGTTGAATGTAACTAGATCTAAATGGATCTTACTCGTGGTCAACATTGCCCAATAGCGACATTATAAAGACGAACTTGTGCATTAAACTGGTTTAAGTGATGTACGTGTGTTACACTTTGTATTGGATATATTTAAAGGTCATTATTATGTTATGTATTCAATATTGAAATATAATTAGATTTATTGCTTACAAAACAAGGTTCGATAATTGGCGAAATTTGAATATTGTACAGTCTAGTTCACATGAGATAATAGACGAGTGATGTCATAGATGTACAGGTTTCATGTTATATTGTTCCATAGTTATATTAACGCTTGAGAAAAGAACAAAACTATGGTAGAAACAAAGATTGTTCGTGTGACACATTAAGAATACAAAGTCACTACCCCTATTCATTCTGCGACTTTTGAAGGAGCTGATCAAAAGTTCAAACTCAGCAGAATTGTAGTACTACAAGGAAATGAAAGGTAAATCCATTCTTGTTTCAACCTGTCTAGGTGGCATATTAAAGAAGGCTAAAATTACATTTCTACGTGGAAACATAATATAATTATGTACAATTAATGTTTTTCTGCCAAAATCAATCTAGTCAGCCTGATAGAAAGCATGAGTAGATTCTAAGAGCGGTGATCAATATCCTTATTGTGAACGCGGACAATGCAGCATGGTGACCCACACTATGGCGGCCTAGTGAGATGTTTTTTCATTACCAGCTTGCCGCTCGCTATATAAATTAAAAATGACCACCATATTTTATCAGATTAAATTTAATGTCTATTATTGTTAGGTGTCATAGTGAATACAGATTTTTTTCTTGTATTATTGAAAGATGGTGAAGAAAAGCCATTAGAAATTAAGTTCTGCAATGCACCAAAAGTTGCAATAAAAATCGTTGTTGCTATTACCTTGAAATGCTGAATGTCTTGATTATTATTTTTTGTGTGAAAGAGTTTATCTAAGGATTTTCGGATTGTAAGATTTTAGTAAAGTAAATTTGAACTTACACGCACAGAATTGAAGATGACTATTAAATATTCGTCACGTCAATAAAGATGATCGATCTTACGAGACGATTAAGGAATACAATAGAGTTATTATCGAAACCTGAACTCTCACTGCAAGTTCAATTTTTAAATGACAATTACAAAAGAACAGTAGTAACAGTCACTCAAAATATGACTAGTTTTTTGTAGATGTTATCAATAACTATGCATCGAAACCGAAGTATTTACTAAGAGTTAGTCACTTGAATGGTTAATTGTAATATACATTTTATTATGTTGCCAGGAGTTTGAAGGCAGGGCCATATCCATCGTGCCTCAGAGACGTAAAGCCATTGGAGCCTGCTTCTGATTTCTCCCTGTTCGTGTGAGATTACTAGTCCATCAGATTTCGAGAGTCAGGGAACAAAGTGCACCTGTGTTTGCACTATAAAATCTCCTGCGTAGTTGGATTTACTTCTTTGAGACGCCACTCTTAGCAGATTTCATCGACCGTGGCCAAACCGTCAATGAAATCTGCTAGGAGTTCATCATCATCAATTATATTGCAGTTCTAATAGTTAATTCGGTATTTTATGATCTTCATTTTGACACAGTATATATATTTGGGATTGTGAGCAGCCGAATCAAACACGTCTTGGAGTATAATGAAATATATTAAAGGAACTAGTACAACTTACTATAGCTCTCTTCACAATACCAATAATAACAATAATAATCAGGTTCTAGAAACTTCTCAGCTATATATCAGATTGTGTCTATAATGACAGGAGTTTGAATTTACATTACAAATAGTTTAGCAGGCGCGCACCATGGAGGTTGCGCGCATCATGGATGTTGCGTTCGCCACATTTACGAAAACTACAGAGACTAGAAAACGCAGCATTGCTATCCCCTCACATATGCTGCGAGGGTATGTTGAAGGGCGCGGGAAATCGCTGGATGCGGGCAGCACACGATCAACTACTATGGAGAACCATGGAGGAGGCCTATGTCCAACAGTCAAAGTATTTTGACTGACATTCACAAAGGTATTCTTCAACGATAAGAAGATTCATTATATATTAATATAGAGTCACTGTCGATATAACTGAGACTATAAGACTGCACGGTTGGCCTAGTAGTGTAAGCGGTCGACACACCGCTTCCTACTGCGCCAAGTGTCGTGGGTTCAAATCCCACGTAGGATAACACTTTGTGTGATTCACAATTTGTTGTTCTGAGTCTGGGTGTTCTTTGTGTCCGTTTCATGTATGTTTGTAAAGTCCCCCGCGACACAGGAATTTATATTCCTAATGCAGGAGTTGTCTTTTAAAAAAAAAACGAAAAACGATATATCGAAAAATAGGTAGTAGAGCATGCTGATTTCAGAACAGACGGGCCGGCTTCATCCGGCCGAAAAATCATCTTATTTGTCACGCCCGGTCTAGCTGACCTAGTGATAGTGAGATTACTAGGCCGCCATAGTGTGTGTCTGCATTGTCCACATTCGCAATGTAGGTTGATCACTACCAGGTTGAGCATTATGCTAATGCGTTTTATCAGGTATATATCAAGTTACTTTGGCACCTTTAAGGGCCACCGCACACTAGCTACTTTTAGCATCGGCGATCGGCAACTAGTCGCTTTTTAGAAGCTAAATACGGCGACCGAACGCTCTACACCGCACACTTAAAAACGCCAAACGCGGAGATTGAGTCGCTTTTTAGAAGCGCGACACAGCAGCTGAACGCTACTCTCCGCACACATTCGGATGCTGGTAGCATCGATTTGGCATCTGAGCAGTCTCTAAAACGCGCGTTTCCGATACCGCGATCGAACGCAGGAAGTCGCTAAAACGCGATGCAGCATCGATGCAGTCGCCAAATCGCCGATCGCCGATGCTAAAAGTAGCTTGTGTGCTGTGGCCCGTATTTAAAAATTGATGCTCCTTTTTACGATTATAATTTTCTCACACAATAAAACGACACATTCACGGTTTCGGGAATCAGATGAGAAAATTAGACTAGAATATCAAATGAAAAATTGTTGATACAAAAATGAAATTCTGGGATTGTTCTTGCTCATACGGATCGGTGCGTGTATGTAATAGTTCGGGTAGGTCAAGGTCGCATACATGTGTCTCAAAGCGTGACTCAAACGAACCGAAGTTTGATGAGATGTTAAAGCACTTTCACTATCTAAAATTATTTGTTAGTAATTGATGAAATAAAAACTGTTTACCAAGTTAAGATTTTGTTTTTATTACAAAATAATACTGATCTAATAGTTAAAAATATATTGTGTTAAATGTGCAGACTTTCATATACAGCGCAACAAAGTTTTACAACAGCACCATCTATCGAACATACACCGAACTACGCAGTGACTAGCTACACGAAGTAACTATTAATTCTGAAACGCGATATAGAAGTTCTCGCGCTCATCGGGATATGTACAACATCCCAGCATGAACCGCGGCACGCCAGGCATGATCATCTTGCCTGATCGGAAAACCCTTTCTTTGTGTTGAAGGAACACAACACTCCGTTCCTCTATAAATTAATTTATATTATAAGTGAAACATCTGACACTATCATATTAATTAAAACGTAGTGTTGTACATATTAAATTGAAGTCAACGATGTCAATGTGGTCTACTGTACTGATTTCACCTGTAATCTCGTTAATAACAAAAATTATCAATAACTTGTTTAGTCCCGCGTTAAAGCTGAGGAGCAAAGATTGTCTAAGAGAAAATATCCTAAGTTACTCCTTGTGTCATCAGCTTTCTGCCAGTGAAAGTCCTGTCATAATCGGTGATGCCGTTCTAGAGATTAGCCGGAACAAACAGTCAGACAGACATAGACAAAAATTTAAAAATTTGCTAGTTGTTGTTAGTACCGTATATACTTTGATATGCGTTTAGTAAAACAATATTGATTTAATATTATATACATACACTCCAATTTTATTAATTTGTATAGATGTAAAAATTCATTCACAAATTTGGAACATTAAATTTAAGATAAGTTTTATAAATATTTTTTGCATACGCCCAACCTCTTTTGATGAAGAGGGCCGAGAGCGCTCAGCTCACAGTAATGCTATGCTAAATGACTGCACGGTTGGCCTAGTGGTGGCTGTGGTCGCCACGCTTCTCTCTACTGCGCTAAGTGTTGTAGGTTCAAATTTTAAACGGGAAAACGCTTTGTGTGATCCACAAATTGTTATTCTGAGTCTGGGTGTTCTTTGTGACAATTTTTGGTATGTTTGTTAAGTATCACAGGAATATATTCATAATTCTGGAGTTGTATATCTTAAAAAAATACATTGCCAGGTGAATTATTTTTTAATATTTATAAAACTGCTATTTTTTGTATACTCAAGAAGTTAACGTTACAGATTTCATGTAATAATCTTGTGAGATATTATCGAATGTTAGAAGATCTGAAAAATCACCTGATTAAATCGTTCATTAAAATGTTCCCATCCCACGCGTAGCTTTATCTAACTCTCTATAAATAAAGTACTCTTTAGTAACTACATTTCAGTGTTCATATTATATCATTATCAATTTAAAAGACAAATCCCTTAAGATACTATCCGAAGCCGCGGACTAAAGCTAGTAAATTATAAAGACATTAATAAAATTATCAATATTACATACAAATTTATTCGTAATAGATTTTTTAAAGACTGATCTAAGTACAAGTACAGACCTACATGTACAGAAAACAAAGCTAAAAACAGAAAAATAAATATACTTACATGAAAGACACTAACAAACTAACAGATAGATGAAGCATAAACAAGTGAAAAATGGCACGTTTCTTTTTTGTAACGAATAATAGAAAATTTAAAATCATACAAATAAAAAAGTCTTTATAATATCTAAATAATAAATCTGATGAAACAACGAAAAAAATTAAATACATAAAATATCATCATCATCATCAACAGCCTTTAACAGTCCACTGCTGGACATAGGCCTCTCCTTAGTTTTGGCCTACTATACCACACGGACACATAAAATACTTAATAAAATACATAATATATAAATATCTATTTCGTTCGTATATAAATCTTGTGGCATGCTTTTGCTCACGAAGAACTTCAAAACTATCTCATCAATTTTTCAAGTTTAAAAAAAATGTTTGCTGATGTGCCTAAGATACAATAGTCAACATCACGTTTAGACTAATAAGGGGCCGGGCATGATTAAGAAGAGACGCTGAAGGTAACGTAGATCAGCTTGTTTTATCTTCCAATATATAAAATTCTCGTGTCACAATGTTCGTTCGCATACTCCTCCGAAACGGCTTGACCGATCTTTATGAAATTTTATATGCATGTTCAGTAGGTCTGAGAATCCGCTAACATCTGTTTTTCATGCCCCTAGGACGCGAGCGTAGCCGCGGGCATCAGCTAGTATGTATATAAAATTCTCGTGTCACAATGTTCGTTCCCATAGTTAGTTAGTTTTTCTGGGCGGTTTCCGCACTTAGTACTAGTTAATGGACCATTGTGCGTGAAGAGCTCTTTCCCATTCACTCCAGCCAGCCTAGGTTGGTCCAGAAGGAATGCAGCCTCCGAAGATTCAAACCTCTAGGACGCGAGCGGAGCCGCGGGCATCAGCTAGTCTAATATATAAAATTCTCGTGTCACAATTTTCGTACCCATACTCCTCCGAAACGGCTTGACCGATTCTCGTGAATTTTTTTATGCGTATTCAGTAAGTATATGAATCGGCTACTATCTATTTCTCAAACCTCTAAGTGATAAGGGGTGTTCACCCCAATTTATTTCTTTGATAGTTTTTTTTTATTTTTAATTATGTGGCATTCAAAAATACATACAAGCCTAAATTTTCAACCCTCCACGATCAAACCCCTATTTTTTAGGGCGGTACGAAGTTCGCCGGGTTTGCTAGTCTTTATATATAAAATTCTCGTGTCACAATGTTCGTTCCCATACTCCTCTGAAACGGCTGGTTCAATTTGTATGAAATTTTGTGTGTATATCGGGTAGGTCTGAGAATCAGCCAACATCTATTTTTCATACCCCTAGGACGCGAGCGGAGCCGCGGGCATCAGCTAGTATAATTATAAAATAAACACAACCTATAAACATATTATGTATGTTTAGTTTTTAATAGTTACATTTCAACTTTATGGTTTTATTTGACATGTGTCAAATTCTCTTGACATAACAATGTCAAATTAGACAGTGATGTATTTCAACTTAATTAGCTATAAAAATATAACCGTATTTATGAAGCTATTTACGCGACAGCGTCGGGTACAATAAAATTAAATAAGATTACAAAACAATGCATTACTCTGTCGAATTTTATATAGTTACTAGTTGACCCAGCGAACTTCGTACCGCCCAACTTTAAAATTCCAGAACTTGATCGCAGCGCCACTTACCGGGTCTAATTGCGAATCTAAACCATTCCCAGATCCCCTTGAACACACACAAAAAATTTCATCAAAATCGGTCCAGTCGTTTGAGAGAAGTTCAGTGACATACACACTCACACAAGAATTATATATATAAAGACTGTGGTACTTGCTTTTGTATTTTCAGTTCATTGCTTTTAAGCAGTCGGTTTTTTTATAACAATTACTCTATTTACTAAATACTTAGTGACGATCTTCTTGTTTCAAGTTTAAACAGGACAAAACCGGGATCTTTAGCACCAAAAAGAAAATTACCCTGAATTGAATGACTTAGTTCTAAGGTCAAAGTCAACAAGTCAAGTCAATGAAAAACTTATTGAAAGTATTAGAAAAACGAACAAAGAGTTTATCATTTTACACAATAAGTTCATCCTCCCTTACAAGAAACGTTCCATAATCAACTGTCATATTAACAACTTTAAACTCAACCTTCACCTCAATGAGTACCGCCCACCCCGAAGTAGAAAACACTGTAATCATTTCGATCACGAATCTCAAATGAGTTGAGCAATTCAATACTATATATGTAATGAATGTCGATTATGAGAGTGATTTTACGAACGAAAATAGAGCTTAGTAGGTACTTAACACCTAGTGTATATATCGATGAAAAGGTCAGTGACGAAATTTAGGTCATTGGATGATATGTTTACATGTATTAACTTTCTATTACAACAAATAACATAAAAACTCATGAAATATTCTTTTGTAGTAAAGTTTAAGGTAAGGAATTAGCTGACAACACTAAGTTTGTTTATGAAATGGTTGTTCAAATTAAGGACAAGATTGGAGATCGTTTCGAAATACGATCCCTATTTCATCTCATCCACATTTTTTTATTGGTAATTTCATTACGACGACGACTTGAGGACTTTGAATACTTGACATTGGCAGAAAAAGCTAATATCAATCTTCTTTCTATAAGGTAGCCGATTGCTAAAATGGATGGAGAAGAAGGACATAATTCTACATTTTTCGACTGTAATAATTTTAATTACAAAAAAATATAGTAATAAAAATATGTGCTATATATGTATGGGTTTTCTATATATATATATATTTATATCATATTCATTATACACATATTATTACATTATTTAATTTGCGGTCATCGTAATATGGTCAGGTGTAATATTGCTAAGAATTTCAACTACTTTCTATAGCCCACTAGACAATGGAGGCAGGTTAATTGGGCCAAAATATAAATGGATAAGGCGAGCTTTTTTTTTTAACGTGTGAAAATCCCCACGGACCGTCACCCCGTTGGGGGTTTACGGCGAGGCGGAGTGTCGAACTCGAACCAACTAAAACCACACGATGTGACCTCTCTGCGCCTGTATTTTGGAAGGAGTCCAGGGAAGGGATTTACTTCTGGACTCCTCCCAGCGCCTGCCCGCACTGTTGCAGGCACCATCTCCGGGTGAACTCTCTAATTGGGCGACGTCCGGTCACACGCGGACGCCGCCCCCTCGCGGCTGGCCACTACAGCGGATGGACGGGAAAACCCGTCCCGCCCATCCGCGGCCACACTCAGGGCGGCATGAGGCGCAGGTATGCGCGCCTCCTTCGCCCGGTTGTCAGGTGGCGGATCGGGTCCGAGTGAAGGTCGTCCTCCCGGGCCTTCTCCGCCGCCTCGAGCCGCGAGATTACGTCCTCGCAGAAGGTTGCGACCGCGATAAAACAAATGTCGCTACCGGCCATCGAGCTTATGACGGCCGGTAGCGAGAGATCCTCTTCAATGACTGCAGTGAGACGCTGCGTTGCCCATGCGGGGCAAACCGGCAGCGTGTGCTGTGCCGAGTCCTCACTGCAGTCGCAGTGGTGGCAGGCGGGCTTCGGTTCCCTCCTATCGACCGAGTGCAGATAGTTTCCGAAGCAACCGTGCCCGGAAAGCACCTGCGTCAGCCGGAAGGAAAGGGTCCCGTGCTGCCGCCCTGCCCATTCGAAGGTGAGAAACATAGCTTAGTGTACACCTTAACTTAGGTCCCTCGGCTTTACCGGTCCGGGCCCAGATGAGGTACCTGGGTCTGGTCCTAGACGGAAGGTGGCTCTTCGACGAGCACTTCAAACAGCTGGCTCGAAAGTTGGTGGACACTGCCTCCGCCCTCGGGCGACTTTTGCCCAATTTGGGCGGGGCCAGTGTTCCCACTAGGCGGCTGTACACGGGGGTGGTACGGTCGATGGCACTGTATGGTGCACCGGTGTGGGCGGCGGCTCTGTCCGCCCAGAATAGGGCGCGCCTCTGGCGCCCCCAGAGGATATTGGCGGTCAAAGCCATACGCGGATAACGCACGGTGTCTACCGAGGCGGCGTGCGCCTTGCCCGGAACACCCCCGTGGGATTTGGAGGCGGAAGAGCTCGCCGAAGTGTATCGACGAGTGGCTGAATTCCGGGCGGAGAGCGGGTCTCGCCCTCCACCCGAGGACGTACGCGAGTGGCGCGAAGCCGCTCGTCGAGCCACCTTGGCAAGATGGTCGTCCCGACTGGAGACTCCACGCGCTGCCTTCGACGCCGTGGAGGCTCTCCAGCCGGTCATCGCCGAGTGAGTAGGGCGGCAGCACGGGACCCTTTCCTTCCGGCTGACGCAGGTGCTTTCCGGGCACGGTTGCTTCGGAAAGTATCTGCACTCGGTCGCAAGGAGGGAATCGAGTCCCGCCTGCCACCACTGCGACTGCAGTGAGGACACGGCCCAGCACACGCTGGCGGTCTGCCCCGCATGGGCGGCGCAGCGCCGGGCTCTCACTGCAGTAATCGGAGAGGAACTCTCGCTGCCGGTCGTAGTCCGCTCCATGGCCGGTAGCGACAGTTGTTTTACCGCATTTATACCACCTAGGCGGGTATAAATGGTACAGATGGTGTAACAGTAGTTCCTGGACCCTTCCACCTCAGACACAGAGTGTCTGAGGTGGACATGTACCATCGTACCATGTTGTTTTAGTCGGTCTAATTCCGCCGCAACCCCCGGTGGTGTGACGGGCCGTGGGGGTTAAAAAAAGTCATTTACGCCAAAGCATGAGTCCACTAAAGAAATGGATTCAGTCCAATAAATCAAGTAGTGAAGACTTAGTAGTGAAGAAAAGATCATCACGTTACGATATATTACAGTAATCATCAATCACCTGCCTACTTGATGGGTTAGTTCAACAATTGGCATTAATCAATCATTTGTTAAACAAATTTAGCTCATCCGACATAACTGTTTAGACGCCTATTACAACATTTGTCTCTACTAAAGACCACACAGGATACAGACATAAGAAATTTATTAAAAAAACTTGTTGGTTATAAATTGATTGTATTAAAACCGAGCATCTTTTTGGAAATATAAATAGAGTCTGTAAATATGACTCCTCTCTGCCTGATGGGAAAACATAAATAGAATCGAAGAGTAGTGGTTACCAAATCATTGCGGATGCAGGCAATGCAGTATTGGCCTCGGATAAGTCCTAAGGATAAGATCGAACGTCTGGAATCCTGTTCCGAATAATTGGACTAACTCGAAAAGCTTACTTGCCAAATAATATTTATTTGATACGATAGACAAAAACATATTAAGTCCACACCGTTGAGCAGGCCAGATTCTCTGGTGAAAAAGTATGAAGTCTGAATCTTATCTCATCTCAAAGAAACCCAAGTTATTTATTGCTGTACTAATATAGACAGACAAAAGTTAACAAACATAGAAAAAAACAATGACTCAACTACTTAATCCATCATCTTTAACCGTTATCAGTCATCTAAATACATTATCGATTTCGAAAATCGATTCGTCTGCAACATCCTTCTACCATTGAAATAGTGCTGGCAGTGGGAACTGAAAAGATCCGTATCGAATTTAATCGATGCACGATGCGTTATGACATCGATAAATAACATCCAAATGATAAATTTCATCATTAAGTGCAGAATTTTATAATGGTATGCTTATGAATGACGATTTAAGGTGAAGCTATTTTAGAGATATATTTTTAAAGATAGCAGGAACAAACGAGGAGATATGTTACCTGATGCTTAGTTAATACTGCCAGTTTTGGTTCCCCCCGAAGTTTAGGGAGTGGGTGACATATTATAGTCCATACTAATATTTTAAATTTAAACTAACTATGTATGTCTGTCTGTTACGCTTTTTTTATATAGCGCCACTATGATTAGTGTGTCCGTGTGGTGAAGGATTGTCCGTGTGGTGAGGGATTAAGAATACAGAGTGTCACCACTCCTATTCATCCCGCGGGTGTCGTAAAAGGCGACTATTAGGGATAAACTACGCAAGACAACATCAATGCAAAGAGAAGGAAAACTTGAAACCAACTCTATACCAACCCGTCTGGACAGCGTGGTATAGTAGGCCAAAACCTCCTTTCTAAGGAGAGGCCTATGTCGAGCAGTGGACTGCTAAAGGCTGTTGATGATGATTGATGATGATTATTGAGAAAGAGCAGTAGTTCAATATACGCGGACGGAGTCTGGGCAAAAGTTATTAAATATTAATTAATGTGCTTATTAACGAAGGGTACCTGAAGTTATATGAACATTTGACTACCTTGTTGGTCTACTGGTTAACCTATGCGGCTGCTGATCAAGAGATCTCGGGTTAGATTCCAGAGTCTTACCAAATGTGTGTATGATTTGCAATTATTTGGGTGTTTTTATGTAAAATATTTATTTATTTACATAAAAATAAACCGATCTGTGACCAAATTATGTTATATTAATATAAGGACACCAATTTTATGCAGATTGGAAGTAATTCAAAAGTCGAGATTCTTTCATTGCAGCACAACTTTAATGTATAATACCATTAAAATGTAAAGATGAGACTGGTAATTAACATTTTATTAGTACTATGATCCTATTTAAAACCCGTCGACAAGTCCGGCACTTAACGCTCTCAAGTGTAAAAGAAAAAAATGTTGGTACATTTTTTTGGTATTCATTATTAGTACTGATGCATAATAAATTAATGTACAAACGTTTGTGTATCGCCTTAAGCGCAAGTTCACAGTTCACGGGCAACTCCGGGTAATTACAGCGGACAATGAAGATTATCTCACTTGGGACCGATCGTGGGCCTTTCACTATACTGTATGTGCCTAATGCGGCCCACACACTTGCGACTGTATTTAACGATTGGTCACACTCATAAAAACTTAAGAAAATAAACTAAATAAGCTTCTTGGCAACATATTAAAAGCGTGATGGTTTCTTTTATTTTCATTTTTAACCGACTTCAAAAAAGGAGGAGGTTCTCAATTCGACTGTTTTTTTGTAACGTTTCCTAAGAACTTACGATTGGGTGATCCGATTTTCTTTTTTTTTTTTGGAAAGCTGGTGCCTCCAAACCACGATCTGATGATATGATCCTGGAGGAATCGAGATAACTCTTCAAATATTATAGGCATATCTGTCGCGATTTGGGTACTCGGAATAAATTTTCTTGGAAGTCTGCTAAGACTAAGGCGATTCACACACTGCACCGCGCTGCGACGCGTAGCGCGGAGCGGCAGATTTTAATATTGTATAGAAATACATACACACAGTAATAGAAAACACGCCAGGTCCAACACACAGAACACGCGCCCAGGCGCGTGAGCGCGTGTGGCTAGCAGCTTCGGGATTGGCTGCCTGCGCCTTCGCGCGTGTTCGCGTCGCCAGTGTGTGAATCGCCTTAGACTGCTAAGCTAGATAACGCAAATACGATTCCATCTCAGTGCGAATATATCATGTTGACTCGGTGTAATTTATGTACGTACTGTCTATGCCCTATGCTCTTCCTTAAGAATAACGTATCTAAGTGCCAATTTTTCCTGAAATTATCACCAATATTTAACATTTGCCTAATTATAAATACAATTCTTTGTATCAAGAAATCTGATGTATTACTATTTTCTATTTATTATCAGTCTTATCCAGTTTTATATTATTATAATTTGTTACTTCGTACTTATGTTGGATGTCAGTCACCCATGTAATGCTGTAGTGTATGTAGTCCGCCTAAAGGTAATCTTTTACATGTTATAAACACGAATAGTAAATGAATACAAACTACGATTAATAATTATGATTTGTTAACAAAGAATGATCTCAAATAAACCAAATAATTGAACTAACTGTACTGGTTCATTAATATTCTCTTCAATAATAATTGGTATCAATGGTTGTTTGGTATGAAGTACATGGTACGATTTTTCATTCATTATCCGCTTCAAAAAAGGGACTTATTAAAAGAAGGTCATTATTACTTTATAATCTAAATACATTTAATATTTATAATATTGACTGCCTCGTTGGTCTAGTGGTTAGCGTATGCGGCTGCTGATCAAGAGGTCTCGGGTTGGATTCCCGGGTCGGACCAAATATTATTTGTGTGATTCACAAATATTTGTTTCGGAGTCTGGGTGTTTTCTATATATAATATGTATGTATTTACAAAAAAAAAGTATGTTTATGTATTTATATCAGTTGTCTAGTACCCATAACACAAGCTCTGCTTAGCTTGGGACTAGATGATGTTGTGTGTCAGATGTCCAAAATATTTATTTATTTATTTATCTAATATATTTGCTTCCAATCTGGTCCACTTACTGGAGAACAAATCCTTGGATATTTAAAGTAGGGACTGAATAGGATTTGGTATGTATGTACTACTATTTGTTTTATGATATCAAAACCAAGTCATTAGCCACCATAAGCAGCACTCACATAATAGCTTTTGTACTTGAAGTTTGATACAGTGTAATAGGAAAACTTGGTATTTTAATCCAAAAATTGATAGAAGAAGAGTCAGCTTAGGTACTCGAATTAAAATGGTTTTATGAATTTTGTTGAGAAATCTTTCTTTTATCAAATAATGAGTGATCCATAGAATCACCAAAGCTTCTGAATGACTGCCTTGTTGGTCTAGTGGTTCGGTATTTATATCAGTTGTTTAGTACCCATAATACAAGCTCTGCTTAGTTTGGGATTAGATGGCGTTGTGTGTAAGATGTCCGAAATATTTATTTATTTATTATTTTCTGATCAGATCAAGTTTCCAATGAGTAAATCGCATAGGCTCTTAATTTGAAAGCATACGTATGAGTAACCCTTATGTCATTGAAAAAACGTGGATTAACGTTTGTCACCTAGTTACAGTGCGAGCCATAAAAATTGCCAAGGCTCTATAATTTAATGACGAAATACTCAAATAAAAACGTTTGGATGTGACAGCAATAATTAGGCTATTGTCACGCCGTGTCCATCTGTCACGTACAGAGACAACTAAATGGTCATTATAGTTTTGTTTTAGTGGTATAAATATCAAATGGTAATTTGGGACTGTACACATCTCAAATAAGTCCTGGTGAGGATACATCGTACGAGATGAAGTGGCTTTCGGTTAGTGTATTCAGTTTTTTTTTGTAGAAGTGTCATGAAGTGTTTAAGTGTGAAAAATAAAAATAGAAAAAGTGTTCTAGTACAAAAAAGTGCTATAAAAAATATATTATTTGAGGATCAAATCAAATTTATAACAATAACAGTGTTTTTAATGTAACTGATAAGATTGATACTTTTTATTCCAAAATGTGTTTGAATACAGGAATATTTATAATCCAGCTAACATCATCGGATAGGAAAGAATCGGATAGAACTCGAACATTCTCACAATAAAACAATAACGTATAGTGGTCCGAGAGTGTCTAATCTTATTGACTATAATGATATAGAGTTATTTCTTTGTATATAATTTCGAATGAAAAAAAAATAGGATTATAATTTTCACATTCAACTATGCATCACTCTGTGCTACTTACAGAATAAAAATAACAAAAAGACAAATTTAAATATTAACCTAAGCAAAAGTATATGTAAGATAATATTACCTGTTTTTTAATTACAGATATGTCTGGCTATAAGCCTAACGGCTTCAGAAAAACTAGATCGAACATATCTTCCACCACCCGGAGCTCAATTTGCAGGAGGGAATCCTGATGATATCTTAGCACCTTTAGAACCACCCAATTATCCTCAAACAGGATCTACACCAGATGGTTTTGTTCAAAACAGTTTCACGGAAACTCAAGAACCTCTTATTAAGTCACCTGTAACTACGACATCGTATGCGTTTACGCAAACCACAACTTTTCCATCTATCGAAAGCTACGGAACAACTGCTATACCAATAAATCCCATTATTGGTCTCCCAGGTTTCAACAATAATCTATTTTACAATCAAAATTTGCCGAATATTTTACAACATGATGCCAACAGCGTAAATGTTCTACCTGCCTCTACAAATCGGAATCGAAATCAAAATATAGTTACCGCTGAAGGTGATATTTTGATTCCCGGCTCTAAGCTTCTGCAACCAACTTTGAGGACAGGCTTTCAAAAATACCCAACTGAGCCACAAGACAAAGAAAAGTTTGATCAGTTTTCAAATTTGAATATTGGACATCCTAACCCTATTGTGTCACAAGGAACCTTCACGCCTCAAGGTCAATATACTGAAATTCCAAACAAAAGCGTTGAAGGTGCTCCTCAAAGTAATACCTATTCTCTCCTCAACTCAAACACTCCTTCACTTCCATATAATCAAGACTTTCAAAGTCATAGTAACGATGGAATGCCTCCGAAACCAGTTTTTCCTGAAGTACAAAGTACGTTAAGTCCTGGAGTACTGGGAGAAACACAATCTCAACAATTTGGACAAGGTTACAGCGATGTTTCTGGTACTACTTCAATTTTGATACCCTCTGTAGCGTCTGATTCCGCTATTGGCTCAAATAAATATTTTGAAAGACCACAGGCAGCGAGAGATAGGGGTGCTGTCATTCTCAACTATGAAAATGTTCTTACACCAAATAGCTACTCTTATAGTTACGATACTTCAAACGGAATCCATGCAGATGAAAGTGGTGTGGTCGAGGATGGAACTAAAGCCAAAGGATCGTATTCTTACACAGGTGATGATGGAAAAGTTTACAGTGTTTTTTACACTGCTGACGAAAATGGTTTCCAGCCCCATGGTGACCATTTACCAACTCCTCCACCCATACCAGAAGCTATTAAAAAAGTTATTGAGCAGGCAGCTAGAGATAAAGCAGCTGGGATTGTTGATGATGGTAAGAATTTTACCTACACCTATATGTTTTTATTTTTAATTACTATTATTATTCTGATATACATACGTATATATTTTAACATTCATTTTCTATTTACACAGGATCTTATGATGAAAACAAATATGGGTTCAAACAGTATTATAATCCCATAAACCACCACCTGCAAGGTAATCAATTAGAAAGCAATAAAAAAATACCAACGGTTGGAGCAACTAGTAATGTGTACAATGATAATCGACCTGAAGATGATATTAATAACGAAAGGAATTTATTCAGAAATAATTATGGAAATCAAAAAAATAAAGAAGATTATAATGAAGGTGAAAGAAAGGAATTTGATGACCAAAATTTAAATGGAAACCTAATCGATAGTCCTAATTCTTACAATATTTCAGAACATATGCATACTATAGACTCTAACAACCCTCACCCAACTGATACCAGTGATAATAAAAGTACTGAAATAAATCAAGTAAATAATTTTACAAGTCAGGAGCTACCAAAATTCGGTCAATCATCAGCTCTTCCAAAAGATAATACATTATTTTCAGAGGTTATAAACTTCACACAAGGTCCGGTAAATTACAAGTCAACAGTAATAGATAAATTTGTCGTAGGAAATTTATCCAGTGCTGACCAAGGCTATTTAAAACAAAATGAAAAAGTTTATGATAATTATCAAATAAATAGTCCTGACTTTACAAATGATTTACAAAATATTAACGATCACTCTTCTAATCAGAAGATTACTCAAAAATTAGACCAAAATGGCTATTATTATAATTCTCCAGAAAATCAGATATTTACTTCAAGGTTCAGAGTTGAAAGCCCGTCAATATCAACAATAGAACCTAAATATACAATGTTCAATAAAATAACTACACCGTTTCCTACAACGCCTGAAGTACGCATTGCAACGAATAGAATACAAAACAGTAATCGCAAATCAACTACTCCACGACCCTTCATGACATCACGTGTTACTACTATTCCCAGAGGTGGTTCTTACTCTGACTACGATAATGA
This sequence comes from Phragmatobia fuliginosa, assembly GCA_932526445.1. Lineage (NCBI taxonomy): Eukaryota > Metazoa > Arthropoda > Insecta > Lepidoptera > Erebidae > Phragmatobia > Phragmatobia fuliginosa. The sequence goes on along the minus strand of OW052072.1, from coordinate 17,271,587 downwards.
GGATGATCAGGATCTTGACGACGAAAATATAAATAACAATGACATAGTTAGAAACGGTGTCCGTCGTCCTTTACAATCGACACAGACAGTTACACCAAGTTACATGTCAACTAGTGCTATCCCTACAACTTCATACTCTTCAAGATTTGGTAACACTGAAATTCCACAAAAAAATGTAATAACACTAGAAGCTCAAAAGCTTACCTCAAAATCACCCGAATTTTTAAACGATTTTGATAATACCAAAACATCTAACTACATTTAGGAGACTCATCCCTACCATAAGACGATTTCTATAAAAGGCGGTGCACTCACAATCAAAGCTCTCTTTTGCTGGTTAGCTTTGGTACTTGACGGTAGTAGTCGACGAGAGTTGTGAGTGTTTACAGCTATAGTTTAAATTGCTGAAAGTCTAATAAAGCTTTGCAAATAGCTAACGTTTGGTTTGTATAAGTGATTGGTGTTTTGTTTCGATATATTCGCTATGAAAATGTTCAATTAAATGAGATTGTTAGTTCCTTAAACTTTGTTAGTTTATTAAATGACTTCTATCGTGTAAGATAATTGTTCTTTTTAAATATTTCTGATACTGTAACCTAAATTCAGAAGTGGGATTACCATGTGTTCTAGACCGTTCGCTATCTAAATTCAGTGTTCATTATTTCTTGATTCAAATCGATAATTAAAGTTTTGGTTATAAATAACTACCGCCAACTACAAAAAAAATAAAAAGGAAAGTTAATTATCGACGACAGAACATAGAATTCATAAATCGGGTTTTGAGTTTTAATTGTAAACAATTTTAAATAATTAGTTTTTTTAGAATGTCGTAAAACTTTATTTGAATAAAATAATGCGGGTATTTGTACCTCACACTATGTTTCAGTGTGTTCGTGTGTATAAAGCTTTCTTTCCAGTTAGTAAACATTGTGCTAAGCGATGGAAACTGCATCCGTACCAATGTACAAGGTGTACAATGTGGTCCACCAGTGCCGACACGGTAATGAGAGAAGGTTAGAAGGTTCAGTTATGAAAAACTTGTGAGTTGTGCTTGACGCTGTACTGGTAAGATCAAATCATATTACATGTTGAGTTGTGATTTATTTCCACATAATTTTGATATGTAGTGTACAAAAGTGAATTGTGTGCGCAATTCAAAATGATGAAAAAATGACGACTGTTTGGCGTGCATACGAAAATGCCTTAGGGCTGTTGCAAAGCTGTGGCTTAACAAAAGGGCTTAAGTAATGATCGTAGTTGGTTTAGTTTTAACAATGACCTCATACCTTTTGTTATTGCGAATATTTGGTATAACGTAAATAGTGAATAGCGCTCAAGCGGTTAAAACGAATGTTTGTAACTACCCCACCTGTGCATAATCAAGTAGGCGTTCTTTGCTATGGTTACGAACTATTTTTAACGAAGGAATGATGAATAATAGCAGTTGTAGTGGCTGCCTAATGCAACCCGAACTTATTACTTAAAGGTCAAGTAACTTTTTACCCATTTACATAAAGTGTTACATTGACACAGCAAGTGTGACAAGACATAATACCCACACACGTTGTGATTAATTTATTTAACTTTATTTATGGAAACGAAAAATAGATATTTGTCAGATTGTAACAAGGTACAGTGTGTACACCTAGTTACTAGATACGTTTCTCCATAAATGTAAAAATTGAAATGACCATTATGAAACAATAAATAAAAAATACAACAACAAGAAATATTTGGTGATCAATTACGTTTCTAATTTTTATTTTGATAACTCGATGAATGGGCTGTTCTCTTATAATGTTTACTTTAAAAATGTGTGTTGTAAGTGGAGTTTAAAAATGTGTGTTGTAACTATTCGCAATACGGCGAAAGGGTGCGTGAACAGCAGCGCTAGTCCTAAGGGAGCCTGTACAAAACAACTTGAGAATCATCCGCCGGTAGACGGTGCGAAGTACTATGTCACATTATTTACTGGTAATTGTATCGGTCAACTGTTATTGTAAAATCAATACAGCGTTATGACATCGAGTGGCAAACGCTTAGGTTCTAAATTTATGATGTTAAATTTATTTTATAGTTCAGAGTAGATAGTACGGAAATGACTACTATTGTAATTTATAGTTCAAAGAAACTTCTTTGAACCATCTTTAGACGGCGTATATATTTAAATACGTAGTTTGGACTCCAAACTGGAACTTTATATTGCAAATGTAATCCTAATGGTTTTACACAACGTCAACAACAAATTTAAAGAAAGATTATGATAAAGCGAAACATATCGTATGTATGCTAATCATGTTTTAATGTTTATCGAAATGCGAAATATTGATACCGGTAAAGACTAGGTACATGTCTACCGATCTTAGTGGTACGTCTACTTAGGCATACTATTGTTAGTCATAGAAACATTATGAAAGGTTTTAAATACCCTAATCAGTGTCGGGTAAACTTTAAGTGTAAGTTTGCGAGACAACATTGCTGTTTGTGAAACGATAATTATTAATGGTCAGGTTAGACCGAGCGAAAATAAGGTTGAAGCAATAGTCAATATGAGAGTACCAAGTAGTGTTACATAAAGATAATTTCCGTGCCTGACTAGCTACTCCAGGTGTAAAGTTTTAAGATCTTACACATAAACATTGTAGCAAACTTGATAGTAAAGGTGTGACATTCATATGGGATCACGAATTTATGTTCATGAGGAAGTTACGAGCCAGCACAGGTTATTGTGATCTTTCTCTTCCTGGCAGAGGTACATATTGAAACGTCAGCACTAGTGATGGTTTCGAATGTTTCGTTGGGCCGACAGTTAGTTTTGCGACTACTGTTCAATATAGGTTTCGAGTTCGATTTCTTGGTTGAAAAAAAAAAAGAATAATACTGAGTACTTCTAATTATAGATTTGCTTTTCGCAGCCTGAAATTTAAAAGTTGTGGTCAAAGCTCCATGACTCGAAGAGTACGAAGAGTCGTCGGTTCTACGCCTGATCTCTTTCGGGTCATATTGGGTGGCCGTCTCATCAGACCAAAAGCATACACCTGTGTTAGACAAGCATTTGCTTGCTGTAATGTTTTCTGTGTTTTTAGTTGTTCACCATTGGGACTGGCCGCCGTAGCCGAAAGGTTTAATTGGTAAGGTTTAACTAGACTCATGACGATGGACGATAAGCAGCCTGTGGCCTATTACAGTAAGTAATTGAACGACACTTATCATACAAGCTCTGGTGCAGAAAATGACTTTGATGGCAATCAGTCCGAACTTGAATTCACTGCGTGGGCATACTTAGACATGCTTCGGGGTTGCTTGACGCAAACCGTTGAGCTGCAGACATTTCCAAAATTAGTGACCCGGTATCATATCCTGAGTTTTGCAATAATTGGGAACATCCTTAACTATGTACCGTGAGACTTCTGTAACATTTTCTAGCAACCTCCGGGTCTTGCATTTTGAGAAATAAGCGATAGATAGTAACATTCTTGACGGTATCACTGTGTACATACTGAGGGCACTGTTATTTTTAAATATCACAAAAGTTTTGCTTCCTGGTATCGCCTTCTAAAAGCTCTGTAATTAATCATGACGATAGTGACGCATATTGGTGATGTAAAAGTAATACCGAATGCAAAACTAATGCAATGTTTCATGCTTTCCTTAGATGACAACTGTACCTTGAGAGGTCTCGTCCTTCGACCTTCTCGCTGCCTACGCGAGCCGAGCGCGGTCAGTGACCTAGCGTGTGCTGCTGCCTGGTGAGGCGCAGACTTGCAGCCTACTCGCTGTTCTGCGAGGTGTGCACCTGTGCTCGCCGCCTACTGAGGCGCGAGCCTTCGGTCTGCTCTCCGCCTACTGAGGCGCGAGCCTTCGGTCTGCTCTCCGCCCGCTGAGGCGCGAGCCTTCGGTCTGCTCTCCGCCCGCTGAGGCGCGAGCCTTCGGTCTGCTCTCCGCCCGCTGTGGCGCGCAGGTTCTAATGTGTTCAATCCACTGAAAGAACATACAAGAGTATGGTTCTTCGTTTTAGCAGCTTTGCGCTTATGACATTCACAGTATGCTAACGTTAGAGCCTATGCTGTGAATGCATGACAAGCGAACTTTGATTCCATCGTTCACGATGCACTAAATTTAACTTTTCATCATCGTCATCAGCCTATTTCAGTCCACTGCTGGACATAGGCCTCTCCCATTGCACACCACTTTGATCCATTTAATTTTTATTGGTGTTGAGTCTGAAGCTAATTAACTTTTATAGACAGACCTATGTCTGTGGGCGCTTGAGTGCACGCTTGCGCCCATGGGTAAAAAAAAATAATTATATGGAGGTCATTTTCTTTTCTTTCCTTTAACGTAAATGCTTCAGGTTCTAACACCAAACTGCGTAAATTGCTTAATTGTTTTATTTTTCAGAACATTAGCTAAATGATAACGATTCGCCGGTTTATGCATTTCACTATGAACTTTGTGTTGGATGCGAGATTCAGAGATGCTTCCGTCCACACTTGTACATAAACCCCTTTTATATACTTAACACATGTGATTATCTGTTATAGATCTATTATTGGACGCGAGCCAGAGATGCCTACGTCCACGCAAACATGACTGCGATTACTTAAAATGCATAATGGAACATTAATGTCCGCCGCATTTAATTATTGGACGTGCGATTCAGGGATGCCTCCGTCCAAACAGACATACCTATAGAGAGAGGTGTTGATCTGTAAAATAAATTGTTGACGTGCGATTCAGAGATGCCTCCGTCAACCTCAGATAGAGGGGACGCCTTCTGTCTGATTTGTTCACAGGTGCAGCGCGGGGCCAGTGAAAGCTTCGCGGGATGTGAAAACAGGGACACAATTTTGAGAGCTCTCACTAATTTTAAGTCTTCTTACATAGAATTGCATGTTGTGTGTGATCTACACTACGAAGACCATTATTGCAGCTTCTAAGATGCGTTCATATTTCAGACGGTGAAGTATGTGACCCCAACACAGGGTCATCGTCAATGGCACCTCAACCTGCTGCTGAGACGGCTGGGCCTAGTGGCGACTCGCCTGCTGCAGGGTTGGGACCACCAGCCGCGACCACCAGACTACCAGCCGCGCGCCATGAAAACCGCTTCGAGGACGACGCTGTGTCAAGATAGGCCGATTTAGGAGACTCATCCCTACCATAAGACGATTTCTATAAAAGGCGGTGCACTCACAATCAAAGCTCTCTTTTGCTGGTTAGCTTTGGTACTTGACGGTAGTAGTCGACGAGAGTTGTGAGTGTTTACAGCTATAGTTTAAATTGCTGAAAGTCTAATAAAGCTTTGCAAATAGCTAACGTTTGGTTTGTATAAGTGATTGGTGTTTTGTTTCGATATATTCGCTATGAAAATGTTCAATTAAATGAGATTGTTAGTTCCTTAAACTTTGTTAGTTTATTAAATGACTTCTATCGTGTAAGATAATTGTTCTTTTTAAATATTTCTGATACTGTAACCTAAATCTACATTTATAAAACTACAAGGCCTTCTTCTGGTGTGGATACGACCGTTACACCAAATTACGCATCTCATATAAAAGACAAAGATGAAGCTTATAATCCATCGGTATCAGCAGAATACGGACAACAAGACCATTTGACATCCACATTTAGACCAATACCTACTACTACTACAGAAACTTCTTCTGCATATCAGCCAAACCGTTTTAGACCATCTGAATATCCTACTAGTAATGGGTATCAGTATCAGCCCATTAGATCTGAATATAATGTAAGGACTCAGATCCCTGAAGGACTAGGCACTGGTTCTAATCCCAACTATTATCAAAGACCTACAGATTATGCGGGAACTACAAATGAGCCTGAAGTTAGATATGACACAACATCACCTAAGTATTCCTCAACCACTGTATTTTCACCGCAATCGCAAGATTCTTTAATCAACTCTGGTTTTCCTAAATCTCAGCTTTTTGACACTCCATTTTCTGGTTACGTATATGGTCCTCCAACCACTGATTCAACAATTGGAACTACACCAAATTCCGCTATATCTTCACAGCCTTTGCAGCCACATCATATAACTCAGGTGTTTTCAACGACCACACAGCCTCCTACTCATTCTTCAATTCAAGATACTTTTAGTCAGAACACTGCTGTAGATGGCTTCGGAAGACCTATCAAATCTGAGATGCAAATAATAGTTTCATCTCCAGATCAAAAGAACAATCGGTTCATTGAAACACAGTTTTCTCCTCAAGATCGTCTAGAAAAGTTTGATGGAACATCTATAGGGTCAAATGCCTTGCCTGAAGGTGACCGACCGACTTATACTGTCGAGCAATCTACAAGATATCCAGAATACAATAACCAAGCGAGGGTTATTGGAGAAAACTTTACTGGTCCTAAACAACTACAAAAATTTGACCAGCAGACCGGCTATTATTACAAATAATTGAATGTTTATAAAGTTTTAATGGTTATTTAAATATTGAGGTCTATAAAAAATAATAAAAGATTAATATACATATAAGTGGTGTTTATTGTATTTCAGTATTCCTTTAACGTTAACCTCAAACAACATAATAATATGTAAGTTTGGCATAAAATAAATATTTATACATGATAGAGCAATAAAAAAGGTACATTATTTTTAAAAACTTGGGTTCTTGATGCTTAAAAATAAAATAAGTACAAACCCACGTATTTTTTATGTTACCCATAATTAATAATAATAATAAAAATAGTTTATTCATGAAAGATTCCAAAAACATTAAATTACAAGAAAAGTATGCAAAATTAGAATACATCAAAAACTTGGTGTAGAGATAATCAGTAGTCAGAGGTATTTAGTAGCAATCTGTTAAAATTTTTATGTCTCTCTGCCTCTTAAACTAGGAAAATTTATGTACGGGGTCGAAACGTGAACCCTGAAATGTGCTAATTGCAAGCGCATTGTTGCTTCCGAAATGAAGTGCTGGAGAAAACTGCAGCGAACATCGACACGATGCAATTTATTCGACCAAGAAATATGCTCAATGGATTGAAAAACATCTAAGTTTTAATCACTTATGCTACAAATAAATAACATATAAATAAATCATTACAACCTTAAATTCATTACATACTTCTAACAGCGGCATGTTGTACTTATAAATGTACATAAGTTATAACCATACCAAAATTAGCATAACTAATGAAATCCAATAACACTAAAGTAGAAAATATGATCAATCATGTTGTTAGTTTATGACTAATTTCAAGATCATCTAGATCTTCTATAAAATCAAACTTGTAATCGAAATACCACATTATTGACTACCTTGTGGGTCTAGTGATTAACATATGCGGCTTCTGATCAAGAGGTCTCGGGTTCGATTCCCGGGTCGGACCAAAATATGTTTGCGTGATCCGCAAATATTTGTTTTGGAGTGTGGGTGTTTTCTATGTTTAATATGTATATGTATTTGTAAAGAAGTATGTATTATAAATACATCAGTGGTCTTAGTACCCATAATACAAGCTCTGCTTAGTTTGGCACTAGATAACGTTGTATGGTAGATGTTCGAAATATTTATTTATTTATTATTTTAAATTTAGGTGCATTTGTTTCTTTTGTTTATAAGAAAATCAGTATCTGAAGAAAAGCAGCAGAATTTTCCAAATAGGAACATATCTGTATTTATTTACATCAATATAAAATTTAAAAGACTAAATAAAGAAATTCATATAAATAATCAAAACTGATTAATTGTTTCATAGTACAATGACAAACTACTACTATTATTACTACTACTATTATAATGGAAATAACGACGCAAAAGCTCCATCTGCCAAAACTCTACTAAAGCGTATGATTTATGATTCCTCACTTAAGACCGAATAAACGCTCTACTCGTCAATAGATGTCGCTAGTGGAGTTTAAAAAAGCGGCCAAGTGCGAGTCGGACTCGCCCATGAAGGGTTCCGTATCAGCAAGTGACATCATATAAAAGTTCTTGTAACTTTCATCGATGTTTTTATACTAGTATATTGATTGAATGAAAGGTAAATTGCGATTTACGATTTATGACGTATTAAAAAAAAACTACTCACTAGATCTCGTTCAAACCAATTTTCGTTGGTAGTTTTCATAGTAATATACAACATATATTTTTTTTAGTTTTATCACTCTCTTATTTCAGAAGTTAGAGGGGGGGGACACACATTTTTCCACTTTGGAAGTGTCTCTCGCGCAAACTATTCAGTTTAGAAAAAAATGATATTAGAAACCTCAACATCATTTTTGAACACCTATCAATAGATACCTCACACGTATAGGTTTGATGAAAAAAAAATTTTTGAGTTTCAGTTCCAAGTATGGGGACCCCCAAAACGTATTGTTTTTTTTCTATTTTTATATAAAAATCTTAATGCGGTTCACAGAATACATCGACTGACCAAATTTCAACATTATAGGTCTTATAGTTTCGGAAATAATTGGCTGTGACATACGGACGGACAGACAGACAGACAGACAGACAGACAGACAGACAGACAGACAGACAGACAGACTTGACGAATCTAAAAAAACTAACCTTTATAATTGAGCGTTGACTTGGTCCATTGCTCTATTCATGTAACGGCTAGATGCCGTCTCCTAAGTCATGGGCCTTGGGTTTTATTCCCATCGTTTTGTTCTGTATCTGGGTATAATTCATCTATGTTAGTGACTTCACGGTCGGCCTAGTGGTTTAAGCGTTCGCCACGCCCCTTCATACAGTTCAAATCCCACACGAGATAACACATTGTGTGATGCTCAAATTGTTATTCTGAGTCTGAGTGTACTTGTGTCCGTTTCATTACTGTTTGTAAAGTCTCATGTGACACAGGAATATAAAATGTCTAATGCGAAAGCTGTCTTTAAAAAAAATATAAGTAATATTACCCACGCCTAAAAACCCACGTTGATATTATAAAGGTATACCACTGCATCGATATCAATAAAATTTATGAAATGGATATAATTGTGGAACGACAAAGGTTACCCTTTACCCTCGTGTATGTTGATAATCGCGGAGCCGCGGTCAAAAGCTGGTTTCTTATAAATATATTAAGTTGATTGCAGTAGGTTACAAAAACTCAAAGAGTTTAACTACAATTTTGAGACTATGTTTAACTCAATTCAAATATTATGTTTACCAATTACATAAATACTAAAATATATGCATAAATTAATTAAAGTGTATTCATGTAATGTATGAATTAATGTAAATTTTTATTTAGTTGAACTAAAGCAGATTATTTATTTGGTTTCTATTCGTTCGCGAACCATATATTATTCAAAAGTGATCTGTGAGTTGAGTTTAAGCGTTACCAGATTAAATAATACCAAGGGGCGCCCTCTGTGCACGTGGCGAGACGACAGCGCTGACTGGAAGTAAAAAGCATCAGACCGGGATCGGACTCTGCGGTGTCTTGGGAGAGCCCTATGTTCAGCAGTGGATTGCAAAAGACTGATGATGGTGTGCTTAATGTTATAGAATTCGAATCAGTAACAGTTCGACGAAACTTAGTGGTAAATTGAAACCGTTATACTATGCGTGCAGTACATGTTATTATCTAATACTAACACAGAACTCACGACAAGTATCTAGCAATGTTTAGTAACATTTATTGTATGCATAAGACTAACCAATCAAAACTAGAACAATATCGTGAGAAAATATACCTTTCGATAACAAATTCCGCGCAAGCGCAATTCTGAGGAATAGTCCCACCTGCCTGTCAGAGCGTGACCTATCGGTGCATGAGAGCATCCATGAGTTTGTGTCACGCGTTTCGGCGGTATAATAATACCTTTCACTTGCTCCGATGTGTCGTGCTGACTGAATAGTGGGTATGTATGTAAATAGCTTGTGTGCATTGTGTTCCAAAACGATAATTTGGAGACATGAAACGCATCAGGTGGATCAAAGACAAATACTAAGTCATATCTTTTATATGTGTATTTTTTTTCATAATATGAGAGTTATCTAGATTAGTTATTAGATACTAAATGTCTAATGTACTCCTAGCCGATTACGGCCACGGCAGCCAATGTATTTGCGGGAGATATTATCTGCTCCCTCACTCTCATAATGCGATGGAACGACTATCCAAAACGACTGGGAAGATATCAGGCTCAAGACTGTCGGCTTTATGTCCCTTCCGGAGTACATGGATAAAGATCCCAAGTTTTAAAATACGGCTACAGTTTTTTTATAGGGACATTTAATGAATCAAATAAGCTTTAATAATGAAAATTCATGGGAAGCGTGAGTGAAAGAGGTACCATATATTATGTAAACCATTACTATATAACTTACTATTAATACATAATGCGAACTGAAGTACTGTAACAATAGTGCAGACGGGTTGCCTCATGGTAGCTATCACCTGGGGTGAGCTAAGCCACGGGTATTTCAGAAGAGACGTGGTGAAGATGTGTGGCGAATAGTTAAAGTTTCACAATAAAAACATTAACATTAATCGTACGCAGTATAGCACTGTAGCGTTGATTTTGTTGTAAAAGAGGATTGCGCCCGCGCTTCCAGGCGACAACGGTCACTAGGTGACGCTCCACTGTCTTCGAGAATCGTACGCACCGCTATGAAGGTTTATATTGATTTACTTTGGCTATCCACCACCGCCACATAAGAATCTTTTCTATAAACCGCGTCTTAGAGACGAAATTGCAGTATCATTCTTTGTGGATCAGGGCGAGAGGGTGGAAGTTTAAGATTTGTATGTGTTTGGTGGTATATAAGTAGGTAATGCTATTTCTGGTTTTGAAATTTAAAGAAAACTTAGTAAATTCATTCATGAGTTATAGAGGCCTAATTACTAAGATGTACTGACTTGAAAAACTTAGATTATCTAACTCTATTCTATGCGTGGCCTGACACGAACTTGGCCGATTTTTTGAAGAGCAACTTGATAGTGTTTTTTTTTATTTCTGTAACATACAACCAAAGTTCTTATCTAGAAATCAAAATAATGTTGTACAATCATTCATCAAAGACATATCACCTTTAATAATTTCGTACTATGTATAAATTTTTTTGCTTGTCTGCGTTTTTGCAGTACGCTAATGGCTTCGGATCAGTATCCGGTTCCTTTAACATATTTTTTCACGTCAATGTCAAGGTTAAGTTATTATTTTTTAGTTATGGATGTTTGACAGGTGTTGGCGATTTATTTAAAGGTAGTAAGTAATAATCATATTAAGTAAGTAATTCAGATGAATTTGACTCACGAATATCATGAATAAAAGCATTTTGTAGTCAACAGTTGGAAATCGATCTGTCCTTACTAAGAAGGATTGTGACTGGAATCGCGGTCACCAGGACTTCTATATTTTTTCACGCTCTCTAGTATCTTAATTTATAATGAGAGCTTAAATGTGTAAATACTTTTTTTTTTAAATCTCACATATTCCATAGAGCAGATTTTACTCTGTGAAAAGTGAAAAAAAGATGACATTTAATAAATTAGAAATTGGTATCAAGAAGTACAGAATAATAATCTAACATACATTTTTCTATTACACTAGATACATACCATGACAATTATACTTACATTAAACAATTGGAAGCTCATCGATGATACCGTTCCAAAGTAGAAGTACAAAAAAAAACTCCTACAATGCAGTTTTTTTTTAGTATACAATTAATTGAACACAATATAATAATCACAATAATTATTATATTACAGTCTCTTAACTAAAAGCTGTATAATTTGTTACAAATGTATTTAATTTAGTACTTAAACCTATTCTGTTTGACCTATAGGTCACACAGTGTACCATCAACGACAGGCCTGACGCCCACGGGACCAATTACAGTCCGGTATTCTTGACGCTTCTGTGTGGGATGTCAGTAGTCAACTCACTGTTTTGTAAATGAAATATAATAGATTAGATAATTTATTTTATACTAAATTGTTATTTGTAAATGTAGTTATATTTTCCGTGAGAACTAACGAGTCTTATTGTGTACTATCAAAATGTTATGTCACTGTACTGGTTCTTTTAAGGTGTACAACCGTCTGTGTATTGGCATTGGTGGATTCTGATATCCATGGTGGTTCCATTAGGTGACCTGGAATGATCTCCGTCCTCCATAAGCGCAGGCCTGGGGGTGACAGGTGAGGCCACTTGTTACCCTAGCAGAAGCAGGTTGGGTTGGAAACACGAGCGCTACAACACAAGCACCTGTATTTGGCAGAAAGGGAACAGTTCTCGCATAGTTGGGGGTCGTCTGCAAACCATAGATGGCCCGAGCCACGTCGGGGTTCCAGGGACTTCCTTTCGAGTGTAAACCTGGTTCCTCTACTCATAGTACCCGAGACGGCATGCGGTTTTAGTCAGTTCGAGTCCGACATAGCCACCAACTGCATCCGTGGGGATTTCCGCACGAAAAAAAAGTGACCTGGTGACAAAAGGACAGCGGAGTCTTAGTAATAGGGCCCCGTTTTACCCTTTTGTGTACGGAACCCTAAATATGTAATGTATGTAGTATAATGACAAATGGTCGTATTAATCTATAGTAGGAATGTTAATAAGCAATCTGCTTACTATACTCCAAGTATAAAATCCAACGAGCATGTATGTTTTAGTTTTCAACTTAACACCTACGTTACTATATCATTTTGATAGAATAATATATATTAAACAGATATAACTTGAACTGAAGGTTACGGATAAAATCCACATTTCTACAAATCCTTATAATGGACTTTACCATTTAGGATTACTGATACTCATTAAGATTCCATTCTGCATCTGCCCCATTACATTTACAAGAGATGATTCGAGTCTAGCACGTAGTCTGCTCGTGCATAATTATGCATCTATTTTAAACACGCCACCCTCACCTTGGTGGCCCTTTCATCTCGATTTGCGTCACTGCTAGGGTTGTCGCTACTCTGGATCAGTTATACAGACTTGCGAAATAAAATCAATAGTTACAAAAACTCTACCTTCGGAGCTTCATTTATTTATCTCCATGAGGGTTCTATTTTCAGATACAAGTATATGTTCATTGCTAACAATTTATATTTTTTTATTCGCAGTACTTATTATCTATCAAAGTTTGAGTTGTTTTTTTTTATAATAGATGCGAAAATGACTCTGTCCTGCCTGATGAAAGGCATAAACAGAATCCAGAAGTGGCGGTCACCATCCTCACTGCCACTGCGGATAATGCAGCACGGTGATCCACACTATGGCGGCCTAGTAAGTTGATTTCTCACGCCCGCTTAGCCATAGAAGGAGGGAAACACGTGCGGTGGTAGAGAGTTTCAGGTTTTAACTGCTTGGCACAGAGTGTGTGGGGTAGGCGTGTGCTATTATAAGTGTAATTTAAAATATATCAAAATCTTTAAATTCTGCATTAAAACTATAATAAGTAAATTTAAAGTTATAATACTCAGTATCAATATCTCCATTTTGACCGAATTCAACAGAGAGCGACACGAAACGTCGATCGTCTAGTTTTTTCAGTTTGTCTTGTTCAATTAGAGTTGCATAGAGATGTATTTCAAACTTGCATCCAAAACTATCCTCATTACTAAGAAATATCTTAGCTTACCAATGTGCACTTTTCAACTATTTACTTTTGTAATATTTCGAATTGGTTTGTCCTGGAAATCTTAAAATATATATACCCGTCAATATTTGACGACGGTTATTTACAACACTGAGTTAACAACAAAATAGTTATAAATGTTCCCTTACCTGACAGCCCTACTCCAAAATAGGCTCGCAAGATGAGTACATTGCTACATTACTAGATTCCTCAGCATCGGCGCACCCAAAGTACCAAACACTCTTTATGATACGGTTATGTACAATAAATGTTACTGGATAGATTTAGTACCTAATAACAGTTACGTACTAATTATTTCGTACTTTACTGTTAATTATTTAACATTCCTTCAGTTGCAGGTTTGTGTTTTGGGTATTGCTTTTTCGTTAGTATTTTAATAGCATTTTTAAGCAACCAATATATAAGTATTTAAAGTATTTTAAGACATTAATATATCTAGATAAATATTAGTTAGGTGAATTGTTACTACTTTGTGATAATATTTAGTACACAGGTGGGGAAGCGATTTTAGCGCCAGTCGCTTTCTGCCGCGTTGAGTGTTCTGGGAGCATATCCCACATGGGCACATCATTTGGTGTTATTCACAAGTTATTGTTCTGAGTCTGGGTGTTCTTTATATTCGTTTCATTCACGCTTGTAAAGTTTTATGAAACGGACACAAAGGACACCCAGACTCAGAACAACAAATTGTGAATCACACAAAGTGTTGTCCTACGTGGGATTTGAACCCACGACACTTGGCGTAGTAGGAAGCGGCGTGGCGACCGCTTAAACAACTAGGCCAACCGTGCAGTCACCACACTGACTATCTATCTGTGTACCAAAATACATTTTAATCGTATTAGTAGTTTTATCGTTAAAGCGCGACAGACAGAAAGACAGATTTACTTTCGCAAAGTAAAGCAAATATAGTTAAAGCAAGACAAGGAATGCCACAGCATGTATAACATTACCATTACTCTAAACTCAAAAATGTGGCCTCCTGCATCTTGACTTACATACAAACATTACCTTGCTCTAACTGTAAGTGGTTTCGTCCTCCACCTATGACAATCATTGTTCCCACGAATCCACACGAACCTCAAAATCACTTAACTGCCAATCCGTCGAACTATGAAACATTACACACCAAAATATCAAGGTTGACACTACAAAATCCATCTGACACAATCACTGTGCATTGTGGTTTAACATTATATTAAGCTCTTGACCCTACAAGGTGACCTCAGAACCTATAAATAGAGCTTCAATTCAAAAATAAAACACGATTCAAAAATGTATTAGAAACAATGAATCATTTTTATCGGTATTGATATATTGAAATCTAGATCGCTATCGGATGATGCGGGTTCGTGTAATATTCTTAGTACTGGTGATGTAAGCATCTCAAATATGATAGGTATTGATATTGTGATAGGATATTAAATATCAATTGAATTTTAAATTTCTGCCGTAGTAAGAATGATGAAAGAAATAAGTCAACTATATCATACGTTTCTACATAGCGGATATATAAGATCAAATAGGCTGATTCTAGCGTCTGCTACAAACTTTTTATTTTTTGTTGCAGACAAATTAAAGGCTTGAAATCTTTTTGATGACATATATAAAGATTTAGATTATCTTTACATTGATATATTTTTGTACAAGATATATTAGTTAAGATTACAATCAATGTAGGGCATTTTTATTTTATTAACGTCTCGAAAACCTTACTGTTTCGGACGGCCTTGGTAATACATTAATTAGGGATGGCCGTCTTGGTGTACCAGGACGAAACCTCCTTTGGAAGGAGATACCTATATCTAGCAATCACCTATGAAATGCTGTGAAGATGATGATGTGATGTGATTAGTAATTTTTATCATTTTCATAAAATGTACAATGTTTTAAAAAAAAACTTGAAATAAAAAGTAGGTCAACTACCAATTATTGAAGTTCATTTTTTTAAATAATTTTTGTATTTAAATAATTGATTGGTCTAATAATAAGCATTTAAGAATTTTAATCTAGATGATAAGCATTTAAGCTATTCTCAATCATCTGAAAACACAAAAAAAGTGCGAGTCGCACTCGCCCATGAAGGGTTCCGTAGCAGCAAGTAACATCATATAAAAGTTCTTGTAGTTCGTTGTAATTTTGATCGATGTTTTAATAATAGGGTATTGATTGAATGACAGGTAAATTGCGGTTTACGATTTATGACGTATTAAAAAAACTACTTACTTGATCTCGTTCAAACCACTTTCGGTGGTAGTTTGCATGGTTAATGTACATCTTAATCCATAGATAATCCACTTATGGGTTTGATATAAAAAAATCTTGAGTTTCAGTTTCAAGTATGGGCAGCCCCCAAAATTTATAGTTTTTTCTATTTGTTTGTAAAAATCTTAATGCGGTTCACAGAATACATCTACTTTCCAAGTTTCAACAGTATAGTTCTTATAGTTTCGGAAAATGTGGCTTTGACATACGGTCGGACAGACAGACAGACATGACGAATCTATAAGGGTTCCGTTTTTTGCCATTTGGCTACGGAACCCTAAAAATAACTAGTACTTTAATGTAATTTGATAATGTCAGCGTACCACATTATATTTTGTCAACACTTTTAAACTTGAATGAAATTTTTCGTATAAAGTGAAAGGTCAAAGCTACAGAATATGGTAGTTGACGCAACTTGCTATAATTTTGTGTGTAACGTCGTAATAGCCATGCTTGTAAAGTGTTTAGCCTGCGGTTGTGAGCATGCGTTGAACAGAGCAGACGGGCGACCCAAATGGTTTGAAAACAATTACATGCGGTATCTATAAACGATAGGTCCAGTATCTTCTTCATAAACTTTATTATTCCCAAGATTGTTGAGGTCGGCCCCATCGAAATATTAGAAGCCGACCTCAAATAAACTATATAATTTAATGTAATATATTTAATTTATAATTATAATTTGACAAATTTACTCGAATATCAGTTTTTTTCAAAGACGACTGGCATCGATCTCGATTCACTACAACGTTGAAAGCGAACTTAATTTCTTCAAATTAAATAAATATTGTAACGGTTTAGAACTCTTTCGGTCCGCCAGGCCCGGCTACGGACCAGGTACCGCAGGAGACTCGGGTGCCGAAGATCGGAAAACGATCTCCGTCGTCCATAAGCGCATGCCTGGGGGTGACAGGTGAAGCCATCTGTCACCCTAGCAGAAACAGGCCCGGGTGGTGGCGTGAGCGCTACCCAGCGTGGCGTGCACCTGTTGTGATCAAAAAAAGGGAATATCGGAGTTCCAACACAGAAGGGGTTTATCTAGAAGCCGTAGGTGGCCCGAGGTACGTCGGGGTTCCAGGGACTTCCTTTCGAGGTTATACCTGGTTTCTCGGCTCATAGTACAAGAGACGTTGTGCGGTTTAAGTCGGTTCGAGTCAGACATAGCCACCAACTTGTGGTATCCGTGGGGATTTCAGCAGAAAAAAAAGGTTGCAGCAGTGTCAAAATAGTCAAGGATTACATATGGATGAAGGAATCTTAAAAAGTAAAATCCCCATTTATGTGCTTTCATAATAAATAAACAGTTTTTATCTCACATAACTAATTTCTTATTAGTGAGTATTAGAAATGTAAACGAACTTTTCATCCCTGTAGGAAACACCCAGACTCCGAAACAAAATATATTTGCGTATCACACAAACATTTGGCTACACAACGAGGCAGTTTAAGTACAGACCATTTAAAGAAATTGAAGTAGTTTAGGATCGTGGTGTTACATTTTTGTGGTCACGTGTGTGTTTATACTTTTGTTCTTGCTTCCCCTTGAATGGGCACACTCGACCTGAATTATCTTAGAAAACCTGCATGCTGGTACTTTAGTTGACTGTCAAATAATTGATGAGATATCGAGATACACCGTAATGCAAGTACTGTAAGCCTTACATAAGTTAGGAATTTTCTTAATATTAGTTAAGTACCTAATGTAACTATTACCATTTACAATATCCTGTAAGCCTAAGTTAACTCATGAGTTTATGAGCAAAGATTGTGTATATTTCCTGCGCTTACGGTTGCATGATGTACATCTTTAAGAATAATATATTTAGATAGCACTTTAATAAGCCTTAATAAGCATGGGGAAATTCAATGTAAATTTTTTATTCAAGTCTTATACTTATAGCTATTGCCACTGTTTGTTCTGGTGTAATAGATTGGCCCATTTATGCCGAAGCCGGTGCGTGCGTGCAGTCGATACAGATGATTTTATTTGAACCTCTAGGCCATAAACTAAAGTGCTACTCTAAAACGCTAGTCTGTAATATATAGAAGATGATTGCTAGATTGAGAGATCTTTAAGGGTGTTGCGACACTGTATGTAGATCAAAGCTGTTTTGTGCATCTTGCACATCGCCTGGATTTGAGCTGAGACCTAAAACGTGATATACGCCTACGTCTGAATCTTGTAAGGATTGGGTAAATTAGTACGATTTATTACTAGAATTCATAGAAATTGTAGAATGCAATAAGTGTTATGTATCTGTAAGCAGAATTATGTCAGTCTAAACTGCTATGTTTCACAGAAAACAATATAATTTTTTAAATAGGTAATCTCAAAGAAAAGCATTTGTTATGAATTGTTAAGTTATATCGAAAATTTTGAAGTACATATTTGTTTTATTACTAGCTACAACTTGTTTTGTTGAAGAATCGGTTTGTTTAAAACCTGACTGGCAGCTATTAATTTAACTGCGATTTTAAAATATCTCGTTTAGCAAATAGCATAATGTATGTATTTTTTCCTACTATCCACAGTGGCCAACGTGAATCAGTATACCATTAAAGGCTATTGAGGACAATCTTTCAGATAGAATTTAAAGAGATTTTCTTGTACCCTAGTGTCATTTTAGTGAAATTTACACACGGAGGTATGAACATTGGTAGGCTCCCTGACAACTTGGTAAAGATCGCGGGGAGTCTTTGTATGGGGGCAGGAGGGAACCGGCTCTTATCAAGAACCTTGTCTAGCACTGTACACCTTTTCCGATACTGGTGATTTTTGAGTTCGTATACTTATTTTTCTAGATTATTCATATCCTAAACCATATTCCAAAAACCTCTTTTTGAGTCCTATATTTGTATCATCAACAACCCATAACGTCCCACTGCTGGGCTCGGGTCTCCTCTCAAAGAGGGTTAAGGCCTTACGCCTTACCATACTATATTTGTATATATGTATTAAACCTAAGTCATTTTGCTAATAATTAACTCAAATTAAGCGAAAGTTGAAGGATTTTGAAACCCGCGGGCTTATACTATTAGTGTATCGCTTCATATAGCATTACGTCAAACTCATGGCTGTTCAGACAGGTGCCCCTAATTAGGTGATTCGGGGTGACCTTATTTGGAGCAGGTTTGGTAATTCCTTTGTTCGGTAACTAACATAGGAAAGAACTATACAGTTAACGAAATTTAAGAGTAATTGATTGATTGAAGCTCTTTTACGTTAGACGACGTCAATACATAAATTTATGAATGTATTATGGTTTAGATATACTAGGTATTGAGTTTATGTATCTTACTTGGCCTTACCAATATGACTTTTCTTCGTGAGTGAATAGCAATGAAAGTTTTCATCTTTTGTTGAATTTTTTGAAACTTGAATTGGATTGAAGCTCTTGCAGTAGAGATTCTCTCTCTCTCTCTCTTGCGCTAGATCATAAATCCAATTCGGAAAGAACTATAGCTTGCATAGGGTGCATTCACGTCTTGAATAACCGAAAGAGGAGACAAATTATCTTAGCTCAGGCTCTTAAGCGCTAAGTACACATATACTGTTGATAAACTAGCAGGTATAATATTGAAGCATTGAAGAAGGTCACTCAGAAGATAGGAATACGTAAAATTAAAAGTAAAAAATCTTTTTAAATTAACAAGATTTTATTTTAATGCGCTAAAACGAAAAAGAAATCTATTTTGCTTTAAAACTTTTACTATCTACTTATTAAGTCATTACATACTTTAAATGATATAAAATCTTATTGCGATATTTAAATACTCGTAATTCTTCAGTTTGAAAATATTAATAGTTAAAATCAATCACATCGAGCTATTAAATTTACCTTATTAAGTATCTGTTTATCTACAAGTGAATCTCGTAATAAGCATTTTTAGGGTTCCGTAGCCAAATGGCAAAAAACGGAACCCTTATAGATTCGTCAAGTCTGTCTGTCTGTCTGTCTGTCTGTCCGTCCGTATGTCACAGTCAATTATTTCCGAAACTATAAGAGCTATACTGTTGAAATTTGGTCAGTCGATGTATTCTGTGAACCGCATTAAGATTTTTACATAAAAAAGAAAGAAAACAATACATTTTGGGGGTCTCCATACTTGGAACTGAAACTCAAAAATTTTTTTTTCATCAAACCTATACGTGTGAGGTATCTATGGATAGGTGTTCAAAAATGATGTTGAGGTTTCTAATATCATTTTTTTCTAAACTGAATAGTTTGCGCGAGAGACACTTCCAAAGTGGAAAAATGTGTGTCCGCCCCCCCCTCTAACTTCTAAAATAAGAGAGTGATAAAACTAAAAAATATATATGTTGTACATTAACATGCAAACTACCAACGAAAATTGGTTTGAACGAGATCTAGTGAGTAGTTTTTTTTTTAATCCCTACATAATATTATAAATGCGAAAGTACCTCTGTCTGTCTGTCTGTTACGCTTTCACGCCTAAACCACTGTACCGATTTTGATGAAATTCGGTATGATGATAGAACTGAACTTGGGAAAGGACATAGGCTACTTTTTACTGCAATAATCGAGATACAAAGACCAAAGCTAGGTGATTATAAAAATACATAAATCGAAGATGTCAAAATGTATCACTGTTTACCTCCTGTCAAAACTTCACAGGTTGCTAGGAATAACACACTTGCATGGCAACCATAATGATAGTTTGTAAATGACATATAGACCAGTAGACCATGGTAGATAATTTTTGAAAAGAAATAAAATTATAGTAGGATGAAACCTATTGGAAAAGGAGGAGAAAATTATAAAAATGAAAGGAAAAATTATTTACGGGCGATCTGAGGTCGGGAAGGGATAGGGGGGGGAGGTTTTCGGGTCCTTTAACCGGGGCGTGAAAAAGCATCCCATTAGGCCGCCATAGTGTGGCCCGCCATACATTATTGTCCGCATTCGCAGCAAGTGTGGTAGTCCCGACTCTTGGATTCTGCTCATGCTTTCCATCAGGCAGGGTAGAGTCAGATTGGATGGCTAAATATATACAACAAAGGGTAAAAAACGGTTTATCTTGATTTCCGGCAAAACTACAAGGAAAAAAGTTAAATGGCAAAGTTGTAGGTAATTAAAAGATCTACAACTTTTTAGGGTTCCGAAGTTTATGACTTCGAACCCTTATAGATATGTCATGTCCGTCTGTCCTTCCGTCCGTCCGTCCTCAACTTATCGTCCAAACAGTAAGTGCTAGAAAGATGAAACTTTGCATGAATATGTATTGTAATTACGTCGACAAAGTGCTACAATAAAATTATGAAATATATTTTTATTTAGGGTACCTCCCCTACACGTAAAGTGGGGATGTTTTTTTTCTCACGGCTACCCCATCATGTAGGGTATCATTATATAGGTCTTTTAAAAACAAAAAACAAACAGGGGTTGTTAAGATGATTTTTTGATTTAGGTATCCGTTTGCGAGAAATTCCACTTTAAAGGCCACTTTTTTGTAAAAACAGGCCGTCCCGCAGGCCGAAAAATTTGTGATAGTGGTCCATATAATGAACTTTAAATGAAAACTATAACGAATTAGATGACTTTGTTAGTTCAGGAGTTATAGAGGCTTAACTTTTACAATGCGCTTACTTGGAAAAGTCATACAAAATCAACGCATTAATACGTAAACATAACAATTATCCATTGGATACGATTTCTAATCCACGTACCATTATGGGTGACTGAGGAACCCTTTTCTGTGCGTGTCCTGACACGCACTTGGCCGATTTATTTTCATATAAATTTTCTGATGACTTTATAAGTAGATAGTTTTAAATTAAAAAATTTTTTTTTCGTTTTATCGCATTCAAATAAAAGCTATTGAAAAAGGTTTTATATTTTTTATTTATTTTTTACTTACAAGTTATTTTCGAATTAATCTTAGAAAGCTCTTTCATTTCATAACCATATTGTAGAAGTGCATTATAAAATAACTAGTCCGCCATCTTGGATATACCGCCATGTTGGATTTATAATAATTTCACAAAGTGTTAACCATTATTGTCATTCAAATTGAACTTATATACAAAATTTCAGGTCAATTGGTTAAAGAAATCTGTTTCAAAATTGAGTTGTAAGATTTCACATGAACTAAGATAAATACATTGCAATTTAAATAAAAGCTTGTAATACTAAAGACTGTTAATTTAAAGTTGTACCACTACCATTTTTAGTAGAGTAACATTAAAGTTAACTGTAAACCAAAAAAGAAAAACTCTTCAATAAATTAGGAAATTGAATAGAGATCACTCAAATGGGTATCCTGAGTAAAGTACATACCTATGTATGTGCCATCTGCATCATGAATTCATCTTCTAACGAGTCATTACAAATATATCCATGACTTAGGTACACTCGGCCCAATTGTATATGATTAGCAAGTATGGATGTAGCAATCTAAGTCTTTATACCATATAAGATATAAAATCCCGTACTGTCTATCAAGTAATTTTCTACGTCTATTTATCATGGATTGATGTGGAATTTAAATAATGGAATATATTTATTCTTGACAATAAAGGTATTTGTTGGTGTCACCGAAACACGGAAAAACATCCTTGGAACCCAAATCTGTTTCAAACTGTCTGGACAGACTCGGAGACCTTATCCGCTTCTGGAGGGAGGGGGGCTGGCTGGAGTGATGGGCGCCCTCACGTACAATGGTCCACTTAAAGGACTAAGTGCGGAAACCGACTTAAATAACATAGAACATAGAAAGGTATTTGTTTGTGATAGTTATTCATATTTTGTGATGAACCTCCTACTTTCCGACGTTTCGAATGGGTATACCGCTCGTGGTCACGGGTTATCGCGAATAAGTCCCGTTTACAGCATGTATGTATGTGTAAAAGTCGCGAAGGTCTAAATATAGTTTTATTATAAAGTTTTATAAATATTAATGGACATTACTATATCTATCAATATTTTAAATCAAACCTCCTATTAAAACTGGTGTTAGTCGTATACTACGGGCTAGGTACTAAACAAAGAAAATATTGATATTTCACAAAGAAAAACAAAACTTGTTGGCTTTCAAATAAGGTTCATCATCATCAACAGCCTTTAACAGTCCACTGCTGGACATAGGCCTCTCCTTGAAAAGGAGGTGTTGGCCTACTATATCACGCTGGCCAGACGGGTTGGTATAGGGTTGGTTTCAAGTTTTCCTTCTCTTTGCATTGATGTTGTCTTGCGTAGTTTATCCCTTAGTCGCCTTTTACGACACCCGCGGGATGAATAGGGGTGGTGACACTCTGTATTCCTAATCCGTCACCACACGGAAACTGTAACAATACTAGAATGGCAATTTATCACCTGAATTTGCTTTGTATCGTGGTTTTCAATACATTTTGTAAAATTGAAAACAATTCGTAGGTATAAATTAGAACAATCAATTCAGTCGTGTTATCTGCATACCAAAAAGGAATAGGGGTGGTGACACTCTGTATTCTTAATCCGTCACCACACGGAGTGAATTATAATGAAAACTCAAATATTTTATCAGTCTGAACTACTGCAAATATAGCAGTAGACAGGTGACAGATGTAACAAAAGTGTTTCTTCTGTATTGAAAGCATAAGTAGAATCCAAGAATGGTGGCCACCACACTTGCTGCGAATCCAGACAAAATATAGCTGCCCTGTTTTTTTAAAACTCAACTCCTCCATTAGGAATGTACATTCTGTGTCGCGGGAGATATACATGAAACAGACACAAAGAACACCCAGATTGAGAACAACAATTTGTGGATCATACAAAGTGTTGTCCCACGTGGGATGTGAACCCACGACAGTTGGCGCAGTAGTAGTGATATACCACGGATAAACTCTTGATGGTTTGTGTGGTATATAATGGATAACTGTATGCATGTATGAATTTTATATTAGACAATAAATAAAAAAAAAAAAAAAAAAAAAGAAAACAACGTGGCGACAGCTTAAACCACTAGGCGAATCGTGCAATCAAATGGCGGTTTAGTCAGATGCTTTTTCACGCCCCGATTAAATGACCCGGGATTATGTATGACTGCTCAGTATAGGAAGGAAAGCCGAACTGTTTCGTTCTGATGCGTATTTGCTTGGACAAGTTTTTTATGCTCTTCTTATAGGACCTAGGATCATAGCGCTAATGAAATGCGAGAGCTGTTAGAGAGTTCCAGGATTTGACTGATCGGCACAGGAAGGCAGAGCCGAACAACAGTCTAATTTGAGACGAACTCTGGGATGGCTTAAAATGTGACGTGAAGATGTTTGTACCGTTATAATATTTCGTATGACTTCGCGTACAGTTTTTATATGATCTGTAACTTACATTTTAATAACGATTCTGTTAATTTTATCTACACATTTATATTCTTTCAAATGAGTCATGTACTCTAGATATTCTTTCAAATGAGTGTTTAGTCTGTACCTTCATGTGGACAACAATTTTGTATTTATTATTAGTCTTCTACATACCGATTAAACTATTTACCAAGGTGTGTGTTTCCACTAGAACCTTTAACACAAAGCACTGAATTACTAAATAAAATTAAGTGACATAACTTATAATACATCGTACATTTGAGAACTGAGCCTCATAAATTTATGTCCGAATAAAATAGTTTATAATAATTGTGACTGCGCAAATGGGTTTAGAAACGTGCAATCGTGTGAGAGCGGTTAGTGAATCTTATTCAGTATAGTGATGGTCAATTATAGTATCAAACGACGAAAGAGGTTCTTAATCCGACGCATATATCTAATATATAAAATTCTCGTGTCACAGTTTTCGTTGCCATACTCCTCCGAAACGGCTCGACCGATCTTTATGAAACTTTATATGCATATTCAGTAGGTCTGAGAATCGGCCGACATCTATTTTTCATACCTCTTGGACGCGAGCGAAGCCGCGGGCATCAGCTAGTATATATATATATATATATAACCACAGATTAGAGAATTTTCATTGTTACGATTAAATATATTTATTTATACATTCGTTTATAAGGTTGGAAGTATGTAATTATGGTATGGTAGGGATTTGAACCTAAGATCTCTTGAGTAGTGGTAAGTTACAGCTAGAACAATTCTTTTCTCAGGATCAACAAAAAAGAGCTAAATATTGATGTAAATACCGTATAAATTACTTTCAAATGCATTTTGCAGAAAGCTGTAAATTAGAAATTATAAACAGGTACCACAATTTTGTTTATTTATAAACATGTTGTAAACCTCCTTTCTAAGGAGAGGCCTATGTCCAGCAGTGGACTGTTAAAGGCTGTTGATGATGATGAAACATGTTGAATTAATCAAACGACACTCCATCTCATTTTATACATTTGACAAGTTCCCACCGTTAACACTGATACTTAAGTATTTACTTTATGATAGCTAACCTTTTTACTACAAACTAAGTTATAGAGACCCTTAACGCCACTGAATAGAGATTTCATACGATAAAGTATTTTATACGCAATAAATCGATCAAACATTGTAATATTATATTATTAATATTTCTCGAAAGGTTCTGCTATAAACCTTATATAGTCACCAATTTAAAGTTTATAGTACACAATCTTTTGTCTTGATTTTGATTGCTTTATTTTGAATTATGTACTACTACATGAATATTAATTTACTTTTAATCAAACTGTATCCTCGCAGTCCCATCACTATTACTACACTATCAATACTCTAAACACGAACAGTTTACTATCATTGTTGACTGCCTCGTTGGTCTAGTGGTTAGCGTATGCGGCTGCTGATCAAGAGGTCTCGGGTTCGATTTCCGGGTCGGACCAAATATTATTTGTGTGATTCACAAATATTTGTTTCGAAGTCTGGGTGTTTTCTATGTACAATATGTATGTATTTACAAAAAAAAAATGTTTATGTATTTGTATCAGTTATCTAGTACCCATAACACAAGCTCTGCTTAGCCTGGGACTAGATGATGTTGTGTGACAGATGTCCAAAATATTTATTTATTTTATTGTTTACTTAGCACAAGTGATGTCAATCATCTCCAGAAATCATATCTTTATACCTTACAAGAACTCTTTTAGTACTTAACTATACAATGCAAAATTAATGTTAATTTACTAACTGTCTTTGTAATGTCTAGTGGTTAGCGTATGCGACTGCTAATCAAGAGGTCTCGGGTTCAAATCCCGGGTCGGGCCAAAAAGTGTTTTTGGGATTTTCTTAGGAAATTCCTAATAGCTGCCCGGAGTTTGGAAGTTTGGCGGTGATATTCACGCCCATGCCTCGGAGAGCACGTAAAGCCGTCGGTCCCGGTTGTCATGAATATCTATGGCAATCGTTATTGGGAAGTCAGTGCCCTCAAATATACTGACAACTAGTTCAATCTTCGAATTTCAGTTCTCCCTTAGGGTTGCGGAGGTCCGATGCCAGTCGCTCCGTGGAAAAACTGAAATTCATGTAAAACCGGTTGAACTAGTAGCCGACCCCAAATAAACTTGGGAATAAGGCTAGGAAGATGATTTGTAATGTTAAATATATAGCATCATAAACACGAAAGTTTGTATGTATGTATGTTTGTTGGTCTTTCACGCAAAAACTACTGAATGGATTTTCATGAAACCTTACAGTAATATAGCTTATATATCGGAATAACAGATAGGCTACTTTTTACTGCAATAATCGAGATAAACGCGGGTGGAGCCACTGGCGAAAGCTAGTATACAATATCTGTTTATCTTTTCAGTGTAAGTTCTTGAAGGGCTGGATCGATTTTGACGGGACTTTCACCGGCAGAGAGTTGATAACATAATTGGTAATTAAGGATTGTTTTACTAGCTTCGCTCCAGGGCTTTACTCATGGTTTGCAACCATAACCGCGAGAAATATGGGGCTGGCTAGTTACCAATATCAAAATTACTTGTAACTTTCAGTACTTACTTTCAAAAACATTTACTAAAATCCTTTAATCATTATAAAAATACAACTCCCGAATTAGGAATATAGACCTATGTCACGGGGGACTTTACAAACATACCAGAAACGGACACAAAGAACGCCCAGACTCTGAATAAAATTTTGTGGATCACAAAAACTGTTATCCCGTGTAAGATTTGAACCCACAACACTTGGCTCAGTAAATGATAAATGATAAATGATATTTATTTCTGTAAGTAAATCTTTTCAGACATTTTTACAAGTCGGACTTATAGCTAGAAGGCGCCGGCATTTCCTACGACTCACTCTGGGAAGAAATGCCGAAACAAACCACAGAGGTGTCTTTTTTTCTTTTTTTTTTTAAGTCCGTGTACAATATTAAAGAGAACTATGTGAGTGCAGTATAGGGTCTGGGTTGGCCTTTTGAAGAAAGAACCATAGTTTTGAGTCGACCTGTCCATACAGACGGCACACGGGCCCCAGCCATCGTGTAGCCTAACCGATGTAGTCAGGATCCACAACCCGGAACACGACACTGCCGCCAGCAGGACACTTGAGTAGGCCGTGGAAACACTCAAAACCACCAGAAAATTACTAAAATATAAACTAACATTACAAGCCTACACTATACTCACATTTACAAACTTACACAAAAAAAAACAAAAAACAAATAAAAAATACTATACAATTCAATTTCAACGAAAAACTAAACAAATTAGAATAAATGAAATACAAATTAGAACAAAATTTAAATGTTCATCACTTGTGGGAGCGAGCAGCATCACTCCCAAGCAAATTTATCATTTAAAAAATCAGTAACTGTGTAGTAAGCTTTATCACACAGTTTCTGTTTAACCAAGGACTTAAATTTGTTAATACTTAATTCATGAAATTTGCTTGGAATCTTATTGTAGAATCTCACACCCTGACATCGAAAAGACTTGCTTACTTTTTGTAGTCTAGTCGTTGGCAACACGAGTTTATCTTTATTTCTAGTGTTTATATTATGAATGTCGCTAAACTTTGTGAATGAATGTATATTTTTCTTAACATACACTAGATTTTCATATACATATTGAGATGCGACTGTCATAATACCAATTTCTTTAAACTTATCCCTCAGTGACTGCCTATAACTGAGATTATAAATTGCGCGAATAGCTCTCTTTTGCAACACAAAGATACTTTGAATGTCAGCAGCATTTCCCCACAACAAAATACCGTATGACATTACACTATGAAAATAGCTAAAATACACCAGTCTTGCGGTGTCAACATCAGTTAATTGGCGAATTTTATAAACCGCGTATGCTGCAGAACTGAGTCTATTCGACAAGCCATCAATGTGTGGGCCCCACTGCAATTTAGAATCTAGAGTTATACCCAAAAACTTAGTGGTGTCCACAAGATCCAACTCCTTTCCATTTATCAGAACATTAGTTTTTACCTGCTTAACATTAGGTGTAAAAAATCGAATACATTTAGTTTTTTTCTCGTTTAAGAGCAAGTTATTAACGTTGAACCAGTTCACGACCTTGGAGAGAGTGTTATTCACATCGTCAGTAACTAATTGCTGTCGTTTTAGTCTAAATAAAAGTGAGGTGTCATCCGCAAATAGCACTATCTCCTGATTATCTTTTATAAGATTAGGTAGGTCATTTATATAAACGAGAAACAAAAATGGGCCGAGAATTGAGCCCTGCGGAACCCCCATAGTGACCAGAGACCCGAGGGACCTCTGTCCATTAACTTCCACTCTTTGGGTCCTATTACCCAAATAAGAGATAAGAAGATCCAAAGCAGTATTCCTTATTCCATAGTGATGCAATTTCCTGATCAATGTTTCATGAGAAACGCAATCGAATGCCTTGGATAAGTCACAAAAAAAAAAAAAAAAAAAAAATAGTAGTACAGTAGATGTAGACAGTAGATGTAGATTATCACTTTACATAGCAGCATATTCCCGAATCAGGAATATAGTCCTTTGTCACGGGGGACTTTACAAACATACCAGAAACGGACACAAAGAACGCCCAGACTCAAAATAACAATTTGTGGATCACAAAAAGTGTTATCCCGTGTAAGATCTGAACCCACAACACTTGGCTCAGTAGATGTAGATTATCACTTTACATAGCAGCATATTGCTGCTTGGAGAATTGTATTCCTATTAAATCCTTCTACTTATTCTATAGTTTACATCCTCAGTTTACAACTGCGAAAAAAACTATAACAAAATAAAGTAGAAAATAATAAAATCGTGAAGCGTTGAAAAGCACAGAAGCAGTGTCTAATACAAGTATATAATTAAGAACATTGAAGATATTAAACTTTTATATGCACTCTGACCTCGTCAGTCAATTCCAATACAAGCTAATAAATCGATTCAGAAAGTTCATCTAATTCTCATAAGTAATCGTTATTAAATATTGCATTATTTAGAGTAATGTTATACATGCATTGACCTGAATATGCGAATATCGATGAGTAATATTTTTTGATACGATTACAAATGTGATGTAGCGTACTTGATTTATATATTGACGTAGTTTAGTTTTTAAGGTTCCGTAGCCAAATGGCAAAACACGGAACCCTTATAGATTCGTCATGCCTGTCTGTCTGCCCGTCCGTATGTCACAGTCACTTTTTTCCGAAACCATAAGAACTATACTTTTGAAACTTGGTAAGTAGATGTAATCTGTGAACTGCATTAAAATTTTCACATAAAAATAGAAAAAAAACAATACATTTTTGAGTTTCAGTTTCAAGTACGGGGACCCCTGCCCGTGTTTGAAACTGAAACTCAAAAAATATTTTTTCATCAAACCCATTTTTGTGGGGTATCTATGGATAGGTGTTCAAAAATGATGTTGAGGTTTCTAATATCATTTTTTTCTTAACTAAATAGTTTGTGCGAGAGACACTTCCAAAGCGGAAAAATGTGTCCCCCCCCCTGTAACTTCTAAAATAAGAGAGTGATAAAACTAAAAAAAAATTATGTTGTACATTACCATGCAAACTACCAACGAAAATTGGTTTGAACGAGATCTAGTAATTAGTTTTTTTTAATACGTCATAAATCGCAAACTGCAATTTACCTTTCATTCAATCCATACACTATTATAAAAACATCAATAAAAGTTACAACGAACTACAAAGACTTATATATGATGTTACTTGCTGATACGGAACCCTTCATGGGCGAGTCTAACTCGCACTTGGCCGCTTTTTTTTATTTTTTTAAGAGTTCTGCATCACGGACTTTACAAAAATACATGATACGGACACAAAGAACATAATTTAGATACTGTACCATAACTTTACTCATGTCTGATTTCAAACTAGTTAGAGCAACCTTGTTTGCATCTTTCTAACTTTGCAAATGCATACATACATATTCCTAGCCTTTATTTTTCACAAAGCTGTATTGGGTTGGCTACTAATACAACCGATTTTACCTGAATATCAGTTTTCCACGGAGCGACTGGCATCGGACCTCCGCAACATTGAGGGAACACTGAAATTCGAAGGTTGCACTAGTTGTCAGTATATTTGAGGGCACTGCCTTCCCAATAACGATTGACATAGATGTTCATGACAACCAGGGCCGACGGCTTAACGTGCTCTTCGAGGCACGGACGTGAATCACCACTAAACTCCCATTCTTCGGACTGTTTTTAAGAATTTTCGGTAAGAAAAACACTTTTTGATCCGACCCGGGATTTGAACCTAAAACCTCTTGAATAGTGGTTGCATACGCTAACTACTAGACCAATGGGATGAAACAACCCATATATATGTGATTGATTAAAACATACAGCTTCGTGTCAGGTTCGAATTTCGTATACAAAACTAGGAAATGAAAGAGGTTGCATCAAAGAAAAGTCACTGAGAGATGAAATGCGTAATCAAAATCCACTAGATTTATGATATCGTGTGTAATTGATATGAATAGGTAATCATTATGAATGTATTGGTTTCAATTAACATTTGACCGCACATAACTATTTAATTAACACAGGTTTGTATTTTCTAAATTATGAAGTTATAGATGCAATAATCTTAGTATTGGCTAGTACTGGCGTATATACTTGTCTAAACATATAACTAAATAAAATCAACGTGTCTGTATGTTATATCAAATGAAGAGTTTTTACCACATGCATAAGAAAGTATATAACTATGTATAAGTATGTAACTGTCTCGGGTTCAAATCCCGGGTCGGGCCAAAAAGTGTTTTTGGTTTAGGAAATTCCTAATAGCAGCCCGTAGTTTGGAAGTTTGGCGGTGATTCACGCCCGTGCCTCGGAGAGCACGTAAAGCCATCGGTCCCGATTGTCATGAACATCTATGGCAATCGTTATTGGGAAGTAAGTACCCTCAAATATACTGACAACTAGTTCAATCTTCGAATTTCAGTTCTCCCTTAGGGTTGCGGAGGTTTGATGCCAGTCGCTCCGTGGAAAACTGATATTCAGGTAAAATCGGTTGTATTAGTAGCCAACCCTACACAGCTTTGTGAAAAATAATGGCTAGGAATATGTATGTATGCATTTGCAAAGTTAGAAAGATGCAAACAAGGTTGCTCTAATTAGTTTGGAATCAGACATGAGTAAAGTTATGGTACAGGATCTAAATGATGTTCTTTGTAGCCGACCCCAAATAAACTTGGGAATAAAGGCTAGGAAGATGATGCTTAAGAAAGCATATACGGCACTCACACCAAAAAAGCATTTTTTTTTTAAAGTCTGTCTGTTTGTTCCACCGAATCTCTGGAACGTCTAGATCGATTTTGATGGGACGAGTAGACAGCTGATGATAGAAGAAGTAGCTTGGGCTATTTTTTTGACTAGTTTCGTAAGCGGTGTTCCTCACGATAGTACAACAGTATGAGGGATTCAGCTATTAATGTAATATAATTATAATACCAGTTCAGAAGTGTCGTGACAAGTCTTATAATAATCAATAATTATAACATTAACCTTGATTTATTATCTCACTTTACACTGCTTGATCTCATACTAGGCAAAGCCTGTAATAAAGTAATCGGAATGGATAAACTAAGACATGTACTAGCTTTTTCTCGTAGCTCAGCCCGTGTATTTTAATGATCAGATCAAAGAAAATCAAATTATCTTCCCGCTAAATATCATTAAAATCGGTGTAACGGTTGCCGTGAAATGCTAAAAGTCACAGAAGCTAGTCCACAAGTGTCACTTCAATAAAAGAGAGGAAAATTATACCATTTTCATTGCGGCATTTCATCGTCTTTACCATAAACAGCCTTGAACATTGCTGACAATAGGTTTCTCTTTATATCGAATGTTTTGGTCGACTAAACCACCCTGGCAAGACGCGTTGGAGTAGGGGGTGGTTTGAAATTTCAAGTTTTACTTTCTCTTTGCAATGGTTTTCTATCTCTTTCGCCTTTTACGACATTCTTGGGAAGAATAGGGGTGGTGATACTTCAAATTTTTAATCTTTCACCATACGGGGAGATATCACATTTTCTACAATTTCCATCATCATCATCATGATGAAATTGTAGTTATTTTAGTTACCTATGAGTTATTTTAGTGTTTGTATGTGGAATTCCATTCAAACACTAAAATAACTTATAGGTACAAATAGTTATCATTACTATACCTTGCCATTTGAAAAAACATTTCAGCTTTTTCTTCCTGTGCCGAACAGGCAAAACTGTTACTCACTACTAGTGCATGAATTCCCCCGTCCCCTCCCACTATGACCCCGTTTTATCATTAAGATCATCACTTCACATCACATCACAGTCACTAGGCCGCCAGAGTGTGGATCAATGCAGCATTGCATTGTCTGCATTCACGGGGCGGGTTCTCTATCAGGCAGAGCAAATTCATTTTAGCAGCAACTTATACACAAAAAGGAATATAAACTGACAATATAAAGATTTCTAAGTACTAATAAACTATTATTAGGTGTTAAATGTGCCAAGAGGTTCAAAATTGAATGCATAGAACCATGTACCTCATTAATATGTAACCTTACTTCACCTTATAAGATCGTAACTTCTGTCTGTTCAAACTCCGTTGATTAATTGCATCATTTAACATTATTTAATGCAGCAGTCTCATCGTAGTACTTACAAGGTCTGATTAGTTGTATTTAGATTACCTAGTTTTTTATTCAGCTAGTCTAAGGTATGAGTTCAGGGCAGCGCGGTGTCTTCTTTGAACGGTTTAATTTAGAGCTGATTCAATTTGAATAAATATGGGCTAGGCTTTTTAATGATGGGCAGAGTAGGTCTAGGAGTCATACTATTATTGA
Organism: Phragmatobia fuliginosa; assembly: GCA_932526445.1. NCBI lineage: Eukaryota > Metazoa > Arthropoda > Insecta > Lepidoptera > Erebidae > Phragmatobia > Phragmatobia fuliginosa. The sequence continues at coordinate 17,238,491 of OW052072.1, read as the reverse complement.
TTAATTATATTAGATTATAAATGTTTTAAATTATGTATTTTATGAAAGAATAATAATAAATCCTACTAATATTATAAACGTGAAAGTTTGTGAGTATGTGTGTATGTGTGTATGTGTGTATGTTAGTTGCTCTTTCACGCAAAAACTACTGAACGGATTTGGATGAAACTTTACAGTAACATAGCTTATATATCAGAATAACACATAGGCTACTTTTTACTTCAATAATCGAGATAAACGGGCAAAAGATAGGTTATTATAAAAATATAATAAATCGTAGATGTCAAAGTGTATCACTGTTTATCTCCTGTCAAAAGTTCACAGGTTGCTAGGCATAATACACTTGCTTAGCAACCATAATGACGGTTTGTAAATGGATAATTTAGAAATATAAAAGTATAACTAATATTATAAACGTGAAAGTTTGTGAGTATGTGTGTATGTGTGTATGTTTGTTGCTCTTTCACGCAAAAACTACTGAACGGATTTGGATGAAACTTTACAGTAACATAGCTTATATATCAGAATAACACATAGGCTACTTTTTACTTCAATAATCGAGATAAACGGGCAAAAGATAGGTTATTATAAAAATATAATAAATCGTAGATGTCAAAGTGTATCACTGTTTATCTCCTGTCAAAAGTTCACAGGTTGCTAGGCATAACACACTTGCTTAGCAACCATAATGACGGTTTGTAAATGGATAATTTAGAAATATAAAAGTATATTAGTAGAAGATATCTTCCACAAATTTGAAAGGTTGGATGAAATCAACGATGATCTATGTTTGAATGAAGCACTGACACTTAATGAGGATAAAATCATAACAATTTCCGGGAAGAAATTGACCGACTTTGTATGCATTCACCGCAGTATCGAGGGGAGCTGTCGACTGATTTGATCAAAGAACTAAGCTACGATACCGCTTTATAAGATGGTCAGATACGCGAAACTGAACCACACCTGCTACCCGAGCAAAAAGATATATATATAAAAATATTACAACGCCTTGAGCTTGGTGAAGGCGGCCTTTTCTTTCTCGATGCCCCGGGGGGTACAGGCAAAACATTTTTGCTTAATTTGCTTCTAGCAAAAATTCGTCAGGATCGCAATGTTGCATTAGCAGTGGCGTCCTCCGGGATCGCTGCTACATTACTGAGTGGAGGACGGACTGCACACTCGGTTTTTAAATTACCTCTTAATCTAGCGAGTGAAGAAACCCCAACGTGCAACATTAGTAAGAGCAGTGCCCGCGGCGCTCTGTTGCAGCAATGTAAACTGATTATATGGGACGAATGCACAATGTCACACAAACGTGCCATCGAAGCGATTGATCGCTGTCTACAAGACATTCAAAGCAATCGGAGATTGATGGGTGGTGTGGTTGTGTAATTGGCAGGAGATTTCAGACAGACTTTACCTGTTATCGAAAGAGCTACCGCAGCAGACAAGATTAATGCATGTTTGAAAGCATCATATCTGTGGACTAAGGTTGAAAAGCTTCATCTTACCACCAACATGCTAGACCAGATATTCAACGATGTCGATTCAGGAGCATATGCACAAAAACTCCTAGAAATTGGTGAAGGCCGCCTACACGCTGACCAAGAAGGTATGGTACTTTTCACAAACCAATTTTGCCATGTCGTGGAGTCGGAAGCCGATCAGCTCACTGATCAAGTTTTTCCGAATCTGCAGCAACATATTCTTGACGGAAAGTGGCTACATGATGGAACTATACTGGCACCAAGAAATGAGACTGTTGCAAAAATAAATAAAAAAAATTTGGACCAAATAACCGGCGAAATGTCAGTATATAAATCCATCGACATAGCCATGTCATCCGACGACACTACGAGCTACCCAGTAGAGTTTTTAAACTCTTTGGAGCTATCTGGGGTGCCATCACTGATGGAATTAAAAGTAGGTGTACCCGTTTTGTTAATGCGAAACTTGCATGCGCCAAGATTATGCAACGGTACCCGGTTGCGAGTCACTGAACTGGGTAGGCATATTGTGAAGGCTACAATCTTGACTGGAGAATACAAGGGAGACAATGTATAAGAATATACCGCGTATTCCAATCATTCCCAATAATTTTCCATTTAACTTTAAACGTCTGCAGTTCCCATTAAAAGTTGCATTTTCAATGACTATCAACAAATCGCAGGGTCAAACCTTAAAGGTAGCGGGCATACATTTGGGCACACCATGTTTTTCCAACGGCCAACTCTACGTTGCTTGCTCACGCGTTTCTAAATCGAAAAATTTGCATGTTTATGCAGAACAAAATAAATCTTTTAACATAGTTTATAGGGGTATATTACAATAGCTAAATCTAACTAAGCAAACCAAATTATCCTTACAAATTAAAGATACAGTAGCGTTTTCATCATAAAAATACCAAAATTTGTTTCATTTACATACATTACATACTATAGATAACAGTTGTTTTAACACGTCACTGGACAACTCATGATTTTAATTTGTTGGATTTGTCTCAGTCCTGAATAGAAGAATAATATGAAACATTGAAAAAATTATGAAAACATAAAATAGATACATTCTAATAATTATTATCACAATTTTCTATAACCACGCGGGTGAACCCGCGGGGCGCAGCTAGCTGGAGGCGCCAGCGCTTACCTCGCTTTATCGAAGCCGCCTGGACATCCTCCGTTTTGCGTTTTTCTGTGACAATTCTTTCTGGACACGATAAACGTTTGGCGGTATTCTTGATCAACACAGTCACTGCACTTTTGAGTTAAAAATTGTCACAAATTATAGTCTTTTGCGTAATTTTGAAATATTGTTCGCGCGCGCGGTTGAGTTCATTCGAAGTACTTTTTGTTAACTGTCACTGGCGCCATTTTGGAGAGGGGAGGGGAAGTGTTGCCAGGTATATGTGCGTTGCGTTATGAGGCGTATATAGATGCGATGATTTATGAAATATAATGTGTTGACACAAATTAATATGAGTGTATAAAAATAACAAATGTGGCGCAGCCAACTTCGGGGGGCCTAGAGGTTTCCTCTACATTGCGTTAAAACTAAATGAGAATTGAATTACCTTTTGAGAAAAAAAACTTAAAATTAATACATTTGAGTTAAACTTATTGCGTAGGTAACGGGCAGAGCCGAGTAACTGGACGTATATAAGTTCCAGAACAAGTCTTTACTTTAGCGACGCGGATAATATTATCTTTTCTGGGGAAAACCTCTATAACAACAGCGAGAGGCCAAAACATAGGATGCGAATTATCATCTTTTATTATGACTATTGTTCCCACACTCAAAGGCTTAGAAGGAGAGTTCCATTTTTCGCGTTGTTGAAGTGAAGAAAGATACTCCATGCTCCAACGTTTCCAATAACTTTGGACTATTCTGTTTAACAACTGATAGCGAGTGAGTCTATTCTCTGAGATAGTGAGATCAATATCTTCCGCGGGCAAATATTTTAAAGGAGTTATATTTAAGAAATGACTCGGAGTTAATGCGGATGGATCAGAAGGATCTGATGAAAGAACGCAAATTGGACGGCTATTCAACAGGCCTTCAATCTGTACTAAAATTGTATTAAATTCCTCATATGTGAGAATTTGAGTTCCGATAGCTTTGAATAAATGAGCTTTTGTGGATTTAATATTTGTCTCACTCAAACCATTGAAGTTAGGTCCGTAAGGCGGGCTGTGTTGAAATTGAATTTTATGTTGAGTGAGATAATGACTCAAATAATTTTGATAATCAGTGGACTGTATTAAGGAGTAAATTTCGTTTAATTTGCGTTTTGCACCAATAAAATTAGTGCCTCTGTCGCTATACAGGATCGAAACAGGACCTCTGCGTGAGATAAAGCGTTTGAACGCCGCGAGGAATAAGTCTGAACTTAGGTCAGAGACCAACTCTAAGTGGAGCGCTTTAGTCGTGAGACAAACGAATAGGCAAATATAAGCTTTATGGCTTTTAACTCCTCGGCGTCGTATGTGCGTAATATAAAAGGGTCCTGCGTAATCGACAGCAGTATGCACGAATGATTTAACTTGCGAAATTCTGATAGAGGGAAGATCGCCCATCTGGGGGATCGTACTACGCGGTTTAAGCTTAAAGCATGAATTGCATTTATGCACTCTTTGGCGAATTAAATTTCTGGCAGAGAGAATCCAATATTTTTGGCGCGTTAGAGATAATACTAATGCGGGACCAGTATGTAAATTTGATGCGTGATAATGATCGACTAGAAGTGACACTATTCGACCTTTAGCCGAGAGCAAAATTTGGTGTTTTTGATCAAAATCTAAGTGGGAGTGGGTAAGTCTACCACCTACTCTTAATATACCTTTATCGTCGAGAAAAGGGTTAAGTTTTAACACGGCTCTACTTGGACAAGGTTTATTCATTTTAAGCGCGTTAATTTCTTGAGAAAGATATTCCGATTGTGCGTAGCGTAATGCGTAATTTTCTGCGTGTTCCAAATCATTTGTAGTTATAGAACCGCGAGACTTCAATCTTTTCGAAAAGCGAAGTACGTATACGAGCGAGCGAACGAGTTTAGTCCAAGTCGAGCAACGTTCGGCTAGATCGCGAATGGGGTGAGTAGTTTCTGTCAGAGCAGAAGTTTGTACGTGGAGAGAAGTACTTTTAGTTTCTTGAGATTCCGTATTTTCATTGTGATTAATTTTGTATTCTTTTACAGGCCAGGTATTTACAGGAGCGGATAACCACTGCGGACCATGGAACCAGAGAGCGTTATTTATTAATCCTGTTGGTGTTACAGGGCGCGAGACTATATCAGCGGGATTTTCTACACCACGAACGTGAAACCAGTGGGGAGCGGGTAAGTATTCATTTATCTGAGCGATGCGGTTAGCTACGAACGTATGAAATTTATGCGCGGGTGAATGAATCCAGGTAAGAGTCACTGTAGAATCCGAGAATGCGTATATTTTATTTATTTTACAGCGTTTACTGAAGACAGAGCGGACCGAGTCTATCAACTTTGCGAGTAGAACTGCGGCGCAGAGTTCTAAGCGTGCGAGAGTTTTGTTCGGAGTGGAGACTTTAGATTTAGCGGTAAGTAATTTTACAGATTGAGCGGTCGCGTTTTCATCTGAGTCGACTCGTATATATACAGTAGCCCCATAACATTGTAGGCTAGCGTCTGCGTACCCTATCAAGGTTACTCTATTAGTAGAAGTTATGCCAATATGACGCGGTATTTTAATTCTTGAAAGTTGCGGGAGTTCTTTAATAAACTGCGTCCATTTTGAAAGAATGCAATCAGGCACTTCATCGTCCCAGTCGAGTTGTAATTTCCAGCATTCCTGAATAAGCAGTTTCATGTAAGCAACGACTGGACTGATGAGACCAAGCGGGTCGAACAAGCGTGCGGTTACTGAAAGGATCGAGCGTTTAGTGCATGTCTCTGGGACATCGATATTTGTTTTGAAATGAAAATTATCATCATTAGGTTGCCATTGCATACCTACGATCTTGGTATCTGCGTTGGGATCATCGTCGAATTTGACAGCGAGAGGGCTTTTATGAGCGTTTGGAATGCGCGATAGGAATTGAGTGTCATTTGAGATCCATTTGACTAAATTGAAACCTCCGGATTTAAACATGGCGGTCATTTGCTTGTAGATAATTTCAGCGGTATCCACGCTATCGACAGAGCTGACGTAGTCATCGACATACATATAATTTTCAGCCTCATAAGCGGCGAGCGGATATAAGTCACGACTGTCGGCGGCGAGTTGACGCACTACGCGTAAGGCGAGATAAGGTGAGCTAGACACGCCAAAACAGACTCTATTAAAGTGATAGATATCAATCGGCGAATCTTTATCGAATCTAAAGAGAATCCGTTGGAATGAGTGATGTTGTGGAGAAAGTTTGACTTGAAAATACATTTTTTCTATATCTGAATTTATTGCGATTGAGAACATGCGGAGATTGAGAAGCAGATCAAAGATACTAATTTGTAGAGTCGGGCCTACATACAGTAAGTCATTAAGTGACTTGCCTGAAGTGGTCTTACATCCAGCGTCTAAGACTACGCGAATTTTTGACGTTTCCTTTTCAGGGCGATACACAGGTCTATGCGGCATATAATAAACTTGCGTGTCTTGAAAATTATTTGATACCTTGGACAGGTAGCCTTGATCAATATACGTTTGAATTGTCGCATTATAATCGGCGCGTAAATTATGTGAGTCGAGTTTCTTTTCTAGATTTAAAAAACGACACTTGGCTATAGAGTAAGAATGCCCCAACTCGGAGGGCGAGTGTTTGAACGGGAGATCTACCGTGTATCTACCGGTATAGTCGCGCGAATACGTAGATTGAAATATTTTTTCACATGCTTCGTCATCGGGACTAAAGTGTTTTTTATCGGGGACAGATTCTATCTCCCAAAAGCGTTGCGTTAATTGACCGAGAGAGACCGCTTCTGTTTGACAGAAGAAAATCTTTTTAGAGTTATGAGCGTTAGACGTAACAGAAGTATTCTGCGCGAGAGAAGCGTGAGCGTTAACATTTGGCGTGAGTGAGTGCGAGCGACATTGGGCCTTTCCCATGGCGACATATCCGAGAGTGGTTTGTATACCTACGACCGAGGAAGTCGGCGAGGTCGATTTATGCGAACCGAGTAAAAGTGGGAATAATTCGTTGCCTATCAAACAATCGATTTCACTGGGAGCGTAATAAAGGTCGTCAGCCATTGGCAAATCTTGCAGATGAGTTAATTCCGTCGTATTAATTTCAACGTTGGGCAAGAAGTCCGTTATCGTATCAATAACACGAGCGCAAACCGTGTAAACACAGCGCGAGTCGAAGCGGGAATGCATTTTAAATTGCGTGATTCCGAGAGAGTAGTTTTCTATTTGACCAATACCTCTGACCACAGAGGGCGCAGGCGTTATTGTTAAATTTAAGCGTTCGCAACAAGCCTTTGTAATGAAATTACTCATAGAACCCGTGTCCAAGAATAAGCGTACGCGATGAGCTTTATTATTATTATACACGTTTACAGACGCGGTAGGTAACAATACTGTAGTATCATTGTGTGAAATACACGCGGAAACAGTGACTGACATCGCGAAGTTATTGTTTTCAGCGTTTGAATTAGCGCGCGAAGTGGACGACTGCGGCTCTGATAAGGGAGCGTCACAAGTGCGAGCAGAGTTCACGAGCGGCGGGCGCGGCGCAGGCGGCGGCTGCGAGAGCGAGTGAGACGGACGATTAATGCCGTCGATCGGCGCTTGGGCGGAGCGGTCGCGCTGCGCTGTGGCTACGCGTTGATAACTTGGCACGTTGCTATCATTGTTATCATTATAATCAGCGCGCGGGAATCGAGATGCGTTGGAATTATTGTTGTAATTGTCATAGTGTAATAGCGAATGATGCTTGCGATTGCAGATCGAACATCTGTTGTTAGATTTGCATATATTTATGTGATGAAAGCCTAAGCAATTTATACAGAACGAGTGTTGACGAACAATGTCGTTGCGAGTTTGCGTGTTTTGTTTCAAAAAATGTTCACATTTGAACAGCGGGTGCGAATACACAGAGTTGCACACTTTGCAAGGAGATTGAAAACTCTTTGAAGTTTGAGGAGGAGCGTTTTGAACACAGAATGATTTTGTTTTATACATTTGCGGTGCGGATTTATTGTATTGAGTGCGGTTATTCGAATTATATTGAGAATGAGAAGTCGATGGAGCGTGGAGTGCATTGAGCTTACTTTGTTGGGTTAGAAATTTTTTCAGGTCTGAAAATTTGGGAATTTCTATGTCTCTATTAGACTGTTCAAATAAGTCAAGCATAGGTTTGCTAAGCTTGCTTAAAGCGATGTGAGTTATAATGAAATCTGACAAGTTGTCAATTTTCAAGCGATTCAAAGCGGCTTCGGCTAAACAAAAGTTTTCAAGAATAGTATCAGCTGATTGGCCGGGCTTTAATTGTAACATTTGTTCTAGATAGCCCGAGGCTTGTACCCTAATATCATGGTATTTTGCTAGAAGAGCTTTCCATATGATTTCATAATTTTCAGAGGTAGCGGTTATGCCAGAACATACATTGAGAGCTTTGCCGGAGAGGGCACCGGTCAAATACTGAACTTTTTCAGCGAGTGTGAGATGAGTATTGGTGTGTATGACACTGAGGAAATTTTCATAGAATACTGGCCACTTATTGGGCGTACCATCAAAACTTACAAGTTGAAGCGGGGGTAATTTTGTATTGAAGCTATTATTTTTCTTTCTAACCTCAAGCTCCTGTCTCAGAGTGATTTCCGTTTGTTTTATGAAACAATACAACTCATCAAATGTATTATAAATGCTATAACTCGGCTGAGCCTCAGGATTTATTTTAAGTTTCTCAATCATAAGTTTATCTACAGTTTCTATGTAATCTGAGCGCGTTTTGTCAACAGACTGAGCCCTAGACAGGAATAACGTGCGTGTAACATCGTCGGAAACCTTTAGACTTAAGTTATAGACATCTTGAATTATTTGAAACAAACATTGTTGTTTTTGTTCTAAAAAGATTAACATAACATCTTCGTTACTTGTTTTATCAATTTTAGGAGGCATCTTGGAAAGAGTATTTGTAGTTAATTATGCGTATTTAAGTAATTTGAGTCGAAAAATGATAATTAGTAAAACAAATGACAATTACTAAATGGCGGTGAAATGATAATTCAATATAGCGGGTCGGTTGGTATTTGCGTGAGCGGCGAACAATATTATAAGAATGATTTTCTGAAATATGCAATATATACCAAAAATATCACTTGAATCTTAGAGAATGAGTATGATAATTGAGTTTTAGAGTATAATAATTGTAAAATAACAATATATATGTGTAATGCGAATGAGTAAAGTTTGAGCGTGGCGGTGCGTAGCGTATTTTTCAATAGATTTTTGCGTAAATGATATTTGAGTGTGAGTAATTAGCGTGAATATATATAATAAAGGGATAAATGGGGGATTAGACTTGGAGATACGGATCGTAAGGACCAGACTGTAGGCGCCAGCGCTTACCTCGCTTTATCGAAGCCGCCTGGACATCCTCCGTTTTGCGTTTTTCTGTGACAATTCTTTCTGGACACGATAAACGTTTGGCGGTATTCTTGATCAACACAGTCACTGCACTTTTGAGTTAAAAATTGTCACAAATTATAGTCTTTTGCGTAATTTTGAAATATTGTTCGCGCGCGCGGTTGAGTTCATTCGAAGTACTTTTTGTTAACTGTCACTGGCGCCATTTTGGAGAGGGGAGGGGAAGTGTTGCCAGGTATATGTGCGTTGCGTTATGAGGCGTATATAGATGCGATGATTTATGAAATATAATGTGTTGACACAAATTAATATGAGTGTATAAAAATAACAAATGTGGCGCAGCCACTAGCTATTAAATAAAGTCCTCCGCCGCGTCTGTCTGTTTGATCGCGATAAACCTCATAACCACTGCACCGCTTAAAATTAAATTATTTACCCAGCCAGATAGTCTAAACTTAAGAGAGGGCATGGGCTACTTTTTAACGCGATAACCGTCATAGACGCGGGCGTAGCCGCGGGTGAAAGCTAGTAATAAATATTTTGGACATCTTACACACAACGTTATCTAGTCCCAAAATAAGCAGAGCTTACATAAACATACTTTTTTTTGTAAATAGATACATAATAAATACATAGGAAAACACCCAGACTCCAAAACAAATATTTGTGGATCACACAAATATTTGGTCAGACCCGGGAATCAAACCCGAGACCTCTTGATCAGCAGCCGCATACGCTAACCACAAGACTAACAAGGCAGCCATAACCTAATCTCTGCTCTTTGATGCTCTTTAATTTTTTTATGGTTATAATACCTGTGGCAGCATTCGAGCTGTCGTTTACGTTAATGAGTGCGAGACCGGAGGCCCAAAGATGCAGAAACATCTTTAAAAGGCCGCCATAGTGGGTCACCACACTGCATTATCTGTTTTTGCAATAAGTATTGAGGAGGAACACGACACTCGTTCCTCTACAGTGGTGACCCCGAGGTGGTTGAGTGTTGGTGGAGGAACGGGTGTCGTGTTACTCTAACGCAAAGGGAGGATCCTCCGACCAGGCGAGGTGATTGAGCCTGGCGGGCTACTGCCCAACAGTTGATGTTGGAATGTTTTATTTATCCTAATCGGCGCGAGAATGTCTCTTTCGCGATTCAGGATTAGTAGTTACTCCGTATAGTTCATTCCGTGTTTTCTTAGTAGTTCAGTGTTTCTTCGCTAGATGGCGCTGTCGTAAGTAATTCGCTTGCGCTGTATGTGGAAGTCGCCACATTGACTACTATTATTAGACTCTACTCTTCCTTCTTAGCTTCTTCTTCTTAATTGTTAGTTTCAAGATTAGACGGTTATATTTTAAGATCCATATTTCACTGAATCTGGTACAGTTAAAAATAATTTTATATTTTGTATGTAGCTAATGTCTTAGCAGTGCTTAGGTAATGTTTACGTCAAGCTAAACTATTAACCTTGTAACCGTATTCTTTCTTTCTTTCCACAATTTTTTATTTTTTAAAAAGAGATTCTTCGTTTTAATTTTCATAGTATTTAAACATTAGGACATACATATATCAGCTAATTATTCAATCACGATTTAGAATTTCCACACAATATTTAAACCTAAGTACAATGACGAAATTTAATGCAATTTATTTCCCAATGCGTTTAAAAAATCGTCCATCCCACGACCTATCCACCTGTGCCTACTTCATATATTACATAAAGTAAGTTGTGTTTAGTGATTGCAAGAGTTTGTCAGACTTTATTACAAGCAATTCGGTAACGTTCGGGTATGTTCTGTTAATTTGATGTACATCTTAGGATTTGATGCTTTTAAAAGTGAAGTAAGATACGTCTGAAGAATTATTTGCTCATCTTGATGTCTTGTCTAGTGTAAGTCGTTAATAAAATTATTTATTACACCTATGAGCTGTGATAGCTAACCTATAATTATAAATAATTTCTGAAATTTTTTTATAAGATACATTTTTATGGTCTATAAAAACAGGCTTATGTAGTATTTAGAATAAGATAGACTTCTTCTACCACTTCGGATGGCCTTGAAAATCTTTAAAATGGGTTCGTTTCTCCTCTCACGATAGGAATAAGGCCGTAAATACCCATACTGGCTGAGTGCGGGTTAGGGACTGGCAAGACAGGTCGTGGCTACGTAATCTTACCGTTGGAGGTTTGTCGAAGGCCTGTAACTAAGCTTCACGATTGTTATCTTATGATATCTAAGTCTATCTAATCTTATGATATCTTATGTTATCTAAGAGGTAGTAGAGCCACGCTGATTTCAGCATGAATGGGCCGGCTCGACCGGGGTAGTACTACCCTCACACAGTGGACCAGCCTAAAATGACAGCATTTGTGCTGTCGTCTTTCGATGGTGAGTGTGAGACCGGAGGCCCAATGATGCAGGGCTGACAGTTATCGCGGTATGTGTGCGAGCAGTGGAATGCTTGCGGAGTCATTGTGAGGGAGGCGTGGATCGAACCGTCGGCCAGGGAGACCTGTAGAAACGGTGGTGCCGCTGGCCGCCCGCGGCATAGAGAGGGGCCCAACCTCGGATAACCACCCTGGGAGGCTGCCCCGTCAGGTCGCGCATAATCTCGGAGTAGCTCGTCGTGCCGGTTGGTGACCGGACGGTGGGACCCGGCGACTACTTCCGGGAGGGTACGGGGGCCCTTCCGTCCGACGGTTCGGTCACCGTCTTGCCTCACCGTTATATGACAACACAACATCCCAGGTCTCGGTAATACACTGCCGCGATGACTGTCATGCCTTTCACGTCCCCTATTCTACTATTTATCATGGCAGTAAGAAATAAGCATCCAGGTTCTACAGCGGCATATTCTTCTCCCACCAACCCGCTTTTTGAGGTGGAGTTCACCAATATCCGTGGACTCCATTCAAACCTCAACGCCGTCCACCATCACCTTGAAACGGCACGGCCGGCCATGCTTTTTCTGACGGAGACACAAATATGCCGCCCTGCCGACACGGCATATCTCCTTTATCCCGGCTATGCGCTGGAGGAGTGCTTTCTCGCGAAAGCTGGAGTGTGTCTTTTCGTCAGGGCGGATATATGTTGTCGCCGTCTACGCTGCCTTGAGGACCCATCTTTTTCCATCCTCTGGCTCTACGTGGATTTCGGGTCTATTAGCCGAATCTACGTGTGCCTCTACCGGTCCCATTCTGGAGACTCCGAGACAACTCGTCTCTTTGACCACCTAAGTCAAGCAGCCGATAAAGCTCAGGAACAGTTCCCAACTGCTGAACTGGTGTTTCTGGGAGACTTTAACGCCCACCACGAGTCCTGGTTGGGGTCTCCCAGAACTGACCATGCTGGCAGAACTGTCCACGCGTTCGCTCTCACGCATGACCTCACTCAACTGGTACTCCAGCCCACTAGGATACCAGACGTATCCAGTCAAGCGCCCTCTCTGCTAGACCTGCTGCTGACGAGTCATCCAGCGCAGTACCGCGTGTCGGTACTCGCCCCTTTGGGCTCCTCCGACCACTGCCTGGTATCCACCACGGTGCCTCTTGCTGCCCCGCCACGACCTGTGGTAGCAAGGCGACGACTATGGCACTACTCGTCAGCAGATTGGGACGGAATGCGGGACTATTTTGCTTCTATCCCATGGGCTGAACGCTGTTTTAAGGGCAGGAATTTGTCGCAGAGTGCCGTGGCCGTTGCCGACGAAATTACTGTCGGCATGGAGTATTACATTCCTCACACTGAGGCCGTTGGCACGAAAACGCGCCCCTGGTTCGATCGCGAATGCACTAACGCCGTTACAAAAAAGCAAGCGACATACCGCGCATGGATCAGGGCCCGCGCTCATGGTGACCCTAACGTTCATGGCCTTAAAGCAGCGTTTAACAAAGCCACTAGGGAATGCAAGAGGGCTTACATAAGAGCGGACGCCCAGCGCATTGCACGGATAGGCCAAGAACTCGTCGCACACCCTACGGGTAGTCGTAAATTCTGGCGATTGGCTAAATCCGTTCAAACTAACCACTGATAACCCACGCTACCACCGCTGAAACATCCCGATGGAACTCTGGCCTATCAGCCGCAGGAGAAAGCGAAACTGCTGGTAGATCTCTTTGCGGCTAACTCCCGAATTGAGGACCGTGGCATAGATCCGCCTATCATTCCGACCTGCGACTCCACAATGCGGGATATCCGTATCCGGCAAAGTGATGTCCGCGCGGAGCTGCGGTCTCTCGACGTCCGGAAAGCCAGCGGACCTGACGGTATTCCAGCGATGGTTCTCAAGTACTGTGCACCGGAGTTGTCTCCCGTACTGACGCGTCTGTACCGCCTGTCGTATTCCTCGGGAATTGTTCCGGAGGCCTGGAGGGAGGCGAATGTGCAACCCATCCCCAAGAAAGGCGACCGCTCCGATCCGGCTAATTACCGACCCATAGCCATCACCTCCATTCTCTGTAAGGTGTTCGAGCGAATCATCAACAACCAATTGGTTCGCTACCTGGAGGATCACTCCTTGTTGAATGATCGACAGTATGGTTTCAGACCGAATCGATCCACGGGTGATCTTCTAGCGTACGTAACACACCTATGGGGTGAGGCTATGGATAGACATGGAGAGTCCATGGCCATTAGCCTTGACATGGCCAAAGCCTTCGACAGGGTCTGGCACCGTTCGCTGCTCTCCAAGCTTCCGGCATTCGGCCTGCCCCCCAAACTGTGCAGCTGGATAGCCGCATTCCTGCACCAGCGCCGCATCAGAGTCCTTTGCGACGGCGCGGCCTCCGACTTTCAGCAGGTTAACGCTGGCGTACCTCAGGGCTCTGTGTTGTCGCCCACGCTGTTTCTTCTGCATATCAATGATATGTTGGCCTTAGGCAACATACATTGCTATGCAGATGACAGCACAGTCCACGGGCGATATATTGGACATCCCACAGATAGGCAGGCAAATGTCGAGGAAAAGCGACAGGACCTTGTCGCTGAGCTCGACCGGGTTCTCAGCCGTATTTCTCAATGGGGTGATGAGAATCTGGTCGAGTTCAATGCCAAGAAAACACAGGTGTGCGCGCTCACTACCAAAAAGTCTCCATTCCTTCCTCTCCCGACTTTTCGGAACACTCAGCTGCCAATACAAGGCAAGCTCGGTATCCTAGGTATGGACATTTGCCGGGATCTCAACCGACGGGAATACATTGAGAGCGTCACAAAGGCGGCCTCGCGGAAGCTCGGCATATTAAACAAGGTGAGACGGTTCTTCTCGCCGGAGCATCTGTGTCTTCTTTACAAGACCCAGGTTCGCTCCTGCGTGGAGTACTGTTCCCACCTCTGCAATGGATCCGCGCAGTACTTGCTCGACGCTCTCGATCGGTTGCAGCGGCGAGCGGTCCGCATCATTGATAGTCCTGAAGCCACCGAGTTCCTCGAGCCTTTGCAGCTGCGAAGAGATATCGCTACTATGGCAGTCCTCTATCGCCTTTACCACGGGGAGTGTTCTGATGAGCTCTTCCAACTGATCCCACCTTCTCCCTTCCTTTACAGGAACACACGTGCTGGCCTTGGAAGTCACCGCTTTAGAGTGGTAGAAATACGCACTAGGACTAAACGGTTTGGCTCTTCTTTCCTGTGCCGAGCGGTTAAAAACTGGAACTCGCTACCATCCCACGTGTTTCCTTCCCATTATGATCCCGGGTCCTTTAAGAGGGGTGTGAAAAAGCATCTCACAAAGCCGCCATAGTTTGGGTCAGCATCGCCATACTTCCTGCATCGCGGGCAGTGTGGTTGCCCCCACTCTTGGATTCCATTCATGCTTACCATCAGGCAGAGTGGAGTCACATTGGTAGGCATCAAATAAAAAAAAAAAAAAAAAAAAAAAAAAAAAAACAACCGGGACCGACTACTTAACGTGACCTCCGAATCACGGAAACGCTTATAGAATATCATGCCACAAACGGTCACCCATCTATATACTGACCGTACCCTCGTTCCTTACCCTCGGTGATTGATTATAATCACCTAAGGCCACTTGGTTATGGTTGTAGAGTATTCAGATTGATTCTGTACTGACTGTGCTGACAAATCACACAAAATTTAAAATATTAACGCCGTTAATACACCGACGCATTCGTATGCGGCAGCGAAACAACGAAAAAACTGTCAGTAGTATGGCAGAATTTTGCATACGCTACGTCTCACTCTAGCACTAGGCTACATGTAATAGTTGCTTCCTTGTCGGTATTGTTTCACAAGGAACTGCGAAATCGTCGTTACACAGACGCAAATGTATCGCTAGTGGTGTTTCGCAAGGTGTTCACATGCGTTCTGTCGTTGAGGACAGATTTTCTTACCATGGAAGCCGAAAATATTGAAATATTTTTCATTGCGAAAAAACTGCTATATACTAACGTTCCGCAGATATTTCGCTACCGCAGTAGTTTCGCAGTGATTCGCTGCCGCATACGAATGCGTCGGTGTACTAACGGCGTAAGTGCAAACATGGAACTCACAGCTAAAGTACGTGATCACTTACCCCTATTAATCTATCTAAGCCGAGTCATTTATGCGGGACGTGAATAGCATCTAGGCTGATAAATTTTGGGTCATAATGCTGCATTCTTTCCATCTGTACCACACTTGGATTATATTCTTGCTTTCCATCAGCCAGAGTTGGATTTACTAAGATTCAAGTGACATTAAGTAATGTATGTGTCATGAATATATATTAGCGTTCTTCAAGTGTTGGATGTTTTGTTTGTGTTATTAAGTGTTTAGTGTTTTAATGTGTAAATTGTGTATATAGTGGTGGCAAAATCGTAATTTTTCAAGAATTGGAAAATAAAATTGGCCCCCAAATGGGGCCCCTCCCGTTCCAGGTGAGTCGGTTTTTATGTAACCACGTTTGAATGACATTTCAAAGGCCATTAAAATGTTAGAAAAAAACATAAAGAAATGTAATCGGCATTCAATTTATATTTTTAATTATAGATAGAATAGATAGATTTAGAGAAAATCATGTTTTTTTTTTGACCTTCCTTCATTCTGTTGACGTCCACACAGCTGACTCAACAAATACGAGAAAGTCCCACTTTTGAGCTCAAGTGACGAGTGGTTAATCACAGAGAATCTAGTTTAAGCCTTTTAAACGAAGGCTTTCCTTAGAAAACAAACACATCATTCAGTAGTAAGGAATTATTTCATTACCTTAAATGACTATGTTATTTATATGCAAAACTAAAGCAGTATACAAAATAATTACATACACTTATTTGTATGATCATTTACTAAAGACAGAACACTGAATGGATACATCTCTATATTAAGTAATTGAGTTGATCTCAATACCCATAAAATGTTGTAAAGAAAAAATATTACACTTAAATGGAAAACAATCGCTAACGTAAAAGTGAAGTGTTGTGACATGTTGATTTGTGTATCTGTGTGTATAAAGGCTTACCTTCAACGTCATGCAGTTGATTTATATTTTTATGCACATAATATAAATTAATAAATAAATGTTTCGAACATCTTACGCACAACGTCATTTAGTCCCAAATTAAACAGAGTAAGTATTAATAGTCCAGTCAATAAAGGCTTAACTTTGCCATTTTGGTTGAACACCTGCAACCAACGCCAAAATTTCCGTAAGTCTTCGTAGATTAATATACAAAATTTGCAGGGTGCTGCAATACCGGCAAAGTGTGCAAATTCATTGCAAAAGGGTGCAAAAACAACTTTTTCATCTATATCTCGCGATTGGCTGGAAAAATAAAAAAAGATCCTACTACAAAATTGTAGGAAATTAAATCCCCTACAAAAACTTGGAAACGTATTTTCGCGTATCTCTGATAGTTTTTGCACAAAATGCATTTAAAGGTGCAAAATGAAAAAAATGTTACTATTTATCTTTTTTTTTCATATTTAAGTGATACTACATGTTTCATTGGGATTTTAATGATATGTTGCGGGCATTATTTTTAATTTATTTACACCTTTTTTCAATTACCTAATAATCTTGGCAAAAAAAACATTTAAATTTTATTATATGACTAGCTGACCCGGCAAACTTCGTATCGCCTCAGAATAATCATTAAAATATTATGCTTAGTTATGAACTGATACTGATAAATTGACAGCAGTGCCACCTAACGGGCCCCGGCCCGTACCGCCACAATCGCTTTGTTCCTGCATTTTAAATCTGTAATATCTTCAAAAATATTAATTTAAATTACATACTGTAAAGGGTCATTTTAATCTATATTAGATTCACAAAGTATTTAAGGTACTTATTTGGATAAGGATTAATACTGTGTTGCTTATAATCGTTTCGTAAATAATCCATTATTTCTAGTAAAAAGAAAGAAAGTATTGTAGAACTTTTTAAGGTGTACAATACTGTAGTACATTATTTTGATCTATCTCGTAGGGTACAGCCAGCGTTTGCAATCAGCGTAAAAAAAATGGTTTATTTACGACGTCACATTAAAAACCTCTAAAATTATCAATGTTTCTCTACTTTTATGTATGTATTATACACATAAACCTTCCTCTTGAATCATTCTATCTAGTAAATAAAACGGCGTCAAAGGCCGTTGCGTATTTATACGGACAGACAGAGAGTGGAAGCGACTTTGGCTTTTACTATGTAGTGATAATTTAATTTTAGTTTATTTTTTATTCCATTGGATTCAGAGCAAAATTGCATTTGAAACGTATATTTGCAGTATATATTACCTCTCCATTTACCTGAGCTATTATAAATTTAATTTCAGGGGGACGTTTATAATAATATATCACTGGCGGAGAAAGAGCGTGGTATATTTTATATTATTCTTTCTACTACTATTCTACTCTTTTTCTCACACTGATTCCAATTTTCTATAGTAAAAGTCTTCAATATAAGAGTGAATAGGTAGAATAAGACAAATATGAGACCCTTGCGCTCGACGTAAATAGTCCCATTCAAGATCTATAGGATAGGATCGAAAAATAGGACCCATGTGCTCGAATAAGACCATACGTTTCCTAACAAGAGCGAAAGAGATAGAGATTTAGACAAAAATGAGAACCTTGCGCTCGACGAAAATAGTACCATTGAGAACACACTTATTTTTCTATCTCGCTGAAAGCAATGAGTAAGACTGCAGCAGAAAATGCTCAACTGTTTGTCACTTACTGTCACTATACTCCAAACGTCGTTTCAGGGATATTTCGTTTTTGTGCGTCTAACTGTCCAAAAGTGTTTTTTTACAAAATAAACTTGATTCACTGTTTTCAATTTAAAGGAAACAATGAATCCTTGATTTTGTTCTATTTGTATGAAGAAAGCGTAAGAGGCAACAATTGATGTGAAAAGTATGCAATCCTCTCAGGATTGCATACTGATTGTAGTGATTGGTATGGTAAGAGTGAGGACCTCAGTGAAATAGCTAAGAAAACAATTATCACTGTATGTGCAGAAATTTTACAGGACAAAATAAACTCGTTACGAAACAAAAAGTTATCTACAACTGGACAAATTCCCTGATAACGTTGTATTAGAAATACCTCCACTATTAACTTGCTTCATACATAAATTATTATTAAACGATGAAAATATCGTGTGAGATGAATGCCCTGTTATCCCAAAAATAGATACTATTGCCTGTAGTATTACTTCAGCACTTCGTCCTAAATCCTTCATTCGTTTCTTCAACTAGCTGTTGAGACATACATTTATCAAAAAACAGGATCGATGTTAGTTATCAATCTACTAAGCAAACTTTGTGTTTGCACATCATACCATAATATTTAGCTTCATGAAGCTTCATCAATAATTTAACCTCAGAAGACTATAATTACTGATGCTTTCCTTCAATATGTCTTTGATAATACTGACCGTAATACAAGGTGGGCCAAAAGAAATCACCCTATTGAAAGATGGTCTTATATTTGCAAATGGCGGCCAATGTCGTCGTCCCTAAGCCGGTCGTCCCTAAGGCGAATTTCGGTCAAAGACCTGCACATGTCCGTGCGTTAGCTGCTGCCTTTCGAACACCAAACGCATGTAGCCTACGCCCATGCGATTCTCAATCTCTAGGACGAAGTAGACGATTTTTAAACCAATATAATAATGAGCGATGAGGCTCATTTCCAACTCAGCGGGTACGTGAACAAGCAACACTATCGCTTCTGGGGCACCGAAAATCCACGAGTGTAGCACGAGGAGCCATTATAATCGCGAAAAGTGACTGCATGGTGCGCTGTTCAAGCTGGAACAGTCATCGATCCATTTTTTTTCGAGGACGCCGCTGGTCAAACGACAACAGTGATCAGTGCGCGCTATATGGCAATGTTAACCGAGTTTTTTCTGCCACAATTGAACGAATTAGGACTGGAGGACATGTGGTTCCAACAAGACGGAGCAACGGCACACACTGCGCGAGACACAACCGATATTCTGAAGGCGGCGTTCCCGGGTCGCCTCATTTCTCGTTTTGGCGATTCGCACTGGCCCTCAAGATCACCCGATTTAACCGTTCCAGACTTTTTTGTGGGGTTTTTTGAAGTCCCGTGTTTATGTGAACAAGTCCGAGACCCTGGAAGACCTCAAGGACAACATTCGACACGAGTGCGAGAATCTGTTGCCCGTAGTTCTCGCTGAAGTAATGAAAAATGCCATAAAACGAGCCCGTATAGCAATCGATTGTGGCTGCGCCCATTTGGCCGATATCATCTTCTCGACTTCACTAATAAAAGTCTAAAGGTTCAAATAAACATAATCAAAAAACAAAATCGAATTTTTTCATTTAGAAAAAAATTGAAAGCCAAACAACATCGGATGACTTCTCTTGTATAAGAACCTCAGGTAGTCAGGAGACTTTTCATTGTTTAGGAGGCATAGCAGTGTACACACCAGCAAGTAGTGTTTGATATAAAATAACACCAATCAAATGTATAAAAATCTGCAGCGCAATTAGCATCTACAACAGATATAACCGATGAGATGTATGATGAGAGATTGCCTTCTGGATTAAAAAACATCACCTCTGCAGATCCTAGTAAACTATGTTTAGGCATTTCACCTCTTGTATCACCATCGTATAGAACATTTCTATCAGGCATATTACATGCCTCCCGTTCATTAGATGACCATCCTCTCAAATTTGAAAATTTGCAAATTTGCGCTGAATTCGATGGAATAAAAAAAATATAAAATAACAATATCATTTAATAAAATTGAAATGAATTTTTTGTCAAGATTATTAGGTATATGAAAAAAGGAATAAATAAGTAAACAAAAATGTCCAAAAAATATTAATTAAATCCCAAGGAAACATGTAGGATCGCTTCAAAATTATTGTCGAGTATAATTCTGTCAGTAAAAATAAGAACATTGACATATTTAATTTAACTTTACCTTCTTTTAAAAAAAAACTGTCATCATTAAGTTAAGACATGCACATTTGGTTTCTCTTGTTGTATAACTTTAAATTATTTTTTGTTAGAAACTACATCTGATACTGTTTTTTGATTAATATTTATTTTTTAAGAGGAAGCATTATGCTCCCAACTATCTGTTATTTCTGATAATATATTTGTTTGTGCTTTTCGTGGCAACCTTTAAATAAGGCGGCACCAATGCATGTTTACTTTAATTTGTGTGTATTTTAGATTTTAAGGTGTATGTTCTTGTTGGTTGTCCAAATAAATAAATAAATAAAATGAAAAAAAAAAGATTAATAATAATATTTTTACAATTTTGCACCTTTATATGCATTTTGTGCAAAAACTATGAGAGATACGCGAAAATACGTTTCCAAGTTTTTGTAGTGGATTTAATTTCCTACAATTTTGTAGTAGGATCTTTTTTTATTTTTCCAGCCAATCGCGAGATATAGACCAAAAAGTTGTTTTTGCACCCTTTTGCAATGTATTTGCACCCTTTGCCGGTATTGCAGCACCCTGCAATTTTAGTATATTAATTTACGAAGACTTACGGAAATTTTGGCGTTGGTTGCAGGTGTTCAACCAAAATGGCAAAGTTAAGCTTTTATTGACTGGACTATAAAGATACTTGACAACTGTTATAAATACATCAACATACTGTTTTTTAAAACATACATTTAAACATAGAAAACACCCAAACTCCGAAACAAATATTTGCGAATCCCACAAACATTTGGTCCGCCCCGGGAATCGAACCCGAGACCTCAAGTAGCATACGCTACCACTTCGCCACCGATGCGTAATATTTATAGCATTAAAAATTCAAACATAAGAAGTACCTACCCCCTTCAGCTATGACACAAAATCCTGTCCCATCTTTCAACATAAAAATACAAAGTAGAACCATACAACATGCGTATCGTAATTTCAGCTTATTATTTTATTTGGAGTAATTATAACTATTTTACTAAACAAACCTATGGTAACAAATAATTTTAACAAAAAGGAACCGACTTCAAGAAAAACTATTTCGAGTACCCAAATCGCGACAATTGTTCCTATGATATTTGAGGAGTTCTCTCGATTTCCTTGGATCCCATCATCAGATCTCAATATAGAGACGATGGGACCACCTGTAAGCTACGCCTATTCCAATGCAAAAAGGAATTTTTGAAATCGGTTCATAAACGACGAAATTATCGCTGAACATACATAAAAAAAAGATTCCTACGAATTGAGAAACTCCTCCTTTTTTTGAAGTCGGTTAACAAATTAATAAATAAGGCTCATCAATAATTCCGTGTAATAGTTACATATTTTATTGAGAATACGATCGCACGGTGTTGATCTGTTCCGGCAATACGGTACAAGGTCTTCCAACGATCACCAGTAACAGTCATGTTAAGATATAGCTGCACTATCGATGCTAAAACATAAAATATATTATCTGAAATAGAACTGATTCTTATGTTTAATGTCCAGATACATTTTTGGAGTTATATGTGTAGGTAATAAATCTTATCTTCTGTGTAGACGGCCGTTTGAGGTAGGTATATTCTTTTAGAATATTACCAAGTTTTTATCTTCTTAGAGTGGGAAAGGTCTATGTCCAGCAGTGGACTGCAATAAGCTGATGATTATGATTGACACATGCAACAATGGGAAAGGTTTTTTTTTAAAGACAACTCCCGCATAATAAATATAAATCCTGTGTCACACGGGACTTTATAAATTTACAATAAACGGACACACAGACCACCCAGACTCAGTACAACAATTTGTAAATCACAAAGTATTTTCCACGTGGAATTTGAACTAACGATACTTGGCACAGTAGGAAGCGACGTGGCGGACGCTTTAACCACAAGGACAACCGTGCAGTTAGTAATATATAAAGTTACATTAATAAGAGATGTAACTTCATAAAAATATTAAATATAGCAAACAATATTATAGCTTGAATACTGTAGTTCAGACCTCGGTGATATGAGGCGGCACTTTGTATGTTATTAACAGTTAGCTCTTGATATGTTGCGTAGCAATTAACTAATTATTACATCTTTGTATGTACATCCTTGTATACGCTGCAACTTTTTTATATGAATTCTACATATCGCTTATATGCTGTTATTTTGGAACGAAGTTTATTATTTGTTATGAATATTTTCCTTATTATATTATATTATTTTCCTGTGGTGTGGCTGTGTGCGTGTGTCCGCGGGAACAGATAAAGATCACGGCGGGACACCACCCCTATTTATCTATTCATCGGGCTAATAAAGGAGCAAAAACTGAGGAAAACATAACTAAAACTAAGATCAACTAATCAAAACCTTGTTTCTAAGCCTTATTTGCAGTAGTTGCTTGTCAAAGGTTAAAATAAAAGTTAAATTATGTTTGTTTGTTTGTTCTCCTACAACAAATAAAATGTTGTAATGTTGGAAATACGTTTTGTCTTATTTAAATTTTTTACACCAGGTAGGTATTAAAAAATTACACATCTTTGAATACATTGCTTGTGCTGATAAAGTTACCGTAGCCGACCACGAGAAACACAATGCATTTCTTACAGGAAAAATTGACACTGAAATTTAAATCATCTTCCTAGCCTTTATTCCCAAGTTTATTTGGGGTCGGCTACTAGTTCAACCGGTTTTACCTAAATTTCAGTTTTTTCACGAAGCGACTGGCATCGGACCTCCCCAACCCTTAAGGGAGAACTGAAATTCGAAGATTGAACTAGTTGTTAGTATATTTGAGGGCACTGACTTCCCAATAAGACTGCCATAGATGTTGATGACAACCGGGACCGACGGCTTAACGTGTTCTGCGAGGCACGGGCGTGAATCACCACCAAACTTATAGATTCCGAGCTGTTATTAAGAATTTTCAATAAGAAAAACCCTAAAACACTTTTTGACCCGACCCAGGATTTGAACCCGAGACCTCTTGATTAGCAGTCGCATACGCTAACCACTGGACCAAAATATTACACAAAAAAGCGGCCAAGTGCGAGTCGGACTCGCCCATGAAGGGTTCCGTATCAGCAAGTAACATCATATAAAAGTTCTTGTAGTTCGTTGTAACTTTCATCGATGTTTTTATACTAGTGTATTGATTGGATGAAAGGTAAATTGCGTGTTACGATTTATGACGTATTAAAAAAAAACTACTCACTAGATCTCGTTCAAACCAATTTTGGTTGGTAGTTTGCATGGTAATGTACAACATATATTTTTTTTAGTTTTATCACTCTCTTATTTTAGAAGTTAGAGGGGGGGGGACACACATTTTTTCAATTTGGAAGTGTCTCGCGCGCAAACTATTTAGTTTAGAAAAAAATGATATTAGAAACCTCTACATCATTTTTGAATACCTATCCATAGGTACCCCACACGCATAGGTTTGATGAAAAAAAATTTTTTGAGTTTCAGTTCCAAGTATAGGGACCCCCAAAATGTATTGTTTTTTTTCTATTTTTATGTAAAAATCTTAATGCGGTTCACAAAATACATCCACTGACCAAATTTCAACAGTATAGCTCTTATAGTTTCGGAAATAATTGGCTGTGACAGACGGACGGACAGACAGACAGACAGACAGACAGACTTGACGAATCTATAAGGGTTCCGTTTTTTGCCATTTGGCTACGGAACCCTAAAAACTATTTAAACCCTACGCTTAAAATATAAAATAGATACTTCCATTTTTATATTATATATTTGAAAGGAACTCTATGTGCTTTTCTGTCTGTTACGTTTAGAATGGAGGTTCTTTGATTCTTCAGGAAGGACATAGGCTATTCTTTAGACGGGTGGAGCCGCGGGAAAAACTAGTATATATATGTCACTAACATTTAGGTAGTTATAATCATCAGACAATGGCAGCCCACTATTGGGCATAGGTCTCTTCAATTGTACGCTATTTAGTTCGATTCTCAGTTTCCCTCATCCCGCTCTTGCCAACCATCTTGTTATTTAGAGGAAAAAAATATTCATATAAATCACAATAATATTCTGTCAATTAAGTACTAAACTGAATCAGTAATTTCGTTTAGATTATATATCTTTCGTCTTTGATATCCCTTTATACTTTATATGGACTTTTATGATTTCGGCATTTATGACTCATACAATATTTCATCGATGTTGGTGTTTAGTAAATCATCATTAAATGGAATAACGATCTAATTCTTAAGTAATAAATTTATTAATAAGCATTTGACATTTCTATGATATCGAAACCTTTACTATCCTTTCTATTATTATAAATGCGAAATTGACTATGTCGGTGGCGTTTTCATGCTATTTTATAAAACTTGGTGGTTTTTTTTTAATAATTTCAAGCGGCTGCGTAACCAATTTAAATGAAGAATGAAATAGAAATAACTTATACTAATTTTTACCGCGATATCCGACATACACGCGAACGGAGTCACGGGGAAAAGCTAGTCAACTAGAAACTGGCAGTTCGTTTTTCTCACTACCTGGCACAGGTATACATTGATTTAAATACTAAGAAAATAATTGGAACATTTAGTTTCCTGACCTTTAATAAACAACGAATAAAAATTAGAAACACACTGAAAGTGTACCCAGACGTAAACACACACAATACACACACACATTAATAGGTTGTAGAGCCACGTTGATTTCAACATGAAAGGGATGGCTCGACCGACTCGATACTACCCTTTTTGTTATTTTTTTTTTCGTGCGGAAATCCCCACGGATTCCACCAGTTGGTGACTATGTCGGACTCGAACCGTCTAAAACCGCACGCCGTCTCGGGTACTATGAGTAGAGGAACCAGGTATACCCTCGAAAGGAAGTCCCTGGAACCCCGACGCATACTACCGTAGAATTTTATTGGTGAGTACGAGACCGGATGCACAAACATACAGAGGCATCTCAGTACTCCGCCATAGTGTTGGTGGTAATTATCCATATTCACAATGAGCGCAGTGACCATCTCTTGGATTACTTTTGAATTCTCTTGCTTTCAAAACATAAATAGAATCCAAGATCAGCCCATTAATAGAGTTGAGTTATTTTGTGACGACCTGCGTAGGATGGCTGGCAGGAGCTGGATGCGAGAAGCCCAAAATCGATCAGAGTGGTGTGCAATGGGAGAGGCTTATGTCCAGCAGTGGACTGCGATAGGCTGATGATGATAATGAAATATAAAAACATAAAAACATACTAGTAAAGCGTCAACACTGATATTAGCAACCGATTTATAATACTCGAAGGCAAGAGAAATCTCAGACACAATAATTTACACACAAATAATAATAAATTATTTTTTACCTACTATAAGGCTGTTTTAATTGCAGCCGCAGGTGCAGTTAATTGCAGATCAGAAATAATTCATACTCATTAGAATTGGCTTCAGACCTTCAAATATATTCACGTATTGAACTAATAAATATTCAAAAGTGACTGATAGGTCAGCCAGTACTATTACAGCCAGCATCATTAATTTTCTACTCAGAAACATACCAAATCAAAGTATGAATGTATTTTATTTTCTTATTTATTTGGTACTACCTAATTGGTGTTTTTAGCAAAAGTGTTCATGTCATTTGAGCTTGAAGAAGTAAAACACACGCAAACACACACACACACACACACACACACACACACACACACACACACACACACACACACACGCGCGCGCGCGCGCGCGTACACACACACACACACACACACACATACACACACACTTTTGCCTTTATAATAGACATCATCATCATCATCATCAGCCTATATCAGTCCACTGCTGGACATAGGCCTCTCCCATTGCACACCACTTTGATCGATTTTGGGCTTCTCGCATCCAGCTCCTGCCGGCCATCTTGCGCAAATCATCACTCCACCTGGCCTGTGGGCGTCCTACACTACGTTTGCCGAGACGCGGTCTCCACTCCAGAACTCTTCTACCCCAACGGTCATCAGTTCTGCGGCTAATATGGCCAGCCCATTGCCACTTCAGCTTGCTAATCCGGTGGGCTATGTCGATGACTTTAGTTCTCTGACGGATAACTTCATTCCTGATACGATCCCTCAGAGAAACGCCGATCATAGCCCTTTCCATTGCACGCTGAGCAACTTTGAGCTTGTGGACCAACCGCACCGTAAGTGTCCACGTTTCGGCTCCGTATGTCATAACAGGTAGGACGCACTGGTTAAAAACTTTCGTTTTTAGGCACTGTGGGATCGACGATGAGAAGACTCGACGTAACTTTCCAAACGCCGCCCAACCCAGCTGAATTCTTCTATTCACCTCGTCCTCGAGGTTATTCCTACCCAACTGCAATGTCTGCCCAAGGTAGACATATTTTTGAACAACCTCGAGAGCGGTACCGTGTATTGCAATCGGTTCCGGTTGTACATGTTGATTGAACATGACCTTGGTTTTATCCAAGTTCATCCGTAGGCCGATGCGCATAGAAGAATCAGCTAGGTCGTTCACCATCTGTTGCAGGTCCTGCAGTGTCTCTGCCATTATGACGATGTCGTCCGCAAATCGCAAGTGAGAGATGTATTCGCCATTGATGTTAATGCCACGTCCTTTCCAGTTCAGCGTCTTAAACATATCCTCCATTGCATTAGTGAACAATTTCGGGGAAATAATGTCCCCTTGTCTCACTCCTCGATGCAATGGTATGGGCTTTGTCTGCTGGTTCTGTACTTGGACGGACATGGTGGCGTTATCGTAGAGACATCTCATCAAATAATAGACATACATAACAGAAATATATTTTAGATAAAACCCATTTGAATTCTTTGTACAAATAATCTTAATCGTGGTGTTGGTTATTAAAACCGATGATGCCAATCCAGTTTTAAAATGTAACTGCCATTTTTATTGTCACTAATTTGGTCAATATTATTGACAGATGTTACACCGGAAAGTAGTTACTGACTAAAATTATTGAAATACCGTGAGCGGCTTTATTTGGTAAACGTGGTTGGGTATACCAGAACCCCTTTATTATGATGCCGTAGTTCACGTCTCGGAACCCTTATAGTTTCAGGGCCGTCCGTCTACATTTTTTTTTCTAAAATAGGGAAATAATAAGTAAATATCTAAAAAAAATACAAATAAAATAGTAACATAGGTATATAACGATTTTAAATCCATGTGAAATTATGGGTGACTACGGAACTTTATTCAATACGTCATCTAACATGCACTTAGATGACTATTTACAGAGAGCTCTACTTAAAACAGTGCACTATTTTAAGTAAATTAAAATCTCATTTTAATTAAGTAAATTAATTAAAATGAGATAATCGAATGCAGGTAGTACAGCCACGCTAATATCAGCACGAATGGGAAGACTAGACCGGGGCCGTACTACCCTCACACAGGATACCATTCTAATAATGTCAGTATCCTTGCTGTCGTATTTCGTTTGTGAAACTGAAAGTCCAAACATTCTACATCATTATTTCTTTCAAAGGCCGAGAGAATGATGCAGAAACATCTGACCATGCCGCTATGGTATGGGTCACCATGCTACATTGCTTACCCTCACAATGAGGATGGTGACCCCTACTCCTGGTTTCTACTCATGCTTTCCATCAGGCAGAGTAGATAAAAATATATATAAATCGATGTACCATAAAGTCAGATGCAAAGTCGAATGTGTGTACTGTAGTACTATTCATAGTCAAATGTTTGCTTCTTGTTTTGATTCAGTTTTGTAAGTTTTTCCGTTATAACAAAATTATAGTATGAGATCACTTCCAAACCTTAATTGTAAACTTTAAGATCAAATTACATCATTAATTGAAACGTGCGTATAATCATAAAACTAATTGGAAACAAGATACAGTTATATTATGTATAATTGTTAAAATCCATTTAAAAGTTCTATTTATATATTTTTTATTTATTTATAAACTTTACGCACTTAATTTGTACATCGGCGGACTTAATGCTCTTATATTCAAACTTAAAATAAATAAATAATTCGGACTTCTGATACATAAAATTATCTAGTCCCGAACTAAACAGAGCCAATGCTATGGGTACTAGACAACTAATTTAAATACATTTACACTTTTTTTTTTGTAAATACATATATATTATGCATAGAAAACTCGGAACTCCGAGACAAACATTTCGTCCGACCCCAGGAATCGAACCCGAGACCCGAGATCAGCTGCCTTATACGCTTACCACTAGACCAACAAGGCAGTCGAGTAACTTAATTCTTTTCAATTTAATCAATTTTGCAAAGTACGAAGTCCATAATATGGAGGAAGTCTGGGGGCACGGAAGTTGCCCTCGCCAAGTTGAGCATCTATTTATATTAAACAAAAAATTTTTATACGTGTAAATTAAATAGTTTTCAGTAGAATCGATGTCCATATCGAGTATGACAAGTTGATTGTAAATCAGTCTCCAATTTGGGTTAAAATCTGACAAAATCAGCTATACCTCCCACAGTCAGACTCTCAATTTTATCTGATAAGACAAAGATCACGAAGAAATAGTTTAACCTTTTGTTAAAATGTTGAAGCTTTATTGAGTCATCTTTATTTTGCGCAACCGATCATAGTAAAAGATGGCTTAGTACATGATTAGCTGTTTCTGAATTAAAATAGTCGAAAAGAATCACCATTGTTAGTTCCGATGACCAAGCATGTTCAAACTTCATTGACTTCAAATTGCAGTCTATTTCTTAACAATTGTTTAAATATTTCAACGATGTTGGTATTTAGTAAATCATCGTTAAATGGAATAACGATCTAATTCTAAAGTAGGTAATAAATTTGTTAATAAACATTTGACATTTCTATGATATCAAAACCTTTACTATCCATAATAATATTATAAATGCGAAATATATGCATTATATTATTTATAGAAAACACCCAGACTCCGAAACAATTATTTTCGGATCACACAAATATTTAGTCCGACCCGGTAATCGAACCCGAGACCTCTTAATCAGCAGCCGCATAGGCTAACCACTATACCAACAAGACAGTCACTATATCTGTCCGTCGCGCTTTGATGCTACTTTATAAAACTTGGTGGGTTTTTTTTTAATAATTACATTCGGCTGCGTAACCAATTTAAATGAAGAATGAAATAGAAATAACTTAAACTAATTTTTACCGCGATATCCGACATAAACGCGAACGGAGTCACGGGGAAAAGCTATTCAACTAGAAACTGACAGTTCGTTTTTCTCATTACCTGGCACAGGTACATTGATTTGAATACTAAGAAAATGATTGGAACGTTTAGTTTCCTGACCTTAAATAAACAACGAATAAAAATTAGAAACACACTGAAAGTGTACCCAGACGTAAACACACACAATACACACACACATTAATAGGTTATAGAGCCACGTTGATTTCAACATGAAAGGGATGGCTCGACCGGGGCGATACTACCCTTTTTGTTATTTTTTTTTTCGTGCGGAAATCCCCACGGATTCCACCAGTTGGTGACTATGTCGGACTCGAACCGTCTAAAACCGCACGCCGTCTCGGGTACTATGAGTAGAGGAACCAGGTATACCCTCGAAAGGAAGTCCCTGGAACCCCGACGCATACTACCGTAGAATTTTATTGGTGAGTACGAGACCGGATGCACAAACATACAGAGGCATCTCAGTACTCCGCCATAGTGTTGGTGGTAATTATCCATATTCACAATGAGCGCAGTGACCATCTCTTGGATTACTTTTGAATTCTCTTGCTTTCAAAACATAAATAGAATCCAAGATCAGCCCATTAATAGAGTTGAGTTTTTTGTGACGACCTGCGTAGGATGGCTGGCAGGAGCTGGATGCGAGAAGCCCAAAATCGATCAGAGTGGTGTGCAATGGGAGAGGCTTATGTCCAGCAGTGGACTGCGATAGGCTGATGATGATAATGAAATATAAAAACATAAAAACATACTAGTAAAGCGTCAACACTGATATTAGCAACCGATTTATAATACTCGAAGGCAAGAGAAATCTCAGACACAATAATTTACACACAAATAATAATAAATTATTTTTTACCTACTATAAGGCTGTTTTAATTGCAGCCGCAGGTGCAGTTAATTGCAGATCAGAAATAATTCATACTCATTAGAATTGGCTTCAGACCTTCAAATATATTCACGTATTGAACTAATAAATATTCAAAAGTGACTGATAGGTCAGCCAGTACTATTACAGCCAGCATCATTAATTTTCTACTCAGAAACATACCAAATCAAAGTATGAATGTATTTTATTTTCTTATTTATTTGGTACTACCTAATTGGTGTTTTTAGCAAAAGTGTTCATGTCATTTGAGCTTGAAGAAGTAAAACACACGCAAACACACACACACACACATACACACACACTTTTGCCTTTATAATAGACATACATAACAGACACAGAAATATATTTTAGATAAAACCCATTTGAATTCTTTGTACAATTAATCTCAATCGTGGTGTTGGTTATTAAAACCGATGATGCCAATCCAGTTTTAAAATGTAACTGCCATTTTTATTGTCACTAATTTGGTCAATATTATTGACAGATGTTACACCGGAAAGTAGTTACTGACTAAAATTATTGAAATACCGTGAGCGGCTTTATTT
The DNA here is from genome assembly GCA_932526445.1 of Phragmatobia fuliginosa. Classification (NCBI taxonomy): domain Eukaryota; kingdom Metazoa; phylum Arthropoda; class Insecta; order Lepidoptera; family Erebidae; genus Phragmatobia; species Phragmatobia fuliginosa. Next base: position 17,207,397 of record OW052072.1, on the reverse strand, counting down.
GGTAAACGTGGTTGGGTATACCAGAACCCCTTTATTATGATGCCGTAGTTCACGTCTCGGAACCCTTATAGTTTCAGGGCCGTCCGTCTACATTTTTTTTTCTAAAATAGGGAAATAATAAGTAAATATCTAAAAAAAATACAAATAAAATAGTAACATAGGTATATAACGATTTTACATCCATGTGCCATTATGGGTGACTACGGAACTTTATTCAATACGTCATCTAACATGCACTTAGATGACTATTTACAGAGAGCTCTACTTAAAACAGTGCACTATTTTAAGTTATTGATAATAAAAATGAGATAATCGAATGCAGGTAGTACAGCCACGCAAATATCAGCACGAATGGGAAGACTAGACCGGGGCCGTACTACCCTCACACAGGATACCATTCTAATAATGTCAGTATCCTTGCTGTCGTACTTCGTTTGTGAAACTAAAAGTCCAAACATTCTGTATCATTACTTCTTTCAGAGGCCGGAAGAATTATGCAGAAATATCTGACCATAGTATGGGTCACCATGCTGCATTGCCTACTCTCACAATGAGGACGGTGACCCCTACTCCTGGATTCTACTCATGTTTTCCGTCAGGCAGAGTAGAGTCGCTTTGATAGGCTTAAATATATATTTTTTTTTTATTGTCGTAATGGAATAGTCGTTTGTCTTCCATCTCACCTGATGGAAAGTGTAGATGAAGACGAAGATGGTACTACCCATCCAAAAGAAACCTGTTCACTCTACTCTTAAAGGCATCAGGAAAAATAGACCAGAATATATAAATCGATGTACTGCAAAGTTGAATGTATGTACTGTGTGTACTATTCATAGTCAAATGTTTGCTTCTTGTTATGATTCAGTTTTGTACATTTTTCCGTTATAATATAATTATAGTGTGAGATCACTTCAAAACCTTAATTGTAAACTTTAAGATCAAATTACAACATTAATTGAAACGTGCATAATCATAAAACTAATTAAGGAAACAAGATACAGTTATATTGTGTATAATTGTTAAAATCCATTTACAAGTTCTATATATATTTTTTATTTATTTTTAAACTTTATGTACTAAATTTGTACATCGGCGGACTTAATGCTCATATATTAAAACGTAAAATAAATAATTAATTCATACAAAATTGTCTAGTCCCAAACTAAACAGAGCTTATGCTATGGGTACTAGACAACTAATATAAATACATTTACACTTTTTTTTTGTAAATACATATATATTATGCATAGAAAACTCGGAACTCCGAGACAAACATTTCGTCCGACCCCAGGAATCGAACCCGAGACCCGAGATCAGCAGCCTTATACGCTTACCACTAGACCAACAAGGCAGTCGAGTAACTTAATTGTTTTCAATTTAATCAATTCTGCAAAGTACGAAGTCCATAATTTGGAGGAAGTCTGGGGGCACGGAAGTTGCCCTCGCCAAGTTGAGCATCTATTTATATTAAACAAAAAATTTTTATACGTGTAAATTAAATAGTTTTCAGTAGAATCGATGTCCATATCGAGTATGACAAGTTGATTGTAAATCAGTCTCAATTTTATCTGATAAGACAAAGATCACGAAGAAATAGTTTAACCTTTTGTTAAAATGTTGAAGCTTTATTGAGTCATCTTTATTTTGCGCAACCGATCATAGTAAAAGATGGCTTAGTACATGATTAGCTGTTTCTGAATTAAAATAGTCGAAAAGAATCACCATTGTTAGTTCCGATGACCAAGCATGTTCAAACTTCATTGACTTCAAATTGCAGTCTATTTCTTAACAATTGTTTAGTCTGAAGACTAAAAATAAATGGCAATTACTGTCTGTCTTAGAATATTTATACACTTTTCATATTGTTTTTTTTTTTAAATCCAACTAGAGGAACTAGCTGTAGTTTGCCACATAAAATTTTTCTCCGTATCATTTTGATGGGAAACATAACGTACCGATACCATAAGCTTTTTCTGTCATGAGTCCGTTGCAAATAAACAAAACAAAGTGACGTGACTTGTTAGTCGGTACGTTACGTTTTAAATTCTTGAAATTAAAAAGTGTAAGTCCTTTATGTATAGTTATTATTTTAATGTTGCATATGATTGCATGATTGGTCTAACGGTTAAAGCTGTTGCCACGCTGATTTTTACTACGCCAAGAGTCGTGGTTTCAAATCCCACGTGGGACAACACTTTGTGTGATCTACAAATTGTTGTTCTGAATATGGGTGTTCTTTGTGTCCGTTTCATGTATGTTTGTAAAGTCCCTCTCGACCAAGATGTATATTCCTAATGTGGGAGTTGTATTTTTAAAAAGCATATATAAATATAATCTTTCGTGCAGATTGTTTAACTTCCTTTTTTGCTAAAATTGAAACTTTATGTTTCCAATTTTAAATAGTAAATGACAGTGCTCAAATTCAAAATGTGCGTAGGTGTTTATGAATGCCATATTAAGGAGTCCATACCACGTGCAGTTATTATTAAAATATTAAATTACATATCTCATGTAGATGCGTTAAATTACATTAAGTATCGAAAAAAACTCCATTTTAAATGATATAATTAAAAGTTCACAGTAAAACCTGTCGAGCAACATCGACACATTATAGAATATGCAAATGTATGTATTGATGCGTATCTTTACGTTCAATGAGAGGCCAATGATAATCGGTGCAATTAAGATTATTTGGCAGCCTTGAGACATTTTATACTTAAATATACATTTTATACATTGACTGCATTGGTAAGTTACATTGCTACTTTTGATTTCTATTCAGTTATTTTTGATCGTCTTTCGACTGTGATGATAACGATTCGTTCGTAGTTATACTTTTGATTATTATTCTACTTGTTGTCTATTCTATTACGGTACAGAAGATAAATGAGCAGATGATGTACTCTTCCTCTTCTTTTTGTGGTGCCTCTCCATTACTGGAGGTTGGCTGTCAGCTCCGCATATCTCTTCTTGTCCCTTGACAAACGAAACAGTTCTTCTACGAGCGGGGTTTTCTTTCATCATCATTCATTTCAACAGCCTTTAACAGTCCACTGCTGGACATAGGTCTCTCCTTAGAAAGGAGGTTTTGGCCTACTATACCACGCTGGCCAGACGGGTTGGTTTGTTTCAAGTTTTCCTTCTCTTGGCAGTGATGTTAACTGCTTATTTTGTTCCTTTAGTCGCCTCTTACGACACCCATGGAATGAATAGGGGTGATGACACTTAGTATTCTTAATCCGTCACCACACGGACAGTAGTTTAATAAAAGTAAACGTATTACAAACCTCTTGATACTGTTTATTACAGAGATTTATTAGTTGTTCAACAGTCTATTGTAGTACAGCAGATTTTTATGAAACTACATCGTGAGTCCAATATTGTTGTTGGAGGCCTTCGGCGATCTACATTCATCACTAACCTATAACGGAGTATGAAGTAACAGATCTTGATGTATGATGACTAGTGCACTGGAGAATGCAAGCCATAATGTTTCTTGTTTGCATAAATATAGACACTTGAGCAATGTTATAATTGATCTTTGTGAAGAAATGTTTGTAAAGAGTTTGTAATATGTTTTTCATATTTCAAGCATTTTTTTGTATGAAATTATATACATATTTGATGGAGGTCTGAAGCGCTCACAGCCGTGGCATTATGTCAACAACAACAATCACCGAGGGCTAGCAACGACAGCGCGGTCAGACCTATATGGGTGACTGTTTGTAGCATGATATTGTTATGAGGGTTTCCGTGAATCGGAGCTCACGTGAAGCTCGGTCACGGTTGTTATCATAAGATAGCAATCGTGAAACCTAATTGGAGGTCGGCATCCAACGGCAAGATTACGTAGCCACAACCTGTCTTGTCAGTCCCCAATCCGCACTAGGCTAGCGTGGTGACGTATGGCCTTGACCCTCTCTTGAGAGGAGACCCGTGCCCAGCAGTGGGACAGTGGAGGTTGATGAAACAAAAAAAACTTTTTTTTTTCTCTTTATTTTTTTTTAAGGGACTTTTACCCTAATAGGATATGTCAGTCCCAAAAGGCCTTAACTTAGCAAAAAAAAACATATTTTGAAATGAGCGTCACATTCAAATTATAATGTAGGCATGTAATGCAATTTTCAAGCGGAGCATATGTTGCGCATTACTATAAGGCACACAGGGTTCACGCACAATACCCTCTAACATCTTCTTTCTCTTAACTTCTTTAGTGAGGTTAGAGGCTAGCTTAAGAATTTTACATGTCTCATAGTATTCCTCGTCATCTCAATTTTAAGGATGCCACAATCACAAAAAAGGCACTGTTATCGGAACCCACATCTTAAAACATCTATACCTGCATCCTTCTATAGTTGCTAAAATTCTACCAAATATAACTCCATTTCAATTAACATATATTTAGATAAAATACTTAATAATAAAGTTTATCAGATTGCAGATAAAACAGTTAAGTAAATTGCGTTGATTTAGTTAGGTAAGAACAAATCATTTTAACTTTGAATCAACTCAAATTTTTGTATAACAAAAGAATTGACTCACGCAATTCTAATCTTAAAACATCTTTAGGATTCAAATTCTACATTTAGACTATTATAATATTTCCGTTTGAGCACATGACTTTGACCTTTTAATTTTATATTGTTTATGATTTTAAACGTATGATGTTGATAGTTTTGCAGCCTTTACTCTTTTTACTGTACTGTACTTTCCTGTCCGAATAATCTCTCCAACATTTCGACGCATGAAACAAGTCCATATAGATGGCAGAAGCTGGATATGAGAAACCGAGGATTGAACCAAGTGGTATGAGATTGGAAATGTCTCGACATCCTGACTGCCTTCATCATCACCATCATCATTATCAATGTCGAACTTTCTTGTTTGTAAGATTTGGACAGTTTTGGAGAAATACTATAAAGGTTACGATACCTTCTATTTTCCGACGTTTCGAACGGGTTATAGTAAAAACGGTTTACAGTAAAAACATGAGTATGCGTAAAAGTCGCGAAAGTTTAAAAACAGTTTTGGAGAAAGTGTGCATAATTTGAAAGAAAAAATCATAGAACATAATTAACTTCGGTAAACCTGATTTGCTAGAGTCTAGATTCTAATTGAATTTCGGTTTTAAGTTTTCTGATAGCTCTTTTAAGTAGTGGTTTTCTTTTCTTTATAATTATAATATTATTTTAATTTAGATGGTACTAATCACACTCTTGTTAGTTATAATTACCTATTACTGAATGAGCATACTCCATGTATTTTGTTTTTTTATATTAATTAAGTTATCTTTTAGATCAGAAACTACCAGTATTAATCACCCTAACTCTATCCATACAAGTTGTTTTTTTTTCTTATGACCCGTCCCAAGTTATTCTCTACAACGCATCATCTTATAAGGTATTTTAACCGAAATCAAGTAGGGAGTTTTAAGACGTAATCTTGTAAATTAATTCTATGTCAGTCATTTAACTTAAGTATAGATTCCAACTAAAAACAAATGAAATGAATTAGTTGTACTTACGAAAGATTCGTTCTAATCAAAGAAAATATTTTACATCTAAATTCCGAAAATCAGAAGATTAAGCACACAGTTTATTATAACTTATCTTAATTTAAGCATGGATCATTATCGTAATCATCGGTTAGAGCCACAGTAATTGGAAATTAAAGCAGGATATTACAATATCACAGTATGATTTCGCTTCTTGAGAAGCGAGGCCAAACGGAGTGTTTCTCTAACTTCCCTGTCAATTAAAATGTCAAAGGGTATTGGTTCAAACCGGGCGTATTAAAAGCGAAAGGCAGAACGAAGTAATTAAGTATTTCTTTAGTTTATAGGTGCGATATTCTGTTAACCTTTTAGGGACTTTTGTAAAATTTGTAATATAAATCCAACAAATTTGAGATTAGACGGGCTTGGCATCTATTATTTAGTGTAGTACATTACACTGTAGTGGACTATTATAAATATTAATGAACTCCATAAAATTTGCTATTAAAATGTACTAAGAGCTTCTTAATAATTCTTATGAGGCTTATAAGTTTCATGTTATTTTATTACATAACCAGTCTGTGAAATGAATTATGTGTTACAGTATTTCGAAATCAGAAAGAGTTAAATTCGTATATTGTATATTGAAATTATTATATATACCTTTTTATACACATGTATAGAAAATAGTAGATACTAGAAATCGTCAGTGATAAATAGTATGGATATTTAAAAAAAAATCGTTTATGTAATATAAAAATATTTGGTGTAAAATATTGAAATGGAAAGGTAATTAAGAAGGAAAGGTAATGGAAGAATAAGGAAATTGTTAAGATGGATGCATTCTTCTTTCTAGCCTTATTCCCAATAATATTTGGGGTCGGCTACTAATACAACCGATTTTACCTGAATATCAGTTTTCCACGGAGCGACTGGCATCGGACCTCCGTAACATTAAAGGAATACTGAAATTCGAAGATTGAACTAGTTGTCAGTATATTTGAGGGTACTTACTTCCCAATAACGATTGCCATAGATGTTCATGACAACCGGGACTGACGGCTTTACGTGCTCTCCGAGGCACGGACGTGAATCATCGCCAAACTTCTAAACTCCGGGCTGCTGTTAGGAATTTCTTAGAAAACAGCAGACGGATTCAAGACGGATGCATTGTAGGATATAAAAAGGTCAAAGTCACGCTGCCGATAGGTATTAGATATGGCTGTTAAATATTGTGTTTCTAAATAATACTTCTTTAACCCAAATTCGATCAAAGTAGAGTAGAATAGGAAAGAACTATGTCTAGTAGTGGTCTGTGATGGGTTGATTATAATGATGAAATAATGCTTCAAATATGAATTGAAATGTTCTATGTTTGTGCAACAGATTCTTGTCTCTTAACGTTTGACCTAAATACAAATCTAGTAAAGTCCTTTTGAGATTATCTGAAGAAGTGTTTGTCCGATAAACCTAGGTTAAGTACGGTCTAATATGGTAATAGTCTAGCTTCACAATGATGACTGCCTGACATTTAAAATGGCGGCTAGTAGTGAAGGTGACATACAAACTCACAAGAATGTCTAGATAAGGGTTTAGTTGCACTTAGCTGTTGCACTGCTTTTAGTGAATGTATAGTTAAAACAGGTTCAAGCTTAATATAAGATATCTGAGAACTTCTGCTTACATACCTAGAAATAAAAAAATATATAATTCTTTGTATAGTGTTGTAATTAAATAAATAATAAATAAATATTTCAGATACTCTACCTTCTAACTAAGCAGAGGTTGTACTATGAAAGTTAAATTAACGTATTCAAAACTTTTATACTTTTTTTTAGTAAATACATCATAGAAAATACTCAAACTCTGAACAAATATCTTGTATTTTTCTTATATTAGCTGCCAAAATGGCTCTGCCCTGCCTGATGGAAAGCATGAACAGAATTTACGCAAGTATAACACCATCCTCACTGCCACAACGTACAGTGCAGCACGGTGACCCACACTATGGCGGCCTAGTAAAATGCTTTTTCACACCCCGCTTGAAGGAACCGGGGTCATAGAAGGGAGGAAACACATGCGCTGGTAGAGAGTTCCAGGTTTTAACTGCTCGGCATAGAAAGGAAGAGCCAAACCGTTTAGTTCGAGAGCTTATGTCATCCACTCTGAAGCGGTGGCTTCCGAGACCAGCACGTGTTGTCCTGTATAGGAAAGGGGAAGGGGGGACCAGTTGGAGCAACTCTTCAGAACACTCTCCATGATGTAAGCGATAGAGGACTGCCATGGAGGCGATATTTCTTTTAATATATAAATACATTTGTTTTTATTAAAATATTGTATTAAATTAAACTCCATTCATTACCGGCTAAGTACAGACAGCATACGAACCGCAAAATACAGTAGCCGATCTAATAAGAACGCTTAGTAACACAAATAAATGGAAAAGTATTTGAAGCGGTCGCACTACTTAGTTCGCACTGTATTCAGTTACCAATGAATGGAAGTTTCTTTGAAATCATCTTCATTGGAACATTATGTTTTGTACACATATTTACATGTTTCGTTAAAAAAATTGTTCCATTTTAATCTAGCAATTGCATTCTATATGTATTTAATATCTCACACAAATTCGGTGATGAGTTTTTTTTATATTTAATCCCTCAAGAGTGTCTCTTCTCTGCCTGATCCATTGAATCCAAGAATAGGAGTCACCATACTATTTGTGACTGCAGACAATTCAGCATGGTAACCAATACTTCGGCGGCCTAGTGTGATGCTTCTGAAACAGTATCCGGGTAGGGGTAAGGGTACCCGATCTCATACGCCCCAACAAAATACTACATCATTCATCCTGTCATTTTAGGTTGTACTTCTGTGTGAAAATAGTATCACCCCGGTTTCTGCTGAAATCCGCGTACCATGTAAATGAGTTTTGAGCATTTTTTTTCGGTTTTCGCTTTTCCCCAAGTAAGTGAAGTTACCGAAGTCCGAACCGAAGAACCGACCATGGATTCAAGTTCCCTTATTTCCCCCGGGAGGAGGGGTTACTCAAGCAGCAATAAATAGTTGGTAGTTGTCCTACCAACTGTTCGTATTATTGTATTTGTGTTTAGTAATTAGTGTGAGATAAGTTCATAAGGTTGCTACAAATTTTCACCGCCTAAGTGCCAGTAGCTTTTGCAATCGTTAACTGCTTACATTTGCAATAATACCTACATCTGTCAGACTATATGAATTTACGCAAGTAAATGCTCAGTAATATGTATTAACGTCACTGTTCAAGAAAGTATAGTAATATATGGTATGTTTACTGCAATATGTGCTACTGCAGTAATACTTTTTTGTTTATACTAACAGTGTTAGTACAGAATAGAATAGATTAAAATTTTATTAGCGAAAACTACTGCACAAGCTGTCTTACAGGTAACTCAAAATCTTTAGATATGAACCAGTGAAAATAACTATATTGTTTATTGATTGCTGATCAAGAGGTCTTGGGCTCGAATTCTAGGTTCGGTTAATAAAGTGTTACTGAGTTCTTCATGATTATAGAAATACTTAATAACAGCCAGGCGTTTCGAAGCTTGCGTCTTTGCGCTAAAGTCACTTAGTTGCGTGATCAAAACAAAATATTAGCCAATGAAATAAGAGAATAGAAAAATAGAACAGAAAACGAAAACGTTTGCAACAACGGAATTTACAAAGACGAACATGTTCTACAAATATGATTAGAAGAATGAATGAGAAAACTATCGATGAGTTCTTTAACAAATGCTTAAGACATGTAACTACCTACCTATGTTTCCACAAATAAACTATTGATTGATTATTTTAGTGATTCTGGAACTACGTCAACTGTTCTATTATTCTGTTCTTAAAGTGTAAAACACATTTTTGTTATTTCATATTTGTAAATTTGTAGTTATGTTATGAGTCATCATCAGTCTCAAGGCTTGTAGGTGATGAAGATAGGTTTGTCTTTAGAAAGGAGATTTTGGTTTACTTAACTTCGCTAGTCTGACGGCTTAATATAGTATTTTGTCAAGATTTCCTTCTCTTTGCAGAGCTGTGGTTGTCCTGAACAGTTTTTTCTCTTAGTCGCCTCCAACGAAACCTACGAAATAAATAATAAGATTGGTAAATATTAATGACATATTCATTTTTATCATCATCATCATCAGCCTATTGCAGTCCTCTGCTGGACATAGACTGCAATGGGAGAGCCATTGCACACCACTCTGATCAATTTTGGGCTTCTCACATTCAGCTTCTGACAGTCATCCTGCGCAAGTCGTCACTCCACCTGGTCTTTGGGCGTCCAACTACGGTTGCCAAAACGCGGTCTCCTCTCCAGAACTCTTCTACTTCAACTGCCATCAGTTCTGCCGCTAGTATGGCCTGCCGACTGCCACTTCGGCTTGCTAATCCAGTGGGCTATGTTGATGACCTTAGATCTCTGACGGATCACCACATTCTTTGATACGATCACTCAGTGAAATGCAGACCATAGCACGCGAAACGACTTTGTGCTTGTGGACCAACCACTGTACGTGTCAAGGTCTCGGATCCGTATGTCATGACAGGTAAGACGCACTGATTAAGAACTTTCGTTTTAGGCACTAAGGGATCGAAGACGAAAATACCTACTTACTGTCAACTGTATAAGGCAGAGTTATAAATGATAAAAATAACTACTCTGATGTAAAGTTTAGTGAGGTGTATATTTTTCATATTACCTTTGTTATAAAGGTTCATAAACATCATCTATGAAGACACTTTTTAGTGCCGCAGGAGCCAAGAAAAAAACTTTAATTATTTTTTAGTATTTTTTTTCTTTAATTATGAGCGACTTTATAAGAATAACATTACTTAAATCAGAAGTAGGTTATTATATGTATAAAGTAAAACATTGTGCCTTTTATAAACAAAGCACATATAAAACACCGCATACATTTCTCAATAACTGTCAATGAACTAATGAGAACAAAAAGTCGGTGAAGTCAATCTCACTGAGATGAACTCAATGCTAGATCAATCAATTGTAATACGTTTATTTACTGTTGCAGCTACTGAGGCATAATTATAGAGTGGGTGAATACTGAAGAATGATGCAATTTTTTTTATTTATGTTCACACGATGAGTTGCAAACTTACGTGCAAGAGTCATGTCCGATTATAAATATTAATCGTGTCATTGAAGAAAACAATATGATTTTCTATGCAACTACTGTTACTACTACTACTGTTGTGAACTTTTGAAGAAAAAAAAAAGGGGCCAAGTGCAAGTCGGACTCGCCTATGAAGGGTTCCGTAGAAGCAAGTAACATCATATAAAAGTTCTTGTAGTTCGTTGTAACTTTCATCGATGTTTTAATTGCGGTTTACGATTTATGACGTATTAAAAAAAAACTACTTACTAGATCTCGTTCAAACTAATTTTTGCTGGTTGTTTGCATGGTAATGTACATCATTTATTTTTTTATAGTGTTATCACTCTCTTATTTTAGAAGTTACAGGGGGGGGCACACATTTTACCACTTTGGAAGTGTATCTCGCGCAAACTATTTAGTTTAGAAAAAAAAATATATTAGAAACCTCAATATCATTTTTAAAGACCTATCCATAGATATCCATACATACACGAATAAGTTTGATGAATTTTTTTTTTTTTGAGTTTCAGTTCCAAGTATGGGGAAACCCCTAAAAATGTTTGTTTTTTTTCTATTTTTGTGTGAAAATCTTAATGCGGTTTACAGAATAAATCTACTTACCAAGTTTTAACAGTATAGTTTTTATAGTTTCGGAAAAAAGTGGCCATGACATACGGACAGACAGACAGACAGACATGACGAATCTATAAGGGTTCCGTTTTTTGCCATTTGGCTACGGAACCCTAAAAGGTAAGGTATCATTTATTAATGAATAGTAATTTTGTGGTATTCAACTATTTTTTTGAATTATACCCTACAATAGATCTAGTTCCGTAGACTAAAGAAAAGTACCGATTTACATATTTATACACTTCATACCTTCAAATAAAAAAAAATTAAAATAACTTTTTATTAAAATTTAAAAAAACTCAGCAAACACGCTTGTGTTTGCTTAGTTTTTAAAAACACTAAAAAGAAAGAAAGAAGAAAGGCTAATTTGTTTATTTTTTTTTGTTTTTTTCCAAATTAGTGTATTGTCATCGGTCCTCGATAAATCTACAAAGTTTGAACGAAATCTGGCCGTTAAAGGTGGGTCAAAATTGCACCCAAAAGAGCCGGTTACAAACAAACAAACATACAGGTGCTTCACCTGTAATATAAAGCGTGTAAAAAACATGACGTTTTTTGCAAAAAATGATAAAAATCGGAATAGAATCTTCCCTTTTTTTTGTCGGTCAAAATGATGATTCAATTAAATTTAGACGTGTCATAGTTAATAATAAAGGCTTAGTACACATTCACCCTTCACTCGCTGGCGGATATCCTGTACATCGAAGGCTTTCGTGACATCACAATTGATTAATGGGTGGCTTTGTAATTGGGTCCGTGTGGTGACGGATTAAGAATACAGAGTGTCACCACCGCTATTCATCCCGTGGGTGTCGTAAAAGGCGACAAAGGGATAAACTACGCAACCCGTTTGGCCAGCGTGGTATAGTAGACCAATACCTCCTTTTCAAGGAGAGATCTATGTCCAGCAGTGGACTGTTATAGGCTGTTGATGTTGATGATGATGATTTGTAATTGGAGAATACTATTTGCGGCAATGCATTCAGTTATGACAATATTGTAACAAATTTAGTGTTTAAAGACTTATGAGGCCGGCGTACGACACTCGAAACTGCAAGTTGAAATTTGTTCGTAAAATATTGTTGTCTCTGTTCGACAAAATACAACGTAGATACGAGTGTACCGCTGTATGTGTGTATGTGGATTGACATTCATTCTTAGTAATTCGGACTCTCTCGTAGAAGGTTCGACTATCATTATTTGACTGACACGAATCACACTCACATTGAAATATTTTTTGATGCGATAGCCATTGATGTATTAAAAAACCCAAGATACACACTCAGCGTCTCAAAACCGTCCTCATAAAATACGAGCACAATTGCTCCTTTTTCAAATAGTCTCGCGTCGCTCGCGTCTCTGTGCGCACGTTAAAAATACTGAAGTGTCCGTAAGGAATTGTAAAAATATTACGTCAAGAACGTTAAAAAAGGATGGGATATCGTATTTTCGGTAAGTAAAAGAGTTTGTTAATTTGTTTTTGTTGTTTTTGTGACTAAATATCGGAAGCAACATGTGTTTTTGATTTAATTTGTCTAAAACTTTACTCAACGGTCCAAGTTTAATACGACAAATTTCAATGGCCGCTTTTTCAGTGTGAGAACGACTATTACACAACCTTTTATTTTAGTCGCATAATCCAAACGACCCTGTTCTTATTCAAAACTTCGGTAGTAAAATTTGATTGGTCATGGTACACTGCTTTGTAATAAAAACTTTAACCAATGCGCCTAAGGTTGAATTTGCAAAAGATATGTTTATAGCATAACTAAAACTACCCACATTGATATTTTTATACATCAATGACTAAGTGGGACAGTTTCGTATGCCGCTTTTGTTTGAGACTGTGCATCTAGGGTTTTTATATATCAATGGCGATAGCACTACTAATTGCTTGAAATTTGTGAAAATATGGATGTGTTTCGTAATATTGAAAATCATGAATGAAAACTCAACATTTTTTCGATTTATTTTGTGTAAGTAGTAGCATAATAATATGAGTTATGTTATTGATGAAACAATATTAGAAATATTTTTATTTTTAAGACTGAAAAAAACAAAATGAAAACATGACATTTACAATGTAAAATATGTAAAATTTAATTTGATTATATTTTATTCTAGATTAGTTTATTTCTAAAAATAAAGACGTTATAACCTAAATAAATACAGTCTAAGTCTGAATATCAACATATCATCGTGGAAATATGTTTATACTGCAAATGATCTTGGTTATACCGTTTGTATGAACAATTCAGCCTCCGGGGGCCCCTTAATTCTAATATTTTTTATATATTTTAGCCTACTAAACTGATGACTCTACTCTGTTTGATGGAAAGCATGAGAAGAATCCAGGAGTAGGGGTTCCCATCCTTACAGTAAGTACCTATTTTTTATTTTAAAAAGTCAACTCCCGCATTGTTAATAAACATCCTGTTTACAAACATATTAATATATGAAACGGACATAAAGATAGTCACGCCTTAACTACTGCACTGTTTATAATAAAATTTGATATGGAGGTACATACTTTAATTATTGAAAACAGACGTAAGCTACTTTTTGTAGTGATAATTAACATAAACAGGGGTGGAGCCGCGAGCAGAAGCAGGTTCTATTTATTTTTAAATAACGTAAAGACTACCGCTAATCTCGATACTTTAAAGCATAAAATGTAGTCAAATGAGAGTAAAAGAAACTAAATGTTGGGCAAGATCAAACGCATAACCGTAATATTTCGGCAGGGCGAGAATAAGTTGTTGTCTCAGTCACATATGTTCGCATCTCCGTCGTTCATTAAGGTGAGTAAATATGCTCATTTATAAGTTCCTTCGGGACTGAGGGTAAATAATTAATTATAGTATTATTAGCAGTACAAATGGTTTATTTTCTATGTATAATATGTATGCATTTACAAAAAAAGTAATATGTTTATGTATTTATTAGTTGTATAGTACTCATATTGCTTATTTATTCTATTATTTGTTTCAAATTTAACATACATATTTTAGGGAAGATGTGGCATTCGTGGGTCCCCACATGGTGGTGCTAGGACTTGGTGAAAGTATTATATGAGAGCAGCCCAGGACCGGTTATTGGGAGAAGCCTAGGTCAAGCAGATGATGTGTTCCGGATAAAATGATGATGGTTTATGCTTACAAAAAAGAATAAATATTTTGGACATCTTGCTCACAACGCCATCTAGACTCAAACTACGCAGATTATATTATGATTATATTATGCGTACTGGACAACTGATATAAATACATAAATACATTTTTTGTAAATACATACACATATTATAGATAGAAAACACCAGGACTCCGAAATAAATATTTGCGGATCTCAGAAACGTTTCATACGATCTGGAAATCGAGCCCTAGACCTCAAGCACAGCAGTCCCATACGCAACCACTATGCCACCCAGGCAGTCATAAATAAATAGATAATAAATACAGAAACTCCAATTTTATTGCTTTGTTCATGTAGTAAAAAATTCAAACAATAAATAGGTACCAGACGGAATACAGCTCATCTTGCTTCAAACTATCTTAAAAAAGTCTTATTATATATAAAATTTGAATTATGACTTATCAATAAACTGTTTAATAGACTCCAATTCGTTTCACTTTAAGTTTATGATGTATTCCTAATAATGTTCACTGTTATAGACTAAATGGGCACTAAAAGATAAAATTTATGATCGCTGTATCGTTACAGCGTACATGTAAACTATGACAAAACACCCTACTGGCTTGACTTTTACAATGATTTGAAGACAAATGTCAAAATTTATAAGTACAAGCTTCAAATACACAAACTAAAGTAATAGTAAAAGTAAATTTTTATGTGTGACATATCTAATTGTAGCCAATCTTTGGGATATTTATTGATATTTAGTTTTTGAAAGTTTCCGAACAACAGAATTAGCACCAATATGTTAAACGAAATTAAAAATCGCAAGTTGTAATTCTAAAACAAAACCTCTACGCTTATCAAATCAATCAAACTCAGCTACTCAAACTCAACTAATCGAACTCAGCTAATCAAACTCAGTTTATCCAACTTAGTTAATAAGACTCTCTCGCATCGTAATGGAATATAACCTCTTCGCTAAGAAGAAGCCTATGCCCAGTAGTACACTGTAAAAGGCTGTTGATGATGATGTACTAGAATTTAGGAATAAATGATCGCAGGAAGGGGAAGAGAATTATCTAACATAATAATTGTACAAAACCAAAATAAAAATGAAATAATAATGTCGATTGTTTTAGATGTGTATAGTTTAAACGTTTTATATTACAACTTGCTGACCCACGCAATTTATCTACATCTCTTCTTGAATTATGCTCCGCTCTTATTGGTGTAAATGTGATTTACCCTTTTTTTTTATGTGTGGAAAATCATCATGGACCGTCACCTCACCGGTTGCACTTGAACCGACTAAAAACCACACAGTGTGCCCTCTCCGCGCTTCTCCGTTTAGGAGGAGGAGAAGTCCAGGGTGGGATCTCCTTCTGAACTTCTTCAGCGCCTGCCCGCTCCTGATGCGGGCACCGTCTCGGTACGACGACCCTCTCTTAGGCGGCGTCCGGCACACACCGACGCCGCCTCCTCGCGGCTGGCCGCATAATGCGGGTGGAGGAAAAACCCGTCCCGTCTACCCGCGGCCACACTCAAGGCGGCATGAGGCGCAGATGTTCGCGCCTCCGCCGCCCGGTTCGCCGGCGGCGGATCGAGTCCGATTGGATGTCATCCTCCCGGGCCGTCTCTGCCGCCTCCTTCTGCGTGATTACGTCTTCGCAGAAGGTTGCAACCGCGGTAAATGAGTTCTCGCTGCCGGCCATGGAACGAACGATGGCCGGCAGTGAGAGATCCCCTCCGAGTGGTTAACTATCCTTTTTTTTTTTTTTTTTTTTTAACGTGTGGAAATCCCCGCGGACCGTCACCCCGTCGGGGGTTACGGCGGGGTGGTGTGTCGGACTCGAACCGACTAAAACCACACGGTGTGACCCTCTCTGCGCCTTTGTATTGGAAGGAGTCCAGGGAGGGGATTTCCTTCTGGACTGTGATTAACTATCCTATATTAACCACACCATAAAACACTCATTAAAAAAAAAAACTTAAACTTAGAAACTTTTCGTATCGATTACACAATTTTAGAGCTAATCGTGAACAATAACGTAATAAGAAAATTGAATATTTAATAAAAATGTATATTACAATTAGGAAAATGTAAATTATAGTGTGCTCTCCAGATGTGAACACAGCTATTACTCATATTTACTGCTGACATTCCGGCTTGTCATAAGAATATTGATATTAACAACCTTAGCATAATAATATCTTGATGATTTAAAGTGACAATAGGCCTAATATCACGGTTCGCTGCACTTAGAAAGGTCTTGAGGTCAACTCGTCAAATGAAGCCATTTGATATCTTCCAGTTTACTGCTAAATATTAAATATCCATGACATTCTATTATTATTAGCCATGATATGTTGGATAATTATATACCTACTTGAATTCTATCAATATTTATTTGACAACCTATACAAAAATGCTACTGGTTTTTAATTGCGGTATAATACCTTGCGCTGTATCTTTTTATATCTGTGCTACAGAATCTTTTAAACGTTTATATTGTATTTTAATATTTAAATGCTATTGAAATATAGTATAGTATTAAACCCACTATATAAAATTTAGGTCAATAAGCATTTTTTTCCTGTAGTTGTATTTATTCTATAGTGTACACACTAAATACATAAATATAAAAGGCACAAGGAAGTGTTATATATAAAGGCAAGCTTAAACATAAATTTAGTTTTTCCTCCGGCAAACCCTGAGTGAGTTGAGGATAGCAAATAAACGTAAGGGAACAGTCACTTAAATAAAGGACTAATAGTAATATACATATTTATTTATGTTGCAAAATTATTGTATTATTAATACACACGTACGGGATTTATGCATAAATTAATACAGATATATTTAATAGGTGTATGTATTTAGGTGGGTACGTGAAGACGAGGGAGCCGGAGCGTTGAGTTCCGTTCGGTAAGATCAGATGAAACCTGTCGCCGCTAGCATTGATTGCGTTAATCTCTTCCTTCTGTTTGAACAATATGCTCCAGAAGGTGTCCACAGAGCACGATGAGGAAAGGGCCGCTCGACCACGTCAGAGATGGCTAGCTCCACCAATGGTCGCCTGAGAGTCAATGCGGCTATATTTTGGGGAGATTTGCTGCAAACGACCCGAGACAGATTTCACTTGGGTGCGGATAGGGGATATCATCTAAGACAGTTGGTGTTTTGCCTCTTACTATGTAGACCGGTGAGAGGCGCGACAGCGTCCATGATATTAAGGGTCACAATATTGTGGTTTTCTTACTGAATACATATCATTTATGGGTAAATAAGAACATGAAATGATAGAAGAAAATAATATTAAAACATAAATTACACTATCAGCAACATAATAATCATCATCATCATCAAAATAAAATACAATAGTAAAATATTTAAATACACACCATTACGCTGTTTTCCCTAGAGAGGCAGCCAGAGTCACGTCAAAAATGTGTTGATTGCAATTGTTTTATAATCTATTTTAAATATATGCATATGCATCTATTTTAAATACACTTCACATATAAACAGCAACATTTCCAGGGTATACAAAAATACCTTTGTGATTTCAAATGCAACCTAACATTAAAAGATAAAAATATACGCGAACGTATCATAAAAAGTACCTCAATGGACAAGCGCAACGTAAAATAGAATTGTTTGAAAACAATAGACTAATCTCTCACTGTACGAATCTACCATCTCTTGACTCAGTACATTATTGCCATAAATTATACTAAATTATACCAAAGGAACTTGCGAGATATGTCTTAATGGATTATTTATTTAGTAATAGATTTCTGTGCTTATTAAATGACCATCTGATGAAAAGTGGTTGGCTTGGCATCCGCACACGATACGTGTATGCAATTTCTTGTCAAGCGATAAATCCTGGTCATATTTTATAGTATTATTTAGAGCCGGGTGAAACTTCCTCGTTGGTCTAGTGGTTAGCGTATGCGACTGCTAATCAAGAGGTCTCGGGTTCAAATCCCGGGTCGGGCCAAAAAGATTTTTGGGTTTTTCTTAGGAAATTCCTAAAAAAGCAGACCGGAGTTTGGAGTTTGGCGATGATTCACGCGCGTGCCTCGGAGAGCACGTAAAGCCGTCGGTCCCGGCTGTCATGAACATATATGGCAATCGTTATTGGGAAGTCAGGGCCCTCAAATATACTGACAACTAGTTCAATCTTCGAATTTCAGTTCTCCCTTAGGGTTACGGAGATCCGATGCCAGTCGCTTCGTGGAAAAACTGAAATTCAGGGAAAACCGGTTGAACTCGTAGCCGACCCCAAATAAACTTGGGAATAAAGGCTAGGATGAAGTTAGAGCCTGGTGAAAGATTAGAACAGAGAAATGTTATTGAAATAGGTTTGAGTAAGAAAAAAATAGAAACGAAAAATGTTCCGTTTGAAATTGACCATGTTTAATGATTCGGCACACGTTGTATTGAACGCCCACAGGCCAGGTGGAGATTACTCCACCAGGCAGCCATGGATGGCTGGCATTAGCAGGATGCGATAAGTCAAAAATCAACCAACCAATGCAAGATTGCATCATATTTATGAATTTGGTCGAGAATAAAACCCGAGACCTCTCAGACCAGTACAGCTCTCGCATACGACACCACTGCGCCACTGAGGCAGTCTAAATCCTTAAAGTTGTTGTCAGGACAGACACGGAGTAACAAAGTACTATTTTTACGGAATCTTAAAAAGAAATCCTCGAGAATCAATCTATCCCTTGCTGAAAACAGCATGAAAATCGGTACAGTAGCGATTCGGAGCCCCAACCCTCAGCGCGGTAGGAAAGGGTGAAGTTAGCGTTTAAACCATTAAACCATTCGTACAGCGTCCTACATATTATTATTGTCATGAAAACTAATTTATTAGACACACACCCATACTTGTAGTAAACATTTTACCATCAAAGCTACCGCGTGCCGTCAAAAAACGCAAACAAAAACAATAATGATATTTTGTACCTTATTAAGTATTTGTTTGATAAATTACAATAGCGTTTTGTGTAGAAACATATGAATAATGATAGTAATTATTTACTTAGACATCGTTCTGTAAGACGTATGTAGTAATTGATATGTTTACTCTTAGAGGTGAGAACAGTTTACGAAAAAATTTAAAACAATGTTTCTAAGATATCAATTAACATAAATACTTAATTTCATGATGTAGCTTGAAGCACTCATAGTCTTAGGTGATTGGAAACAATCCCCGAGGGTAAGCAACGGCGGCGCGGTCAGACCTAGATGGGTGACCGTTTGTGGCATGATATTTTATGACAGTTTCCATGATTCGGAGGTCACGTTAAGCAGTCTGTCCTGGTTGTTATCATAAGATAGGAGTGAAGCATAGTTACGTCAGCCAGATTACGTAACCTCAACTTGTCTTGCCAGTCCTCAACCGACACTCGGCCAGCGTGAGGACGTGAGGCCTTAACCCTCTCCTGAGAGGTGAACAAGTCCAGTAGTGGGACATTATGGGTTGTTGATTAATGATGTTGCTTTTATTAAGGAACGAGCAACGGAGTACCTACTTTAGATGGGAATGAGATTAGCTAACCTTACGAATTAGATGTAATCAATAAAACAAAGAATAGCGGTGCAGTGTATATTAACATGTGTGGTGAAAATATATGTCTTCTCAAAACGAAAGATTGCGGATAACTGCGGCTGGTACTCGAAACAATTTGTAAGAATACGACACGTTAAAAAAAACAGGCTATAATATATTTTAAAAAAGAAATTAAAAGCACACAACTTAAACTACATCCATTTTTCCAATTTTCAAAATCCCTATAAATTTGATAAGGAAATAGAAGTACTTAGTTATGTATTACTAAAGTATGATCACTGATTTAGCGATATTTCGGTTACAATTACACAAGGGAATTTAGGCTAGCAAAGTCGTTTAGGCATGAAGCATAAATCGTACCTTAATTTAACACGGCAAGTACCGAATGTCGTGTGTTATCGAAACCATCAAACTTATTGAATCGAAAGAATCACAAATAAGTTCTTGAATTTACACATAGTTAGCGTACAATAATAGTTATGGACATTGAACATGACATGTAGAATGTATATGTATCTATAGACAAAATTTTCTTAAATTTGTCTATAGCTTTTATGTTTTATATGGATCTGGTTAGTTACTGAACATATCTGACAACTGGTTCTAATATTTGCTACTCAATAGTCTCATGTACATTTTTATTATTATTTATTAACCTTTCTAAATGACTCTGCTCTTCTGATGAAAATAAATAAATATTTCGGACATCTTACACACATCATCTAATCCCAAACTAAGCAGAGCTTGTATTATGGGTACTAAACAACTCATATAAATACATAAACTTCCTTTTTTATTATTTATTATACATAGAAAACACCAGGACTCCGAAACGAATATTTGTGGATCACACAAATATTTGGACCGACCTGGGAATCGAACCCGAGACATCTTGATCAGCAGCCGCATATGCTAACCACTAGACCAACAAGGCCAACAAGCATGAGTAGAATCCAAAACGGCCATTACGGTCACTATCATCATCATCATCAATGATGATGATGATAGTGACGGTCACTATGCTCATTGCGAATACAGACAATGAAAGGAGACATATGGTGACCCGCATTATGGTGGCATATTGAGACGCTTCAGAATCATAGAGCCTCTGGTAGTTTTTTAAGTTAGTCAAAACAGATGAGGACCACCCCTTTGTGTTTATTTCACCTTTCATCATCATCATCATCAACAGCCTTCAACAGTCCACTGCTGGACATAGGCCTCTCCTTAGAAAGGAGGTTTTAGCCTACTATACCACGCTGGCAAGACGGGTTGGTATAGGGTTGGTTTCAAGTTTTCCTTCTCTTTGCATTGATGTTTCAAAGACTTTATAATATATTCTTGTTAATTCACGGTACTAAGTTCAACACTTTTATTAGAAGTGGATTCTTATGTTCCTATCAGCTTAGAAGCTACACTTAGTCGCCTTTTACGACACCCGCGGGATAATTAGGGGTGGTGATTGTAGCCACAATATATCCTACATTATTTCACGTAGTTAGATAAGCCACATATTATAAGATACAGTCAAAGATTAAATAAAATAATTATAGGCACGCACCATTTTAGTATATAAGCGCTATTGTTAATTAAATTAAATATACTACCAGATACTATCACAGACTATCACACCACTTTGAGTCTCATTATACTCCTCACCAAATCTATGGCAAAGTGATCAATCCGTCACCACACAGACTATTTCACCTTTGCTCCATCTAAACTTTAGAGTAGTCCCGCTTAATTTAAAAAGGAGAGTTCAGATAACCTCAATCATTTAGTAAATCGCAAAAATAACTTGTCCGTGTAGTAATACGACTGATTAACACGCCACTTCTTCTCTCACGGTAGCTACCTAGCACTAGGTGAAAAAACCAAACCAAACCCATTATAAATTAGAGGAGAGTTCCGATAACCTTAATCATTTAGTAAATCGCAAATATAACTTGTCCGTGTAGCAATACGACAGATGAACCCGCCACTTCTCTCACGGTAGCTACCTAGTACGAGGTGAAAATACCAAACCAAACCCATTATAAATTAGAGGAGAGTTCCGATAACCTTAATCATTTAGTAAATCGCAAATATAACTTGTCCGTGTAGCAATACGACAGATGAACCCGCCACTTCTCTCACGGTAGCTACCTAGTACGAGGTGAAAATACCAAACCAAACCCATTATAAATTAGAGGAGAGTTCCGATAACCTTAATCATTTAGTAAATCGCAAATATAACTTGTCCGTGTAGCAATACGACAGATGAAACCGCCACTTCTCTCACGGTAGCTACCTAGCACTAGGTGAAAAAACCAAACCAAACCCATTATAAATTAGAGGAGAGTTCCGATAACCTCAATCATTTAGTAAATCGCAAATATAACTTGTCCGTGTAGCAATATGACAGATGAACACGCCACTTTTTCTCACACGGTTGCTACCTAGCACGAGGTGAAAAACCAAACCAAACCCATTATAAATTAGATTAAGATTTTATGTAAGGTATAGTAAACAAAATTTTTTATAAAAGCTATCAACCTTACTTTTTTAAGTCTCTTTTAGGATACCGAAGTTCATGAATTGAAACCCTTATAGTTTCGTCATGTCCGGTCGTCCTCCACTCACCCTCGAAATGGTTAGTGCTAGATAGATGAAACTTTGCATGTATTTGTATGTATTTTTATCACATCGACATAGTGCTAGAATAAAATCATGAAAAATATTTTTATTTGGGTTACCTACACTACACTACACGTAAAGAGCACGTATATCGTTATATCATTAGATAGGTCTTTTAAAAACATTGAGAGGCTACAATTTTTTTTTTTAATTTTAGGTATCCTACTGCGAGTTATACCACATTATAGGGCACTTTTTGTAAGAACAGGTCGTCCGCCCAACTTTCTAAAAGCTAAAGGACTGACTCGCTATATCTAAAATTATCATGATGGTAGTTCATACTTTATAACTTTAAAAGAAAACTATACTGGCTTATGAAATAAGCTTACTTAGAAAACTTCATAAAAAAGTAATGCAATAATAAGTAAAAATAATAATTATCTATTGGACACGATTTTAAATCCACCTGCCTTTATTGGTAACTACAGAACGCTAATTTATGCGTGGCCTGACACACACTTGCCCGATTTGTTTTCGTAAAAACAGGTAGTAAGGAAGTAATAAGTAACATGTTGGAATCATATTTTGTTGAATACACCTAATAATCAAATAACGTGTGATTATACTAAAAAACACTTATGTATTCCAGTTTGTGTAATAAAAAGAATAAAAACCTGAAATCACCCTTTCAATTTTTGGTTATGATATATATAAAAATATATTAGTAATATACTAGTAAGTAAGTTAAACTCAAGTCACGCTGATTTCAGCACGAATTGACGGAATCGACCGGGGTGGTACTCCCCTCTCTCAGGAGACCAACCTAAAAACTAAAACGAAAGCATTTGTGGCGATTTCCACATACAGCGCAAGTGAAATCATACAACAGCGCCATCTACCTAAGAAATACTGAACCACGAAGAAAACACGGAATTAACTATACGCAGTAACTATTCTGAATCGCGATAGAGAATTCTCGCGCCGATTATCGTAAATACGGACTTCGTATTTACGATAATCGGCCACTGCCCAACAGCAACTGTTGGGCAGTGGCATGATCACCTCGCCTGATCGGAGGATCCTTCCTTTGTATTAGGGGGACACGAAACCCGTCCCTCCACTCTTTTATGCTGCCGGGTCTCGTAAGTGGTGATATATATATGAGCCTACCAGAGACTGTACCTGGTAGATAAAACGAACAGAATCCAAGAGTGATGATCACCATTGCAAAAGCAGACAATGCAACAATGCAACGTCGTGACCTACACTATAAACTATGTGTATATAAACGATATATATATATAAGTTAGGGTTGATTTGATTCATTCCACTGATTCTGAGGGCATCAAAAGACTCCAGTGATACTTGATTTAAAGAGGTGTCTAAGGACATTAGTTGTCCCTTACCAACAGCACTTCTGTCCACTTGTTTGTCCTTTATTTAATAAATGAGACGGAAGCTAGAATGTAAAATAAAGATTTTTTGTTTATTCACCTTTCTTTAATCCTTTCAGTATTCTAGGGATTTTCTGAACATAATAATTTGTGATTCAGCTATCGAGTATTTAAGTATCATGTCAGAGGTCTTTCCAGATTCAGTGAAAATATTTGACTGCTACAATTTCATTTTTTGTATATAGAGTGCTAGCTTACGCTCGCGGCTCCACTCTCGTGTATCTCGATTATTTCAGTAAAAAGTAACCTAAATGGAATTCAGAAATATAAGCTATATTACTTTAAAGTTTTATCCAAATCCGTTCAGTAATTTTAGCGTGAAAGGGCAACAAACATAATATAAATATATACTCACAAACTTTCGCATTTATAATATTAGTAAGGATGTGTATATAGAGCGAAATGACAAAATACTATAGAAAAAAATTAAGTTGAAGTTTCTGTTTGTAATTATAACATTTTTTGACTGAATGCAAGTGTGTACAGTTCTTATCTAAAAACAGGAATTTGCTTTTTCAACATTAAACCTTCGGTCTTCCACTCACCAAAAAAACATACCAGCATGAAATAAATAAATAAATATTTCGGACATCTGGCACAAAATATCATCTATCTAGTCCCAAGCTAAGCAGAGCTTGTATTATGGGTACTAGACAACTGATATAAATACATAAACATACTTTTTTTGTAAATACATACTTAATATAGATAGAAAACACCCAGACTCCGAAACAAATATTTGTGAATCACACAAATAATATTTGATCCGACCCGGGAATCGAACCCGAGACCTCTTGATCAACAGCCGCATACGCTAACCACTAGACCAACGAGGCAGTCAAGGAATGATGTCATGTTAGGTTGGTCTTCTGTGAGAGGGTAGTACCGACCCGGTCGAGGCGTCCCCTTTGTTAAATTCGAAGAAGATTCAATAACGATTTCCATAGATGTTCATGACCACTGGAACCGACGCGACATTTAAACATACTTTCCAAGGCACGGGCGCAAACCATTGCTACATTGCGAGATAAACAGTGATATATTTTGACATCTACGATTTATGTATTTTTTTAATCACCGTGTATCTCGACTATTGCAGTAAAAAGTAGCCCATGTGTTATTCTGATATGTAAGCTATATTACTATAAAGTTTCATCCAAATCCGTTCTGTACAATTTTTCGTGAAAGAGCAACAAATATGCATACACACATACATACTCACAAACTTTCGCGTTTATAATATTAGTAGGATGCGAAAATTTGTTGGGTTTTTATATAGACATTACTAGCTTTCGCCCGCGGCTCCGCCCGCGTATATGTCGGCTATTGCAGTAAAAAGTAGCCTATGTCCTTCCTTAAACTCAATTAGGCGTGAAAACGTAACAGACAGACAGACAGACAGAGTTACTTTCGCATTTATAATATTAGTAGGGATTATAGTTATATATTGTACATGTTATACACGTTTTAGTATCGGATAGAGGATGAAGAGATAATATGTGGCTCGATTGTAGGTGGGTACCTACCATCAGACCACATGTTATCATGGCCATCAGCAGAGTCATAAGTGTTGTACTAATCAATCATTTTGGTGTGGTTATATACATGTACATATGTAAGTGCCGATTATATTGCAATTACTAATCCTTGTACTATCAGCAAGCATAGGGTTTGTTCACTAGCATAAATACTTAGCAAGCTATGTACGCGACCTGTACAAGTGCATTGCTAACTCTTGAGAATTCCTTCCGTATTATAGTGTCAACCTATCGCCGTCCACTGCTGGACGAAGGAGACCTTCGTCCAGCAGTGGACGGCGACCGACCCCAAGGAACACCAACCATCCCGGTCTTGGGCAGTCCATCCGCCGCCAGCCACCTTCCTCAAATCATCGGTCCATCGTGCCGCAGGGCGTCCTACACTACGTTTGCCTAATCGCGGTCTCCACTCTAGCACCTTTCGGCTCCAGCGTCCGGAGATCTAAAGTTTGTAGAAAGGATTTGTAATTTCATCAATAATCAGTCATAACAGGTTTTTTTATAGATTGATGGAAGCATATTACATAACTCATTTTGATCACGATTCATAGACTTTATGAAATAAGTATGCGAGTTTCAAAAGTGTGCTAAAGAGACTTTACTGCTATTATTATGAAAAGACTTGCATTTACTACGTAGAGCCACGTTGATTGGGTCGGCTTGACCGGGCAGTACTACCCTCACACAGAAGGCCATCCTAATAATGACAGCATTCTTGCTGTGGTATTTCGTTGGTGAGTGTGAAACCGGGGGCCCAATCATTCTGCATCATTCTCCCGACCTCAAAAGGCCGGGAGAATGATGCAGAATTATCTAACAAGGCCGCCATGGTATGGGTCACCATGCTATATTGCCTACTCTCACAATGAGCATGGTGGCTCTTACTCCTGGATTCTATTCATGCTTTTCATCAGGTAGAGTAGAGTCACTTTGATGGGGTTCAATACAAAAACTAAAAAAAACAAAAAACTAAAAAAACTTTTCATCAGCTTTAACTGTTAACAATAACACCTATGTTTTAAAATAGTAAGATATTACAGTTTCAGTTTCAGAATGAATGAACCGGTTCAACCCGGGCGGTATAACCCTCTCACAGAATAAATAAATTAATAAATATTTCGGACATTTTACACACAACGCCATCTAGTCCCACACTAAGCAGAGCTTGTGCTATAGGTACTAGACAACTGATATAAATACATATTATTATACATAGGAAACACCGAAACTCCGGAACAAATATTTGCGGATCACACAAAAATTTGGTCCTACCTATCGTCAATGAAAATTAAGTTATCACCCAATAATCATTAAAAAACAACTAAGTTCGTTTCATATTTTTCCATGCATTATTTAGTTCCCTTCACTTGAGATAACAAGTACCAAATTGTATTTATTTTAATATCTTTTAATGTAAGTATCTATAGTATGCCTATAGATAAATATAAACTGTAATTAATTTAAAATATTCATATTTCCAAGTCCCTTTCATACAAGTAAACTTCAAAGTTACTTAAATTGAAGCACCTTTCTCAATTAAAGTATAACAAAATGTTCTAGACGTTAATAGTCTTATCTTAAATCCACGTTGCAGATAATGAACCTTATTGACACATCTTTAATATTTTATCAATACACGATTATCTATAAACACGCTAAAACAAGTAAAACACACCCTTTGACAGAACGCGGATGCCGTCATCAAAAAAAAAAAATATAAATAGCTACCTCTCATTCCACATTCTCTAAATAAAGGAAGATCAACCTTCTTACTACAGCGGCCGTGATATCGTTTTCAGAATCGTTCTCGCTCAATAGAGAGGTATATAATAGCCAGATTCGCCTGAGAATATCACATTCAACGCGGGTTCGTCCTAAGAACAAGTCGTCTTCCCTGATATTATTTATTTTAATATATAATAATGAAATTGGTAAGTCGTTTTCGATTATCAGGAGATGGTCGAAATAGATTCTAATGTTCCATATCACGTATTTCTAGAGCTATGTTCTAGATGCAATTTTTACTCCTCCATTGATCTTGGTAGTTTTTTCACCTTTGATCAATTTTCAACCCCTTAGTAAACAATATTTATTTCACCGCATTGGAAGAATTCCATGTTCTGTAAAGGATTAACTAATATTCTACATATAAATTTTCATATTTTTGCAAACCTTACCTTTTTTTCACCACGTTTCCGTGTTTTGTTTTTGGAAATTTTAAATTACTTAGAGCTTTTGTACTCTAAGTATTATGTTTGTTTCGTAGTTCTAATATAAATCCGTATTTAAAAGACCTGTTAATTGCAAAAAGCATGCATTTCATACAAGGCCACAAGACTCAACATTTACAATTCCAAATCCACATTTCGAAGTTTAATTACACATCAGTAAGTTCTACTTACGAGTGTAATTAAACAAAATGTCTATAATTAAAAGAAGCTCATCATTGATTAGAATTTCAATGAGGTTAATCTGATGCAAAGAATCTAGGTTGCATTGAATTGGGGCATTTGAGTACATCAATGGAATGCAACTATCATATTCAGGACTTAATTCTAATTGCGACATAGGACAATTAAGGTCCTAATTTTACTTTCTATGTTTTACAGTTCATTGTAGCCGCTGTTCTGGGCGTCTGCTTAGCAGACCGTCTTGATAATAAATACCTCCCACCTAGAGGCAATGCCGGTGCTGGTGGTGTTGGCCCAGGCTTCGGAGCTGGAGGCGCACCCGTTTTTGGTGGCGGAGCTGGTGGAGCTGGCGGATATGGTGGTGCAGCGGGTGGAGCTGGAGGTTTCAGTCGTGGAAATGGCGCAGGAGGATTTGGCGCTGGCGCTGGTGGATTCGGTGCTGGGGCTAGTGCGGGAGGATTTGGTGCTGGCGGTGCTGGTGGCTACAGTGGTGGTCAATACTCTGGCAATATTTACAATGCCCCAGCTGGACAATACAACGCCGGAGGACGTGGTGGTGCTGCCTCTGCTGACGCCAGTGCCCAAATTCTCAAACAGAATAGCGAAGTAACGGCCGAAGGTTTCTCTTACGAGTTCGAAACCTCAAACGGAATCCGTGCTGATGCCGCTGGTGTTGCCACCAATGGTGTTCAGTCTCAAGGAAGCTTTGCTTACAAAGGCGACGATGGTCAAGACTACAGCATCACCTACACCGCTGACGAAAATGGATTCCAGCCCCAGGGAGCCCATTTACCCACCCCTCCCCCAATCCCTGAAGAAATCCTGAAGTCTCTGGAACAAAACGCCCGCGATGAAGCTGCTGGCATCGTTGATGATGGTAAGTCTTTATACATTTTAAATAGTAAAGTGTCATTTTAAAATTTGATCATATACACAAACATCTCATACTATTTCATATTTACATTGTTTTTACTAATACCGTAGTCATAATCATATAATAACAGGTAAAAAAACCGCAAAAAAGAGATCATGTAATGAAATCGGTAAATTTAAGTATGTATCTAAGACAAAAAGTAATGTTAATAATTATAGTAATTGTCTTTGACAAAAAGCAGTATGAAACGTAAGCTGATCGTGCGCTCCTAAATGTGCGGGAAACCGCTTATTGACCTTATGATGATATAGCAGCTAATGGATATCATTTAGGTTATCTAGGTTTTGACGAACCTATAGTTTAGAACGAAATATACTCATGTGTATTATGAGTGCTTTATATTTCTGGCCATGGAAATTCCAAATAATTTGTGTGAATTTTACAAAGAGTTCAGATCTTTTTGGGCTCTTGATAACAAAACGTTAATAGCGAAGAATAGAATTTCACCTAAATTAATTACCCTAAATTTACTATCAGTGTACAGTACAATTTACTATAACCAACAAAACAGTGCAGTTAATCTTGTCAGGTCCTACATTACCTCAGAATCACGAGTACCTGATGAGTTACAAAATGACGTGGGATCGTTGCATCACGCATCGTGATCTCTCTGGAAGCACCGTTCTACATAGGTCGGTTCTTAATTGATTTCACAGCTCTAGACTCTTAGTACAAATTGCTACAAGAGCTTGAGCTATCAGATTACCTTTTACAACAGAATTAACATAAAGAAATCTAATTTAATCCAATTTTGTTTTTTAGTCCATTTAGTGAAAAGTAATTAAATCAAAACTGTACCGAATTTTTACACACGCGATGTACATCAATCATAAATATAATCTCAAACACATAAAGTACATATAAAGGCATTTTCCAACTCTGTAAATTCCTACGATGTTTTTTCAATCCTAATTAAAAGCAGATTCACTAATTAAATTCACATGCTCTGTTCTTACAATGCCTATATTTAGGGCTTTGAATGTTAGCAATGTTAGTAGGTTAAACCGCAGACCATAGTGGACCAGTTGAAGGCAGATGTTGCCTTTGCGAAATACTGCTATTTTAAACACTTCAAATATAACATCGAAACAGTAAATTCAATGAATGTGAACAACCACTTGATATTACAATACTCATTGACTTTTAATAACAACAATAGCTGAATTATAGTTCACTTGTTCAGCTATTGATGAGTCATAGTATTTTGTTTACTACAACCCTGTTGGCACGAAATAAACGTTTTAAATGTGAACATTGCACCATCATAACACAGTTATTCCTAAAACTTACGATAAAATATTAGAGAAAGACTTACTCCTTTTCATTACGCAATGAGCTTAAGTCATTATTAAAAATGATAGCATTTTCTGAAACACATAAATCAAAATGACTTATCATTTATAGAGTTGATTGATGACATCTCCCAATATTTATAACACTAGGATATTTTCTAACCTTATAAATTAATGATTGGCCAATTCACTGTGTGTATCAAGTCCTAATGATTTTCAACAAACCTCTCTAATCGTGAGAACGATGTTGCATAAAAGACATACCTAAATTTTAAATAGCATTGCCATCAAAAATAGTGTTTACAATAGCAGTTCAACTACTAAACCATTCGAAAGATTTTCAAAATGTCTTTTGTCTGTCCAAGAATTTAAAGCTTGAACTTTAGCAACTGATATAATATGCTAAATTTGCTTAAGGCATACAACTAAATTAAGATTGACATTTAAAATTTAAAATTAGTTCATAGTTGAAAGCTAAAATCTAGATTTTATCAGTGCTTTTATGAAAAGCGTAAAGCAATAGACGAGTTCTGTAATTGATTATGACACGCTCAGATGCATAGATATTGTCTGTTGTATTATATTGTTTGTTGATTTAAACTATACGCTTGGTAATTGATAAATCTTTAGGGCATAGTGAGCGCGTTTATCGTAATTACTGATTTTCATTGTTGTAGTATTTGACTTATGTTTTAGTACTCTTTTTGTTGACTGAAGGGAAAATTTCTTCAGATCCATGGAGTAGGAGACTGCATGAAACAGAAATTGGGGGTATATTAAAAATCAACCCGACGGCAGCCTCAGGTATACTATTGTGAGGAAAACTAAATTCGTGTGATTACAAGTCTTCCCCGATTATGGGTTTAATAACATAGCAATTGTTTGAAAATTCATAATCCCATTACTATTATTTTTTAATACGAATTTTATACAGAATTTCCAAATCATCAAATTATAATAGCTCTTCATCATCATCAACAGCTTTTATATGTCCACTATTGGACATAGGTTTTTAATCAAAGAGTAAGTTTATATACAATAGTTATTACAATAGTAAAACTACACGTAGGTGCAGCTCACGTTTCGTCTGCATTCATGACAAGGCGTGGTAGCTCATGATACAGATATATTAAAGGCCAGATTTGTTACTGTAGAATATACCAAACATGTAGATTTGTTAGTCACAATTGAAAGTTAGCAGTTAAATTTTTTTAGAACTTGATATAAAGCTGGTCAAAACCTCATTTCTATGAAGACTCCTATGTCTAGCAGTAGACTGTTGATGATGATGGTAAACATTGAAGGGAGCTTCTGGAGTCGTCCAGGAGATTTTTTTTTTTTTTTTTTTTTTTTTTTTTTTTTTTTTTTTTTTTTTTTTTTTTTTTATATTTAAGCCTGCCAAAGTGACTCTACTCTGCCTGATGGAAAGCATGAGTAGAATCCAGGAGTAGGGGTCACCATGCTTATTGTGGGGGTAGACAATGTAGCATGGTGACTCTTACCATGGCAGCCCGGTTAGATTATTCTGCATCATTCTCCCGGCCTTCGAAGGGCGGGAGAATGATGCAGAATGATTGGGCCTCCGGTCTCACACTCACCAACGAAATACGACAGCAAGAATGCCGTCATTATTAGGATGGTCTTCTGTGTGAGGGTAGTACTGGCCGGGTCGAGCCGGCCCATTCGTGCTGAAATCAGATTGATACAAACAAAATTGTTACTGATCAATAATCGGCCAGCCAAAAAAAGAACACAATCAATAAGTGATTAGCAAGTACCATAAATATAAAGAGTAGATAAATATTTAATTATTGCAGATTTAAATTGACCTCTTGAAATTATATATTTTGTGTATAAATATTTTCCATATATAGACTTATAATCTTCCACCCAGCAGCTAAAAGATTACCTAGATATTTTATAGTATCATTTACACAACAACGTTTATCGCTAGTATTAATAACAACTGCTATAGTAATAAAGCATTTATCTAGATAATGACGACTTACAACATGGATGTGCCCTCTGCCTTATATTTTGTAACATACAATGAAAGTGCTCAGGTTTGTAAGGTCTGTGATGATTTTGTACTTACAGATTAAGCAAAAATGATCAACATCAGAATTTATTAGTAGTGACATTGTATTGCTGTCTTATTTTGTAGAAAGTCATCTAGTTATATACAATTTTATTTGTTAAAAAACATTCTAACATGAAGCTTAAGGAGTTGAGTTTCCATTTTCTTTCTATAATTTCGTCTTTGAAATATTTTATTTTCATTTTGTTTAATATGCACATATGTATATCGTCTTAATTTCTATTCATCTTTCATTCAGCTCTTGTCTTGATGTATCCTTTTTGTCAAGAAATTACACTTTATTTGTAACATTTACTTATTGATGTCACTCAATAGTCAATAATTATAAGAACTTTTAAACTTTATGCCTATGTTCTGCAGCGGACTAATAAATTCTATAAGATGATGATGATAAAACACGAGGATTCTAAGTCAAAAAAATTAAATCCTTAATATTATAAATTCGAAAGTGAAATTTCACCAACAATATTGTTGTCTCAGTTTAATTTTATAACCAAGAATTATCACCAAACTATATTCACAGGTTGTTAAAAACAAAAAATCAATTTAACATCTAGATATTTTTTTATAATAACTTAGAGTCATATAAGGCTTTTGTTTCAAGTTCTCATTGCAAAATGTGGGAACTTAAGATGCTGCGATATACACCATTCTATATTAATTGCCCTAAAATTTACAACACTTTTGAGAACACGGTTTAGAATTGTTTTTAACTAAACAGTTGATTGTATCTGCAATTGTTCATTTATAATTATCAAGGAATACAGTTAATGTTTACATTTCTAATTAGGTATACATAATATATTAAACATGATAAAACGTTCATAGCCGTGGCCTTAAGTGATTGGAAACAATTACCAATGGTAAGCAACGTCGGCGCGGTCAGACCTAGAAGGGTGACCGTTTGTGGCATGATAAATATGTTATAGACATTTCCGTGATTTGGAGGTCATGTTAAGCAGTCAGTCCCGGTTGTTATCATAACATAGCAGTCGTGAAATTTAGTAGGAGGCATTCGGATGGCTTGAAAACATCCAACAGCAAGATGACGTAGCCACAACGGCCAGTGTGGTGACGTATGGCTTTAGCCCTCTCCTTAAAGGAAATCCGACCCCAGCAGTGGGGCATTATGGGTTGTTGACATAAAATTATTTTTTCATGGACTTTTTGTCCACTACCCTGTCTATTGATGAAGCTCTAATGTTTCTTACTGTTTTAATATTAACTTTACCATTTACTTTAACACTTTCTAAGACTGTACTGATGTTTCGTAGCTATTATGTTCTCGTACTTGCATTAGTCCACAAGAACTATTTAGTAGGTTAACCGTTGACCTACCAACCTTTTGATAGCCATTCGCTGTAACCATTGCTCTATTGTCACTTCATCTTTTGCAGTAAATGCTACAAACATTTCCTTATCCTATAATCTAGCAATACGTATTTTTTTTAGAATTATACAACAACTTCAATGTTTTTTTTCATCGGAATTAAAGTAAATTGAAATTGCTGTCCTGTTGTAGTTGCTAGTGACCACATATCTACAGTGAACCAAAAAAAATGTTGTAAATATTTCAATTTATTAAAAAAAAACAGTTTGGAGACACTCAATATGTGTAGTTTCCATTTAGTGCCAAATATTTATTGTAAGGATCCTTTCACCTCGTAAAAAGTTTCGTTGATGTTTATCTCATAAAATCGCGAGCGATAAAAATGACAAACAATGACTTTTACAGTGAAGAATTATTATCAGCTCTTTATAATCACTTCTATGAGATTAGATTTTGTTGATTTTGTCATTTACGTAATTATAACATGTCAGTATTCAACTATGACACATTTTCAAAGTCTTTTAAAGCCTACATCGAAGTTAGTCATAAATTATATATATTATAAAATTCACTGTACGCACTACGGTGAATACATGTGATATAAATTATTTGCAATCAAAAGCTAGGGAACGCTTGATAAAAACCTCAAATGAAACTTTTCGTAACATGTTAGCATTCGGACGGTTGGAAAGATTAACGATAGTACCATGTTACAAGCAAGTTATCCAACAGGTCATCGGAAGGTAATAACACATAGTTTTCGGTGATTGAATTTCGTTAATGCAATTTTAGAAATAATTGGTTGGTAACTACGCCAGATTTGAGTACCAGTGTTTTTTTAATTAGGAGTAGTAATTCATACGTCTAATGTAACTATAGTTTTTGAGATACCTTTTAAATCTTGATTTTGCACTGATTAATTTTTATCCATATTCTGACTAACTAACTTTAGTTTTAGGTAGATTAGTTAATTCCCTGGTCATTTATGTCCTACTAAATCGCCTTTTATTGTTGACATTACTAAAAGTCAGTAGAAGTTTAACACACTATTTCACTAAAAAGGCCAGCTTTTTAGTGAAATAGAGTGTTAAACTATTACAGCAAACTGCCCTAGTTCAAGTACTGTTTATCTACTAGGTGTGTTTGAAACTATAGAATATACACGACAAAATTTTAATGTAAAAAAAAAAAATGTGGTATTCATCTTTCGATACTGAACACATCTATGTAATTAAAACAAAAAAAATTCTTATTATTATCCCGAAAAATACCAAATTTTTGTTCATAACGCATGATATTCACACTGTCTACTGAATGTATTTAAAAAGTACATTACTATCTTTTATTTTTCTATACGAGTTCTATGATTACGAGTTAAAGTGTTGAAATCTTCTACCTCTATATATTACTTGGCTCAATAATAACTAATCATATTCGTTAATAATTACAACATAAATACCCATCGCATCGTTCGTAAATAGCATTACAATATACATAATAATATAGTGCGGTCATCTTTACATTCCAAATAACATCAATACAATTTAAATAACTTGAGCCAGTTAACAAGTCCGTTCTTCCTTAGCCTTGAAAGCTCTAGATGAGTCGATTGCAATCGCAAAACATGTGGATTCTTATAACATGATGGTCAAGTCGAGAAAAGTTTATATTGCTGGGTAATTTTAAAACTAAAATAAAAATAACTCTGAGTTGTCAGGCATTCCTGTTAAAGCTATAACAGAACAATCAATAAAATCAAACAAGTACTTGGATTTTTAAAAACATATCAAACCAATTTGAAATACAAAAGTTTTACATTTTAAATAATGTGAATAGAGATAAAAATTATAGATAACCATAAAATGTCCGACTGGTGACAGATTAAGAATACAAAGTGTCACCACCCCTACTAATTCCATGGCTATCGTAAGAGGCGACTAAAGGAACAAAATAAGCAGCTAACATCACTGCCAAGAGTAGGAAAACTTAAAACAAACCCTTTACCAACCCGTCTGGCCAGCGTGGTATAGTAGGCCTAAACCTCCTTTCAAAGGAGAGGCCTTTCAAAGTTAATGATGATGATGTACCATAAATACTAGTATTTTGTTTCTACAAAAAGTCTTGTACTTTATACATTTCATTGCATCGCAACATTATATTTATGATAAACATTGTACAAGTAATATTCATATTTTGGAGACATAGTATTACAATAATGATATGCTATAAACGTCAATTTAATATAAGTAGATGTAATTGCAGTTCTGTACAATTGTAGAACGTTAGCCGCTGGTCCCATGGCCACCAAAGTGAACAATACAGAAATATGTGCGTGATGCTAAATTGCAAAATAATGTTGTAATTGAAAACTACACAAACTATTATTTAACCCATTTATTACTACACTATTTTCTAAAGGTCATTTAAGGAAGTTACAATTTTAATCTTATTGGAATGCATAAATAATTTTAATATCTGTAATTTTCTGGTAACTCAAATAATTCCTTTAATTTTCAATTCTGTTATTCAAATGTACTGACTTCGTTATTATTATTAACTCAATTTCTTGGAGCAATTTCTTATGCTCATATTGAAATGGAATGTTATATGAATCATGTATAAGTAAATCTTATTAATATTATAGTCCGTTAGTCGAAATTTTCAAAGAATAGTGTAGGGCGCCATAATTGCTCTTTCGCCAGAGGTATCTTCTAATATTATATTAAATATATATATAATATAATATCTGAACCATAAAATTAGACACTCTGAGGATCAATTCTTCTTCTTCTTCTCTTGGTGAAATGGCAACCAGCCGAATATCAGTTATTTCTACCAAAGTGAAGTAGTTAAAGTCTTCAATTATAAAGTCTTCAAGTCATCGTCGTAATGAATTTAATGATAAAAAAAATGTGGATGAGATGAAATGGGGACCGTCTTCCGATAAAACAAAAAACGATCTCCCGGATCAATTCTTATTTTATTCCATCGCTTTCACATACTTCACAAGAAACTATGACTTAACTATGAATCTAAGAAACAGTCAATCATCATAATAAAACATCTCAACCTTTGCCAAAACTTTATTTATAATTCTTCCCTTCTTTACAAATGTTATTTCTAACACTATCAATCAGTGGAGTGAGAAAAAATTAATTACTGATCGTATTTAAGTAGAACTTAATCACATTCATTATCATGTGTTAAACCTGAAATTAGATAACCTAACTTAAGAGTAAAACAATCACTATGTTACTTAACATGAGATGCGATCGCGTGAAATGTCTTGGGAACTCTAGTTGGTCCTAAGATAGGCATACATTATGGACATGACTCACAAAGCTAACACACTTTAATTGAACTGATCACACGCCATTCATGTTATCAAAGTCATTCAAACGTGCTGAAATCCAAATATTGACGCTGATTGTGAACTAAATTTTCTCAAGCATTTCTTTCTCTATTACTATGGTTGAGAGGGAAAATGAGAGACTCTGTTTACTTTTTTTATTCTAGCAGTTACTAGACAGCTTCAACTTCCTTTAAATGTTATCATTAGTAATTCTAATTATCGCTTTAGACATTACAATCCCAAATCACGCACGCGGACAAGAAATGATAAATTATCAAAAAGCTGCGTTTGAGTTTAGCTTTCAAACATAAGGCGATTTTCAATTTGGTTAGGCTTTCCTTCTCTAATTCACTAAAAGCATATGATTACCTGATTTTTGAACTATTACCAAAAGAAAAGGAATCTCAAATTTCTCATGTGCTCTACTCCTGTATTCATTACTGATAATGTTTAATCTGTTTTAGTGTTGATTAATAACGGAAACTTTTGTTTTTCAGGTACCTACCGTGGTGAAGGAGCTGGTGCTGGTAACGGCTACTCATCTGGTGGACCCAGTGCATACTCAGGTGCCGGTGCCGGCTCTGGATTCCCAGGTGCCGGTTCTGGTTCTGGATTCCCTGGTGCCGGTTCCGGCTACCAAGGTGCTGGTGCTGGAGGTGCTGGTGGGGCCCGCGGAAGTGCTGGAGCCTTCGGTAGCAGAGGTTCTTCCTTCGGTGGTGCGGCTTCACGCCAATACTTGGCGCCTAACGCTGGAGGCGGTCGTGGTTCAGGAAACTTCAACGCTCAAACTGGATACCGTTACTAGATGAACGCAATGTGGTGATGCAGTGGGAGGTATTTTACTGGCTGTGCAGATTCATAACTACCGGGTCTAAAAAGTATGTGAAATGTATGTTCTGCATACATTTTACGAAAATTAAATTCTAAATGCTTTCTTGAATTTGCACAGAGTTACCAATCGATTGTGTTCGTGTATAAAAAGTGTATTTATTAGATTCTTTTTTTTTATTTATTTATATCATTTTTTCCCTCCGCATCATACACAGGTTTTGATAGTAAAACGAAACATGCTGTGAACCGATTAATGTCATTTCTTTTAGTTGTTATACATCTTTGTTTACGTAGCAATAATTCTGTCTCCTTTCTTTCATTAATGTGATCTCAAATCTTTGTATAAACTCTCTCTTCTGTTATAAAATTGACTTTCATGTTACACTGATAGTAATTAAGGTTTTTATACAGCAATGCAAGGACAGTAATAGGATAGGACAGAAAATGAATGAAAAAATGTTACATTTAGTACATAAGAATTGTAAATATAAAATGAAACGAATATACGACTTAATGCAAAATATTGGCATTTTATTTTCTCACTAAAATTCTGGAATAAAGTACCAAAGGAAATTTTGGAGATAAGTTCAAAACCTATTAATATTTTCTAAGTCCTGGGGGTCTACATATATACAGTAAAATATAGTATATATTATATTACGATCCATATTAGATACTTCAAGCTGAACAAACATGTGTTCTATCGCAAACGATCTTTGTAAAAAGTTGGAAAGCTTTTTGCTAGAAAAGTATATGTGACCCGTTCCCAAATAAGTTTGAAGTTGGCGCAATGACTTTTCTTCTTAAATCCTGTTCTATTACTTTAAATCACTGTTTATTTTTTTTAAACATATCTTTATTGTATACTTATTTAAGCTTTTTCCTTGTGATCGACTGGTGCCTGAACTCTAGATGAAAACATAATTTTGACCTTTTTTTACATGGCCCATAACTTCATTCGATAGACAGGCCTAATTCCAGCAGTCACTGTTGACGTAGTGCGTGTTAAGTCAAATGCTATGTACCAAGTGTTCTGGATATGTTTGAAATATAATGTATAGTAATATAATGCAATTATAAATCGCACTCTGTGAGTAAATTTTTAAGCTCGTATTGATTACAACCTGTCCGATTTAAAATTATGTCTGTAGTATTGTAGTGTATGTGTCACTAAGTTATTCATTCCCTCGTTCACTGTGAATAAATGAGGTGTCACTATGTTATTCATTCACTCGTTCACTATGAATGAATGAGAAGGAATCATTATGTCATCTCCAGAGTACGTGCGGTCGTGACACAGTTCAGTCGACTGCTAGCGACGATAGCGAGTGGGCGCGTGCGTCTGTGAGCCGACAGTATAGAAGGGTATACTACAATTTTAAAATAGTGTGCCCTTTTACTTGTTCTTTAGAATGTACATATGTGCAAAGTTGATAATGGTCAGTTATATTCCTTACATAAAAACTAAATTTCAAGTAGACCTATTGAAGCCCTCATAGCCAAGTGGCCTTCGGGTAAGCAACGATGCCGTGGTCAGTATCTAGATGGGTGACCGTTTGGCATAATATGTTATGAGCGTTTCCGTGATTCGGAGGTCACGTTCTTTAGCTGGTAGCTCAATTCAGTAGCTCATTACATAGCTATTTGTTCTAAACAAGAATTGAACCTTCTACCTAGATTCAACCAATCAACGACCAAGGAAATTCTTAAGGCCGATTGCGGTTTGGGGACTGGCAAGATACGTTGTGGCTACGCAATCTTGCCATCGGAATTTATAAAGTCACCCAAAATCCTCCAATTTAGAATCACTGTTATCTTATGGTAACAACCGGTACCGATTGCTTAACGTTACCTCCGGATCACGAAAATGCTCATAGCATATCAAACCACAAACGGGCCCGATCTCGGTCTGACCGCGTCTTCGTTGTTAGCCTCGGTGATTGTTTCCAATCACCTAAGGCAACTTAGCTATCGCTTCTTAATAGATTCATCATCTTCAACAGTCCACATAGGCCTCGCCTTAGAAAGGAGGTATTGGTCTACTATACCACGCTGGCCAGACGGGTTGGTTTCAAGTATTCCTTCTCTTTGCATTGATGTTGTCTTGCTTAGTTTATCCCTTAGTCGCCTTTTACGACACCCGCGGGATGACTAGGGGTGTTACACTCTGTATTCTTAATCCGTCACCACACGGACATTGGTAACTGGACTAAACTTAATAGATTGGTAACTGGCAACTATAGTTGCGCGCTTTTAAAATTTCATTCATATATAAAAAATAACTGGCAACAAAATTCAGATTAACTATACCTATCACTTTGTAACGCTTAAAATATATGGTATGTCGAATAAAATGGTGTTAGACATAAACATTTATTATTTATCCACATTTAAAGAATCGTTGGTCAATATCCAAAAAAAAATGGTGCCTGTGATAAAACAAAAATCAGCGAAACAAATTTTTGATTACATGATATGAAGTAGAAGTTCGACCAAAAACGCATAGATGTCGTTCACAACACTGAGGTGGCAAACCGACAACTTAATTGTAAATAGATCGATGCAGGTATAGTACTATTCATATTATCATTCTATCAAAACAATCTTATTAGTATAGCTTATATATCGGAATAACACATAGGCTACTATTTACCGCCATGACGGACCTATACGCGGGTGGAGCCGCGGGCAAAAGCTAGTAAATAATAAATTTGTTAAATAAATAATAAATATTACTTACTATAAATTGTTTCTATTTAAAATAAAAATCATACCGAGATGACTATCCCCGTACGAGGCAAGTATCCCCCGAAGCATTTTCCACACTAGGTTACTATCCGCCATAGTAGGCAACTATCCCTTTTCTGAAAGGTGAACTAAAACAGTATTTATTCAAAACCTTTGTTAATTATGTATACAAAAATAAGCTATTATGGAAGATAAAAGACCTATGTTATAAGATACATAGAAAATAATTTACAGCAACTCCTTTTTTTAAAATAGGTTTGGTATACACAGAGTCTAAAGCCTGAGGAAGGAAATTTGCCTATTAGGCTACTACTCTTTCTGCGACAATCGACGTACACGTGGGTGAAGCTGTGGGCGAAACTAGTTGTATATCAAAAGGGTTTCCTATAAAGCTTTTTCAAAAAGTGT
Source organism: Phragmatobia fuliginosa (assembly GCA_932526445.1). Classification (NCBI taxonomy): domain Eukaryota; kingdom Metazoa; phylum Arthropoda; class Insecta; order Lepidoptera; family Erebidae; genus Phragmatobia; species Phragmatobia fuliginosa. Next base: position 17,166,388 of record OW052072.1, on the reverse strand, counting down.
AAACCTTACAGTAATATAGCTTATATATCAGAATAACACATAGGCTACTTTTTACACTTTATAGACTGCCTCGTTGGTCTAGTGGTTAGCGTATGCGGCTGCTGAACAAGAGGTCTCGGGTTCGATTCCCGGGTCGGAACAAATACTATTTGTGTGATTCAAAAATATTTGTTTCGGAGTCTGGGTGTTTTCTATGTATAATATGTATGTATTTACAAAAAAAAAGTATGTTTATGTATTTATATCAGTTGTCTAGTACCCATAACACAAGCTCTGCTTAGCTTGGGACTAGATGATGTTGTGTGTCAGATGTCCAAAATATTTATTATTAATATTATTATTATTTTACGTCAATAATCGAGATACACGCGGGCGGAGCCACAGGCGACAGCTGGTCTTGTATATAAAATTCTCGTGTCACAATGTTAGTTACCATACTCCTCCGAAACGGCTGGACCGATTTGTATGAAATTTCATGCGCATATCGGGTAGGTCTGAGAATCGGCTAACATCTCTTTTTCATATCCCTTAGACGCGAGCGGAGCCGCGATGCCCGCGCTAGATTAAATTTATATAAATAAATAAACAAATATTTCGGACATCTTACACAACGCCATCTTGTCCCAAACAAAGCAGAGGATAAATGACATAAATAAGTAGGCCAAAGTTAGTAGTAGTATTATAAAGTTTCATGCTATCGAAGTAAAAAAAGCATAGGGAACAATTTTAAGGCGGTTTGAACATGTGGTTAGACATTTTATTAAACCAATGCAACTTGAATTTCGATTGCATCGAAATCTTTAAGCGTCTGTATTTAGAAACCTTTGGCTATATTTGTTCTAGAAAACACGAGACGAATGACCAGCTATTATAGATAATTTTCTCGTAAATGTAAGCATTGAAAAACCTGTCGAAGGGCTAAGGTATTCTAACTCATCATGCCCTTAAATGGTTGTGGTCTTCGATACAAAGTGAATGGCAGAGGTAATAGATATTAATCTATTATGAGAGCGCTGGTTGACACGCACTCATTACTGGGAGTGGTTAACTAAGTGAAGTATGTTAAGTCCACTCGTTTTGCGATCGAGTTAAAGATAATATTTGCAGTAAAATAATGAAGGAAAACTCTTGCAAATTTGACGTTAATGTCAATTAATACGGTCACTGATAATTCAAATTTTATGTGTTTGTGTTTTTACAAAACATTTAAAAACCATTATAAAAATAGTTAAGGTTCGAGGACGTAACCACGATTGAGTCTTGTTTCTTTTATGTTGTTAATGATCCTGACCATTTACCTACATACTCAGTGAGCCATCTTCCTAGCCTTTCTTCCCAAGTTTATTTGGGGTCGGCTACTAGTTCAACCGGTTTTACCTGAATTTCAGTTTTTCTACGGAGCGACTGGCATCGGACCTCCGTAACCCTAAGGGAGAACTAGTTGTCAGTATATTTGAGGGCACTGACTTCCCAATAACGATTGCCATAGATGTTCATGACAACCAGGACCGACGGCTTTACGTGCTCTCCGAGGCACGGGCGTGAATCACCGCCAAACTTCCAAACTCCGGGCTGCTATTAGGAATTTCCTAAGAAAAACCCAAAAACACTTTTTGGTCCGACCCGGGATTTGAACCCGAGACCTCTTGATTAGCAGTCGCATACGCTAACCACTAGACCAACGAGGCAGTATGACGTACATACTTTACGTTGCCTGGCATGCCCCGTGAACCAGGGCCGGATTTACCATAGAAGCTGAAAAAGCTGAAGCTTGGGGCGGCAAAATTAAGTGGGCGGCCGATTGGCCCAAAATAAATATGGTAAAGAAAAAAAGTAAGGTTTTTTTAAAGACCACTCTCGAATTAGGAATATAAATCCTGTGTCGACGATAAAAGAGGTTGTAAAAAGAATCTAGTAACTAGATTATTTCCTAAAAAGGGAATTAACTTTATTGTGAAAAGTGCATATAATTTTAGAAGTCAGTAGGGGCGGCAGAAATTTTGTAGCTTTGGGGCGGCAAATGTGTAAAAACAGCACTGCCGTGAACATAATTATATACAAATGTATCCTCTGTTTGTAATCAAAAGATTTTCACTAAATGCGTATGAAGGTCATCACTAAAAGGTACTTTAAAAAAAAAAACTTTGTCTGTCTATTGCTTCAGGCCTACTCTGAAACAACTGACTTATATAAGGAGTAACGTTGTTAACCGTAATAGCGCTATTGAAACTAGAAACTTAAAACAAACCCTTTACCAACCCGTCTGGCCAGCGTGGTATAGTAGGCCTAAACCTCCTTTCAAAGGAGAGGCCTTTCAAAGTTAATGATGATGATGTACCATAAATACTAGTATTTTGTTTCTACAAAAAGTCTTGTACTTTATACATTTCATTGCATCGCAACATTATATTTATGATAAACATTGTACAAGTAATATTCATATTTTGGAGACATAGTATTACAATAATGATATGCTATAAACGTCAATTTAATATAAGTAGATGTAATTGCAGTTCTGTACAATTGTAGAACGTTAGCCGCTGGTCCCATGGCCACCAAAGTGAACAATACAGAAATATGTGCGTGATGCTAAATTGCAAAATAATGTTGTAATTGAAAACTACACAAACTATTATTTAACCCATTTATTACTACACTATTTTCTAAAGGTCATTTAAGGAAGTTACAATTTTAATCTTATTGGAATGCATAAATAATTTTAATATCTGTAATTTTCTGGTAACTCAAATAATTCCTTTAATTTTCAATTCTGTTATTCAAATGTACTGACTTCGTTATTATTATTAACTCAATTTCTTGGAGCAATTTCTTATGCTCATATTGAAATGGAATGTTATATGAATCATGTATAAGTAAATCTTATTAATATTATAGTCCGTTAGTCGAAATTTTCAAAGAATAGTGTAGGGCGCCATAATTGCTCTTTCGCCAGAGGTATCTTCTAATATTATATTAAATATATATATAATATAATATCTGAACCATAAAATTAGACACTCTGAGGATCAATTCTTCTTCTTCTTCTCTTGGTGAAATGGCAACCAGCCGAATATCAGTTATTTCTACCAAAGTGAAGTAGTTAAAGTCTTCAATTATAAAGTCTTCAAGTCATCGTCGTAATGAATTTAATGATAAAAAAAATGTGGATGAGATGAAATGGGGACCGTCTTCCGATAAAACAAAAAACGATCTCCCGGATCAATTCTTATTTTATTCCATCGCTTTCACATACTTCACAAGAAACTATGACTTAACTATGAATCTAAGAAACAGTCAATCATCATAATAAAACATCTCAACCTTTGCCAAAACTTTATTTATAATTCTTCCCTTCTTTACAAATGTTATTTCTAACACTATCAATCAGTGGAGTGAGAAAAAATTAATTACTGATCGTATTTAAGTAGAACTTAATCACATTCATTATCATGTGTTAAACCTGAAATTAGATAACCTAACTTAAGAGTAAAACAATCACTATGTTACTTAACATGAGATGCGATCGCGTGAAATGTCTTGGGAACTCTAGTTGGTCCTAAGATAGGCATACATTATGGACATGACTCACAAAGCTAACACACTTTAATTGAACTGATCACACGCCATTCATGTTATCAAAGTCATTCAAACGTGCTGAAATCCAAATATTGACGCTGATTGTGAACTAAATTTTCTCAAGCATTTCTTTCTCTATTACTATGGTTGAGAGGGAAAATGAGAGACTCTGTTTACTTTTTTTATTCTAGCAGTTACTAGACAGCTTCAACTTCCTTTAAATGTTATCATTAGTAATTCTAATTATCGCTTTAGACATTACAATCCCAAATCACGCACGCGGACAAGAAATGATAAATTATCAAAAAGCTGCGTTTGAGTTTAGCTTTCAAACATAAGGCGATTTTCAATTTGGTTAGGCTTTCCTTCTCTAATTCACTAAAAGCATATGATTACCTGATTTTTGAACTATTACCAAAAGAAAAGGAATCTCAAATTTCTCATGTGCTCTACTCCTGTATTCATTACTGATAATGTTTAATCTGTTTTAGTGTTGATTAATAACGGAAACTTTTGTTTTTCAGGTACCTACCGTGGTGAAGGAGCTGGTGCTGGTAACGGCTACTCATCTGGTGGACCCAGTGCATACTCAGGTGCCGGTGCCGGCTCTGGATTCCCAGGTGCCGGTTCTGGTTCTGGATTCCCTGGTGCCGGTTCCGGCTACCAAGGTGCTGGTGCTGGAGGTGCTGGTGGGGCCCGCGGAAGTGCTGGAGCCTTCGGTAGCAGAGGTTCTTCCTTCGGTGGTGCGGCTTCACGCCAATACTTGGCGCCTAACGCTGGAGGCGGTCGTGGTTCAGGAAACTTCAACGCTCAAACTGGATACCGTTACTAGATGAACGCAATGTGGTGATGCAGTGGGAGGTATTTTACTGGCTGTGCAGATTCATAACTACCGGGTCTAAAAAGTATGTGAAATGTATGTTCTGCATACATTTTACGAAAATTAAATTCTAAATGCTTTCTTGAATTTGCACAGAGTTACCAATCGATTGTGTTCGTGTATAAAAAGTGTATTTATTAGATTCTTTTTTTTTATTTATTTATATCATTTTTTCCCTCCGCATCATACACAGGTTTTGATAGTAAAACGAAACATGCTGTGAACCGATTAATGTCATTTCTTTTAGTTGTTATACATCTTTGTTTACGTAGCAATAATTCTGTCTCCTTTCTTTCATTAATGTGATCTCAAATCTTTGTATAAACTCTCTCTTCTGTTATAAAATTGACTTTCATGTTACACTGATAGTAATTAAGGTTTTTATACAGCAATGCAAGGACAGTAATAGGATAGGACAGAAAATGAATGAAAAAATGTTACATTTAGTACATAAGAATTGTAAATATAAAATGAAACGAATATACGACTTAATGCAAAATATTGGCATTTTATTTTCTCACTAAAATTCTGGAATAAAGTACCAAAGGAAATTTTGGAGATAAGTTCAAAACCTATTAATATTTTCTAAGTCCTGGGGGTCTACATATATACAGTAAAATATAGTATATATTATATTACGATCCATATTAGATACTTCAAGCTGAACAAACATGTGTTCTATCGCAAACGATCTTTGTAAAAAGTTGGAAAGCTTTTTGCTAGAAAAGTATATGTGACCCGTTCCCAAATAAGTTTGAAGTTGGCGCAATGACTTTTCTTCTTAAATCCTGTTCTATTACTTTAAATCACTGTTTATTTTTTTTAAACATATCTTTATTGTATACTTATTTAAGCTTTTTCCTTGTGATCGACTGGTGCCTGAACTCTAGATGAAAACATAATTTTGACCTTTTTTTACATGGCCCATAACTTCATTCGATAGACAGGCCTAATTCCAGCAGTCACTGTTGACGTAGTGCGTGTTAAGTCAAATGCTATGTACCAAGTGTTCTGGATATGTTTGAAATATAATGTATAGTAATATAATGCAATTATAAATCGCACTCTGTGAGTAAATTTTTAAGCTCGTATTGATTACAACCTGTCCGATTTAAAATTATGTCTGTAGTATTGTAGTGTATGTGTCACTAAGTTATTCATTCCCTCGTTCACTGTGAATAAATGAGGTGTCACTATGTTATTCATTCACTCGTTCACTATGAATGAATGAGAAGGAATCATTATGTCATCTCCAGAGTACGTGCGGTCGTGACACAGTTCAGTCGACTGCTAGCGACGATAGCGAGTGGGCGCGTGCGTCTGTGAGCCGACAGTATAGAAGGGTATACTACAATTTTAAAATAGTGTGCCCTTTTACTTGTTCTTTAGAATGTACATATGTGCAAAGTTGATAATGGTCAGTTATATTCCTTACATAAAAACTAAATTTCAAGTAGACCTATTGAAGCCCTCATAGCCAAGTGGCCTTCGGGTAAGCAACGATGCCGTGGTCAGTATCTAGATGGGTGACCGTTTGGCATAATATGTTATGAGCGTTTCCGTGATTCGGAGGTCACGTTCTTTAGCTGGTAGCTCAATTCAGTAGCTCATTACATAGCTATTTGTTCTAAACAAGAATTGAACCTTCTACCTAGATTCAACCAATCAACGACCAAGGAAATTCTTAAGGCCGATTGCGGTTTGGGGACTGGCAAGATACGTTGTGGCTACGCAATCTTGCCATCGGAATTTATAAAGTCACCCAAAATCCTCCAATTTAGAATCACTGTTATCTTATGGTAACAACCGGTACCGATTGCTTAACGTTACCTCCGGATCACGAAAATGCTCATAGCATATCAAACCACAAACGGGCCCGATCTCGGTCTGACCGCGTCTTCGTTGTTAGCCTCGGTGATTGTTTCCAATCACCTAAGGCAACTTAGCTATCGCTTCTTAATAGATTCATCATCTTCAACAGTCCACATAGGCCTCGCCTTAGAAAGGAGGTATTGGTCTACTATACCACGCTGGCCAGACGGGTTGGTTTCAAGTATTCCTTCTCTTTGCATTGATGTTGTCTTGCTTAGTTTATCCCTTAGTCGCCTTTTACGACACCCGCGGGATGACTAGGGGTGTTACACTCTGTATTCTTAATCCGTCACCACACGGACATTGGTAACTGGACTAAACTTAATAGATTGGTAACTGGCAACTATAGTTGCGCGCTTTTAAAATTTCATTCATATATAAAAAATAACTGGCAACAAAATTCAGATTAACTATACCTATCACTTTGTAACGCTTAAAATATATGGTATGTCGAATAAAATGGTGTTAGACATAAACATTTATTATTTATCCACATTTAAAGAATCGTTGGTCAATATCCAAAAAAAAATGGTGCCTGTGATAAAACAAAAATCAGCGAAACAAATTTTTGATTACATGATATGAAGTAGAAGTTCGACCAAAAACGCATAGATGTCGTTCACAACACTGAGGTGGCAAACCGACAACTTAATTGTAAATAGATCGATGCAGGTATAGTACTATTCATATTATCATTCTATCAAAACAATCTTATTAGTATAGCTTATATATCGGAATAACACATAGGCTACTATTTACCGCCATGACGGACCTATACGCGGGTGGAGCCGCGGGCAAAAGCTAGTAAATAATAAATTTGTTAAATAAATAATAAATATTACTTACTATAAATTGTTTCTATTTAAAATAAAAATCATACCGAGATGACTATCCCCGTACGAGGCAAGTATCCCCCGAAGCATTTTCCACACTAGGTTACTATCCGCCATAGTAGGCAACTATCCCTTTTCTGAAAGGTGAACTAAAACAGTATTTATTCAAAACCTTTGTTAATTATGTATACAAAAATAAGCTATTATGGAAGATAAAAGACCTATGTTATAAGATACATAGAAAATAATTTACAGCAACTCCTTTTTTTAAAATAGGTTTGGTATACACAGAGTCTAAAGCCTGAGGAAGGAAATTTGCCTATTAGGCTACTACTCTTTCTGCGACAATCGACGTACACGTGGGTGAAGCTGTGGGCGAAACTAGTTGTATATCAAAAGGGTTTCCTATAAAGCTTTTTCAAAAAGTGTAAACCTTACAGTAATATAGCTTATATATCAGAATAACACATAGGCTACTTTTTACACTTTATAGACTGCCTCGTTGGTCTAGTGGTTAGCGTATGCGGCTGCTGAACAAGAGGTCTCGGGTTCGATTCCCGGGTCGGAACAAATACTATTTGTGTGATTCAAAAATATTTGTTTCGGAGTCTGGGTGTTTTCTATGTATAATATGTATGTATTTACAAAAAAAAAGTATGTTTATGTATTTATATCAGTTGTCTAGTACCCATAACACAAGCTCTGCTTAGCTTGGGACTAGATGATGTTGTGTGTCAGATGTCCAAAATATTTATTATTAATATTATTATTATTTTACGTCAATAATCGAGATACACGCGGGCGGAGCCACAGGCGACAGCTGGTCTTGTATATAAAATTCTCGTGTCACAATGTTAGTTACCATACTCCTCCGAAACGGCTGGACCGATTTGTATGAAATTTCATGCGCATATCGGGTAGGTCTGAGAATCGGCTAACATCTCTTTTTCATATCCCTTAGACGCGAGCGGAGCCGCGATGCCCGCGCTAGATTAAATTTATATAAATAAATAAACAAATATTTCGGACATCTTACACAACGCCATCTTGTCCCAAACAAAGCAGAGGATAAATGACATAAATAAGTAGGCCAAAGTTAGTAGTAGTATTATAAAGTTTCATGCTATCGAAGTAAAAAAAGCATAGGGAACAATTTTAAGGCGGTTTGAACATGTGGTTAGACATTTTATTAAACCAATGCAACTTGAATTTCGATTGCATCGAAATCTTTAAGCGTCTGTATTTAGAAACCTTTGGCTATATTTGTTCTAGAAAACACGAGACGAATGACCAGCTATTATAGATAATTTTCTCGTAAATGTAAGCATTGAAAAACCTGTCGAAGGGCTAAGGTATTCTAACTCATCATGCCCTTAAATGGTTGTGGTCTTCGATACAAAGTGAATGGCAGAGGTAATAGATATTAATCTATTATGAGAGCGCTGGTTGACACGCACTCATTACTGGGAGTGGTTAACTAAGTGAAGTATGTTAAGTCCACTCGTTTTGCGATCGAGTTAAAGATAATATTTGCAGTAAAATAATGAAGGAAAACTCTTGCAAATTTGACGTTAATGTCAATTAATACGGTCACTGATAATTCAAATTTTATGTGTTTGTGTTTTTACAAAACATTTAAAAACCATTATAAAAATAGTTAAGGTTCGAGGACGTAACCACGATTGAGTCTTGTTTCTTTTATGTTGTTAATGATCCTGACCATTTACCTACATACTCAGTGAGCCATCTTCCTAGCCTTTCTTCCCAAGTTTATTTGGGGTCGGCTACTAGTTCAACCGGTTTTACCTGAATTTCAGTTTTTCTACGGAGCGACTGGCATCGGACCTCCGTAACCCTAAGGGAGAACTAGTTGTCAGTATATTTGAGGGCACTGACTTCCCAATAACGATTGCCATAGATGTTCATGACAACCAGGACCGACGGCTTTACGTGCTCTCCGAGGCACGGGCGTGAATCACCGCCAAACTTCCAAACTCCGGGCTGCTATTAGGAATTTCCTAAGAAAAACCCAAAAACACTTTTTGGTCCGACCCGGGATTTGAACCCGAGACCTCTTGATTAGCAGTCGCATACGCTAACCACTAGACCAACGAGGCAGTATGACGTACATACTTTACGTTGCCTGGCATGCCCCGTGAACCAGGGCCGGATTTACCATAGAAGCTGAAAAAGCTGAAGCTTGGGGCGGCAAAATTAAGTGGGCGGCCGATTGGCCCAAAATAAATATGGTAAAGAAAAAAAGTAAGGTTTTTTTAAAGACCACTCTCGAATTAGGAATATAAATCCTGTGTCGACGATAAAAGAGGTTGTAAAAAGAATCTAGTAACTAGATTATTTCCTAAAAAGGGAATTAACTTTATTGTGAAAAGTGCATATAATTTTAGAAGTCAGTAGGGGCGGCAGAAATTTTGTAGCTTTGGGGCGGCAAATGTGTAAAAACAGCACTGCCGTGAACATAATTATATACAAATGTATCCTCTGTTTGTAATCAAAAGATTTTCACTAAATGCGTATGAAGGTCATCACTAAAAGGTACTTTAAAAAAAAAAACTTTGTCTGTCTATTGCTTCAGGCCTACTCTGAAACAACTGACTTATATAAGGAGTAACGTTGTTAACCGTAATAGCGCTATTGAAACTAGAAACTTATTCTCGAAATTTAAGCACTAAACGGAAATATTACAAAAAATAATGTAAAATAAAGGTTGCCAAGAAGTGACTATTAGCATGTAACAGTAACTGAATGAAGAATATTACTACAATTAAATGATAATTTTAATGTAAAATACCAATTTGTTTACAATCATAATAAAAACAAGGACTTTATATGCCTCTGGTATCATTGCATGCAGACAGATGGACGTATTCTTACGGCGGCGAAGCCAGCGCGTGGAGTATCCAGCTGGATCGAACAATGAACCATCATAAATCGGTGACCTACACGGATCCTTTAAACGGGCTGTGAAAAACCAACTTAGTAATACGCCATAGTGTTGGCCACTGTACTTTATTGTTTGCTTTCACAGCCAGTGTGGTGACCTCCCAATCTTGAATTCTGCTTATGTTTTCCATCAGGTAGAGTAGAGTTGGTTGGTACTAATAAAAAAAAAAACACAGAACATCTGTTACAGGACAAACAGATGAAAATAAAACTACTTCTCCGACTTGTTTTTTTAAAAGGTATTTTCTCAATCCATTTTTATCACAATTATCCTATTACTTACCTCCTAAATTCGTCTAAACTCCTAATATTTATTTATTTATTTATGACAGGTACGCTTACAGATCACTGCTGGCACATGTTCACATATTAGTTGATTAATACATTTAAGTCTAGACAGTGGTCCAAATTTAGCATACACAACATGAGTTAAGATAAAACACATAAAATAAAATTACTATAAATAATACTTTTTTTATATAAAACTAGAACAATCTAATAACACTATCATTATTGTTTGTGCCGTAATGACATCAATTTTCTTTAGTTCTTTCTCACGAGAATTTTTCTCAACCTTGGCAGTGTGTGCATCAGTTTCAGCATCACATTGATGATATCGCAAATTGTCATGTAGGTCATTTAAGAAGGTCTAGTACTATATCAATTTAATAAACAAATAGAGTTCATTAAATTTTATCTGATGTGTACGCAACACACGAATCTGTTACATGCTTGTTTAACAATAAAATGTTAGTCCAATTATATTTCTGATCTGCTTTGATGTATGTACATGTCTTGTGATTGACGTGATCTGGGATTGCCCCTTCAAGACTTTAAAACTGTATTTCAAAAATATTTCTTTATTGTTGTTAATTTTCAATAATAATCACGTTATTGTTGTATTCCTCAAATTATTACATTGGTAAATGTTTCAAATCAATTTCAAGAAAGCCATTTTTAGCCATTTAGCGTTGGTGATACTGTATATTTTTAATCCATCATATTACTTGACGCTCTCGATCGGTTGCAGCGGCGAGCAAACCGAATTATTAACAGTCCCGAAGCCACCGAGTTCCTTGAGCCTCTACAGTTGCGGAAAGACATCGCCTCCATGTATTGCCTACATGAGACGGTATTCTTACAATGTAGTTTCAATTAATTTTGAAAAAAAATATTGGTAAAAATTATGAACATGGTTACTAATGTACTTTTTTTATTGAAAAGCTTAAAAATCATGGGATTAACAAAAAGTACACTATGGTAAGCAAAATTAAGTGATGGACGACCTTTGTAACGGACAACAGATATAAATAATCTTTAAAATAAACATTGGTTAAGTCAAACTCATCTTCGTACTTTTTTTCATTATTTAAGTATCTCACCATCAGTATCTCATCTTTTGTCCCATTCAAAGGTCGCGAAGAGTACAAGAGAGTTCAATTTCAAGAATGTATTGATACAAGTTCTACTAAATGCCGATAATTGGGAGTATATTTCTGTATAGTTTTTTTGGCTTTTGTACACAATGAATTTGAAATATTGTGAATTTGTATAATTCTTACAGATTACCCAAAGGTTTAAATTAGAATAGTCTATACATTACATTGACTACCAAAAGCTAAACGCCTGATAAAAATCATCTGCTTAGCAAACGCAACTAAGAGGAAAATAAGCTGGGCATAAGTGGTTAAATGAATTTAGAAATGTAGTGGGAATCTTTAATGTTTTTCTACTCAAGTTGTTTAGTAAGTTTTACAATACTCATGTTTTTAACTGTAAACGCAACTTATTCGCGATAAAATTAAAAAGGTTACGAAACCTTCTACTTTCCGACGTTTCAAACGGGTTCTACCGCTCGTGGTCACGGGTAGACTGATGTGAGCTTGGCTGGTGTAATTTTATCGCGAATAAGTCCCGTTTACAGTAAAAAACATGAGTATGTGTAAAGTCGCGAAAGTCTAAAAACAAGTTTTTCAATATTCTTTTTTTTTTAATGTACAGGGACCAAGCGACACACGAAGTGTGAAATTGGCTGCAGGACATTGTAGGTTAAGAAACCAGCCTTAGCCAAGTTGCAAACGTTTGTCGCTCTGCAATCGCTAACGCTCGCTGATGCTTTAATTCTCTTGTTTGATTGGCTAATGTCACTCAGTCACGTGATCAAAACAAAATATTAGCCAATGAAAAAGGAGAATAGAGGTTCTCTCTAAAGCGTTTGAGTAAATGGACAACATTGTGTTGGGTGTGTGTGTGTGTGTGGACCCATATCCAGTTGTGTTTTCCACAATTACGAGCTCCTTGTGCATTTCCTCAGTGATCTCTACGAAGGAAGAACGGATAGAAAACACCTCCCAAATGTTGACCGTAAGATAATGTCTTGAGTCGCTGAAGTACACCGTTACAACATGTACAAATAAACATAGTATAAATACGTAAAACATAATTCAACACTGTGGAGCTCAGTTATCGAAAGGTATCGATGCAGTATCATAAATGAATCGATCAACTATCACACCACAAGTTTTATATTCGAACCAGTTCCGTTTATTCAGCGAAGCCTTCAGAAGTTCACGACATCATCATAAAGAATAATGAATCGGATGATCGATAAAAAAAACCTTTAATTGATCTCCCAAGCTATTTTAATTATCCATAGTATCGTTACGTAAACGGAAATCTTATTCGATGAGCATGAATTTGATTAAAATCATCGTCTGTTGACAGTTAAAAAGAGATTAGTGTAAAAAAGGAAGATGTTTTAATGAAATCTAAATGTTATTTTTTCTTTAAAATACTATTGATTTTTTGTTTGCGTGCGTGTACAATAATTGATAAGTTAATGGGTAATCAATTTTAAATGTGTTACATAATAGTTATATATAGATACATATTCAATAGTCACAAAGGTAATATTCATTCATTCATCATTCATTCACAAAAAATCATCGTTTTATCAATTTGAGCATCTTTGTATGTTCCTTTTAACGACGACCATGCCTGAATTCACCCAGGAGGAGATCAGGATTCCTCGATATCTTCTATCTCAGGCACAGTGGCATATAGTGTGATTTTAGTTGCTGCGGTTCCAATTGAAATCACACACACAGAAAAGGACATTTAAATCCTTTGACTAAGGAGTTTTCTATATCAAGCAGTAGGATAGAAAAGATTATTGATAATCATGAATTCAATAACCCTGTATAATTATGATCACCATCATCTACCTGAACTTATTCTAATGTTATTTTGCTTCGACGCAGTATGTTTCATCCATGCATTCTACTCTATCACTCGACATTTCACTGCTATCTCCCTTACTAGCACACACTCCGACTACCTTTTTTTTGTCTTCCTCTTCGTTGGTACCCTTCAACTTTTCATACCCAACATTTTCCACGCCACATTTTCCTCATCCCTCCGCATAACCTATTACTTCTTAACTTTGCATCCAGTCTTGCTACTTTCAAACTGCCTCGTATGTACTCATTTCTGACCATGAACCTCCGAGTCACACCACACATTCATCTCAGCATTTCCATTTCAGCTATGTTCAGGCGTCTCTTTCTTAATGGGCTAACTTTCAGAACCATAGTATATTGTGTATATTATTATAGCTTAAGTATGTAGATCAGTAGATTGTAGATAGAAAAATATTGTAAATAAATGGTTAGCGTTTGTGTTGAAATTATTACCCCTTAGAATAATAATAAAAGCAGATCATACAATAGAGACTAGATTGGCAGGCATCCCACCTGTAAAAGTATAAAAGGCAGAGTGAAAGAAAGATATAGTATGAAGCATGAAAGTACGAGAAGTAGCAAAAGCGAGAACTGGTATGAAAGGTTTCAGTATAGAGTAGGCTCCGAAGAACATCGGAGGTGCAAGCATAAAAAAAAAAAAAAAAAAAACTTTCAGAACCATTCAACGGCAGGGTCATCCATCTAGTGTTCACTCTGTGTTGTCTGTTTGGAGTAATTTATTTCACTTCGAAGAAAATTATCAGTCCTAAGAACACATCAAAACTATAAAGTCACCGCCACGGGAATTTCAAATATGTTCGGTTTCTTTTGACATCGCTACATCTTAGAGATATAAGTTTTATTAACCAATGCTTTAGCTCATAATGTTATATGATATAATGTGTTGTCACACATAATTTTGAGTCAAATTACGAAAATATATATATAAAGTAAAAACTGGGAGGAACATATTATTACGTGATTAAAAAAGCAGAGAAGATACGTTAAAACAAATAATTGTAACATAGAAAATAAGGTTTTTAAAATGAAACACACAAAAAACAATTGCTTGTCCAAATTATTAATAATTTTATATCATCTGAGCACACTATATTTTTATTCATTTTATTAATATTAAAAAAAAAATGCGTTAAACATCAATATTATTTATATTACAATGGTTACTTTCGAAATTTGCGATATTTTTAATGTAACTAAGAACTAAGATTAAGTCTTAGTACTCCTAACGCTCATAGGCCTTAGGTGATTGGAAACAATCACCGAGGGTAAGCAACGACGGCTCGGTCAGATCTAGATGGGTGATCGTTTGTGGCATGGTATGTTATGAGTGTTTCCGTAATTCCGAGGCCACGTTAAGCAGTCGGTACCGGTTGTTATCATAAGATAACAGCCGTGAAACTTAGTTGGAGGCCTTTGGGCGACTTATAAACATCCAACCCAGTACGTTGCTAGCGTGGGGTCCTATGGCCTTAGAACTCGCCTGAGAGAAGACCCGTGTCCAGCAGTGGAACGTTAAGGGTTGTTGACCCCTATCGACAGTTACCGTAATTCAAACTCTTCGAGTTACTACAGTTCCTGCCTACTTGCAATATATATTATCTAAGTATAATTATAAAAATTAAATTATATACACATATATTTTAAAATACTACGTATGATGTCGGATTAAAAATAAAGTGCGTCACCACCTCTATTCGTCCCGTGTGTGTCGTAAGAAAGGTTCAGAGAAGCACACTACTTCAAAGAGCAGAAAAACTTGAATCATATCCTATACTAACCCGTCTGGTCAGCGTTTCAAAAACCTCCTTTCTACCAAGGGCTAGCCATGTTAAAGTAACTTTGATCTGATGATGATGAATATAATTTTGTTCGATAGGTTGTTATAGTAATTAAATTTTAGAGCCTCGCTGATTAGAACACGAATAGGCCGGCTCGACCTAGGCAGTACTACCCTCAAACAGAACCATAGACCCTATCCTAGATCATAATGACAGCATTCTTGCTGTAATTCGTTGGTGAGTGTGAGACTGGAGTCCAAATAATTCTGCACCATTCTCTGATATGGGTCACCATGCTGCATTGCCTACCATCACAATGAGGATGATGACCTCTACTCCTGGATTCTAATCATGCTTTCCATCAGGCAGAGTAGAGACTTAGATGGGCTTAAATAAAAAAAAAATCCAACGCATCTACGAGTTACATAAAATAGCTTGTCGGTACCCTAACGATGAACATATCTGCCGCTACTATTCGGCTCTAAGATGTATCCTGCTAATATTTACATTAGATCATAATAGCATCTCATTTTGAATAAAACAGCTCTCTCATTACTTTTTACGATCACCTCACGAACTACAATAAAATATTTTGAATCACGATCCAGACAACAAATCGATATAAAATATTAGTTTATCTTAAAGATTTTTTCAAAAACATTTTTTTTTTTATTTGTTTGCTCATACAACTGCATTGTACTTTAGTATATTATAAATTTTATAGAAACATACATTCACGAAGATCGACATTTGCTATTACAATAGGAGATCTTATCGCTCACGGCGATCTCTTCCAGACAAATTTGTACTGATATTGAAAAATCTGATTTGGATAGTTGGTGCTGTATTTTGAGTGTAATAAAAAAATGAAAAAATATTTCGGACATTTTACACACAACATCATCTAGTCCCAAACTAAGCAGAGCTTGTATTATGGGTACTAAACAACTGATATAAATACATATATGTACATACTTTTTTTTGTAAATACATACATATTATACATAGAAAACACCCAGACTCCGAAACAAAAACTTGTGGATCAAACAAATATTTGGTCCGACCCGAGAATCGAACCCGAGACCTCTTGATCAGCAGCCGCATACGCTAACCACTAGACCAACCAGGTAGTCAATAATTAAATAAAGTTACTTGCATATGTTTAAACAAACCATAAATACATAATATAAATACAAAAATATAATATTTTTTAATGAATACCGAAAATACACATATAGCTTGTTACTCATGACGTAACACATTAACAAAAGTAAGTAGTACTTTATCCTATTACCTTTATATGGTCGAGAAATAATGTGTTAATATATACTGAATAGTTTGTTGGTTTGTACTGGTTCTATTTGTAAATATTTTTTAGTGTAAGATAGCTCAGTTATCGAGGAAAGCTATAGGTTACATATTAACACGCTAAGACCAAAAGTAGCGAAGTAATAACAAAATTTTTGTAAAAACTGAAGAAAACCAGTCCTCTTAAGAACTTATGTTGCAATGCAATTCTTTCATACATTTTCCGAATTGATAGCTAAGGTTAGAATTTATTATACTTTTATTTATTATATTTATTTATTTATTTAGAAGTTACACTACCTTAGTAGGTCTATTTCACCAAGGCAAGGTGCAGTCTAAATAAACTTAACACGATCCCCATTGTTTTGTAGATGACGTTATCAGTAACAAATATTAAGTTACATCTGAATATAATTTTGGAACCTATGTTCAGTTTCAATACGTGCTTTAAACCACTACAGTTATTCGCATCAGTTGGAGTAACATTTGAAGGTGGTAATTTCTGTAGGTTGCCTCATGCGATTCAGATGAAATAGTTACACTCACTACTTACCTAAGTTTTTAGTTAATTTATTTTTTAGTTCAAATAATTCTAAAATTATTTGAACTAAAAATGGAAAAATAAATGATTTTAGAAAAAAAATTAACCGACTTAAAAAAAAAGACATCAAACTCTAGGGAGTTTGTCCTAGGCCTACCTAGGACACTGGAAAAAATCATCTGCCGCGCCAAAGATGCGAGTAGAGAAGAGATACTGAAGAGTCTCGAGCATGACCCCTGGGGTCGCCCTTATCGTGCGGTGCGTCAGAAGCTTCGCACGTCTATTTCTTCAAAAAGTTCCTGCACTCGGTCGCTAGGAGAATCGAGTCCCGCCTGCCACTACTGCGACTGCAGTTAAGGCTCGGCCTACCACACGCTGGCGGTTTGCCCCGCATGGGCGACGCAGCGTCGGGCCCTCACTGCAGTCATCGGAGAGCATATTGTATTATATAATACAGCATGTACAAATGTATGTACTTGTATTAGCATATTGTGCAATTGGAGCTGCTAATGCAACAAGAAACCAATCCACACACATGCCAAATCTAGATAATTATCTTCGTCTCCTTAAAGATAGAGCCCTTATTTCTATTTTCGCATGTGTGTGGATTGGTTTCTTATTACATAAGTAGTTCCGATTATTAGGGAACGTAATATAGATGTGTTATTATTTTTATATATAAGTGACCAGGTACCATAACATTCCCTGCGTAAAAAGATACTATTTAAATAAGTAGCGAGTGTCTCCTTAAGGGCAGGTTAATTTATACACAATGGTGTCTCTGCTAATGGCAAAAGAGTCAGCCGAGATTCTCGGAGGCTTTTTTTCAACTTCATACAAAAGTCTTTTACAATTAATATCGCATATGACAAATAGTTTTAGTAGGTTCTATTTCGATGTACCACTTCTGAGGTGATGATTTCCAATGATTTATTGGATGCCATGGAATACATTGTAGGACACTCACCAAACAAAAATATTGTATAATACAGCATGTACAAATGTATGGGAAAAGTTTTTTGCGATTTCTTACATTTCTAGTACTCAAACCTCAGTCGGTTTAGTAGAGACTTTTGATCCTTATTAGAAACAGGATCGATTGGCATCAAAAAATTTTTTTTGATTAGAATTACCATTTTCTTGCTGGCTGTACATTTTTTCCAAAATCTGTAAATGCAGTTCACAATATCTTAAAAAGTTTGGGATAGTCTCCTAAAAGCGTTTTCCCGTAACTATAACGGTTAAGGTACATACCCTTACTGTCCCGTCTCAAAAATTCACTCTGTATATGTAACTCTATTTATGTTGAGCTAGATCTTGAATTGGTTTTCTTTGACCTCTATTTACATACATTGAAAGAAAGAAAGGAAGAAAATTATTATATCATGGTTAACAAACACATTAAAATAATAGAAACAAATAAAGGTTAAGTGTACATCACTAGCATCTGCATCGCAAGTGTGGACCAGAATGGGTTGCCATTTTAGCTGAAAGCTGCGCGGTAACCGTGCAGCGCTAATTTTCAGATGGCAACACAATCGTGCGCACAGCAGAAATAAATAAATAAAAATAATTACAATAAAAAGCATAAACAAAAGAGTAATGACATTAAACATTTGTAAAAGTACAGTAACGATACAAGAAGTGAAGAAATAAACACAGTAACAACTTATAGTGTCAGAGATGTAGGTTTATACCGCTGTCAATACAACAATAAACCCATCGCACATTAAAAAAAAAGAAACAAAAACATTACAATACATTGTTCTTATGGAAATGTATTGTACTCATAGAAGCATTAATGTCACATGTTTCAATTGTTAGTCATCTATAAACAATCAT
The DNA here is from genome assembly GCA_932526445.1 of Phragmatobia fuliginosa. Lineage (NCBI taxonomy): Eukaryota > Metazoa > Arthropoda > Insecta > Lepidoptera > Erebidae > Phragmatobia > Phragmatobia fuliginosa. The sequence goes on along the minus strand of OW052072.1, from coordinate 17,147,537 downwards.
GTAAAACTAAGGAAATTCATTCTCGAGACGAATATTTTGAATATTATCAGTGTATGTTAAATAGTTTAATTTCTCCAAAAATTTAGCATTAGCTCCATATTGAAAATGAAATAACTGGAAAATAGTATATGTTTTCCATTTTAACAAATCTATTAAGGTTTTATATTTTTTAAAGGGCATTATTACCTATAAAATATCCAGCAGGGGACCTTTTTCGGCTAAAACAATAATGGTGACATTTATTATTAATAGATTCCTAAGAACTTCGCACCTCTTCCTTTTTAAGAAGTCGGTTGAAAAGACATTGTACAAGGTCAATCACGTTTGCTGCTTCAAAAACTCCTCGCACTAATTACGTGGTGTATCATAGCGACTTCTGTTAAGCTATATGACGTCACATGGTATGTGTTCAGGATCACGATTATTCGCATATATAATAGGTCAGATGCTGCAAAGCTTCAGTACCACTACAGTCTTATTACACTTCATTTGGGGTGATCTGACAACAGCCAACATGAAACTGGTAATTTCTTAGTTTTATTTTCCATATTTTTAAATGCTCTTTTTAAAAATCTCCAACAGAGTAGTAAGGCTCGCAAAATATTTGTCAAAGAAAATATTTACTATTTATGTTTAAATAAAAATGTCTCATTAACAACATTAGTTAAAACATATTCCTTTCTAAAGTTTTACACTATTTAATGTGTACGATATTCTGGTATAAATTGTAATGGCAGAATAATGATTATTGCTATTAAGTCCTTTGCTTCTAAAAGACAATCCATTGGCGTACTTCCACCTTTTAAAGGCGATTAATAGTTTCACCATTCAATACGCTAAAAACAAATATAAAAATTCATAATTTTACTAAGCTGCCTACTAAAACATATGTATCATATACTACTGCTTATAAAAATCTACTTATTTTCAACAGTTTGTGATTGCCGCTCTCATCGCCATCAGCGCAGCAGCACGCCTGGAACATCTCGAACAACAACAACAGCTTCGCCAATACCTTCCACCTCACCAGAACTCTGGCTTCGGTTCCAACAATGGACTAGGTTCTTCTCAAAGACCCTTTGGAGCGATAGCTGGTGCTTACGGTACTCCCGGCCCTGATTATCCAGGTTTCAATGCTCGTGCTACCTTCCCAGGTGCTTCTGATCGATACCTTCCACCTGACCATGGACCTTCCGGTGTGTCTTCTGGTAAGGTGCCCCAGTTTTCAGGCTCGGTAAACGGTACGTAGTTGTGTTTTCTATTTGGATAGTTATCATGTACAATATATCGTTATTTTTGGATGGACGGGACTTGGTTTTACATTAGATTATATATTTTTTAAATAACTAATCGCAAGATACTGACAATATTTCTTCAGATATAATTGCATTTGTTATTTATTATACAGGATTAAGAACGGATATTTTAATTTTATCTTACCAAAAAAATACTATTGCAGAAATCTGATTATACTCGTCTGCAAAATCTTTCATGTTGTCATAGACGAAAGATACTACAATTTCGTAGTTAATATTATCTATGTATCTTTATGTCGTATGTTAGTATGCCTTCAATATATTTAGTATGTTAACCCTTAAACGTTCAATACCGTCTATATGCTATAACAATATTATTAATTGTATTGTAAATTATATAATAGTAGATCTCTGCACACCCAACGGTTGGCTGGTAGAGAATGCCATAGGCATTAAGTCCGCCAACGTACACAAGTGCATGAAGTTATAAATAAATTATTTATATCTTATTTTATATGAAAATAACAAATAAACTGTAATACATACGATTGAAAACTATTCAACCGTTATTATAATACTGTATTTTATAAATTATATCTTTCTATAGGTTTCCGTGGACAAGACAGTGCCTCGAACTATCAACGACTTCAGAATTCATTTGGTGCTCAACAAAGGTTCCAGCCACAATCGAATGTCAATCGTCAGTATCTAGCTCCTCATTCTTCTCAGGATATTCCACAACAATCATTTGATGAGCAGACTGGATACCACTACTGAGTGTTCAGATTCCACATTAATGTACTTAGTTAGAATTTTGTTTGTGCAATAAATTGTCAGCAAATTATTTGGTAATTTCATTATTTAAAGAAATAGATTAATTTATGAAACTTGGTTTTACCCTTATCAAAACCGACTTCAAAAATAGGAAAAGATTCTATAAGTAACTGTTTTTGTATCATATGTGTTTATTACTTTAGAATTATGTTTTCTATTGAAGAATTTCAATTTGAGCTTATTGAAATATGAATGAATACTTTAATATTATTTTTACGGGAATTACCGCGATCACTTATTATCACTGAGTCAGCCTGTGACCACGGCCAGTGCAACCTGGTCGAAACGTCAGGCAAATCAGAGGTATGTAATACCCTTAATAAGTGATCGCGTTCATTCCCGTAAAAATAATATTAATTATCATGGAACGCGAAAGTTTAAAAGTTAATATGAATAAATACTTTAACACCAAAAATAAAAATTAAACAGCAACGAATATAATTTAATACAATTCATAATACTACTAACCAGTAGTTAGTAATATTAACTGGGCTGGAGTTTTAAGTTCGATTCCCAACCAGGACAATTAATTTTATGATAAATACGATCATTTGTACTGTGTGTGCATGCTATTTATCTATAATAAATATGTGTATTTACAGTAATCCCTAATCAAGTATAACAGCAGAATAGTTACTACATTACACCAGTTCTGTCTGATTTGGCACATCAGGCTTGACAGCATCCTGCCCCGTTATGTACCTCAGTCGTGGGGTACGGCAGGGGGGACTCCATAAGCCGCCGATGCGCTCCTGGTGTTCCTCCCAACTGCCGAGGTAGGATGCCACGGGGTTTTATGGGTCGACCGGTTCCTTCGAGAGTCCCACACACGCCCTTCGTTTACTCTACGAAGGGTATACTGCGAAAATCTTTCCCCGCGGTAGGAAAAGGTAAAAGATTTATAGAAAAACATCAATATATTCAGAATTTAAACTCTGGTGAGCGAAGTGCAGACTCAAGATGTGCTACGATTTTTCGCTTAATATTAAGCCAATTATCTCCAAAACCAACAAACGAGAAATTTCTATTAAAGTAACAATATACAGGAAAATCAATAATCAATAAAAGCTCTTAGGAACTTATTTTTAACATATATGTAGGTACATAATTGAATATACTCAAAAGTGGATAAAGTTACAATTTAGTACTAAAACCCATTCATACTAGTATAGTCACGGAAGATATCAATTGAATTTCCGATAGTTTAAGAGCCCTTTTGATTACCGTTTTCAACTTATGATTACTTTATTAAACATCATAAAAAACGGTAATATGTAATCGTCGTGTAATATCTTTAAACTAACAGTAATATTGGTTACGACATAACGTCTGAAGTGCGTGGGATTGGATTCGATAACCAGTTGATTTCAAGTCCAAGGCCTTAACCAATTACCACTCATACGGGTACTGATTTATTACTTATTCATATCTATCATCATTACCTGTACATTATAAAAATGTCACGTGTGGTGACGTATTAAGAATACAGAGTGTCACCACTCCTATTCATCCCGCGGGTGTCGTAAAAGGCGACTAAGGGATAAACTACGCAAGACAACATCAATGCAAAGAGAAGAAAAACTTGAAACCAACTTGTAGAGTAAACGTATATCTTGGACAAAAAACATAAGAGACTGGTTGAAGGTGGACAGCACAGAAGCATTGATTCGCATGACCGAAGCAAGGGATAGATACAGACATATGGTCGCCGACCTCCGTGATGGAGATGGTACCTAAAGAAGAAGAAGAGTAGGCCAAAACCTCCTTTCTAAAGAGAGGCCTATGTCCAGCAGTGGACTGTTAAAGGCTGTTGATGATGATGATGATGATCATTACCTCCGTCGAAAGTCGTTTACTAGTGGATATAGGAATCCCCTTAGGCTTCCCGCAACAACTAGTCCTGCACTTACCCAAGTTGTAAGCGTTTTTGGTATTCTATTTAATTGGCTAATGTCACTCTCAGTCACGTGATCGAAACAAAAAGAAATGCCAATGAAACAAGACAATAGAATAAAGAAGAGAATAGAAAACAAAAAAAAAATTGTAACTTGTCTAGGGCCTGTATCCCACGGTTTCCTACGACCTTCTTCAGGTCAACGGACCTTATACTTACCTATTGACATTCCGTCTTCCTATATGTGGTTGCCACTCAAGAACTTTTTGACCTCATCAATCAGCCGTTTTATCTAGGAACAATGTACCCCTCCCACTATTTAAGTCTAGCAATTCATTCAAATTTCAATATAATATTTACTAGAACAAATTTTATTGTGTGATTGCATTTATATTCTTAAAGTCATTAAAATACAACGACAATACATTTATTTAACAATATGTTTTTATGCCTCAAAGAATTCAATGTCAATTGCTTATTTTTATTTTCGATTTTCTTTCAGTTCCTCAATACACAGCTCTATATCAACGACGAGATAAACTAGAGAAAATGCTCTAAGTACCTATATAAAAAAAGGTACACACTTCTATTTAAGTACTTTTTTCTTCACAAAACTTTATCGAAATCACAGAACAATATAATATAAAAAATGAATGGCTGTTCGTTAGTCTCGCTAAAACTCGAGAACGGCTGGACCGATTTGGCTAATTTTGGTCTTGAATTATAAGTCCAGAGAAGGTTTAAAAGGCGAATATATAAAAATTTATTGCATTTTTCTTATTAATTATGGATTCCTTTTGTTTGTTTCAAGTTTATTTTAACAAAAGTTGAGTCTATTTATCGATTGAGGCAGTACGAAGTCTGTCGGCTCAGAAAGTCTTTAATAAAAAAACGTATTGTGAATAGATCGTTTTTTTTTAAATATTCCTTGAGAAAAATGAAATTAGCTTTAAAAATTAATTAAAATATTGATATTGTTGTTTAATTATTAGAAAATAATTATGTTGTCTAGCCTGATGGTTGATTTGTACCAAATATTGATAGGCACTGCGCACGATCATTTAGGCTAAACGTGATTAATCTATTAAATGAATGTATTTCTTAATCCCAATATTATTTGGGGTCAGCTACGAGTTCAACCAGTTTTACCTGAATATCAGTTCTCCACGGACGCCTGCCATCGGACCTCTGCAACTAAATTCGAAGTTTGAACTGGCCATTAGTATATTTGAGAGCGCTGAATTCCCAATAACGATTGCCATAGATGTTTATAACAACCGGGACCAACACGGCTTAACATGCTCTCCGAGGCACGGGTGTAAAACACCGGGCTGCTATTAAGAATTTCTCTATAGAAAAGCCAACAACACTTCTGGTCCGATTCGAACCCGAGACTCTTGATCCGCAGTCGAATATCCAAACTTAATATTAAAACCCGGTTATAAACTTTCATAACCGACTCCGAAAAAGAAAAAGATTCAAATTAGTATACTCTTGACTCTTGTCGCAGATAGAATTGTTGGCCTAAATAGAAAAAAGTAAAACCACAAAGTACCAATAAATGCAAGGCCTAATATAGATCATATCTATCACAAAGTCTAAATTTGTCATCACCAGAAGAGCTGAAGAAGCTATGCCGGTAACGAACACGAACTACGCAAGAAAAAATCTTTCAAGAGAAACTCGATATCAAATATAAAACTGGTAAAAGCAATTTAAAAGTTGCTTGATTATAAGCGGTTAGAAAAAAAACTAAGCAGAGGTAAACGATTAGAAACTTTGTAATGAATTATGCTACAGCTCTTAATCTAGCCCTACTGCTGCATAGCTCTATAGACACTCCTGATATTCATTTCTTTAAACTTTTCTGTAAGTGACTCTAGCTAGAAGTACTTTTTAAACAAAGAACTTTTTTCTGGAATCAAAAATAGTATAAATCTCGACATAACTACCCCAAAATGACTGAATGAATGATAATTAAAACAAGCTGTTTTTATATAGAACCATGTAGATGTATATACATCAAGGATTAAAAATACAGTGAGTTTAAGAACCAACTTTAATCAAGATGTTCTACATGAATTTATACCGCCATAAATATTTTGATGGTGCTTTATTTGAAGTTAAGCCAAAAATGTTCACAGTAGCCTGTCCGAAATTTAATAAATCCTTTCTGTCTGCCATATCCCTGAATACCTCTTAGGTTGGGTAGTAAATAATGCTATTGAGTGCTAAAGTAGAGTACATAATGATAAACTAGCTTTCCGCCCGCGGCTTCGCCCGCGTTTAATTCGTTTATATCGCGCGACACGGTAAGGTAACTTATGGTAACATAAAATTATGTAGACAATCTTACATAATTTTATGTTTGATAATAATTAATTTCAAACCCTTCTACCTTTATTTTCGCCATAAAAAGTATCCTATGTCCTTTCCCAAGTTCAGTTCTATCTTCATACCAAATTTCATCAAAATCGGTTCAGTGGTGGTAATATGAGTAGGGATAAATAGCCAATAAGGACTCGCATATTATTCTTATATTAAATTTTACCACCCAGAGAAGTCAAGCATCGATGAAAAAACGGGAACGACAAAGTTGCTGAAATCAGCTATAAGAGGTTGACAGTTATATTTTTAAAAAAAAAGGAAAAGTAAAGTACATCCAAATCTACCGAACTTTACCCGAACTAGGTTAGTCAATTAGCTGCTATCAAACCTTCAGAACCTATAAACGACCTCAAAGTCCTATATATAGACAGGTGTCAAACTTTTTAGTGCTTCAAGTATTTAGAAAATGAGATATTTGCTTATCAACCGATCGCTTAACGTAGTCGTCGGGAACGGGAAGTTTTTTTTTTTGTTTTTACATATAAGTTGGCAAGAATAAGCACAATCATAGAATGGTGGTCACCATCCTCATTATCAGTGCAGATAATGCAGCATGGTGAATCACACCATGACGGTGTAGTGAGATGTTTCTACATCATCGGGCCTTCGGTCTTGAACTCACCAACGAAATACAACAGCACGAAAGCTGTTCTTTTTATGTTGGTCTTCTATGTGAGTGTAGTACCTACAGCCACGGTCGAGCCGGACCATTCGTGCTGAAATCAGTAAAGCTTAATTACCTAATTAAGTTATGATGTATGTATTTGAATTCACGTGACCAAAGGGTTGCGACGTGTTCATGTTTCTAGCGTTGCAAAGTTATAGGGTTGCAAAGGTCATTACTCCTTTTAAAAAAATATCCCATAGTTAAGAAAATGCTTCAAAATTACTGCAAGATATGACAAACGAAGCCAACCAAGGTCGATCACGTTTAGGAACTCAAAAACCATTCAAACTAATTACATTTAGTACGATAAGTTTATTTTAATGAATGATGACGTCAGTGCTATTCAGGATCACGATTAAACGTATATATAATAGGTCAGGTGTTTTAACATTACAGTATCTCTTGAGATTCATCCATTATAACATCCAGAATGAAATTGGTAAATTTGTTTTGTATTTTTTGTGGAAATTATTAATTAGATCAATTTGTTATTTCTGTCACGAAGCAAGAACTAAAATACTTTATTAAAATACTAGCTGAGTCCCGCAGTGTTACCCGTGATTGTTTTTGTAAATTGCGTGTAACGCCGTTGAGTGAAGTTAGTCTAGAAAAAATAGCTTATGTTACTTCTTAGGTCGTTAGCTTTCTGCCAGAGAAAGTCCCGCTAAAGTCGGTCCAGACGTTTCCGAGATTAGCTGGAACAAATAGACGGGCAACAATTTAAAAAAAAAAATACAAAATCTTTTTAATTGCTTTTACATACAGACACTCCAATTTTATTTATTTGTATATTTTGTAATAATACAGAGATTGTTGGTTTTATAATGACATAAAATGACATGATGATTTAAATGTATGGAAGTGATATACGACATTAGTGAAGACCATCTCAAATCGGTTTTTTGTAATCTGTTCTTTACAGAACAAGCATTGAATTTGTAATAGAATATTAACAACAAAAATAAAATTGAAAATAAAATTTTCGCCATTAGTTGTTCTATACTTTTGCACCTGAAATCATGAGATCAATTTCTACTAATGTTCTATGGATAAATATATTTGTAATATACATGTTTCGACAAAAACAAAATGTAAATATTTGTTTTATTGTCGGTTCAATTTCAACAGTACAAAATATTGTCTATGAATTTCTTGTTTCTCGTGGAAATTTATTTTACAAATTGTAATAGCAATATAGAGGAATGGGTATAGGATTCGGGCTTTATTCACGAAATTCTAAGTCCAGTTGTTAATTTGAATCTTATTCTCTACATTACCTACCATCATAAATTATATAAGGTATAAAAAACTAGTGATATATATTACTAGTTTTGTGTTTTGTGTATATAGTTAGTTAGTTTGTTATTTATACTAGTTTTTATGATCGAGATCATTAGAATATTTTAAATGTTACACCATTATAATGCTTAACATACTTCACAGATCATATTCACTGGATTGCTGGCAGCCTGTACCGCTGCTAGCCTGGAACATCTAGAAAAGAAGCAAATCAGCTATCTTCCTGCTGCTAAAGACGCTAGCAGCAGTAAAGATTCTGAAGTAGAAGGTTCTTTAGAAACTGATAGAAATACTGCCGAAGTATCTAGTGTTAATCAGCCAGGATTAAGTGCTAGTTCTTCTGTTTCTGGCTCTTCCAAACCTTATTCGTCTTCTGAAAAAGATCTTTCCTCATCTGCGTCTGATACTGAATTTGCGGGTTATTTCTATGGTAAGTAAATATTAAGTTGTACAGTTGAATTCATGCATCAGATTCTTACATTTTTGCCGCATTTATCGAATACGTTTCGCGACCAAAACAAGGAAGAAAAACTGCTTTCAGTTGAAATTCTCTTGCTGTGCAAAAACATATGAGTATGTAAAAAAAATACCATGAAGGATTACTGCTAATTGCTACTCATATTCATAAATTCACTCATATTCATAAATACAGGATTTTTATTGGTTATTTCTAATCAAAGGTTTTTATTTTTTCCGACTGGAAGGAATGGTTTGCAAAATTTATAGCTTTACTGATATGTGTATCCCTTATTTTAAATTGCAGGTCCAGGCGTTCAGAACGTCTATAACCCGCAGTCAAACTTCCAAGCCCGTGGCCAGATTGGTACCAAAACTCTAAACCAAGAGTTCGATCTACAAGGAACTAACAAATATTCTAGTCAGCAAAACCGTAACCAAAACGGCGTACAAGGCTTTAGTCAGCAATTTGGTCAGGAACAACAAAACCAGCTATTCGAACAGCAAGTGTATAAGCAGCAACTTGGTCAGCAGCTACAAAATCAACAATTTGGTCAGCAACAAGAAAACCAGCAGTTCGGGCAGAATGCATATAGCCAGCAATTTGGACTGCAGCCACTTAGTCAGCAACCACTTATGAATCAATACTTCCAACAACCTCAAAACCGACAGTATGGGAATGTAGGAAGCCAAGTTGGTCGACAAGACGCATCTTCTCAAAGCACTAATAATTTCGGAGCTCAAGTTCGGTACCAACCTAGACCATCTTTTGTTAATAACCAGAACGCTGGTTCTCAAAACTATCCTCAGCAATCATTCGATGAAGAAACTGGTTATCATTACTGATCATTTCTTCGTTCACTTATGTAGCCATCACTTTATTGCAATAAATAAGCTTCGTATTTGTACATAAGGTTGTTAGTTGTAATTGTATTCGATGAGTTTGTAACAAAGAATAAAAAAAATAAAAAAAAATACCAATGAGTACTGTTTATAAACAGACCTATCAAATTAAACATTTATATCATGCATTTCTTCATTTTATAAAAAATATTTGTTGTGCAGTATGACTGAGGTAAGACCCTGGTAAGAATTATAAGATACCAACTGTGGATTGAAATTTTCAGACTGAAGATTTCACCATTCCATATTATATTAAAGATGAAGAATAGGAAAAAATAGCAGGACTGTGTGACATAAAATAAAATAGCTTTTAATAAAATATAAATTGACTTTTCATTGATAGAATGAATACCGAAAATAACAAACATCGGTTGCTAAGTTACCTAGATATAGACCACTCTCCAAAAATATATGATTATGGATATTCTCAGAAGTAAGATATAGATTTCCATGAAACTTTTAGTCCAGTTGCTAGGAACAACAAGATAAGAGTATGTATATTCCTAACATATTATTGCTGTTCTAAAATAATCTTTATATGTTTAGAACTTGTAAGTAATCTTTGGAGTGCAGTTTTTTGGACTGTAATTAGTACATAGTTGGATAAATACAATGTAAGGTATATACATTGAAAGGTATATAGAGCTTATAAGCAAATGAATTAAATTTTACATATTTTACCTTTCAAACACACACAAACACACACACTTACACATCTTTTCACCGTGACCGACCGACGGCTTTACGTGCTCTCCAAAGCATGGGTGTGAATCGCCGCCAAACTTCTAAACTCCGGGCTGCTATTTGGAATTTCCTAAGAAAAGCCCAATAACACTTTTTGGCAAGACACAGGCCTAAAAGTGTGTTTGGTTTAAATCATATCTAAGGGCCACAGCACACTAGTTACTTTTAGCATCGGCGTTCGGCAACTAGTCGCTTTTTAGAAGCTAAATACGGTGACCGAACGCTCTACACCGCACACTTAAAAACGCCAAACGCGGAGATTGAGTCATTTTAAGAAGCGCGACACAGCAGCTGAACGCCACTCTCCGCACACATTCGGATGCCGGTAGCATCGATTTGGCATCTGAGCAGTCGCTAAAACGCGCGTTTCCGATACCGCGATCGAACGCAGGAAGTCGCTAAAAAGCGATGCAGCATCGATGCAGTCGCAAAATCGTCGATCGCCGATGCTAAAAGTAGCTGGTGTGCTGTGGCCCTAATGTATAAAATGTTCGGGTTGTGGTGTCTATTCCCAAACTTCTCCACACATTGTGTACACTTATGCGCGTAAAAGCACAGATTAATAAATAGTTACTACGTAACAGATACATCACTCCCATACAAAAGGGAAAATACCTACGCTATAATAGCCTACAATATCTTAATAATAATACCTGTCACTCAGAACGAGAAGAAATGTACTATATGTACGCGAACAAAGAGTCGATACTGTGTCGCTCGCCGTGCAGGACACGCTCCAGCGCGTCTTCGTTAGAATGCGCTAGGGCCTATGATAAAATTATTGTAATAAAACGAATGTTGCGATTCAACCATGTTTCTTATTAGTCAATGAAATATGTTTAAGTTTTATTAATGATTTATATTGTTTTTTCCTTCTCTAAATTCTCTGTTATTAAATTTTATAGTTGCAAATATCCGAAATATTTAAATCGTAAATATCGTAAATATTTAAACAAATAATCATATGGAAAACAGGAGCAAAGAGACGGAAAATCAACGGTTTTTAAAAGTTGTAATATGGTGCTACCAGGCCGTTTCATTAAACGATGTCAAAATTATTTAAAATTACTTTTTCTAACTCCTCTATTTATTTCATCTATCTAATGTATTAATATATATATAGATTTGACTTTTACACCCATCTACTGCACAAATAATTACGTGGTTTCGGCATTACGAAGCGTAAACGTGGGAAACGAGCTCAGGCGGACGTTTGACGGCCCTCTGTCGAGTTGTATAACTCGTGCGACCTAAGATGGCACCTGACACAAATGTCAGTCGTTTGAAGTACTGAGTGCAAGAAAAATAATAATTTATTCTAGTTTTTTAAATTTCAACATTTATTTTGCTTCAAGTATTTTCTCATAACATACTAAATTATCCTAAGTGGTACTTTACAACCTGAGTTAAAAAAATACATATGCATACCAATAGGAAGCAGGCCTCATTCATTATTTACCCGAATGCATTCTTCGTGCAGTGATTTCAATATTATTAGGTAATACCTAATATCATTTTAAATGAAATTAGGAACTGAAATATGGTTGTAAAATACAATTCTAAATCGATGATAAGCCTTTTAATCGAAGTCTCTAAATATAATGTACATATGGATATTCTTTATTTCAGACTATTGCGTCTCATAGTCGTCATGCTGGTTTTTTTTCGTGTGACCTTTCTTAAAACAATTGGGTTATCCAGACGAATCTAATGATATATTAATAAAATAAATTCATGAAGTGATTTATATGACATTAGGTAATACCTAATAAACTAAAATTATTATGGAAAGATTCGTGCAACGATAATAGTGATGCTAACGCTACAAGCAAGACTACAGAGGGGTATTACGCGGGGGAACGGTATCATGTTTCGTTTTGAGCCAGGTGCCATCTTAGCTCGCACGAGTTATATAGTCGACGATACGCCGAGCCATAGGTATATAGCGCGATGCGTTGAGCGAGTGACGGAAGCCTGGTAAAAGGACAAGCCTCAGAATCCGCCAACATCTATTTTTAACAGCCGTAGGACGCGAGCAGAGCCGAGGCATTAGCTAGAGATTCTATAAAAATATCTGATAACAGATAAAGAACACGTTTAATTGAGATAGACTATTAGGGGCCATCAATTCGAGAAGGAACCCGACAAACGTTGGTTGAGCCACGTCCAACGTTGATCGTTTCTGTGAAATAGTATGCGAGTTTTATGTGAGATTTGTAACGGGATATACGGGATGTCTTAACAAAAGCCATTCTTAAGCCTTCTACTATTTCAGAATTTACAATATAAAACTCCTAGAGTCTATCTTAGTTGTGGATATTTAAAAACAAACCCGTTACAATTTAAATATTACTTAATTTACATTTATAGAAAAATTGATAAGAGCTATATTCGTCAACTCATGTCAGTTTCATAACTACCTCAGTACAGAGGTACCTACCTCATTATGATCGTCGTCGCTTACCTAGTAAACGCCGTTACTTCATCTTTATACTGGTATTCAGTCTCTTTAGTTCTATTCTGTATTTAATTTGTCAGATATACTTGCATTTGAAGACTTCCAAAAACTCTAACAATATTGTGCGAAAATCTTCGCACAAGATTTATATCGTCTACTGACCTTAAATCATATACCTTACGACCCTAGCGGTTGTCGCCCTTTACAATTGATTAAAAATGGCAAGATTGCGGGTCCACCCCACTTGTGTTGTTATGTCATTAGCGTCTATCTAAGACACTTCTCTAATGTGACAATTCGTCAAAACATTTTGTTCTTCTTTTCATTACTTTTTGCATTAATCCGTTTTATGATTCTTTGTTAGACAAGGTGACTTTTAGATTATTAGTAATCACGACTTGATGAAGAATATAGTGGTATTGTTCTTGTTTTAGAACATAAATAATGTAAATTGATGTGACACTTAAGAGATGTACTCCTAGCCGTTTTTGATCACGGCAGCTAGTCTCAACGAAAACTCGTCATGTCTGCACGGTTCGTCTAGTGGTTTAAGCGATTCCCACGCTGCTTTCTACTTCGCCAAGTATCGTAGGTACTTTAGAACAACAATTTGTGAGATCCACAAATTGTTGTTCTAAGTCTGGGTGTTCTTTGTATCCGTTTCATGTATATTCGAAAAGTCCCCCGCAACACAGGATTTATATTCAATGTGTGTGATTCTGCGGAGGCATTGGGTAGATTATAGCTCGCGTACTTTCAGATCTTATAGTATGGATGTATTGGATATGATTCATCAACAGCCTATAACAGTCCATTGCTGAACATAGGCCTTTCCTTTGAAAGGAGGTTTTGGCCTACTATACCACGCTGGCAAGACGGGTTGGTATAGGGTTTGTTTCAAGTTTTCCTTCTCTTGGCAGTGATGTTAGCTGCTTATTTTGTTCCTTTAGTCGCCTCTTACGACACCCATGGAATGAATAGGGGTGGTGACACTTTGTATTGTTAATCCGTCACCACACGGATAGAACATAAATATGATTGGCATACTCGCAGTATGTACTTCCATGAAAAAAAAGTTTTTTAAACTTTATCTCTGTCTGGAATTATTGAATCGATTTTGAAAGGACTTTAACAGACAGATTACTGATGTTATTAGATGAATTTTTAGGGTTCCATAGTTCATAATTCGAAACCCTTATAGATTTGTCATGTCCGTCCTTCCTCGACTTACCGTTCATTTTTTTTTTTTCTTATAGTTGAGCCTGCCAAAGTGACTCTACTCTGCCTGATGGAAAGCATGAGTAGAATCCAGGAGTAGGGGTCACCATGCTTATTGTGGGGGTAGGCAATGTAGCATGGTGACCCCTACCATGGCAGCCTGGTTAGCTTATTCTGCATCATTCTCCCGGCCTTCGAAGGGCGGGAGAATCATGCAGAATGATTAGGCCTCCGGTCTCACACTTACCAACGAAATACGATAGCAAGAATGCTGTCATTATTAGGATGGTCTTCTGTGTGAGGGTAGTATTGGCCGGGTCGAGCCGGCCCATTCGTGCTGAAATCAGCGTGGCTCTACTACCTACCTACCATACGCTTAGTGCTAGAAAGATGAAACTTTGCATAGACATGTTTTTCTATCACATCGACAAAGTGGTATATTAAAATCTTGAAAATTATTTTTATTTGAGTTACCTCCCCTACAGGTAATGAAGGGATGATTTTATTATCTTGCGTCTACCCCATAGGGTCAGGTATCGTTAGATAGGTCTTTTTAAAACATTGAGAGGTTTTTAAGACGACTTTTTCATTTAGCACAACACCGCGGAGCTCAACCTACTTCATTTTGTTGCTATTAAACTTCATTATATAACTTCATTTTGTTACTATTAAATGAAGGTCAAAAGAAGAAAGAACCACAAGGACATTGACAAAAATGCTGTAGATATCAAAAACTCACTCCTCAGTCTATCGATAAGCGTATGCTACTCCTGATCAAGAGGTCTCGGGTTCGAATCCCGGGTCGGACCAAATTTTGGTGTGATCTGCAAATATTTTTAATATGTATGTATATAAATAAAAAAATTGTTCATGTACTTATATCAGTTGTCTAGTACCCATAATACAAGCTCTGCTTAGTTTCAGGGACTAGATGACGTATTGTGTAAGATGTCCGAAATATTTATTTATTTATGAATTCTCCGTAAAGATTTACCGATGTGTTTGAAATCGGCTATTAGCACATCAGCTACAAAAGTAGGTACACAAAATGATCTTTGTAAAAACTTGGTGTACAAATAAATCTAGGATCTCTAGAATCTATCTAGGTATCATATACATATGTGCACTGAAAGAAACAATTTTAATATTGAAAAGTATTGACAGAATGTATGTATGAATACTAACAAAAATATTCGTAAGTAAACCAAGAAAAATTATATGACTATTAACATTCAGAAACGTACGAGTATGTAGTGATAATGAGTGTATGATTGAATGATATTTTCCATGCCAATCCGATATATATAAATCGTATATAACGTATCTGATTTAACAATAACGTCAAAACATCTTCTTTTAAACAAACTTCCTGTACCAATCAATTGGTACTTAAGATTTATTAATCACCACAACTGGTATTTCATCCCGTATCAAATTAAAAGGATCCTGCTAAATGTACAGAAGTATTTGATGTTCGAGGTCACTCACGTTCGGTAGTCAAAAAATCCTCGAACCAATTAACATGGCGTCACACAAGTTTTCTTTACGATGTTAGATATAAAATGACGTCAGAATATGTGTATTCAGGATCACGATAAGTGGTATATATAATAGGTCAGATGATATAAAGCGTCACAGTTACATTTCAACTTCTACCATATTTGGTTTGAACGAACCCATCGTTGACTATCTCAAAATGAAACTGGTAAGTAAATTCTTGTGTTTTTAATGCTTTCAAGCGATGACTTGCTCAATATATACTCCATACAACATTATAATTGCCAAAGTAACTCGGTCTGTCCGTCTTACGAGCTTTCACGCCCAAACTACTAAATAGATTTTAATTAAATTTCGTACAACGATAGTTTACAGGCTGAGAAGGGCACAGGCTACTTTTTTCCTCGTTAGACGACACACACGCGGTCGGAACCGCGGACGGAAGCTAGTTATAGATAAGTAGTCAATGAAGCTTTTAGAAAGTTTATAGAGTGATCAAAAATTTTAGGACGGATCAGTAAATCGGTATTTCATTAAATCATATATTTTCAAACAAGATTAACATAAACGTTCAGAAACATGCTTAAATATTTACACTTAGATAAAATTAAAGCAACCTGGCTGTGATAATTTCTGCTATGCTGCTATCTTACACAGTATAATCTTGCTTAAATAAATTTTCTAATTTTGTAAAAAAATTTTTGTTACCTTCTATGAATTCAGATTAGAAATTGTATTTATCATGTCAACGGTACGTATTCATACGAAAGCGACTGCACGGTTGGCCTAGTGATTTAAGTGGTCGCCACGCCGCTTTCTACTTCGCCAAGTTTCGTGGGTTCAAATCTTACGTAGGAAAACACTTTGTGTGATTCACAAATTGTTGTTCTGAGTCTGGGTGTTCTTTGCGTCTGTTTCATGTATGTTTGTAAAGTCCCCCGCGGCACGGGATTTATAATCCTAATGCCGGAGTTGTCTTTTTAAAAAAAAAGAACAATGTAACGCGTGGCTACGACTTTTCAAACTTTAAAATATGTATCTTTGTACGCTAGTAATTGTGTACTATGTATTAATATAAAATAATATTATTTAAATTTTACTTATTCAGCGTCGTTTTTTTTCCGAATTGGATTTTAGTTCTCATTTTTGTGTTTTTCAGTTTTATACTTAATCTTTTATTTTTTAATCATTATACATCAATGATTTAAATTTTAGATTCTTGACTTCAAAAACAAATACACTTTTTTATTTTGTGAACTAATTAAGTTACATATGACTTTGGATCGTTATTATCAGTTGGTGGTTGCCGCTCTTATTGCTGTCAGCTCTGCAGCTCGCCTGGAACACCTAGAACAACAGCAGCAGCTCCGACAATATTTGCCACCTAGCCAAAATTCTGGTTTCGGTTCATACCAAGGGTTTGGATCCAACGGAGCACAAGGATCTTTAAATGGCAACTCTGGATCTTTTGGTGTCTCAGGAGGAGGACAATCTAACTTCGATGCTCTCGGAGCCTTCCCCGGTGTAAAGAATGCGTACTTGCCTCCTAACTTTGAATCTTCTGCGTCTTCTTCTGGAAATGGTGAGTGATGATGAATAGCCGTATTTTTTATTTAGTTAATATTGTAGCATTTTTTTGTTTATAGACTCTTTATTTCTTATAAGAATAATTACAAGTCACTTAAATGAGATACAATTTGTAATAATAAAAAAAATGTCATCTTGTGACAAGCTAATTACAATAGGTTGTCATACGACTATATATACAATATATGTATAACGGCTAATAACAATTACATTTAAACAAATATTTCTTTCATTTTTACTCTTGAATGAAGAAATATAAAACTGTTTTTTAAAATATTTTTTCGTTTTGTACTCTAAGCTAAATATTAAACGTGCATTTGGTACCAATTAATATTCTTTTGATATATTACACAGAACATATATATATATAACTTATAATATATAATTTTAGTCGTTTATCATCCAACTTATGTTATACATGTTTCAATTTATAAATCTTTTAAGTTTCAATCAAATAATAATATTTCATTTTACCTCTTTAGAATTCGGCACTCAGAACTTAGCTGGTCAACAATACGGTAACCAAGCTTCTGTTAATCAATTTGAATATCAAGGTGACGCACAGGGCAACAACATCTTGGGTGCTCCAAGCAGGTACCAGTCTCAACCGTCTGCTGTAAACCGTCAGTACCTCGCACCTCATTCTGCTCAAAATATTCCTCAACAACCTTTCGATGAAAAAACAGGGTATATTTACTAAGTATTTATTTGTAAAAGTAACCTATATTTTATGAAACTCTTTAAAACATGTGAAGTGTGCTTTGTATTATATTTTAATTTTATTCTGAATTAAAAATAACAGTTATGTAATTGTTGACAATGTTGTAACCATGCACATTTTGTTGAAGGAAATTTGTTTTTAGGTATTATCTGAGATTGATGACATTTTTACTTTAAAATTGTACCTCTTTTGGTAGCACCATCAAAGTAATTGAAACTCTAGTAAGCAACATTATAAATTGACACATTTTTTTTGTAATAAATATTAATTGAATCTGACATTAAAAATCATCTGCCTTGAATTTTTTTTTTTTTTTTTTTTTAATACTGCCTCGTTGGTCGTAGTGGATAGCGTATGCGAATGCTAATAACGAGGTTTCTGGTTCAATCCTTGGTCGGGCCAAAAACTGTTTTTGGGTTTTTCTTAGGAAATTTCTAATAGCAGTCCGAAGTTTGGAACTTTGGGAGTGATTCACGACCGTGCCTCGGAGAGCACGTAAAGCCGTCGATCCCGGATGTCATGAACATCTATGGCAATCAACTGTCGCTGTCGGCTATCGATCTTATGACGGCCGGCAGCGAGAGATCCCCTCCGATGACTGCAGTGAGGGCCCGGCGAAATTTACTGACAACTAGTTCAACCTTCGAGTGTCAGTTCTTCCTTAGGGTTGCGGAGGTCCGATGCCAGTCGCTCCGTGGAAAAACAAAAACTGATATACAGGTAAAACCAGTTG
Source organism: Phragmatobia fuliginosa (assembly GCA_932526445.1). Lineage (NCBI taxonomy): Eukaryota > Metazoa > Arthropoda > Insecta > Lepidoptera > Erebidae > Phragmatobia > Phragmatobia fuliginosa. The sequence goes on along the minus strand of OW052072.1, from coordinate 17,128,882 downwards.
AACTAGTAGCCGATCCCAAATAATATTAGGAATAAGGCTAGGGAGAAGAAATAATGAAAGTATCTTTATGTCGAATTTCCTTAAAATAGGCGGAGCTTTTTAGACGTGAAAATACTTAACTGGATTTTTGACTTTTAGACTCCAAAGTCCGAGAGAGGCTTCGATGTTCACATGGGACAACACATTGAGTGTATTTAAATTGATATTGTTACAAAGAACTTGTAAACTTAGAAGAGTTTGCGAGTTATTTGCGATCGTTTTATAACTTTGTAAATGGTTCACCGCACTGTAAATATATGCAGTACAGCAGCAATACAGTGCGGAAGTTATCTTTTATTAATAAAAACAAGAAATAAATGTCGGATTGCTCAGCTTAGTCATACCAATTAATACAGTTAAAGAATCCTCTCTAACTATTAAAGAAAGATTTGTCATTCAAGGTCATACGGTTACAAGGTGTATCATAAATTTTCTTTATTTTATTACAAACTTAGTGACGTAAAAATAGACATTAAAATAATCTCTATTGAGAGTATAAATACAAGGTAACATGGCTATTAGAGTCACAGTACTTTTTTTAATTTCAGTAATATTTGTTGACTGATTGTCTTTTTAAATATCAAAATGAAACTGGCAAGTACTTTTACTTTTTTATTGGTAGAACCTCTCAGGGATACGGGGAAGATTTACAATAAAAGATTAGTGATGTCCATAGAGCAACAAAGGAGAAGCTATACGCAGAGGGGACCCTCTGTAAAAGTATAAGTCCAAACAAATATTACTCTGTTATGACATAGAATGTGTTTGTGTGTGTGAATTTTTTTTTTGTTTTAATTCTTATATGTGAGTTCATAGTGATATGCGATTGTTTCTGTATTAAGTTTATGTCTATGTGTATGTGTAAAGATTTCCCACCGCAAATGATAGATAGACCAGGGTAGAAGCCTCTTAAAATAACAAAAAGTGAACATAAATTATAGTAGGATGAAACCCATTGTAAAAGGAGGAGAATAGTACAAAAATCAAAGGAAAAATAAATTACGGGCGATCTGAGGTCGGGAAGGGGGAGAGCTAACTTTTTTCCATTGGACTTGTAGTTTTGCAGGAAATCGAGATAAGCCATTTTCCCCTCCCCCTTCCCGACCTCAGATCGCCCGTAATTTATTTTTCCTTTGATTTTTGTACTATTCTCCTCCTTTTACAATGGGTTTCATCCTACTATAATTTATTTTGTTTTCAAACACTAAAAGCACTGGTCTAAGACTGTAATCGGGAAAATACGTTGTCCCTACAGCCCTCCGGCCCTATGGTCTGTGTTACTTTATGACCGACGTGCATAGAAAACAAAAACAACTTAATTGCTTTGCCATTTCAGCTAATCACTTAATGAAAATCAATGTAAAAAGTGCTGGATACCAGAAAATCAATCTCAGGTCTTGATATCATATACGTGATAGGCATTGTAATATATATAGGAGTTTGAGTAGTACATGTATATTTTAAGTGGTTCATCATCAAGTAATCCGTTTCATATTTTCAAATCAAGCATGTTTGTAGACGGGACTTATCGCGATAGAATTATTTAAAATGTTATGATACCTTCTACTTGCTACGTTTTGAACGGGTTACACCGTTTATGGTCACGGGTAGTTTTGTCATTGTTTTTTTTAATACATCATATTAAGTAACTTAACCATTTCTTTGTATAAAAAATAATTATTTAAAAGACATACACATATTTAAAATGCTCTACAAAAACATTACGATTTTGTGTGTAACACCGTCAAGTGAAGCAATGTTATATTAACGAAACCAAAATTTATTTATAGGTTTACTTATTTTTGCAGTTCGTGATGTCTGTTCTTATAGCCATCAGCGGTGCAGTAGCTTTGGACCTCTTCGATGACACGCAACAAAAATACCTTGGACCTCTTTCTGGATTGGGTCCATTCAATCGATTAGGAGGTCGTCGATATTATCCAGGTCTGTTTTTTTTTACTCTTTGTCAAATTGCAAATTTAAGGTTAAATAGTTACTTTATTGCATACTTTGCTTAAATTGCTAAATTAATGAGGCAGTATTATTTTATAGAGATTTTTTTAGATATTCATTCCTGACTGAAACTAAAAATGTATTTTAATATAATGAAGACTTTTTATCAAATTGAAAGAAGACGTTCCCAACCTGGTTAGTTTGTTTCTGAACTGATTATGATGACATTTTTTTTTTGAGAGAGTATACCTAATATGCTCCACAATTTTGATATTCAAATGTAAAGCGAAATTACGCCTATTTTTTTTCAAATATAGGCACAATTAATATAGATTAAGTTGATTATATTTATTTTAAAGTCAATTCTTGAATGTATCTTAGAAGATTTTCAAGATCATATTTAGTTTTATTTTTGGTATTTATATTTTTTAAATTTGGTCTACCAAAGTGACTCTACTCTGCTTGATGGAAAGCATGAGTAGAATCCAGAAGGAGGGGTCACCACCCTCAATGTGAAAGCAGATAGTGTAGCATGGTGACCCAAACTATGGCGGCCTGGTGAGATACTACTACATCATTGGCAATTTTTAGCAATCTCAAACAAATAAATATGAATATATATTTCGGACATTTTACACGCAACGGCATCTAGTCCCCAAACTAAGCAGAGCGTGTATTATGGGTAACTAGACAACTGATATAAATACATAAACATACTTTTTTTTTGTAAATACATACATATTATACCATAGAAAACATCCAACCTTCGAAACAAATATTTGCGGATCACACAAACATTTGGTTCGACTTGGGGATCGAACCTGAGACCTCTCGATCAGCAGTCGCATACACTAACCACTAGACCAACGAGGAAGTCAATAAAATTATTTTTTATTGTTTCCTCAGATTATGTGGACCACATTGCTGCTAGGCAGCTTTATGGCAATCAAATTGGATACCCTTATGGATACAGCGGTATTCTGCGCAACAATTTAAATAATCCATTAAGGAAATTTCAATCAGGGTATTTGTTAAGAAACCTTTAAAATATAAATCCTGAGTATATATTATTGTTCATTTAATAAAATAAACTACTAAAGCTTAAGTTGTATTTAGTTGTATACATAATCCATACTAATAAATTAATAATATATAAATAAATATTTCGGACATTATACACACAACGCCATCTAGTCCCAAAACTAAGCAGAGCTTGTATTATGGGTACTAGACAACAGATATAAATACATAAATATACTTTTTTTTTGTAAATACTTACCTATTATACATAGAAAACACCCAAACTCCGAAACAAATATTTGCGGATCACACAAACATTTGGTCATCATCATCATCAGTACATCGCAGTCCACTGCTGTACATAGGCCTCTCCAATTGCACATTTGGTCCCACCCCGGGAATCGAACCCGCGACCTCTTGATCAGCAGACGCATACGCTAACCACTAAACCAACGAGGCAGTCAATAAATAAAATTGTAGTCTCTGTTTATATTCTATAAATTCGATTGTAACTCTGTTTGTCTGTCACGGCTAAACTGCAGAACAGATATGGATAAAATACACTTGCCATCTTTTGATTCTTGAAAAAGAACCAAGAAGCCAAGAAGTTTACAGTGGTTACCAAAATATACGCAAGAGATATACATGAAAAATCTAATATTATTATACAGTGTAAAGTCATTCTATTTCACGATAAAATCTCTAAAACGTAGAAATGAACACAATTTTGTTGGTTTACCTTGAAACCAATACATTGATAAACTCTTTACAGAGAAAAAATCATTCTACACTCGGTTCCAAAAATAACGGGTCAGTCACACGGGTCAGTCACATAAACCCGAATATCTCCCGAACTACGTATGCCATCCTAATGAAACGAAGACTGTTCAATTGAGAATTTAATTATACAGATAAAAAATAAAATAAAACTTAGTGACACCCACAATATTAATCTTAAATTAAAAAAAAACTAAAGTAGTCATATTTTTCTTAAGATTACATTTTTTTTATGATTGTTTTTTTGCTGTTTTTCATCACTTTCTTCATTTAATACTTTGTATTGCCTCCACGTGATGAAGCCTCCAGTGATGAAAAACAGCAAAAAAACAATCATAAAAAAAATGTAATCTTAAGAAAAATATGACTACTTTAGTTTTTTTTTAATTTAAGATTAATATTGTGGGTGTAACTAAGTTTTATTTTATTTTTTATCTGTATAATTAAATTCTCAATTGAACAGTCTTCGTTTCATTAGGATGGCATACGTAGTTCGGGAGATATTCGGGTTTATGTGACTGACCCGTTATTTTTGGAACCGGCTATATATTCCGAAAAATGTGTTCCTATTATTTTCGTCATAGTAAATATGTGTTATCTGTGTTATTGTTTACGTTTCTTTAGCAGTGAACAAAAAGTGTCGTTTAAACGTTTCAGCACCCGAAACTTGTTAAAGTTAAATGCTTTGAGAGTGTTTATCATTACACTTGGTTTGCTTTTAAATGATGATGTAGTGTTCAAGGCCCCTAACAAGTTCTTTCATACCAAAGTCAACAGACTACATGTCTTCTTCTTCCTAGCCTTATTCCTAATATTATTTGGGGTCGGCTACTGGTTGAACCGGTTTTACCTGAATATCAATTTTCCACGGAGCGACTGGCATCGAACCTCCGCAACTCTAAGGGAAAACTGAAAGTAGAAAGGTTGAACTATTTGTCAGTCAATTTGAGGGCACTGACTTCCCAATAACGATTGGCATAGATGTTCATGACAACCGGGAGCGACGGCTTTACGTGCTCTCTTGGTAATTTTTCCGTTACTCCATATAACGTAAACTGTCTATAACGATAAAATATGCTCAGTCTCTTGAATTTCGTTATAAAGACTTTATACTGTATTTTGAAGTATCCTGGAAGAAATCGTAGTACTTCATTTTTATCTCTGTGTGTTTGTCACAAATGTGTGAACAATAGTCCACTGTAACAATAGTGTTTAAAGAAAATGTTATCGTACTATAAATACTTAAGATGAAAGGTATGTAATAATATATACAAAAACTCGATTGTTATTACATTGCAATATATTAAAATCGACATCACGATACTCAACAGTGAAAAAATTCCATTATTGGTGTTCACTACTTAGAGCCTAAGATCTGGTCTTGGCACTCAGATTACTATTTTATACCTTGTTTTTTTTTTAATAAGGTTCATTTAAACTCAGTGATTATAACAATTCCATTTCATGTTATAGGTAGTAGAGCCACGCTGATTTCAGAACGAATGGGCTGGCTCGAACGGGCCAGTACTACCCTCACATAGGGGACCAATCTAAAATAAAAATAAAATTATTTTTTCGGACGTTGTGTGTGAGATACACACAACGTTATCTAGTCCAAACTAAGCAAAGCTTGTCTAATGGGTACTAAACAACTGATACACTTTTTTTTTGTAAATACTATACATAGAAAACACCCACACAAATATTTGGTGCGACCCGGAAATCAAACCCGACACCTCTTGATCAGCAGCCGCATACGCTAACAACTAGACCAATAAGGCAGAAAGCATTGGTGCTATCATCTTTCGTTAGTGAGTGTGAGACCGGACGCTCAATCTTATTCTCAGACAAATCTCACTTAGCCATGGTGTGGGTCGCCATGCTGTATTACCACCAACCTTAACAATAAGGTTGGTGGTAATGTATTACCACCAACCTTAATACTATTGTGAGTGATTCTAATATGAGTGCATACTCACAAGAGTATGCACTCATATTAGAATCACTCACAATAGTATGCACTTACAATAAGGTTGGTGGCCACTACTCTTAGATCTTGTCATGCTTTCCATTAGATAGACTAGAGTCATCTTGTAGGCCTAATAAAAAAAATAAAAATGATTCTACTGAGAATCTGAAAAAACAACGGCATATCTTCATATATGAACCAAGACTAGAATTGAAAGATTTCAAGGAAGCATGTCAATAATTTATTCTACAGTTCATCAGCATAGTTACACAAACAATAACTTTTATTATTTTTATAAAAAAAGGCTTCCAAAGTGATTCTACTCTGTGTGATGGAAAGCATGAGTAGGATTCGTTGCGTATTCAAATAATGTAACATGGTGACCCATACTCTGGTGACTCATTTAGATACCTGTATCATTGGACCTCCGGTTTTACGATCACCAGAAAACACAACAGCTTGAGTGCTGTAATTTTAGATTAGTCTTCTGTGAGAAGGTAGTATTGCCTCAGTCTAGCTTGCCTTCGTGTTGGCTGAAATCATTGTAAATCTACTAACTTAGGAATAGATATAGACTACTCTCGCACTAACAATGTATTCTGTAACACATGTAACCTTACAAATCTAAATGAAACATACAAAAAACACACATCCAATCCAGATAATCAATTTGTGGATCACACAAAATGTTGTTCGATGTGGGAATTTGGCCGCAATATACTCTGCACTTTAGATAGTGGAGAGATAACCGCCAAAATCGTTCAAACCACTACCAGGGGGGTGTCATTCCGCAGTTTAGGTGTAGTAGGCCGGCTGCCTGCCGGGGCAGACATGCCGGTCGAATAGACATCGTCAGAACAGTTAAGAGTTACACGATAGAAAGAGACGCAATCGTAGGTAAATATAATCGTAGTGATTCGGCGCTGTGCGATCTAAATTGAACTTAATCTTTTGCCACCGAGGGTATCTATTACTTTAATTTACTTTTCGGAGTGAGTCTTCTGTACTGGTACTATTAAGTATTCTGTGCCACTACAGCGCCCGTGAAATCTTTATGAGTCGATGCAACTACTACCGCACAAACTAATAATCCTGAGAATGAAGATCGTGGTCATAAAAAAGGAGCAAAGATTTTATAGGGTAATAAATTAATAAATGGCTTCTTGTTTGTATAACTTCAAATAAATATTTTGATTACCCAACTGACCTCAAAATATATTATCTGAAATAATATTCGAAGTTATAGGAGTGTTATAAAATGTAACAGCATATTTCCTGTAAATAAGGAACGTAAGTCTATCTGGAATATCATAGTTAAATGTATCCCTAACAAAATGGTTCAGGGAATTGTCTTGGTGAAGGTTGCGGGAAGTCAAATTGTCCTTTGAAAGGGGGTTTTGGCCTACTATACCACGCTGGCCAGTCGGGTTGGTAAAGGGTTTGTTTCAAGTTTTCCTTCTCTTGGCAGTGATGTTAGCTGCTTATTTTGTTCCTTTAGTCGCCTCTTACGACACCCGTGGAATGAATAGGGGTGGTGACACTTGTGTTCTTAATCCGTCACCACACGGACTATGTAACCAGTCCGTGTGGTGACGGATTAAGAATACAGTACCAGAACCAGAATAACTACCAATTGTAGTTTACTTTCACAAAATTTTAACCGTCAACGGATCTCTGGTTTAAAAAGTATATTATATTTTAGCATATGAAAGTTGGATTGCGTGACTTTAATCATGATGAATACTTGCAAAATCCTTGCATCTTTACAGGCTGCAGCTTTACTTCATAACGTAAATAAAAATGGTACTGAATTTCAATCATATCTATACCGCTTAAAAGAACACATGAAAATAATCCTTACTAATATTATAAAATCTAAACTTTGTGAGTTACATATGTTTCTTGCTCTTTCATGCAAAAATTAGTGAGCGGATTTGGATGAAACTTTACAGTAATATAGCTTATATATCATAATAATAACACACAGGCTACTTTTTACTGCAATAATCGAGATACACGCGGCTAGCAAAAGCTAGTTTATTATAAATAATGTAACTCTATTAATATCTGGACCTGCTTGTGCTTGATACAAAGCGTCAAATTTATAGACCGCTTTAGTGATTTAAAATAGGAGTAGTGGCTATGGAAAGGGCTATGCTCGGCGTTTCTCTGAGAGATCGTATCAGAAATGAGGTGATCCGTCAGAGAACTAAGGTCATCGACATAGCCCACCGGATTAGCAAGCTGAAGTGGCAGTAGGCTGGCCATATTAGCCGCAGAACTGATGGCCGTTGGGGCAGAAGAGTTCTGGAGTGGAGACCGCGTCTCGGTAAACGTAGTGTAAAACGCCCACAGGTGAGGTGGAGTGACGACCTGCGTAAGATGGCTGGCAGGAGCTGAATGCGAGAAGCCCAAAATCGATCACAGTGGTGTGCAATGGGAGAGGCCTATGTCCAGCAGTGGACTGCGATAGGCTGATGATGATGATGATGATGATGATGAGTGATTTAAAATACAATACTATTCCTAATAGTTTGTTATAGAGCCCCAATAATACAGATCATTTTTTGTATACGTCTATACGGCAATATTGATTATTATTCTCTATGTAGGTTGCTTGCTTTTAGGATTCCGTACACTAAGGATAAAACGGGAATCTATTACTAAGACTCTGCTATCCGTTGTCACCGGGCTGTATCTCATAAACCATGATAGTTAGACAGTTCAAATATTCACATATGTATTTGCTATTGCCGCTATAAAAAATATAAAAAATAAACATTTCAGGACACATAAACAACTAACGTAAGTTACTTGCTCGTTTTTGCTCGATATTGATAATGGCAACGAGTAGACGCTTGAAATGTATAGATAATGATTACGGAACCGTTCTTGCTCGAGTTCAACTGGCACTTAGCAAAGTTTTCTTATAATTATATTTTATTTGATTACTAGATTTGTTACTTCTTAGGCCCCATTCGCACGAGAGTTTTTTTTAAAATACGTTAAAAAAGCGTTCAAATACAACAAATGCATTGCCAAGTATATGTTCACACGACAGCGTTTTTAAAACATGACACGTTTTGTTATCGAGCAGTGTTGCATTTTCACTTTGGGCGTTGGAAATGGAGCATAAAATTATGCAACTTCATACTTGAACGCTTTTTAGGGTTCCGAAGTATATCACTCGGAACCCTTATAGATTCGTCATGTCCGTCTGTCCGTCCGTCCGTCCGTCCGTCCGTCCGTCCGTCCGTCCGTCCGTCCTCGACTTACCGTCCAAACGGTAAGTGCTAGAAAGTTGAAACTTAGCATGAATATGTGTTGTAATTACGCCGACAAAGTGCTACAATAAAATTATGAAAAATATTTTTATTAGGGGTACCTCCCCTATACATAAAGTGAGGATGAATTTTTTTTCTCGCGGCTACCCCATCGAGTGGGGTATCATTAGATAGGTATTTTAAAAACAATAAAGGGTTTCTAAGACGATTTTTTGATTTAAGTACCCGTTCGCGGGATATTCCACTTTAAAGGGCACTTTTTTGTAAAAACAGGGCGTCCCCCCCCCTCTAAAAGCTAAACGGCTGGCTCTAAAAATCTGACAAAATTCGTGAAGGTGGTCCATATAACGAACTTTGAAGGAAAACTATAAGAAATTAGATTGCTTTGTTAGTTCAGGAGTTCTAGAGGCTTAACTGCTAAATGCGCTCACTTGGAAAACGTCATACAAAATTAACGCATTAATACGTAAACATAACAATTATCTATTGGATACCATTTTTTATGCTTAGGTAATTCAATGAAATCTTGCATAGATATACTTTTCGATTCTCGAAAAAGAACACAGAACAATCTTCACCGCGATAACCGTCATGCAGGCAGTTAGAGCCACGGGCAAAAGCTAATTGATAACATTGATTTCTACGAAGCAGTCATCTAAGTTCCTCATTTAACTACAATGCATTTACAATTATTTGACTTCATAGTTGGTCTAGTGGTTTAAGCGGTCGCCACGCCGCTTCTACAACGCCAAGTGTTGTGAGTTCGATTAACTAAGGAAATATATAAAAAAAATTACACCATCGGAATGGAGAGATTTCATCGAATAGAAAACACCCCATTTCTTTTAAAGAAGTTGATATTTTGACGGGTGAATTTTCGATTGAAAATTAGGGTTTTTTTTCGGTATTAAGTCAAAATGAGGTGAAAAAATAGGTATTTCAAATAAAATAAATTACAGTGTATTCAGGACATAAAATGGTAAGTTTTCACTAAATTTCTTGTAAAAATAATTTTATTTGTAAATTATTAAAATAAAAAACAAAAACTTGGTTTTTTGAATTTTTCACATAAAATTTGACGTTATGTGAAAAAAGTGTGAATGCAAAAAATGTAGATTTTCTTATTACCTACAACTTTGCAATTAAACTTTTTCCATAGGACTTGTAGTTTTGCCGGAAATCGAGATAAGCCATATTTTCCCTTAAACCCCCCCCTCTCCCCCTTCCCGACCTCAGATCGCCCGTAAATTATTTTTCCTTTAATTTTTGTAATATTCTCCTCCTTTTATAATAGGTTTCATCCTACTATAATTTCTGTTCAGTTTTTAGGGTTCCGAAGTTTATGAATTCGAACCCTTATAGATTCGTCATGTCCGTCTGTCCGTCCGTCCGTCCGTCCTCGACTTACCGTCCAAACGGTAAGTGCTAGAGAGATGAAAATTTTCATGAATATGTATTGTAATTACGTCGACAAAGTGCTACAATAAAAATTATGAAAAATATTTTATTTGGGGTACCTCCACGTAAAGTGGGGATGTTTTTTTTTCTCGCGGCTAACCCATTATGTGGGGTATCATTAGATAGGTATTTTAAAAACAATAAACGGTTTCTAAGACGTTTTCTTGATTTAAGTATCCGTTTGCGGGATATTCCACTTTAAAGGGCACTTTTTTGTAAAAACAGGGCGGCCCCCCCCCCCTCCTAAAAGCTAAACGGCTTGCTCAAAAAATCTGGGAAAATTCGTGATAGTGGTCCATATAATGAACTTTAAAGGACTATAACGGATTAGATGACTTTGTTAGTTCAGGAGTTATAGAGGCTTAACTTTTACAATGCGCTCACTTTCAAAACGTCATACTAAATTAACGCATTATTATGTAAACATAACAATTTTATTATTCATTGGAAACGATTTCTAATCCACGTACCATTATAGGTGACTGAGGAACCCTTTTCTGTGCGTGGCCTGACACGCACTTGGCCGATTTTTTAACGTCCGTTAAAAAACTCTCGTGTGTTTGAGGCCTTAAAGGAGTAAATCTTTTAAGAGTATTTTTAAAATTAATATACAGAAGTAATTCTTCTATAGTAAATACTTCTATGTTATAGAAGTATTCTATGTATTAATGTAATCTATTTAAAGCATATGTATAGTTATATATATTTTTCAAAAGCAATTGAAAAGTGACGTTACATTAGGTTCAAAAATTAAGTATTACGGCATAAAGTAATTAATAGCTCCTGAATTTATATGAAATAAAAAGTGCAAGTCATAATATAGCTATTTATTTATATACAGAATTTACAAAATTCGAATTATAATCACAAAGCGTATCAATATTGGTACCCTGTTCTTTCATTGAAAGCCTGTTGGGGAACTCCTTGGAAAGAGTCTAAGCGTGGAGCAAGGTACTGGCGACTGGCACCTCCTAAGCCTTGACTTCCAACCATGCCTTGGAATTGAGACTTTTGTGAGCCGGAAGAATGAGGAGTAAGGTACTGACGATTTACAGCTCCAAACTGAGCAGCACCAACAAATTCTTCAGCATCAGGAGCAAAGTATTGAGAATTGGAAGCTTTGAATGGTTGCTGGCCTAAGGTAGATGCCGCTAATTTTTGATTACCAGCACCTTGTGAACCGCTGAAGCTAGGAGCTAGGTACTGACGGTTGGTAGCTGATCCAAAACGTTGTTGCTGGCTATAGTCTGAAGATCCCACTTGCTTATTTCCAGAACTTGGGAAACTATTCGCTTGAGGAGTGAGATATTGACGGCTGGGAGTTGTTCCGAATCTCTGTTGTTGACCAGCGCCAGAATTACCATACTGCTGACGGCTGCTACTCTGAGAACTGCCAAACTGTTGACGATTGTCAGTCTGTGAACCACCAGCCTTCGATCCACCAAACCTTTGACGGTTGTCGTCATGGGAATTACCAATGTTGGAACCACCAAATTGCTGACTGTCACTGTGAGAACCACCGAACTGTTGACGATTGTCATTTTGAGAGCTTCCAGCGTGAGGTGCGAGATATTGACGACTCGTAGCTGATCCAAACTGTTGGCTTTGGAGTCGACTGCCAGCAGCTCCGTACTGCTGATATTGACTACCGCTCGAAGATCCAAATTGCTGATTTCCATTATAAGAAGATCCAGCATTAGGAGTTAGGTACTGACGATTTGGAGCTCCTAGTTGAGAGTTCTGTTTAGAGTTGGCAACTGGAGCTAGGTATTGCCGATTGGCAGCTCCAAATTGAGACTGAGATCTTCCAGTGCTGGGAGTACCATAAGTCATACTAGGGCTGGAATACTGCTGACTTGGAGTAGAAGTGATGCGTTGATTGCCGAAACCTAAAAAAATATTAAAGTCTTAATTTCCGTTAATCCTTTATTATTTTATCAAGCTTACATTTCAAAAAAATGATGTTAACTTTACTCTGTTATAGTAAAATTACTATCAAGTGATGTCAAATAAATAATCAGTATAAAATCATCGGAAAGACCTATATCCAGTAGTAGGCTTCGATGAGCGGATGATGATGATGATAAAAAAATGCAAATATTATTTTATTTTATAAATATGAGCCCTTGCCTTCTTTTAGTGGCCTGATTTCTCATTATACTTTGATGACCTAATAACGTTACTGATTGTTGTATTTGATTGCACATAGACATTTTCTGTTAAAACTATCTATATCATATCATAAACTATCTATCACCACCACTTCTGATTCTAATCTGTATTGTAAGCACGTCTCAGTTTTAAGTACAGCGTATGAACATATTATGAATGAACTATGAATAATATTCGCTGATCATTCTAACCGTGACCATAATCAAAAAGTTAGAAGGGAAAGGTGTTTTAATAACGTTGCCATGATTCAATCCCTATTTGTAAATTTTATAGTAAAATTAAATATATTTTATATTTTGTTCATTTCGAACATTCCAACTTAGTTATCACAAATTAAGATAAAAATATCTGCTTTGTTGGGATACCTTCTAAACAGTTTATATTTAGAGTAATGACTTACAAAACGTATTTTTTTATCGCACGTTGAGCCTTATACTTTTTGTTCACGATCAATAATTTTGTGATATATATATATATATATATATATATATTTTTATATATATTTAAGGCTGCCAAAGTGACTCTACTCTGCCTGATCGAAAGCATGAGTAGAATCCAGGAGTAGGGGTCACCATGCTTATTGTGAGGGTAGACAATGTAGCATGGTGACCCTTACCATGGCAGCCTGGTTTGATTATTCTGCATCATTCTCCCGGCCTTCGAAGGGCGGGAGAATGATGCAGAATGATTGGGCCTCCGGTCTCACACTCACCAACGAAATAAAATTCTACTGATAAATACTCCAAAAATATGTCACATAGAATTGTGTCTTTTTCCGAACTATCTATATCTGTAGGGATAAATCAATGCCTTGAGTTGCTAAAAAATCTAGTTATGTTGTTCAAATATAAGTCATCTGATTTTAAAAAATCACTATGTAACAAACAGTCAGTCGATATAATACTCACTCAATTCTCCCATCCTTTGTTCTGTCTGATAAGTAGTTTTAAGATAGTCAAAATATCAACTAACACTTATCTATCCAAATCAAAACATGATTATTCGTGGTGTGAGAACTAAATCACAGGCTCATCACATTAATATTTTGATAATATGGGTTACAGGCACAATACATAGTGTGACATTTTGACCAAAATATCGTCTAGCATAACCAAATTACTTAATCATTTATTTCAAATCAAATTTCCTTTGGCACCATTGCAAATGACAGCGAGTTAGGGGAAAAACTATCTTAACTAATCCAGATACGCTTGATTTTAAGAGTAGAAAGGTAAATGTAACTAAATATTCAAAAAATCGTGATAATGTTTATGTTACTCACTATGCATAGTTACAGTTAATAAATAACTGCCACTACACGTCTGAATGTAGTTCATGGATTTGAATGCAGATGATTTTGTATTTAAGATTTAGCAATCACGCTTACAAACCAACTATATTAAATACGTTTGATCAGGACTAAATTGAGATCATATTAAAATAAAATTATTGGTTGAAAGTCATTAGTAAGAGACGAAAAATAATAAAATTAAAAATAACCTAAATTTGACATGATATTAAGAATATTCTGCTAAAAACTTTATTGTGAGGTTCCTTAAAGAAAGTAAAAACAAGAAATAACAATAAATGATATTAATCTACAACAAAATATTTCTAGCCAGTAATAACAATATTTAAAGTACAACCCTTATTGCATTGTGGTCAAATTCCCATGTCAAATATGAGCAAGACCAAATTTGGCACATTGATGATTTCATTACACTTATCAATGTGCCAAATTATTTAACGGTTTTTTTACGTTATACTATATTTAGCTCATATGTATATTAACCAGCAGGTTCTTATTAGATTGCTAGTAGTTGGTCACCATGTTAACGATTTCAGTCGCCAAATAAGTTTCTTAACGGTTTTACCCCCCGAGTAATACTGGCATTCTGTTGAACTACCGACTTGTACACAGTGCACTGAAAATACAATTACAAATTTAAATTGCTCATTAAGTAATTGAAGAGTAAAAAGATAAAAGAAATTTTGCACAGTGTTCTCCGAGTAATGTAAATGATAAGACAAGTTTTTCTAAATATCGGGTTATGAACTCGAATCGTCAGAGGTATCCATCAGTTTAAATATTACTAGCTGATGCCCGCGGCTCCGCTCGCGTTTTAGAGTTATAAAAAATAGATGTTGGCCGATTCTCAGACCTACCCGATATGGAGACAAAATTTCATACAAATCGGTCCAGCCGTTTCGGAGGAGTATGGCAACGAAAACTGTGACACGAGAATTTTATATATTAGATTATGCTTTGTCACTAGCTAACTATTAGAGTATACCTCTTACAATTCTAGCTTCATTTCATGAAAAGCTAAAATCGAGATTTTTCAATCTAGTCAGTCATTTAAACAATTTCTTCTGAATTTCTGAAGTGGTTTTTAGGTTTATTTCTAAATCTTGGTGAACTTGTGATTTATTTGTATATTGAAATGGCAATTAAATAGAATATTCATCATCTGATAATAGTGACGAGTATTTAGATTTTGTAATGAAAAGGAAATGTTGTCATTTTTCGATATGACGACGAAGTTACGTACGAAGGAATACATATTATATTTAGAAATAAAACTATAATAGTACTGTTTAGCCACGGTTACATTAAAAAGAAATGGATTCAGTGGAGAAAAGTATGATAATTTTAGACATCAGCTAATGTGCGTTCTACAACACAGTGCACTTTGACAAGAATTTTAGGAAACAATTTTAAACACTAAGTTATTCACTTGAAAATGGAACTAGAAGCAAAAAAGTTTTTAAAATTCCTATGATACTCGATGATTTACTCACCTTTGACGCTTCCGATAAACTGAGTAGCATCGTTAGAAGCTCCTTTAGCAGGGGGCAAGTAACGATTTGATGCGCTGGGGAAGGAGTTCTGAGGATTGCCCTGATGTTGACCAAAGCTTGATCCCAAATCGAAGGAAGAACCAAAGTCCCTGGAATTGCTCTGCTTGCTTGGGAGGATGCTATTATCGGGGGGCAAGTAGGAGCGCTCTAAGTGCTCCAGGCGACCTGCTGCGCACACGGCTATTAGAGCTGCTATTACCACCTGTTGTAAATAATATGGTTTTGATTTGATATACTATTTATGGACAGTATGATGATGTACATAATTACAAAAATGATAATAAAAGAATATACTAGTTATGGCTTAAATTTTTCATTAAACGGACAACTTTTTAAAATTGCAAATTTTTGTTGCAAACTCATTTATTGTATTTATTGCAAATTTTTTACTAGTATATTTTAACTGTCGTAAAAATCTAATAGGCTGATGATGATGAAGACAAAATCTAATAAGTTTATACATTTATAAAATTTAAAAACTTAAAAATTCACATATTATTAATTGACATTAATATTTTGAAAACTCTCTACAACGCTTTCTCATAGTTTCAAAATTTAGAAAAAAACAACGAACAACACATTAAATCAATCCATGAAAATGATCCAAAACAAATTAATGAATTACCAATTTCATTTTGAATAATCCTCCGGTGCACTTAACTAAATGTGGATGAGTTCGAAATGATACTGTGATGCTTCTAGGCGCATGACCTAATATATATACAACTGATCACACTCCTGTACACTGCATCCTGACGTCATATAGTTCACATAATAAATATTAGCGATCATGTTCATGCACATTGTAATTATTTCGAGGGTATTTTGAGCTACCGAGCGTGATCGACCTCGAGTGTCAAATCTTTCTGTATTTCTTCAAGGATGTGATTAATTGAATGTTAGGGAGGGGGCCTAGTCGTGACCCTTAATCAAGCTTTATGTTCTTATACGATTCGTGGTCCGATTGCAAAAACATCATTATCGATTGTAAAGGAGTCTGTTGAACGGATTTTGAAATAGTTTTCATTCTTCTTTAAGGTATTTGATCTATATAATTGGCATTGATGAAGTGCCAAAAAAATTGCAATAAATTAAGTGTAATTTATATATTTTCATGTTTGGCAGTGGATTACAAAAAGTTGTCTATGATAAATATATTAAGTGACATGAAACCAATGACCTTACATATAGACATATAAAATAAAATAACATGCCCATAATGACAGATTCATTGATCAACGTGGAGTCTCCAACCCTATCTAAACCTCGCAGATACATTTTGGCAGCTGATGTTTTACTTTATAGGCATCAAATACAAAAGAGTTCTTGAAAATGATTTTACATAATTATTATATATAAAACAAGTTTTGCACGCAGTGTTACTTGCGGCTGTTATTGTTCATTCACAGCAACAACTGTGAGTTAGAAATAGAATAGGAAGATATATATAGGTTTACTAAAACCATAAATTCAAACTGAAAACTAAAATTGCATAAGAACAGATCATGTGGAAACTGTTTAAAAATAGCTATTTTTTAGTCATTTTTAGTCCTATGTTGTCAATCTATACAAGTCTAATTTATAAGCGAATTATACAAGGTAGGCTTCTTTAACTCCTGAACTAACAAAGTTATCTAAATCGCTACAGTTTTTCAGATTTTTCAAGACAACTATTTAGGTTTTAACAGAGACACACAAAGACAGACAGGGGGAGGGGTTAGTTTTATCTTTCTAGGACTCACCGTTTGGAAGGTAAGTTGAGGATGGGAGGATGAAAGATGAACGGACAGACGGACAATACTATGAGGGTCCGAAACGTGAACTACGGAACGCTAAAAATCAATGACTTTTAATCTAAACTAATTTGTGCAAAAAAAGGTGCTTGTATCAAAATTAATGAATGAAGACATACGTTGTCAGTCTTTGAGGGAAGAATTAGTAGTGGAAAAGGGAGTAGAGCCTCTAGTAACTTCATTCAGTCAGAGATATTATGCAACAATGAATTGGTTTGACACCGATTTCTTTTAACACTCGACCTGATCCACATGTATCGAGGCATGCTATTTTTTAAATTTGAACCTGCTAAAGGCATGAGCAGAATCCACGAGTAGTGTTTATCATACTCATTGTAAATGCAGACAATACTAAAATGCAGCAAGGTGACCCACAATATGTCGAACTATTCCATGTGAATGATAAAAATTCAGGAAAAATACACACACTTATAGTAACAAAAGAACGATAACTTATGGAATTTGATATCAAAAAAGCTGCGTTCTCAGTTACATAAAACATGCTTTTATTGACGTATTTATATTCATTATATTAAAAAAATAAGGAATGTATCACTTAAATACATTAAGTACTTTTAATCGTTACTTGATTATGATTTTTTATTTAACCTTTATAACACTCTGTTAGTAACCGTAAAAGGTATTAACCGTATTTAGGTTATGTCAACTGTTAATAATCTCCATATTTGAGATAATGATTTGATTCCTTTTCCCTGATACTATTTTATTTTACGTAACGCTTGATTGAGTAGACTAAATAGTAATATAAAAATCAGTCAACTTGTATTACAAGTCCTTACGTTAACGTTAACGTTTCTTTACTGTTGTTGCGTGGTTCTTAAATGTTATTTTTATGGAGAAGAACCAGCAAGAAAAACCTTCGGTATACAGTTTCTATGTACATCAGTTTTTTGACTCCAAGTTTGGCTTAATGGTTTAAGTGGTCGCCACGCTGCTTTCTACTTCGCCAAATGTCGTAGGTTCAAATCCTACGTGGGACAACACTTTGAGTGATCCAGAAATTGTTATTCTGAGTCTGGATGTTCTTTGTGTTCGTTTCATGTGTGTTTGTAAAGTCCTCCACTATGCAGGATGTATATTCATAATGCGGAAGTTATCTTTAAAAAAAAAACAATTCTTGTTACTTATTATTTTCCAAACCAGCACTCAAAAGCGTTAACACCTCCTGCATTCCTTGGAATATTGATAGTTATTCTGTTCGTGCACTCAAGTTCTGTTTTAAGTGCATGCACTCCAGTGATGGCAGAAGAGCAAATAACCAGACGAATCACTAGATTAGTGGGTCTAGTAAAAGCATATCGCTAATCTTTGTATGCCTCCTCTAGAACTAGGTTGGTGAATAGTCGGTTGGTTAATATCTTTGATAATGTTATGCACCTAGTTCCTCCTTGTCTTTGAGGTTATGCTTTTACTCCAACCAAGCTAAAACCATATGTGGTGAAGCATCTGTTTCCCATATTAGACTGTATTCTAAAACGCAACTTCATATTATTGCAATTATGGTACAAAATCATTCATAGACTTTTGTTAAACTAGGTTATGGCTTTTAATCGAATCAGCTATAAATGGACACATAAATTATTTTCCAACAATTACATTCTGGGTGTGTTCAAGTGACAAATGAAGACAAACCTTCAAGGCAAGGTTGCTGCCTCACACATCACATCATCACCTATCAAAGGAATATTTGTAATTATTGGCTATAGGCTTTAGTGATCTAATTGAATCTCAAGGCAATTTTAGATAGTAACAAATCATTAATATGGTTTAAATACTGATTTAAATAAATTATTTATGTTATAAGTGATTCAGGTAATAGCCATAATAATAGGTTCAACTTTCAAGGCAGTGATAGGTAAGTGGCCAAAGATTGATGTATCAATATTGATTCTCAATCATCACATCTCTTAAGTCTGTAACTAGAAAATTAATATTTAAAGAAAGTGAAAGCAGAATCTAGTAAGCATTTTGACTGCCTTGTTGGTCTACTGGTCAGCGTATGCGGCTGCTTATTAAGACGTCTCAGGTTCGATTCCCGGGTCAGACCAAATGTTTGTATGATCTGAAAATATTTGTTTCGGTGTTTGCAATAAAAAGTATGTTTATGTATTTATATCAGTTGTCTAGTACCCACAATACAAGCTCTGCTTATTTTGGGGCTAGTTGACGTTGTGTGTAAGATTTCCGAAATATTTATTTAATTTTTAAATGTGGCTGGCCGGTCATGGTTTCCCGTGACCTTCTCTAGATAGTCGATGAAATTAAAGGATCTTATCAAATACGTGAGTACTTAATTTAGCTTATAGAAACATCAACATCCTAAATTAATATAAACTAATTAGACAATTAAACTCGTGTGAACACGACATACTACGCATGTCATATCCTGTCACATTATTTGCTTTAGGTTTCATCTGAATCTAAATAGAAAGTGAGTGTCAAAACTCACACACTTTACTATATGAATACCAGGAGAATCAGTGGGAGCAAGTTTTCCAGACAAAGACCTAATACTGCGCCCTGTGGAACACCATGCAACTTGCATTAATATACGTTCCAGAAATAATAAGTGTAGTTGCAAGACAAAGTCTTGCGATACGTTTTCCTCGTTGGAATGTAAGTCTGCCGCATGCCTCTTGTTTCGAGCGAATGTGGTATTTTCTCAAGGTTCACTTTAATTACAATCTAAATATAATCGAATTATCTGGATTTACCTTCTTGTAAAATTCCATCATAATGTTTTTTTCAATAATAGAAAAAGAATATTAGAATATTTTAGACCGTTTTTCTGGTATGACAAAAATAAATTTAGTTCTCTGTTCTAAACGTCTTCATCGAATGTCTAAAGGAGTAAGAGATGAAGAAAAAGTATACTCCACTTCACAGGGCAATGATCATCAGTAGTCATTTGCCATATATACTTTTCCACCTTATCAAACAATACCGAATGTTAAGGAAAATTGTAAGCATTGTAATATAGTTTCATAAATGTTGAAAGGGTGCCACTATTAATAAAAATACTTTAATTAATTCCAATCATCTAAAACACACTTTAAAGTTAGAAAAAAAGCGGCTGCTGATCAAGAGGTCTCGGGTTCGATTTCCGGGTAGGATCAAATGTTTGTGTGATACGCAAATATTAGTTTCGGAGTCTGGGTGTTTTCTATGTATAATATGTGTGTATTTACAAAAAAAATGTATGTTTATGTATTTTTATATCAGTTGTCTAGTACCCATAATACAAGCTCTGCTTAGTTTGGGGACTAGATGGCGTTGCGTGTTAGATGTCCGAAATATTTATGATTATTATTTAACCAATTATAAAACCAAAAAAGTTATAACCAAAAATATATCCTGTTCAAAGAAAAATCAATGTTTTAAATTAATGCTATAGAGATAACGATATTTTTTAAGACGAGACTTAAAATGCAACTTTTGTATTCTTTAGAGCTCCAAAAGTTACAACTTACCTACTAGGTATCAACAGCTGGTTTCAATGTTTCAAAGGCTATATGTGTTACTGAGTGGTAGCCCAGTCATATTAGGGCTTTCACCTCGGAATGAAAGATAATAAGCTGCAAATTGGTATGAACCTTTGTTTTGTCATTCTAAATGTTGTCTCAAAAGTCACAATCGTTATCGTGTCCGCGTCTCAAGATATTCAAGGTCAAAGGTCACAAAAATCGGTTTTTCGCGAATATCTGGCTTCCTATCGGTTAAATGAGATTTGCATTTATTATAAAAGTTGTAGGCTATAAAATTCCCTACAACTTTTGTTTAAACTTTTTTTTCATACGACCAACCGTTTTGAAGGCAGAGCGCGAAGAGTGCACATCGTACAGTCATATACGGCCTAATGCAAGGTCAAGCGTGAGTTATGGTTATCAGTACGTTATAAAGTCAATTATTTACTTGGAAATTATAATTATTAAACAATGCCTATTATTTATGTACTAACTATTAATTATTTATATTTAATTAAAGTAAGTAACTTGATTATTTATATATAATTATTCATATTTAACTATTTAAGTATAAAATATTATTAATTCTGGATTATATATTTTAGTTTTATTTTAAGTTAAAATGATAGTAAGAGTATATATTTTACACATATTTTTATTTATTATTAAATACGGCATAATATACATTTATCAAAATGTGAGTTCAAATATCAAAAGTATCTTTGTTGATTTTAATTGTAATGAAATTGGAAATTTAAGCTAATTATCTTCTTCTTCTTCGTCGTCTTCTTCTTCTTGTCGCTCAAAAATGTTCGATTCATTGTCATCATCCTCATTATCTGTCATGTTCATCTCCAAACCTTCCAGAATATCGGGATCATATGTATTTTCTTCATCGGGATTACTTGGATACAGTGAAGCGTTGAGGCAAGCTTGTCCGTTGCACTGGCCGCAAGCTAAAGAACATTGTAGCCCTGATTTTCTGCATCCACAGCGGGAACCACAACCATTTTTGCAATTGCAAAATATTACGTTTAGTAGTTCGGCTGGTGCTGGAGGTAATAACGTTCGTATGGGCTCCAAGATTTCATTTTCAAGCATCCAGCCCCATTCTTGAGGTTCTAAGTCCTTCCCTAACCACGTTTGAATCTGGTAGTAGACACGTTTTATGTGTTGATGAGCTGCTACACTTGTTGGTGGAAGTGTTGACAGTTGTACAGGTTTATTTAGTTTTGTAAATTTGATGAATTGCGTGTAGCGGAAATGATCAATGTTGTCCTCAGATTTTGGAGCATTATATAATGCCAACAAGATGCGCACTCCATTTTCTAATAATGTTTGTTTTGGGCAGTTTTCTTGTTGAAATACTTTTACGCGTTTTAAAGAAAAGATATATAATGTCGTGTTAACTTAAAATAAAACTAAAATATATAATCCACAATTAATAATATTTTATACTTAAATAGTTAAATATGAATAATTATATATAAATAATCAAGTTACTTACTTTAATTAAATATAAATAATTAATAGTTAGTACATAAATAATAGGCATTGTTTAATAATTATAATTTCCAAGTAAATAATTGACTTTATAACGTACTGATAACCATAACTCACGCTTGACCTTGCATTAGGCCGTATATGACTGTCCGATGTGCACTCTTCGCGCTCTACCTTCAAAACGGTTGGTCGTATGAAAAAAAAGTTTAAACAAAAGTTGTAGGGAATTTTATAGCCTACAACTTTTATAATAAATGCAAATCTCATTTAACCGATAGGAAGCCAGATATTCGCGAAAAACCGATTTTTGTGACCTTTGACCTTGAATATCTTGAGACGCGGACACGATAACGATTGTGACTTTTGAGACAACATTTGGAATGACAAAACAAAGGTTCATACCAATTTGCAGCTTATTATCTTTCATTCCGAGGTTGACCCCTTTTTTTACCTAATATGACTGGGCTATGGTATTTTCTGGGGACATGGGAGTGCCCCCGCCAAGTCGGCAATTATAATTATAGTAAGTAAAGTCTCTCTTTTTCTCTCAGAATTAACAGGGATTTAATGACATCTAGTCAAGGACATGGGTCTAATGAAGGTGCCTAAGAAATATTTTTAAATATATAAAAAAAAAAAAAATTATTCTTTTGATCAAACAGTCAGTTAAATTAAATCATGTAGAATATTCTAAAGGTATATGTACCTATATTTAAGATGATCGGAACTGCTTATAGTAATAAATATAGTAATTGAGAATTATCGCTGCAGTTAATTTCTACATTCACGGTTCGTCGAGATTTGTCAATCCTTTTTTTTTTTTTTTTTTTTTTTTTTTTTTTTTTATGTGTGGAAAATCATCATGGACCGTCACCCCACCGGGGGTTACGGCGGGGTGGTGTGTCGGACTTGAACCGACTAAAAACCACACAGTGTGCCTTCTCCGCGCTTCTCCGTTTAGGAGGAGGAGAAGTCCAGGGTGAGATCTCCTTCTGAACTTCTCCAGCGCCTGCCCGCTCCTGATGCGGGCACCGTCTCGGTTTGACGACCCTCTCTTAGGCGGCGTCCGGCACACACCGACGCCGCCTCCTCGCGGCTGGCCACATAGGGCGGGTGGAGGGAAAACCCATCCCGTCCACCCACGGCCACACTCAAGGCGGCATGAGGCGCAGATGTTCGCGCCTCCGCCGCCCGAGTCGCCGGCGGCGAATCTGGTCCGATTGGATGTCGTCCTCCCGGGCCTTCTCCGCCGCCTCCTTCTGCGTGATTACGTCCTCGCAGAAGGTTGCGACCGCGGTAAATGAGCTCTCGCTGCCGGCCATGGAACGAACGACGGCCGGAAGCGAGAGATCCTCTCCGATGACTGCAGTGAGGACCCGGCGCTGCGTCTCCCATGCGGGGCAGACCGCCAGCGTGTGATGAGCCGAATCCTCACTGCAGTCGCAGTGGTGGCAGGCGGGACTCAATTCCCTCCTGGCAACCGAGTGCAGGTACTTTCCGAAGCAACCATGCCCGGAAAGAACCTGCGTCAGTCGGAAGGTAAGGGTCCCGTGCTGCCGCACTGCCCATTCGCCGATGACCGGCTGAAGCGCCTCCACGGTGGCGAGGCCAGCACGTGGAGTTTCCAGCCGGACCGACCAGCGATCCATCGTGGAAGATTTGTCAATCCTTACTGCAACACCTGGAAATTTATTGTTACCATTAAGGTACTAAAAAAAAAAAAAAAAAAAAAAAAAAAAAAAAAAAAAAAAAAAAAAAAAAAAAAAAAAAAAAAAAAAAAAAAAAAAAAAAACACATTAAAGGCGGAGAATCGTGAAACTGCTTGGTTAAATAAATATTAAGCTAGTACTGTAGAAGAGGATTCATCAAGTGGCGAACGGAATGATCACTATTTACGAAGCTGGTCCATGAAGAATCTGATATCTATGCTTTTCAATGAATGAATTTTTTTTCTGGAACATTTTAAAAGGAACCATTACAGTGTAATAGTCCGCCAATGTGTAAGAGAAATCTTTATCCTCGGTGGCGCAGTGGGAGCGTATGCGACTGTTTTGCTTGAGGTTTCGGGTTCGATTCCCGGGTCGGACTAAATGATTGTGTGATCCGCAAATATTTGTTTCGGAGTTTGGGTGTTTTCTATGTATAGTATAAAGTATTTACAAAGGAAAAGTATGTTTATATATTTATATCAGTTGTCTAGTACTCATAATACAAGCTCTACTTAGTTTTGGACTAAATGACGTTGAGTATATAATTTCCGAAATATTTATATAATTATTATTTTATATTTACATCAGCTAGTACAGCTTGCGTAATGACCATCACTCTATATGGCATTAAATGTTGTGGTGTGGGTGCGATTTTCACATGGAATAACATTTTGTATAAACTACAACTTCTTGTTTTCTATCTCGGTGGTCGATGTGTTCATTTCATTAATGTTTAATGAGTGGTATATCCAAACTGTTAAGATATCTGAACGGATCTGAGATAGAGAGTGTTTCTGCTAAATATATACTCTATTGAAATTAAAACAGTAATTTGTTAAGATCTCTGAACGGCCCCTAGAAAAAGTGTTTCAGCAAAATATGTACTCTATTACTATAAATAAATTCAAGGTTAATTCAATTACTTTTAACTGTATCAAATGTGACTATTTGCGGATTATAACGAGATGTTTTAGATAACATTTATTTGCAATTGAGCCGAGTGGATCCTTGACAAAAGCACGCGTAGTTGCATTTACTTTAAATTTGAGAGGATTTTATCATTCTGAACCACTTTACTCCTAATTGATATCATACATATTATTTACATATTGTTGGACAATTACGAGATATGAATATTATAGCAATACCAATTAACCTGGATATTATTTAAAAACTTTACTTATAAGTAACATAATGAATGACGTATATGAATTTTAGATGTGTCTCTTTAAACGGGGATTGTCGTGTTATTTCTGGACCAAAAACGCCGTTATTTTATGTGTAAAGTATCAAACCGGCCAAACATTCAGGTAGATAAACTTATAGTACAGTGGGATTCCAATTATGATAACTATAGACAATTTAGTTTAAATTTCAAAAGTAAAGTCAATGGAAAGAGATTTTATTTTATTTATTTTATATATTTTATTTATTTTACATTTTTAAGGAAACTTGCAGCTAGAAAAAGAATTTAAATAAATACAGTAAAATAGTGAGGCCCAATGACAAGTTTCCACAAATATCCAAAAGGCCGCACTTCAAAGTAAACATGTACATGGTCTCTTCGATCTAAGGGTTGACAGCAAATCCATTTTTGTGGTTATAAAGTTAAAAGTAGTGGTCAGACAGTATAGTCTTCAATTTTGTAAGAGGAGTAAAGAACAGATTCACGTCGACTTCCCATGCCAGTGCCATTGTAAACACGACAAGCCCGTATTATATAGGAGTTTTGTATGTACGCAGTCCCTACTATAGGAATGTGCAACAGATTCGGCTTACGCAGTAGTACTGTGGGCACACACTATCCTATTTTGCCAAGCAGTTCTGGCAAATCCACCGATCCGTTGAATATTTTCCATTATACAAGTAGAGGGCGTAGAGGCATGCTAATTTCAGTACAAATGGATCGGTTTGAACGGGGCGGTACTACTATCGCATAGAAGACCTACGAAAAATGACAGTATTCGTGCAGCCCGGAGCAGAGGCCCAATAATAAAAACTGTAATCGTTTTTTGTATTCAATTAATGAATATGACACAACATTAAAGGAAGCTACTTAACAGATAAAAAAACTGACATAATTACAATGGCTATATTTAGTTCTGACTTAATCCTTAGGTATTGTGGAGCCCTTTGGAGCCACTTTACAATTAGATATACATTAACACTTGGCAAAAAAGTATTATAAAAACACGATATTTTTTATGTATTGTTTGAAAAAGTTTGAGATTCTAAATAAAATATATTCATGTTTCTTTCGTGTCACAAAAACGAATTAAGTATAGTACAGTACAGTAACATAACATAGTCTCTTTTATCACCTAAACCAACTTTACCATACACAGAAAAGAATTTAAAATATTGAAAAAATATTAGTAATACATGACAAACATATAGACCAGGGTAGAAGCCTTCTAAAATAATAAAAAGCAAAAAAAAAATAGTAGGATGAAACCCATTGGAGAAGGAGAAGAATATTATAAAAATGAAAAGAAAAATAATTTACGGGCGATCTGAGGTCGGGAAGGGGAAATGGGGTAGGTTTTAAGGGTAAAAAACGGTTTATCTCGATTCCCGGCAAAACTACAAGTCCAATGGAAAAAAAAAATGGCAACGTTGTAGGTAATAAAAAGATCTACAACTCCTGCATTTACACTTTTTTTACATAACCTCAAATATATCCCTAATATTATAAATGCAAAAGTAATCCCGTATGGATGCCACCGAAGTCATAGGCCAAAAGTTATATTAAATTATACTTTTTAACGTCGATAAAAACCATCAATAAATCTCATACTGAATGTGTATTCTCTGCCTGTTACATTTAACGTTCTTTATAACATTAAGTTTTTTCATTGAAAATACTTTTAAGTCTTTAGTCGAATGCATCGTACATCATCATCATCGTCATACAAAAGTCGACATAGGCCTCTCCCATTTTATGAAAGTCTGATCGTTTATGAGCTCCTGGCATCCAGCGCCTACCAACCATTCTACGCAAGTCGTCAGTCTACCTGGCCTGTGGACGTCCAATACTACATTTGCCGAGACCACTCTAGAACGACAACTCACAACTCTAGTTATAGTTATAATTTCTATGGTCAGCCCACTGCCACTTCAGCTTGCGAATCCGGAGGACTATGTCGATGACCGTAGTTTACTGCCAGGTCATCACAGACCTCACCTATAGACAAACCGTACCGTAAGTTTCCACGTTTTGGTTTTATGTGTTAAAAATGTTGATTATTTATATTACAATGGTCAAAAAACTTTAGTTTTAAGCACAGTGGGGTCGATGAAGAGAATTCTACATACATACTCATATTATGTAGACACGTCTATTGTTTTTTTTTTACATACTATACAGACAGTCGTCTTTTGAATTGATTTAATGACCCTTAGTATCTAATATAAAACATAAAATAAATTAACCCCATAACTATCGTATTAATGATTCTTTTCCTTTAAATTTTATCCGTAGCAAAAAAAAGTTGATAGGAAAAAATGTTTTTTTTTAATTGTTCAAGAGATGTCTTCATGCGTGCCATACTTACACATTAAATTACGTGCAAGCCTGCTCCCATTCCTAAATTACTATCAAAACAGATTCAAACCATAACAGCGCTAATATTCTCATCACAATTGACCTTCACCTAACCTTGACTGCGCGTGTGCGAGGGCACTTTCGCTATCAAGTAATTTAAAATCTCATTACTCGTATGTAGCACTCGCTTTTAATCGCTATGATCGCTTTAAAGCGGCATTCTGTAACTATATGTGATACTGCAAATGATGTAATAAATAAATACACAATCGTAGATTTATTTTATTCATCTAATTGTGCCTATTAGACCAGTGCTTTTAGTGTTTGAAAACAAAATAAATTATAGTAGGATGAAACCCATTGTAAAAGGAAGAGAATAGTACAAAAATTAAAGGAAAAATAAATTACGGGCGATCTGAGGTCGGGAAGGGGGAGATGGGGGGTTTTAAGAGAAAAAAATGGTTTATCTCGATTTCCTGCAAAACAACAAGTCCTATGGAAAAAAGTTAAATGGCAAAGTTGTAGGTAATAAAAAGATCTACATCTTTTGCATTAACACTTTTTTCACATAACCTCAAATTTTATGTGAAAAATTCAAAAAACCAAGTGTTTGGTTTTTTATTTTTATCTTTTACAAATAAAATTATTTTTTAACGAAATTTTGTGGAAAATTAGCTTTTCATGTCCTGAATACACCGTAATTTATTTGATTTGAAATATCTATTTTTTCACCTCATTTTGACTGAATACCGAAAAAAATCCCTAATTTTCAATGGAAAATTCGTCCGTCAAAATATCAACGTTTTTCACAAAAATTGGGTGTTTTCTATTTGATGAAATCTGTACTTTCCGATGGTGTAAAAATATATATTTATTACTATGGTAAATCTTCTCAGAAAATGCAAAAAATGAAAAAACTCGAATTCGATTTTTTTAATCGTTATTGAGATATTTATTAAAATTTACACTTTAATCACTCGAAAAACGTAAGATTGCATGTTACAATGATAAACAAATATATTGCAAATCGAAATATACTACTATAATTAACAAACAAATAAATAATAAAGTTAATATTAAATAAAACATCTACAATATTTTGAGAAAGTTCCAGAATCTTCTTTAAAGTATATGCGTATATGCCTATTTGTTACTATTTTAAGATAATTTAATACCTGAGTGACCTACGAAAAATTTTAGGCCATCAAAAGGTATTTCCGCCCGTAATTTATTTTTCCTTTAATTTTTGTACTATTCTCCTCCTTTAACAATGGGTTTCATCCTACTATAATTTATGTTCACTTTTTGTTATTTTAAGAGGTAAAATCCCTGGTCTATATCAGTATGCCTCAATTGTATTGTGAAAAGACTTTTCTACGAGTATACGTATCACTTATTGGTTATTATGTATATAAATATAAATAAATATTTCGGTTATCGTACACATACACAACACAATAGAGGTAGTAGAGTCAAGGTGATTTACATCAAATATAAGCTCACAGAAATAGGTATATTATTAAACAATAAAATCATGGTTTAAATCTATATAAAACTAGCTGATGCCCGCGGTTTCGCTCGTGTTCTAGAGCTATGAGAAATAGATATTGGCCGATTCTCAGACCCACCCGATATGCACACAAAATTTATACAAGTCGGTCCAACCGCTTCGGAGGAGTATGGTAACTAACATTGTGTCACGAGAATTTTATATATAAGACTAGCTTTCGCCCGCGGCTCCGCCCGCGTGTATGTTGGTTATCGCGGTAAAAAGTAGCCTATGTCCTTTCCCAAGTTCAGTTCTATCTTCATACCAAATTTCATCAAAATCGGTTCAGTGGTTTAGGCGTGATATCGTAACAGACAGACAGACAGACAGAGTTACTTTCGCATTTATAATATTAGTAGGAATAAAGCAAGAAGTCAGGCTCAGTTTAAACAAGGATGTCACATTTGTTATGAGTGATGTATCTTAAATGTGACTATGAGGTTATGATGTTAGTCCCTAAACGAATTAGGGTGTTTGGTTACAATTTCTTATAAATTGAGTGGGAAATAAATGAACAAAAAGTCACGTTATGCTTTTTTCACTTACTTATTATAAAAACTTATGTACTCTTACAACATTTTTATGAAAAGGTCTGCCACAGTATCTCAGTGATTCTACTCTACCTGATGGAAAGCTTGAGTAGAATCCAAAGCCAAAAATAAATTATTAAAGGAAAAATGTCTGGCAAACGCCACGTCGGAAGGCGAAGAAAAACATGGTTCAAAAACATTGGAGAATGGACTGGGATCGCCAGCGTAGAAGAACTGTTTCGTCTATCAAAAAAAATATAAAGGAGTATGCAGAGCTCATCTCGAGTTACATAAATCACTCTATGCAAAACAATTCAAAAAATCTTAGTAAGTGGTTTTCTATGAGTCTATGATGTCAGTAGAGCAGTTCCAATTCTGCCATGGCATGGTTCTCTCACGATAAAATATATTCCAGTATCTCATGCTATCCTAAGATAGACATATTTAAACTTAGTGATCTTATTGTTTTGAAACATTTGAACATTCGAATCTGGGCTTCAAAGGTTCGGAATTGAAAGTAAAAGTACAATCAGAAGTGTCAAGTACATTTTACCAATAACGAATCCAAGACTCCTATTACTGACGATGTCGTCCAATAATTTGGATCATAATGTAAAATTTAATGACTATTTTACGAATATAAAAGTACAAACATTTTGAGGAAGATTACAGTTTAAGTTTCGGTTTGGGTAGAAAAGGACTTTTTTTATACAAAAAACAAAATGAAACTGGTAAGCCTTTAATTTTGACGAGACTGCAGTAGATTATTCTAAGACTAACAATTATGTGTTATCCATAACCTTCCATTGTATTTCTATATGAAAGTTGTTTCGTGTTCGTATTAATTGTATTAGCAAGCTGAAGTGACAATGGGCTGGCAGTATCTGCCGCAGAACCGACAAACGTTAGAGAAAACATGTTCCAGATTGGAGACCGCGTCTTGGCAAACGTAATGTAGGACGTACACAGGCCAGGTGGATTTGCAGAAGACGACTATCAGGAACTGGTTGCGAGTAGTCGAGGATCAAACTGAGTAGTGTTTAATTGGAGAGGCCTATGTCCAGCAGTGGACTGCGATAGGCTGATAATGATCAAGTTGTATATTTGAGTATTCTGGTCCATATATCATAATATAGACTAGTAAAGTAGTAGCCATACGTCTATCTGCTTATAATTTACTTGCTAGTTTGACTTTTTAGTATAAACTAGCTAGACTATTTTAGCTTTCTATCAACTACTGAAAGAAGTCTCCACTAAGGAGGATCCATCTCACTTTTCCGATTCAATTCATCCTACTGCCGACCACTGCTTAACAAAGGCCTTCTTCAAAAAGTACCGACGATCCCGATCTTGGACAGTCCGCATCCATCGGCTGTCAACCTTTTTTTACGTGTCATCGGTCCATCGTGTCCTAGACTGCGCTTGTCATCCCGGTATTGATCAGTGTATATTCATCTGTTACCAGCTACTTCCTTAAAGTCTCTGGTTCATCGTGTTGTTCATCAGATTTTACACTTTGTTTAGCGTCCTATGATTGTTTGTCTTTAAGTTAGTATTTGATTAATCAAATACTAACTTAAAACAAACCTAAAGAAAAACAAACAAGAGATGCAAAAAACTTCTTGATTAATCAAGAAGTTTTTTGCATCTCTAGTCTGTGAAATTTTAAAGATGCGATCAAATAATTTCAGTTCATCATATCCGCCGTATTTGCTCTGAGCTCAGCTGCACAACTTCCATCTAGAACCTACATCCCTCAAGGTGTACAAGGTGGTCAAGGAAACTATTATGTAGGTGGAAGTGGAGCAGGAGATACTGGCAATAGACGACCACAGCAAGATTCTGAAAAGAGTGCTGACATTATAAAACAGGAACAAGTCATTAGCGAAACTGGAAGTAAGTTTGTTTTTTTTTTAGTTTTTTCTCAGAGCTTTGCATTCAATTTGAATGTCAACCATTTTTTCGTGGATGAATGAGTTACTTATGTTATAATTTGTGTATTTCTAAGTTAAGAAATTTTGGTGGTAGTAGAACATTTTTTAATTAGTTAGATTGTTAAGAAAAATCGGCAAGAAATTTACATTGCAAATTAACATTGTTGTGAATACCTAATTATACTTCTTAGTAATAACCGCTGGCAGGAGCTGGATGCGAGTAGCCAAGGATTGAACTAAGTGGCGTGAAATTGGAGGGGCCTAAGTCCAGTAATGGACTACGATAGGCTGATGATGACGATGAACCAAAACACGAAAATAATATTATATTATAATAATACTAACAACAACTCCTTCAGTATATTATTTTGGCTGCCACGGCACTGAAGTTCACACGGGTTCAAAGTAATAGTTCATTAGAAACGAGTGTATATTCTACAGTGTCTGTAGAACATAAGCAACAGTACTTTAAAGATATTATAACATTGAAAATCCAACCCGAAAATTCCCAGTGACTAATGAAACAAAGATCATTAAAATCGGTAGTAACTGCTTAATCATTATTTTCATCTTTTTCTAGATTATCACTTTGGCTATGAAACTTCAAACGGAATAAGAGCGGAAGAAGCTGGTGATACATCGAACGCTCAAGGAGGTTTTGCATACATAGGAGATGACGGCCACACCTATACCGTGACTTACACCGCTGGAGAAGGAGGCTTTAGACCTCAGGGTGAACATCTGCCAGTACCACCCCCTACGCCTGATGCTATCTTAGAGGCTCTGAAGAAAAATGAGCAGGATGAAGCTGCTGGAATTTTTGATGATGGTAATACAATTTATTTCACTGTTCAGGGTATTATAGGAGGAACTAAATCAATTTCTTTATGGAGGGAAAATGAACAACCCGTTTACCTGAGAATACTCATGGCATTAGGTCCGACTTGTGAAAATAATTTGCAGGAATTATCTTATATATAAAATTCGCGTGTCAGAATGTTAGTTACCATACTCCACCGAAACGGTTTTACCGATTTGTATGAAATTTGGAGTGCATATCGGGCAGGTCTGAGAATAGGCTGACATCTATTTTTCATACCCCTAGGACGCGAGCGGAGCCGCGGGCATCAGCTAGTAAATAAATAAATGAATTATAAATACCACTGCCCATGGACATCTACAGCTCAAAAGTAACAGTGTGTTATCGCCCTTCGATTACATATAATAAAAGTAAGAGGTTGCGAACTGCGAACCTATTTGTGTCAAGGGGTTAGAAATCCAATAATGTCACTAACCTGGTGAAAAAAAGTACATAAAACCAATTTTCTGTAAAACCAATGTATAATTCCAGGCAAGCTGCCCCATTAGTGAGGAAGGAAGCCCATTATATTTATTATGAACTGACCATGCTATTCCATTATTTATCGTGTTCATGAAACAATAACTTATAAACAATTTATTTATTACAGATAATAAGCAGTATGTTTTTATTTTTTGTACCCTCCAGGTTTATATCGTCCTGACCAGCACGGAGGCAGCAACTACGTTCCAAATTTCGGTTCTGCAAACCATCAAGGCAGCTTTAGCAGCAGCGGTGGTTACAAGTACTGATCATCGAATAAATTACAAATAACTTATTCGCAACTTTTTAGCTCTACTACTACTATATCACAATAAATTAGTAATCAAAAATGATTTTTCTTTCTCTCGCTTATTAAAAGATAGTATATTCGTTATATATGAAATCCTGATTTTTGACAATCTGTTGAGTACCTACAGCGTGGATAATGTCACTGTTATATAAATATTCGTAAAATAAGTCTAAAGTAAAATGCGCTAATGAGACGGATTGCTGTAGGGTTGGTTTCAAAATTTTCTTTGCTAATGCATTCGTAACTAGATTGCTCCTTTAGTAAGTCCTAAAGCGAACGGGTTCTACCTACGGGATGAATTACCATTATATTAGTTGTATAGCTGTAGTTTTAGGTACCTATCTCAAAATCAGAAAAAACAAGGGTCATATTTTTCTCATTATCTAACGAATTAAATAGTGTGTATTTCTGTAATTTACCTTCTCGTTCTACAAGATGTTTATAAGATTTCGTATTTGTCTTTTCTCGAAGTCTTCATCAGGTTCTGACATCGATAGGAAGAATTTCGCATATTTTTAA
Organism: Phragmatobia fuliginosa; assembly: GCA_932526445.1. Classification (NCBI taxonomy): domain Eukaryota; kingdom Metazoa; phylum Arthropoda; class Insecta; order Lepidoptera; family Erebidae; genus Phragmatobia; species Phragmatobia fuliginosa. Next base: position 17,095,130 of record OW052072.1, on the reverse strand, counting down.
TATTACTATAGTCGTCACAAAATAAGAAGCCCGTTCTGACATTTGTCATTTGACATGCCGCATGTAAGAAATTGAAAAATCTAATTCATAATCCTATTTAATTACTATGTTACCCATACACTATAGTCCAGTCAATAAAGGCTTAACTTTGCCATTTTGGTTGAACACCTGCAACCGACGCCAAAATTTTCGTGAGTCTTCGTAGATTAATATACTAAAATTGCAGGGTGCTGCAATACCGGCAAAGTGTGCAAATTCATTACAAAAGGGTGCAAAAACAACTTTTTCATCTATATCTCGCGATTGGCTGGAAAAATAAAAAAAGATCCTACTACGAAATTGTAGGAAATTAAATCCCCTACAAAAACTTGGAAACGTATTTTCGCGTATCTCTCATAGTTTTTGCACAAAATGCATTTAAAGGTGCAAACTGAAAAAAATGTTACTATTTATCTTTTTTTTCATATTTAAGTGATACTACATGTTTCATTGGGATTCAAATGATATGTTGCGGGCATTTTTTTTAATTTATTTACACCTTTTTTCAATTACCTAGTAATCTTGGCAAAAAAACATTTAAATTTTAATAAATGACTAGCTGACCCAGCAAACTTCGTATCGCCTCAGAATAATCATTAAAATATTATGCTTAGTTATGAACTGATACTGATAAATTGACAGCAGTGCCACCGTGCCCCGGCCCGTACCACCACAATCGCTTTGTTCCTGCAGTTTAAATCTGTAATATCTTCAAAAATATTAATTTCAATTACATACTGTAATGGACCAAGAGCCCAGAGCTGCCAGACCTACGTCATTAGTGCAAAGCTGAAATTTTCAGGATTATTAGTACAATGTCTTTTTAAGATGTATGTGTAATCATTAGCTTGAAAGCGGGGCCGTTTCTGAGTTAGCGCGAAGTACAGATGGATAAAAACCTTACTTAGCTACGTTAAAGGTGCAAAGCTAGTATTTACATATTTTTTCAAGAATATTATTCAAAATTAAAATTCATTACTGCCAGACATTTTCCGTGGGCCATTACTTCTGCCAGACGTCTTGAAAGTTGTGAAAAAATTAGGTAAACTACATTATAGTAGCAAACCTAAATTTTATACATATTATCTAAGGTAGGTACTATTTTAAGACCCTTTGTATGCGGCCAGACCAATCCAAAGGGCCAATCATCCCCCCAGACAGCTTTAAATATTTGTAGTAATTAGGAAGCTGAGGTATATCATCTTTGGTATTATTTCAAGAATAGAATTGTAAAATATTAAATGGTTTTTACACGCTTTATTAGCTTCACCTGTATGTTTGTTTGTTTGTAACCAACTCCTTTGGGTGCGATTGACCCACTTTAAACGGCCAGATTTCGTTCAAACTTTGTAGATTTATCGGGGACCGAGGACAATACACTAATATGAAAAAAAAAAACTAAAAAAATCTTTAAACAAATTAGTATTTTTCTAAAAGAATAGTTTAAAAAAACTAAACAAATAGGCTTTTAACCTAAAAATAGAAAATAATTTCAATGTAAAAAGCGTAGGGCGACGTTATTGAAATATTGTCAGAGAGCACCCCAGGTTTTGTGTGTGTGGGTCCAAGTGGGTCAAAAGCGCATCCAAAGGAGTTGGTAACAAACAAACAAACATAAGGATGTAAGGAGGCAAAGGGATGTAAGGAGGCAAACACCATCTTTTGCCCTCAAGCCAACCTCACCTGCACGCGGTACGTCCTGCTGATCGACGAACGAGGCTTTGGCGACCGACTGATGGCGGTATAACCATCCAAATACGTGCAGCTAAATACCACAGACCGGTGATGGGCAGCAGCATCACCAGTAAAATAAGCTGTACCCTGCGATCGCCAACCCGCCTGCCCAGCGTGGCGATTATGGGTATATCCTCCCATGCAGATGCAACTAAGGCCACGGCCCCCAGTTCCCGGTAGCCCCACTATTCCTGGTTATGGTGGCGACCACGGTAACGGTGGGGCAGGGGGTGCTAAGAATCTCCGGGTTACGGGAGGCCACCACAACCGACTGACCCTGGCTACTTACAACGGACGCACGCTACGGCTAGACTCGCATCTGGCACAACTAGAGGTAGAACTTGGGAAAATTAGGTGGCACATCCTCGGGTTATGTGAAGTTCGAAGAGAGGGGGAGGACACTATAAAACTCGAGTCAGGCCACCTAATGTACTTCCGAGAGGGAGACCAACAATCCCAAGGTGGCGTGGGGTTTCTGGTAAACAAGTCAATATCCAACAACGTTGTAGAAATTTCCAGTGTGTCGAACAGGGTAGCGTACCTCATCATCAAGCTCACTGAGAGGTATAGCCTCAAAGTTGTGCAAGTGTACGCACCGACCTCGGCGCACACGGATGACGAGATGGAGGAAATGTTCGACGACATTTCGAGGGCCCTCCACTTTACCACTAAGACCCACTACAACGTTGTTATGGGTGACTTCAACGCTAAAGTGGGAGTACAGATTTGCAGCGAATCAGTAGTAGGATCCTATGGACTTGGAGTCAGAAATCATAGGGGGCAAATGCTAGTTAACTTCCTCGAACGCGAGGGGCTCTTCTTGATGAATTCGTTTTTCAAGAAACAGCCCCAACGGAGGTGGACGTGGCAAAGCCCCGACGCTATGACTAAAAATGAGATTGACTTCATCATGACGAACAAGAGGCACATATTCAGAGACGTCTCAGTGCTTAATAGGTTTAATACCGGAAGCGATCATCGACTTGTCCGAGGCTCTCTGAATATCGACTTTAAGGCTGAACGTGCCCGCTTGATGAAGGCCAGGCTCGGACCTACTCTGCTCCAGACCATGGTAGGATCTGAAGCGTTCCAGTTAAACCTGGCAAACCGATTCGCTGCCGTGGAAACCACAACAGACGTAAACCAGAACCTCAAAAATGTGGTCGAAATCCTTAGGGAGGAAGGTGCGAGATTCTGCGAATTACAGCGTAAAGGCAAGAAGTCGAAACTTTCGGAGGAGACTCTAAGGTTGATGAGGGAACGGCGTGAAAACCCACCCGTCACTTCGTCGGCAAAGAGGAGGCTGAACAGAGAAATTAGCAAGCTCGTACGACACGACCTCCGGTGCTTCAATACTCTCTCCATCAAAAGAGCAATTGAGCAGAATCGGGGGTCAAAAGTGTTCGTACAACCTCTGGGAAGAAGCCAACTGACGAAGTTGACCACAACAAGTGGAGAAGTTGTTGCCTCAAAACCGATGGTCCTTTCGGAAGTGGAAAACTTCTATAGCCGGTTATACGCTTCGCATGCTTCGCGACCTGATCCCGAAAACGAGGACACCAGAGCTGCATTAAGGCGCCACTATACCGAAGACCTGCCGGAAGTCAGCACTGATGAAATCGAGATGGCTCTTAAACAGCTTAAAAATGGAAAAGCCCCTGGAGAGGATGGTATTACATCAGAGCTCTTAAAAGCTGGAGGTAAACCCGTACTGAGGGAGCTCCAAAAGCTCTTCAACACTGCCCTCTTTGAAGGGAGAACTCCGGAGATGTGGTTCTTCAAAAAAGGTGATAAGACCTTGCTGAAGAACTATCGACCCATTTCCCTTCTAAGCCACATTTACAAGCTGTTTTCAAGAGTCATCACGAACCGTCTTGCGCGAAGACTCGACGAATTTCAACCACCGGAGCAGGCCGGATTTCTGAGCGGATATGGCACCATAGACCACATCCACACAGTGCGGCAGATTATACAGAAGACCGAAGAGTATAATCAGCCACTGTGTCTAGCATTCGTGGACTATGAGAAGGCCTTTGACTCGGTTGAGATCTGGTCTGTTCTGGAGTCCCTGCAGCGTTGCCAGGTAGATTGGCGATACATCCAAGTGATGAGATGTCTCTACGATAACGCCACCATGTCCGTCCAAGTACAGAACCAGCAGACAAAGCCCATACCATTGCATCGAGGAGTGAGACAAGGGGACATTATTTCCCCGAAATTGTTCACTAATGCAATGGAGGATATGTTTAAGACGCTGAACTGGAAAGGACGTGGCATTAACATCAATGGCGAATACATCTCTCACTTGCGATTTGCGGACGACATCGTCATAATGGCAGAGACACTGCAGGACCTGCAACAGATGGTGAACGACCTAGCTGATTCTTCTATGCGCATCGGCCTACGGATGAACTTGGATAAAACCAAGGTCATGTTCAATCAACATGTACAACCGGAACCGATTGCAATACACGGTACCGCTCTCGAGGTTGTTCAAAAATATGTCTACCTTGGGCAGACATTGCAGTTGGGTAGGAATAACCTCGAGGACGAGGTGAATAGAAGAATTCAGCTGGGTTGGGCGGCGTTTGGAAAGTTACGTCGAGTCTTCTCATCGTCGATCCCACATTTTACGTGCCTAAAAACGAAAGTTTTTAACCAGTGCGTCCTACCTGTTATGACATACGGAGCCAAAACGTGGACACTTACGGTGCGGTTGGTCCACAAGCTCAAAGTTGCTCAGCGTGCAATGGAAAGGGCTATGCTCGGCGTTTCTCTGAGGGATCGTATCAGGAATGAAGTTATCCGTCAGAGAACTAAAGTCATCGACATAGCCCACCGGATTAGCAAGCTGAAGTGGCAATGGGCTGGCCATATTAGCCGCAGAACTGATGACCGTTGGGGTAGAAGAGTTCTGGAGTGGAGACCGCGTCTCGGCAAACGTAGTGTAGGACGCCCACAGGCCAGGTGGAGTGATGATTTGCGCAAGATGGCTGGCAGGAGCTGGATGCGAGAAGCCCAAAATCGATCAAAGTGGTGTGCAATGGGAGAGGCCTATGTCCAGCAGTGGACTGATATAGGCTGATGATGATGATGAAACAAACATACAGGTAAAGCTAATAAAAAGCGTGTAAAAACCATTTAATATTTAACAATTCTATTCTTGAAATAATACCAAAGAAGATCTTTTTTTTTTTTTTTCTCTTTGAAAAGACAACTCCCGCATTAGGAATATAAATTCCTGTGTCGCGGGGGACTTTACAAACATACAAGAAACGGACACAAAGAACACCCTGACTCAGAACAACAAATTGTGAATCACACAAAGTGTTATCCTACGTGGGATTTGAACCCACGACACTTGGCGTAGTAGGAAGCGGCGTGGCGACCGCTTAAGCCACTAGGCCAACCGTGCAGTCAATTTAGGTTTGCTACTATAACGCAGTTTACCTAATTTTTTCACAACTTTCAAGACGTCTGGCAGAAGTAATGGCCCACGGAGAGTGTCTGGCAGTAATGAATTTTAATTTTAAATAATATTTTTGAAAAAAAATGTAAATACTAGCTTTGCACCTTTAACGTAGGTAAGTAAGGTTTTTATCCATCTGTACTTCGCGCTGCCTCAGAAACGGCCCCGCTTTCAAGCTAATGGGTACACATACATACATCTTAACAAGACATTGTACTAATAATCCTGAAAATTTCAGCTTTGCACTAATGACGTAGGTCTGGCGGCTCTGGGCTCTTGTCTGGACTATGTTTAGGCATTTCACCTCTTGTATCACCATCGTATATAACATTTCTATCAGGCATATTACATGCCTCCCGTTTATTAGATGACCAACCTCTCAAATTTGAAAATTTGCAAATTTGCGCTGAATCCGATGGAATAAAAAAAATATAAAATAACAGTATCATTTAATAAAATTGAAATGATTTTTTTGTCAAGATTATTAGGTATATGAAAAAGGTATAAATAAGTAAACAAAAATGTCCAAAAAATATTAATTAAATCCCAAGGAAACATGTAGGATCGCTTCAAAATGAAAAAAAAAGATTAATAATAATATTTTTACAATTTTGCACCTTTATATGCATTTTGTGCAAAAACTATGGGAGATACGCAAAAATACGTTTCCAAGTTTTTGTAGGGGATTTAATTTCCTACAATTTTGTAGTAGAATCTTTTTTTATTTTTCCAGCCAATCGCGAGATACAGACGAAAAAGTTGTTTTTGCACCCTTTTGCAATGTATTTGCACCCTTTGCCGGTATTGCAGCACCCTGCAATTTTAGTATATTAATTTACGAAGACTTACGGAAATTTTGGCGTTGGTTGCAGGTGTTCAACCAAAATGGCAAAGTTAAGCTTTTATTGACTGGACTACTATCACAACGCGTATCATAAATAAGCATCAAGTTTAACTTTATATTGAAAAATTGCACTCAAAAACACGAATTAATCGTATTAGTTACGCCACGATGACAAATGTCAAACCGGGCTTCATAATTTGTGACGACTATAGTGTTTGCTGAACACAAAAGTGGCAGAGGATGTCAATGAAGTATTTTAATTGTTTATTTTCTGAATTGGTTTAACATTTTAAAATGATAATTTTCAATTATGTAACAATATTTATTATATATAATTATATAATAAATAAGAGTAACTAAATAAATATGTTAAGTAAACTTTTTATTACTTTAATTTCTAAAACGGCGCCTGATTTGTCGCAAGTAGCAAGTAACATGGCGTGTTTTATACTATATCATAAGTGCATAGGAAATTTTGTTTTTCTAACGTGTGGAAACTCCCTTGGGCCGTCACCCGATCGAACTGACTAAAAAAATTTTAGTGCCATTGCTGGCCTACTCTGTGTTTTGCATCTAATTCGCTTTTTATTCATTCCCCGTTCTATGAAACACATTAAGCAGTTATACTAGTGTAATTTCTACTGATTCTGTAATAGGCCGTTTTTAATACGTTGTCTCTAGTTAGAATTAAAGATAGTGTATTTATTTACAACAATACTTTTTCAATATGATTGATTAATTACTGCATGAATATTTTATGGATCATTATCATTTTATTCTCTTAAAAAAAAACAGTCGTTACAACTTTCACATCCTGAGATAAGTGTGTAGCGTCATCTACGTAACATAATGTAAACTAATATGATTACAAGCAAGTTGGAGAATCAAACTTAAGAACTTTAGTTCTTGCAACTGCCACTATAATCTTTTACGGATCTGCACATTTTAACTGACATCACTTTCTGCTTTTAAATTCATATTTATATCACTTAAAGCTAGGTATTATGTTTCTTGTGAGAGATTCAATTAATCCTGAATAGCTAAGTGTTGTGCCTGATCCCATCAAGTAACATCATTTATAGTAAATATAATTATGAGTTTCTCAGAAAATTTACAAATTAATAAAATAATTGACATAAATTACTTAATTTTACTGTAGTAAAACATTGTGGAAAAAATTGCATAAGATAAAAAAAAATGATGATAGTCAGAGAGCTGATTTCAAAAAAATATAATTACAAATACCTTGTATGATGGCACTTATTATACAACATATACCTTTGGCCAAAAGTATGGAGCACACTACTTATAACAATGTACATAACAATGCTTGTGGAAAATAATAATCATGTAGAGAAACGGGTGTCGTGTTCCTCCAACACAAAGGGAGGATCCTCCGACCAGGCGAGGTGATCATGCCTGGTGGGCCACTGCCCAACAGTTGATGTTGGGATGTTGTATATATGCTAATCGGCGCGAGAATGTTACTTTCGCGATTCAGGATTAGTAGTTACTCAGTATAGATCATTCCATGTTTTTCTTCGTAGTACAGTGTTTCTTCGCTAGATGGCGCTGTCGTTTGTTTTCGTCACGCTCTATGTGGAAGTCGCCACATCACTCCCCTCCAAGACCGGAGGTCGATATGATGAGCCACTGCCAGGAGTGAGTAGTTCCAGTGAGTCGGAACTGAGTGCCGCTAGTCCCAGTGAGTCGGGGCTGAAGTCCGCTGATCCCAGTGAGTCGGAATCGCTGGCGGTGCGCGGTGCTGCGGTGAAGGCCCCAGTGAGTCGGGGCGGTTGCTGCGTAGTGGCTGGCTGCCGGTTGACGGGAGAGAGATGCTCTTCTTACGTGGACCGTGTGTGCAGTGTGCTGTGCCTAGACGCTGATGAGGCCGTAGGGGTAACCAGGCTGAAGCCATCGCGTCCTGCGTGTGGTTTCCCTGTTGAGGCCGAGGTTGCTGGCTGGCTGAGACTTGGTTGACATTCATTGCTGTAGGAGTGAACAAGATGGCGCTGCTGATCTGCTTCCTTGAAGGCTGCTTCCAATCATGTCGGGGTCACTACTGTTAAGGAACGGGTGACGTGTTCCTCCAACACAAAGGGAGGATCCTCCGACCAGGCGAGGTGATCATGCCTGGCGGGCTACTGCCAAACAGTTGATTTAATTTTTGTATGTGTAATATTAATTCCAAATTTTTTAGATAGTTGACATTTCTCCTTAAAACATTTTGAACCAATTGTTATTAAGCAGCAGAAAAACAACAGTTACAAAATGATATTTTATACATGCGGGACCGAAGGCTCAATGATGTAGAAGCATCTCCCTAAGCCGACATAGTGTGCATCACAATGCTACATAGTCTTTACTTACAACTAGCTTAGCGCCGCGTAATTACCCGTGTTTGTTGTTGTAACCGCAGACAACACCGCGGGCTGAGCTAGTCTAAAAAAATAGCCTACGTTACTCCTTATATCATCAGCTATCTACCAGTGAAAGTTCTGTCGCAATCGGTCCAGCCGTTCCAGAGATTACCCGGAAAAAAAATTATAAAAAAAAATTGGCTTATGTACCGTGTAGTAAAAAACGGTTATTTTAATATTACAAACAGATACTCCAATTTTATTTATTTGTATAGATGAGGATAGCGACCACTAATCTACTCACAAAATTTAAAAACATAAAGTAGAATAAATAAGAAAACTGTTGTTTGTTATATTACAAACATTTCACATTAATGATTTTAGTAATTTAAATCATAGGGGTCGCTCAATCCTTCCAAAAAATCAGAGGCTTAAATTTCTCAAAAAAGGACTTAAATTAAAATACATGCATTCACAGTCTTTTAAATATTTATGGCAGTTTACTACTTCACCTCTTTGTGTACACACACGATGTTCTATAGCCGGTTCCAAAAATAACGGGTCAGTCACATAAACCAATAACGGGTCAGTCACATAAACCCGAATATCTCCCGAACTACGTATGCCATCCTAATGAAACGAAGACTGTTCAATTGAGAATTTAATTATACAGATAAAAAATAAAATAAAACTTAGTTACACCCACAATATTAATCTTAAATTAAAAAAAAACTAAAGTAGTCATATTTTTCTTAAGATTACATTTTTTTTATGATTGTTTTTTTGCTGTTTTTCATCACTTTCTTCATTTAATACTTTGTATTGCCTCCACGTGATGAAGCCTCCAGTGAGTAGTTCGGGAGATATTCGGGTTTATGTGACTGACCCGTTATTTTTGGAACCGAGTGTAGTTTTACACTTTTGGTCTTATTTTGTGTTAATTTCAATACATTTTACCTAAAATATCCATAATGTGGTTTAAGAAATGTATCCATTTTGACTTTTATATAAACAAGGATCATAACAAGTTGAAATATCTACCGTTGTGAAATATAATGTGTGTGAGCGATGAAACTTACTATTTCGGTATTTTAAAATAATAGTAATTTTTCCTATTTATTTCTGTGAACATTTCCAGAACACACGAGTTTTCCTAAAGGTGTTCCATACTGACAACATACATACTCGTACTCGTACCGAGACTGTAATATTCTGAGTGGATATATAACTCATATTGTCCGTGTGGTGACGGATTGAGAATACAAAGTATCACGACCCCTATTCATTCCATGGGTGTCGTAAGAGGCGACTAAAGGAACAAACTAAGCAGCTAACAACACTGCTAAGAGAAGGAAAATTTGAAACAAACCCTTTACCAACCCGTCAGGCCAGCGTGGTATAATTGGCCAAAACCTCCTTTCAAAGGAGAGACCTATTACCAGCAATGGACTGTTGAAGGCTGTTGATCATGATGATGATCTAACTCACGTCCAGCTCAGCTAGTTCAGAGCTAACCACTTAAACTGTGTTTATTATCATTACGTAGTAATATGGTTTTAATGTAAAAATTGTTCTCTTTCTAAAATTACTTTGTTTCCATCAATTTTACTTCAATGTTCTCTTCAAGGTGCGACTCTCATCCCGGTCTGGGGAAGTTTGTATTTATCAGTTGCCAGCCGTTTTCCTCTTGTTGTCGGTTCATCATGGGCTGGACGTTTATCAGTACGTTAATTAAACCAGGAATTAGGATTTTATTGCATATTTATTTTAAGTAGCAAAGAGAGAGAACCACGTTCCTAATAAATAGGCTGTCATCGATCTAAATATATAGCCTCATTAACTAAGCTATGTTAACCTGCATCACTATGTAATAGTTCTCGTACTAACTACTAACCTTCAGGCTGAAGTCCTGGGTATGATAACTTTGTCATAGGAACTATGTGTACATCAAAAATACTGAAACTGAAAATATAATATTTAAAGGAAGTTTCAGAGGTACTTTGTTTTGTGTAACCTTTCAATTAAAAATAAAATGTTACAAAATTGTTCTAAGTTATTCCTGTCTTGATGGCAAGCCTGTTTCTGTAATCTAAATGTTTATTACTTTGTTACCATATTTGATCACCGTTTTAAATTTTCAAAAGAAACAGTTTTCATTGAAACTCTTTTCAGTTATAGCTATCGTCGTTATGCTAATATCGAAAAGTCAGATCACTATTCTAGAGCATTTTTAAAGCAGAATTCAAGAGTAATAATCACCATACTTATTATAAGTGTACACAATACCCATTATTATAAGAATCAGTGCATAAGCTTTGTTTAGAATTTGTGAGGTTATTTAAAACCAGCAGATTCCGATGATTTAACGATTTACTGCTAATGTTGACTGTTCTCGTCTTAATAAAAATTCGCATTTATCGTATGATCATCTCTAAGATATTAATAATAATGTTTCAGGTATTGTTACTGAGTTGATTTTTGTATATTTTGGGCTTCAAGGACTGCTTTTCCTTGTGTTGCTATTTATGTTTCTATTTATGTTTCTATAACTATACTTAATTAGCAATAGCAATATAGCAGATCGGGATTGACAGGAACATTTTCCCTTGCAGCAAGTATTATATAACAGCGAAACTATAGGCCCCACAATTAGCAGCATTAATGTGGGTTACCATGCTGCATTGGGAGCATTAATAATAATTGGGATGGTGACACTGCTCTTAGATTTTACTTCCATCAGGCAGAATAAAGTCAATTTACTTCTGATGATGACATGAGTAGGGCTTTTGGGAAGGCTAAAGTTTGAAAATAGTTATTCGATTATTTTACTTATATCATTCTGTAGCATGAGGATTTTTCTTGATTGTAAGTAATATTTTTTTAAATATTTTGGACATCTGACACACAACATCATCAAGTCCCAAGCTAAGCAGAGCTTGTGTTATGGGTACTAGACAACTGATATAAATACTTATACATGCTTTTTTCTGTAAATACATACATTACATATTATACATAGAAAACACCCAGACTCCGAAACAAATATTTGTTAATCACACAAATAATATTTGGTCCGACCCGGAAATCGAACCCGAGACCTCTTGATCAGCAGCCGCATACGCTAATCACTAGATCAACGAGGCAGTCAAATAAGTAAGAGTAAGTATAATTATCATGTCAATCTGATTACAAACTAGGCTAAGCCTGTAACTAAACTAAAGAAATACGACACTGTTGGAAATAGTACTTTATTTATTTTTATTCATAGAATAAATAAGCATCTTCACAAATCTCAAAGGTAACCCTCACGACTATTACAGATTATGAACACTTTTAATTTTCTCATTTACTCATTTAATAATATGTCATTATTGATAGCCTTATATAATTGTAAACTAATCTGTAAGTATTAATTGATAAGGAAAAAAACTGTAAAAAATACAGCACAACTAACTCTTAATTCGAATGACACTTTTTCTTAGAAAATATAAAAATATCACAACTTGTATTTCTATCCAGTAATACTTACAGATATGAAAATAAAAAAATAAAATTAGTAAAGCATACTTCTGTTCATCTCATATTATTACAAATTCAAAACAAGTGTGTATGTAATATACCACATACAAAACCTTCACTGATTCATGTGTTTGTGTTATATGATTGCTTTGAAGTATGCTCTACTTCTTTTTTCATGTTATAACATACAACTAATTTGTGGTTAATATGGTACTGTTTAGAATTTGTAAGGTTGTCTGTAACCAGCGGAGGCCTGTGCTCTAGCGTTGTACTGTTGTTGCTGACCGAAGCCGGCGGCGTCTCCGTATTTGCCTGGATTGTATTGACCTGGAATTCCATAAAAGTAATAAGTTTTCAAAACCAAGATTTACCTTTGTTGATTCATCAAACATTTTCAATTGTTATCTAAACTCTTTCAATTTTCTAGGTAACCTATATTTTTCTAAAAAATTAAATTAGTAGTTAACACTATTGCAAACATTGTTTAATTGAAATGAAGTCATAGAAATGGCTAGTTTATCAAATAACAACGTAGTATTTGGTTGTGTGCATGCCTCGAAATTATCTCCCATATTTATTTTACAAAACGTTCTTATTAATTAATTATTTATCTCCACAATCAGTCTAGTATATAATAGCGTGACACGAATTCCCATCATTCACTCTAATCACCGTTCATGAACGAATGACCTCAAGATCTTCGTGGGACATTCCCTTCTCTACACTGACCTATTGTTCACCAAAACAGTAGTTGCTATCATTCGCAATCTTTGGTTCAACTTCATTTTCTTTGACAACCATGTAATGCAATAAATCAAACGAATAAAGACCTTATACTGTTGGAAATAAAGTTTACATCAATCGTACCTATTTGTCTAATCGCAACAATGGACTGATTCTGTTATTGTTAAGCTGTTTACAACTTTATTTAGTAGAGCATACAATATAAAATTTATTTACGTCAAGAGTATGAATGAAGACCGTAAGATCTGCATACAAAGTGCTATTATGTATTTTAATCTGAAGTACTTCTACACTGCCAAGCGATGTTGAACCCAAAATGTATTTTGAAAAAGAGGTAAATTTGAATGTTTTACGTATTTTCTTACGTTAAAAGTCTTTGGCAAATAATGGAAAGGTCACTGTACTAGTGCAGATAAGTAAGATGCAGGTGTGTAGAACAATTTAGTTTTTTAGGTAAAAATAAAGTGTGTTCTAGTTTTTGAATAATAATTATCTCAAGAGAAGAACGTACGCGACAACGACCTTCTACGTAAACTATTGCTCTTATAAAATAAAAACAGGTGTAAAATAACTAGCACAAGTTTTGGTAGCAATGTATTTATGTTTTCGGTACTGTCATTTGATTTGTGTCTGAGAGTAGTGTTTTTACAAAATGACCCCGTGAATTTAGTTTCACATACATGTATTTCTTTATTAGGGAACTTCCTTCCGAGGTCTAACCAGAAGCGTCAAGCTAAATGTCAGCCTGGGGAAGGGTTATATTATAGAACCTCTTATACACAAAAGGTATTTTTCAATTTTAACATCTATTAGGTAGGCTAGGCTTCTTCTTAGAAAGAATGTTTTGGCCTAATAAATGATACACGTTTTTGTTTCAAGTATCCCTGTTCTTTACAGTAACTCATAGGACCCTAGCTGAATGAATAAAGGTAGTGACATTGCGTATTAATGGATTGACACAACACAAAGAACATTACAAAAATTCGTATTTTTTCGTATTTTTATTCGTATTTTTTTGTTTTTTTGCGTATCGTATTTTTTTTTGAACTACCTGTATAAATTGTGACATTTCCCACAGACTATTCAATCTGTTCGCTAATAGCTGTTATTAGTACGAGTCTGTAATTTACTTGTTTCCTATTACACTGTAATTTAGGATAGTATTTACAACGCGCGGTGGTGTAATCTAATTTTAACGTATTTGCATGGGTCGTGCTTTAAAAACAAATTGTATTCATGAATTGCACATGCAAATGTTAATCTCGGTAGTAAACACAGATAATTGAATAGAAATGAAATTAATCAGGGAAAATATTTTAAGTTACACAGACAAGTTACAGAAATTAAAATTCAAAAAAATATTTAAGTGGTTTCAAATAATTGTTCTTGAATCTACCATTATACGTTTACTAGCACGTGTTTAATATAAAATTAAAATACTTGAAAATATTTCACTCAAAACTTATACACCTAAAAATATAAGTTTGGCACATTTTTATTTTCTTTCTTCAAAAATAAATCCTCAGTAAGTATTCGAAATCAATCTTGTTTGTCCGGAGATTTTATTTTTCAATTAAACGGACATAAAAAGCACCCAGTTTTATAATAAAAAAATATGAATTACACAAAGTATAAACCCATGTAGGGTTTGAACCAAAAACTGTTATAGGCGAGGTGACCGCTTAAACCACCAGACTCCATGCAGTGGTGTTGCAAAGTACCAATGCAATTATAACAAAAAGCGTAAAATCAAATGAAAGATAAAAAGATGACAAATGTATGACAGTGTGAGATATTGTGTTACTGGATATTTTCCCAGTGTCGGCCATTATTGCAATAATGTTATTACTAAAGTATGTAAATTCCAATTGCAACAAATAAACTGAACAAAAAATAGACAACGTGTATGAAATTATTAAACACTAACTATTGCACGCGACGATTGTGTGATTGTTTCCAATTTTATGTTCTTTACTATGAAAATGTCGCGAAATTCGGAAAATCACTTCTTAATCGGTAATGTTTCAAGCTGGAGCTTTAGGTAGGCGTTGATGAATCAGTCAAAATTCGCTTGGAATTAGATTATCGAGTCGACGAATTTTGATTAAAATAACATTTCAATTCAGTTCTTGGAAAGTATTTATAAGCTTTTAGTACACTGTTCATTACGTTTTGATCGCTTTACCTAAATTTTGCATACTTCTATACAATGTAGATAAAGATAAATCCATTATATTTTTGATTTTTGTTTTGGACATTTGGACATCTTACACACAACATCATCTAGTCCCAAAGTAAGCCGAGCTTGTTTTATGGGTACTAAACAACTGATATAAATTCATAAACATACTTTTTTTTTGTAAATACATACATATTATACACAGAAAAACACCCAGCCTCCGAAATAAATATTTGTGGATCACACAAATATTTGATTTGACCCGGGAATCGAACCCGAGATCTATTAATCAGCAGCCGCATACGCTAACCACTAGACCAACAAGGCAGTCAGTTCGACGATTCGACTAACGATCTTTCGATAGTTAGTTTGTTTTCAAGATAAAAATCATTATTCAGCTCACCATCATCGATGATACCAGCAGCTTCGTCTCTGGCGTTTTGCTCTAAAGCCTTCAGGATGGCCTCGGGAATGGGTGGGGAAGTGGGGAGGTGAGCTCCCTGAGGCTCGAAGCCACCAGCACCAGCGGCATAGCTGACGGAGTAGATTTGACCATCATCACCTGTGTACTGGAAACCTCCTTGAGCTTGGATGCCATCGGCCTGAAAATATTTAATTAGAAAAGTAAATAATATATTTTTTTAACGTTTTTAGATAAATAAACCTCAAATTGTAGTTGGAAAACATGGCCAATATTCACGAATGTTTATTATTGACAACACTTCAGTTGTACCCTATACAGACATATCGTAAAAATTGCTCAAATGTTAGCTAAAGTTAACTCAAACGACATGCTTTCTCACTGTAATAAAAATCTATGAATCCATTTAACATTAAAACAACAAAAAAAATAAGATTAAATCTTTATTATAAGATTTCTTGGTAACAACAAATAGACTAAGACAAAAGATAGAAAACACACAAAAACACAAAACAAAAAAATTGTATGTTACAGTGATAAAAGACTAAAAAACATCGTACGCCCTTGCACTGCAGAACATTGACACACACACAAGCCCATATTTATCAAATGATGATTATGATACAAATAGTTATTAACTAAATGCCAGTGCAATAAATGTCAGATAAATTATTAGTTATTCCGCTCACTACACACACATATAACGGGGTTAATTGAAATACAATTGTAAGGAACCTTGACCTTTCCGTAGATAGACACAAAGGTGATGATGGGTTCGAGATCAAACGAACAAATCGACGCCGTCATATATATTTTATCAGATATACTGTACTTGTGTCAGTACTCGCAAAATGCTTAGTAATTTGATGTTACATCCATGATAATCTGACGGTAACACTAATAAAAAGTTCTAAACTTGTTACAAGTTGTTCTCAATAAGCCACTGATGGTGGATGACATATTTAATTACATATGGAAAATCTGTGTTATTCTTATATTTTATAAACGTACATGTTACATTATCATTGAATGTATTTGAAAAAGGAAAACACTAGGTGATAATGTTAAACTATTCACTAAAAGGAAAACTACTGTATTATACGTGTATTACTAGAAAAAAATATTATCAAGAAATCAAATATAAAAAAAAAAACACTGTCTTAAAAACAAGCTTTCATTATGGAACCCTGTAGCACCAGACCCAGTTATCATATATATCAAAGAACTTATCAAGACAAATCAAACGAGGTCAATCTCGATGAGGTGTCTTTCGATTTATTGCGTCGCCTTTTAGCTTAAGCATCTGATGAGCTCCATATAATCATAGTTATACATTGTCATGCAGTATACATAATCAGACATAATTTCA
This sequence comes from Phragmatobia fuliginosa, assembly GCA_932526445.1. Classification (NCBI taxonomy): domain Eukaryota; kingdom Metazoa; phylum Arthropoda; class Insecta; order Lepidoptera; family Erebidae; genus Phragmatobia; species Phragmatobia fuliginosa. Next base: position 17,078,452 of record OW052072.1, on the reverse strand, counting down.
GATCAAATGAAAACCGGGAAGTCGGTCATATTTAACTTGCAAGATTTCATTACAAAGAAAAGGAAAACTTAATTAAAGCTTGTAAAAATATATATACCAGGTGACACTGTAATCGTCGCGTAACAAAACCATAAAGGTTAGGATGTATTACAAAAAAAACTTGAATGAAAGCCACAGGTGTGTCTCTGGTAGATATTATTTTTGTTGTGTTTTATGCAAATAGCACAATTGGTAATAAATCTTGAGCGTCCGTAATAAGACAATACCATAGGTACTTGACCAGCCAGACGGTAGATGCCTTCTCTATTGTGTAGTTTCCTAGAATGGTAGTGTTATTTACAAACAAATCACGCTAACACAGATAAAATATTATGTGTATAACCTGTACAAGAGAATCCTACCTACCTGTCATAAGACGAAAATAATCTAACATCTTTAATATAACTATATTATTCTGAAATAAAAAAGATGCAATCTAATTTATCATTGAGTATGCAAGATCACGTATTCTCACGTAAAACTTGCATGTAACATGACGACCTACAATCCGCTTTGATTATCTATATTTTGAGCTAAATTTGGTAAAAATCAGCGAATGTTTTTTTAAATTCTGACCAATTCCGAGATTTATTTTCGCACTATTTTACTTCTGTACTCTAGAATTTAAAAAAAAACAAACTGTATGTGTCATCATAGGAAATATATGTATAGAAAAATAACATTCCAATGCAATATCAAACTAAAAACTCGAACCTCATACATGGCCATAGTACACCATTCATCAGTTACTGAGAATCTCTATTTGGATTAGAACATGACATTTCAATGTGTCTACATCAAATTGACGAAATCATTGGTTTCAATGTGTATTTGAGTAATTTTAAGCTATTTATCTCCTGCTTAAATGTCAGACAAGATTTTACATCAAAGTAAGTCGTTAGTGTATGACAAATATAATAAAATATTGTATTAGCAAAGAATAGCAATAGCTATTATGGTGTAAATAAGGATCAAGTGCTTTTAACTGTAAGAATACTGTTATGGAATGTATTGTAATGTTCGCTAGGAGTTTCAAATTTTTAAAGGAGTCATCTAATTTAATTTGATAATACAAATTTGTCTAAGATTTCACTTTAGTATTTTTAGTTTTTAATTTTCGGTACCCTACCAAGCTTTGATGTTGAAAATAGTAATTGCATTTATATGTAAAGAATGAAAGTCTGTATAAATTGTAGTCAACAACGTCTAAACCTAATTACACTATTTTAAACAAATGACAAATATCTTAAAGCTTACTAAACAACAAATATTCCTTGCGTATAATTGATTACTAGTCTATCTATAGATACGATCTACGAAACTCAGAGGTCTAATGTATCAAACATTTTGCGCAATATGTAACCTTTCTTGCACTCCTGGTCAGTGTCCTTTAGTGTATACACCCATGTGAGTCAAGAGATCTCTTTAAAAGATTAATAGGTCATCTAGAAACATGTATATATTATTATACATGTAAATATTTGTTTCGTAGTCTGGGTGTTTTCAATGTATATTATTATATAAAAGACAAAGAGACATTTATTCTGTATTTACAAAAAAAAAATATGTTTATGTGTTTATATCAGTTGTTTAGTACCCATAATACAAGCTCTGCTTAGTTTGGGACTAGATGACGTTGTGTGTAATTGTCCGAAATATTTATATGTATATAATATATATATTTATATACATTATTATTATTTACTTGTAAGAATGTTAGTTGACTATGTTTACTTTTATTATCATTATCTTAATAAGCATCACCGTAATTATATATTATATTACTTGAATTAGCAATAAACATTCAGCAGCCTACAATTTCGCGAAGGTTTTTCTAACAAATGCTTTGTCTAATTGTATCATTTACCTTGCCATTCAGTTGTAATTTGATGTACGAGTATTTTTTATGTGTAGATTTCTTACGAATGTAATTTTTAAATGATGTTCAATCTGCATCGTTCACATCTTGCGTAAAAAGTTGTCGATCATAATAATAGGCGTTTGCAACAGTCTATAAGCATTACTACATTTATTTCTAATTTCAATAGGTTACCAATATTTCATTTTTCAAATGTCAGTTTAATTACTTTAACCAAAATGATTTACTTAAGATATAACTTTACTGAATCGTTTGACATTTATATTGATATCAATAAAATAGATTTTATTCAATCTGTTTCTCTGAAGAATTGAATAATTGGTGAAAAGGAATCTTTATAGTTTGATTGAATCTTTAATGCATGATTGTGACATGACGTGAGTTTTTATTTTATAAATGACATACTTTTGGAAGCTTACTTTTAAATTGTTATTTCATTATTATTTTAAAGTTATAAATAGAGGATTTGAATGCAAATTATTTGGAAATATGTATATTTAAGTTACAGTTTCCCATTATTAATTAAATTATGATGAGAATAATAATACTTTGAACTCTGAAAAATGCTTATTTCTTAACTTACCTCCTGTCCTTGTGCTTCGCCTTTGATACCATTTTCTGTCTCATAATTATATCTGAAAGAGTCTTCTTTGACATCAGAATCTAGGGCGATGATTCTAGCATTCTTCTCGTAAGCAGCTTGAGGACGGTTGGATTGATCATTGTAGCCGGGAGCAAAAGCCGAAGCGGCGATGCCGAAAAGGGCGGAGATGAGGATCTGTATAATCAATGATTATTTAAAAAAAACTGAATGAGAAATCAAGCAAGTTTTTTTCAAACACACTTTTTACTCAGCCTTTTCTTTTTATATGTGAGCCTGTCCAAGTGACTCTACTCTGTCTGATGGAAAATATGACTAGAATCCAAAAGTAATGGTTACTATTTTCCTTGCGAATGCAGGCAATGCAACAATACAGTATTATTTAAAATAATTCGGTCAGGACCTTCAACATAATAAATATCTCATTGTATTTTATCGTGTCATTGGAAATGAACTAAATTTAAAGATATAAGCTTTGTCGTTTCTGCCTTAATTTTTAAATTTAATATCCAAAAGTATTTATTTCCATGATGTTCACACTAACACATAGATATCGTTAGGGTTTTTTTTCAAGCGACCCTTTAATCTAACGGCGGTGGTCTTGGTTACAAATGGTTTAAGTATGATACAAACCATTATGTATAATTCTAGTTCAAACTACATTTAAAAGAACTACAAACAATATTCTATGTTGTATAATTATTTTATACTTATAATACATGTACATGGTTATAAAACTAATATTTGACATCTAGGTTGGTACACAAATTGTGTAAATATTGTGAGAAATCGGGGAAATTTGGGAGAGTTATGTCTGTTGCTCTTTTGTTTCATAGTTTGTTACGGAAGCAATCTTTTTAGCTTTGAACAAAAGGTTACATTAGTTTAAATAGTACTTAACAAAGAAACGTTAACAAACTCAATGTTTTTACTATTTTAATGAGCTTACACATGTGCAAGAGTAAATTATGTTTAAGATTTTGAGGTTTATTGTTCGTGAGTAACATTGTAATATTTGTTTTATAAAATGTAATAGTTCGTTAAGAAAAATTTATGTTTTAATAATGATCTGATGACGTTCAATCTGAATTCTTATATATCAACGAATGGAAAATCAACAAAAAGCAAACGATTGTATTTAAGGCAATTTATTTCTCAAAAAAAAAACGTGTTTTCGGTTTTCATTTTCTTTAGCCGTAAAACATTATTTGTTATTTTGGTTTTACTTGCTATTTCTGTCATTTCACATTGCACTTATTTATAGAAATTGAATTTAGTAGGTGATTTCGAAATTGCTGACGAAATTCGAGACTGCCTCGTTGGTCTAGTGGTTAGCGTATGCGGCTGCTGATCAAGAGGTCTCGGGTTCGATTCCCGAGTCGGACCAAATATTATTTGTGTGATTCACAAATATTTGTTTCGGAGTCTGGGTGTTTTCTATGTATAATATGTATGTATTTACAAAAAAAAAAGTATGTTTATGTATTTATATCAGTTGTCTAGTACCCATAACACAAGCTCTGCTTAGCTTGCTTAGCTTAAAAAAAAAAAAAAAAAAAAAAAAAAAAAAAAAAAAAAAAAAATATTTTCGCACAATTTCAGTTAGTAACTTTTCTCACAATTGTTTTAATGTAATAAGACATTTTAATTGACATTTGCTCGTAACCCATTATATAATATCCTTAACATTTTTTTGAAATTTATTTATTTAGAACAATGAAAACGACAAAACGTAAGCAGTGAGTGTATTTACGAGTATAGTTTTAAAATTGATCAGGTGATTTTTTGAAGTGAGGTCAAGCTAGCAGAAACTGTATTACATGATCCTAATTTTGTTAAAAGTCAAATTAAGTTATAATTTAAAATATTGGTTTAAATTTTTTATTTTTTTATTTTTTTTTAAATTTAAATTTTCGACCTGTTTTAGAGTTATTAAAACAAATAATTCAATGTAAATCGCGAGTAACGCCACGGAGCGAAGCTACTCTTAAAAATATTAGCCTAAGTTGCTCCTTATGTTATCAGCTTTCTCCCAGTGAGAGTTGTGACAAAATTGTTTTAGCCGTTCCATTGATTACACGGCACAAACAGAGTCAAAAAATTTAAAAATTGCCATTTTGATGTAAGTACTTTAATATACTTTCTTACGTATTTAGTAAAAAATATTTCATTTGTTTTGACATACAGATATTTAAATTTTATTTATTTATATTGATTATTAAAAGTCTAGAGCAAGGTATTTCACAAGTAATAATGCAATTATGATATGATCACAGATTGTGAACGTCACTTATTGTTCTGCCACAGACCGGTCATAAACAAGCGTTTCTATAACAGGTACATATATTTTTGTACAGGTAGATAGTTCTAGATATTTTGACTTCATGATAAATGTTATATCATAACTAGATAGATACACATATGTAGCATTTCAATGGACATGCAAAAGGTATCATAAAAACGTTTTTTATTTCAGAAGAAATATTAATTCAAAATTATTATGGAAATATGTTTTAGTTTTTAAGTTAAAATTAAATATATATAAAATACATATGTAAGTTAAGAATCCTGAATTATTAGATTAATATTCTACAATTTTATTTTAATATAATTTAGATATTTACTTGAAAAATATTATTACGAATCATCAAACAGATTTTTAAGAAATAAAAATGAATAAATGATTCCAGCTCTATTTAAAAACACAACATTAATTAATAAAACTATTAGCTACTAAAGTAAAATAAAATAAAATCCAACAGAAGTTTAAATTATTAAACAAATAAAATTCAATTTTATCACTCTTTTCTAACGGCGCAGAACTAAAAAGCACTTAGTACTATCTATCTGAATCCGAATTCGCGCCTACGTCTAGTCGACAATCTTAAACAGACTCACCAGTTGCATGGTTGCGGGTTGGAGGTTACAACACGAATGTAACAACCAACAACCACACCACTATATATATGCTCATCCTATGGTTACAAAATTCAGTCTAGTTCATAATAATGTTTTACAAACATTGGATTTTTACGAAAGTTATGATAGTATGACATTTCGGGTGTAAGATTGGAGATGAATTTTTGACTTATTGACAGTATGTGATGAGTTTCAGGATATTGGTAAATTATGGTATGCTGTTAAGTAATTAATAATATTTGTGATGAAATGTAACTTTATTTCAAGGTCATAAGGTTTGCATTACAATTAGGAATTTTTATCTTGTTATAAGATAGAAAAACAAGACCTGTCCGCATGTTTTTTGTGCTTCAGAAATTAGATCAGCTTAATGTACTAGTAGTTAGCGTTCCTAACTGCTAAACTAGAATTCGTGGGTTCGATTTCTACGCTAGATAATTATGACTGCCTTGTGGTTAGGATATGCGGCTGCTGATCATGAGGTCTCGGTTTCGATTCCCGGGTCGTACCAAATGTTGGTGTAATCCAATGTTACTAGTATGTTTATGTATTTATATCAGTTGTTTAGTACCCATAATACAAGCTCTGCTTAATTTGGGACTAGATGATGTTGTGTGTAAGATGTCCAAAATATTTATTTTTATTTATTTATTTAAGCGATTAACATTTCTGATCATCTGTTCTGTGTCGCTATCCTTAATTCTAAGGGTCGTGACCCCTACTTTCAAGTATTTTGCTAGTCACAACTCGACACCTGTTCCTTTGTTAAGTAGTGTAGAGGGTGGTATGGATTGTATTTCTATGAGTAGAGTAGATTCGGTCTGCCCATCGCAATAGGCCACGGCCTCTGGATCTTTTCCCCTCGATCTTAACACTCAACATCAACTTTTCGAAGTTATAATTTGCCTTGCTCTGTAATTTATCTATAAATATAAGTATGTTGGTATCATCATCATCATCATCAGCCTTTAGCAGTCCACTGCTGGATATAGGCCTCTCTTTAGAAAGGAGGTTTTTGCCTACTATACCACGCTGGCCAGACGGGTGGTTCAAGTTTTCCTTCTCTTTGCATTGATGTTGTCTTGCGTAGTTTATCCCTCAGTCGCCTTTTACGACACCCGCGGGATGAATAGGGGTGGTGACACTCTGTATTCTTAATCCGTCACCACACGGACCACATGTTGGTATAAATATGTGATGTGCGCTTTATTGTTGGCAATAGGCTAAACAGAGCCTGATAAGTTAATGTGATTTAAACTTAAAACCCCTTTGGCCACAAACACATAATTATATTGTGTTTAGATTTTTTTTCAAGGTCTAAAAACTAAAAATAATTGATGTTACTGTAATCCAATCTTTATTGAGATTAGTGGTCGATGGCTTAGCATATCCGTAAATTAAACAATCCTTCTCACTTACTCCTATGATACACGAGCTACACACAGCTCTGTACCATCCAAAGATCCACTGAAAGAAAATGCCCATGGCATTAAGTTCTTCTTATGCAATTAATTTTTTATTGTTATATTTCATTTTTAATGTATTCATTGATTCGTTTTGTGCATATTCAGTGAAATGTATAGAAGAATCGTAAAAAACGTTGATTATATTTAAAAATACTACTACTAAGAAGCTTAAATAAATAAATATGACCATTTTATTAGTACTTCCTGTCAGGAAGGACTGTTTATATTTAATAATTTAGGCCACACTATTTAAGCACTACTCAATCTCGGGGAATTAGGGTATTAAGCCGGTAAATCAATTCCTAGCTATGAGTATTATTATTTGGATAGATGATGGATGATTTGAGGAAGGTTACTGGCGATGGATGGATGCGGACTGCCCAAGACCTGGATGGTTGGCGCTCCTTGGACTCATCCAAGGAACGCCAACCATCCCGGTCTTGGGCAGAAAATCTAATTAATATCAACCTATCGCCGTCCACTGCTGAACGAAGGTCTCAACCTTCGTCCACGGCGATCGAACGAAGTTTTCTATTTTGAAATTCAAAATAAATAGAAAGTTTAAAAAACACTTGAAACACAACAAAGAATCGTTATATCACATTCAGTGAGAAATATTTAATGCGAGCCAATTTACTAAGAAAACTAATCTAAATTCCTTTTTTAATTTAAAGTTTGTAGTAATTATATTTAGTTATATGATAGTGCTGTTACTTGGTATTTTGTAGCTTGACTATGAACTTGTAATAGTTTGACTTAAAAGAAAATTATTATAGTCTGAACCTGTCTGAACTTATAATATTCATAAGGTAGTAGAGCCAAATTGATTTGAGCATGAACGGACTGGCTCGGTCGGGGCGATACCACCCTCGAACAGGAGATCAACCTACCCTCACAATGAGCATGTTTTTTTTATAATTTAGCCTACCAAAGTGACTCTACTCTGCCTGATGGAAAGCATGAGTAGGATCCAAGAGTAGGGGCCACCATGCTCATTGTGAATGTAGGCAATGTAGCATGCTGACCCATCCCATGGCGTCCTGGTTAGATAATTCTGCATCATTTTCCGACAGACCGGGAGAATGATACAGAATGATTGGGCCTCCGGTCTCACACTCACCAACGAAGTACGACAGCAAGAATGCTGTCATTAATATGATGGTCTTCTGTGTGAGGGTAGTACTCGAGCCAACCCGTTCGTGCTGAAATCAGCGTGGCTCTACTGTTACTCCTGGATTCTACTCATGCTTTCCATCAGGCAAAAAAATTCAAGGCTTATAGCGTGAATTTTGTAATGATGATAATCTATCTTTCCCACTTTAACAAAGTAGCCTCAATAACTGCTTATATTAACACACCTATTTGCTAGTGGAAGTGCCCTAAAAAACCTATTCTATTCTATTATATTCTATTGCTATTCTAGAGAAATCTAATGTATTGTATAAACTTTTATTTATATTTAGTTAAAAGCTGTCAATCTGGAATTTAAACAGATATTTCAATTTTATTCACTAAAATATATCATCATCAACAGCCTTAAACAGTCCACTGCTGGACATAGGCTTCTCCTTAGAAAGGAAGTTTTGGCCTACTATACCACGCTGGCCAGACGGGTTGATATAGGTTTGGTTTTAAGTTTTCCTTCCCTTTGCATTGATGTTGTCTAGCGTATTTTATCCCTTAGTCGCCTTTTACGACACCCGCGGGATGAATAGGGGTGGTGACACTCTGTATTCTTACTCCGTCATCACACGGACAAATATGTAGATATAAAAAAAATCTAGACATACTCTTCGATCCTTAAAATACTCGTAGAACCCCCCACAAACTCTAAGTAGAGATAATACTCTATTTAGGTAGGATATTAGTACTGTCATCATATTGCTACAACAAAATTCTTTTCATCTTAAACACATTTTAAATCCATCAACTCAATTAATATTACATTCAAATCCCGCGTACAATATTTATTACCACATTACGCTATACATCAGAAAGGTCAGACGACAAGCACGTACGTAGGAATCATTCAATATCACTTTCAGTGTCAAATTCAGTCATCTTATTGTATGTGCTAAAACTATTACAATTGTTGGGTGTTAAGTCAGAGATGATAGGGTTTTGTTTTTACTTTTCCAATCTTAAAGTTGCTTTTGTCTAAGATTAGTCCAAATTATTAATAGACCAGTGCTTTTAATGTTTGAAAACAAAATAAATTATAGTAGGATGAAACCCATTGTAAAAGGAGGAGAATAGTACAAAAATTAAAGGAAAAATAAATTACGGGCGATCTGAGGTCGGGAAGGGGGAGAGGGGGGGTTTTAAGGGAAAAAAATGGCCTATCTCGATTTCCTGCAAAACTACAAGTCCTATGGAAAAAAGTTAAATGACAAAGTTGTAGGTAAGAAACAGATCTACATCTTTTGTATTTACACTTTTTTCACATAACCTCAAATTTTATGTGAAAAATTCAAAAACCAAGTTTTTGGTTTTTTATTTTTATCTTTTACAAATAAAATTATTTTTTAACGAAATCTTGTGAAAAGTTAGCTTTTCATGTCCTGAATACACCGTAATTTATTTGATTTGAAATATCTATTTTTTCACCTCATTTTGACTGAATACCGAAAAAAATCCCTAATTTTCCTCTCCCCCTTCCCGACCTCAGATCGCCCGTAATTTATTTTTCCTTTAATTTTTGTACTATTCTCCTCCTTTACAATGGGTTTCATCCTACTATAATTTATGTTCACTTTTTGTTATTTTAAGAGGCTTCTACCCTGGTCTATAAGGAATTCTGTTTGAAAAAAAAAACTGACCACCGACTTAACTTAAAATAAAATTTCAAAAAATTTAGGTTGATCTTTTTATAAAAGAGAAAAATTTTGACACTGACATGTCTAGGTATTGTTTTAGTTTAGTTTAGTTAGGAATTGCTACTGATAAAAATTAATGATAGTTTATGACATTTATTATACGAGAAATAAAAGGTATAAAATTTTCTAAATTCTGCTTCACAATAAAAGCTAGTCTAGAAGTCATCATCTTCCGAGCCTTTATTCCCAAGTTTATTTGGGGTCGGCTACTAGTTCAACCGGTTTTGCCTGAATTTCAGTTTTTCCACGGAGCGACTGGCATCAGACCTCCTTATCCCTAAAGGGAGAACTGAAATTCGAAGATTGAACTAGTTGTCAGTATATTTGAGGGCACTGACTTCCCAATAACGATTGCCATAGATTTTCATGACAACCGGGACCGACGGCTTTACGTGCTCTCCGAGGCACGGTCGTGAATCACCACCACACTTCCAAAGTACGGGCTACTATTAGGAATTTCCTAAGAAAAACCCAAAAACACTTTTTGGCCCGACCCGGGATTAGAACCCGAGACCTCTTGATTAGCAGTTGCATACGCTAACCACTAGACCAACGAGGCAGTCTAAAAGTCGTGAAAATCAAAACACAACAACAGTTATATCTATAAATATTCATTAACTGATAAATATTCACAAAATTTCCATTACAACTAGTTTTCCATTAAAAAGACAATGCAATGTCAATGTGTTTACAATGTTATGATACAATGTTATGTATTGTATTATTTTATAGATAGAAAACAATCAAACTCCGAAACAAATAATTGCGGATCACACAAATATTTGGTTCGACCCGGGAATCAAACCCGAGACCTCAAGCACAGCAGTCCCATATGCTCCCACTGCGCCACCGAGGCACTCAATAATAACGTGATATATTTAACACAAGGGGCCAAAATAAATTATAATGCCCTATGCAGTGCCAGAAAAGGCACATATCTCACTATATTACTGTACCTTAGGTTTTTTGTTTTTTTATATAATGCTGTCAAAATGACTCTGCTCAGCCTGATGGAAAGCTCAAGCAGAATCCAAGAGTGGTGGCCACCGTCCGCATTGCCAATGTGGACAATGCAACACGGTGACCCACACTATGGCGGCATAGTCAGATGCTTCTTCACGCCCCGCTTGAAGGACTCGGGATCATAGTAGGAAGGAAACACATGAGCTGGTAGGGAGTTCCAGTTTTTGATTGCTCGGCACAGGAAGGAAGAGCCGAACCGCTTAGTTCTAGTGCGTATTGGTTCCACTCTAAAGCGGTGACTCCCAAGGCCAGCACGCGTAGTCCTGTAGAGGAAAGGAGAAGGTGGGATCAGTTGGAATAGCTCTTCAGAACACTCTGCAGAGTGCAGCAGGTGACTGCAGTGCTGGTATTACGATAAAGTCCGTGGCTTAATACATCTGGTCCTTCGACTACTTATACCTTGAGACAGCGTTAGGTTTTAGGTCGTTCCATGTCCATTATAACCACCAGCGTAGTATTCAACTGGCTGGTTCGATTTCCACACAGGAAAAAACATGAAAAAAAAGCGTAAACCCTCCACGCCTATTGTGATCGGTCTCTCAGTGTCCTGTTAATCGGAAACCATTGACAAAACCAGACTTTTTTTGTTTTAATCATGCAAGGGCAAGCGAGTTGGCTATGGGGGATTGCCACTATCCATGAACTAAAAAGGTTAAGTTCTCAAGCTAAAATTTATCAGTTAATACGCATTACGTTATAGAACTAACGTAATACGATCAAAACGACCGCAGAAGCCTTGAGTTAATAAATCTTCCATCTTTCAAGTTATAATAGTAATAGTTATATCTTTGTAAGTATTGTTGTATGTGTACCTATTTAAAATTTGAAGGTTATATCATATCTTTCTTTCTTCTGAACAACTCCATTATGCAAGTGAGAAAGTAATGTTGTACGAGTATGTGGTTCTCTCATCTTTGATAAGCACTAAAAATAAACAATCAGTGTTTCTAGAAATAGTGTTTCGCAAGCAAAAATATAGTTATAATTAGTAGAATAAAAAGTAAAGTAAAATTTACTTGGAAGACTATAAGGACATATAAATAGTTTTTTAGTGAATACATGTTTATTACAATTATTTATTCTTATCTCTATGTTTTTTATTTATTCTTATACACTATGTGTTATAATTACCTAAATACTCAATTCCCTTAAGTTCTAATTTTTTAAAACACCATAAACTACCATATACTTTTCATGTCTTTCTTTCCATCCCATTGTTGCCTGGAAGAGATTGCCTTCGGGTGATAAGACCGCCACTTGTACCTCCTGGTATAAGTTACTGTTATATGTTATTTTTCTGGTGCAAAATAAAGAGATATATTATTATTATTCTCTTTATTAATATTTGTGCATTACTTTATCTCGAAATAAAAATTTCGGTATTATGAAAACCACCGGCCTAGACCAAGTGGAGTTCATTTGAATGGTTTTGGATTGAAGCTGTAATCTCTGACGTTGTGTCTTCCTGTATAAGGAATAGAGCTAATCCCAGCACTAACGATTTAGTTTACATGGAGTGGAGGATTCTTGCCCATCACAGTCCCAACTTTTGTGGACTCCCGTAGGAACTGGTCTTGATTAATTTTATTTTTAATACTTTTGTGGTGACTTTCACTTACAGTGCAAGTGACAAACACACAAACGCGTCATCAATGAAGAAACACTTAACCACGGAGTAACTAATAATGAATCGCGATATAGAAATTCTCGCGCCGATTAGCGTATCCACAACCGCACATCAACCGTTAGGCAGTGGTCCGCCATGCACGATCACCTCGCCTGGTCGGAGAATCCTCCCTTTGTGATGGAGGGACACGACACCCGTTCCTCCACAATTTCAAGTTGTTTGATTTCTTATTTCCATAGATGTTTATGACAAACGTGACCAAGACCAACTCACACAGAAGACCATACTAATAATGACAGCATTCTTGCTGTCATATTTCGTTGGTGAGTGTGAGACCGAAGGCCCAATCATTCTGCTTCATTCTCTCGGCCCATAGGTCGCCATACGACATTGCCTACCCTCACAGTGAGCATGGTGACCCCTACTCCTGGATTCTACTCATGCTTTCCATCAGGCAGAGTAGAGTCACTTTGGTAGGCTTATATTTATTAAAAAAAAATGTATAACTTGTCAAAAGATATGAAAGTACATTTTAATAAATTTGATGTGACTGTTGACCCGCACCTCTAGGTAATACCAACGTTAGTATTTGAATACCTCATACACCTCAATGGGAATACTAATTGTCATGTCAGATTAGTTTTAAGTTTGAAAACGATCAATTGTAGTGTTTGTAATGTACCAAAACCTACTCAGATATTTTATAGGTTTATCGGTTGTTGCAGTAAAAAGTACTCTGTATCCTTTATCTAGAAATAGATGATCTCTATACAAATTTCACTGAAATTGGTGTAGCGCTTTAGTCGTGAAGGCGTAACCGACAGATAGAGTTACTTTTGAATTTATAATATTAGTATGAATCATAGCCAACCCTCTCCTGAGAGGAGACCCGAGTCTAACAGACAGACGTTATAGGTTGTTGATATATATGTATATATGAATCATAGTACTTATTATATCCTCCTACCTGTAACTTATTACAAATATTATGATCGATTAATTTTTAAATAAATAACCTTAGCGTAGCAAAGAACTTCTTGAATTTTTTTCAGCTGTTCCAGATTTGAGTCGGATAGTACATTGACAAATTTAGATAAATACAGACATTGGATTATCAATTCTCGTAAATACTATATTTCCTAAAGGAGGTTTGGTATTGCACAATAATAATAATAATTATAATAAAAGCTTTATTAATTCCACACAAAATCATTACATAATTACATATCTGTATAAATTATATTATTACATTGTTGTACCGCCTTATATCGGTACTTGAATTTTGTTTATTGGTTTCTTGGTAGCCCGTGTGCATTTGTTATTATTATATTTATTTTAATATTATATTTGTTGTTATTATATGTATTTTTAAATTATATTTCATTACAATAGAATTACTTTACTTATTTTTATTTTCGTTGTATGGACCCCTGTTGTTGGGTAAAAGCCTCCCCCATGGCGTGCCACTTGTCTCTATGTTGGGCAACGGAAACGGGTGTACAATACCACTATGATAATTCTTTATATTGACAGTGCTATTCCGCTCCAGTCCTGTGTATTTCGCTCCTTTAGTTAGTTCTTGTGAAATCCACGGGATGTTTGTAAATAGATCGTCAACAACCCATAATGTCCAACTGCTGGGTTCGGTGCCCCTCTCTCGACGGGTTAATACGTCACCACGCTGGCCAAGTTCGAGTTGAAAACTGTTGTTTTGAAGGCTGTACTGGGAACCTTGTTCTTTTTTTATTCAATAAAATAATATATTTGTTCACCAGTTAATGATTTTATAGTAATCATAGAACAAAAACAAGAATAAGAATGACCAACCAACGTCATTGCTAAAGTAAATATTTTTTTACTTTTCATTTTAAGTGATGCACATCATTGACGTTAGCAGGGAGATAAAGTTGTGATACGGCTCGCGTTGTCTGTAGGCTACCACAGTTTAATACACACATACCTACATATTATACATAGAAAACACCCAAAGTCCAAAGCAAATGTTTGTTGATCATATATAAATTTGATCCAACCCAGGAATTGAACCTAAGAATTCAAGCTTAGCTGTCACATACGTTACCACTGCAGCATTAAGGTAGTCGAATTTAGATTTTAGACACCAAATTATTAAATAATTATTGTCCTATCTTAGAATCGAAAACTCTCAATTTAAACATGAGTTAATCATTACATGAAAGTGACCAATAAATTGCATAGTTAATTTGCTTTCAAATGTAGTTTACCACTCCATATATTATATCATACAATATCGCCATGTAATTTCTTATTACAGCTATTACGAATGCATAATAATTGTCTCGATACCGAACCTAATAATTTTGCGCCAATGAATTACTTAACAGTTAAAACAATTGTTCTTATAATATTAAAATATAATTAAATATAACACATATTTTTTTTTACTATTATTAGCAGATATCTTTAAAAGAAAATGTTCGTATTCAGTTTTTCTATATAAAAGAGTTCAACGAGCTGTGTTTAAATTTAAAAATCAATAACGAAAAAAAAACATGTCTTTATTTTATCTAAGTGAGACCGGTTACAACAGAACTTAAAAAAATGTTTTAGTATTTAAACAGATTTAAGGTCTTTATTGATAGAAAAAACTTCTAACAATGTGTTAAATGGAAATGAAATGCAATAAAGTGAAAGCAAAGTAAGAGACTTTTCAATCATATTACATATAATATAAATATTTTTTACTTCTTTTTCTAATATCATATTATAAGGTTCTGTAAAATTTGTGAATTAATATGCATACCTATTATAATACCTTATATTTAGCTCGTTGCCGATACCGAAATTAACCGATTATTTACACATGAGCTACCGTTTAATACATTGTGTAAACTCTATCCTCTAAAACCAACCTTGAAAAAACCTTGACCGATTTTAGCCCGATTCCATATTATGTTTTCAATTAAAATGTTGAATTATAGAAGTATATAATTTTCCTGTTAAGATAAGCCGGTGGATACATATGTATCCATACTGAAGCGACTTACAATGGAGAATAATCAAAGACATCTTCAACTTTATAGGTGATATAACACACATCACAAGTATCGCTATCTTCAATTCTGAGGGTCATGACCCCTATTTGTTAGTGTTTTGCGAGTGGCAGCTCGCCATTTGTCTCTGTCTTGAGCAGTATGCAAGGCAGCATACATCATACTGTTGAGCATGGAGCAAATTTGGTTTGCCCAGCGCAATAGACTACAGCCTCTGGGTCTTTTTCCTTTGATTTTGCCAGTCACTATCATTCTTTTGAAGCCATAGTCGCGTTATGACAGAAGTATCCAAGGATCCTACGGAGACATAGGAATGTTAGGTGGATAGGATGGTGTAAGATAGAGGCATTGGTGCACCACAGCACCATAATATGTCGAATGCATGGTGTGTTATTGTAATACCTGCATCAAATCATCATCATCAATCATCATCAACAACCCATTATGTCCCACTGTTGGATAACCTTCTCCTCTCAGAAGAGGATTAAGGCCATACGTATGACCTGGAAACATTCTCACTTAATTGTTACTTTACACTATTTTTGTTATAAATCTACTTTGTATTTAATTTATTTATATGTGTGTTTGTCGAAGTAAATAAATATTTTTTCTTCCTTTCTTTTAAAGGTTACCTTTCAATCAATCTGTCAATCAATCTATTGCACATGCACATTTTTCTACTACACATAAAGTAAGTGAATAAAATTCGATTCAGTTAAGAAACGTACTAAAATCAAAGCGGTAAAATGTATGCAGATTGCAAAAGTTCAGGTCAGACAAGAACAATGTGTACAATGTAGGGGTCATTGTTTTATTGGAGACCGGCAAAGTGAGAGAGGGGCTTGGTTCAACAATTTACTAAATGGGTTCCTTGAAACAATTTCGTTTTCCAAACAAATCGCTTTTAAATTTCCGAACTAAAAGGTGCACCCGCCAAGTTGTGTTAAATTTGACAATTTAGAATTGAGGAAGTAAAGGATCATTATGATGTGAGTCAGCTCAATTTACCAACGATTTTAGAAGTTGTTGATATCTGAATGGAGTTTCGTTACATATATGTATTTTATGTCTCAAAGCCTGTGATCTAATTAATAAATCGTCATCATAAAATGGTCAATCATAAATATAAAGTAATCATAAAGATTAATTCAAATAAATTGTAATGTCATACTAAGTGAGTTTTATTAAAATGAATGAAAATGAATGATTTGACAGTAATCAAAGCTTTCAGCAGTCTGGCTTCACATTGTGTAGAGAAATATCCACACAGTTAGAAATAAATGTTAAACGCTGAATAATAGTTATTTTTTAGTCATATGACTGAGTGGCTTACTATGCACGTAACTCGGGTTCTTAAAACGTAAATTATTTTCAAAACGAGAGTTGTATTTTAAAATAAGTAATTGTGAGTTAGGTATTAGTTTATGAAAGTATTAATTAAAATTTCAAATAAAATAGAAGTGACGAAACTTGGCTGGATTTTTTTCATTTATTATTCTTAATATTTTATGTATCGTGTTGGTGTTTTATGACCTTCACTAAAACAAAAGCGATGAAGCATATAACAAATATCGTTGGCTGGAACAACGCTTGTGAAAGGTCACATTCCGTATGCAAGGCAAGCCATCCTTACTATTACTTTTGTTATGTAAGAAAGTTTGTTTATTGCTCATGCTTTCATTTTTTCCAGATTTCAAATAATTTCTTAATTTTTAAGTTCTTAGTGTGAATTACTTTTTTAATCTAGTACAAAGTTGCTTAGTAAAGAGTCAGAAAGTCAGTAAAATTCTAGTACTTTGTAAGTTATTTTTTGCATTTTTTTTATTTTTATATTTTTTGAGTAAAAATACACGGTTGCTTGACCTATTTGAAAGAAAATAGGCAATTAATAATAACTAATTGCTTAAATACTGCACAAGCAAAGCCACATACAAGCCAGTACGGTATTGGTCATTAAATAGATTTACAAAATAAGACTTTTTTCAGCTAAAACATAATAAATAGCTCAATACTATTGGAAAATGTTTCAAAACTCCGAACCACGAAAACGCTCATAAAATATCATTAAACAAAAGGTCAGTATCTAGATGGGTGACCATCTAGATACTGACCGCGCAATCGTTGCTTACCCTCGGTGATTTTCCCCAATCATTTAAGGCTACTTGGCTATGAATGCTTCAACTCTAACACAAAATCGTAAACCATTTACCTCATAATTATTTTTTGTAGTGATCTAAATATAATATGCTGTTTGGACAACTAGCTAAATATATATTTCTATAAAATGTAATAAAAACTGCAAGAAGAGACTAGTATAACATTGATTTAATTTATCGTCGATATCGGTCATCTTTATAAAGGTTATGCTGAAGACCAAGGGCTTGAACAGGCTACAAAGGTCAAATGTTTAGACTTGATACATCCGCTTTAATAACGCACGATTGAACAAAGTAAATCTCGGACAAATTTCAACTTAGCTGGAAGAGTTGGAGACCTGAATTGCAAATGTACTACCTTCATTTAAATTTAAGTTTTCAATTCGCCCTTCGTATTGCGTATAAGGTCAGTTGCTCAATGGAAAAATTGACGTTCGGAAAAATAGATAGAACTGGTTACTGTCCAATACTTATTATTCCTGGAATTCTTAAAAACAAAAAATAAGAAAAAAAAATCGTAGTGATGTAGTAAATATATAACTTTGAATTTTTTTATAATCCTGAACCTAATACCTCATGCTACTACTTAACTATATACGAATTCCAAAACTTGTCAAATATCTATACCTCGGGAAATATAATTTTAACAAAAAGAAACCAACTTCAAAGAAAAACTATTCTGAGAACCCAAATCGCGACAATTGTGCCTATGATATTTGAGGAGTTCCCTCGATTTCCTTGGGATCCCATCATCAGATCCCAATATGGTAACGATGGGACCACCTGTAAGCTGCGCCCATCCCAATGCGAAAAGAATTTTTGAAAATCGGTTCATAAACGACGAAATTATCGCTGAGCATACATAAAAAAAAAAGATTCTGACGAATTGAGAACCTCCTCCTTTTTTTGAAGTCGGTTAAAAATCAAACACGACAACTGTTTGCGTGCACTTCTTATATTGAAAATTGCACTCTATACTCAATCACTACATAGTATAAAACAAAGTCGCTTTCTCTGTCCCTTTGTGTGCTTAAATCTTTAAAAATACGCAACGAATATTGTGCCCTTTTCTTTAATAGATAGAGTGATTCAAGAGGAAGGTTTTTATGTATTATAGATGCATAATATAGTAGATAATAATTTTAGAGGTTTCTAATGTGAATGTTTTTTACGCTTACATTGCAAACGCTGGCTGTACCCTATGAGATAGATCAAAATAATGTACACAGTAATGTACATCTTAAAAAGGTCTACAAAAAAGTCCGCGACGGTATATATCTATCTCTTAGGGATAACCCACAATATCCATTTTTTTATTTTTTATTTTCACGAGAAATAATGGCTTATTTACGAAGCGATTTTAAGCAATACAGTATTAATCCTTATCTAATTAAGTACCTTAAATACATTGTCTATTTAATATAGATTAATATGGCCCTTTACAGTATGTAATTTAAATTAATACTTTTGAAGATATTACAGATTTAAAAGGCAGGAACAAAGCGATTTTGGCGGAACCGGCCGGGGCCCGTTAGTTGCCGCTGCTGTCGATTTGTCACTATCAGTTATTAACTACTACTACTATTAATTACTACTATTAAACACAATACTTTATTATGAATTAATATTCTAAGGCAGTACGAAGTTCGCCGGGTCAGCTAGTTTATTATAAGAATAGTTTAAAATATATGTATGATTATAATTTATTTACAATAATTTTACATCAGAGAGCGTCGACAATACACAGCCTTTGGCAATTCGCCACACATAACTAATAAGAAGGTCACAAACTTTTATCGAACATACATTTCTCATTATTATTCCATTGCTGAATATTACTTATCTATTCCAATATGAGAGTAAGCAAGCACGTGAATACTAAATTATATTATTAAGTACTAGCGGTCCGCTACGACTTTGCATGGGTATTTATTAAAGATTTAAAACTTGACATATCATATATTATACTTAAACCTTCCTCAAGAATCAATAAATTCATTACTAAAACAGCATAAAATTCGGTGTAGTAGTTTTCAAATTTATCGCAAACTGTTTTATAATATGTTGTCATTGGCTTGTAGGGATAACCTGCATAAACTTTTACGATGAAAGGAGTAAGATATTTGACTCCAACGTTATCTTCGAATCCAACTTCCAGTTGTGAAATGTACTCATCATCATTATCAACTTATTGCAGTCCACTGCTGGTTATAGACCTCTCTCATTACACGCCACTATGATCGATTTAAGGCTTCTAGCATACAGCTCCTGCCAACCATCCTACGCAAGTCATTACTACCTGGCCTGTACTCAAGGATTATAAATTCAATAGAATTAAGACTACAGAAATCAAAATCAAAAAAATCGTTCCATCTACGAACGCTAAAATATCAGTAAACCTAAATTTGGATAAGTAGACAATTCAATTAATTAGTTTCACAATTTAAATAAAAATCCAATCATTTTGTTCCCGAGGTGGTTCGATCCGCTACATCAGTTTAACAGAACCGTACTTAAATACATTATATCAATTAGGGTGCGTACGTCTCTCCGTTCCCGTCACTGGAGCAGAAAATTGCAAATAAGATCTATTTCAAGTGCTATTTTAGAGTTAGAACCGACTAAAACCACAAGATTTCCTTCACAGAGGTTTGCAGTGAGGAGTCAAGGCTTATTAGCGGCTATCGGTATATTTTTTGGGTTCATTTCCTACAATAGTTCATATTAAATATCCATCAAGTTTGTACAGACTGATACAGAAAAACAAAAGTTTTTTTTATAACAGACACACTAGTTTTTTTTCGACTCCGCCATCGTGTATTTCGGTTATGGCGCTAAAAATTATGTCATTTCCTTTCTCAAAAATTAAAGCATCTCGATACCAAATATCATTCAAAACTAAAATCGGTGCAATGGTTTAGCCGTGATAGCATATGAGACAGACAAAGTTACTTTCGAATTAATAGTATTAGTATGGAAGTATGGATAATTCGTTAGCCTACTGAAAACACCTTGTATATCTAGCTCATAATTTAATAAACCTCCAAGACATTGTTGGTATCTACTACTACTACTACCTAGTGGTTGGCGCATGAGGCTGGTGATCAAGAGGTCTCGGGTTCGATTCCCGGGTCGGACCATATATTTGTGTAATCTACAAATATTTGTTTCGGAGTCTGGGTGTCTTCTATTTATAATATGTATTTATTTATAAAAAAATTATGTCTATGTATTTATATCAGTTGTTTAGTACCCATAATACAAGCTCTGCTTAGTTTAGGACTAGATGATGTTGTGTGTAAGATGTCTGAAATATTTATTATTTATATATTTACACTAATTACATTTAGTACCAATCAATGTCAACTCCTTATTAATCATCATTAGGCGTCAACGCTTGAAACTAAATCTGGCCATTTATTGAAACGAATGGTCCAATCCCTGCTCAAGTAAATAAATAGTAATTTTAAGAGAGAACAATAAATAGACTCGTATCATTTCGGCTATAACTGTAACCAATTTATCAAAACAAGTCAGAATTTCTATTAAAATTACACATAAAGCTAGTTGGCCATACAAAATATAATACACTGAAGAGAAAAGTAAGCATTGATCTGATTTGCTCTGGTTTAGTATGTCTATATTTAGATCTGTTTTAGTTGTTCTTAGGTCCAATTTTGATTATAGTTTGAATGGAAAACTTTCAACGCCGTTCTATCGTTATCATACATAACCCATAATTTCCCACAGCTTTGCTTCAGTACCCTCTCAGGAGAGGGAAAACTGATTATTTTTATTATCTGTTAAAATACTTTGTACTGTTTTAGAAACAAATAGAAAAAATCTCACTACTTAAAGATCACGACATACATGAATATTATTATAATTCTATTTAAAATCTCTTCAGATTATCAACGTAAATAATTTAATGGAAGTAGTTTACAAACACTTGGTCACTACGTACAAATGTTTTTTAGACTTCTGGGTTCTGATCTCTTAATCCATTCTGCAATTTTCAAATACATCTAGTTCATTCGACTCAAAACGGTTTTGAAAAGTATATAATATTAGCTTTTGCCCGCGGCTTCACAAGCGTGTATGTCGGTTATCGCGGTAAAAAGTAGCCTATGTCCTTTCTCAGGTTTTAGACTACCCAGGTACCAAATTTCATTACAAAGGGTTCAGTATTTTTAGCATGAAAGTTGTACAGACAGACAAACAGAGTTACATTACTAAGAGTGAGTTATATTAAATAAAATCTATTTATACAGGATTTTAAAGTTAGTGAAACTAACTTCAAACTGCTATAGGTGTAACACTTAATTAAAATGAATTCATTTATTTCTTTGCTGTAATGCCTATCATCTTCCTAGCCTTTATTCCGAAGTTTATTTGGGGTCGGCTACTAGTTCAACCGGTTTTACCTGAATTTCAGTTTTTCCACGGAGCGACTGGCATCGGACTTCCACAACCATAAGGTAAAACTGAAATTCGAAGATTGAACTAGTTGTCAGTATATTTGAGGGCACTGACTTCCCAATAATACCATAGATGTTCATAACTACTTTGCTGTAATGCCTATATAGACACAAAAACGCGCAAGTTATCTTGTGACACAGAACGGTGTGAAATACGAGGCGTAATTATAATGTCCCTTTCACATAATCGAACTAAGAAATATCAACCGGTATAGGCTCTCAGTGCCTTGTAGAGAAACCACACGCATCGATATCATGACACAACTTTTCTAAATAATGACCTCAAATGTCTGAAATTCAATCAAAAATGTCGTTGGTCTATTTCATGTGAATTTGTTCGCAATGATTAATGATGATTATAGTAGCATTTTGCTTCAATTTTGTATGGTAGGTCAATGTTTCGAAACTTCGGCTGTGATGCCTATAAATTATACTTGATCGTTTCTTCAGAGAATATTCTCGTTGTTTAAAATAAACTAGAGGCATGCATAAAATTGCTTTACAAGCATACAACAAAGAAGACACTAAGAACACCCAGATTCAAAACAACAATTTGTTGTCCCATGTAGAAAGTGGCATGGCGACCGCTTAAACCAGTAGTGACCAATCGTGCAGATCAATTGTCATGTAAAGAATCAGCAGGTATTTTTTATTTAATTCCTAAATTAAAAATATTCAACTCTATACCTTCCCTTCAAAAGAAATGCCTATGTCCAGCACTGTACTAGTCATCAACATCATCATCAACAGCCTTTAACAGTCCGCTGCTGGACATAGGCCTCTCCTTTGAAAGGTGGTTTTGGCCTACTATACCACGCTGGCCAGAAGGGTTGGTATAAAGGGTTTGTTTCAAGTTTTCCTTCTCTTGGCAGTGATGCTAGCTGCTTATTTTGTTCCTTTAGTCGCCTCTTACGACACCCATAGAATGAATAGAGGTGGTGACACTGTATTCTTAATCCGTCACCACACGGACACTGTACTAGTAAATGTTAATAATCATACCTGGGGTAACAAATTTATAAATAGCCTTCCTATTGAGAGTTCCCCACTCGACCAGGGTGGGGGCGTATGGTCTTAACCCTCTTCTGAGAGGAGAGTTTTTGATGGTGTAGATTGAGAGCCATTGAGAGGTATCTTCAATCAGTAAATCCAATCGTCTGCATGTTGAAAAGAATGAATTCGATAATGAAAAAATATATTTTAATAAAGTTCATAAGTCATTTAAAAACAATATTTTTCATTGACACCTATTCACTTGTCGACTCATAAGCCGATAAATATTTTCGAATGCATCACAATAGAAAACGGTGACTAATTCTAAATGCACGCAGGATATGATCGTAAATTGTTATCGATGTCCTTGTGTCATCGTTATGTTCTACTTAGAGCTACTAGATTTGTGCTAGCTTTAAATACAATTTTATTAAAACTCTCGATTGAGCTTTAGGACTGTTATCTTACTGACAACCGGGACCGACTCTTTAACGCGAATCACGGAAACTTTTTCACGGAAAAATTTTGAGCAGTAGAGTCACGCTGATTTCAGTACGAATGGGCCGGCTCGACCGGGCCAGTGCTACCGTCACACAGAAGACCATCCTAATAATTACAGTATTCTTGCTGTCGTATTTCGTTGGTGAGTATGAGACCGGAGGCCCAATAATTGTGCATCTTTCAACCGGCCTTAGGAGGCCGGGAGAATGATGCAGAATTTTCTGACCAGGCCGCCATGTTATAGGTCACCATGCTGCATTGCCTACACTCGCAGTGAGGATGGGGGCCCCTACTCCTGGATTCTACTCATGCTTTCAATCAGGCAGAGGAGAGTCACTTTGATAGGCTTACATAAAAAAAAATCGCTCATAATATATCAAGCCACAAAAGGTCACCCATCTAGGTACAGATTTGCTTACCTACTACTACTATTAGGTGATAGTTTCCAATCACCTAATAGTTTTTTCATCATAGCCGAGTGGCCACTCGTTTCATCAATTTCTTAATAAATTTCCCACAGTTAACTCTCGTGAGAATTATGATAAAATTTATTAAATAGCTACTTTAGTCAGTTATCACAAAACTTTATATACACAATAATGTACTGTGATGACTAACTCCTTAAATATGCAAACGGTTGATAGTTGTCATTGCAATGGATTTAAGGTCTCGCAAAATAATTAGATCACTAGTTAAAACTCAATTCTTAATGGCTATAAAATTTGTTTAACCGTGACCAGGAACGATGTAAGTGTAACCCGTTTGAAACGTCGGGAAGTAGAAGGTTTCGTAATAAAGTCGCGAAAGACAAAACGGTAATAAGATATAGTACATTGATGAACTTATACTGGATATTTAAAGTTAAAGAGATAATCCATACTATCATCAGATGTCCAAAATATTTGTTTATTTATTTATTTATTATACTCGTAAGTTCAAAAGTGAAGCTGTCTATCTGTCCATTGCGCTATCACAGTGATTTCCATCGATATTGGCATTCTGATACTTTGATTTTTGAGCAAGTACAGCCTACTCGTTAACATGATATCCTACTTACATGCAGGAGAAGTCGCGTGCAAAAGCTGATTAGAACAAAATACACATATAGTCACATTTAATTGCTACTCTCTTTAATTTTTAATATTTCCAACAAAAAAACTGAAATCACAAACCTGATACGAAGCAGGTAGTTGTTATGCATTGAAATTACATCTTAACATTTTTTTCATCAATCGAATCTTTTTTTTAAGCTGAAAGATAAATTTCTAATTGACAAAACTAAATGAGTTCTAAGAACAATTGAGAAAGCGAAAGTATTGTTTGCATATGTAACATTCAAAGATTACAAAACTACACAAGAATTGTACCTACACATATTCAATATATACTATCAATTATATCACTGAGGTCTTTCCTAACAACCTGACACCCTCGCTTTAAGTACGCTACAGTTCAGACCCGGCGGCGGTCAAGAGAGAATGTTACTGGGTCAAATCGGAACATATCGTTTGTTCGCAGATGTCGGTGTTACAATAGAACCGTAGGCTGAATGTAATGGATGTTTAATTTTGATTACGTCATACTTCAATCGTGTTTAGGATTATTAAAAAAATGTTTTGAGTTGATGAGACTAATTAAAAAATAAGTAGGTGTAGAAAGAAAAGGCTGCGTCTTCTATTGACCGTAGCGTGATCCCGCGGAAGCAAATTTCATCATCATCATCATCAACAGCCTTTAATAGTCCACTGCTGGACATAGGCCTCTCCTTTGAAAGGAGGTTTAGCCTACTATACCACGCTGGCCAGACGGGCTGGTAAAAGGTTTGTTTCAAGTTTTTCTTCTCTTGCCAGTGATGTTAGCTGCTTATTTTGTTCCTTTAGTCGCCTCTTACGACACCCATAGAATGAATAGGGGTGGTGACACTTTGTATTCTTAATCCGTCACCACACGAATATTTAAGCAAATTTGTTTCCCAAAAAAAAGGATATAGTGAGCCACCCTTAAAAGATAGACATATGCTGTTGCAGACTTTTTGTTGGCCATTCGTTAATGTTATAAATATGGTATGACAGAATTGGAACAATTGTTGTTGCGGAACTTTAACCGCTCTCAATAGGAAAAATAACCCCTGATTTTAGAACATTCTTCATAGGTGCTCAGCTTTTAGCGTGTTGATATAGCACAGTAGACTGTGATAGGCTGGTAAGATATGTTGTGTCTTACACCATTATCACTTAGGGTATCACCATCATCATCATCAGCCTATCTAAGTCCACTGCTGGACATAGGCCTCTCCCATTTCACACCACTTTGATCGATTTAGGCCTTCTCGCATCCAGCTCCTGCCAGCCATCTTGCGCAAATCATCACTCCACCTGGTCTGTGGACGTCCTACACTACGTTTGCCGAGACGCGGTCTCCACTCCAGAACTCTTCTACCCCAACAGTCATCAGTTCTGCGCCTAATATGGGCAGCCCACTGCCACTTCAGCTTACTAATCCGGTGGGCTATGTCGATGACTTTAGTTCTCTAACGGATAACTTCATTCCTGATATGATCCCTCAGAGAAACGCGTATTAAGGTATATATAAATATTATTTACAATATAACAATTACAAAAGAGTTTAAAAGACTATAATAAGCCTACGCTAAAACTTTTTGATTTATTACACCTTATTTATTAAAATCGGCTCTAACGAACATACGGGTAAAATAATATAGTTTAGTTTCACTAAATCGAAAGTGTCAATGTAACATATAAAAAATTGTTGCCTCTGCTTAAATGACCTTGACTTTTCAACTAAGTTCTTTGAGTGATTCTGGCAACATCTGCGGTTACTAACCGTACTTACTTTTATAACTGTTTTTAATATGATGACTGTGCATTCCATTTTTATGCAATGGCAATTAATGATAGAGAAGCTGTGAAGATTGACATTCTAGAGTATTTGAACGTATTTGATATACGTAGAATAAATGAGTGTCAATGTAAAAAGGGGTATTCTGCCCAGAATGATAGTTTATACTAAATTTTTTAGATTATACCCATAAGGCAACACGGTAGGGAATAGCTAGGCATTTCCGTCCTTCATAGCGTAAGCCCGAATGGCCATATGCATGACATTGTTATTACACAGAATTTATTTAAGTGCGTGAATAATGTGGAATGTTTTGTTAGAATTACTATACTAGTTCGTAGTGACTTTATATGTGAGTTTAAAATGTGTATATATAACGAATCCTCATCGCCCTCCCCCCCCCCCCCCCCTAAAACGATAGAATCTTTGTATCCGAAAAATACGCTATGACTAATCAGGAAAGTCAACTGTTCATGTTTTTTATCGATTTAATTTACATGTCAGATAAATATCTGTTGTCATAGAATATCTTGATATTGGTCATTTTAATCCTACTAATATTATAAACGCGAAAGTTTGTGAGTGTGTGGTATGTATGTTTGTTGCTCTTTCACGCAAAAACTACTGAACGGATTTGGATGAAACTTTACAGTAATATAGCTTATATATCAGAATAACACATAGGCTACTTTTTACTGCAATAATCAGGATAAACAGGCGAAAGCTAGGTGATTATAAAAATATATTAAATCGTAGATGTCAAAATATATCACTGTTTTTCTCCTGTCAAAACTTCACAGGCTGCTATGCATAACACACTTGCATAGCAACCATAATGATACGCGGGTAACACCGCGGGGCGCAGCTAGTAGTTAAATATAGAAGCTATTTCATTTGTAAAGATTTTGTACTTCTTAAAGAAGAACAAACAGTTTAAAAACTTTTATGAACCGAGGCATATGAAACTTATAGTACAACGATTGTTTTTGTGAATGAAATAAAATCTGTTTCCATCTCTAGATATTAAAAATGTTTACGTCAAGATTGTTATTCAATCATCCTTGCAACGAATGTTCATATTCACCCACGCCAAATATTATTGAAATATTCGTAACATACGTACATACAATCAAGGTTCAGTGGTAATTTATCATTTTCTAATGATTGTAATGACGCATAAGTATGAATAATTGGTTCTATTGTTTATATTGCAATAGGCATTTTTATTTTCGACACTAATTGAAATCTGTTTCAACTATGAGAGTCATGCAAAGACAACGTCGAAAGAAATGTGTGTATGAAAATAAAAGTAAAAATATCATCACAGGCACAGATATACATTGGCTCATTTTACGGCCGTTACTATGTTAAGTAACTACTAAGACAGAAGCAAAGAAAATCAGATCCAGCTCGCCTGTACCGGGTACTTCAAGTGCAACGGATATTAAATTAACATCATCATCATCATCATCAGCCTATCGCAGTCCACTGCTGGACATAGGCCTCTCCAATTGCACGCCACTCAGTTCGATCCTCGGCGACTCGCATCCAGCTCCTCGGCGACTCGCATCCAGCGACTCGACATCAAATTAACGACTCCAAAAAAAAGAAAATTCCTAAGAAAAGATTAGAAATAGACGATTTCATGGTGTGTTCTATTCGAAACATTATTGACCGTTTTTATACTGTTAAAAAGGAAGTTCCTACGTTGCGAAAAATATTAGCAGAAGCAAAGAAGGATTTTAATTTTCCAGGTCAAAAAGTTTCATGATGATCGGTTGAGTAGTTCTCGCGTGACAAACAAACTTACATTCACATTTATATTATTATAGTAGGAATTACGTTGTCATTTACCAATGGACGATCAACGTACTTCATAATATAAACTAAACGTCTCGTCTTGTCTAATCGTCTACGAGTTTATCATTGACGATAAACGGTCTCGTTGCGTCGACTGTAGAATCGTCGACAACCTACTACTAAATACTAATGTTTACCTAAAAGTTATTGTTTGCGTCTTCGTAAATAATTAATTTAAAACAATATTTTTCTTTGTTGAGATTGTAAAATCAAGCTGTGGAAAATTCAGTTTGTTTTTAGGGTTCCGGTGCCAAATGGCAAAAAACGGAACCCTTATAGATTCGTCAAGTCTGTCTGTCTGTCTGTCTGTCTGTCCGTCCGTATGTCACAGCCACTTTTTTCCGAAACTATAAGAGCTATACTGTTGAAATTTGGTAAGTAGATGTATCTGTGAACCGCATTAAGATTTTCACATAAACATGGACAAAAAACAATACATTTTGGGGGTCCCCATACTTGGAACTGAAACTCAAAAAAATTTTTTTCATCAAACTCATACGTGAGGGGTATCTATGGATAGGTGTTCAAAAATGATGTTGAGGTTTCTAATATCATTTTTTTCTAAACTGAATAGTTTGCGCGAGAGACACTTCCAAAGTGGAAAAATGTGTGTCCCCCCCCTCTAACTTCTAAAATAAGAGAGTGATAAAACTAAAAAAAATATATGTTGTACATTACCATGTAAACTACCAACGAAAATTGGTTTGAACGAGATCTAGTAAGTAGTTTTTTTTTTATATGTCATAAAGCGTAAACAGCAATTTACCTTTCATTTAATCAACGAACTACAAGAACTTTTATATAATGTTACTTGTTGATACGGAACCCTTCATGGGCGAGTCCGACTCGCACTTGGCCGATTTTATTTATCCTACATTTTTTCATCTTATTTATACCTAAATAATGTATTCTAAAGGACGCCAAACTTCAATTTTCTCATAGCCCACATCTATGAATATTTATATCAGAATACAGTTCAAAAACAGAAAAAAAAATATTTTTGTCTACAGTACCGTTAATTGTTACGATGTTACGCGCGGTATGAGGTAGCGGGAAGGGAGGTAACGGCAAACTCGAAGTGAACGCGTAGTATTTGGTAGCTTATGATATCGCTTATTTGGGAAGAAAGGTACTTTTAGGGAGGTAATGTTTGTGTGCCTCTTTAATTGCAGGTGTACATAATGGGTATAGGAGAGAGCCAAGCCGTAGATGACCCGCGGTATTTTGGGGTCCCAGGGACTTTATTTCGATGGTGCACCAGGTTCCTCGGCTTATAGTACCAGAGATGGCGTATGGTTTTAATCGGATCGATTCCAACATAGCTATAAACTGATAGTATTCGGAAGGGTGACAATTATGGGTGACTAGAGGACCGTTTTCCCGTTTTACATTCATATCAGAACATAATGATATCACGTAAAATGCAAATCTAGTAAGATTACAAGTCCATTGGCATGATGGATAGCCAAATCAATTTATTTATTTATTTTCTTAAATTGTTACTATAAAACAATCATCAATTGAGATTTCCCTCAATAAGTTTTCACATTTTTAGGAAATTTTATTTTATATTTTGAGCCGGTTTTATTAGTTACTGATTAATTATAAAGTTTCAGATTGCTATCTATCATATAACACTATTTAACATATAAAAGAAGCCAATAAATACTTGTATTTATCTCAAACGGTCGAGCCGGCCCATTTGTGCCGAAATGAGCGTGGATCTGTCATTATATCAGGAACTATAGAAACTCTTAATTTACAATAAGACTGAGGTTACGATAAATCTGTTTTTTTCTTCGCGTAAGTAATATTTCGGTTGTTTCTTTACTGTTGCTTAACTTAGAAGCAATTTAATAGAGCCATGTTGATTTAAGCACGAAGGGACCGATTTGACCAAGACGGTACTACCTTCTCCAAGACCAACATAAAATGTCTTTGTGCTGTCTTGTTTCGTTGGTAATGAGAGACCGGAGGCCATGCTGCAGAAGTATCTCAAGAGACCATCATAATCATAGCCAAAGTGTGGGTCACCATACCCTATTGTCTGCCTTCGCAATGAATATGGTGATCACACCTCTTAAATTCGACTCATGCTTTCCATCAGGCAAAATGGAGTCACTTTGACAGGTTTATCTGCTGCTTGCTTGCTTCAAATGCTGTTTTTCTAATTAGTCAAATTTTATCTAAAATTAAAATTGCATTAAACAGAATATCCTTCTAAATTCAATTGTTACCTACTTTGAGAGAAAGAAGGAACAAATTAAATAAAAGTATTATTATTAACTAAAACATTTATTTAAAAATTAAGCAACAATATAAGATAGTGATTTTCGCAGCCAACAAATAACTTAAATACTATATTTTTACATTAGACACGGTGCATCACATTCAAACGTCAACATTTACATACAATCTGCATACCATTTTTTTTCAATAATTTCCTAACAGCATTTTATGATTCGTTTAACATAAACCAGATAGCTGTCATGAAATTTTGAATGTTCAGAGACACAGCTATTTACTCAAGAAGATTGAATACATGACTATCTTGGAATCTTTACAATATTCCTTGGAACTATTTTCTATGAAACTATTCACAATACTGTTTCCAGATAATACTTCGGTAGTACTTGATGAACAATTTCAACTAGAGATACTTAGTGACTGAAAAAACTCCTGGTGGGATGTTTGAGAAAGAAGTCCTTAAAATCACAATCGGTGTATATTTTTTTTGCAATAATTTGTACTAGATGACATCATTCTCATTACTACTTTACGTAAACACATTAAATATTTTCCATACAATACTTATACCATGCACAAACACGCACACACAACATTCACAATCTAATTAATTAAAATTTAATACTTATTATATTAAGGTTGCATGTGATAACCTGGTGGGGGAAGATAGGTCATACCAGAAAAATGTCCTGAACTTACGCCATTGGAGCCTGCTGAGATAAAACCAGACGGGGCTTTAAATACGTAATTTCCGCTAGAAAAATCAGAACCTTGGCCTAAAGCTGATTGATAACTCATACCTCCGTAACTCTCACTGAGACCTAAATTAGCTTCATCGCCTGAAGATGAATGATAACCCAAGTAAGCTTCATTGCCAGAAGATGCCTGATAGCCTAAATTAGCTTCATTACTTTTGTACTGATGAGCTAGGCTGCTTTCGAGACCTGATGATGATTGTTCTTCTAAGCTAGGTGTAAAACTTATTGATGATCCATACCCTGATTTAAATCCCTGACCTGACGACTGAACCTGAGAAGCTGAGGAAGATTCATAATGCTTAGAAGGTGAATAGTAAGATGAGCCTGCACTTGAGTGAGCTGATGATTCATGATGACCTAATTTGGAGCTCTGTCCTGTGGCTTGACTATGGTATCCAGAGCCGACACCAGAGTTTCCTGAAGAATGGAATCCTGTAGATTGATGTCCACTTTCAGCGTGTTTATGTTCATGGTGATTAGATTCATGATGTTCATGATAATTTCCTGTAAATTAGAAATAAGAAATGAGGGGTAGAAAGGCTACTTTCTTTTTTTTCTTTTTTTAATAAACTGTCATCCTCCTTCATGACAAGAGTCTTTGTAGGCCCAAATCCTTTCTTTATTTATACGTTTTATAATTTTATATATCTTTATAATTATTTTAATTGTAAATAAACTTTTTTGGTGTCACGTCACCTTATTTATTTTTCTTATCTAAAGATATGTCTAGTTATTTAATACTGAATTTTAAGGATAACCTAACGTATGAAAAATACTAAAATCAAGAGTTCCAGATATATGGAAATCCTTTTTTCGAAAATTGCGTTCACAACAAAGACTATAAGGCACTCCTTATAGTCCTTTTCTCAATTTTCTCATCCAAAACCAAGGAAAAGTAGTAATTTTTTAATAACTTACCGTCATCGAAAATACCAGCAGCTTCATCCTTAGCGTTCTTCTCTAAGCTCTTCAGGATCTCTTCTGGAATAGGTGGAGGGGTGGGTAAGTGATCACCTGAAGGTCTAAAACCATTCTCATCGGCCGTATAGGTGATAGTGTATTCGTGGCCGTCATCGCCCTTGAAGGAGAAAGCACCATGAGCTGAAGTTCCTTCTTCTATTTTACCTTCTTCTTGCATTTTTATACCTGTAAATTAATAATAGTCTTTAGTTCGTATATCCTTATCTGCCTATCAACAATTTTACCTAATAAGCAGAAGTGGTACAACAATCGATAAACTATGTATATGATATCATCAACAACCCATAATATCCCACTACTGGGCTCAAATCTCCTTTCAAAAGACTCTCTCCTGAGAGGAGACCCGAGCCCAGTAAGGTTACAGGGCCCCACGCTGGCCTAGTGTGAGTTGGCCCCTAGCAAGACACTTTTTAACCCGCCTGAAAGCCACCAACTAAGCTTCACGTCTGTTATGTTATGATAATAACTGGGAGCGACTGCTTAACGGGACCTCCGAATCACGGAAACGCTCATAACATATCATTCCACAAACGGTCATCCATCTAGGTAGTGACCGTGCTGACGTTGCTTACCCTCGTTGATTGTTTCTAATCACCTAAGGCCATTTGGATATGAGCGCTTCGTATTTTTTTTGCTATTTTGATGCGCTACGTGTTCTATAAATAGGATTTGAAAGATTTTTAGTATTGATAAAAATTATGTTGAAACTATAAGTTATAACAATAAGTTGATCCAAAATATTTTATAGAAATACAGGTATATGTACTACTAACACAAATTGAAAACATTTTCAAGTCTATTCAGTTCATTCAGGTCCACCAGTACTTGTATAAACTTAAGCATCAGTGCAAGCAAAAAATATATTACTGAATTATTAAAATTACATGCCCGATAGCGACAAATAAATAATTGAGTAACATTGTGTTCATCTAAGAGTTTTCAATGGTTTGAAAGAATCCCAATAGATGGCATTATGTGTAACATTCCTAAGCAAAAGAATTACGATACAACACCATCTGATGCGTTAAATTGGAACTACAATAACATCAATGGCAGTCGAAAAGGCTTTATCATACCTAAGGATGTTACGTAAAATAGTTTTAAACAAATTATATCTTATTATGATACCGTTTATCGTAATATTAAAATGTAGGTTACACTGTACTAGTCTTACATTAATGCATTCAAGTATTCTGAATGCTTACTATGGCATTAGGTTAATCTCGAAAGTTGACTTTCGAGTTTAGATCACCAATGGGCGAACATGCAGTGAAAAATTATGAACATTTTTAACTGAAGTAAATTAAGTAGTAACATTACGCCGATGGCATTAAAATTGTTAAATATGTTATTGGAGCCTATCAAAGTGACTTTACTATGACTGATGGAATCCAGGAGTATGGTAATCCTCACCATGAGACGATCACTGTGAGTGCATACAATGCAGCAAAGTGACCCACATCATGGCGGCTTAATGTGTGCGTCCATTGGCCCGCGCCGGACGACCCGCACGCACGGCACGCAATGGATTTAATTTTTGCTTTGTATGAATTCACATAGTGCTGCGTCCACTAACCGCGCCGCCCGCACCGAACGCCGGCATTTCTGAGCAAGGCAAATCCGTTCAATCCGTTGCGTGCCGTGCGTCCGGCGCGGGTCAATGGACGCTCACCTTTAGTGGGATGTTTCTACATCATTCTCAGGCCGGCAAAATGATGCAGATTGATTGGGCCTCTGGTCTCAGTCTCACCAACGAAAAACGACAGCACGAATGCAGTCCTTTTAGCTTGGTCTTCCGTATGAGGGTTTGTACTGCCTCCCTCGAGTTTGCCCATTAGTCCTGAAATCTACTTGGCTCTACTACCTGCTGTATATCAAAGAATACAGGGTGTTGCATCTTCTTGTTGTTGGACTTCTGATCGGGTATGAGGGTTTGTACTGCCTCCCTCGAGTTTGCCCATTAGTTCTAAATCTACTTGGCTCTACTACCTGCTGTATATCAAAGAATACAGGGTGTTGCATCTTCTTGTTGTTGGACTTTTGATCGGTGTATTTTTTAAAAGGTCTGAAGTACAACGACGACTTTGAGACCTTTGAGTAACAAGCGTCCACGGGGGGGGCTGTCAATTTTCATTAGGTCACCGCTTTTCTCATTTGCATGTATCTTATAAAACTGGTTGAAACTACTAACTTTCACTTCATCATCTTCAACAATCTTATAGAGGAAACTAATGACGCTATCACCAATAGGACCGCTTCTATTAGTCTCAATTAAAAATATTGTAATTACGGGTAAAAGTTATTCCTTTCGGAAACGTTAATTGCGTAAACTCCGTACTTTGCGTAAACCTTTAAAGTTACGAATTATTTCCATTTAATATATCTACAGAAGTCGGCAATAGTAAAAGACTATATTTTAATTTTGACTCACTGTAACCCTCTCATGGTAAACAAATTGTTATTCATGCTGTATAACAACACGCTATGAGCAATAAGCCAGTGATAATTACTAGTAACTTACCATTATCAGTCTCATAGGCATAATGGTAGTGGTGTCCCTGGTTATCAGAGTGGTATGACAAGGTCTTAGCCGTCTTCTCTGCTTCAGGCCTCTTATTGGCAACTTCATGTCCCGAGTAATGATGTAATTGGCCAGAATATATACCGCCTTGTTGCTGTTCGTGTCCTGATTGGTAGACTTCCTCTGAATTCGAGTACTTCTGTATTGATGGACTGTTAAATATCCGCCCAGATACGGCCATAATCAAGGCGGCAATTACAGTCAACTGAAAATAAAAAAGTAAATTATTCGAGATTAGTTTTATTCTAGAATAAGTAGACTATATGTTTTTTTATTTTACAGTCTTTGGAAGTTAAGACTGATCTGGAGTAAAAATTAGGCTATGGTTATCGCTTAATGTGAGTGTAGTTTATATATTTTCTTGTTGATTGGTAGACACCCAATGTATGTTCCACGTGACAATGTTGGCAGTCTTTTGGGAATGCTACCAGTAAGCAATGATGTGGGGGAATTCTTGGGCGCTTAAATAAATATATAATAAATATCTTGGATATCTTACACACAACGCCATCTAGTCCCAAACTAAGCAAAGCTTTTACTATGGGTACTAGACAACTGATATAAATACATAAACATACTTTTTTTTTGTAAATAGATACATATTAAACATAGAAAACACCCAAACTCCGAAACAAATATTTATGGATTACACAAATATTTGGTCTGACCCGGGAATCGAACCCGAGACCTATTGATCTGCAGCCGCATACGCTAACCACTAGACCAACAAGGCAGCTTGTATGTAAATAATGTGTAACTGGTAGTAAACATCTTAAACCTAGGGATAAATCCAGCAGTGGACTGCGATAGACTGATGATGAATGAATGAAACATTTCTCCACAACACATCACTTAGAGCTTCCCTTTTATTATATATCACCATTAAATTAAAACAACACTTCACTTCCTACTTTCATTTTCGTATCACTACAAAACCATAAAATTAAAATTAGGCTATAAAAATTTTTGAGAGGAATTTTTGTATACCAAGCTAGATTTAAATCTCAAAAGTAGGCTAATTTAATTTCAAGTAGGTATTAAGATTAAATTGCTTAATTAGAATATTTAAATCACAAACGTACCAACTTCATGTTTGTTATTTACAAACAGTTCTAGTTAAAGCACTCAATGTAGAATGAGTTAAATAATTTCTCCGTAGCTTTATATAGCCAAAAATTTCCTGTACGCACAGGTGTATGAAGTCACACGTGCGATGGTAGGTACAACGAAGAGTTTGAACTTAGGTAAAATTTTAAGTATCTATATAATTATATAAAATTGAAGTGTTTGTATTTTAACATCAAATAACAGAATTTAACTAAATGCATATGAAAATACTACTTACAGACAGAAAGACTAAAATGTCAAAAATAGCCTTCTGGATGTTAAGTATAGTCAGTTGTTCTATAAACTGTTCATTTTACATAACATACAGACAATCCAATTTTATTTATTTGTATAGATTCACTGATTATGAGATGATCCGTCTGGTCTTTAACTTATAATGCTAACCACTAGCCCAAAAAGAAATGAAGAGTATTTTAAAAGTAGGTATCGACCTACTTTTAAATTACTATTCATTTCGTTATCGTTATCTTTCGCCTTTAATAGTACACTACTGTACACAGGATTCTGTTTAAAATGTTGACTTTGACCTACTATTCTGTTGAATAGAATAGAATAAACTTTATTGTATACCAGTTACTTGAATTCACATTAAGGAGTCTATCAAAACTATTATATGACCATGTGCAAATGGCGGTTTAATCGCTAAAAAGCAATCTTTTCCAGGCAACCTTAAGATGGAAAAATACATTGCAAAAATCAAATTCACGGGCAGTTGATATAGTCCTAAGTTCGCATGTACAGTGGTCACTGCACGAGATTCAAGTGCGAGAGCATTGTTAGGTAATAGTAAGTAACGAGATGCGCGCCGCGGGTGCACAAGTAGAGCGGCTGCCACAGGCCTACACACAATATAGACAGAGCAAAATATTTTGTTTCACTTAATTATTTTCGTTATTGAACATATCAATTTTCTTGAAAATAATTATTCAATAGTTTCATGAAGGCAACTATAATCAATACACTAAAGAACATTACATTACGTAGATTATCAAGATTATGTACATAAATACATTGCTAACTTTATTCCTCTTGTTTACTTAATTTATATTCAATATTAGAAATGTAATACTGTCTCTTATTTTTAATTTGATTTTGCAGCTTTCCTTCAAAACTTTGTTTCAAATCGTGAGAAAGCATACACCAGGTGAAATGCACTTTTTAATTTGAACAATTATTATGATATTAGACGTTATTCTTCAAAAATGACTGTTTTAAGAGGTTTTCATTTCTAATCGTACTAACTATTTTAAATAATAGTTTAATAATAGTAAATAACTTAATTTAGTCCGTCCGTAGTGTGGTGACGGATTAAGAATACAGAATGTCACCACCCCTATTCATCCCGCGGGTGTCGTAAAAGGCGACTAAGGGATAAACAAAGAGAATGAAAACTTGAAACCAACCCTATACTAACCCGTCTGGCCAGCATGGTATAGTAGACCAAAACCTCCTTTCTATGTCTCCATAGAAAGGAGGTTTATGTCCAGCAGTGGACTGTTGAAGGCTGTTGATGAACTTAATTTAGAACTAATGCTAGGTCAGTACAAATGGTGGCCTTAACGCACTAAGGCGATCTCTTACAGGCAATCATTTATATACTCATAATATATTGAAATTTCACCAACCCTACCATATCGAGTACGATATCAATTGAAATTTTGTATTTTGTATTATTTGGCTTCCAAGTTAATGTATAGGATTAACTTCACGTCTTCTCTATATTTTCTTTAGACTACGTCCTTCTAACAAGTAACTAATTTGCTAGTGTCCAAACACTCGATATCTGTATCGACTAATAACCTAATACAATTGTATCGAATTATGTAATAAGTGTAACATAGATATAATACTATGTCAGGGACGACTTCCTATTGATCTTACCCTTATGTAAGTCATGTTGATTGATCAATGATTAATACGAACCATTAAACTGTTAGGTGTAGTTAGATGCTGTTATGTTTTAGCTTCAGGCTGTAAGGATTGTAAGTGGACTACGTAAAGGTAACCCTAGTGTGTTTTCTGTTAAATATTCGGCGTTTTGTTACTACACAAATTGATCAAAAATAATTAAAGGTAACCGTGTGGTGACGGATTAAGAATACAGAGTGTCACCACCCCTATTCATCCCGCGGGTGTCGTAAAAGGCAACTAAGGGATAAACTACGCAAGACAACATCGATGCAAAGAGAAGGAAAACTTGAAACCAACCCTTTACCAACCCGTCTGGCCAGCGTGGTTTAGTAGGCCAACACCTCCTTTCTAAGGGGAGGTCTATGTCCAGCAGTGGACTGTTAAAGGCTGTTGATGATGATGATGATGAATGAGTCACGCTGATTCCTGCACGAATAGACCGGGTTGACTGGGGCAGTGCTTACATAGAAGACTAACCTGAATATGACAGCTTTTTTTCTTACTAGGCCGCCAAAGTGAGGGTCACCTGCTGCATTGTTTCTCTCACAATGAAAATAGTGCCTCTACTCCTGGATTCTACTAATGCTTTCCATTGATGGGGGAAATGGTTTCCTCCGGGATAGGGCCTGATAATTGGCCAGGCGCCGATTCCGGGAGGACCTCAAACAACATGGTCCGGGTCCTCCTGTAGCATGGCGCCATATGTTGATCGCCGTAACACCACATACTCATAGGTCCTGTTTCCCCGAGGAGCCAGAGATCCGAAGGGATATTTCCACGCAGTCAACATAAAAAAAAACTAATGGTTTAATTATCGAGGTTAATATGTAACTCTTACGAATGTGTTATATCCGCTCTAGTTATACGGACATTGACTCACACAGATTGGAAGCGTTTTCTTGGAATTCAAAAGTAGTTTTTCTTCTTTTTATACAGTTTATTAAGTATCTTTCATTCAGCATATTTTATACAAAATCTTTATTAATACATAGCACGTTTTTGACAGGTCTCTGTTTTTTGACAGCAATTTTGAACGCAAGGGCGTCTGTCTACCGTTACCATCGCCTGGACTTCACTAGTTAAATCAATATATTGATAATTTCCTCTGGACGTCGTATACGCTTTATTTTTTTTTGTTTTCTTTGAATGATCTTCGATAAAATGCAATATTTAACCACATAATGTAAATTCTTCTTCTTCTTCTGCATATTTGCATCCACTGTTGCCACTGTTGTTGATATTCCTCTTGAATCTCAGATTGGCGAGTATGGTCCAGGTCGGTCATCCGCCTACCTGGCTAGCTGGTCTACCAACACTTCGACTTCCTGTTCGGGGTCGCAGGAATAGAACTTTTTGGCTCAATCTCATCGTTCCTTCGGAAGACATGTAAATTAACATTATTGAAATCATTGCAAAAACGTCTTACTTTATGGTGAATATTTTCCTTACTTTACTAAGCAATAACTTCACGAAATTTAAACATAATTTTGCTATTACTTTTGTAAGCTTTCATTCTTAAGTCTCGTTACCTTATTAGACTCCAGTTGTATTATTGCTTGGTAGGCTACTTTCTACACACCTAGAATATGATATAAAAATTACATGCCATATAATTAAACTAGATTTAACATTCATTTCGTAACATACATTAATTTACTTCGAGTGATATCACGATTACGACAATTATCGTTCGTTTATTAGAAGAGATATAACTACAAATTATTTGAGCCATTCGTTGACCCATACTTTAATTATGATGGCTTTATTTGATAAGTAGGTATTGAAATTATGTTAGAGTGAGATAGAACATATTAATTTAGGCCTAACGGCTGGTGGTACGGATAGAATTAAGTTTATATGTTTGTTGTATTTCCCACACACAACACATTCTGTGACATAACAGTGTAATGTATAGGCCCATTTGGGTATATTGATTGTTGAAAGAAGGGAATTCCTGCATAAAGCCCTACAGTTTTGCTGGTGTGCCTCTTATACATAATTTTCTATTTACATTTTAGTTGATATGTAAATAGATAAGTATACCGCATTCTTAACTTGTACTTTTATTCCATTATGTACCTATGTGCGTATATGTTATATGGAATAAAAGTAAAAGTTAGTTTAATTGCAAAAATGTATTTTAACAAGTTCCACCAAGTACCGACAATCTTGAATACAAATGCCATCAAAAACATAACTCGTAAAAAATCCAAGTCAAGCACAACCCAGTTCTTCTACCGTAAAAATTTATATTGTCCATATAATACCATGTCGGTTAATTAATTCAGCCCCTACTTATGGAAAATTCTGTCTCAAGTTATTATGCAATTAGCTAACCCAAGAATATCTTATAGTGACCAAATTAACATTAAAAGTTTGGTATGTGTAAAATAAATTGAATGACTTGACAATCATATGAAAACCACCCATCCCTACATATGATTTAAATTATGTTGTTTAGAGTGCCATTACCAAGACGGCCTGAATTGCTTCGATAAAGTATGATACGGCCGTGCCCCTTTTTTGCTTGACTTTGCGGGAGCACTACCGTGCCCCAGGTAAGCTAAGTACACAAATATATAGACCCTATACAAACGCTTATTGCGTTTGAACAGGGACAGTCTGCAGCTGGTGGCAGGAACTATCACCGGACACTGCTCATTAAATAAACACTTCCACACCATAGACATAACTGATAGTCCCCTATGCAGAGCATGCTTACGGGCAGAGGAAACGGTGTCGCATGTACTCATTGAGTTTACAGGTGTCACCAAAACACGGAAAAACACCCTTGGATCTCCCAAATCTGTTTCAGAATGTCTGGACAGACTCGGAGATCTTATCCGTTTCTGGAGGGAGGTGGGCTGGCTGGAGTGATGGCCGCCCTCACGTACAATGGTCCACTTAAAGGACTAAGTGCGGAAACCGACCTACATAACATAGAACATAAACCCTATACTGGTAAACAGCATGGTGATCAATTTTCCCGTAGTCCTGATTTCTGCAACTAAAAGCTCTTAAGATTCTGAAAGGAGCTAACAACAATGTATGAACAGTATTACAAATAGAAACAAGACTAATGTTCCTTTATAGAAACCAGAATGTCATGCCTTTGATCCTTGTCTTATGATGTCCTGCATTCAGTATCTGACACATTATCACAAGATGATTAACGAAATGTATAGAACGCGCAGGGTGTAGACAGATCTTTTATTACAAAATGATTACAAGTGACGGTGACGGTTGATAAATTAATGTTGAAGGTTTACTTATTAATGTATTTATTTTTGTTGAGTAACGGACAAATGTGTTTACTACATGTTAATAAGGCAAGTAACAAACTTACGTAACTCCATAAATAAACCCTTACTAATATTACACATAAAAGCGCACTAGGCCTGCGTGGGGACGTATGGCCTTAACCCTCTTTTGGGAGGAGATCTGAGCCCAGCAATGGGACGTTATGGGTTGTTGATGAACTATCTGTCTGTTGGGCTTTCACAACGAAACTATCGAACTGATTTAGATATTTAAATATGGGACACAGATAGCCTGAACAAGGGCATAGGCAAATTTTTATGTCGATAACTGACATCCACGCGGAAGAAGACGCGGGCGAAAGCTAGTTCATCATAAAAATATTATTGCAAGCCGCTTTAACTAACAACACTAGATATGATGTCGCCACAGATAGGGTAATTTGTAAAACTCGTCTTTTTGCCATGTAAAACTATTTTTTTAAACAAACAAGCTGTTCAGATTTATAATAATATATATTAATAGCTGACGCCCGCGGCTCCGCTCGCGTCTTAGGGGTTTGGAAAATAGATGTTGACCGATCTGCAGATCTGCACACAATTTTTTATGAAAATCCATGGAGCCGTTTCAGAGGAGTTTAATTACAAACGTGAGATA
This sequence comes from Phragmatobia fuliginosa, assembly GCA_932526445.1. Classification (NCBI taxonomy): domain Eukaryota; kingdom Metazoa; phylum Arthropoda; class Insecta; order Lepidoptera; family Erebidae; genus Phragmatobia; species Phragmatobia fuliginosa. Next base: position 17,036,622 of record OW052072.1, on the reverse strand, counting down.
ACCGTGAGATAGGTACATTTATATTTATGATAGATAATGGAAAAAAACTTAAGTGTAATATCTTATTGATTGACACCTAGATTTAACAGAAAGTGAAAATAGAAACTAAGTAAATTTTTACTTTTTAGGGTTCCGTTGCCAAATGGCAAAAAACGGAACCCTTATAGATTCGTCATGTCTGTCTGTCTGTCAGTCCGTATGTCACAGCCACTTTTTTCCGAAACTATGAGAGCTATACTGTTAAAACTCGGTCAGTAGATGTATTCTATGAACCGCTATAATATTTTACACAAAAATAGAAAAAAAAACAATAAACTTAGAAATGAAACTCAAAAAAGTTTTTTTCATCAAACCCATACGTGTTACCTATGGATAGGTTTTCAAAAATGATTTTGAGGTTTTTCATTTTTTTCTAAACTGAATAGTTTGCGCGAGAGACACTTACAAAGTGGAAAAATGTGTAACTTCTAAAATAAGAGAGTGATAAAACGAAAAAAAAAATATGTTGTACATTACCATGCAAACTACCAACGAAAATTGGTTTGAATGAGATCTAGTTAGTAGTTTTTTTTTAAAACGTCATAAATCGTTAACCGCAATTTACCTTTCATTCAATCAATACACTATTATTAAAACATCGAACATAGTTACAACGAACTACAAGAACTTTTATATGATGTTACTTGCTGATACGGAACTCTTCATGCTCGAGTCCGACTTGCACTTGGCCGCTTTTTAGGGTTCCGAAGTTCATCACTCGGAACCCTTATAGATTCGTCATGTCCGTCTGTCCGTCCGTCCGTCCGTCCGTCCGTCCGTCCGTCCGTCCTCGACTTACCGTCCAAACGGTAAGTGCTAGAAAGATGAAACTTTGCATGAATATGTGTTGTAACTACGCCGACAAAGTGCTACAATAAAATTATAAAAAAAATTTTATTTAGGGTACCTCCCCTACACGTAAAGTGGGGATATTTTTTTTTTCTCGCGGCTACCCCATCGTGTGGGGTATCATTAGATAGGTCTTTTAAAAACAATAAAGGGTTTCTAAGAAAATTTTTTGATTTAGGTATCCGTTCGCGGGATATTCCACTTTAAAGGGTACTTTATTGTAAAAACAGGGCGTCCCCCCCCTCTAAAAGCTAAACGGCTGGCTCAAAAAATCTGGGAAAATTCGTGAAGGTGGTCCATATACTGAACTTTGAAGGAAAACTATAAGGGATAAGATGACTTTGTTATTTCAGGAGTTATAGAGGCTTCACTTGTAAAATGCGCTGACTTGGAAAACGTCATACAAAATTAACGCATTAAGGCCTCAATCACACGAGAGTTTTTTTAACGGACGTTAAAAAAGCGTTCAAGTATGAAGTTGCATAATAATATATGGTCTATTTTCAACGCCCAAAGTTGAAAATGCAACACTGCTCGATAAAATAGCGTCGTGTTTTAAATACGCTGTCGTGTGAATATATACACTCATTTGCAAAAAAAACCGGCGGGTTCGATTTTCTTTCTGGCTGAAAAAAATAAAATACCAAAAAGGTTTTAATCATTTAAACATGTTACTGGCCAGTTATAAAAGTGCCATAATGTTTATAAGAGTACCTTCCAAATTCAAATTTTTGACTGAGCCTGGTTTTCAAAGAAAACAACTTATATAGTTATGTTAATATCGACTATAACTAACTTTTTTTCAATTCTTATTAAATTATTAACTTATAATAATATAGGTAATATTAAATTATCTTAATATATATCTATCAGTAAGGCGATTAACACACGGCACCGCGCACCGCCGCGGTAGGCGGTGAAGCGGATCTCATGTGATATTGGGATCTACTGAATCCGTTGATGCATAACACACGTACACCGACCGACCGCGCGGTCGAGCGGTGTTCTCACCGACTCTCGCCGACCTTACCGCGGCGGTGCGCGGTGCCGTGTGTTATTCCCCTAACAATACTTTTAAATGTCCTTGACATTTAAAGGTATTGTTACTGCTGTTCAGCAATCTCGAAAATGGTAGATAAATTGATAAAAGCGAGCAAAATTATTGCGCTGCTTGAAGAAGGTTGCAGCCAATGCTTCGTGGCTCAGAGGCTAAATGTGAGTCGGTCGACAGTTCAAAGGACCTGGCAGCGATATCAAGAGACCGGTTCCGTCAAGAGAAGGCCTGGTTCTGGCAGAAAGACATGTACCGAACCACGGGATGATCGTTTTCTAGTTAGTCAAGCGTTGAGAAATCGCAAATCTTCTTATGTGGACCTCAAGAACAGCCTCGATGAAGTAAGAAATGTGCAAATTAATCTATGGATGGTCAGGAGGAGGCTTCTCGCTGCTAATATACACAGTCATCGCCCGGCACGCGGCCCTAAATTACTCATGAAGAATGTGTGTCATGGACTCATGAAGACTGGAATAGGGTATTGTTCTCCGATGAAGCCCGAATATCCCTGGATGGTGAAGTCCGAAGTCGGCGAGTGCTACGTAGACGAGGAGAACGCTTAGCAGAGGCATGTTTAAAAGAAATCACACTTTATGGAGGGGGCTCTGTTATGTTTTGGGCAGGAATAAATTCTATGGATCGTACGGAGTTAGTCTTCATCGAAAACGGTACACTGACTGGATACCGATACATAACGGAAGTTCTAATTCCTTATGCACAACCCGCTTTAACCGCTCTTGACGAAAACTCAATTTTTATGGACGACAACGCTCGCGCCCACCGGTCTGGCGATGTGGAAGCGTATATGCTAGAAGTCGGAATTCGTCGTTTGGACTGGCCAGCTAGAAGTCCGGACCTCAATCCCATAGAGCATGTCTGGGATGTTCTGATGCGACGAGTGAGTTCAGTGCAGCCGGCTCCGCAGACCATCGGAGAGCTAAAGAATGTCATTACCGCGCCATATTCCCCAAGAAACCATAAAAGATATACTCTCTAGCATGCCCAGACGAATGCAAGCCGTGATTTCAGCAAGAGGGGGTCACACTCAATACTAACCTTTTATCTGCTTTTTTTTTTTTTTTTTTTTTATATTTAAGCCTACCTACCATTTAGCTTTTAATGCATTCAATAAAAAGAAAGAAATAGTTGTTTAGTGTTGTTGAAATGTACATTGTTTATCTCGTTTCCTTTGTGAGTGTGACTAATAAATGTTTTCTTTCTTTCTTTGTTTCTTTCTAAATTAACGCGTTTCATTTTTATTCAGCGAGCAGGTCCAATAATAGTGTTTTGAGCTTAAACATTATTTCTCAATAATTTAATTTAAATGTTATGATAAAACTGATGGAAACTATTCCTTCCTAATTAATTTATAACATTCTGAGGATAAAAATACCTAAAATTGTCAAACAAACAAATGGTAACTACAAAATAGTTCTTTGCTTAAGTGCCCGTTTTTTTTGCTAAAGAGTTTACTTGGGAATGCATTTGTTGAATATGAACGCTTTTTTAACGTCCGTTAAAAAAACTGTCGTGCGAATGAGGCCTAATACGTAAACGTAACAATTATCTATTGGATACCATTTTAAATTACTGAGGAACCCTTTCCTGTGCGTGGCCTGACACGCACTTGGCCGATTTTTTGTTTATATATAACTCACTCCATTTCTAGTATGTGATAAGTAAATTTTAACTATTTCTGTGACATGTTAGATCTGTAACAAAATTACGTCTGGGTTATGAAGCATCTCACTAGGGCACCATAGTGTAGATCACCATTGTTAATTGTCAGCATTCACAATAAGGATGGACACGACTAGTCTTGGGTTCCACTTATTATTCCTATAAGGCAGAATAGAATCACTCTTTCGGATCAAGTAGATTAAAAAAATCAATATATTAGAATAAAAAATCGCTCCAGCCCATAGATTTTGCAATTACTCCTAATAGCGACGTGTCTAGGCCAAGCATGAAAGTTTTGTAATAAATACACAAGGACCTGAATTAATGAATGCCAGGGAAAAATTAATTGTTGTTGTTGTTCTGAGTCTGGGTATTGTTTTTGTTCGTTTCATATGTGAAGTCTCACACGATACAGGATATATTCCCATTCGCTATGAGTATGAAGACCAGAGCTCTTGAATTCAGCTCAAGTTTCCCATCAGACAGAGTTAATTTACTTTGCCAGACTCTTAAATATTTCATCGGTTTCGGCGACTCAACTAGTGAGCCAAGTAAAACTAATAAATCCTATTTAGATGTGATATTTTTAAGTTCGTTATTTTAAATGATTCAACCATTTTTTTTTTAAATCTCTAAAAACCATGGTTTGGCTAGGATAACGGGAACGATATGAAAAAAAGCGGCCAAGTGCGAGTCGGACTCGCCCATGAAGGGTTCCGTAGCAGAAAGTAACATCAAATATAAGTTTTGTAGTTCGTTGTAACTTTAATCGATGTTTTAATAATAGTGTTTTGATTGAAAGAAATGTAAATTGCGGTTTATGATTTATTATGATGTCTTAAAAAAACTACTTACTAGATCTCGTTCAAACCAATTTTCGTTGAAAGATTGCATTGTACTGTACATCATATATTTTTGTTAGTTTTATCATTCTCTTAATTTAGAAGTTACAGGGGGGGGGGGGGGGGACACATTCTACCACTTTGGAAGTGTCTCTCGCGCAAACTATTCAATTTAGAAAAAAATGATATCAGAAACCTCAATATCATTTTTGAAGACCTATCCATAGCCATACGTATGGTTTTGAAGAAAAAAAAATTTTTGAGTTTCAGTTCTAAGTATGGGGACCCCCAAAATTTATTGTTTTTTTTTTTCTATTTTTGTGTAAAAATATTAATGCGGTTCACAGAATACATCTACTGACCAAGTTTCAACCGTATAGCTTTTATAGTTTCGGCAAAAAGTGGCTGTGACCTACGGACGGACAGACAGACAGACAGACATGACGAATCTATAAGCTTTAAAACGGTGTTTTTAGGGTTCCGTTGACAAATGGCAAAAAACGGAACCCTAAAAACACCGTTTTAAAGCTTGATATTTCAGAAAAGGGTAAGTTAATAAATTTATTTCGTACTATATTAGAAATCAGGTTAATGCCAAATTATAGGTTTCTAGCAATAGTCTGACAAAACTATAATGTTAATTAACTTAATGATCTTAGGGCCACCGCCCACCGCAGACTTGCTACTTTTAGCATCGGCGATCGGCAACTAGTCGCTTTTTAGAAGCTAAATACGGCGACCGAACGCTCTACACCGCACACTTAAAATCGCCAAACGCGGAGATTGAGTCGCTTTTTAGAAGCGACTAGTAAGTAAGACGAAAGTAACTAGACTAAGGGCCACCGCACACTAGCTACTTTTAGCATCGGCGATCGGCGATTTGGCGACTGCATCGATGCTGCATCGCGTTTTAGCGACTTCCTGCGTTCGATCGCGGTATCGGAAACGCGCGTTTTAGCGACTGCTCAGATGCCAAGTCGCTGCTACCGGCATCCGAATGTATGCGGAGAGTAGCGTTCAGCTGCTGTGTCGCGCTTCTAAAAAGCGACTCGATCGACGTGTTTAGCGTTTTTAAGTGTGCGGTGTGGAGCGTTCGGTCGCCGTATTTAGCTTCTAAAAATCGACTAGTTGCCGATCGCCGATGCTAAAAGTAGCTAGTGTGCGGTGGCCCTTAGTTTGAGACTAGATGATGCTGTGTGTCAGATGTCCGCAATGTTTATTTATACGTATAATGAATAAGTAATAAATATAAGAGTTCCGTTTTTGACATACTACCTATCCCCATTTCAGAGGTAAGTATAAGATCAAGTTGTAAAAATAATCATAAATTTATAACTTTTTATTATAGCCCAAAACGGTCTCCACTACTACATAATTGAACAAAATATTGTATGGGCGCAGATCAATAAAACGAATAATTAAAATACTATTGCAACTTTATTGCACAAATGTACAAACTTATTCTAACATCGATGGCACTGTACACATTCTTTTTTCGTTAGCTGTCTTGCAGACAGCTGTCTTGTATGACTGCTGTCTTGCATGACTACTGTCTTGGAAGCTTAATAGTGGCGGTAAGCGGGGTGGGTGTATCTGTTGAACTGATTACGGGCAGCGATCACTGCGGGTGCGTATTTACCACTGTTGTAGCTTCCTGAAAATAAATAGATACAATATTTTAATTTAAAACATAAAACATAGTTTTTTATTCAGAGTAGGATCAATCTAAAGATAGAGGGCATATAGTCGCTATATGGCAAGGCAAACACAATGGAATTCAGTCATAAAGTTTCATAATTAACGCCAAGTAATACAATTTTTTTTTTAATTGTAATGCCACTTACAATGATTAAGAAAATTGTGTTAACGGGGACAAAGCTACAGATATAAGCTAACAGTGAATCAACATCGAATTATTAGTAAAATACAAATAGAATACCTCATTAAAATCTTCAGATCAGATACTTAATGCTTAACTTAAAAGGATAATCCAGATGTCAGTACTAATTAATAGTAAGGCGCAATCTGTTCAAAGATGCCAATAATCCTTTTAAATTATTACACCGTATTACACTCGAGCGATATGTAGGACTATCATAATTAATAACAAGTTATTTGAAATCACGGAGTAGTTGTATTTAATAAATAACGACATTGTCTCGAATATTTCAAATGATTGCTATTAGAAAACATCTTGTTATTTCTGTCGTTCATGATTTGTTTTTTATCTCAAGCTTATGACCAGTTGTATCTGTTCTAGTAGATTTGAAAATAATTGGATTATTTTAACTAGCACATATGTGTTAAACAAATGTCCCTTAAAACCCGTCAAGTTTTGAGCTTTTCGGTGTTAAATTCTCATGTTCACTCTTTAAGTGTCCTGTCATACTTATCTTTTACATTAATCCAAGCATTGTTGGCTTGGACCCAACCCAAATTGCATAACGAATCAACAAAAATAAATTTTGCATCCTAAATATATAACCCCTTCAATATTCTTCAACTTCAAAATTTATAAGTCATCTGCATTACCAAACACGCCTACCCCATTTACTTATTACTCTTAAAAGTAACATTAGCAGTGTTTGCAGCAAAAAAGAACTAACTTACCGTCATCAAAAATTCCAGCAGCCTCATCTCTGGCATTAAGCTCCAAGGCCCTTGCGATCTCTGCAGGGAGTGGAGGAGGGGTCGGAATGTGAGCGCCTTCGGGTCGGAAGCCATTGGCATCAGCGGTGTATCTCACAGAGTATACCTGGCCATCATCTCCGGTGTAGGAGTAGCTACCGGCGGCTTGGATGCCGTTAGATTCAACACCTGATTCTTCAGCTGAGATTCCTGGTAATTGAAATGTTATATACGATCTTCACGAATTAACAAATGCAAATCGATATGATAATATGAAGTAATTGAATTTTAGTTCTAAAATATTTAATCGACTACCACAATAAAATGATTACAAATATATCGGAAATAATTAAAAATACAATATATAAAATAAAATCAAAAACTTGAATGATGTTCATTTAAATCTTGTTTACGACAAAAGCACTATAAGATACAGTGGATGACGAATTAAAATAGTTGTGTTAATCAATATTATATGTAACACATAACGGTAAAAAAAAGCAAAAGGTACAATGACAAAAAATAAGTTCTTAGATTCGTCATGTCCGGCCGTCCGCCCGTCGGTCGCGTCCGTCCGTCTGTTCTCGACTTACTGGTTAGTGCTACAAAGATGAAACTTTGCATGGATATGTGTTTCTATTACGTCGATAAAGTGCTACAATAAAATCATTAAAAATATTTTTATTTTATTACACGTAAAGTGGGGATGTTTTTTTTTTCTCGCGGCTAGTTATAGTTAGATAGGTCTTTTAAAAACATTGAGAGCTTGCTATTATGAGTTTTTAATTTAGAATTGCGAGTTTTGCGAGTTATTTAACTTTAAAGGTAATTTTTTGCAAAAACAGTCCCCCAAACCTCTAAAAAATCTGAAAAAAATCATGATGAACTTTAAAGGAAAACTATAATGAATTACGCAGCTTTGTTAATTCATGAGTTATAGAGGCCTAACTTGTAAAATACGCTTATTTGGCAAACTTCGCACAATAATAACGAAATAATAAGTAAACATAACAATTTTCTTTTGGACACGATTTTACCATCTCAAAATACCTATAATGTCATGTATCTACATAATAATATAGGTTTATGCAATACGCGCAAGGAAGCTACTAATTTTCATGATTTTGCAATTTTATTCATCGTTATAATTCATCGTGCAAAAAATACACCTCTATCTATTAATGAAAGCTGGTGGTAGTTTGGATCATATTATACCCTAATGAACTTTTGCCATATATATTTTAGTAGAAAAACAGCTTAAATAAATTTGAAATTAAGAAAGTGAAGAAGAACTGATTAAATCTTATTACAAACTTGATTTAAAACCCAAAAAATGTCTTTATAGAAGTAAAAGCGGTTTCGGGAACGTTACAAATACCTTCGATATTTCGAAAATTGCAAAGTTACAACTGTAACATACGCGTGTTAGTCGTCCCATTACTTAAAGTCGACTCACCGTGAAATTAGCAAGCAATCGTGAGATTATTATCTACAATAAGCATAATCTGCAATATTCGTTACAAGTAGAATTTCTGAAGCGGTTGTATTTTTAGATGTGAAGTTAAGCCATACCTTATTAATAGTACTTGATATAATTTAGTACTTGTTAAAGTAATAATGCTTCACTATGATTAATATTGGATGGTACAAAGAAAATTTAACCCAGACCCAAATATAAATTAAATAAAGAACCAACCAAATTATATAAACCTAATAACTATAACGAATAAATAAATATTTCGGACAACTGACACTCCCAGTCTAAGTTATTGTTGTTAAAATAAAAGAATTAAGTATAATATGTATAATTTATATTTACAAAAATATGTATGTATTTAAGTGTTCATATACTTAAACATTTTTTTTTTGTAAATACAGACATATTATAAATAGAAACTACCCAAACTCCGAAATAAATACATGCAGATCATAAAAACATTTGGTCCGACCCGATAAATCGAACCCAACATCTCAAGCACACCAGCCGCCTACGTTACTACTGCGCCACCAAAACAGTCAACTGCGTGAAGTTCTATGTTAAAACTAAAATGCACTTACCATTTTCAGTATCAAAAGCATAATGGTATCCGTTCTCGTTGACTTCGTTTTCAGACCTCAGAATAGCTGCGTTCCTCTCAAGTCCAGCTCGGGCACGTTGGTCGTAGTAAGGGTAACGATACTGTGGCGCAATGTACCTTGGGAGGGCTCCCGCTGCGCAAGCGCCGATCAAAGCTAAAAAGACGATCTGTAAGAAGGAAATATTCTAACTGATTTAGTATTCTTAATTAATGTCGCATTGTCTTATGCGACGATTTGATTTTTCTTATTAACCGACTACTAACAATTCAATTCCACTGTTTTTTTTATGTTTGTAACCTCAGAACTTTCGAACCGATTTTGATAATATTTTTATTTTTTTTGAAAGCCGGTACATCCCATGTAGTATCCCATAAGGAAACAAGGATCTGATTATTGGAACCTGGAGAAATAGAGGGAACTACTCAAATATCATAGGCACACCTGTCGTGGTTTTTTTGAAGTCGGTTTATTTTTGATAAAATTATTTTGTCTTTCTTGTATTATGTAGATTTATTTTGGATTTAATATTAAACAAGAAGATTAATATTAGATATTGTGTTGAGTGGACAAGCCAATATATAATGTTTTGAGTGGATATTAGTCAACCAAATGTAGAAAGGATTTGAAATTATTTCTCCTGGCAGTAATAATATGATACTCCATGCTAATATTAAAAATTAAATAAGTCACCCTGTCTGTCAGTCTGTCGTCTGTCTGTTCCAATATTAGGGCTAAACTTATTCACCGATTGCAATGAAATTTGGCGATACTTTATTTCTCGGGGTATCTTATGTAGGATTGATGGATTATATATATATTTATGAAAAAATGTGATATTCTGGAGCGTGATTATTTAGTATAAACCGTATAAATAATTTTCCTATATGAAAATATTGTTTACGATTATAATATAGGTACCCCTACGCTATTGTAACAAATACCGACCTTTAAAATTTAAATGTGTAACGTTTAAAATACGTATAAAAGTTCATCGATATTTCAAAAAGCAATTTAAGTGCTACTACTCTATTAAAAGCTCATAAAACTGCAATGGTTATGACAGGTAGGTGTAAATTAATGGCGATACGAAACACCTTTGGTGGCTCGTTCGCAACCTCCAAAATATTATTATATATGTCTGGCTTACAGTATTGTCTTTAACATATGGTCGTTTAAGACATGTGTCAAATAAAAAAAATACATAACTGCATTAGTAATTAGCTAATGCAGAGTTGAAACCGTTTGGGTTACAAATTAAAAAATTAGGGAACTGATTCACTAAAAAGTTCTTGGAAATTTCACCACTGAGAGGTTAAAAGAGATGAAGAAAAAGCTATTTTACATTTCATTATTTTTAAGTTACAAGATCTAAAATACATATTAACTCGTGAACCAAAACTTTGTTCTCCTTTTTACAAAAATTATGCTGAAGAAAGAGTATGAAATTTGTTATAGTTAAAGTTAATATGAAGGAGTAGTGCAAAACGTTTAAAAAATATATAAAATTATGGAATTCTGGTTGAATTTCGACCAATAGGCCATCACTAGTTTTTAGTATTGGTTAGCTATTTACGCGAGCGCATTCACTAGCAATAGCAAGTACCAAATAAAAGTCAAACTGTCTTCTTATCACGTAACTCAAAAAAATAATCAATTTTCGATCAATACGAAGTTATATAAAAATTACACCATAACACAATAAGAAAATTTTACAATAAACAAGAAAAAACACAAAAGAGTTCTATTACACAAATCACGGATCGAGATCACGATATTTCTGGATCAATTTAAATTCACTTGGACTTCTTAGACCTACCAGTTTCATGGTGTTATTGGGTCGGTTGCTGGTTGAGGAATGATGATCACAGTCCTCCGTTCAGTATATATAGGAGAACTGTTCACTGTCAAGGTCGCCCGCTGACCGCCGTCCTGCGCGGTCGTCTCTCTGCTGCAAGCCGACTCGTCGAGCGCTCCGCTACGCACCGACGCCTCGCTCTCCGCTACGCACCGAAGCCCTGCGCTACGTGCCACGCCCCCACCGCACCGCACCCGTCGCTGTCGCCCTCGATAGCGTACAGGTGTGCGCCTACATCACACGGCGACCGTTGGGATTGTCCATAGCGTGTATTCGCGCGCTTTTGGTCGCCCGTTCGAGCGCTGCGTGTGTGGGCCCGGGTGATTGCGCAACAATTAGTAACGTTCTTTTTAGAGCGTGAAAGTTGTTTCGCGATTCACCGCGCAACTTAGGCCCGTATAATTAACGTTGTATTTTTCAATACAACGTAGATTGTACGGCGCTATATAGAAGCGCGTGTTTTGAATTGAACAGCTCCAAGTCACTTGACCCCTTCAGGGTAATACCTCGGTGGAAACCTAACGGTGCCAACGAAGCCGAGAGAGCGGTGACCCGACCCGCCGGCTTTGCCCCTTCAGGGTAAAGCAAAAGTCGGACGGGGCTAGACCACTCGGCCTTGGGGGGTCCCCTAGTCGAGACTAGCCGTCGCCCATCTCCAAACCCTCCGTTCCCGCACGCCATCCATCCCCCGGTGGTAAGTTTGGGTGTGCCGGCCTACCAGGGCCTATACCACCCCTCCACCAGGGCTGCTAGGAACCCTTCGCACAATAAGATCGGCGAAGGGAGCTCAAGCTTAGGGCTCATTATTTAAGTACAAACCTCCCGACCTAACCCGGTTGGGAGGATTACAGACACAGACACCCCCGGGCCCTTCCCGCCCGAGGTCTAGGCATCCTAGTATAGATATAGACATGGATCTGAGGTTGGAGGACGTCCTCTTAGACGAGGAGGTCTATGCCTTCCTCAAAGTTAGGTTCGGGGACCGTATTCCCCCTCCAGCATTAGTACAACACTATGCTAACGAAATGGAGGTCGTCACCGACCCCCAAACCGATGATGATGATGAGCCAGAGTCGGAGTCGCAGTCACAGCCCGAGGACCCTCCCTCAGAGAGTTCCTCGGACTGCTCAGAAGCCTCCACATACACGATGGTTTCTAGCAAAAGTTCGAAGCGTAAGGCCGCGGCCGCCAAAAAGATCCCTAGCAAAAAGGGAAAGAAAGACGGGTCACCCGCCTCTTCAAGGCCTGACTCGCCAAAGCCCGCCTCTTCAAGGTCCTCCCCCGCCCCCGTCGCCTCTTCAAGGCCCTCCCCCGCCCCCGTCGCCTCATCAAGGCCCCCCCCCGCTGCCTCTTCAAGGCCCCCCCCCACCACCGGCGCCTCCGTCAATAGGCCCCCTGCCTCCCCAAGGCCCGCTTCGCCAGCCTCCCCCTCTGGGAGTGGCAACGCCCCCTCTTCCGCTCGCAAGAGCCCGCCTCCTCTATACGTACAAGACAAGTCCAAATGGACTAATATCTCTTCATGGTGCAATGAGCGCCGTATCACCTACCACTCCGCCCGTAGTACCCAACAGGGTATTAAAGTCTCAGTGGCCACCTCCGATGACCACAGAGCCTTGTCAAGGCTCCTTCGGGAAAGGGAAATCCCCTTCCACACTTATACCCTCCCTGAGGAAAAGCTTCTGCGGGTCGTCATCCGCAATGTCCCCAAGGAACTCTCTCCTGGGGAAATCAAGGAGTCCCTCGTGGCCCAAAATTATCCTGTGTGCGAAGTGCACAGAATGATCAAAGGCCGCAGCCAGTTGCCATATGACATGGTAATTGTTTCACTGGAGGACAGCAATGCGGGGAAGGACATCTTCAAGATGTCTTCCGTCTGCGGGCTGTCCGGCATCACGGTCGAACCTCCACGCCGTCCAAGCGTTCCCTCACAGTGCCATCGTTGCCAAATGTATGGCCACTCTGCGAGGAACTGTTTCGCGCGACCCAGGTGCGTGAAGTGCCTGGGAGACCACGCTACGGCCGAATGCAAACGGCCCAAGGACAGGGCCCAATGCTCAGAGCCTGTCGCGTGTGTCCTGTGCGGCGAAACAGGACACCCCGCCAACTACAGGGGCTGCCCACGCGCGCCCAAAGCTCCCAAGGCGAAAGGCCCTCAGCCTCCTCGCCAAGCCCCTCCCCCCCCATTATACCGCCCAGCTCCCCCCCCTAGCACTAATGCCTGGGTGGCTCGCAGTAGAAAGACGGAGGAAGCCTTCCCCGCCCTACATACAAGACAAGGACAAACTCCTCTTCCCCCCGCTAAGTCTATGCCCATAAGGCAAACACAGACTGACGGACCGACCAGACCGGTAGCACCTGTGGCCAAACCGGCATCGCTGCCTCTCACACAAGCAGCACAAATAGACCCAGATCTCAATCTGGTAGCTAGATTTGCTAGCTTTATCGACTACAACGAGTTACGTCAACTCGCTGGCCTAATAAGGCAAAATGAAGGAAACCCCCTCGGTTTACTAAATGTAAGCATTAGATACTCGAGCATGCTCGAGAAATTAGGCTCTTTTAAAGTGAATCCTTAAATGGATTACACAAACACTGGCAGAGTCAAACCACGATCACTCAAGTTAGGGTTCTTCAACGCCAACGGTATATCGACACAAAAACACGAAATAGGTGAGTTCCTTAAGAACCACCAACTCGACATCTTGCTAGTGCAAGAGACCTTTTTGAAACCATCACAGAGGAACCCTAACATCGCGAACTACTGTGTAGTGCGCAATGATAGGCTCAACTCCCCCCTAGGGGGAACTCTAATCTATTACAAAAGGTCCTTGCACTGCATGCCTATGGATCCACCTGCACTGACATACATTGAGGCTTCAGTATGCAGGCTGGCAATGACGGGTCATCAACCCATAACAATAGTGTCGGCTTATCTCTCGCCTAGCACATCCGCTAACGGAGGAAAGCAACTACTCGAGAGCGACCTCAGGGCACTGTTTGACATGAGCAGTTCAGTTATTATCGCTGGCGATCTCAACGCCAAGAACACACGGTGGAACTGCGTCGCAACCAACAGCAGGGGCAGAACCCTGGAGTCGCTGTCGAGCTCGCTGGTCTTCGACATCATTACACCACTAGGACCAACACACTACCCGACCAACGTGACTCACAGACCTGACATTTTGGACGTGGCACTCCTGAAGAACATAGGCCTGCGCCTGTGTTCTATAGAAGTGTTACACGAATTAACATCAGACCATAGGCCTGTAGTCATAGAGTTCGCCTCACGACTAGGTCCCATTGACTCGGGCTTCTCCTCCCCTAACAAACGGATCATAGACTGGAAGCGGCTCGGGAGTAAACTCGAGTCGGTCTCGTCTGTGCATCTCGACAAAATACCAGACCACATTAACAACCACGAAGACACAACAGGGGCGATCGACTGCCTCACAGAGCACGTGCAATCGTTAATAAACGACTGCACTCGGGAGGCACCAGCGACGGGCGACCGTAGATGGTGCTTACCCGACGACATACGTGACCTGCTGAGGCGGAAGAACGCCGCCGTACGTGCCTACGACAGACACCCCTGCGAGGAACACCGATTAAGATTACGTACACTAGAACGTACAACTAAAACACGCATTAACGAAATGCGTCAACAGAGGTGGGACAACACTCTAAAAAACTTAGAGCCCACCCACACAGCCTTCTGGCAACTAGCACGCACACTAAAGAAAGATGTAGTCAGCACTATGCCACCGTTGCACAGACAGAACCAACTACCGGCTTTTGACGACACGGAAAAAGCCGAATGTCTCGCCGACAGCCTGGAGCGCCAATGTACGCCGAGTGTAATACACTACGACGCTAGGCACACAAGCTACATAGATACCGAAGTGGACCGGAGAGCCTCACTCCCGGCGACACCTACGGCAAACGAGCAAGACATCACACAGGTCACACCTGATGAGGTCAAAACGATTGTCAAGAGTCTTAACACTCGTAAGGCACCCGGCTCGGATGGTATCACGAATAGGGTCATTAGGTTATTTCCTGATAGGCTATTAGTCCTTCTGACGTTCATATTTAACGCAGCGCTCACCAACAATATCTTTCCACAACAATGGAAAGAAGCCGTGGTTATTGGGATACCCAAACCCGGCAAACCGAAATCCGAGCCATCTAGTTATCGCCCGATCAGTCTGCTTAAAGGATTAGGTAAGATTTACGAGCGCCTAGTATACAATAGGCTGAAAGCATATGCCGATGACAAGGGTCTCATACCTCACGAGCAATTCGGTTTTCGTACCAAACACTCGTGTGTTCAACAAGTGCACCGCATTGTCGAATACACTAGTGATCATCTCATGAGAAACCATTTCGTAGGAGCACTCTTCTTCGACGTAGCGAAAGCTTTCGACAAAGTGTGGCACAACGGCTTACTTTATAAGCTATTCACCATGGGAGTGCCACACAGTCTCGTGCTCATCATACGTGACTACTTGTCGAACCGAAGCTTTCGCTACCGCGTAGAAGGCTCACTGTCCTCCCCACACTCCATTAGCGCGGGCGTCCCGCAAGGCTCAGTGCTCTCCCCTCTGCTCTTCACGCTGTACACCAGCGACGTCCCACGTCATCGGCTCGTGCAGACAGCACTTTTCGCAGACGACACAGCCATTTATTGTTCAGGACAAAACCCTACGACAGTAGCTAGGAAACTCCAGACCGCAGCCGACTGCCTCAGTGCTTGGTTTCGGAAATGGAGAATAGAGGTCAACCCCGAGAAGAGCCAGGCGGTGCTGTTTCACAGGAGACGGCTAAGCCTGTATCCCCCGGAGAAGACCACACAGATTAGGATGTTTGGCACGCCTATCCCTTGGGAAAGACAGGCCAAATATTTAGGTATAACTCTTGACGATCGTCTGACCTTCATCCCACACATTAGGGCAGTTCGAAATAGGGCCGCTTTCGTGTTAGGACGTTTACACAACTTAGTTAACTCACGATCAAAACTATCACTAAAAAACAAGGTCAGATTATACACGTCATGCGTTAGGCCGATCATGACTTATGGTAGCATAGTATTTGCACACATTCATCAACACAGGATCCATAGGTTACAAACATTACAAAATAAATTCATGCGCCGAGCTACGGGAGCACCGTGGTATGTGCGTAATGTCGAACTTCACATCGACCTACGACTGCCGACTATCAGGCAATTCATGAAACAGTGCTCTCTTAGCTACTTTGACTCTGCTTCGACTCACCCCAACCCTCTAGTGGTTGCGGCTAGTAATTACACACCAAGCACAATCTCACGTATACGTAGGCCTAAACACGTTTTAGTAGACCTTAACGACGACACTACACTCGCTCAACAGAGAGCGCACACAGCTCGCGCAGCTATCACAAATCGTCCGCGGTTTCGCCCCCGCCGTCGGGGTCGAAACACGCGCCGCGCTAATAATAATTACGTAAATGTGGGTCTTGGTCGCCCTAGTTTGCCAGCAACGCCCCAAGCCGAGGTTCGTACCCCACATGGGGTGCCCTTGGGCGATGTTGCTTAAAGAATGACAGGTTGAGAGCCCTCAGCGCTCACCTTAAGTCCGCGTAAGACTGTAGAGGCCATCTGAGGCCAACAGTCATACATCCTTAAAAAAAAAAAAAAAAAAAAAAAAAAAAACTGTCAAGGTCTTTGGATATCAGACTGGTATTGGCTTCGTGGGTTACTTTGTAAGGCCCATCGATATTGAAGCTTTAAAGAGGTTCTAATTAAATTATCACAAATTAATATGAAGAGCATTTTTTCTTTACAAAATGTAAATTAATCAATAAAGATTATAAATTATGATTATTACATAATTGGAGCAATAAAATTTATTTTTATTTGCAGTTAAAATTATTAGAATTCCTATAATGTATGAATCAAATTAGACAGGTACATTGGTTATGTTGCTTACTTATTTCAAAATAATAGTTAAAAACAAAAATCTTAAAATGTAAAAAGGGTAAGGTAAAGGTTATGAAAGAAACTATTTTGGTAAGATTTATTAAAGTTCTCTACCAACAGGTTTTCACCGGATAGGGCTACTTTGAAATGTACTATAGGTCGGACCTTAGCGTTTGCATACCATCGCATTTCATATGGTTTAGAGTACGATACCACAAGTCCGTGGGAACTGATGTCTAACTCTTAGATTTAAGGAAGATTTTTCATTTAGGTTACAAATATTGCTTGTCACTACCCCAGATTTAAGTTTAGGTGACAAAATAATAAGTATGTGGTTCCAGTCAGAGGTATTGCCTTGCCTGTGACACCTGTTGGGATTCCCAAAATAACGTTAAATAAAGTTAAAGTATAAAAAAAACACATTTATTATATATTATGATGCATGTGTCAAATACTAATGAACTACATCCTTGTACGATTTTTAATAGGTCCAGTTGTTCAAATTTGTTAGTTTAAACTTGAATAAAATATTAGGTCTTGCGGCATTCGTCACCGAGATGTCCGGTTTGAGATGTGTTATTCTTTACACTATTTATTTGGACATATTTTTAATATTGTTTGTAAAATTGTTAAGCATACATAACGGCGAACAAAAGCGCTTGTATAAATAAAATATTTGTATTAAGTACTTTTAGGGTTAGTGGACTTAAAGTAATACTAAATGTACCAATTAGTGTGTAACTAATACATAGCACATATACGTCTAGTGAAGGCTTAAAAAATTCATAGTGTAACTAACCCCATTCATCTATGACTGTCGTAAGAGTAGACTAAAGGAGCAATCCATGCGGATAGTAGTACTGTAAAGGGATAGTAAACTTGATGCGAACCCTTTGCTTTGTGGCGACTTCCACACTTGTACACCCGACTTTGTAGGAAAACAGAACAGAACCTTCTTTGTAAAGAGTATATGTATATCTATGTAGAGCTTATATCCTACCCAACCTAGTAGCCTGTCTGGGTAGCGGAGCATGGCAGGCCAAAACCTATTTTTTAAGGAAAAACCTATTCCATACAGGAAAAAACGGGGCGTGAAAAAGCATCTCACTAGGCCGCCATAATGTGGTTCGCCATGCTGCTCGCATTTGCAGTGAGTATGGCGACCCCCACTTGTGAATTTTACTCATGCTTTCCATGAGGCATATTAAAGTCACCTTGGCAGGCGTTATATAAAAAAAACTACTACATATTAGATATTATACTGACAGTTAAATTTCTCCAATCTCTATTTCCAACCATTTTCAAGAAAATTGTCGATATGGTGTGTAGAGAGAGAAAATTTCTTTTTTCAGAGGAATAAAAATGATAACAAGAAAACAATAACAAAATCGAGGACTTGTATTGACAAGTGTTCTTCAATTTAACCTATGTAGGTACATTTTATCTAGATTTCAATGAGTGTAACTTCTACATATAATTTCATTATTAACCTCGTAACGTTTTCTTAATTAATATTATAATAAAAATGGATGGAGTTTGGAAACCATTTAGTTTTGAGTCTTAAAGATTTTTTTATGATCTCTAATTAGTTTTATTTATATGTTCGAGGTTTGGAGTCTTATAATCTGTCATTATGGAGGTTTTATAAATAGTTGAATAGAAATAAATATGCACTGTTTGTCTGCGTTTGATTGTTGTAACGACATCACTAGCAATTAGAAGTATTTCACCATCATCACGATAATAATCGACAAATGGAGTTAGGTGTCTCCTTAAAAAGGTAATTTTGGTGTACTATACCATGCTAACTACCCTAAAATTAATTTCTACAACTTTTTGACACGGAAAATACTTATCTCACCATACTTTCCTTTGCAAAGAACAAGGATAGAGAACCAGTCTTTCCACTAAACCCTTAACAAATCCTTTGCTGGTTTGGCATTTTAGAACTATGGGAATGAAAACACAATCAAGGTCCAATAAGTAGTAGGCATAAACAAAGAAAATACATAGTTTTAAAGGTTTTTCGAAAGCGTTTCCTTATATTATTCTTCTCTTTATTTTCGTGAATATAGATCATAAATTCTTATTGATAACAATAAAAATACAATATTAATAATTTTTTTAGTAATTAGCTACTAAGATTGTTAGTGTGATTTTTTGTGTGGTATCTTTTCACGCTTTCTTGCAATGAGTGCAATGATTCTGTGTAATTTTGGAAAATAATAATAAAATTATATGCAATTACACTAAAACATTATTGATTTTATATATTTATTTATAAAATGAGATTGTTTAGGCTCAATAATTATTGTAGTAGCGTTATTAATACCTGAGTGTTAATAAATAATTTCAAACGTTGTTTAATTTTCATTATTAGTGATCATAATCACGGAACCATTAGTTTGCCGTTTTATCATGACCACCAAGTTAAAATTAACTGATTAAATTGGTAATGCAGAACTGTAACTAAGTAGTATTTCTGACAACTGAGCCAGAGGTGATACTTCGAATGCCATCCGGAACAAATAATTGTGAGATTAGCATATTTTGCAAAGGTAGAGATTTCCAGAGACCAAGACCCCTCTTGTTTCTGATTTGAGGAATGGTATCCAGAAGAAGGGCTCACCATCCTCTTTGGCAAGGCAAGCAATGCAGCATGATAACCCAAACCATGGCGGCCTGGTCAATCTGTTTCTGCATCATTCACCCGGCCTCTGGAAGCCGGGTGCAGAGTATCCAGTGTCCTTCCTTAAGAATCAAAGGATCTTCATTGTAAATTTTATGTAAACGGTTCAGCGGCTTAACCGTGAAAGCGTAACAAGCAGATAAATAGAATTACTTGAATTGAATTCATAATATCAGTATAGATTGCATTTCATTTGTAATAATTGTAATAAAACTGGCGATACAAAGTAAAACAGCTTAGCCAAGTTTAGTTCGTCGATTTTATAGTCACTTGTCACAGATATCAAACCAAACTATATTTTAAGAAGCTCTATTATAATAAAATATTTGCATTTTATTGAAATGCCTATGCTTTACATTTATCTGTCATAACAAAAGCAAAACTAATGTTGGCTGAACTTATTTGAATAAATCGGTTTTCTACATTTGTCATTTTATATGTCTACAATGAAAATTAGAATGAGCCTCTTCGTATCAAAAGGTAAAGAGGATTGCATACATTCGGATGATGTTGTCTGCTTTA
This sequence comes from Phragmatobia fuliginosa, assembly GCA_932526445.1. NCBI lineage: Eukaryota > Metazoa > Arthropoda > Insecta > Lepidoptera > Erebidae > Phragmatobia > Phragmatobia fuliginosa. The sequence goes on along the minus strand of OW052072.1, from coordinate 17,016,429 downwards.
AATTTTACATTTTATTACAGATAGATATATACATTCACCACATAAATTTTATAATTTTTTGAACATAAGAACGTTGCTGCGCTAAACTACTGCATAGCACTTTTTATCAACTTATGCAATTTAATATTTAATAGTTATGTAGTATTGTTTTTCTTTGATATCAATTCAAGTTTACAAAACAATATACACGGTCTTTTTGCCAACATACATTCTAACACTATTATTGCCAAACAATATAATCATTCTATTAAGCGAAAGACAATGACAACTAAACATAACAGTAATATGAGCATATATATGGAATAACGGGAACGGGCCCGGTACCGCAGAAGACTCAGGCGCCGGAGGTCGCAGAACGATCTCCGTCCTCCATAAGCGCTAGCCTGGGGATGACAGGTGAGGCCATCTGTCATCCCAGCAGAAGCAGGCCGGGGTGGATGCGCCATGCACTTTTAATATGACGAGGGACGTCTACAAGCCGCAGGTAGATGGCCCGAGGTACGTCGGGGTTCCAGGGATTTCCTTTCTAGGGTACACCTGATTCCCCGGCCATTGGTACATTGAGACGGCGTGCGGTTTTGGTCGGTTCGAGTCCGACATAACCACCAACTGGTGGTATCCGAGGGGATTTCCGCACAGAAAAAAAAAAAAAAAAAGGGTGTTAGGTTTTTTCGTTACGGAATTTCTTGATTCGGTCGCCGTGCTCAAAGCCCGCAATAAAAGCTATACATTATCTTAAAATATTAAGAAGTAATTGTTGCCGCCTTAGTCTTTACTACTTAGTATATGTGTTTGTGTGTTTTTGGTGTGTGTGTGTGTGTGTGTGTGTGCGTGCGTGTGTGTGTGTGTGTGTGTGTGTGTGTGTGTGTGTGTGTGTGTGTGAGTGAGTGAGTGTATTTGTGTGTGTGTGGACGTGTCCGCTGACACTTTCCGTACCTATAGTGTATAAGGTTCTTAAAATAGATTAAAATAGATGTTCAACCAAAACATAAACAACATAACAAATTAACATTTTAATCTGCGTAAAATAGCAATCTCTAGTTCAAGTGATGTAATGAATTATAATTTGGATGTAAATCATCGGAGCACTCCGAATCTGTCATTTGAATTATCTATTTCGAAGCTGGATGCCAATTTATTATTCGTATTAGTCAATATAATATTTAAATCGAATTTTGATATTGAGTTGAGGCACTGAATTTACAATTCACATAAAGGATAAATATGTAATTTATCTCTCGATCCACACCTCCATCACACATGGTATTCTGCAAGTCAGTGGAACAAGGGTAGTTCTTCTCCGGTCGAGTCGACCCATTCATCAGCGTGGCTAAGTGTACCTAATATACGTATAGGTAGCCGGTATAACTTGGTACCGTTTTATCGAGATGTCTCACAAGTCATGTAAATTCTGTATTATTCTGGTCCAACTGGTCAATATGTCATCAATAACTTACAACGCCCCATTGCTGGGCTGGGGTCTCCTCTCAGAAGAGGGTTAAGGCCATATGTCCCCACGCCGGCTAGGTGATAAAAAGCAAAAAGAAGAAGAAAAGTACTTGGACACTATTTGTCGACATTTTCATAATTTTGCGCTTTATATTTTGACACCTGTTTCGGTGTTAAAATAAAATTTACAACACCTAGAATGAGTACTGTTATAAATTTAATAGGTTTTGTGACAAAACATTAAAATGTTCGTTATACAAGATGTTTTTAGCTCTTATTGTATTGCAACAATACAATTGTGATAGTATGAAATATAAAACCTGTCTCTGTTTTTTTTTATTTTGCATTTCGTTGCAATCACTTTATAAAAAACGCGGCCAAGTGCGAGTCGTACTCGCCCATGAAGGGTTCCGTATCAGTAAGTAACATCATTTTTTTTTTTTAGTTTTATCACTCTTTAATTTAGAAGTTACAGGGAGGAGGGGGGGGAAACACATTTTTCCACTTTGGAAGTGTCTCTCGCGCAAACTATTATGTTTAGAAAAAAAGCGGCCAAGTGCAAGTCGGACTAGTCCATGAAGGGTTCCGTATCAGCAAGTATCATGATATAAAAGTTCTTGTAGTTTGTTATAACTTTCATCGATGTTTTTATACCAGTGTATTGACTGGATGAAAGGTAAATTGCATGTTACGATTTATGACGTATTAAAAAAAAAACTACTCACTAGATCTTGTTCAAACCAATTTTCGTTGGTAGTTTGCATGGTAATTTATAACATATATTTTTTTTAGTTTTATCACTCTCTTATTTTAGAAGTTAGAGGGGGGGGACACACATTTTTCCACTTTGGAAGCGTCTCTCGCGCAAACTATTCAGTTTAGAAAAAAATTATATGAGAAACCTCAACATCATTTTTGAACACCTATCCATAGATTAAACACGTATAGGTTTGATGAAAAAAAAATTTTTGAGTTTCAGTTCCAAGTATGGGGACCCCCAAAATGTATTGTATTTTTTCTATTTTTATGTAAAAATCTTAATGCAGTTCACAGAATACATCGACTGACCAAATTTCAACAGTATAGCTCGTATAGTTTCAGAAATAATTGTCTGTGACATACGGACGGACAGACAGACAGACAGACAGACTTGACGAATCTATAAGGGTTCCGTTTTTTGCCATTTGGCTACGGAACCCTAAAAATGATATTAGAAACCTCAACATCATTTTTGAACACTTATCCATAGATATCCCACACGTATGGGTTTGATGAAAAAAAATTTTTGAGTTTCAGTTCCAAGTACCCCTAAAATGTATTGTTTTTTTTCTATTTTTATGTGAAAATCTTAATGCGGTTCACAAATTACATCTACTTACCAAGTTTCAAAAGTATAGTTCTTATGGTTTCGGAAAAAAATGGCTGTGACATACGGACGGACAGACAGACGTGACGAATCTATAAGGGTTCCGTTTTTGGCATTTGGCTACTGAACCCTAAAAATGAACTCCTAACTCGTGGAATATAGTATAACTAAGTGGCACTGTTTTATTTACTGCTGTGATTTGTGTGTATAATATTATTTGTCTTAGATGCCCTTCTAACATTTAGCGTAAGCTGGTCGTCCTTTAATATTATCAACGCGCATCGATCCTCCTTCGATCCCATTAAATACATAATAATCGATTTTCATAAGAATTCTTACATAGTCAATTCTACAAAAAGAATACAAAACAGTAACATTTTGGTCGAAATATACATTAAACTTAGCAAAGCTCATGCAAATACCAATATAGAGAACAATAAATATTGCATTCCAACTATGTGTTGCCTTTAACAAGTGAGGCGGTAACCCACCCAGGTCGTAAGGTCTCAAACATCTTAAATACCCAAAACAATGCATCTACGTTTGGTGAGGAACCATTGTTACTCCCACAGCTTAGTCAAGGTGCTATGATTCATTCAGCCTTAGAGTTAAACACATGTAATGTATGTTAATAGCTTTATTTAACTAATCGTATGGTAGACTCCTTCTGTTGGATGAGTACATTGTATAGTGTCATTGTTTTAATGAATTGAACTGTAAAATTATACAATGTAAAGAAAAGACATATGTCTTTTTTTCATGTTTTGTGTCCACAGAATAGTTCAAAATAATATATCAGAGTATTAGGTCGACTCGACCGGACATCAAGAGATCCGATATTAAGAAATTCAGTAATTCACTGAATGAATGAAGTTAAGCAGGTTAATTTTCTCTGGACTAGGATGAAGACACCAGGTAACACTTCACTTAAATCTCTCGTGAAGTAGATATCCTCATTTGGCAATAGTGTGTACCTGTAACGAGCATAGGTACCAAGTATACCACATTTTTTGGGAAATTAATATTTAAGAGTGTGTTGTGTATATGAATCCCTTTTTTTTCGTACTATTCTTTCCTCGGAGAGCACGTTAAGCCGTCGATCCCGGTAGTCAAGTACATCTATGGGATCTTTATTAGGAAGTCAGTGCCGTCAAATGTACTGGCAACTAGTTCAACCTTCGAATGCAATAGCTCGTACTCTGTTTTATCATATAAACAATTTTCCTAAAAAGGCACTAAATTGTCCAAAGTGACGGTACCAACATTATTACATTACATTATTTTAAGTAAAATCCGTTCTCTCACATCATAGAAATAAGTATTAAAATTATTACAAATGGAATGTAAATAGAGGGACGCGTGTGGGCGAAGCATTATGTTACTGCCTTCCTGTCTTGTTAGTAGGTTGAATATGAAAGGAGCATCTCTAGGAAATTTTGAATGCTATAAAAATAAAGTTTGACATTTGGGGCCCAATGCATCTACAATGCAACAATACAATCTTAGATAATAAAACAACTTATGTCATTAAAGTGATTTAGCTGATGTACATTCAATTTTGACTATCAAATTAAAGTCACGGACTTTCATCTTCTGTGAATCGGATATTTAGAAAATTTTACTGCAAAATAAGATAGACAGATAGAAAACTCTTTATTTGCACACCGTGTTACAGATTCACAATACAGAACAGAAATGACTTACATTTAATGTACAAAGGGCGGCCTTACTGCTAAAAGCAATCTCTTCCAGGCAATCTTAGAATGGATTCAAATTATTTGAAAAGACAGTAGTTGACGGTGCAATGAGCTTTGAAAAAGTATAATCTACTAATGAATATAACGAGAGACGCATTTGGGCGTTTTTCAAAATTTTGCTCAGGACTATTTTGCTATGTCCTACGAGTTTGACCATTGATTAAAAGGCAAAAATGTAGGAAGTGAGTATCAAATTATTTTATGTTAGGGTAAAATGTTTAACTTACTGTGAAAAAAAAGATAAACATAAGACATAAGCGGAAAACATATTTTAATATTTAATAAAATACCAAATATTATCCTACTTTTTTATGTGTCCTTCATCATATCCTGGATTTTGATTACGTATTTTGGAGAATATATAAGCTATATTTGGATATCTATAGTATTACTCGAATGAAATAACTCATTTTATTTGTTTTTAAATAAAATATAATAAGGTTGTAGTATATTTTTCTAATTTAAATACTGAAATTATCGGATTTAAAAAACTGGCCACAGCGGACAGTCCGGTTACGTAACGGTATGATTTTATAAAGAATAACAATAACATTGTATTTGGCTCTAACTATTTTTAAGCAATGCCATATTGACAATGTTTTTATCATTCATTAGTTCTTTTCCTTTGAATTAAAACTGAAGAAATTCAATCGTCAACACTTGCGGTCCGTGACGTGCGTGACGGGTCTGTTTTGTTTGTCCGGTACGAACATTGATTTTGAAAGGTAAGACCCACAAATTTTATATACTACTCGTGTTAAATTATAAGTAAATATGTTGTAGATAATGAATGTGTACTAGTAAACTACTATAATCAACTTTTTTTATACCAAAAAAACATATGATGACAAATCCGCGTTATACGTAACGTCCAGGACGTGACGTGATGTACTATGTGGACTAAAAACGTTACGTACTGGACTCGTAAAGATGCGTTCACACTGTCTTGTGCAATTTAATATAAATTAAAAATATAATCCACCCAGAGAGGTAAACTCATTACCTTTATAGGATCTAGTCACCTCATGGTGAGCAGGTTTCCTTATTATGTTATAAATATCCTATTTAGACTAGCGATAAAGAGGGTGAACCCTAACATTCCTCACATCCTCGGCACTTCCTTACAAATTAATTTATTCCTACTCAGGTAAATTATGCCGTTGACTGGTGCCGAGAGAGACAAAAACAACGGCGATATGGACAAAAACAAAGAAAATGAAGAAAAATACAACAAAAGAAAGAAGTCGAAAGACTGAAGAACATAAACTCAAGGTAAGTGAACTAAATAAGGAAGAAAAGGAAAGAAGACGGAAAATTTGAAGATAACAAAAAAGGAATAAAAGGGAAAATAAAAAAGTAAATAATACTAAGCCAGCTGTTCCAGTGACAGTGCCAGAGATGCAAGATAATACAAAATTGAAGAAAAAACAGAGATTAAATTACCGAAATTATAAAAGATATCAAAGGACGTTAAAAACTTGTGAAAGGTTAAAGAAAGTTATTAGTAGTTTAAGTAAAAATAGATTTCGCCTAGAGACTAAACACAAAAAGATGATTGAGCTATTGGAAAATGAAAAAGTTACTCTAAAAGAAGACCAAACAATCACGCAGAATTACCTACTTATTGGTTCCCTATTTTATTTTTGTTACTACTTATTTGACATTTTTTTGTATCTGTTGGATTTTTTTGTAAGTAAAGAAGTAGGTATTGTTACCTACTTAATGTGAAAAAGAAACTGAGATAGACTTGAATCCCCTAAGTTTTTTGTAAATTATATTTTTAAAATGCTCAAATCAAAACAGTCTGTGATATGTTATGATATGATATGATATATGTGACTAATTTTATAGAAATAAGTACAGTAAGTGATGTGACTTAAATAATATGTCACATCACGACGTTTTTTAAATGTTGAATAATATTGTATTGTTTCTAAAATGACTACAAATTATGCTCACTGTAAACATAGCTTTAGAGTTCCTAAACGTAACGACTGTTGTCCACATACGTAACTGTCCTGTTTTGGCTGTTATAGTTTTTATTTTTTTATGAAAAAACCTTTGGGAGTTATGTTTTTGTTAATATAATATTATATGTCTTTTTGTTATTTTTTGTATTTAAAAAAACTTACCTATAATGTTAGTCTTTCAGAATAGTTATTTATTCACAAAGTTTGATAGTCCAGAGTGCCATTTAGTTACGTACAAGACATATTTTATATTTTAAACAGCACTAAGAGACAAGATAATCACAAAGTGGTATTAAATTTTAGAAGATTTTTATGTTGTTGATTAATTATAAATAAAGCTGATTAACTTTGATATGATTGAGTTATTATTTACTTTGAATGAAAATGTAACGTACAAGACCCCTGTATTGGCAACCCTCACTATAATAATACATTAAATAGAAATTATACTCATTTAATATTGTTTGATTATGGTTTTTCTTAAACCTTAGTTCATTGTCAATGTCTACATTTCATCTTTTATTTAAAATTTTGTTATGAAAATAAATGGACATCCTGTACGTAACGGAGAAAAATTTTGAAAAACGCCCATTTATATCTCCATACATGTACACATACATACACCACATATACATACATACACATACATTTATACATTATCTTTTTCTGGGTCTGGATGTAATTTACCTATATATATATATATATATATTATCTTTCTTTTTTACCAAAAAAATGTATCCTTCAGGACACTAGTTTTAAGATTTCCAGTCGTTTTAATCCTAACAAAATGTATAGAGAATGACTAAATTTTCGTTGAAATCGGTTAAAATATATTTCAATTTAAATTATTAACATAATTAACACTAACATAGTAAATTCAGTGAACCAAAAGGCCACAGTAATAAAATTGAAACAACAACATTAATAAACATAATTCCTTTATAGCACCGTATAAATGAAACTGAAATGTCCCATAAACTGCATTGGATATGGGTCCTCTAGTCATAGCGCATCACTCCTAAGCCGACAAATCGCATCTATATCTTAGAATGATTGATGTTATGATTGCGATAACTTATCTTATATTACAATAATCGTTAATTAAATCAATGTTCTTCGTTCTCTGTGTGTCTATGGGTTCTAATAATTACGTCATTGATTTATGTTTATTGGTGGGTGAATCTGTTTGTAGTGATGTTATCTTTAAAGCTAACATTATTTTTGTTAAGTTATAAGTTGCACGATTTTAGCCAGTTTACTTAGTTAATTTTATAGACTACTAGCTTTTTCCCGCAGCTCCGCCCGCGAGTGTGTCGATTTTCGCGGTAGAAAGTAGCCTATGTCCTTTTCCGAGGTCCCATATATCTCTATACCAAAATTGATCAAAATCGGTTCAGCGGCTTAGGCGTGAAAACGTAACAGACAGACAGACAGGCAGAGTTACTTTCGCATTTATAATATTAGTAGGGATTAACATATTGTTCACTATTAATTATTTCTCAAGGTATTAGAGTCATGCAGACTTCAGCACAGATGGGCCGCATCGACCGGAGCAGTAGTAGTCTCGCATAAAATACCAACCTAACAATGACAGCATTCATGCAGGTACAATGATGTAGAAACACCTCACAAGGCCGCCGTGGTGTGGGTCACCATGTTACTTTATGTGTACTAATAATGAGGATGGTGGCCACCACTCAAGCTTACCATCACACAGAATAGAACTCTATTCATAAATGAAATAAAATAAAAAATACTGATTAGTAGTAAGTTCAACTAACTTTCTTTCTTATTAATACAGATTTTTGTTGTTTACTGCCTCGTTGGTCTAGTGGTTAGCGTATGCGACTGCTAATCCTCTCGGGCTCGGGTTCAAATCCCGGGTCGGGCCAAAAAGTGTTTTTGAGTTTTTCTTAGGAAATTCCTAATAGCAGCCCGGAGTTTGGAAGTTTGGTGGTGAATTCACGCCCGTGCCTCGGAGAGCACGTAAAGCCGTCGGTCCCGGTTGTCATGAACATCCATGGCAATCGTTATTGGAAAGTCAGTGCGCACAAATATACTGGCAACTAGTTCAATCTTCGAATTTGTATTCTCCCTTAGGGTTACGGACTTACGGGGGTCCGATGCCAGTCGCTCCGTGGATAAAGTTAAATTGAGGTAAAACCGGTTTGAACTAGTAGCCGGCCACAAATAAACTTGGGAATAAAGACTAGGAAAATGACTGATTTTAGTTATTAAGTTTTTCAGTCAGTCTAATTAACATTTTTCAATGTTTTTGATTAATTTACTTTTAACATAACCACTGCTACTATTTAAATAAATTTAATCGAAAAAAAAACTTCCTAGAAAAAGAGTTGCATGTCAATTATAGTTTAGAACATATTTATTTAGTAATGAAACACTAAGTTTTTTTTTATAAAACACAGATATAAATTTAAATAAAATATACGCATAATTATATAGAAGTATGTAACAACCAAAAGTAGAACTAAAAATCTAAATTCAACCCAGTTGCATTTATTACGCATCTGTCATAGTTTTCAACGCTACAATAAATTTCTTAACAGTAATTACTAAAAAATAAAAACAAGGATCTAAGATATTCCCACGATCATTGTGTAATATCAAAATTCATTTTATATTTCTAAATTATCTTTCAATTCAGGAACAAAAAGTGTCCAGTTGACGAAATAGTGTCAATAATATTTTGTGTTCTTCCAATAATTTGAATGCCTAATATTTTTTGTACTTATCGCTGGGCAACTACAACTCAGACAAAACTAGGTTATGTTTGTGTCACTTCCAAAAAAATTAAGATAATTAAGGTTGTGGTCTATTGACGTAACAAGCGACAAAAAGATTGTCTAAAACTAGATTTCTGTTAGGTCGTGATATTGTTCTGTTCCAGCTGTCCTAAGTGTGATGTAGTGAGCCTACTCTCTCTCTCTCGATACTAATAATTAATTAATTCTATTATTAATATACTAGCTTTTGTCGCGGCTTCGCCTCCGTGTTATTTTTATCTATAACTTTGATTGTCTTTTTCACTCCCTCAATGATGAAATGTTTTCAAAATCCTCTTTTTACTATCGTCTGTGTTCTTCAAGGAACATACATACTTATTTTAGCTTCTTAAGCCAAGTAGTTTTGGCTTTGCATTGTCTCTCAGTCAGTAACAGTACATTTTTATACAAATTAACGAATTAAGAATACAAAGTGTCACTACCCCTATTCATTCAATGGGTGTCGTAAGAGACGACCAAAGGAACAAACTAAGCACCTAACATGACTTTCAAGAGAAGGAAAACTTGAAACAAACCCTTTACCAACCCGTCTGGCAATCGAGGTATAGTAGGCGAAAACCTCCTTTCTAAGGAGAGGCCTATGTCCAGCAGTGGACTGTTAAAGGCTGTTGTTGATGATGATGATGATGATGATGAGGGAAGATGAAATCATTATAGCACAAAAATAATAGAATAACACGAAGTTAAACGCAAAATCTTTTAATATGGAGAATGCTATTCGTGCCATACTCTACATGGGGCGATAAAGGGTATGTGTGGGACTCCCAGTGAATCGTTCTTCCACAAAAGCTTGCAGTAACCTACTTCTAGACGACCTTCAGGGACGCTCCAGTGACTTCTAGAGTTCTCCCTGCAACACCCCACGACTGAGGGACATCATCCCAGATGACCAGAGACACCCCTGGATAGGACACCATTTATTAATCCAAATCCATTCAGTCTTGATATAAAATTGTTAGTTCTACTATATCATCTTTTTGCATATTAAATAATGACGTCATCTGCCTCAATAATAATAATTAATCAGAATAAATTAAACCATATTTGCATATCAACCGTTATTATAGTCAAAATGTATGTATGAATACTATCATTACTTCCCACGTAATCTTTGAATAAAAACTATGTCAATAAACAACAACAATAATATATGCGGAACTAGTCTTTGTGTTATATTATATTACCAAGTAAGTCCCGCGGTGTTACCCGCGGTTTTCACACGCTTTTTATTAGCTTCACCTGTATGTTTGTAACCGACTCCTTTGGGTGAGATTTTGACCCACTTTAAACTGCCAGATGTCGTTCAACCTTTGTAGATTTATCGAGGACCGATGACAAAACAAAAATTTGTCTATAGTAAAACTAAAAAAAAATGAAACAAATTAGTCTTTTTTAGTCTTTCTAAAAAAATAGTTTCAAAAAACTAAACAAACACGCTTTTAACCTGAAAAGTAGAAAATAATTTTATAAATGTAACAAAGCGTAGGGTGCTTTCTGAAAATATTTCAATAACGTCGCCCCATGCTTTTACATTAAAATTATTATTGTAAAACGCGAGCAACGCCTAGGAGCAAAGCTGGTCTAAAAAAATACCATAACCACTGCATAATTCATTAGGATTCTGCCAGTGAAAGTTCCGTCAAAATCAGTCGCACCATTCTAGACATTACCCGGATCATACTATCAGACAGACAGACTAAAATCGAGAAACTAGCTTTTTTCTTGTAAGTATCGTATAATTTGATAGTACATACAGAAACTTCAATCTATATTTGTTTATATAGATTATGCAAATAACACCAATAAAATACCATAAAGGTAAAATTAGGTTGCAATGAGGAACTTCGATTTTGTCACCGGTAAAATGATGACAATGGTTTTTAAAATGGAATGGAATTATATCAAGGCTTTAAACTTTATACGTTATGGTAAATAAAGCCTACAACTTAATTTATAATGTATATATATATTTAAATGTTTTGTATTTAGGTGTAAATACCCCTGCAGATATTTTCTTTTATTTTCAAAAACGAAAGTTTTTAATCAGTGGGTCTTACCTGTGGAGACGTGGACACTTACGGCACGGTTGGTCCACAAGCCCAAAGTTGCTCAGGAAAAGGGCTATGCTCGGCGTTTCTCTGAGGAATCGTATCAGGAATAAGGTAATCCGCCAGAGAACTAAAGTCATTGACATAGCCCACCGGATTAGCAAGCTGAAGTGGCAGTGGGCTGGCCATATTAGCCGCAGAATTGATGACCGTTGGAGTAGAATAGTTCTGGAGTGGAGACCGCGTCTCGGCAAACGTAGTGTAGGACGCCCACAGGCCAGGTGGAGTCATGATTTGCGCAAGACGGCTGGTAGGAGCTGGATGCGAGTAGCCGAGGATTGAACTAAGTAGCCTGCAATTGGAGAGGCCTATGTAGAGTAAATTATTTAACTTTCTTATTAATATCACCATCTTTAAAATTACTACATCATGCGATATTTTGTTCTTTCTAGATATATATTATTTTTATATTATAATTGAATTTTATGATTGCAGTGTTCTACAGTCTGCGCGTTCGGTATCCTATGGCTGAAATAATGTTAATATTGAATATTATCAGAAAAACACTTTGTATTTGAATCTTAGTTTTCTTGGTTTCCTAAAACCCTAATTAATATAAAAACGTCCAATGCAAATAATAAATGATTACAAATTAATCAACAACCCATAATGTCCCACTGGTGGGCACGGTCTCCTCCCAGGAGAGGATTAAGGCCACGTTGGCCGAGTGCGGGTTGGGGACTGGCAGACACGTTTGTGGCTACGTAATCTTATCCTTGGATGTTTTTAAGGCGCCCGAAGGCCTCGAACTAAACTTCACGACTGCTATCTCATGATAACAACAGAGACCTACTGCTGAACGTGATCTCTGAATCACGGAAACGGTCACCCATCTAGATCTGTAATTATTTCCAATTACCTAAGGCTACTCGGCTATAAACGCTAATAATACTAGCTAAAATACTCTAGTTCTTTGTTCAACAGTTTCATTGCTACAATCTTAAAAAATCGCAGAACATCATTTTAAAAACAAAAAAAATCGGCCAAGCGCGAGTCGGACTCGCCCATAAAGGGTTCCGTATCAGCAAGTAACATCATATAAAAGTTCTTGTTCGTTGTAACTTTCATCGATGTTTTTATAATAGTGTATTAATTGAATGAAAGGTAAATTGCGGTTTACGATTTATGACGTTTAAAAAAAAAACTACTTACTGGATCTCGTTCAAACCAATTTTCGTTGGTAGTTTACATGGTAATGTACAACATATATTTTTTTTAGTATTATCACTCTCTTATTTTAGAAGTTACAGGGGGGGGACACACATTTTTCCACTTTGGAAGTATCTCTTGCGCAAACTATTCAGTTTAGAAAAAAATGATATTAGAAACCTCAACATCATTTTTAAACACCTATCCATAGATGGGTTTATTTGTCCATTTATCCAAACACGTATGGGTTTGATGAAAAAAAATTTTTTGAGTTTCAGTTCCAAATATGGGGCCCCCAAAATGTATTGTTTTTTTTCTATTTTTATGTAAAAATCTTAATGCGGTTCACAGAATACATCGACTGACCAAATTTCAATATTATAGCTCTTACAGTTTCGGAAATAATTGGCTGTGACATACGGACGGACAGACAGACAGACAGACAGACAGACAGACAGACAGACAGACTTGACGAATCTATAACGGTTCCGTTTTTTGCCATTTGGCTACGGAACCCTAAAAACAATATCTGTACTAATAGCCTGAAAGTAAATACAGTTCAAACAATTATTTACGCATGTATTTGAATAAAACTGTTGAATAATTCAATATTAGTATAACAATAGTTACGTAATGGTCACGGTAGGCCTCTGACGGATAGAAAGCATGAAGCATTGTTATAAAACAATTATAAGAATTCTGACTTCATAATTACCGGTGTGCCTTAAAACTTTATGAAAAGTGTAAATTGTACCGACTGCGTTAAAGGAAAATAGGTCACATTGCTTAAATTAATTGATTAAATACTTTGTAATGTTATGTAAAAATGTTAATATAAAAAAATTAAGTAACGATTTTTTAAATACTTCCTAAATTGCCGTTTTAGTTTTGTTGTTTTCTCGTATTGTCCTTCCTATCTATTGTGAGTATATTTCTATATATTTTAATAACATTAATCAATAGTATTTATTTTAAGATTTGAAACAGAGGGTATTAGCAGATAGATATAAAAATGTTATCTCGCCGCCCAAGCTCTCCTTTGTCGACCTAAATAAAATTTGTGAGTGTCTTTCTTTACATATTTGGACTGCACGGTAAGTAATTTAAGCGATCGCCACACCGCTCTCTACTGCACCAAGTGTTGTGGGTTCAATTCCTCATGGTATACATTGTTGTTCTTATTCTGGGTGTTCTTTGTGTCCGTTTCATGCATGTTTGCAAAGTCCCCCGCGACACGGGATGAATATGATGAAACATTCAACTTAATTCATTTATATTTTATACGCCAACAGATTAACTAGTCGGACAATATGTAAACATTATTGTAAATATACAATACCACAAACCTCATCACAAACCTTAGAGGTTTATGGTGTTATGTCTATAATTTTATGTACTTATATTTTATATGATAAATAAAAAAAATTAAATGAGTTCGTTCATTTTACAACCTCGAAACTAATTAACGAGAGAACTAAGCGTTCACGTGTCACTGTGTAAATTGTTCAAAACAAATTAGTAGCGTAGCCCTATAATGGTGTAATCCAAATTATCATAACGTTTAGAGCAAGCCATACTCTCTAAAACTAAGGAAAAACTTTGACATAGTTCAATGAAAAACGCCAATTGCACATCACTTTTTAGAAGTTATTACTAATCTAATAGAATTATTACCTCACCATTAGTCCTAAAATAGTATAACTAATTGGTGCATCTGAGGTCGTCTCATACTTATTTATTTAATTTGTATTTGCACATGTCCTTGACTAAATATAATACTAACCAGAGAATTTCAAACTAACATAACTACAAATTGTATTAATTTGTCTGAACAGTTAAACTAATTATAACGAAATCAATTCACAATATATTATTTTTTTGATAATTGTAATATGTTAAGATTTCAGAAATGTTAACGAGATAACAAATTTGTATATGGTTTCAAGGCATTGCTCTTTGCAAAATGTAATAGTCATGAGATTTCGCTCTGTATATTAGAGAAATCACAACCAATAAACTTAGAGTGTTTATTGAGTTTTAGTTATTTCAGTAGTTTGTTTAGAGGGCTTACTAATAATTTGTTAATCGTCTGAGTGTACATTCTAGTTTTGTGTATCCGTTTACTTTGCGATGCGTTAAATAATATATTTAAGCCTGCCAACATTACTCTACGTTGCCTGATAGATTATTTATTTTATTGGGCCTCCAGTCTCGGACTTATCAACGAAATACGACAGCAATTTAACACCTTCCTGCATTACATTTGCATGAAGCGGACTTAATGCTATATGGCATTTTCTACCAGTCAACCTTTGGATGGTACAGTAAAGGACGTGGCAGGTGACGTGTCTTCTCAAAAAGTGGATAAAAGACAATCTTATAAGAGGATGTAAAAATAAATACTTCTATAAAATACGTAATAAGATATACATAATATCATTATCATCATCAATAACAGCCTTTAATAGTCCACTGCTGGACATAGGCCTCTTCTTTGAAAGGAGGTTTTGGCCTACTATACCACGCTGGCCAGACGGGTTGGTAAAGGATTTGTTTCAAGTTTTCCTTCTCTTAGCAGTGATGTTAGCTGCTTATTTTGTTCCTTTAGTCGCCGTTTACGACACCCGTGGAGTGAATAGGGGTGGTGACATAATATACACACACAATAAAATATATAAAAACTAATTTGCTGTCGGTTTAGCTTGATCTGTGTACTGCCCTGGTTGACCTGGCCCGTTCGTGCTGGAATTAGGTGGATCTACAACGGCTTGTATCGCGATGGGGTCATTTCAATAACCATTAATTTTGCTTAAGAACTCTGACGTTTAAATATTTATATCTAAATGCCTCGGTGGGGCAGTGGTAGTTAATGTCACTGCTGTGCTTGAGGTTCCGGGTTCCATTCCTGGGTCGGACCAAATGTTTGTGTGATCTGCAAGTTTCGGAGTTTAGGTATTTACTATGTGGAATATGTATGCCTTTATAAAGAATAGTATATATTATACGTCTTTGTATCAGTTGTCTAGTACACTTATCACAAGTTGACAATGTGGATCTGATGAGTAAAATATTTATTTCTTTCTTTTTGATTGATAAATTAAAGTGTCTGTATGTAATAACAAATGCATATGAAAGTAGATATATAAGTTAAAATTCTCGTGTCACAATGTTCGTTCCCATACGCCTCCGAAACGGCTTGACCGCTTCTTATGAATTTTTTATGCATATTCAGTAAGTCTGAGAATCAGCTACTATCTATTTTTCATAACCCTAGAACGCGAGCGGAACCGCGGGCATCAGCTAGTTATTATATATTTTGTCTATCTGTTTGTTCTGGAAAATTACTGGAATGGCTACATCAATTTTGACGAGATTTTGACTGGCAGAAAGCTGATGACCTAGAGAGGTAACCTAGGCTAATTTTTGATAAACTAGCTTCGCTTCGTGTAGTTACTAGCGATTTACAACATTAATTTAACAGCTAGTCGATAATCTTCTTCCTAGCCTTATTCCCAAGTTTATTTGGGGACGGATACTAGTTCAACCCGTTTTACCTGAATTTTAGTTTTTCCACGAAGCGACTGGCATCGGACCTCCACAACCCTGAGGGAGAACTGAAATTCGAAGATTGAACTAGTTGTCAGTATATTTGAGGGCACTGACTTCCCAATAACAATTGCCATAGATGTTCATGACAACCGGGACGTGCTCGTTTACGTGCTCTCCGAGGCACGTGCGTGAATCGCCGCCAAACTTCCGGGCTGCCATTAGGGATTTCCTAAGAAAAACCCATAAACACTTTGTGACCGGGCCCGGGATTTGAACCCGAGACTTCTTGAGTAGTAGTCGCATACGCTAACCACTAGACTATCGAGGCAGTCGATAATTTAAAAAATAAATTAAATATAATTATAATCACAGGAGTTTTAATTAAAATTTTCGTAGCTCTAGGTCACAAACAACTTTTGAAATCATTGTTTTAGTAGAAAATGTTGTGTAATACTTTCCGATCACAATAAATATTATATACTTTAAACAACTCTGGCCGTATCAGGGTGTTCTAGTCTAGACAAACGAATTTGGACCTGAAATGGATCTTATCTTCCTACGTGCCTATTGTTCTATTAATAATAGTGTATTTGTATCATGATATTTTAATTATTTCGGTAGTAATGTGTGTGACCCAAATTGATATAATGTACACCACTAATAACCCGACTGGACCGTGGGTTCTACCCACACACGAAAAAATATCCTAAAATGATAGCACTTCTTCTTCTTCTGCCTGCCCTTATTCCAATTTTATTTGGGGTCGGCGCAGTATGTTTTATCCTTCCATTGCACTCTATCACTCGTCATTTCACTGTTAACTCCCAATTCATATCTTCTTTCACACAATCCATCCACCTTTTCTTTGGTCTTCCTCTTGCCATATAACCTTCAATTTCCATACCCAACATTTTCTTTGCCACGTTTTACTCATCCCTCCGCATAATATGTCCATACCAAGATAACCTATTACTTCTTAACTTTTCATCCAGTGGCGCTACTATCAGACTTCCTCGTATGTAATCATTTCTGACCTTTTCCATCCAAGTTACACCAATGAAAAAAGCACAAAAATCTAAAATGATAGTATTTGTGCTGTCGTATTTCATTGGTGGTTGCAAGAGCAGATGCGAAATTATGTAGAGGCATCTCATTAGACCGCTATAGTGTGAGTTGCCATACTGCAATGTCTTTACTCCTCAATACCTCCCTCGAAACCTCAATATCATTTTTGAAGACCTATCCATAGATACCCCACACGTATGGATTTGATGAAAAAAATTTTTTTGAGTTACAGTTCCAAGTATGGGGACCCCCAAAATGTATTGTTTTTTTTCTATTTTTATCTGAAAATCTTAATGCGGTTCACAAACTACATCTACCTACCAAGTTTCAAAAGTATAGTTCTTTTACGGTTTTACGGTTTTACGGTTTCGGAAAAAAGTGGCTGTGACATACGGACGGACAGACAGACAGACATGACGAATCTATAAGGGTTCCGTTTTTTGCCATTCGGCTACGGAACCCTAAAAATACTAATTTACGTTGCAATTGACTCTTTATTTAGATTTACATATGTATACAGAAGTTGTGCTTCCCGTGCCTCGGAGAGCACGTAAAGCTGTCGGTCCCGGTTGTCATGAACATCTATGGCAATCGTTATTGGGAAGTCAGTGCCCTCAAATTTACTGACAACTAGTTCAATCTTCGAATTTCAGTTCTCCCTTAAGGTTGCGGAGGTCCGATGTTAGTCGCTCCGTGGAAAAACTAAAATTCAGGTAAAACCAGTTGAACTAGTAGCCGACCCCAAATAAACTTGGGAATAAGGCTAGGAGGATGATGATGATACAGAAGTTGTGCTTAAACGATTTTTCGTTGGGTACGAAAATACTGTTTACTTTTTATATTAAAAAGTGTCATGATAATGTGTTGAATAGTTTAAACGTTACAATTTAAGAAGCAGAAAAATGTATAGTCTTGCTATTGCTACTGGTCTTCAATAGTAGCAGTTTTCAATAATTTTCATTCTCTAAAGTTTATTACGTCGTATACGTACGTATGGTAAATTTTAAGTTAGATGCAGTGTTACAAAATTACCAAAATGTTACAGATAGCACAACGGTAGTACCTTTAAGAAAAGTTACCCAACATCTATTTAAAATTTTCCTATGTCTGACGCTATTAAATCCGTTCAAATGCCGTACCAAACATTTAAAATATTACTCCATCACAAACACTAAACTACGCAAGACCCATATCAAATCATAACCATGTATCACCATTATACATGCCATAATACACCTTATTACTTCATATTCATGAATAATTTAACATTAAATTCGCTTAGAATTCGTTCAATTCAAAGGCGAACCCATCTCAAGAATTACCAAACGTTTATTAGTTAAATATGGCAGTCGAAGGAAGTGAACTGGATATAATTTATTATCTGTAATCTTAGATCAGGGCATTTATAAACCAGAATTTGGATGTTTATGAAGCGTAAGAATATGGGCTTGTCTTGCATAAGAAAATTAAGACGTGTTTATAGGACGCTGATTGTTTGCTGCTTACTGTTTGTGAATAGACAAAGTAGGAAGTGATAGCATTGATTAAACAAGCAAGCATGTTATAAATTAATTTCTGAATTTATCATTCTACATGCCACTTCGAAGATCTTATAGCCAAATGGCTTTAGGTGATTGGAAACAGTAACTGAGGGTAAGCAACAGCGACGCAGTCAGTAGCTAGATGGGTGACCGTTTCTATGTTTTGGTATGAGCGTATCCGTGATTCGGAGGTCACGTTAAGCAGTTGGTCTCGGTTGCTATCATAAGATAACAGCCGTGAAATTTAGGTGCAAGGCTTCGGGCGGCTTAAAAATTCCAACTCCAAATTACGTAGCCACAACGTGTCGTGCCAGTCCCCAACCCGTACTCGGCCAACGTGGGGACTTATCGCGTTAACCCTCTCCTGAGAGGAGACTCTGCTAAATTGTATCTTTTGTAATAAATATTAAAGATACATGTAGATAGTTATTTATGCAGTATGAAATGTTTAGAATTTTAACAAAAAGAAATCGACTCCACAGAAAAACTATTCCGAGTACCCAATTTGCGACAATTGTACCTATGATAATTGAGGAGTTCCCTCGATTTCATTCGGATCCCATCATAAGATCCCGATATGATGACGATGGGACCACCTGTAAGCCACGCCCATTCCAATGCAAAAATAATTTTTTGAAATCGGTTCTTAAACGACGAAATTATCGCTGAACATACATAAAAAAAAACAATGAATTGAGAACCTCCTCCTTTTTTTGAAGTCGGTTAAAAATAAAACATGATCTCACATGTTATATTTAGAAACCACTATGCCTAATACATACTTATCCTAATATTTAGTGAAGCGCTGTAATATAAGCCTACACATACATTTCTAGTCGATTGCCATTCCTACACTTTGAGATAAACTATCCGAACTTATTATATCACTTACTTTGAGGTCTAACTAACGAGACACATTAACTTACATATTTATAGAACTAAATATTAGCAGGTAGGTATTTGGACATCACTATATAGCAAAGAAGAGACTAAAAGATGCCATAGAGTTGCTCGGATACGGATTTTTTATTCATCTGAGGACACGAAAGACTTTATAAATAAATAAATACGTAGTACGAGTCACGCTGATTTTGACCGGTGCAGTACTACCCTCACACAGAAGACCTATCTAATGCAGGCACCACACTTCGTTATGCGGGTTATTCGCGCGCATACGGCGAAGTGTGGAGAGTGTATTCGTTTCGTTCACCATAAAAATGACAATGACACATCTCTACAACATACATATTTGCCTTATTTGATGCTTAATTGGCATACCAGTTCGTAGTGTGGATGGCATGTTTGTTGTTTGCGCGCATAACTAATATTGGGGCGAATACGGCGCAGACACATAACGAATAGCGCATAACGAAGTGTGGTGCCTGCATAATAATGACAGCATTCGTACTGTTTTATTTCGTTGGTGAGTGTCAGACCGGAGGCCCAATCTTTCCGTCTCTGGGGGCCGGGAGAAAATAGATATAACTAGTTACTTTTAAAAGAATTATTTCTCACTGTAGTTTATTCAGCCCTTTTAACTTTTGTTGCTTGTTATATTTGATATTGTTCTTAAATAATTTAATGCTTACTTCCCAAATAATAGATGTTCCAGTGGCTTCAAAAAACATACCGACGCTAATAATTGTATATGACTAGCTGCGCCCCGCGGTGTTACCCGCGTATATCATTATGGTTGCTATGCAAGTGTGTTATGCATAGCAACCTGTTAAATTTTGACAGGAGATAAAATACATTTTGACATTTACGATTTATGTACATAATTTTATAATCACCTAGTTTTCGCCCATATATTTTGATTAATGCAGTTAAAAGTAGCCTATGTGTTATTCTGATATATAAGCTATATTACTGTAAAGTTTCATCGAAATCCGTTCAGTAGTTTTTGCGTGAAAGAAGAACAAACATACATACCTACACACAAACTTTCGCGTTTATAATATTAGTAGGATAATGAAAACTTAATTATCTATGTGTCAGTTAAGTAAATGGGACGTATTAAAGCAATTTGATTTGTAGTTATTAAGCAATAACTACAAATCAAATTGATTGATCAAATGACTGCCTCGTTGGTCTAGTGGTTAGCGAATGCGGCTGCTGATCAAGAGGTCTCGGGTTCGATTCCCGGGTCGGACCAAATATTATTTGTGTGATTCACAAATATTTGTTTCGGAGTCTGGGTGTTTTCTATGTATAATATGTATGTATTTACAAAAAAAAAAGTATGTTTATGTATTTATATCAGTTGTCTAGTACCCATAACACAAGCTCTGCTTAGCTTGGGACTAGATGATGTTGTGTGTAAGTTGTCCGAAATATTTATTTATATTTATTTATTTATTTATTTATTAATAAGAAACTGTTTTGGATTCTAAATAAAATCAAATAAAGTTATCTTCAAATATGCGACTGTGGTGTTCGAGGTCCCGAATACGTTCCCAGGTCGAACCAAACATTTGTATGATATGCAAATATTTGCTAAATTATTATCTTTAATTATTATAATTGTGTCTCAAATTGTAATTATCATATTTAAGAATATTGTCGGGACTTTAAAAGACACTGTGATCCCTGAGTTTGTTTCGTCCTTTCTTCTCAGGGTTAGTCCAGTTAGGAAAGGCCGAACTCATCTGCTCAAAAAAAGTTTAACTTGCAAAAGTGTTCATGTAATCTAATTGCAGAATAAATGATTTGATTCGATTTGATTTGAGTTTAGTTGTCTTCTATGTACAAATATGTATACATTTATCAGTTTTGTTTATAATAGTACTTAACCTTGATTCAAAATTCCGTTCCACTCCAACTCCCTTATGATGACCAGGAACTAATTCCAATAATATTAACATATCGTCAAGAAATAAAGATCAACCATCAAACCTCATAAATGCAATGTACCATGATCACCCCTGAACTTTACAACTTGTTACACGATTCTGAACCTTATTCTGATGGTACAAAAGATGTTTACTTTAACCTTTGATTTGCTACCTGCATCCGCAAAGTAATCTGTTTAAAATGTATAACAGTAATAAAAGCAATGAGATTGTAGACACAATCTTGATGGTAATATAATTTAATAAATGAGTACTAAAATACAAACGTATATTCACACCTACATCCTTAAAGCGTAGACAGTATAGGTCTGATTCTATATTAATTTTACCTAACTAAAATAAAAATCGGTCAAGTGCGAGTCGGACTCGCCCATGAAGGGTTGCGTATCAGCAAGTAGCATCATATAATAACTTTTGTAGTTCGTTGTAACTTTAATCGATGTTTTAATAAATTTTAAAGTGTATTGATTGAAAGAAATGTAAATTGCGGTTTACGATTTATGACGTATTACAAAAAAACTACTTACTAGATCTCGTTCAAAGCAATTTTCGTTGGTAGTTTGCATGGTTTGCTCGGAGTAGTCAAACTATTCCGAGTACGCAAATCACGACAGGTGTGCCTATGATGTTTGAGGAGTTTTCTCGAGGATCCTGTTATCAGATACTGGTTTCATTATCATGGGATCACATGGAAGGCACCAGATCTTGAAACAAAAGGATTAACAAAATCAGTTCACCCAATCGAAAGTCCAAAGTTAATGAACATAAAAAAAACAATCGAATTGAGAACCTCCACCTTTTTGAAGTCGGTTAAAACGGTTGTTTGTTTGGTTGAAAAGAAAGAAAGAAAACACGTTTATTCTGACATATACTGGGCAAAGCAATACACAGTTTGAATAGATATAGAACAAAAGCAATATAATGCCATGTGCTATGCCAGAAAAGGCGCCTATCTTAGCATATTGCTGCAGTTAGAGTGACTAGCGCTGGTTGAAAGCGTAAATCTTCGAAGCTACTCGTTCAAATTGAAAATTCCCATTTATCGAGGAAGACTATTTGAAATGATGCAATTGTTAATGAAACAGTATCACCTTTGTAAAATACTGCTTAAACGGGAAAAATATCATGAACAGCCTTTTAGAGGGTATATATAGGGTTTGCCTCAAGTTTTCCTTCTAGCTGTTGTCCTGTGTGGTTTGCTCCCTCAGTCGCCTCTTACGACATGTATGGGATGCATCTATACAAATACATTCATATAAAGTCTTCTTCCTAGCCTTATTCCCAATATTATTTGGGGTCGGCTACTAGTTCAACCGGTTTCACCTGAATATCAGTTATTCCACGAAGCGACTGGCATCGGACCTCTACAACCCTAAGGGAGAACTGAAATTCGTAGGTTGAACTAGTTGTCAGTAAATTTGAGGGCACTGACTTCCCAATAACGATTGCTAAACGGCTTTACGTGGTCTTCGAGGCACATGCGTGAATCACCTCCAAACTTTCAAACATACATATAAAGTAATACAAATAGATCAAATTAAAGTGTCTAAAAATCAGTTGATTTTAATAAATCCAAATTTTCTATCTTAAAACTCAAAAACTTTCTTTAATTACGCAAAGCAAATCAAAATACCCAACACAAAAAAAAGGTAGTAGAGTCATGCTGATTTCAGCATGAATGGGCCTGCTTGACCGGAGCAGTACTACTTTCACACAGAAGACCATCCTAATAATCACAGCTTTCTTGCCGTCGTATTTCGTTAGTGAGTGTGAGGCCGCAGGCCCAATCTTTCTACATCATTCTCCCGGCCTTCGGAGTTCGGGAGAATGATGCAGATTTATCTGACCAGACCGCCATGGTATGGGTCGCCATGCTGCATTGCCTACTCTCACAATGAGAATGATGACCCCTACTCCTGGATTCTACTCATGCTTTCCACTGGCAGTTTAGAGTTACTTTGAAAGGCTTAAATATAAAAGTTTAAGAACTATTGTTCCCAGTTACAGAGATACGAGCTCAGTGTATGTATATTAAAATAATGAGAAGAATTTAAGATTAAATATAGTACTATGTGTCATCATATACCTATCAGTATACAAGGTTATGACATTTAAAGATTTCAATTGGTGTTCAAAGTGAAAAAATATAAAGGTTTCAATTGATCTAGTTATTTCTAGTATAGAGGACATATTGATAGGAGCAGCGGATTACGAGTTGAATTGCGAAACGATTTCCTTATAAGTTTATTGTAGATATTCTGTAAATAATTGTATTTATATGTCACTGTCAGTGTCAATAACAAATGCTATTTGTATTATATAAGTTATTTCGATAAGTGACGTTCACCGCTTACAAACACCCTTACACACTCCTCTCCCCTAGACTTAGAAAGGGGTAACAATAGGGTCTCGGGCAACCTCACCGGTCCCGTTATAGTTCCAGCTTAGCAAAGTGACTCTACCCTGCCTAATGGAAAGCAATACAAGAATCCAAGAGCGGGGGCCACCACACTTATACTATACCAGACAACACACCATGGCGGTTTAGTGAGATGCTTTTTCACGCCCAGTTCGAAGGGCCCGGGTTCATAATGGGGAGGAAACACGTGAACTGGTAGTTAGTTTCAGTCTTTGACCCCTTGGCATAGGAATTTTCAAATTAACGAGTTATAAGTGCTTATTGTAGATGTATGTAAGCGGCGTATATCTTTTATCACCAGGTGAACGAAAATTACTTCCATAGAATATTAAGTATTATTAAGTTTTTTGACGTAAATATCAATTTCAATCTCAATGAAATGTGTTGTGATACTTACTTGAACGCTACTGGCGTTGTTTGTGAATATGTACGCGCTTTGTCGGCAAGTTATAAAATAAAAGTAATAATCATATTCATCCTAATTAATTCGTAATTATGACACCGACGGAATACAAAGGTCAGCCCCGTTACAACGTCTATGCGGCACAAATGAAGACTCAATACAAAATTAACAACATCAATTTGGGTTGTCATAGAATAAATATATATATTGTGAGGTGATTATTCTTATCTAGTAGGCCCATTGTGCTGCAGAACTACTACACTACGATAGACAAACGTAGAGTAGGGCGCCCTGAAGCATTATATACCGACGATTTGAAAAACTGCCGTAGACCGGGACTCGAGGACTCGACTTGACCTCCGTTCAGCAGTGGACGGTTGAAGTTTGATTTTTATTTTTTATTTTATTTGTTTATGCTCGTTTGTGTGTGTGTACAGGTGTAATAGTCAAAATTGTCCTTTCAGTACCAAATTCTTTCGAAGCATTACTAGAAAAACGTTAGTTAACAGTATTCAGG
This sequence comes from Phragmatobia fuliginosa, assembly GCA_932526445.1. NCBI lineage: Eukaryota > Metazoa > Arthropoda > Insecta > Lepidoptera > Erebidae > Phragmatobia > Phragmatobia fuliginosa. Next base: position 16,991,480 of record OW052072.1, on the reverse strand, counting down.
AAAAGAGCAGTTAATAAAAACGCAGATGATACTGCTACAAACGTGGTAGGTTATGAATATTTATATACGTTACTTTATAATAATATATAGAGGCAATAAAACTACCAAAATTAGATCTCTTTACACCTTTGAGGTAGATGAATAATTGAGCTATTTAAAAATGGAATTATAGTCAATTATAAGTAATATTAAACTTTAATTATATTATGACTGGATTGACATTTGATTTTGATCATTTGGTATTTTATGAGGTAATGATGGCTGGAACAACCTTCGTCTGAAGTGATACATCAAAATAATTATAGAAGTATGCGGTTAATTCCGGTCTTGAGTTTAGTGAAGAAACAAATACAGCATGGGGCAGAATATCGAGTGGTCTAAGACGGTGAAAATCACAGCCTGACCATTGACCGCACCCTCTACATGACACCTCACGTTAACAATTTCAGTGCCCAGCCATTTTCTTTTTCGTACGGAAATCCTCACGGATTCCACCGGTTGGTGGCTATGTCGGACTCTAACCGACTAAATCCGCACGCCGTCTTGCGTACGAAAGGAAGTCCCAGGAACCTCGACGTACCTCAGGCCACCTACGGCTTATAGATGGCCCCTACTGTGTTAGAATCCTGATGTTCCCTTCGTTGTTCACAACAGGGCGCTTAAGGAGGACGGAGATCGAGTATATACCCAGCCCCCCCTAGCTTAGTTACAAACATTTTCTATTCTATTTCTCTATTATTTTGTTTCATTGGCTTTTATTTTGTTTTGATCACGTGACTGTGGGATATTAGCCAATGAAACAAGAGAATAGAGAAATAGAATAGAAAACTAAAAACGTCTGCAACTTGGGTAGGAGGGACAGGTTCGTCACGTACGTTCCATTCTGCGTCCTATACTATGGTCCCTGCACTGATCTCAGTGTATGCCCCTGCCTGGTTTACGCTTGTTTCCGAGATGATACATCGTCGCGTGCGTTCACAGTAACTTCCACCTTCAAATTGTAAAACTGCGCGTAGAGAGCCTGGATATTTTTCTGAGGAGCCTAGGCACCAAGCTGTTCGTGAGACTCGCATGGTGCACCCCTCAGCGCTTGAGCTCGTTAAGCACAGGTCAAGACACTGGACAAGACCCAGACGTAGTGTAGACCCTGGCAGTGGTCTATTTTTAGTTGCAAGAGGCGCGGGAAACCACTTCGATCAATCAATAAAACTTTCATGGAACAAGCTGTTTATTTTAAAACTTTATAACAATCATAATAATATGTATCATCACAGCGTAGTAGCCAATTCTCTAAGTGGATTGTTATGTACAGACGTAAAGACACTATTGCACTACTTAAATGAGATTTTCTAATAGCTTCATTCATAAAGCCGTTTCTTATTATTATTTTCTTCCATCACTAACCTTATTACACATATCACAGTCATATTCAAAATATAGCAATTGTTTTCTGATCATAACATATCCCTAGTTTCGGAGATGTTATCAACAGACATGTTGCGAGCGACCTCACAGAATGAATAGGTGACCTTCACCCTGGCGACCGTAGACTAGAAAATACAGCAGATGTGTTTCAAAGTTTCATTAAAAACAACTATTAGTTTAACTTGGTTTGCTCTAAAGTTTTCAGTTTTTTAAATACCATTTGGTTATTGACGAATCTGATGGTCTAAAGATTTTGATTCCTACGGAGTTTTTTTCTACGAGCCTGTCAAAGTGACTGCTCTGCCTGATGGAAAGCATGAACAGTGATCAAGAATGTTAGTCACCGTCCTCTTTGTGAGTGCACACAATGCAGCATAGTGATTTACATGGCTAATTTTTTCTTTTGGTAGGGTTACCATCCTCATCGTGAGGGTAGGCATTGCAGCATGGTGACCCATACCATGGCGGCCTGGTCATATAATTCTGCATCATTCTCCCGGCCTCCGGAGGCCAGGAGAATGATGCAGCATGATTGGGGCTCCGGTCTCACATTCACCAACGAAATATTCAATCTTGCTGTCGTATTTCGCTTTCATTATTAGAATGATTTTCTGTGTGAGGGTAGTACTGCCCCGGTCGAACCGGCCCATTCGTGCTGAAATCAACGTGGCTCTACTACCTCTAATTAAATGAACTTTAGGCCTAATAAGATGTCTCGCACTCTCCAACGAAATATAGAATTTATTTTGTTTTATTTGGGTGTAACTTATCTAATATTATTTATATTTAGAAATATATAGCATGTTTAGCAGCAATCTGATTCGGAATTCGGAAACGGTTAAATGGTATGTAGGTTGGTATGGTATCCGCATCTCCACTCAAGACACCGTTTACTCGTGATGTCGTATTTCGTTAGTGACTGTGAGACCGGATTCCCAACGATGCAGAAGTATCATGAAGTATCTCAATAAGGCACCATAGTTTGGGTCTCCATTGTGCATTGTCTGTACTCACAATAAGGATGGCGACCCCTGCCATTGAATTCTGCTTATGCTTTCCATCAGGCAGAGTATAGTCAATTTGCTAGGCCTAAGTGTAAAAAAAAATATAACTGTTATTTTGCAAAGCATTATCTATTCTGAATGAACTTTACCTTCTGCATAAAATTATAATCATTGGTATCACAGAGCCGAGACACTTACGATAATAATAAGTATGTTACAACACGGTTAAATTAAGGCCCGCGACACCGAGCGTGAGAATTTGTGATTGAACACCCACATACATATTTTACATGCACACAGACGCATCGCGCACTGTCGCATACATACCGTAGCAAGCAATCACCGACTTTCGGTTTTTTGCTTATGTTAAATATCCATCAACTGTTCGCCTTCGTAGAACGTATTTTAATGTCTTACAACGCACGCAATGTATCTTGCCATAACGTAAAGCCCGTAGGATTCATTCAGTACAGAAAGTCATAATACTTTCTGTATACCAATCGAATGGTCAAAGATTATAAAATAATTTTACACAGTATAAAATAAATTCGCTCGCGTGCATTGTCTGTCAACTCAGATCGTTTTAAATACGCAAGGTATTTAAATACGGTTTTCATCATAATTATGGTTACCTTTTAAAGAAGATTTATTAATGTTATTTTATTATTTTAAAGGAACACATAAATAAAGCCAATATTGACAAAAGTTTACGAGTTACATAAATTAGGAATAACCTACAGCAATACTTTTTTAATTATACTTTTTTAATATTTCTTTATTATTATAATTGTGAATAATAATTTCAAAGTAATTTGGAACAATGTAATATTAATCCTTATCATAATAAATACTGTAGACATTTAAAACAATTTTATTCTACATGAAATATGTAGAATAAAATTGTTTACACAATATTATTTAAATAAATATTTTATAATACGTCAGAGCGTTCATCCAGGTCGCACCCGTAATTGGCCGTAATCTTACACTAGTGACTCTCAGTGTAAGATTTTATTACGTGGTCTTATAGGCATTTAAAAAACATTTAAAATTTGACAAATTATACCCTCCTTTAAAACCAATCTATCCATTGCTGCAAACATCATGAAAATCGGTGCAGTAGTTTTTAAGTTACGTTATGTTTTGAGTTTAATAGACAGGTTGAAGAGGCAGAGGACTGTGTTTTTTTTTTTAATATATTTAATGCAAACGGCTTATTTACGCAATAATGTTACTAAAATAAATGTGAAAGTAACTCTGTCTGTCTGTTTGTCTGTTACCCTTTCACGCCTAAACCACTGAACCGATTTTGATGAAATTTGGTATGAAGATAGAACTGAACTTGGGAAAGGACATAGGGTACTTTGGCGAATATAAAGGTAGAAGGTTTTGAAATAGGGGACGAAAGTTTGTGTCGAAGTTCCTTATTAACAAACATAAAATCAGGTAAGATTGTTTAATCTACCCTTACCATGTCGTGTGATATCAACGAATTCCACGCGGGCGAAGCCGCGGGCAGAAAGCTAGTTTATAATAAATAACAATAAATAAATATTTCAGACGAATGACACAGAATATCATCTACCAAATATTCGTGTGATCCGCAAATATTTATTTCACAGTTTATAATACATAAACATACTTTTTTGTTATAAATACATACATATTATACATAGAAAACACCCAAACTCCGAAACAAATATTTGCAGATCATACAAACATTTGGTCCGACCCGGGAATCGAACCCTAGACCTCTTGGTTAGCAGTTGCATACGCTGACCACAAGACCAACAAGGCAGCATGATATATTACAATAATAAATAAACAACTATTTCGAACATCTTACACACGACATCATCCAGTCCCAAACTAAGCAGAGCTTATATTATTGATTCGACAACTGATATAAATACATAAACATACTTTTTTTGTTGCTTACCTATAGAATACACCCAGACCCCGAAATAAATATTTGCGGATCACACAAATATTTGGTCCTACACGGGAATCGAACCTGAATCCTTACTCAAGCAAAGTAGTCGCATGCGCTACTACTGCCCTCATCATTATGAAATGATGGCTACCAGCTCAGATATTGCGTCTGGAATAGCATTACAAAATAAAAAAATATATAATAACTATTTATAACGTGCTTATAAAATTTTAGGGTTTCCCTATGAACTAAAACTGAAAACAGCCAACACCTAAAAAAAAAATTTTTGTGGATCTCATAAACATTTGGTCCGACCCGTGAATCGAACCCGAGGCCTCAATCGCATATGCCACCACAGCGCCACCGAGGCAGTCATATAAAATGAATTTTAAAAATCGGTCCACAATTGACAGAGTAATCAATGAATGTACAATAAAAAAAATCATTTAGTTAAACATAAATAATACTCCTTTTTTGAAGTTGGTTAATAATAATTTAAAATATAAAGATTGGTGTGTCTATTCTCAGACCTACCAAATATTATCAAAAGTTACACACAGTCACGTCGTCGTATGTAAACAATCAAATCTCTGTGTGCGTGACAGTGCGTGTGGAGCTAAAAACGAGCGTGCACTCGCCTTGAATATTCGGAGAACACTGAATTTTTGGATCGCGTGAACTCTGTTTTATTGCAAATTATTTCTCCATACTAAAATGTATGGAACTTTTGCCGCTAAAAATTAATGATGTTTAAGATTAAATTATGACTTTCTGGTGAGAATTAATAGAAACCTTAAATGGTTAATCTCTTTTTTGTACTTTTTTCTTGCAACTAATAAAATATTTATTTCAAATAAAGCAACATAATACTAGATTGATTCCAAACAGAAAAGGTCGATTTCGGTGATTTTAGTCACTGTTGATGATTTTTTTCTCGAAAATAAATGATCGTATTAGTAATTTTACTCGGTTTCTCTATAGATTGCTTTATTAAGGAACTGAAATATTTTTTTTACTGTCAAATAATGAATGAATTTGTTTCTCTTGTCATAACCGTAAGTGCTTTTTCGAGCAGTTATGGAAACGATCCCCTTAGTGAGATCGATGCTGAGGTCTATTGATGTCTCACGTTCTTTTCATTTAAGGAATGAATCGAATTCCTAGAGCGATAGGTGGTTCAGACTTTTATAGATTCAGGTATTGTAGTGTTGCAGGCTTTGATTGAATAAGATATTTAATTCAAGTTATCCGTCCGCTGATTTGTTTCTCAACTACTGTAAATTAACAGTACTCATGTAAAGTTAACTCTTTCACGTTGTTGACGAGCGTCATGTTCGGGGACATGTTGCACAATTTGTCCCCTAGTGTATCTGAGACTTTAACTAAAAACCGACTACTATTCGGGATATATTACAGTGCATGAGTACGTGTCCAAATACTGTGCTACTTAGTTTCATTAACCGATAGGAAGGGTAGCCTACAAAAGCAGCCCCCTAGCAAAGTTGCAGTTGCAAACGTTTTTCGTTCTGCAATTGCCGACGCTTCTATTCTCTTATTTGATTGGCTAATGTCACTCAGTCTCGTGATCAAAACAAAAATCTAATATATATAATTCTCGTGTCACAGTTTTCGTTGCCATACTCCTCCGAAACAGCTTGACCGATCTTTATGAAACTTTATATGCATATTCAGTAGGTCTGAGAATCGGCCAACATCTATTTTTCATTCCTCTAAAACGCGAGCGCAGCCGCGGGCATCAGCTAGTCTAATATATAAAATTCTCGTGTCACAGTTTTCGTTGCCATACTCCTCCGAAACGGCTTGACCGATCTTTATGAAACTTTATATGCATATTCAGTAGGTCTGAGAATCGGCCAACATCTATTTTTTATTCCTCTAAAACGCGAGCGGAGCCGCGGGCATCAGCTAGTCTAATATATAAAATTCTCGTGTCACAGTTTTCGTTGCCATACTCCTCCGAAACGGCTTGACCGATCTTTATGAAACTTTATATGCATATTCAGTAGGTCTGAGAATCGGCCAACATCTATTTTTTATTCCTCTAAAACGCGAGCGGAGCCGCGGGCATCAGCTAGTATATTATATAGAACTTGGCTAGGGGGCTAGGAAGAGATCAGGTGTAGGATCGGCCACTTTAAGTACGATCACAATTCACGAGTAGTGCTGGGTTGTAGGCAACACTCTTTTGTATTTTCAATCGATCTGTGACATCTGTATGAGTCACAGGATACAGAATAATATTAAAAAAAAACACTGTTTTTTAAAACAAGTTAAAATTAATAAATTCTTTAAATACTTAATTATTTTTATATTATTATAATCAGTCTTGCTGAATCACAATTCGTGTGTTGTTTATTTTTGTGTTCGAAAAGTCGAATTGTCGATTAATCTTTGCTACTCACACAAATGTAGCTTGTTAATCGTCAACGGCCACTGTTAGACATAAGCCTCTCCATAGCAACGAGATTTTTACTTTATTCATATGAAAGTGTCAAACTGGTATTTAAAAAGAATTGAACCAAAGTTTTTGCACAGATAAAAGACATTTATTGGGCATATACCTATAGGTTTCCCCTCGGGATATATCTATTCACAAGTAGGTTAGCACAATTGCGGCGACACCCGCATCAGTTCGGGCGGGCGCGGGGATGGTCCAGTTGGCGTAATAACAGGTTCCCTGGACCCCTCCTATTTCAGGCGCAGAGTGGCACACTGAGTGTTTTAAGTCGGTTAGAATCCGACACCCCGCCCCGCAGCATACCCCGTGGGGTGACGGCCCGAGAGGGTTTACACACTAAAAAAAAGTCAATTAAAAAATAAGTTTGCACTATTAATATAATATTTTCACTCTTTTATTTTTCATAAACGGCGTCTCCGTTATTTAGCAATTACATTACAAATTAAAAAATCGGCCAAGTGCGAGTCGGACTCGCCCATGAAGGGTTCCGTATCAACAAGTAACATTATATAAAAGTTTTTGTAGTTCGTTGATTAAATGAAAGGTAAATTGCTGTTTACGCTTTATGACATATTAAAAAAAAACTACTTACTAGATCTCGTTCAAACCAATTTTCGTTGGTAGTTTACATGGTAATGTACAACATATATTTTTTTTAGTTTTATCACTCTCTTATTTTAGAAGTTAGAGGGGGGGGGACACACATTTTTCCACTTTGGAAGCGTCTCTCGCGCAAACTATTCAGTTTAGAAAAAAATGATTTTAGAAACCTCAACATCATTTTTGATCACCTATCCATAGATACCCCACACGTATAGGTTTGATGAAAAAAAAATTTTTGAGTTTCAGTTCCAAGTATGGGGACCCCCAAAATGTATTGTTTTTTTTCTAAATTTTTGTAAAAAATCTTATTGCGGTTCACAGAATACATCGACTGACCAAATTTCAACAGTATAGCTCGTATAGTTTCGGAAAAAAGTGGCTGTGACATACGGACGGACAGACAGACAGACAGACAGACAGACAGACAGACTTGACGAATCTATAAGGGTTCCGTTTTTTGCCATTTGGCACCGGAACCCTAAAAATGTCATAACTGTAATCTCAAATCGTTTATCACTCTTGATTTCAAGTTAACACATTTACTTCAATGTAAGATTTCTTCAGTTTAATTAAAACTCTAATCGAAAGATCGCGGCGGGATGTAATTATGTACAATAATAGTTTGGACATACAATTTAACACTATTGTTATGAGTTACAGTTTTAATTCGACAGTGGTAGCGTATGCTACTGCTGTGTCCCGGGTTCAAATATTTATGTGATCCGCAAATATATGTTTCAGAGTTTGGGTGTTTTCTATGTACAACATTTATGTTTTTACTTAAAAAAGGATGATTATGTATTATATCAGTTGTCTTGTACCCATAATACAAGCTCTGCTTAGTTTGTTACTACATGGTGTTGGGTAAGATGTCCGAAATCATGTAAATAGTAAGGATTAACAATATGAATATAGAATAATATGTACTTAAATTATCATAGATAAACCAGTTTGATGGTAGAGTGATCCCATCAGAAATTGTCGATTTCAATTAAAACTAATAACCCCATCTGTATGTCGTATGTAGAACTGCGACAAATGTATGACAGCGTATGCGCTGTTTGTAATATCAAATGAATACCTAGTTGTTTTACTTTATGCATAGAAAAATACACTATAGTAACATCTAAAACATTTTTAACATTTTTGTCTGTCTGTGGCTAATCTTTAGAACAGCTAGACCGATTTTGACGGGGATGACGTAAGGAATAACGTAAGTTTATTTATTTCTTTCTCAAAATTAAACTAGTCTTGTCATATATATGTACATCCTTAGATTGAACGAGGTGTTATGAACTCGTAAGTGAAGACATATTGTTGCTCTAGAAAATCTTGAGCTGATACTATCATCAGTGCCATCTGTTACATACAGATGGTACTATTAGAATAGAATTAAATAAAGTGCTATTCGAGCGGTGGTATACTTTCAAAAGTGAGTTCCAGTTTCATGACTATAATTCGTTTATAATATCATAGGTGGCGCTGTTATACAGTATACTTATATACCTACAGTAAAATTAACGTTAATACCATTGGAATATATCATTCATGTAATCAATCATTTATTTCAAATTCATGTAATGATATTTCTATGGCTGCTATTTGGTAATGCGTCCTCTTCTATCATAAAAAATGGCAAAGGAAATATCGCAATAGCACTCTTCTCTTTTTTTTGTGACAAGCACTCTGTGAAAGCCAATTGAAACAATAACACCAACTTTAAGAGAGAGAAAAATAACGAATAAATGGGGCAGTAGAACCCTCAGGCCGAATGGGGTAGGATAGCAGGCCCAATAATTCTGGAGGATCTTTTTGCACCATTGTTTCGGCCTCGGCAGGACGTGAGAATGCTGCAGAAACATTCTACTAAGCTGCCATGGTGTGGGTATTACGCTGCATTGCATGCCCTCACGGTGAAGATGGTGACCCTTACTCCTGGATTGTACTCATGCATTCCATCCATCATTTCATCCAGAGTAAGCTTAAATTTAAAAAAACTGAAGTACTGTTGCTTCTTTAGAATTCATCACGATGTAGGCATTATTTAAAAAGATTTCAAAATTCGTTTTCGATTACGAATTACTTTGTTAATTTCCCAAGAGTAGCAAATTGAAGTAAAATATTCGACATTGATTGAAGGATCTGGATCGTGTGATCGCGTCGTGATCTATAGGCACGTTGCGTTTCCACTTGCGTATACGCCTGCGCAGTGCGCACTTACGTTCCCAACCTATAAATATTTTAGTACAGGTTGATGCCTTTTAGAGATAATTCCGCTGTAATCTTAAAATTTACATAAACATTAATTTAACACGACATACACTTACAGACAATGCAAGGACTTTTAATCACACAATCATTTAGACAAGTATAATTTTGATTCAACTTAAATAAATTAAGTTGCAAAAGCATGTCAATATACTACTATAATGTGGGTCAGTGTGTTCACAATAAGCATGGTGACTGCCACTATTAGATTTTGTTTTCCATGGGGCAGCGCAGAATCACTTCAGCAGGTTCATAGGAATAAAAAAAAGTTAAATAAAGGCAAAATTTGTAATTTAACGAAAGAAAAAGATTCCATATCTGTAAAAATAAAATAAAATAATGGAGTGGACATTTGCTCATGTCTGTAGTAAGCACTTTATTACAGTCATTCTGATGTAAATATTATTTTTGAACACTCTGTATATTTAAACATGCATTCTGCTGGCACTTTACATTGACCTTACTTTTATAAGAAGCAACTCTTTCATATCAAAACTATTTTAATACAATAATAATTGATCCAAGTACAAAAGTTCACTTTAATATGTTAGTGATTTGATTGATATTTAATATAATCAGTAATCCTTTAAATGTATGATGTATATAATCTTCAAAGTGGTTTGCGTTTAATTATTTTTGTGTAGTGCAATAGTATTCATCATTAATGATACATTACGATAGATATGCATTGGCGATAAATGATATGTTGTTAAGTCTAGGCCACCTTTACGCCACAATAATTTGATAAGTAACATCATAGAGGGGAAAATAGAAAGACGAAGGCCGAGACTTTTTTTATTATTATTTATATTGAACAAATTAAGGGAAAAGTGGCGGTTGCGTCGTATAAGGAGGTCATGAAAACGAATCTTGATAGGGAGAGCTAGAAAAGGTTGAATCAACAAGACTAACGGCCCGTTTACGACCTTACCGCTGTGAGCGGTAGCTAAGAGGGAAACGCCGAGCGGTAGTATAAAAACCGCTCGGCGTTTCGCTCTTAGCTACCGCTCACAGCGGTAAGGTCGTAAACGGGCCGTATATGATGTATGTAGCTAAATGATGAATGAATTCAACTTGAAAACATCTAAATAAGTAGCCAAAACATTCTTATCATCTGAATTTATTATACTGTCAATAATATTGCAGGTTATCGTGATCGTCTTTAAATAACTGACTACTAGTACAGCTTTTGTTGTATGTTATTTTTTACTACTAGGAGTAGTAGATTCCTAAATAAGTTTGTGTTGACGAAGCTATTGTAAAGGCGAGCTATTATTATTACATTAGTTTTGAATAATAATAACAAATTTCATACCGCTGCGGGTCCCAGCACACGCTGGAGGACTGCCCTACGCGGGAGTCAGAGCGTCAAGCCCTATTCGAACAGATCGGACGGAACCTGTCACTGCCAGCATTGATAGCGGTAATGCTGGCGAGTGGCGAAGGATGGGAGGCCGCGGTCTTCTTCTATGAGGACGTTATGCTCCAGAAGGAGTCCGCTAAGCGTGATCGGAAAAGAGCCGACCCCGCTCAAAGGAGGCGGCGAAGGCGACGTGGTAGAGGTCGAAAACCCCCCCAATGGTTGCTTAAAGAACCGCTGCAGCCACACCTTGGGTAGATGTGACCGCTACAAACGACCCGAGACAGGTGACACCACCGGTGCGGCCGGGGGGTGTCGTCTAAGGCAGGTCGGTGGAGCGGTGAGAGGCACGACAGCGTCCTGCCCTGGGGGTGAGAATAATCACCCCGGGATGTACCCCAGTTGTAGGGTAAGGCAGGGAGGACTCCAAAAGCCGCTGATGCGTTTCTGGCGTTCCTCCCAACTGCCGAGGTAGGCCGCCGCGGGGTTTAGTGGGGAAACCGGTTCCTCTGGGAGTCCCACACATGCCCTTCGTTTACCCAACGAAGGGTATGGGTGCGAAAAGCATTCCCCGTGTAAAAGGCCAACACTTAATAGTAAGATTAAGTAATATTAAGATCGTTCTGCGACTACCGGTGCTTAAGTCGTCTGCGGTACCGAACTGAAGCCACTTTAGCTGAAACTTTCCTAAAGTGTTCTGGCTTTGCTAAAGTGTCAGGAAAATTGATAGTATCATTTAAGTATCTACCAAATTCCAGGGTTTTATAATTCACACACTTGTACATTCTGTGTGTGCTTGTACACCCACTTGAGTGAAGCGGCCACTAGAAGAGGGAAATAAATTATTAACCATAGTATTAGAGTGTCTGTCAAGTGGTCATATCCAAAAATTTGAATAAGTCACCACTTGTGCCAACAATTTATTGCACATACTGTTAGGTTTGTTTGCAAAATATGTTGGGCAATATTCAGTTAGGCTCTAAAAGAAGTATAAGTGGGCGTGTGATATCTTATGTATTAGAACTGGCTTGAGACGCAAATTAACAGATAATGAGGACCGACTGCGAGAATTCAAAATGGTGAGTTTAGAGAGGAGGAGGTGGATGAATGACTTGTTAAGCCTATATAAAATTGTCAATGGTTCTTTGGACTGTCAACTTGTAGAGCAAATGAGTTTTAAAATACCGTCGCGATCTGTGCGTATTCCACAACTTTTTACCATAGATAATTTTAATAATAATGTATCTAAAAACAGTCCAATTTCAAGAATGTGCACACATTTCAATCAGATATATTCTGAAAATGATATTTTTTTTGACACGTTTGGTGATAAATTCACCAAACGTGTCGAAAAAAATATCGGACCGCGATCATTAATCTCAAGAATGTCTGTTTTTTTTTTTTTAACGAAGTAATATAGAATAAAAAGCTGTGTACAGTTGTAATTGGACTTCAGACCTAAATATTGAAAACTATAATATGTAATGTTTGTATGTCTTTGGTTTGTTGTCTGTTTCTGTACCTAATAAATAACATAAAATAATATAAATATACATATATCAGAATAACACATAGGCTACTTTTTACTGCAATAATCGAGATTAACGCGCGAAAACTAGGTGATTATAAAATACATTAAATCGTAGATGTCAAAATGTATTACTGTTTATCTCGTGTCAAAACTTCACAGGTTGCTATTCATAACAAACTTGCATAGCAGCCTTAATGATACGCGAGTAACACCGCGGGGCGCAGTACTTTATATTTTAGAGACCCAGGGGATATCGTACCCCAATGCTTTCTTTAATAATTGGCTGGATATACTTACTACTAGATAGATAGATAAATAGATAACTCTTTATTTGTACACCGTGTTCCAGATTCATAAAACAGAGCAGAAATGACTTAAATGTAATGTACAAAGGGCGGCCTTATTGCTGAAAGCAATTTCTTCCAGGCAACCTTAGGATGGATTAAAATGATCTGGAAAGCAGTAGTTGACGGTGCAATGAGTTTAAAAATTATAATCTACCTACTAATGAATATAACGAGAGAGAATATAACATATACATACACATATACACACACACACATATTCATATATATACATACATACACATATATACATACATACCAATGATATGCATAAATACAATATCTAAATAACTATCAATAATATTATAACTAAAGCATTCACTTAATACCCAAATTTTTTGCGTTTGATTAGCTAAGAAGTATAAAATTCCTGAATCATTTTCTTAAAACTAGTTATTGTTTGCGCTTTTCTAATGTTTACTGGTAATGCATTCCACATACTAGCTTTACAAAATAGCTTCATCATCAAAATACAGTATGAGCCTTTCTGACTTTCGTTCCTACATTGTCCTAAGCATTTTCTTTCTTCACCATGTTTTCAGGAGTCTGAAATAGAGTGAAATTCCCAAAAAGTATTGGTAGTAGGCAAGGGCCCGGTAAAATAAAACAAAATTTTGAAAACTGCTGACAAAAATTTCTACTATTTCCTTTTTCTCCTTTTTTTTTCTAAAAAGTCAAGTCCCGCATTGTGAATATACATCCTGTGTCGAAGGGACTTCATAAACATACATGAAACGGACACAAAGAACCCCCATACTCAGAACAACAATTTCTGGATCACACAAAGTGTTGTCCCACGTGGGATTTGAGCCCATGACAGTTGACGAAGTAGGAGGCGGCGTGGCGACACTTAGGCTGTGTTCAGACCAAACGTATAGTCAGCCGCCGAATGTGAGCGAGCGTTACGCAGTTTATTATATTTCCATACATATTCACTTTTTCGTTCACATCTAACCGACAATACGTTATAATGCTATGCGTAGACGCTGACATTCGGCGGCGCCGATTAATATAGCGCGTCACTACGCGCCGCGGACGCTGATTGGCTACGTAGCTACGTTAGCGTATTAGATACAGCTCTGCCGGCGGACTCTATTCAATTCAGTCAAAATAGTCGGCTGCTCAGCATACGCATACGGTGTGAACGTATACAAGCCGACTGTTTTGTTCACACCATTAGCGTACTGTAAGCTATAGCGTATTGTAAGCATACTGTGAACGAAAAATACCGTTTATTTTCACGTTCACACTGGGGCTCACAGTGAGCCTGCTCACAATCGGCGGCTGACCATACGTTTGGTCTGAACACAGCCTTAAACCACTTAACACAACACACATACGTGCTAATATAGTGTGCTGTAACTCTTACAAAGTTGTATAATTATCACAATGTAACTTTAAGTGATTCTCTTTAAAGGCCAATCATTGGGTAGTATATCCTTTAAGGAATAGTTTTTTTTAAATATCGAAAGTATACACATACATACATACAATTCTAAAAGAACAGCTGTATACACGCACACCATTTTCATTATATTTATCTACACTGTTATTACTAAACAAAAACTGTTTACACTATCTCACAAATTTCTCATATAAAAAGGTGTGAAATACATCTATACAAATAAATAAAGCTGAAGTATCTGTTTCTAATAGCAAACATTTACCACAAAACAAGTATATTGTTTCTTATTTAGGGCCACAGCACACTAGCTACTTTTAGCATCGGCGATCGGCAAGTCGCTTTTTAGAAGCCAAATACGGCGACCGAACGCTCTACACCGCACACTTAAAAACGCCAAACGCGGAGATTGAGTCGCTTTTTAGAAGCACGACACAGCAGCTGAACGCTACTCTCCGCACACATTCGGATGCCGGTAGCATCGATTTGGCATCTGAGCAGTCGCTAAAACGCGCGTTTCCGATACCGCTATCGAACTCAGGAAGTCGCTAAAACCCCATGCAGCATCGGTGCAGTCGCAAAATCGCCGATCGCCGATGCTAAAAGTAGCGAGTGTGCTGGGGCCCTTAGGTAAACAACCGTGAAGAATCTATTCAATATTCTAAATTTAATATTTTAACATATTTATGTATTTTCAATTGACACAATTCACGTCATTTACAATTACCCACCCATTACCCCCTTGGCAAGTGCAAACGTTTTTCGTTGTCTGTTCTATTTCTCATTTTTTTTTTATATATTTCAAAAAACTTACACACAACGCCATCTAGTCCCAAACTAGACAAACCTTGTATTATGGGTACTAGACAACTGATATAAATACATAAACATTTTTTTTGTAAATACATATATATTATACATAGAAAACACCTAAACTCCGAAAACAAATATTTGCGGATCACACAAACATTTAGTCCGACCCGGGAATCGAACCCGAGCCTCTTGATCAGCAGCTGCACATGCTAACCACTAGACCAACAAGGCAGTCTATTCTCTTGTTTCATTGGGTGTGTTTTGATCACGTTCCTTAGTGCCATTAGCCATAACCCTCTCCTGTGACGAGACCAGAACCCAGCAGTGAGACGTTATCGGTTATTGATGATTGTTGTCCTGTATGGTAGGCACTTAGGAAACTATCTTCGATTGCACGTTTGGCCTAGTGGTTTAAGTTCACCAAATGTCGTGGATTCAATCCTAATATGGATAACACTTTATGTGATCTAGAAATAGTTGTTTTGAATCTGGGTTTTATTTGTGTAAATTTCATGTGTTTGTAAAGTCAACCGCGGTACAGCATCTATATTCCTAATGGCCAAAAATAGCGTTTATTCGGCATAATATTATTTTTAATATTAACTACGATTAATTACATTAATTTTTGTTTGTTTGCTGGCCCCATCCATGGCATGCTTGAACAGAAATCTCCCGTACCCCAAATGCGGGCTCTAACGACCAATGAAAATGCGCCTTTGTGCGGGAGTTGTCTTTTTTAAAAAGAAAAAGAAACCCGTCACTTGAATAGTGAAACAGCGTTACGTATTCTTTATCGTACACCACAGGGACCAGACGTATACAAACTTATATAGCTAACAAGTGACCAAAGTTTTCCACTCGATGTTTACTTAGAATTGGTAAAGTTATGTAAATATTGTGCTTAGTCATTATTGTTGATTAGAATGTTTAGTACCTACACAATAGATACATATTGCAATTCGAAGAATACTGCTCTGCTTATAACTTGATAGCCGAATAAACTGTTACTTATTTAGTATGTGGTTTAAGTCATAAGAATTTATATTTTAATCAAAATATACATAAATCAAAGCGTCAAATGGAAGTGTTTGATTGTAATTTCAAATTATAGCTTTTCACTAAATACATATGAATGTACATAAAAAAAAGCGGCCAAGTGCGACTCAGACTTGCCCATGAAGGGTTCCGTAGCAGCGAGTAACATCATTTAAAAGTTCTTGTAGTTCGTTGTAACATTGATAGATGTTTTAACAATAGTGTATTGATTGAATGAAAGGTAAATAAAAAAAAAATGACGTATTAAAAAAAACGACTTACTAGATCTCGTTCAAACCAATTTTCGGTGGAAATTTGCATGGCATACATGACAAAAAAAAAAGATTAACATTAGTTAATCATATTAGGCTTTATAATCTGTGGGATTTGGTACCATCATATCATGAATGGCGTAATTCAGCAGGGAACTGATTTCATGGAAAAGGCAAACCAGATTAGTAAGCGTAGATTGGTAAATGACAACGACCACGAACCTGCTACACTTAATACATTGTACCACAAGCTTAGTTCACTACAATTAAATCTAAACTTACCATAAACTATTTCGAAACTGTACACTTATGAATGAAGTCATTTACGGTGTCTATGATTAGATGTTTTTTTTTTACTTTTACCACAGATACGCAATAGCATAATTGGCCGTTAAATTCAATCATGCTCTTGTATATAATGTAATCAGTCTATCATTCTCCTCATTTCGGTAAATTAAATATGGGTAATTTAATTAGCGGTGACGAAAACATATCTTAATAAGTAGATAGGCAATTGAATTGAAGTATATCTGCTTGTATTGGACGTGGCCTTGACATGTTAGGAGAAAGGTGTAAACAAGGTGTGAGACGACATAATGAAATAAAATTGCATTCAAAGCTGGTTGAAATAACTAACAATAATAATAGATGACTTGAGACATCTAACACCTGCCTGTCAGACCACAAATAAGTTACATCCTGTGGTTAATAGACTGCTAATAAATATAAATTAAGTATACTTATACATGACTTAAAATACGTATTATAAATGCCTATAAAATACTTAGAAAAAAAACGGCAAACGTCACAGACGTCCATAGACCTGGAGAAGTGATGATTTGCGCAAGATGTTTGGCAGTAGTTTGTTGCAAGAATTCAAGACGATTGAATTGTATACGGCTATGTCCCGCGGTGGACTGCGATAGACTCATAATAATATAACGCTCAGACATAATACATATAATCGCTGATCTACCTTAATACAATAAATACATTTGTTTGAAAGAGAAGTTAGTTCCTTGATTAGGGAGAGTGAATCAAAATTTAATAATGGAATCCTGGTGGGTATCATCCCTACTAATATTAAGAATGCGAAAGTAACTCTCGAAACTTATGTTTTCATGCCTAAACCGCTAACCAATTTTGATAAATGTTGCTATAGAGGTAGATGGAACATTGTGAAAGGACGCGTATGGATGGATAGAAGGGATGGGCAATAGGTAGTTGACCATAATTTTGTTACCCTTTCCAGACTTTTGCATCTAGTCAGACTTTTAACTCTAAATCTTTTAGTACTGTTTTTTTTTTTACCGTATATACTTATGAAACATAGGTAAAATACGCACTTATGAAAAGTTTTCAGTTGTAGTTTCCTACTAAAGTAGAATTGCTTTATTGTTCTTTCTCCTTCTATAGTTTGTCATTGAGAGATGAACTACGGAACTCAACACAGCGTGTGGCCTGACACGTACTTGACCTTTTTGAAAAAGTAGTTCCTCTAATTTAACATTAACGTTACTTCATTTCATAATCGCACCATACACATGTATGTAGTAGTAATAACTTTAACTACACACACGATTCGAAATCATTCGATTCCAAGGACTAGTAGGTTTTAGGATGGATCTATTGAATGTCGTTCCGCACCAACCTTAGCGAGGTATGTGCTCTATATCAAAGTTCATATTTTAATTCTCATTTATACTAAAATGATCTCTATGTACAAAGTAATACGGCTTATTACTTATATATCTGTTATGATTACATTAAAGCTACCACTTACATTATGTTAGAATTTAATTTGTACTCTTAGCTTACCGTTTTAGTTTCCTTTTTGAATGATTTGTTTTAAGTAAAAGGGTGTTGTCGTACTGTAATATTTTAACTGCAAAACGTGAGCTTTTGCCACCAGAGCTATACACAGATACGTTTCAATTGTTTTTAAAATCTATTACAGCAAGAAATGAAGTATGTTTTTTTTACTTGTACTGTGGCATACATCATCATCATCGCACACCACAGAGCCGGTCTCTTAAGTGAGTCGTCCCGCCACCTAGCCAGAAGACGACCCCCACTTTGTTTGCCAAGACGTCGTCTCCACTCTAGAACACACTTACTCCAGCGATAACGGTTCTGCGACATACTCGTATGTCACCATTTCAACCTACTCACTTCCACTGCCACTTCAATTTAATCACTTCCAAAGCTATGTCGGTTACTATCATACATACCATACAAAAGCCAAGTGTTGCTGAGTTTTCACAACAAGAAATTCTTGATAACAGCTCGGATTAGAATAGTTTGGAGGTGTTTTACTACTGTGCATCAGAGAAGACGGTTGTCAGCCCCGTCATGAACATCAATGGCAGTCGATATTGGTAAGTCAGTTTCCCTCAAAGATACTGACGACTATTTCAATCTACGAATTTAATTCGTTACGGATGTCTGATGCGAGTCACTCCTTGGAAAATCTGATATTCGAGCAAAACCATCTAAACTAGTAGTCGATCTTGTTGAAATAGGTTAGGAAGATATTAAAGTTTGATTCTTGAGGAGGGAACTAGGCTATTCTTTTCTGCAATATCCGAGATATACACTATGGCTACTACATCATCGTCAGGCCATCACAGTCCACCGCTGGTCATAGGCCTCTCCAATTGCACGACACTTGGTTCGATTTCGCATTCAGGTCCTGCGAGCCGTCTTGCGCAAATCATCACTCCACCTGGTCTGTAGGCGTCCTATATATACCATAGTAATATATACTAAAATAAAACATTAATTAAGTTTGAAACAGCATAGCATTCAGAACTAAATAATCTAAATAGTTACCTTCTAGAGTGTACCCTAAATTTTTAGGAACGTGATCATCAATGTCTGCACGTGTCATCGCTTTAGACGACTTGATTTAAAATTATGATAAAGATATAGCTATAATGAATAGGTATTTTTCCCAAGGTTATGTGAAGTTGTCAATTAGCAGTAAACATTGCTTTAAAATTTAGGCCAACGTACTCTGCTTTAAGACACTTAAGGCCACAGCACACTAGCTACTTTTAGCATCGATAGCGATCGGTGATTTTGCGACTGCATCGATGCTGCATCGCGTTTTAGCGACTTCCTGCGTTCGATCGCGGTATCAAAATCGCGCGTTATGTAGCATTATTCGCGACTTTCTGCGTTCGAACGCGGTATCGGAAACGCGCGTTTTAGGGACTGCTCACATGCCTGGATCGCGTCGGCTGTAGTGTTGACTATAATTTTCCGATGTCTAATCGATGCTACCGGCATCCTAAAAAGCGACTCAATCTCCGTGTTTGGCGTTTTTAAGTGTGAGGTGTGGAGCGTTCGGTCGCCGTATTTAGCTTCTAAAAAGCGACTAGTCGCCGATCGCCGATGCTAAAAGTAGATAGTGTGCTGTGGCCCTTAGAGAGAACTTCGAACTTCTTACTTTATGTTGTTCCGTTCTTTCATGTCTCTCTGTCTACTCACTTATATTTATTTATTTATTAACATGCTATGGAGAATTTACAGCATTTACATTCAAAATATGAGTAGACAAGCAGACAGACAGTCAATAGCCAATCCTTACTTATAAAGTCAGAAGAAAATTAAAGTGTACAAGACAATACAAAGTAATACTAATAGATACAATATCAAGCACTTTACAGGCACAGATACACAAACTTAACACTCATATTGTTCACAAATATCAGTCACTCGGAGCCCTCATCATTCGATATTGAGTGAATGTATAGAGAGTGTCCTACCTCTCCGAATACACTATAGCCTGAATAGTGTACTTACCATACGTGACACAATCATTTTCAAGTCGTTTTTTAATTGCTTGCCACCCAGCGCCACTTAAGCACCCAGACTCCGAAAATATTTGTGGAACACACAAATATTTGCTCTGACCCGGCAATCGAACCCGAAAGTAAAGTAAATCACATATTTATTTTAATTTCGGGTTCGATTGCCGGGTCCCGGTGCTTTTATAAATATGTAAGTATTCATAAAAAAAGTATGTTTATGTATTTATATCAGTTGTTTAGTACCCATAATATAAGCTCTGCTTAGTTTGGGATTAGGTGACGTTGTGTGTAAGATGTCCAAAATATTTATTATTTAATAATCTTTTTATGTTTCATGTTTGTTTGCTAAGTAAATATAGACAAGCTTTGGTATTTAAGGTATCGATTTTCTGAATAACTTATACACATTGAGGACACATTTACATGCCGTCGTGATATGTAAAGGACGAGCTAAATATCTGCTTTATCATTTCAATACTTGATACTAAGGTATTTGTGTTTTGTATTAGCAAAGCGCAAACTATGAATTACTTATATTACGTGGTGATAAATGTGTTTATGTTTATGGAGAAGACTATCTCATAAAGGGGACTGCGATAGGTTCATGATGTTTATTTGTTTATTCAAAAACTAAATAGTAGGTATAATAAAAATATAATCCCTACTATATAATATTATGAATGCGAAAGTAACTCTGTCTGTCTGTCTGTTACGCTTTCACGCCTAAACCACTGAACCGATTTTGATGAAATTTAGTATGAAGATAGATGGAACCTTGGGAAAGGACATAGGCTAATTTTTACCGCGATAACCGACATACACGCTGGCGGAGCCGCGGGCAAAAGCTAGTATCATATATATAGACAATATATAGGAAGAATACTATATTGCATGACAAAGTCTTAATAATATGATGCATTAATTTACATTTTATACATCTGTCAGTTTTTTATTCAAATAAAATATCATGTTAGAATATTCCAAGTCATTTTTATATTATTTTAGAGTATTCCATAGTGACTCCTCTCTACCTGATGAAAAGCATAAGTAGAATCCAGGAGTAGAGGCTACGTTCCTCATTTTGAGTGCATACAATGGAGCATGGTGATCTACATGGCGGCTTAATGATGCTTTTGTATCTCATGAATGATTGGATCTCCGGTCTCACACTTACCAACGAAAGACGACAGCATGAATGCTATTATTTTAGGCTGGTCTTCTGTGTGAGTGTAACTGCCCCGGTCGAACCGTCTCATTCGTGCTAAAATCAGCGTGGCTCTACTATCGAAAGCCTGCAATGAATGCAGAAAGTTTAGCATGACAAACCGCACTATAGCGGCCTATATTTTTTTTTTTTTTTTAACTATTACCCCTAGCGAGTGAATATGGCCAGGGTCTATGCAAGCTACTCCTATCTCTGTCTTTTGCTATTTTTGTACTGTCCTGCCCTTAGGGGGCTTTATTCCTACTTTAACACTTCCATTCCTATTCTCTATTACCATTTTTATTTGTTAACATTATATTTCCTTCTACATTACAAACTGTTTTTACTCTATTATAATTTCCTTCTTATTGTTCTCTGTTTTAATTATTTTCATTCACACATAATTCTTACTCTATTACAATTTTCTTTCTTTAGATCCCTGTTTTATTTGTTTACATTTTATTATCTTATCTTAAACCTAATTCTTACACTATTACAGTTTCTCTTATATCTAGTTTCTTATTCTGTTAAATTAGATAACTTTAACAATATACTATACAATATTTAATAGTTATTCTTTTTCTTATAACGTTTTATTTCGCTTATTTGCTATTTTTACGATTTCTATGCAATAGCCCAAGAACTGGTCTCTCAATTTCTTGTCCTTCATTATGATTGGTAATGTGTCTTTTGTCAATTTCATATTTATTTCATTTTCTAATTTAAATCTTTCCCTACTGTGCACCGGACACTCTAATAATAAATGGATCACAGACTCACTCATTGCAGGGTCGCAGATGCACGATGGGCTCTCCTTGCACTTGAACCTAGCCAAGTACTCAGAGAACCCACCGTGCCCTGTTAAAGCTTGGGCTACCTTCTTAGTCTACCGCTTTATTACCCTGTATGCCTCGGACGCGATAGGGAATAGCGGCCTATTGTAATAGTGGGCCTCAGGTTTCGCACTCACCAACGAAACGCTATAGCACTACTGGCCTTTTAGATTGGTCTTTTGAGAGAGGCTAGTATCGCCCTGGTCGAGCTGGTCCTTTCGGCTATGTATAACCATACTATTATCCTACACACCTCCCAATTTATTAATCAATAGTGTGTGGTGTTCTGGCTTTCTCTTCGAAATATGCAATGCAAAAAGCGTCATCGCCCGTTCCACTGAAAGAACGTTGAGCCGTCACTCCCGGCTATCATGAACATCTATGGCTTGTATTACAGGGAAATCTGTGCTCTCAAATACAATGAGAACTGGTTCACCCTTCACATTCCTATCTGAGTTGCGAAGGTCTGATGACAGTTGCTTATTGGAAAATGACATTCAGGTAATACCGGTTGTACTATTAACTTACCCCAAATAACATAGGGCACAATAACTACTGGAAAGATTTATAGTCACAGAAATAAATAAATATTTCGAACATTTTACACACAACGCCATCTAGTCCCGAACTAAGCAGAGCTTGTATTATGGGTAACTAGACAACTGATATAAATACATAAACATACTTTTTTTTGTAAATACATACATATTATACATAGAAAACACCCAAATTCTGAAACAAATATTTGTGGATCACACAAAAATTTAGTCCGACCGGGGAATCGAACCCGAAACCTCTTGATAAGCAGTCGCATACGCTAACCACTAGACCAACGAGGCTGTCAAATAAAAACAATTAAAAAATCTTTTGGTTTTATACACACATAATTAAAGAATAGCTGTTGAACACAAGCAGTTACACATTTGGACGTAAGATTTAGAGGTTAATGATGAGGGGCATTTACAGTTAGTACTTAGACGTAATTCGTTGCACAAAGACAGAATTCTTCACATGTAATTTTCATATATCATGTCATGAATCATATATTTACGTGCCTACCTTACAATAAATTATGATTGATGATATGATCGTTATGTGGTCCAAGGCCGCAATTTTTTAAAGTTGCAAAATTTAACAAAAAATTATTCAAAGTTGAATGAGATTTGTATAGAAGTAAATGAGTTTTTATAACACGCGTGTGTCTGAATGTCTATGTGATATATGCGAGTGTGTAAGTTTCGTTCTTTGAGACAGTGAGAGAAACAATCATTTGTGTTGTGATCACACAAACATTTTAACTGCCTTGTTGGTCTAGTGGTTAGCGTATGCGACTTCGGATCAAGAGGTCTCTGGTTTGATTCCCGGGTATATTTATTCCACATATATTTGTTTCGGGGTTTGGGTGTTTTCTATGTGTAATATTATTATGTATGTACAATTTACAAAAAACAGAAAAGTATGTTTATGTATTTATATCAGTTGTCTAGTTACCCATAATACAAGCTCTGCCTAGTTTGGGGACTAGATGTCCGAAATATTTATTTATTTATTTGGTCCGACCCAGGAATCGAACCCGAGACCTCTGGGCTAACAGTTGCATACACTGACCACAAGACCAACAAGGCAGTATGATATATTACGATTTAGTTGAGGTGTTCCTTATTGACTATGCATCCAATTCTTAATAATCAACACTTTTTATCAAGCTCAATTATCTATTTTTATTTTTTAGAAAAATTCTTAGTAAATGGTAGTACTTATGCTTAAACCGCATTCAAATGAATTTGCTCTTAATATCCTTTTAGACCCGGATAAGAATCGAACCTGTTATATCAGTAAGAATTACTGAGCACACATCTAACAAGTCAGTTAAAATACATAAACAATAAATGCCAAGTTCAATATTAAAGCAATAACTTTAAATCACGGTAACAAATCGATTTAAATATTATTTCTTTTTATGTATCTACGGTCATCTCTAAGCTATTACGTTCTTAATGTTTACTCTAAAGGTGGACGCTATCTTGCCTTGACTTGACTATTAGTAACACTAGACATCAATCCGAAGTGTTTGTGCAGACGACGAGAATTTGATAGCTATCCTGGTATCCTAAATTGGATCACTTTCTCCTGTCTACGCTAAAATAGTCAAATAACTTGTGTATAAAGCGTTATAAGACTTTTTGTGTGTTTGACAGTGCCATCTATAAGCCGTACGTGGCCCGAGGTACGTTAGGGTTCCAGGGACTTCCTTCCGAAGGTACACCTGGTTCACCGGCTTATAGTACTCGAGTTTGCGGTTTTTGTCGGTACGAATCAAACATAGCCATCAACTGGTGGCATCCGAGGGGATTTCCGTACGAGAAGAAAACGTCATCACACTTTCAGTAGACGGTGTGTCGGAGTCGAATGAAATCGACCAAAATCACATGGTAGTATTCTAACTATAATAATATTAGAATTTTACAAATAAGTGATTTTTCTTAACGTATGTGAGATTAACGTGAGTAATCTTTTGATCTACTGAATCGATTTGGATGAAAATCACTCGTACTTCTACTCCACTCATCATCATCAGCCATCAGCTACTTCTGAACATAGGCTTTTCCAATTGTACGCCACTTAGTTCGATCCTCGGCTACTCGCACAAAAATTTTGGTATATAATTGTAATATATGTAAATTTTAAATTAAACTTAAAAACTTCTACCTAACCAGTTTCACCTTGTGGCATTCTCAAAGTTTACTGATTGATTTAAATTGTACACATATATGTCGACTATATCTCAAGAACTGTGGGTACACAAAATAATGGTGTGTCGGTGTAAAAAAAACTCCCCGTATATGAGGAAATTGTAGAATCTCGAATTACTACTACAAACGAATTCTTCAATCGGCATTATATACTAATATAACATTATATTAAATAAACTATATTATGAAAGTAAAAAATAAAAATAAAGCATAATATTAGGAAATTCCATTTTCCTAATTTTATGTTTTACTTAAACAACTTTTATTTATTGATTATGTTTTAGAAAAGTTGCTGATATAATTTAGTGCTTCAAAATACATCTTAAAATTCTGTATATGCAGAAATAAATACCTTTAAACGTGTAAGTCTGCATTCAATTTAAGTAACCAATACATTTATTATATTTAGATTCGTTCATATTAGTGCTTTATCGAATTTAAAGTGATAATGTATTAGCCATAAACGGATTTGGACTTCCGCATCATAATCGCACTCGATTAACATTCACTGATGTAATATAGTTCTAAACTAGATTTACAATAATTATTATATAGTTATTTCGTTCAGGAAATTAGAATTTTACTAAATTGATAAATAATTAAAATATAAAGTTTAGTCTAATAGGATTACTAAACCAAAAATGGCAAAACAAAACAATTATTATTGTCAAGCAATAATAACACCTTTTGGTGACGAATTAAGAATACAGTGTGACCTCCCCTATTCATTCTATGGATGTCGTAAGAAACGACTCATCTCCTGTATTTGGAGTCCGCCAGTTCAACCTGTTTTACCTGAATATCAGTTTTTGTACAAAACGACTGGCATCGGAAATCTGCAACCCTGAGGGCGAGGAAACATGAAGAAGAGAATAGTAATTCGTCTGTATCTTTTGAGTTGCAGACGTCCATAGACATCCATGATCACGAAGACTTAAATAAACTGTATACTAGTGTCTACTCAATTTCCCTGTATTACAATAAAATAAAAACAATCTGACTTAATCCCATGGCAATAGAGCCACGCTGATTTAGCACGAATGGGTTGGTTCGACTGGGGCAGTACTACCAGGGGGTATTTTGTGAGGGCACAAACTACCCAAAATGACAACAGTCATAATTTGACTGCACGGTTGGCCTAGTGGTTTAAGCGGTCGCCACGCCACTTCCTACTACGCCAAGTGTCGTGGGTTCAAATCCCACGTAGGACAACACTTTGTGTGATTCACAATTTGTTGTTCTGAGTCTGGGTGTTCTTTGTGTCCGTTTCATGTATGTTTGTAAAGTCCCCCGCGACACAGGAATTTATATTCCTAATGCGGGAGTTGTCTTTTTTAAAAAAAAAAATAAAAAAATAAAAAAATAAAAAAATAAAAAAAAATACTGTCGTGTTTCGTTGGTGAATATAAGACCGGAGGCCTAATGAAGCAGAAATATCTTACAAGATCACCATAATCTAGGTCACATTACTGCATTGTCTGAATTCGCAATAAGTATAGTGATAATGATGTGATATAATCTTAGATTCTATGAATGTTTTTCATCAGGCAGCGTAGTCACTTTAGCAGATCATATAAAATAAAGGTCTTCTACTGTTCTGTTCATAAGATTATTCTGGTACATCATCATCATCAACAGCCTTTAACAGTCCACTGCTGGAAATAGATCTCTCCTTAGAGAGGAGGTTTTGGCCTACTAAACCACGCTGGCCAGACGGGTTGGTGTAGGGTTTGCATTGAAGTCCAGAAGGAAATCCCCTCCCTGGACTCCTTCCAATACAAAGGCGCAGAGAGGGTCACACCGTGTGGTTTTAGTCGGTTCGAGTCCGACACACCACCCCGCCGTAACCCCCGACGGGGTGACGGTCCGCGGGGATTTCCACACGTAAAAAAAAAAAAAAAAAAAAGGGTTTGCATTGATGTTGTCTTGTGTAGTTTATACCTTAGGCGATTCCAACACTGCACCGGCAGCACTGAGCGGCAGATTTTAATATTGTATGCAAATACATCGATTAGTATAGAAAACACGCCAGGTCCAACACACTGAACACGCGTCTAGGCGCGTGAGCGCGTGCGGCTAGCAGCTTCGGGATTGGCTGCCCGCGCCTACGCGCGTGTTCGCGTCGCCAGTGTGTGAAGTCCCTTAGACGTCTTTTACGACAGCCGCGGGATGAATAGGGGTGGTCACACTCTGTATTCTTAATCCGTCACGACACGGTTCTGGTACAAAAATTCTAAATGTCATACGTACGGTACGGAAAATACCATAAAACGTAAACAACATATTATGTACAAAGGGTTACGTATTATCACTCTTGGCAGTACTGTTGGGGTCATGGTGTATTGCACAATCTACAGATTTCCTATATTAGCCGCGATCTTGCTACACCTTACCTATATACCTAGATATCTTATGTACTACTTAATATACGGTAGAATAATTTTTATTTCTAAAGCTATAGGTTCGAGAATAGCTTGCACTTGCCTGAATATTACCTCCAAAATGTCAAGTTCACCATATTTGGTTGTAATACAGTGGTTAAGAACGAATTGATTTACGTACGTACATAGTTCTGTGGTCATTGTACTACTAACTTTTATATATGACGTACATATGTAACTAATTTATTACTACAAGTCATTATTAAGTTGAGTTTTTAACTGAATTCAAAAAGGAGGAGGTCCTCAATTTATTTTTACTTTTGTATGTATGGTACCTTTAAATTATATCAGTAAACGACACATTTTAAAGTTAATTATGTTCCTATTGTCTTCAGCTATAAATAAATGTTTCGGAAATCATACACACAACGTCATCTAGCCCCAAACTAAGCAGAGCTTATCTATGTGAATCTATGTACTATGGGTGATAATAATATCATGTTGTATAGTCAACATGTTATAAATACATAAACATACTTTTTTTTGTAAATACATACTTAATATACATAGGAAACACCCAGACTCCAAAACAAATATTTGCGGATCACACGAATGTTTGAACCGACCCGGGAATCGAACCATTGTGCAACCGAGGCAGGCTATGAGAGCATAGAATTTAGGGTGATATCAAAATCGGTTTATGGTTTACCGTTATACTGAAAGCATTGTTCATTCAAGACGCAAAGTTTAGCTACCTCACAGAATATTTAATGTTAGTTTTTTTGTACCTCTTTCGGTTTTCATGTTCCACGCTTGAAACAACCCTATACCGGCTAAACGAACTTGCCTAGCCAGCTTAGTACAGATAATAGAGGTCCATAAATAGACTTGGGACCCAAGAAACAATACCCCATCTTGAATCGTGCCCTGCGTGCCCAGACACCTGTATGCAGGAGGACCTGATGACTGCAACCGAAACCGCTGTTGAAGGCCGCGTTCTGGACTTAAAAAAATATGTTTCCGATACGTAACGTTTTTCATCGAAACGCTAAGAAGAAGAATTACAGCAAGCCTTTTTTCGTTTGTAAGGAGATGCTTATATCTACTTACTTATTACTGTTACTGTTACACGTTGATGATAATGAATGTTAAATTCATTGACATTTGTTATTCAAGGTATGTATGTATGTATGTATGTATGTAGGTATGTATGTACTTACGCACTTTTTATATAAAATTTTGGGTTTTTTGGAGGTCCGTTTCTCGAGTTCTAACATAAATTTAAATAGAGTTAAATTTTTTGATTGAGATAATATTGGGTGAACCTGACAATGAGTAAAGAAAAGCAAGCAAGACAAAGCAAATTAATAGTGGTCTGTCAGAGGTCTAGAGCCCAGATAGATTAATAATCTTGAACATACACATACGTTTATATATTTGCGGAACCCACAGTCATAAAGGTTTTTTTTAATACAAGGTCGTTTATTGTTCTTGAGATGTAATTAAGAGTTTACACACATAAAAATAATTCAATAATTTGAATGGTTTTTGTTTAATTGTCTGCATTGCCTATATTATATTTCTTTTTATTTTATTTGTCGTAGGCTATTTTTAATTTAAATACTGAAACAATTTGCGGTATTATAAGATTTATATATACGGAGTGTGATCACCCCTATCATGCCATTAGGAAATAAATTCTGCAGTACAACAGCCATAGAAAGAAAGAGAAAATTTGTAGTTAACCAATTGGCGTGCTTTAGAGGACTGAAAACAGGAGGTTTAAAGCACTTGATAAATAATATTTATTCATTTAAGTAAATCTTTCACAGATACTCGTATTTTTACACTTTGAAGAAGAATGGCCTACTAGAAAAAGGCCCATAGCCTATTAAAGGCTGTTGATGATACGATTTTGTATATGTTTATTTTGCTTATCTACACCTATATTATAACTACTTTAAGATTTTTTTACTATCAATGTGATGTGTTAAAAAAAATCAATTCCAGGTAGCAAAGCTACGCTGATTTCAGCATGAATGGGTCGGCTCTACTGCGGCAGTACTACCATCTTACAGAAGACCTAAAATGACGTCATTGGTGTTGTTGTATAACGTTGGTGAGTGTAAGACTGGAGGGCCAATGATACAGAAACATCTCCCTAGCTCGACATAGTATGGGTCACCATGCTACATCATCTGCATTCACAATAAGGGTCATGACCACTATTTTTAGAATTTACTCATGCTTTCCATTAGGCAGAGAAGAGTCACTTTGGTAGCTTAAATATAACCTAACCTAACTCTGAGTTTTGTCCACTTGACAACAATTTTTTTTTAATCTCTAGTTCGGAATTTCAAGCTTCATTTACTACCAGTGACTAACCCATCATAGTTAAAGTCATCATGCTGCATTGCTTGGATTCACAATGCTCATAATCATGCTTTTCGTCAGGCAGAGGATCGTATTGTGGCGACTTCCACATACAACGGAAACGAGCTATACGGAGTAAGTACTAATCCTGAATCGCGATATAGAAATTCTCGCGCGGATTAGCATATGTATAACATCCCAACATCAACTGTTGGGTAGTGGCCCGCTAAACACGATCACCTCGCCTGGTCGGAGGATCCTCCCTTTGTGTTGGAAGGACACGATATCCGTTCCTCCACAGTATACTTAAATAGGTGAACGCGCTCGGATACCTTTCATAAATGTTGTTTAAGAGTTACCGTGCATTTGTTCTGCCAAATTCTTCTCACAAGGCTCAAATTTGGCAATACGTTGTCATAGATCTAGACAAGCAGATAGATAATAAACTTGCAACACCTCATCTTTTTTATCCATTGTTATAATCATTTTGATGTTAACAAAATAGTCTATTGTTATAGTGACACTGTTTTTTTTTTTAAATTAGACTAATTCAAATAATTTATTTCTATTTTTAGGGTTCCGAAGTTTATAACTTCGAACCCTTATAGATTCGTCATGTCCGTCTGTCCGTCCGTCCGTCCGTCCGTCCGTCCGTCCGTCCGTCCGTCCGTCCGTCCGTCCTCGACTTACCGTCCAAACGGTAAGTGCTAGAAAGATGAAACTTTGCATGAATGTGTATTGTAATTACGTCGACAAAGTGCTATAATAAAATTATGAAAAATATTTTTATTTGGGGTACCTCCCCTACACGTAACGTCGGGATGTTTTTTTTTCTTGCGGCTACCCCATCATGTGGGGTATCATTAGATAGGTCTTTTAAAAACAATAAAGGGTTTCTAAGACGATTTTTTGATTTAGGTATCCGTTTGCGAGAAATTCTACTTTAAAGGCCACTTTTTTATAAAAACAGGGCGTCCCCCCCCTCTAAAAGCTAAACGGCTGGCTCAAAAAATCTGGAAAAATTCCTGATAGTGGTCCATATAATGAACTTTGAAGGAAAACTATATGACTTTATTAGTTCAGAAGTTATAGAGGCTTAACTTTTACAATGCGCTCACTTTGAAAACGTCATACAAAATCAACGCATTAATACGTAAACATAACAATTATCCATTGGATACGATTTCTAATCCACATACCATTATGGGTGACTGAGGAACCCTTTCCTGTGCGTGGCCTGACACGCACTTGGCCGATTTTTAATTGTAACAATTAAAAAAAAGCTACTTTAAAATTAACACCATTCACTTTTCTTCAAATAAAAATGAAAAAGTAGCAATATTTTTAACTGATACAATACGATACAGACCTACACTAAAGAGCAACGATTTAGGTCAGATTATAAATTAATCTTTTTACATACCTTTTACCTTTTTACCTTGAATTTAAGTTGTATGTTTAGGTTGGACGTTAGTTGGTCAGCATGGAACTTGGCCCTCGACTGAGCACACTTCAGATGAACTCTTTGACAGTCAAGTTCAAAACGCATAACCACAACAATAGATAATATTAGTACATTAAATTCTGTTTTAAGATGAGATAGATTTATTTTTAATGAATATTCTATATTTAAAAGTGTCAAGTTGTGTCTAAACCGTGTGGTGACGGATTAAGAATACAAAGTGTCAACACCCCTATTCATTCCATGGGTGTCGTAAGAGGCGACTAAAGGAACAAAATAAGCAGCTAACATCACTGCCAAGAGAAGGAAAATTTGAAACAAACCCTATACCAACCCGTCTGGCCAGCGTAGTATAGTGGGCCAAAACCTTCTTTCAAAGGAGAGGCCTATGTCCAGCAGTGTACTGTTAAAGGCTGTTGATGATGTTGATGATGATGAATATTTTTTAAATAAATGTTATAGAATATAATGAATCAAACTAAAAAAATTAGGTGTGCTGCTGCCAATCTTAGTATCACATATTATGATATGTTTTTAGACGTCCAAAAGCATTGCTCTCGAGTGTATATGAATGACTACGCAAATAAAAAACCAAAATCTTATAACAAAAGTCTTATGTTATGAAACGTGTTCTGTAATGATAGCATCAATTAAACTTTCCTTTTTTTTCTTTTTCAATATCTATTTCTCTTTTGTGTAATCGTCTTTTTACATTATTTGATACTATATCGATTAGAAGTATGTCTGGTCTATTGGTTAATGAGCAGTTCTAAACTAACAGTCGTGGTTTGAATTCCCGCTCAAAGTAATACAAATATTTTTGTTGACTATCTTTTGGGCGCGGCTCCACGTATGTGAGTTCTCGCGACAAAAAGCAGCTTATTGTATCAAAATTTATCCAAATAGGTTCAGTGATTTTCCATAATAACATATAATATGGTAATGGAAGAGCATAAGCATTTCCCCTGATTTTAGATGTAATATGACCAAAATATGTACTTATTAGAAATATATAAAAAAAAAAAGTTAGCCGTCACGGGACGCCTGGCAGATGTGAAACATCGCCATTATTTTGTAAAAGTAATATGCTGAAAAGAACATATTGTAATAGGAACTAAATATGTCATAATGATAAAATAAAATATTACTAATTATTATTATTAAAATAGTAGTCTATATGCAGTAGTGTGTACGGTGTGGCGACGCTTCGCCACACCGTACACACTACTTCGTGTATATATATACCATCGTATAGCGTGCCGTGGCGACGCGTCGCCAGTCGCCAGGCCAGAAATCTATTTTACGTGCGTGTTTCACATACGTGCGCCTATAGATGTTTCACATCAAAAAATATTTAAGTCATCACCCCATCGCATACCACTGTCGCTCCCAGATAACAAATTTTATTGAACTTAAATTCAATAAAATTTGTTATTGAAATTTATACTTTAAACTCATTGACTTACGGTTCATTTTTCGATAACGTAGTCATGGATGTTTAGTTCAGAACCAAATGAAAATTCATCAGAGACATGCATATTTTTAAAGATGAATAAATTTAGCTCTCACGTCGAAACCGATTTCCTAGAGATTCACGTATTCTTCTTGCAAAATACCTTAGTATTTGGAGATATCAAAAGCCTTATCACTAATTCTCATAAGACATACACTGCTGAACATAGGCCTCCTTAAAATCAAGAAGTACCAGTCAGACCTTCAATTTATAATCTGTATATTTATACATCGCTTATCATCAATCATCAACAACCCATAACGTCCCACAACTGGGCGAGTGCGGCTTGAACATTGGCAAAACACGTGGCTACGTAAACTTACCATTGGATGTTTTTAGGGTGATCGAAAGCCTTCAACCACAGAATACATAATAGTACCAGCACAGAAGACTCACTCCGAAAAGTAAAATAAAGTTATAGATACCCTCGGTGTCAAAAGATTAAGTTCATTTCAGATCGCACAGTGCCGAATCACTACGATTATATTTACCTACAATTGCGTCTCTTTCTATCGCGTAACTCTGAACTGTTCTGACGATGTCTGTTCGACCGGCGTGGCTGACCCGGCAGGCAGCCGGCCGACTATACCTAAACTGCGGAGTGACACCCTCCTTTTTTTTTTTTTTTTTTTTTAACGTGTGGAAATCCCCACGGACCAGACAGACTGCCAGCGTGTGCTGGGCCGTGTCCTCACTGCAGTCGCAGTGGTGGCAGGCGGGACTCAATTCCCTCCTCGCGACCGAGTGCAGATACTTTCCGAAGCAACCGTGCCCGGAAAGCACCTGCGTCAGCCGGAAGGAAAGGGTGCTGCCGCCCTGACCACTCGGCGATGACCGGCTGGAGAGCCTCCACGGTGGCGAAGCCAGCGCGTGGAGTCTCCAGCCGGAAAGACTAGCCAAGGTGGCTCGACGAGCGGCTTTGCGCCACTCGCGCACGTCCTCGGGCGGAGGGCGGATGCCCCTCTCCGCCCGGAATTCAGCCACTCGTCGATAAACTTCGGCGAGCACTTCCGCCTCCAAATCCCACGGGGGTGTTCCGGCCAATTCGCAGGCCGCTTCGGTCGACACCGTGCGGTATCCGCGTATGGCTATGACCGCCAATATCCTCTGGGGGCGCCAGAGGCGCGCCCTATTCTGGGCGGACAGAGCCGCCGCCCACACCGGTGCACCGTACAGTGCCATCGACCGGACCACCCCCGTGTACAGCCGCCTAGTGGGAACACTGGCCCCGCCCAAATTGGGCAAAAGTCGCCCGAGGGCGGGGGCAGTGTCCACCAACTTTGGGGCTAGCTGTTTGAAGTGCTCGTCGAAGAGCCACCTTCCGTCTAGGACCAGACCCAGGTACCTCATCTGGGCCCGGACCGGTACGAGAACCGAGTTGACCTCAATCGAGGCGCCGGCGGGTGGACCACGACGGGGCCCGTGAAAGAGTAGGGCCTCCGTCTTATCCAGGGCCACCCGCAGACCCAGCGCCTCGATGCGCCCGACCACCATGGACACTCCAGTGGTGGCCAGGCGCGCCGCCTCCTGGAAGTTAGCCCCCCGGGCCGTGACTAAGGTGTCATCCGCGTAGCAGATTACACCCAGCCGGGGGGGGGAGACGCCCTCTTAAGGCCCAGTCGTATCCCATGTTCCACAGGAGTGGTCCTAAGACAGACCCCTGCGGAACACCACACGACATGGCCCTGCGTCTCAAGACGCCATCTCGGTCCTCGTACATGACGGTTCGCTCCTCAAGATAGTCTGCCACCAGCCGCCTGAGGTACTCTGGCACCCCGTGGTAGCGGAGTGCTTCCCCGATGCAGCCGAATGGCAGACTATTGAAGGCGTTGGCGATGTCTAAGGACACCGCCAACACCACTCCGCCGCCTCTCACGGCCTCCTCGGTCACGGCCCTAAGGCGCATTACGGCAGCGCTCAGGGAAGCGTCCGGACGCTAGGCTAGCGTCCAACACTTCCCTGAGGCGGTCCGACATGTGATCGAGGGCTCGGGCCATCACTCGGGCTGGAACCCCGTCCGGCCCGGGGGCGGTGTTCTTGGATCGAATCCGTAGAACAGCCGCCCCTACCTCCGAATCCCTGACGGGCGGAACTTCAACCTCGCTACCCCCGTCGTCTTCGGCTGATGCAGCCATCGACGGGGGTGTGTGTTCCGCCCGCTGCGGGAATAGGCCCTCGACCACTTCCTGCAGGGGAGTGACACCCCCCTGCTTCAACTAAGCTTTACGACTGTTTTCTTATGATCGGTCGGGACCGACCGAAAATATAATTTGAAGTAAACTGATTTTCACTAAATGCATATGAGAGTACGTATATATGACAATTACATCATCATCATCATCAACAGTCTTTAACAGTCCACTGCTGGACATAGGCCTCTCCTTAGAAAGGAGGTATTGGCCTACTATAACCACGCTTGCTACACGGATTGGTATAGGGTTGGTTTCAAGTTTTCCTTCTCTTTGCATTGATGTTGTCTTGCGTAGTTTATCCCTTAGTCGCCTTTTACGACACCCGCGGGATGAATAGGGGTGGTGACACTCTGTATTCTTAATCCGTCACCACACGGACTTACATTTACACGGACTGACAATTACATAAAAAAATCTATTTTTAAATTTTTGCATGTTTGTCTGTTTGCCTGTTTGTTCCTCTGCAACGGTGAATCTCTCGGTGCAATCTCTTTCAAGTGACTTAACTGACAATTCACTGATAACACAAGCAGTAACTTAGGGTAATTTTATAGACTTGTTTCGCCCAGCGTCTTTACTCGCGATTGTTGTTTGTAAAAATACTACTACAAACAAAGGTAACTCAGCGTAACTCAGCTAGAATTTTGGATACAAAGAACACCCAGACTCAGACTAACAATTTGTGAATCACACAAAGTGTTGCCCCACATGGGATTTGAACCCACAACACTTGGCGCTATAAAAACCAACTTGGCAATAGCTTAAACCACTAGGCCAACCGTGTTATAATGTTAACATAATAGTAGGATAATGATTCAAATGTGCACGCATTTTTAGGTCCGTGACTTATTTGATCTTGGTTGCGTACTGACCCCCTATTTTATGGTTTTATGAGATTTTCTGCATGATCTTCGTATTAATACATATCATAAACGTTTAAATGATTTCGATTATTTGTTTATAGCAATTAAAATGTTGCGTTTATTTATCTAGTGTAGATAAGTGTTCCGTGAGTAAATTGGTAAATTTAAACTTTGAAACGTTTGGTTTCTATGAGAGTAATTTTTAAAAATGTCATTAAGTGATATTTTTCCTGACTGACTGAAATCTAGAGACTGTTAACTAGAGATCCGAATTATTTAGTAGGACATTGTGTACCTACAACAAATATAAACAAACTCGTAATTAACCTGTTTCCACAACTAAATGATTGATTTATTGCCTGTTTCTGTTCAATATTGTTATTGTTTTTTGTATTCTAAGATCCGTTTCATTTCTAAGGAGGTTTTACATTAGTCTAGAAGACTACCGTATAGAGAACTAGTAGAGGTGTAGCCTGGCTTGGGTCTTGTGATTAAAAAAGTCACTACGGCTTTGAAAATACGTCAATTGTAGCAATTTTTTGTAATATTTTTTTTGTAAAATCCGTCTCTTTTGCTTTTTAGTTCAAAATTCAATCCAAATTGTAAAAACGACAGATGTGTCATGATTTGATAACGATCATAATGTTACA
Organism: Phragmatobia fuliginosa; assembly: GCA_932526445.1. Taxonomy (NCBI): domain Eukaryota; kingdom Metazoa; phylum Arthropoda; class Insecta; order Lepidoptera; family Erebidae; genus Phragmatobia; species Phragmatobia fuliginosa. The sequence continues at coordinate 16,954,972 of OW052072.1, read as the reverse complement.
ATCAGCAATATACGTAAAAAACGATTTTCAAAGTTTGTTTAGGAAGCTACTAGCTATTAAAGTATAGATATTGGTTATCACGGTAAGGAGTATTCTTCGTCCTTACTTTAGAATCAAAGCATATTTATGCCAAACTCATTTGAAAGTATGAGTAGAATCCAGGAGTGGTGGCCACCACATTCTCTATGAATGTAGGCTGTGTGGCGATGCCGACCCACACAATGGCAGCCTAGTCAGATGCACACCCCTCTTAAAGGACCCTGACAAATAGGCAGAGTTACTATTTAATTTTAAATAGTTTTTAATTACATAATTTACATAATAACGTCCACCATATGGTACTATTAATAAAACGAACAAAATTTACAACGGTAATGTTTCGTATCGAATCATATTAGAATCTGCAACTAACTCTAATTAGAGTGAATAGATCATTTCTGGACATAGTTTTCTCATGGAAAGTTATCAAAATTGGACTGTAACTAACTAAAAGTAAAGTACGAAATTTAATAAAAAAATTAATAAAATGCTTTAAACAATGTAACCAAAAATTGTAAAAACAATGTTGGAAAAGAGTGTCCATGGAGTTTCTTGTCTGTTTTTCTCCATAGGATCTACGAATTGGAACAGACAATTAGCTTCACGACTGACTACTGACTGACTACTTGACGTTTCAAAAGTGCCGTTATATGGTTTATTTGAAATAAACTGGTTTGATTTGATTTGATTTGATTTTAGTAAATTTTAAGTTTAGTGATATAAACCACAGAATCCCTTAGCCATTTTTCCACTGAATTAATAGGAATGACAATCCGTATTCTTCATCCATCACCATACCACAGAGAGAAAATATGCTCCACAAAAAACCTAGTTACATAATAAATTTTCTTGAAGAATATATTTACAATACTTGTCTAAATGACAAAAAGAGTTGACCAAAAACTGCGCCATTTACGGACAAACTTTCATTTTTCATTTCAAAACGACTCGCTCAACACATGTCTAACCAAAACTTATATTTTATTAACGACATTATTCAAAATGAACTGAGATTTATCACTTTGAGAACAATATACTCATACTAGGATCTAGATGTAATAGGCGTTCCCGAGTTTTGGTGTTTTCTATGTATCTATTAAGTAAGTATTTGCAAAAAAAGTATTTAATTTATAAAAAAGTATTTTTTATAAAAGAGTAAGTATTTGTATTAAGTATTTCTCTGCTTAGTTTGGGACTAGACTGTATTTTGTGTCAGATGTCCAAAATTTTTACGTTTATTTATTTAGAGTTAGGGTTGAATCTATTTGTGATCCACAAATATTTGTTTCGGAGTCTGAGTGTTTTCTATGTATAATATGTATTTATTTCTAAAAATAATAATGTTGTTTAGTTAGTACCCTTAATACAAGCGGTTTAGTATGGGTGACATTCTGTGTAAGATGTCCGAAATATTTATTTATTTATTTTGTACCATGAAATGGTGACAGACAGAGTTACTTACGCGTTAATAAGTATAAAGTATTTATTATTAGTAAACTTTACGCAAAATAAATTAAAATAATATAGCCACGGATTAACAAACATAAGGTGGCACCGTCACAGAAATAAAATACACGTAAGATGTTGTTTTAGATTAGATAGTAAGTAACAATTAAAACGAAAAATAAGAGTAATAGTTCACTAGCATTTTATATGAACCATTATAATATTTAGTAAGTCATTTATGTCCTGTCCTGTCCTGTTGTGGTACTGTCCTGCTGTTATAATAATTTTGCAACACCCTAAGGTTTCATTAGAAGAAAATTCCTGTGATATTAAGTCCGCCTTGTGCAATATGTTTGCAGGAAGTTTAAACGAAAAATAAAATCATTTACTGTCGATTACACCAAATACTGCCGGAAACAACAGTGGACTATTAAAGATTTCATAACATCACTTAATCAATATTTATTATATATCTTTTGAGAAGGCTAAAGTCAAAAGCTATTAAGCCTCGATTTAAAACTAATTCAGTGTTATTATCTTTTGTACATAATAATACATTATTAAATTCAAATTCCTAACAATTTATTATAATCTTCACCCTTCACATTTGGGAAAGACTTCAAAAATATACTAACCAAATAAAATACATTTATTTTATTTTAGTTACAGTACTTATAAGAATAAATATACAACTTATTTAATTGTCTAGACGCCATATTTGTCGACCCGGCACACTTTACAATATTACATTCCTCATTTGACAAAATACATTTAAAAATAACGAATGCACCGAGGCCACACACAGAATACGCACGTCGATTTTACTTCATTAATAAATAAAATAATTTACTAGTCCTCATTCTTGATTGACATAAAATGAAACGAACCTTACAAATGAATTAACAGAATTCAATATAGCTTGTCATTGAAGAATGAAGTGGGATCTTCAAATATATATCACTCAAAATATTAGGTAGAGTAAGCATCGGTATAAAACGAAGTAGATTCACTTGATCCGTACACATTTCTTTCTCATCTTCCTTAGAGGACACATCAGCAATGAATTTTGTTAGTATTCAATATTTACTCGGTGCAATAAGTGCAGACCTTTCTATTTTAAGTGTCAGGGTGATGTGCTTGTGTTCTATGTTATCAGTGATTGCGTGATTGCGTTTGTCCTGAATATTTCAAGTGTTTTTGTGTTTCAATTTATCTTTTTGTTCCAAAAATTTTAATGAACGTTATTCAGTGTTTGAAATGGCTAAGCTATTATTTTTTTATTAATTTTAAAGATCTTTTTATAATCACTCTTGTTCAAATAATAATTATTAATTCGTTGCGACGCATGAGTTCAGTTTTGTAGTGATCTAAATTTTATTTTCCCAGATAATTATACGTTAATTTTATTTTTAATTTTATATTAAATTTAATCTGATTTCAATTGCGTTCAGTGCTTCGTGTGCGAATCTACTTATCAATTTTATTTAAATATATTTTCATTAGTGTTCCCTTCCTATATTTTTGTTTTAAATTTAATAACCGTTTTGATATTTCGTCTAAAAGTAGTTGACTTATATGAAGATTGATTTAAATATTTTCAATCTATTGCAGATTTGTAATCCTGAAAATTATGTCATATTTTCATGTGAATGGCAATGGCACTTTTTTTATACAGACATGCAAAAATGTCTAGATAAACAACTTTAATATTAAAAACTTACAGTTTAATTTATGTCTTGTCTCTTACAAACTTTTTGCTTTATCGATCATAATTTCAAACTTGATCAGTTTATTTTTAGGTCTAATAAACGACTTTTAACTATGAGGATACCTTTTAATTATAGATGCATATTTATAATTAAAAGTTATCGTATAATGATATTTGTATAGTGAATAACGACGAAACAGATTCGCGACATATAATCTAGGGTCATAGATCACAAGACCTTCAATTCAGAACTATTAGCAGACACTCCAATTATAGATTAATTTAAAATGTCTATTGTTTAATTCGATTTAAAGAAATACAGATGAAACAAAAGGCAATATTAATTTCATATACACAATTAAATATTATGAATATATTTTTTCAAAAGAAAGAAAAGTTCAAAAGATTTTTGCAAAAAACTTGTTAGATCCGTCATTTTTTATCTTACTTTTATAAACTCCTATTAGTGTTTTTATTGATTTTATAAAATCCATTATAACCAAGTAACAAAACACATTTAAATTTTAAATACAGTATTTATCTTGCTCATGTTTATTAACATAGAGTATATAATATTTTTATGTTTTTCTTTAATATATTGTTCAAAACATTAACTAAATATATAACTATTTAGGTTTCTAGAATAAAGAGAATTGGTTTATTAGTTTTTCAACAGCTTAAAAAAACAAAAAAAAAACAATTGAAATTTTAAGGACAGACTATCGCATAGACCAATAGACAATAGCAAGTACTGACGTACTGTTACGAGTATGCTAAGTACCTATATGTACCTCATGCTTTTATTGTATTGTACTCTTAATTGTACTTTAAATTATGCTATCACGTTTGTTAAACTTTGAATCATTTTATAATAATGGTACTTGAAGACGAGATAAGCTTCCTTCTTTAAACTTTTCCTAGTTCGACATCATTTTAACACCACAATATTGCAAATGACACCGTTTCATTATAACACTAAGAAGCAACCACAGAAATGTCAAGGAAATTCCATAGTGTCCGAGATTGAAGAATTATTAGAACAACTAATTTACTTAGTTTATTTATTTCGAGTAAAGATTTTTTCAAATCAAAAACCTAACTTAATTTTTATTTTCTTGCGCACTTCCTACAGTGAGCTAACAACAACTACATGAAATTTAGAACTTTATTTTTATCTTTATATATAGTCGTCATAATTTAATATATCTATACATTCCCATATTATTATTATCATTACTTTCTTCTTTTCTGTGTAGAGCAGTAAAAACTGGAACTCACCTCTCACCTATTTCCTTTTTATTATGATCCCGGGTCTTTTAACCGGGGCGTAACAATGCATTTCACTAGGCTGCCATGGCATGCCAGTCTGCATTGGCTGCATTCGTAGTGAGTGTGGTGGCCCCCACGCTTGGATTGTACTCATGCTTTCCAACAGACAGAGCCGAGTTGCTTTAGGCTGTTAATAAAAAAAGTCATAATTGTGAACGAATTGTAAGACAACATTTATTACTTACTTATTTATTATAACCAGTACTCAATCTATTGCATCTGTAAATTTCATTATTGTAAGAACTTACCTTGCTTTTATTTAAAAGACAACATCTTTACAAACATTGAACTGACACAAAGAACATCCAGATTCAAAACAAAACTTTGTGAATCACAGAAAGTGTGGTGTCTCACATACTATTTGAACCCACGACACATGGCTCAATAGAAACCACGTTAAATTAAATAATAAAATAAAACAACAATAGTTTTATTTTATCAAAACATGTCTACCTTGTACCTCATGCTTTAATTTGCAAACTATTTCCAGTTCGCTGTTCTTGCCTTCGCGTCGGTAGCGGCAGCAGCTCGCTTGGACAACTCCCCATTTGTGCCACCACACGCTGAATCATCTGGTGGTGCCAACACTGATCTTCAAGCACCTTACAGCTATGATCCAGGCCAAAGCTCCAATCAAGCAGCTCCTCAAGGTGGTCAATACCGTGGGGTCAGCAGTGCTAGTGCCCAGGCTACGATCTTGAGATACGAGAATAATATTAATGAAGATGGATACCAGTACGCTTATGAAACTAGTGATGGAACTAAGGCTGAACAAACTGGTAAGTGGTTTTTCATTTTCTATTTAGGTATTTATTTATTTATATACGCTAACAGCATAGTTATAACTTGTGCAACCAATCAAAATACAGTTTTATTACATATTTTTTACGGTCATAGTGTGGATTATCGTGTTGCATTGTACGCATTAACAGTGAAGACGATGACCATCACTCCCTTATTCTGCTCATGCTTTCCATCACACAATAAACAAAAAAATACACAAGACTGGTTTTAAATTTAGTATTATACTCATGTAAACAGGACTTATTCGCGATAAAATTAAAAAGGTTACGATACCTTATACTCTCCGACGTTTCGAACGGATTATACCGCTCGGGGTCACGGGTAACGTCAATAGTATATTCAATAACAACCCATTACTTCCCACTGCTCTGTACTCCTCCTGGGTCTCCTCTAAGGAGAGGGTTAAAGCCATACATCACACGCCATAGTATACACAAATGTAGTACATATATACCTACGTACTTGAATTAATTATTTTACTCTGATAGAAGTATACACAAGTTGGTTTCGAGAGGTCAAACTCGGTTCAGGGACCTATATAATAATAAAAGTGAGGAATCCATTAGTTAATATGTAGAAACTATTAATCTGTTTATAAGAAGCTTTTCTAACATTATTGTGGATTATTTACAATAGGGTTAATACATATGACATATCTGTAATCATAACATTTAGCCAGTCAAAGCATCCGAAATAATGAAATAAATATTTTCAATACTAAAATATTTTGACAACTTGAAATAAATAAATAAATAAATATTTCGAACATCTTATACACAACATCTTCTAGTCCCAAACTAAGCAGAACTTGTATTTATGGGTACTAAACAACTGATATAAATACATAAACATACTTTTTCTTTCGTAAATACATACATATTATACATACAAAACACCCAGACTCCGTAACAAATATTTGTGGATCACACAAATTTTTGGTCCGACCCGGGAATCGAACCCGAAACTTCTTGATCAGCAGCCGCATACTAATCAATCTTAGCCAGGTTTTAATTATCGACCCCAAAATAATAATGGTAACAATGCTAAGATGAAGAAGAAGATCAAAGAAGTCTGTTCCAGTCAAAGGTTTATGAATCTTTGACTGGAACAGACTTGACCATTTTATATTTGGTGAAACCCTTCGTTCCTCAGAGAAAATGTTAAGCTATCGATTCCGAGTGCCTTGTTAGTCTAGTGGTTAGCGTATGCGGTTGCTGATCAAGAGATTCTAAGAATTCTCGGGTTCGATTCCCGAGTCGGACCAAATGTTTGTATGATCGGCAAATATTTGTTTTAGAGTTTCAATGTTTTAAATGTATAATATGTATGTATTTACAAAAAAAAGTAAGTTTATGTATTTGTATCAGTTGTCTAGTACCCATAGCACAAGCTCTGCTTAGTTTTGATCTAGATGGTGTTGTGTATCATTCGTTCGAAATATTTATTAATTATTTATTTATTTTATAAGACATTGAAAACATCTCGTACTTCAATTGCGCAGGGCTGATGCTAGTCGTTTAAAACAAAAATAACCATATAAGTAAACGTAACTACCTCGTACCTCGTTGATCTAGTTTGCAGCGTAAGAAAATAAGTCTCGTAAGTATTGTCTAAACTCTCGAGAGACACTTTCAAGATATTTGTAGTAATATTTTACAACACAGCGGCAATCATCATTACTATCACTACATATTATAAAACAAAGTCCTCCGCCGCATTTGTCTTTCTGTTCGTGATTAACCTAAAAACTACTGTACCGATTGTCATGCTGTTTTCAGCAATGAATACATTGATTATCGAGGAAGGTTTAAGGTATATGATATGTTAAATTTAAAATGTTTTCCAATACCTTTATCTACACGTGCAAAGCCAGTTCGAGTCGTTAGTTAATACATATTATAAAACAAAGTCCTCCTCCGCGTCTGCCTGTCTGTCTGTTCGCGATAAACTTAAAAACTAATGCACCGATTTTCATGCTGTTTTCAGCAATGAATACATTGATTATCGAGGAAGGTTTTAGTGTATGATTTGTTAAATTTAAAATGTTTAAAATACCTATATCTACACGTGCAAAGGCAGAGCGGGTCGTTAGTTATTACATAATATAAAACAAAGTCCTCCTCCGCGTCTATCTGTCTGTCTGTTCGCTATAAACTTAAAAACTAATGCACCGATTTTAATGCTGTTTTCAGCTATGAACATATTGATTATCGAGGAATGTTTTAGTATATGATTTGTTAAATTTGAAATGTTTTCAAATACCTATATCTACACGTGCAAAGCCAGGGCGGGTCGTTAATTACTACAATAAAATTATTATAAAAAAAGTCCTCCATTGTCTGTCTGTGCACGATAAACTCAAAAACCACTGCACCGATTGAAATAAAATTGTATACCAAGATAGTCGAAAGTTGAGAAAGGAAAGAGACACATATTTTAATGAGCTAACCGACATAGACGCAGCTGGAGTTGAGGGCAAAAGCTTGTAAATTATAAAAAACATGGCTCCTCTTTTCTAGCAATGTATTTGAGTTTAGCAATTCGTATACACACATGTATATTACAATAGTACACAAGTACCCACGGTGTAATTATCGCCGAAGTAACACTCTATTGCCCCAACACGTAAATGTTGTTGTTGATGTGTGGCAAGTACCTACAGACAATTTTGTACAAAAAAAGTTGTTGCAAAACCTACAATGAATATAACTGATTTACTATGTCTATTCATTCAGATTGAGTTAAAAATATCTGTTATGTTTGAAGACTTCTATAGAAATAATTGTGTAAATGTGTCTCATTGATCAATCTATAAATAGAATTGAAGGGTCTATTTGTAATACCAAAAGAACAGTTTTTACTAAATGCGTATGTAATTATATACGGTTCTTACATGAACAGCATTTATTTTAAAGTTTGTTACTTGGGCTGAACTGCCTTTGACGGGACTTTTACTGGCAGATAACTGATGACATAAAATGTAACTTTGACTGCCTTGTTGATCTAGTGGTTAGCGTATGCGGCTGCTGATCAAGAGTTCTCGGGTTCGATTCCCAGGTCGGACAAAAAATTTGTGCGATCCACAAATATTTTTTTCGGAGTCTGGGTGTTTTCTATGTATAATATGTATGTATTTTATATCGGTTGTCTAGTACCCATAATACAAGCTCTGCTTAGTTTGGGACTAGATGGCGTTGTGTGTAAGATGCCCAAAATATATAAAAAAAAAAAATACTTAGGGTATATCTTTCGCATTCCGCCGTTACTCGCGATTTACAACAAATCGCGATTTACGGCTAATTATAATGTACCTACGAGTATGGCTTGAATGAATGTTTATTTATTTATTTATTAAAACTTCATGCAAAAAGTATTGCATAAGGTGGACTTAATGCCACAGGCATTATCTTCCAGACAAACCTTTGGGTGTTGCGAAGCTGTTTGTGGCGGGTGTATGTTAGGACAAGTAAGACGAGAGACTAAATCGATTACTTTCCAAAATATATATATATATACACACACACACATATATATTCTATAGTTCAATACCAAATGCTATATAATTCTAACTAATTATAGCTAAATATCATAGTTCGTGTTTTCTAGTAATAATATAAGTTAGTCATAAACGTTTTACACTTATTATATTCGATGGGATAATATCCAACACAAACGTTCCTTCCACCTTAATTAGAAAATGCAATTTTCTATAAAATTACCAAGGCGACGTGCATGAGAGTGCAATCATCCAACCAAAAACTACGCGTGTATTCCGAAAGCATCTCTCTACATTAGCCCCATCGTGTCTGTAGCATGTGAAATTATTATATGTTTAAAACTAGCTGAGCTCCGGTAGTATAATTTCCTATCGAAGACCCGTTTTCTCTTTATTAGAAATCATCCTGATCTTTATTATTCCTAAGATTATTTGGGGTCAGCAGCTAGTTCAACCGGTTTGTCAACCAAGTCATGGAGCGACTGGCATCAGAACATCCGCAACTCTGAGGGCGAACAGTATATTTCAGAGCACTGAATTTCCATTAACGATTGCCATTGATGTCCATGAGAACTGAGGCCGACGGCTTGCTCTCCAAGGAATGAGCGTAAAATACCAACAACTTCCATACTCCAGAATGTAATTAAGAATTCCTTGTACGAAAAATCCGAGAACACCTTTTGAAATTGAGACCTGTGGGCCTAGCAAAGTTGCAAACGTTTTCTTTCTGCAATCGCTGACACTTCTAGTTGTTTAATTGGCTAATGTCACTCAGTCGCGTGCATAATGAAACAGAAAAAAAATGACCATGTAATACAATTTGTACTCTCGATTGTCCGCACTTGGTTGAATTTGTTGAAATAAAATATTGAAATTAAATTCACTTGTATTCGACAATTAAAATGAACAAAAAGAAATACCCGACCGTAAAACAAATAAATGGTTAGGTATACCCAGACTTAGAACAATTAATCAGTGAGTCGTCAAAACCGTTGTCCCGTGACTGGGTCAAACCCACAACATTCTACGAAACAACAGTTGGCAAAATGTCATCTATTTATTGCTTACAAAAACCTTTGACTTTCTCTGCGAACGTACGATTATATAATTAATCAGTTTTAGTGTTATGAAATCGATTATACTGTACCATGCTGTCTGGCTTCATTAACAGGCGCTGTCAAGTCTGTGTGGGAATTGTTTTTAGTAATTTAACAAGGTGTCGGAATCAACATCGTCTGTCTGGTATCAGTTAGTGAGTGATAGATTTGAAATATAGTTAAACTGACAGTTGTTATGTTTCGCTCAGTGTCTGTCAGTTTGTCTGACAGTCTACCCTTCTTTTACATGCTTTATTCTACCTGTCATATAAAACATGGCATCATCTTTTAAGAAGAAGTAATTGCGGTAACGTTTGATAATGATTTTTATAACATCTAGTTCGTAATTCTTTGGCTTTCGCGATTCTTGTACTTTCATTCGTAAATAGAACGTATACAATTTGGTGTTGAATTTAAGTCAATTTTGTACCAAAGTTCTTCTTTAAATTGAGTTGAAGTTAGTGAAATTAGGTCTGTCAAATTATGACTATGTCTACACGAGGCGCGGAAATTCAAATTCAAATTAAAATTCTTTATTCACTTAGGATGCAATACATCTCATACAACATCGCCAATGTTTACATAGTTTTAATGTTTATAAACCTGATATGGGGGTAAGGTGCTGCCACGAATATACTATACACCATGTTAGAGGACTGATGCAAATTATAGTGATTAAAAATTAGAACATAAGCTAATTTAAAAAAAAAAAACAACAGCCTCAGTGGGTACAACATAGTAGGAGCATCTACTTACAACAAAGGTAAAAACTATATGTGCTCAAATATTGGCCAAATTACTGGTAACGAAAGATTAAATATAAAATATTAATTTTAAGATCAAAAGAAAGAGAAGAATGGCCTTTATTCGTCACGTAGAATCTTTACTTACAAAAGTAAAATCATGCTCTTAAACAATGTGATAACAACATTCACATGAGTAGAATAAAATGACAAGGAGCAAGTAGTCAAATCCATTTTTCTTTATCATTTAATTATCTTCTTATCTTTATCATTTAAAAGGAACGTTTCTTTGGCATAAATGTCTGAAAACTATTCCCTGAAAAATAATAAAACCGAATAGATTCCAAATGTCCGTAACATCAATATTTTAAATCATCATCAACAGCCTTCAACAGTCCACTGCTGGAAATAGGCATCTCCTTAGAAAGGAGGTTTTGGCCTACTATACCACGCTGGCCAGACGGGTTGGTATAGGGTAGGTTTCAAGTTTTCCTTCTTTGCATTGATGTTGTCTTGCGTAGTTTATCCCTTAGTCGCCTTTTACGACACCCGTGGGATAAATAGGGGTGATGACACTCTGTATTCTTAATCCGTCACCACACGGCAATATTTTAAATAGATATTTAAATATCTTTTACAGCAATCACATTAGTGTTACAACTTTGTATTGCAATGCGGATGTAATGCACTTCTACCTTCCTCTTACCGAATGTTCACGCCTGATTAATTACACACGTTATTTTGTCCCGATTACGATAGCTATGGCTATTTTTGTGCAGTCTTTGTATGTTTGTATGTTCTAAATAGCACCAAAACTTTTTTTTATTTAGTATTAAGTAGAACTGCTTTGAATTATTCTTTTGTCGCTTGTTTGTTTATTATACAATTAAGTCCTTTTAAATCTCGATCATGATGAAAATGATTACTTTCTTTAATGCAATAAATCGATATGATCTTTAGATAATTCATCACCATCATCATCATCATCAGCCTATTGCAGTCGACAGCTGGACATAGGCCTCTCCGATTGCACACCACTTAGTTTGATCCTCGGCTTTAGTTATTCTCTAATAGTCTATTTAACTTGAAACCAAGTTATAAAACTTAGCGTATAGTACACTCGATTCAGCCTTTACTTAGAATGTTGAGGTACATTAATGTTTTAGTATCGCGTGTCTAATGAAATATTTCGTTAAAGGGCGAATTGCGAAATCACGGATTTGATTCTACTGAAATCTATTGTTGTTCAAATTCACGTTGGTATTTTGTACAATTCAAAATAAACAGCTAGCTGAACGGAACGACTTTTTTACTATTTAAGCGTTAGAGAAAAAACTGACCATTTAGTCTAATTCAATTTTAAAGCAAGCTTTTTTCGCCAAGTTTTTTTGGTCCCACATAATAGGTGGCGAGCCTATTGCTGTTTACCGGGATTTTTTCTTTGCGAAGGCCTTGTCCGTCGCTCAGCAGGTGCACAACTTACAGGTGAGGTTGTTGGTTGGGGCTCTATGCACCCTATTATTTGTTTTTACATACATAATTTACCACATATGAGTGAATGCTAGTAAACATATAGATACATTACTCATCATCATCATCAACAGCCTTTAACAGTCCACTGCTGGACATAGGCCTCTCCTTTGAAAGGAGGTTTTGGCCTACTATACCACGCTGGCCAGACGGGTTGGTAAAGGGTTTGTTTCCAGTTTTCCTTCTCTTGGCAGTGATGTTAGCTGTTTATTTTGTTCCTTTAGTCGCCTCTTACGACACCCATGAAATGAATAGGGGTGGTGACACTTTGTATTCTTAATCCGTCACCACACGGACATATAGATACATTACTGTCATTAAGTAATTCAAATCTCAAATACAAAATAAAGAAACCTTTACTTTATATTTGAGGTTTTATATTGTCTAATGTTTTTTTGTAATTATTTCATTTTTTGGGTTTTCAAGGTTTTCAAACAATGGGTATTTGCTATAAACCAAAAAATGTTTGTAAAGATTTGATGGCAAAATCCAAACACTATATTCGATTGGCACATACATGTAGTCTTTACTGAACAATAAAATCGGATTAAAGAACTAAGGACTAAAACAAACTTAAGAACAACAAAAATATATTAGTTCTCAGAGGTCAAATGAGATGTAGTCTTAAACTATGACCGAGTCTTCGCACGCTAGTTCGTAATTAAAAACAAATTTAATAAATATTATGTGTAATATAGCAATAAAAATAAATTAAATAAATGCAGCTTTTAGACATTTTGAGTTATATTATGTAAAATGGTATGGCTAGTATGATGCTAAGTTAAAATTTTGATGCAACAAAAAAGATTTATACAGATTATTTTATGATTTTATTTTTTGTTGTTTAAAATAAAAACAAAACAAACAGACAAGAGTTTAACATTATTTGTATTTTCTTTTCGTTAGTAAGCAAATACTTTTCTATATATTTTTGTGTGTGATAAACCCAAGTGGTGGTTATGTCGGATTTGAACGGATCCAAAACCGCACACCATCTCGCGTAGGTACTAGTAGCCGCGTGTCCCTAGAAAGAAAATCCCTTGAAGCATAACGTGTATATACTTAACTATAATAAATGTATATTGATACGACCCTTGATAATCCAGTGAATGTTAGAAGTTGAAAAAACTGACGAAAATTTATCTGCACATTTCCATAGCAAAATACTTAATAAGTTATCTATAAAATTGAATACCGAAATAAACCATTACCGATTGGGTGCATTACCGCATAACTGTAATAATCTAACAACCATATCAGTCTTCACGCAACATCAAATTAGTTATGGGTATGAACAAGCAAGAAACATTGACAAAACCAATTGATAATTTCACAAGAGGTATAATAAAATATGATGCATAAACCACAGTATGTTGTCGTATATTCATCTGCGGTTTTTAAACAAAGGTTCATAAATTTCATTTTGACAAACTTAGTTTATGTAAAATTAGAGATATTTGACATACGGCGTCGTTTAAATACAACATAGACTCGCAAACATACATAGACCAACAATTGTTGTTTATGATACATAATAATATTTCACTTAGGAAACTTTAACACTGTTTTATTCCTTACTAGTTGCCCGCTGTTTTGCGCGGTTAGGTATAGGTATTTAAAAAAACATTTTAAATTTAACAAATTATATAATATCTAAAACCTTCCTCGAGGATCAATCTATCAATTGTTAAAAACAACATGAAAATCGGTGCATAGGACTCTTAATTCGCTTCCATTAATATAATATTTTCTAGTTCTGAACTCAGTCACTCATAATTCATACTCTGAGAACTCATTTATAGGATTGAACATGTAAAAAAAATATTGAAAAAAAAACTCGATTGTATTTATTCCACGAATGAATTTAAATCAAGAGCCCCAACCTGTCAAGTCGCAAGTGGAAAAATAGTGTCGATGCGATGCCAACCTAATTTGGGGAAAAAAGTGTTGGAAGAAGAAGAACATAAGTGCAAGTGAGTTTTTTAATAGCTTAACACTGTTATTATATATTATTTCATTTGGATAAACCATTTTATTAAAAGCAAGGATACACTTTCCAATTGATCTCATCGAAAATCGAAGAAAAAGGTACCCCCTAAAGATGTAAAATATTACGAATAATATTGAAACCTATTTCATCATCGTATAAATGTACTAACTTTAATTCCCTCTACTTAGAATGTGCTACATTACTATATATTCTATCGACGCGGGCAATCACCAGTTACCTATGTTTATGCGTGGGTTTCCTCTCTCTAACAAGGTCTAAACCTACACGATGTACACTTTCTTAGCGACAGGAATTACAAGATTACATTCTGTTTGCAATGGTGTACACGATTGTACTTCCTAAACTTCCAGCTATTGCTTGTTGTCTGGAAGTAAGTTAGCAATTTTGATAGAGAAACTTCCAATTATTTTTGATGTCTGTAAGGACGTTGGAAATTTAAATAGGAAAAATTGCAGCTACTTTTTAATGTCTAAAATTACGTTAGCAATTTTAATACGAAAAATTCCATATATTTTTTGATGTCTGGAAGTACGTTAGCAATTTTAATACGAAAAATTCCATATATTTTTTGATGTCTGGAAGTACGTTACCAATTTTAATAGGGAAAATTCCAGCTACTGTTTGATGTCTGGACCAACGGCAGCAATTTTAGTAGGGTTTTTTCAGGTAGATTGTTTCCAAAAGACCCTCATATTTTTTGTGCTATCGGCTTCGCCGAACAAAACATATATGTTGCCAAGAAGAATATCAGTTTAATCACTCCAAAAATTATATTACAAATTTAATCACAGTAACTTTCGTAAACCTCTCTAGTAACCTTACTAGTATTAGTAGTATCTAGTGGTATTAGTGAACTTTTTCAGTGTTCTCAGCCTAATAACTACTGTCTCCTGACAATTTTGTGATTAGTATTTCTCATACTACAAATTATTAAGACAATTTGATTAGTTTATTCAGGCGCCTGATACACACGTTTAGTTTTATGCAAAGCTAACTATCTTAGTTAAAACACCTCACACAGGCACTTGTGATGTTTTTGTTTAATTTTATAATGTTCAACTGATGAGATTCCTACAGTGAGGGACATAGTTCTCTTCTCAAAAATGGAGGCTTGAACTATACTATGTTTATATACTGTTTCTACTACGTATATATTACTCAAGACTGCCTCGGTGGCGCAGTGATAGCGTATGCAACTGCTGTGCTTGAGGTCTCGCGTTCAATTCCCGGTCGGACCAAGTGTTTGTGTGATCCGCAAATAGTTGTTTCGGAGTCTGTGTGTTTTTTTTTGTGTAATATGTATGTATTTACAAAAAAGTATTTAATATATTTATTTCAGTTGTCTAGTACCCATAATAAGAGCTCTACTTAGTTTGGGATTGGATGGCGTAGTGCGGAATATGTCTGATGCAGGCACCAAACTTCGATATTCGCTATTCGTTATGTGTCTACGCCGTATTCGCCCAAATTTTAGTTATGCGCGCAAAAAACAATCACGCCATCCACACTTCGAACTGGTATGCCAAATAAGCATCAAATAAGGCAAATATGTGTGTTGTAGAGATGTGTGATTGTCATTTTTATGGTGAACGAAACGAATATACTCTCCACACTTCGCCGTATGCGCGCGAATAACCCACATAACGAATAGCGCATAACGAAGTGTGGTGCCTGCATGAAATATTTTTTATTATTACATATTATATTAACAAACAGGTTGGCATTATGAATTGTTTTAGTTTTCAAGTTACCAAACAAAGTAAAGCTTGAATTAAGGGTACATATATATTATACATAGAAAACACCCAAACTCCGAAACAAATATTAGCGGATCAGACAAACATTTGGCCCGACTCGGAAATCGAACCCAAGACCTCTTGATCAGCAGTCGCATACGCCAACCACCAGACCAACGAGGCAGTCATATGATATTACAATCGAAACAACACAAATTTATTGTTACATTCCATTATTTTAAATAGCATGACTTCATAACTTCCAGGTCGGGTGTTACGTGGAGCTCAACCCGAAGAAGGCCTACTCTCGGTATCAGGATCGTACTCATATATTGGTGACGATGGACAGGAGTACACCGTAACCTACATCGCTGATGAGAATGGATACCGGGCTGATGGTGCTCATTTACCAACTCCACCGCCAATCCCATCAGAAATCTTAAAGAGCTTGCAACTTACGGACAGATCTCGAGGTAAGGACATGAACATTTTCATTAACAACAAATAATGCCCCGCTGCTGGGCTGAGGTCTCCTTGCAAGAGAGGGTTAAGGCCTAAAGTCCGCACACTGGACGAGTGCGGGTTGGGGACCGGCAAGACACGTTGTGGCTACGTAATGCCGCCGTTGAATGTTTTTAAGCCGCTCGACAGCCTCCAAATAAGCTTCACAACTGTTAGCTTATGATAACAACCGGGACCGACTGCTTAACGTGACCTCCGAATCACGAAAACGTTTATAACATATCATGCCACAAACGGTCACCCATCTAGGTATCAACCGCACCATCGTTGCTTACCCTTGGCGATTGTTTCCTATCACCTAAGGTACTGGCTATAAGCGCTTCTCACAGATGAAAATCTTATCTTTAGTTAAACATTACATCAGTATTTCTTCAGAAATAGTTCTTTGTTGTTTGATTCTTCAACTGCCATCGTTGTCTGTAATCAAAGTAGTATCCCCCCTATTCATTATTTGACTTTAAGCAATGTTTCTTTGTAACATATATTCAATTATAAAGCTGTTAGTTAAAAAATAGAATAGGATCGTTGTCTATGACTATTTTACTCAAAAAGTTAAGAGCGATTCTACGATTTATTCGATTATACTCGTGAAACAAAGTTGATCAATGTAATGTCAGGGGGGTGTCACTCCGCAGTTTAGGTATAGTCGGCCGGCTGCCTGCCGGGTCAGACACGCCGGTCGAAGAGACATCGTCAGAACAGTTAAGAGTTACACGATAGAAAGAGACGCAACTGTAGGTAAATATAATCGTAGTGATTCGGCGCCTTGCGATCTGAATTGAACTTAATCTTTTGACACCGAGGGTATCTATAACTTTAATTTACTTTTCGGAGTGAGTCTTCTGTACAGGTACTATTAAGTATTCTGTGGTAATGTGCAGGTTCTGAGTCCGCATGCAGCGTATGCACTGAAATTACAAAAATATTCATTGTTTTCTTGTAGCAAAGCATTAATAAAATTTATCTGTGTTTATTTTTCAGGCATGTACGACAGCAATAAAAGCAGTTACGATGCCGATGCAGGCATATACTAAACTCGAACTTATTGAAATTAATTTTAGGTCGCGTTTTTGTTAGGCAATTTATTTCGAACAAATATAAATTAAATTACCCAGCGGCTTTTAAAATTATATAAACAGTAATATATAGCTTTAAGAGTATTGAAGAGATAATTTGTATAAGGTTTCTATGTTCTTTCACGTTTACATAAAACGATAACCCACCTGTAATTAATTAGTGATAATAAATACAAAAAGAAAAAATAGTAAATAGGTAAAATGTATATAGATGTTACAAATGCTGCCTGGATAATTTCCACCGAACGGCTTTCATTGGAATGATTTTTCAAACTCTTTGAACAATATTAAATCGTATGTACATGTCCGTGTGGTGACGGATTAAGAATACAAAGTGTCACCACTCCTATTCATCCCGCGGGTGTCGTAAAAGGCGACTAAGGGATAAACTACGCAAGACAACATCGATGCAAAGAGAAGGAAAACTTGAAACCAACCCTATAGCAACCCGTCTGGCCAGCGTGGTATAGTAGGCCAAAACCTCCTCTTCAAGGAGAGGCCTATGTCCAACAGTGGACTGTTAAAGGCTGTTGATGATGATGTACATTCCTTTAAGTCTATTTTACCAAGTTCGGCTACGATCCCGTATCGTCAGCGTCTTGGTAATATAGACTTTATTCGTGGCGCACATAATTTAAAATCTTTCAAGATTTGTAAAAGTCGTTCCAATGCGAACATTCTGTCTTTTAGCAATACGTAGTCTGTATCGGTTTAGATACGTATTGTAAACTCTCCGAAATAAACTGCCTAATTTAGAAAGGACCTAAGTCACCTGTATAGTTTTAATCTCCATCAGAAGAGTTTGTATAATTTATAATGATAATACTCCAATGTGATCGGATGTAGTGGCCAGTACCTGTGTTCAAGTAGTTGTTAATGTTTTGTAATAAAGGCGTTTTGTACATATTATTTATTTTCCTTTTCTAATAATACACATTTGTAGTACTGAATTTTAGTAGAAAATAGGTTCATCTTACAGTATATGGGTCACGAAGCTCTAGTGTTAGTATTTGCAATGAGGATGGTTTGATTATAGTCTGTGATTATAGTGATTTCATCATTCAGCTTATATTATATTTAAAACAAAACATATTCCTACGCAACACACCGCAGAGTATAGAACAAGAGGAAAAAAAAGATGGATGGGCTATGGGCTTCGTGGAAGAGGCTAAGTCCAGGAGTGGACTGTATATAATAAAACAGAACAATATTAATAAAAAGTAATTAAAAAGTAGTAATAAAACTTATCATCTATATTTTGTGCATTATTATCACAACAAATAAAAATATTGAAATCACACTTCAACTGTATGTCTCCGCGCGGGGACGGGGTGGGCGGCTAGTTGTTTATTTATTAAGTTACTTAGTTAGTCCGTAACTACTAAAAAAGTTAGTTCACAAAAATAATGATATTCCTCATTAAACTTTTCTGATTCTATTTGTATCAGCTTTTCCAAAACATGTTTGGTACGTAAGTGACAATAAAAGCCACACGATTCTCAGTCAATCAACTCGAACACTGCTATTTTTTCAAAGACAACTATCGCACTACTAATATTTAATATATCACTGGAGAGTTTACACATGAAATGACCCAAACTTAGAACTAAATTTTGTGTAATTACACAAAGTCCCTGATGCTATCCCACGTTGGTATAGGAACTGCAATTCTCAGTGCAGTAGAGGATATGAGTGCGAGGTTCTTGCTACAATCATTGGTATTGTGGAGGAACGGGTGTCGTGTTCCTACATCACAAAGGGAGGAACCTCCGACCAGGCGAGGTGATCGTGCCTGGCGGGCTACTGCCCAACAGTTGATGTTGGGGTGTTGTATACATGCTAATCGGCGCGAGAATGTTACTTTCGCGATTCAGGATTAGTAGTTACTCGGTATAGTTCATTCCGTGTTTTCTTAGTAGTTCAGTGTTTCTTCGCTAGATGGCGCTGTCGTATGTTTTCGTTGCGCTGTATTTCGATACGGCACGAAGCGAATCTAAAATAACCGTCTAAGGACTCGCACGCAAATAACACTTAAACGTATGAAACTTAAGGCTATGCATTTGTTAACCTATTGTTTTGTCACGAGTAAACGCAAGCGTGACTCATCTTAAACAAGTGTAAACAAGTTTGATATTTGTCTGACGATACGGTAATTGTTATTGTGAGACTATTGCTAAACATGATAGGAAATTTGTGAACTTTTTGATGACCTATAGGTCAATTACCTATACTCCACGGATGGCATAGCACAGTGGTATAAACCATCGCCACATCGCTCTTTACTGCGCTGAGTGCTTTGGCCTTGTAGGTTCGAATCTCAGATAGGACTATACTTTATGTGAGCAACAAACTGTTATTCTAAGTTTAAGGGTGCCTTAAGGCCATTTAATAATATATATATAATTTCCTAATGCCGTCCTTATCTTTAAAAACGATCAGCTTCTCTTACGAAAGAAAAATATTCGAATCAAAATTAAACGTTCAGATATAATATCATCTCTTTTCTGTAGAAAAGAAGTTTTCTACAGAAAAGAG
Source organism: Phragmatobia fuliginosa (assembly GCA_932526445.1). Lineage (NCBI taxonomy): Eukaryota > Metazoa > Arthropoda > Insecta > Lepidoptera > Erebidae > Phragmatobia > Phragmatobia fuliginosa. Next base: position 16,934,900 of record OW052072.1, on the reverse strand, counting down.
ATGATATTATATCTGAACGTTTATATTATTATTATATTAAGATTATAAATACAAAAAATTTTTTTGGTTAAAGGTGCACAATTTAGCATCTTCCGTTTTTCGAATTGACGAAATTATTTAGTGTTGGTAGCCATTTCTTGAGGTTTAAACTACGATTCGACGAAGATTCAATTAAAAATATTCGGGCAACGAAGAGCTGCTGAGAAAAGCAGATTTACGTGGTTTAATCAGTAGGTACATTATAAAGTAGGAGATACGTACCTGTTTTAGGGTTCCGTAGATCATGACTCGGAACCCTTTTAGTTTCGTCATGTCCGTCCGTCTAAACAAAACGGTTAGTGCTACAAAGATAAACTTTACATGAATATTTGTTTTTATCGCTACGTCAAAGTGCTAGAGTAAAAATTAAATCATGAAAACATTTTTATTTGGGGTAGCTCCTTTACACGTAAAGTGGGTATGTTTTTTTTTCCTCCGTCTACCCCATCGTATGGGGTATCATTACGTAGGTCTTTTAAAAATATGGAGACTATTGGAGACCCAATTATTTGATTAGAGTATCCGTTTACGAGCTATTCTACTTCAAAGAGCATTTTTTGTTTAAACAGGGCGTACCCCCTTTAAAAGTTAAACGACTGGCTGAAAAAATCTGAAAACAATCGTGATGTTAGTACATAATGATGAACTTTAAAGGTTAACTATAACAGCTTAGTTTAATGGTTCAGGAGTTATAGAGGTCTAACTTGTACAACAATTATCTATCGGACAAGATTTTATATCCAGATGCCATTATTGCTGACTACGGAACCCTATTCTACACCTGACTTGTACTTGGCTCATTTTAGAAGCATATGACTGCCTTGTTGGTTTAGTGGTTAGCGTGTGTGACTGCTGACCAGGAGGTCTCGGGTTCGATTCCCGGGTCGGACGAATTATTTGTGTGATTCAAAAATATTTGTTTCGGAGTCTGGGTGTTTTCCTACGAGTGTTTTCTATGTATAATATGTATGTATTTACAAAAAAAAGTATGTATATGTATTTATATCAGTTGTCTAGTACCCAATAATACAAGTTCTGCTTAGTGTGAGACTAGATGACGTTGTGTGTAAGATGTCCGAAAAATATTTATTTATTTATTTATATACAGCTGTTTGTGATGTTCAAAAATCGACGCTGACTTCATTATTCCTGATGATTATCATTTAATGCCTAAGAGCTAGTTCCATTATCTTACCTTGAATGGGTTGGTTATTGTTCAAGCCTTACGTCATCCACATACACGCCATTTCAAATACTCGGTATTTAATCAGTATTCTCGTGAAATTATGTCATTCTGACAAGTCGCTTATTGATAGTACTTAATGATTATTTCATACCGCTATAAACGTTTAATATTAATACACACATTTGGATGTACGTTTGACCCAGTGTTTTAAGCGGTTGCTATGCCGCTTTCTACTGTACAAAGTGTTGTGAGTTCAAATCCCACATGACTACACTTTGTGTGATCTATAAATTGTTGTTCTGAGTCGAGGTGTTTTGTATTTGTTCCATGTATATTTGTAAAGTCACCCGCTACACAGGATGTATAACTAGCACAGATGATGAGATGCTGCAGACACTAGCACAGGAGTTGTCTATAAAAAAAATACAAATGACTGTTTCTATGAAAGGATTTCAGAGATTTGGTTGGACACATACATTTGGCCAACTAAAATTTATGATTTTGGTCGAAATTAACGTTAAAAAAATTGAGAATTAAAAATAAGATATTTTTAGTTTGATAATAAGTTGAAAAATTTCCAATTCACAATTCTATTCTGATACATAGGTATTAGGAAAATAATAAAACTGTACATATTTGGGCAAGACCCTTCAAATTTAGATGCCAATATCATCGGTGACAACAATCGGCGCTCTTTTATCTCGATAAAAACCAGTCTGAAACTTTTTTTATTCATGATAAAAAAAATCTGATCACTTCATACAATGTTGCGCGCAATATCCAATTGTCCTTGTTCTGAATTGGTTTTATTAAAGTGACCCGTACAGTGATACATATTATGTCATATCACTCACATGTAGCCCTAAAGACTGATAATTTATTGGACATTTATCAACAAATGTCTGACGTCGTTTGAATATCGAAATTTTCTGCATTTTAATTACAGTGATATATTGATACTCGTTCACTTTTATACAATTTGACCAGTTTCTGGTGGTATTAAAGACCATGAAATGGTAGGGAGGTCTTATAATTCGAATGCCTTGTTGGTCTAGTGGTTAGCGTATGGGGCTGCTGATCAGAAGGTCTCGGGTTCGATTACCGGAATAGAACAAATATTTGTGTGTTCCACAAATATTTGTTTCGGAGTCTGGGTGTTTTTCTATGTATAATATGTATGTATTTACAAAAAAAAGTATATTTATGTATTTATATCAGTTGTTTAGTGCCCTTATTACAAGCTCTGCTTAGTTTGGGACTAGATAACGTTGTGTGTAAGATGTAAGAAATTTAATATACATATTTTGACTAACTAAACACTGACTACTACTTTTCTAGCTCAGCCATCCAAAATATGTTTTGGCTTTCGACGATAGAATGCACTATTTTGTGCGAGTTTAGACAAATCGAGCACTTTGATATCTTTTTTTTATAGGGTAAACTGTATAATGATTGGCACCTTAAGGCTATCTAGCCAAGATTAGATTTTTAAAAATTAAACTAGATGTCAGATTCTAATTTAATCTTCTTAAAACGTTTTAATAATTTAGTCATTTCAGAAATAAAAACAGATTCATTTAGGTAAACACAGTTTAATAAACAAAAAATAATAAAATTTAAAATCGTTCCGAAAAGTACAGTAATTGGCATCAAAAGTACAGTTATTATCACATAGCAATCAGTCATTGGCACTTAATATTAGCTAACAGTTTTAATAATACTATTCCTAAATATTTAGATAAAAACTTAGGTTTTTCACTTAAGGACATGTTCAGTCATCATCACGTAATAAACATTAACATAAAAATCAACAAAACTTATTTACATTAAGAGGTATAAATATTAGGAACTATTAGGCAGAATCATCTTCTTATTTTTCAAAAAAATCGGAATATTTTTTATACTTTGATAGAAATCAAGCTCACTATTCATTGGCATCACTTAATTTTATGTTATAATGGATATAATGTGAAATATACACTCAAAACGATAATATAACTCAAAACGAAACATATAAACACTTCACAATATCACATTCATGATAAACTCGAATTAAAAGATGTAAAATCTTACCTTATGCCTTATTGGATCATAATAGAAAGCGGCGGTGACAATCACCGGTGCGAGTAGCCCGCGTTTTTATTTATTTTTACGTGTTTCCAGGATACATTTTAAAATGATTCAGTTGAACTCCCATAATGTCGACATGGTAGAATTTGAAAAACAGTATTCCACGTATTTTTTGTTATAGATATTCTAAATATTTGCATTTAAAATGCAAAGTGCCAATGACTGATGGGATGCCAACAATAGTATAGTTTACCCTATATGTATTAATGCCTACCAAAGTGACTCTACTCTGCCTGATGGAAAACATGAGTAGAATTCAAGAGTATGGTCACCATTCTCACTGTGAGTGGTGACCCATACCATGGTGGCCTGGTCAGATGTTTCCGCATCACTCTCCCGACCTCCGGAGGCCGGGAGAATGATGCATATTGATTGGGCCTCCAGTCTCACACTCACCAACTACATACAATCGCACGACTGTTACACATAAACTCTACATGTGAACATTATTAGGTTGGTCTTGTGTGAGGGTAGTACTGCCCCAGTCTAGCTGGCCCATTCGTGCTGAAATCAGCGTAGCTCTCGTATTTAAACCTCACCTTGCCAGCGGTATCTTGATCATATACCAGCAGCCATCCAATGGGCTGGTCGAGAAATACTCTTTCGGCTCAATCCTAAGCCATTCTTTAAACATGGCCAAGTTCGCGAAGTCTAGCAGCTTTATTTATTTTATTTATTTATTTATTGTCTTCATTGTTAATACAAAATAGTACAAAAGAAAAGAATCATATGAGTTACAAATAATATGTACAACAATTGGCTTTAGGTAGTTTCTTGACTAACTATGAAGGTAAAATCAAATCTATCTCTTTAAGGAAAATTCGATACTTTAATTGAAGAGACATTATCGTGGGGAAGACCTAGAAACCTCCTGACATTTAACATAGACACGATAATAAAAACTTTGACTATGAATTTCTCCGCCGTTCAATAGATGCGAGCACTCTCTATTATTCGTATACTATGTTTTAATTAAGAGTTCTGGCTACTCAGTATGATTCATTTATCTTATAGCCAATATTCATAACCAATATTTCAATTGGTTTCTTCCTGTTTTTAGGTACAGAATTGATTTTATGGTTTAGAGAGAAAACTGAACTAACATCAACTAGGTACCTAGTCACCTTCCCTAGGGCCTTGATTCCCTTTTGCAGGTTCACTTCTGCGTGCAGTACTGTTCTCATCTTTGCGATGGATCCACGCAGTATTTGCTTGACGCTCTCGATCAGTTGCAGCGGCAAGCAGTCCGCGTTATTATGAGTTCCGAAGCCACCTAGTGAGGGACGTGTAAGAACATCTCCCTAGTAAGCTATAGTGTGGGTCGCCATTCTGCCTGCATTTGTAAGGAGTGAGTTAGGTCCCACTACTGGATTGTACTCATGCTTTCCATTAGGCCAAGTAGATCGGCAGGCTTTAAAACAAAAAGGTATTGACACGAAAGCGTAACATACACATATACACACAGAGTTATATTTAATAATATGAACTCAAAACTAAATATCAACAAATCTAGCCATCGTGGTGTAGTAGGCCAAAACTCCTTACTAGGGACTTACAGTGGACTGTTAAAGGCGGTCTATGATTATTTTAATATTCATCATCATCTTTATCAGCCTCTCGCAGTCCGCTGCTCGTCATTAGCATCCCCAATTGCACGCCATTTTATATTATGTTTCTTTATTTTAATATAATATGTGACAAACTAGCAGCACGGATTTGGAAGTTTGGCGGTGATACACGCCCGTGCCTCGGAGAGCACGTAAAGCCGTCGGTCCCGGATGAACATCTATGGCAATCGTTATTGGGAAGTCAGTGCCCTCAAATATACTGACAACTAGTTCAATCATCGAATTTCAGTTCTCCCTTAGGGTTGCGGAGGTCAGATGCCAGTCGCTCCGTGGAAAAACTGAAATTCAGGTAAAACCGGTTGAATTAGTAGCCGACCCCAAATAAACTTGGGAATAAAGGCTCGGAAGATGAATATGTGACAAACTAGCATACGGGCCTTCTGAATATTTTATAGACCATTAAATACCTGTTTAACAAAACTAGTTTTTGCCCGCGACTCCAACCGCGGTTATCGCAATGAAAAGTAGCCTATATTCTCCCTCAAGAGTGTAAATATACCCACGGAAAATTTTATTTAAATCGATGCAGCGATTGAGCCGTGATAGACAAAATTACTTTCGAATGTATAATGTTAGTACGGATTTTATACTTTTACATTATATAAGTGTATCGGTAGTTGTCACAAAAATATAATGAAACATATTCAAGGATAAAAAAACCACATTAGTTTTTGCTTCACTGATAACAATGTTATTTCCTGGCTGTTCGGCTATCAGCACCAAATTTAGCTTTAACCAATCAGTTTTTAATCTAGTCTGTATTTTAATAAAAAATATATTATTAGACATTTAATGTGGATTAGAATATTTTTAACTGTAGGAGAACATTTTAGTAGGCCACATAATATAAATAGTACTAATACAGAAGACTCACTCCGAAAAGTAAATTAAAGATATAGGGACCCTTGGTGTCATTTAATTAAGTTCAATTCAGATCGCAAAGCGCCGAATCACCTACGATTATATTTACCTACAATTGCGTCTCCTTCTATCGTGTAACCCTTGTCTATTCTGACGTTGTCTAGTCGACCGGCATGCCTGACAAGGCAGGCAGCCGGCCGACTATACGTAAACTGAAGAGTGAGACCCAGGGGGTATACACGTGTGACACGGGTAGAGCTGAATTCAGCACGAATAGGCCGGCTCGCTGTACTACACTCGCATAGAAGACCAACCTATAAATGACAGTATTCATGCTGTTGTATTTCGTGAGTGAGTGAGTGCTGAGTGCAAGACTGGAGGCCCAATTAAGCAGAATCATCTTAATAGGCCCCCATAATGTGGGTCACCAGTCTGCATTGCCTATATCCATAGTGAGGATGGTGTCCACTACTCTTGGATTCTACTCATGCTTTCCATCAGGTAAAGTAGATCACTTTGGCAGCCTCATGAAAAAAAATGGCAAACGGATTGAAAGAGTCTAGACCCCACGATATCGGAAAACCTATTGTGGGATCTGGTAACCGAAATCTGTATGTGTTTTTTTTTTTATAAATCTTTCGGACATCTTACACACAATGCCAAACTAAGCAGAGCTTGTATTATGGGTACTAGACAACTGATATAAATACTTACACATACTTTTTATTTCTTTATTAATACACGCATATTATATAAAGAAAACATCCAAACTCCGAAACAAATATTTGCGGATTACACAAATATTTGGTCCGAACCGGGATTCAAACCTGAAACCTCAAGCACAGCAGTCGCATGCGCTCCCTCTGCAGGTAGTTAATAAATGTGTCACAAAAGGACACCCATCCATAAATTGACCTAGCTAGGATTGCTTAACTTAACAGCGTGTTAAACTGCTCGATTACCACTTAGCTACAGAGTTTTTTTTATTTATCAGTCATATCAGTTCTAAATGAAACAATACAATTATTGTGAATTCTTCGAAATATGCTCACAAATAATGTAAGCTAGTTTTAGTTACTACACACATATACATAGGAGTATATTCGTATTATTGTTTTATAAATATTCATAATACATAGTATGTATTTATTTGAAAGAAGCCAGTTCACGAAACATTAGATCAAACTTATTAGGTGCCGAAGTCGTAAGTTATATATACAGAAATTGTATAAACAAATTAGTTTGTTATGTGTATTGTGTAATTGCTATTTATTCAGTAATAGGATATTACTTTGATATTCCCTGAAGCAAAAATAAATTGTGGTCACACAATATCCTGTACTACGGGAGACAAAACAAAACAAACTAAAGCTTATGTTAAGTTTTTAGGATATCTGTGTCCGAACTAGATAAGATTATCTGTATTTCACATAAAAGTATGTTAAAACAGTGAAATCTTTTTAGCTTAATTTTAGTGAATAACAAACACAAATATAACATCAAAGGAAATAATAGTATGAAATCTGAATGCGGATATTCATGTTTTTAAGTATATTAAGTGTGTGTGTGTGTCTGAGACATGAGACATTATAAATATAATGAAGCCAACCTGATTTCAGCATCAATGGGCCGGCTCGTCTGGGGTGGTACTACCCTCACACAGAAGACCATCCTTAAAACGACAGCGTTAGTGTTGCCGTATTTCGTTGGTGTGTGTCAGACGGGAGGCCAAATGAATCGGCATCATTTTCCCGGCTTCCGCAGGCCATGATAATGGTGCAGAAACATTTCACTAAGCCACCATGGCGACTCCTGTATATCATGAAATATACCTTATACCATCTGCTATGGGTACAACGTTGTTATTATTTTCAATATTACAAATGGTTAATTACAAACATACTACTAGCATTATATTATCCTACTAATATTATAAAAGTTTGTGAGTATGTATGTGTGTATGTATGTTTGTTGCTCTTTCACACAAAAACTACTAAACGGATTTGGATGAAACCTTACAGTAATATAGCTTATATATCAGAATAACACATAGGCTTACTTTTACTGCAATAATCGAGATACATGGGCGAAAGCTAGGTGATTATAAAAATACATAAATCGTAGATGTCAAAATGTATCACTGTTTATCTCCTGTCAAAGCTTCACAGGTTACTTGGCATAACACACTTCATAGCAACCGTAATGATAGTTTGTAAACAGCTAATTTAAAAATGAGTTCTGGATAATCCCATATGTAGGCTACTTTTTATCACGAAAATACGCGGGTAACACCGCGGGGCGAAACTAGTTCTTCATAGATTGAGTTAAGGTTTAGAATCCATCTGGAATTCACAAAGATACATATTTGACAATACTTGTTTCTATTCCATAACCTCTAGCACAAACTGTATTTATTGTATGAACCCTTTTTTGCAGTTTCTTGATATTATGATTTATTTCCACTAATTTTGTAAATTCTCACAATTGTAAATTTAGCCATGCCAAAGTTAGCTATTTAAACACATGTGTTCCATTTATATTCGACCTATATTTCAAACCGATCCTTACTCAACCTAGTATTAGCGATATTCCTGTTCATTACTACGTTATTAAAACTACGTTCAGGGAATATATGCTGTAATCTTAAATGTTGAGATAAAGGTAGGTAGTAGAGCCACGTTAAAGACCAACTTAAAATGACAGCATTCCTGCTGTCGTCCTTCGTTAATGAGTGTGAGACCGGAGGCCCAATCATTCTGCATCATTCTCCCGGCCTCCGCAAGCCGAGAGAATGTTGCAAAAATATTTCACTAAGCCGCCATGGTGTGGGTCACCATGCTGCCTTGTGCACTCGCAGTGAGGATGGTGGCCCCTACTCCTGGATTCTACTCATGCATTTCTTAAGGCAGAGAAGGGTCATTTTGGTAAGCTTACATAATAAAAAAACAGCCGGCAGTATAATGATGGATTTTAAAATGATATTTTGTTCCGAATCTGGGTTTCAATATTCCAGTAATCTAGTGTGTTGGATTAAAGTCTGTCTAAATTCAAACGCCCTGGAGAGCCATGAGTTCATTTGCCATTCGAACATCTTTAGCAATTCATACAAGCAGTTGGACCCCTAAAAAGTCATACCAAAGTCTTCGATATTACTTAATATTTTTTGAGGAGATCAGAACTACAAATTGTCTAAAAAGGTGCAGCAATCCGGCTCAAAAGAACATTAAATATGTATATTCTACTAAATGTAGGTACAGTTTTGAAAATAATGGATTGATTGATATAATTGATACACTGATTTATTTGACAGAAATTTTATTGATAATAGTGGCATGAACACCTGGACTAGGAAGTGTTCTGTGACGCGTCTATACAAACGTACATGAAACGGACTAAAAGTGTTGTGTCATGTGGTGTTCGAACCCACAACACTTGAAGCAATAGAAAACGACGCGGCGACCGCTTAAACCACTGCACTATCCGTGCGTCGTTTAATAAGTTTATAAAATTATATGTCATAAAATTATATGTGTATTATATGTTTATAATCCTTTTCAATTGTATTTAAGTAGTCTATCAATAACAGTTTTCTTTCCACACTGTCTACTTCAGCCTCATTACATCCCTTCCATTACGGTTATCGTTAACTTTAATTAACTTCATCGGTTAAGATAAAGCACAATGTATGCCTTAATTGTTAGTAGCTCTGGAAGCTGATAGTATACTTAGTAATAACATATAATACAGTTATATGGCCGACATGGTTAGTACAACCCACAGAAAAGTGACAGAAGTTTTGTTTGAAAGTGTTTTCGAGTTTTGAATACAATTTTGATTAACGCAGTTACAATCAGTTAAAATTTACCTAAAATAATATTCTTAAATGTTTTTGAAATAAGTATTTACACTACATCACCAACAACTATATACATAAGCTCTTTTACAGAAGCTAAAATAAATAGAACTGAATTTGAAAACCACCTAATTTTTTTAAGTATTTTAAGATTTATTTTTAGTAGTAGTACCGGCACAGTGGATTATTATTTATTTATTATAATATTTTATTATTATTTCTTATCTATTATACTATTATATCTCATAATTTATTATTTCTTCAACGAATACCAAATAGTAATTACACAATACACATAACAAACTAATTTGTTTCTACAATTTCTATATTTATAACTTACGACTTAGGCACTTTATTAATTTAAACATATATTTCGTTTTACTGTTTCATTTAAAACTGATATATTTAAAACTTATAATTAAAGAACTCTGTACTTAGCTAAATGGTAATCAAGCAGGTTAACACGTTGTTAAGCTAAGAATCCTAGCTAGGTAAATTTATTGATGGGTAATTTTTTCACACATTTGTTGACTGCTTTTAAAGGGAGCGCATACGGCTGCTGTGTTTGAGGTTTCAGGTTCGATTTAAGGTTCGCACAAAATGATTGTGTGATTCGCTAATATTTGTTTTGGAGTTACTGTGTTTCCTATATCTAATATGTATTTATAACAGGTGACTAATACCTATTATTTTTTTCTAAAACAAATGAAATTTTTAATAAACTCAAGTAATAATCAAGTAAAATTCTGAGGTTTACATTGAATTTTTCAGCCATTTACTATTCATTCAATTTTACTACATTAATCCTCGTATGGCTCTAGAACACAATGTAATCTAATAATCAATAGTACGTTCTCTGTACAGTCACAAAAAACGGGAAACTTATTGAATACACACTGCATGTTGATTTCTTACAAGTATATCATTATTATGAGGGTTTCCCTTAATGAGCTTCATCACATAAACTGAGTAACAGTGATTCAACTCATAAGCAATTAACAAGTACAGTCACATGTATAAATAAACATTACCGTTTATTGACGAATAAAATTTTACCACGTTATTTCGTGTAAGACTTCTGAGTTTTCTGCCGTACGTATATCGACGAGAGCTTCAGCGAACCTTAGTGTGACTTACGCTTTGCACAGTTGCGGACCATAATGCGGTGTTGTGTTTTAGTTCTATTATTGTTTGTTTTTGATACTGGGACGTGTAAATATGTAAGTGATTGCTTAAAATTAGCTTAGATAAAAGTCTAGAATCTATTTGAAAAATCGTATAAAATAATTTTAAGTTCAGTTATTGAATCTATTTAAATAAATCTCACGAAATGAATGTGCTTCAAGTTTAAATGTTCAAATGCACTACTATTGTTAGCAGTAAACTTTCCAGTTCTTAAATTCTTAAAGTAAGGCAATTTTCATAAAAATTCTTTAAAGTGATTTCATTAATAGAAATTTTATGTCATCTTAACAATATCTAAAGTAACATTTTGCAAAGCGAAAATACCTTTCTTAGAATGTTCGCTATGTGTTCACGATTAATGTCTATGACTAAAGAGCTTTTTTTCTATCTACACCATTGCCTTAGATTTATCAATGAGCACACAGACTACGTGGGAGAGTCAATGAGGGGTTTATACCAAAGCCCTAACTAGTGCTGCCAACATTTCTTAGCCGAAAAATAGTACCTTTTTATCAAAATAAGCTGTAAAAAAATATACTAAGACTGTTAATACTTTATTGTAAAATAAAATAAGGTCAGATAAATATAAAATTTGTTACGCATTAATTTTTATAAAAGCTTTATTTGCACTTCTTGCATGTTTTATAATGTTTTATCTAAACTAAACTTTGACTACCTAAGTCAAAGACGAAGAGTTAATAATTTGGAGATTTTTTTTTTAAATAGTAGGATAGATTAGAAACCATTCGTCACCCTTTGTATTCGCCAGACCTTGATCCAACGGATTACCATTTTTTTTTTCGTGATTTGGACAATTTTCTACTTGTTAAGAAGTTTTCTTCCCAGGAGGCAGTACAAAATGCTTTCACACAGTTTGTAGAATCTAGATCACTAGAGTTCTATCGCAAAGATAATAATGGTAGATATTTTGATTATATAAATATGTTTCATGAAAAAAACCTATTTCAATTTTTCAGTACAAATCGGTAATTTCATACTTTAACCTCTAATATATACAAATTTTCCTAAAATGAATTTAACTTTAAAACAAATATCATTAGCGAACGTTGCAAGATACGTCAATATCGCAAAAGATCATATTATTCTTGATTATTTTTAGGGTTCATCAAACAAATGGCTGTCAGGAACTCCACCATTTTTTTTTAATCCTTCTTGATGTATCGTAGTCTTACTGATAAGAAAAACCAGCGATGTACGACTGATTGCTGCCATAAAATGAAATGGAAATGAATTATTCATGACCCATAATGCATCATACGGAGTACCGAGTACCGGCATAGTAAAAACAATAATACTAAGTACACAGTGTGTCTAACGCAGAATGATCTGCATCGAAGAATCTAATTAAAACAACAGGAATCAGTATTCACAATTATATTCTTCCACTTCCGTTTCTTTATGCGAAAAAGCTCTCTATGCAGCTTCTGTAACATATTGTCGTTTCTTTGTAGTTACAGAAGCTGCATAGAGTGCTTTTTTGATATGCCCAATAGCGCATACAATAATCTTACTTGACTAATATTCTCATGCACGAATACTGTGAGACCCTCTCGGTTTTATTCAACTAAGTTTTCATCATTCATAATTATTCCATACAAACTACACATTAACCGCCTATAACAGGCCTATTATAAACACTACTAAACACCAAATAACAAAAAATGCTCTCTTTTGCAAAAACCCCTACAACAAATATTATCCACGGAACCCCCTTATTCCATCTGTCACTCACTTGACCGTTTTTTTGAACTATCGTCGGCACCCAGATGCTGTGGGGTTGTCTAAAGCGCATCATTATTGCGACGCATGTGTGCTGTAAATGTTTCATGTCAAACGACCGACTGGCCCACGTGAGAACCATCAACAAACAACCAATACATTGTTAGGGTTCCGTAGCCAAATGGCAAAAAACGGAACCCTTATAGATTCGTCAAGTCTGTCTGTCTGTCTGTCTGTCTGTCTGTCTGTCTGTCTGTCCGTCCGTATGTCACAGCCAATTATTTCCGAAACTATAAGAGCTATACTGTTGAAATTTGATCAGTCGATGTATTCTGTGAACCGCATTAAGATTTTTACATAAAAAAAGAAAAAAAACAATACATTTTGAGGGTCTCCATACTTGGAACTGAAACTCAAAATTTTTTTTTTCATCAAACCTATACGTCTATGGATAGGTGTTCAAAAATGATGTTGAGGTTTCTAATATCATTTTTTTCTAAACTGAATAGTTTGCGCGAGAGACACTTCCAAAGTGGAAAAATGTGTGTCCCCCCCCTCTAACTTCTAAAATAAGAGAGTGATAAAACTAAAAAAAATATATGTTGTACATTAACATGCAAACTACCAACGAAAATTGGTTTGAACGAGATCTAGTGAGTAGTTTTTTTTTAATCCCTACTTAATATTATAAATGCGAAAGTACCTCTGTCTGTCTGTCTGTTACGCTTTCACGCCTAAACCACTGTATCGATTTTGATGAAATTCGGTATGATGATAGAACTGAACTTGGGAAAGGACATAGGCTACTTTTTACTGCAATAATTGAGATACAAAGACCAAAGCTAGGTGATTATAAAAATACATAAATCGAAGATGTCAAAATGTATCACTGTTTACCTCCTGTCAAAACTTCACAGGTTGCTAGGAATAACACACTTGCATGGCAACCACAATGATAGTTTGTAAATGACATATAGACCAGTAGACCAGAGTAGATAATTTTTGAAAACAAATAAAATTATAGTAGGATGAAACCTATTGGAAAAAGAGGAGAATATTATAAAAATGAAAGGAAAAATAATTTACTTTCCATCAGGCAGGGTAGAGTCAGATTGGATGGCTAAATATATACAACAAAGGGTAAAAAACGGTATATCTCGATTTCCAGCAAAACTACAAGGAAAATAGTTAAATGGCAAAGTTGTAGGTAATTAAAAGATCTACAACTTTTTAAGGTTCCGAAGTTTATGACTTCGAACCCTTATAGATATGTCATGTCCGTCTGTCCATCCGTCCGTCCGTCCGTCCTCAACTTGTCGTCCAAACAGTAAGTGCTAGAAAGATGAAACTTTGCATGAATATGTATTGTAATTACGTCGACAAAGTGCTACAATAAAATTATGAAATATATTTTTATTTAGGGTACCTCCCCTACACGTAAAGTGGGGATGTTTTTTTTTCTCACGGCTACCCCATCATGTAGGGTATCATTATATAGGTCTTTTAAAAACATTACAGGTTTGTTAAGACGATTTTTTGATTTAGGTATCCGTTTGCGAGAAATTCCACTTTAAAGGCAAACTTTTTGTAAAAACGTCAAAAAGTTTGTGATAGTGGTCCATATAATGTACTTTAAATGACAACTATAACGAATTAGATGACTTTGTTAGTTCAGGAGTTATAGAGGCTTAACTTTTACAATGCGCTTACTTGGAAAAGTCATACAAAATCAACGCATTAATACGTAAACATAACAATTATCACACACTTGGCCGATTTTTTATAATATCATTGATCAAAACACTATTATTAAAACATCGATCAAAATTTTATTTCTTTATCGTTTGAGAAAAGAGTGAATTTAATTAACGCCTCGGCGTCGATGAATATTAATGTGTAGACCTATTTATAAACTGTCTAAGATTGAACATGGCGTAAGTCTACTCTCGATGACAGAGATTTGATTTGAATGAATATACAGTTTTTTAGGGTTCCGAAGTTCATAACTCGGAACCCTTATAGATTCGTCATGTCCGTCTGTCCGTCCGTCCGTCCGTCCGTCCGTCCGTCCGTCCGTCCGTCCGTCCGTCCGTCCTCGACTTACCGTCCAAACGGTAAGTGCTAGAAAGATGAAATTTTGCATGAATACGTGTTGTAATTACGTCGACAAAGTGCTACAATAAAATTATGAAAAATAATTTTATTTGGGGTACCTCCCCTACACGTAAAGTGGGGATGATTTTTTTTTCTCGAGGCTACCCCATCGTGTGGGGTATCATTAGATAGGTCTTTTAAAAACAATAAAGGGTTTCCTAGACGATTTTTTGATTTAGGTATCCGTTTGCGAGATATTTCACTTTAAAGGGCACTTTTTTGTAAAAACAGGGCGTCCCCCCCCTCTAAAAGCTAAACGGGTGGCTCCAAAAATCTGAAAAAAATCGTGATGGTGGTCCATATAATGAACTTTGAAGGAAAACTATAACCGATTAGATGACTTTCTTAGTTCAGGAGTTATAAAGGCTTATATGGTAAAATGCGCTCACTTGGAAAACGTCATACAAAATTAACGTAATAATACGTAAACATAACAATTATCTATTGGATACGATTTGAAATCCACATATCATTATAGGTGACTGAGGAACCCTTTCCTGTGCGTGGCCTGACACGCACTTGGCCGATTTTATTTAGAGCAATTGATTGTCAATTTTAAATTAAGATAAGAATAAGATCGAATCGCGTGACGAATAGAAACCTATGTTGAGCAGTGAACAGCTATATGCTGGTGATGATACATATCGTTCGATTCCCGGGTCAGACCAAATATTTGTGTGATCCACAAATATTTGTTTCGGAGTCTGGGTGTTTTTCTATGTATAATATGTGTGTATTTACAAAAAAAAGTATGTTTATGTATTAATATCAGTTGCTTACCCATAATACAAGCTCTGCTTAGTTTGGGACTATATGACGTTATGTGTAAGATGTCCGAAATATTTATTTATATATTGGTAAGGTTGTGACACTAGACTGAGAACCAAACACAAACTATCCAATAAAAATTATATAACAAAAAAAACCGACTTCAAAGAAAAACTATTCCGAGTATTTAAATCGCGACAGGTATGCCAATTATATTTGAGGAGTTCCCTCGATTTCTCTAGGATCCTATCATCAGATCGTGGTTTCCTTATCATGTGACCACATGGGAGACACCAGCTTTCAATTACAAAAATATTTATTTAAATCGGTTAACCCAATCGAAAGTTCTGCGGCAACAAACATAAAAAAAAAACAGTCGTATCGAGAACCTCCTCCTTTTTTGAAGTCGGTTACAAAATCTGTAATTTTCTCATTGTTTCCTTGTAACTAAAATTTAATTAAATATAATTACTTTACATCACTTGTATAAATAAATTGTCTAGAGATAATTATTATACGACTATTAATTTAGGAATTAAAAATTATTTTATTATCTTATTTAAAGTTTTTGAATTAAGCAATTGCGATTTAGTTATGTTATTATTAAGTATTATTTTGGTCTACAATTAACTAGCTTTCTCCCCCGGCTCCGCTCACGTTTAAGCCGGTTATCGCAGTTTAAAGTAACCTATGTAGTTTCTCAGTCCTTAGATTATCTGAGTACCCATGTTCAGTAGTTTTTGGCGTGAAAGCGCTACAGATAGAGTTACTTTTGCATTTATAATATTAGTAAGGATTTACATTCAGTTATCCTGTAAGTGGATTTCGCGTGCGAATCCCGTTCATGTAACTGTCAATTTATCAGTGTGCTCATCATAGTGGTTGAATGTCTGTAGTGTAAGGTCCGGTTGTTGTGGAAAGCCTTTGGGGGGCCTATATTCAATAGTAGACGTCCTTCAAATAAATAAATAAATATTTCGGACATCTTAGACATAACCCTATCTAGTCCAAAACTAAGCAGAGCTTGTATTATGGGAACTACACAACGTCATCATCAGCCTATCGCAGTCCACTGCTGGACTTAAGCCTCTCTCATCGTATTTGGGCTTCTCGCATTCAGCTCCTGCCAACCATTTTGCGCAAGTCGTCACTCCACCTGGCCTGTCTGTGGGCTACTAGACAAATAATATAAATACATTAGACTTGTGTAACTCAGGAGTGATTCGTTCCACTGAACTGCTCATTTGCAGTGAACGAATTGAACTCGTTGAACTCTGTGGAGTATTTCAACTCACCAACTCATCGCTCCCGCTCTGATTCAATACGAATTTACGAAACCGAGTTCTTGTGATTTCTTTGTTGTTGCATTCACGCAAACTGCCTACTGTATAGCGCTTTCTTTTTCTATATATATTCGTCATTTATAAACAAATATTTTAGTCTTTATTTGTTGTACGAGAGCGTTTATTTTAGAATAGCAATCCTTATTTTTATTCAATATTGCAATTTTGTTGCCGTTATGTAGTTTGTTTGTGAACTGAACTTCAAAAGGATTCCGAAACTAAACTTACGCATTATAGTAGTATTGTTTTTTACTAACAGGTAATTATGTCAATCGTAATTAGTATTTGAAATTATTATACGTTGTAAGTATAAGTTTGAAATAGTATAGGTAGATGGGCATTTTTCAAAAAGTTTGTCCGTGACGAAATAGGAGTTCCCATTTTTTTCATACTTTTTATTTGAATTAATTATAGCTAATGTCATGGCAAATATACTTGATTATATTAGAAAGATATTATTTTATGTTAAATATCATCGGTTGATGAAAATTTTAAGTTTTTTCTGTAATGTAACTCAATGAAATGCTCCATTTCGTCACTTTAATTAGTGATTAAATTAGCAAATAATAAACAGTTTTATCCGAAACAAAGATTTTTTGTGAAATTCAATAAGTAGAAGCTATGCAAATTCAAAATGTAATGCAAAATATTTATTATAATCGAAAAGTTTTATGACGTAAAAGGTCCTAATCATCACTATAGCAACATATTACAGTATCAAAAACTATCGTTGTATCCAGAATACAAAGAAAATATCAAACTCGACTATAACAATAGAATCATATGTTTCAACAAAATATCACAAAATCAAATACAATATTCTAACCCTAGTATTTTTTCATTAAATCTAAATTAAACACACAGCCAAATCTGGACAGTAACGCTCGTGGAACTTAGCGTTACTATTAGGAACTAGGAAGGCAGAGTGTACACAAAACATATATTTATCGGACTAAAATAATCACAACCGGGGGCGATATCCATAGATCATGCACTACGCGTACTTATGGTATTGTCAATACAGATTTAATGCCTTAATAAAAATTACTTCGGTGAGATCAAAAACTAAAATTTTCTAAATCCGCCATTATGAATTTATAAAGTATAACAATTGGGTTTATTGGAAAACAAAATCGTATCAAAGCTCAATATATAAAATATTTTATAAAGGGTTTTTTTTTTACGCGGGGAATGCTTTTCGAACCATACCCTTAGTGGGGTAAACGAAGGGCGTGTGTGGGATTCCCGGAGGAATCGGTTTACCCACTAAACCTACTACTAAAACCGGCCTACCTCGGCAGTTGGGAGGAACACCTGGAACGCATCAGCGGCTTCTGGAGTCCCCCCTGCCTTAGCCTACGACTGGGGTACATCCCGGGGTGATTATTCTCACCCCCAAGGCAGGTCGCTGTCGCGCCTCTCACCACTCCACGCAATAAGAGGCGCAACACCGAACCGCCTTAGACGTCACCCCCCGGCCGCACCGGGGTGTCACCTGTGTCGGGTCGTTTGCAGAGGTCACATCTACCCAAGATCTGGCTGCAACGACCCTTTAAGCGACGACTGGGGGCCTATCGACCTCTGCCACGTCCCCTTCGCCGCCTCCTTTAAGCAGGATCGGCCCTTTCCCGAGTATACATTTCTACATTTTTCAAAGGGAGAGAGGCTGGTGATCACTCACACAGGATTTGTAGTTAGTGATTGTGTTAATTTTTTTTTGGCTAAATGATGGCTTTCCGACAATTTCAATATCGTTATGATACCATAGCAAACCATATTTATACTCTTTGTAATGTAAAATAAAACGCTTATTTTTCTCGTTCTGGGTTACTGCAGATTTACTTAATATTACGATGTTAATTTTTGAATTTAATTTCTAAATATAATTGAAAAAAAGTCAATGAAATACTAATAAAAAATATTTCATTTTGTGTTTTGTAATTTTACAATACTTAGAACCACCCTCTCCATACACTCAGCTTTACAATTCCATTTCGTCACGAAAAAGTTCCGCTTGTATATCACGTGACGAATGGATGTGACGATTTCTCGATTACAGTAATAAGAATATCATTTCTAGTAATTCCAAAAAACAGCTTTTACTATAGCAACTTCTAGCTGGTCATTTATTAGATAAATATGAAATCTGTCTTAACAAAACAATAAATTGAACTGTTTTAACCTTACAAAACGACGATACTATTAGGAGCACAACAAACATAACCGTGACGCTTGCACACTGTTTATTGTGTCACATTTGATTGGTTGATTGAATCCGAAAGCTTTAATGGCTACTATCATAGACTTTAACGTTGCCATTAAAAACAATCCTATTTTGTAACTTCTAAGTACGCATCATATTAAAATCACCGTGACTATGCAGGAGTTTCCACTACATGTTATTTTTGTGGACACAATAAAATTAAAAGATAATATTAATATTTTCTGTGCCTTTGAGTAGATATAGAGTTTTAAATTTAATGCCATTGCTCAAAATCTTTCAAAAAATATAACATTTAGGTACCTCTATGAAGAATAAAAACAAGTAATTCTATTTCAAAGTTTATAAGAAGAGGCTGGACACATAGAATTTGTATGGTCAGAACTGCTTTAGAAGGTTGTATTCAGTAATTTACACAGTTTTTTATGTTTATTTTATAACAAAAATATAGTTCAAGATTTGTTTTTCATAAAACGTCTCCAGAAATAAAAAAATATAATTCCTGTTTCATATCATAATGTTGCGACTCCACCGGACAGGGTGATTTACGAGCCTACAAACTTTTTGAAAAATGCCCAGATATTGTCACATTTAAAGTGAAATCTGTAAGATATTATTTATATTTGTCACTTTAATTGTCAGTCCTAAGCCTGAAGAAAGTATGAAGGGAAATTGAAATATCCAAATCAATAAACTATAAACATTTACTCTCGTTCACAGTTCATGAACAATGCAACTCACTGAGTCACTTAGCTAAATCACTCACTGAGTCATAGAGTTAAATGAGTTGCTGGCTTGCTGCAACTCACAGAGTCACAGAGCGAAATGAACTGCTGAGTGATTTAGATGAACTAGTTCATTTTACTGAACGAGATTTGGTGAGTTGAATCTTTAATGTGAACTGTGTTGCCCAAATCTAAAATACATAAACATGTTTTTTTTTGTAGATATATACATATGATAGATATAAAATGTCTTGATGCTCATTAAAAATATTCTTCAATACCAGTTTTAATAAAAAAAAATACAATTTCTATGCTTTTCTAGCTAAAACCGCATTTGAATCTGTTCCCAAGATTTGCGTGGATAATAATATTCAAATTCATTGTGCAAAAACTACTTACATATATTATAGTACCTTTTATAATATTTTTATATAGAGACAAAGGTGGGAATCCTTACAGAATGTCTTGTAAACTTTGTAATTATAAATAATAAATAAATAAATATTTCGGACATCTTACACACAACATCACAACATCAAAGATCTACTATCTTCTATCTTCTATTCTTATATCAAGATGTCAAACGGATTGCGGAAAAAAGACAGGAGTGGCGACTGCTCCACCGACAAGGGACTGACCCTTAAATTAAGAATTATGAAGAAGACACACAACATCATCTAGTCCTAAATTAAGCAGAGCTTGTATTATGGGAAGGTACTAAGCAACTGATATTAATATATAAATACATATTATACATAGGAAATACTTCAAAAAAATATATTTGCGGATCGCATAAATACTTGGTCCGACCCGGGTGTCGTCATAATCGACTGTTATGGGCTGTAGATGATGAAGATGATTCCCTTGTCAATTCATGATGATTCAATATCAAAATCCATTTTCTTTTGAAACGTTTGGATCTATTTGATTGACTGCACGGTTGGCCTAGTGGTTTATGCAGTCGCCACTCCATTTTCTGCTTCAGAAAGTATCGTGGGTTCGGGATTTGAACCGTGGGAAAAAACTATATTTGATACGAACTGAGTCTGGGTGTTCTTTGTGTCAGTTTCATGTATGTTTGTTAAGTCCCCCGCGACACAGGATTTTTATTACTCAAATCAAAATCAAATCAAATCAAAGCATTTATTTTAAGTAGGCCAGTTACAGGCACTTTTGAATTGTCGAAACAAAATGAAAATTAAATGTAGCTACAGTCCCAGTCACAAGACATAAAAACTGTGAAAGTACTGTAGTTGCCCATTCCCTAGCGTAGATCTCTATGGAGAAGAACGGGCAAGAAACTCCATGGACACTTTTTTAAATCAAAATGTTTTTTACAAAATCTTGGTTACATCGTTCATGTTGAGGTGGTACATTATGTGAGAACGATGTAGCAAGACGTGCACGTTGAAAGTGACCATAGTACAACAAAAATACAATTCAAAATTAAAATAATTAATTCAAATAAGCCGTGGCAACTAAGAGATGACCAGTCACAACTGACAGCGCCCGTTCACGAACATGACGCATGGATCAGCACCATTCAACTCAACCATTATAAAGGGAATTAAATGATCACACACAACACACGCGCCACCATCAGCGTGACATTTGAGTGAGCATGACATACTCTCAACCGCCAGGTACTTATGCGGGAATTGTATTTATTTTTAAAAAAAGCGGCCAAGTGCAAGTCGGACTCGCCCATACAGGGTTCCGTAGCAGCAAGTAACATCATATAAAAATCCTTGTAGTTCGTTGTAACTTTGATCGATGTTTTTATAATAGTGTATTGATTGAATGAAAGGAAAATTGCGGTTTACGATTTATGACTTATTTAAAAACTACTTACTAGATCTCGTTCAAACCATTTTTCGGTGGAATTTTGCATGGTAATATACATCATATATTTTTTTTTGTTTTATCATTCTCTTATTTTAGAAGTTACAGGTTACACACATTTTACCACTTTGGAAGTGTCTCTCGCGCAAACTATTCAGTTGAAACACACGTATGAGTTTGATGAAAAAAATTTTTTTTTGAGTTTCAGTTCTCAGTATGGTTCCCCTAAAATGTATTGTATTTTTTTCTATTTTTGTGTAAAAATTAATGCGGTTCACAGAATACATCTACTTACCAAGTTTCAACAGTTTAGCTCTTATAAATTCGGAAAAAAGTGGCTATGTCATACGGACGGACATACAGACAGACAGACATGACGAATCTATAAGGGTTCCGTTTTTTGGCATTTGGCTACGGAACCCTAAAAAGATGATTTCCTAAATCTAAAGTTAAGGCTGAAAATTAAACGTAAACAGTCCCCAACTTATTTCTTACAATAAAAAAATAGTATGTATGTGAACTTCACTGTCTCCTATTTATCTCTATGGTACAAAAGTACCGACATAAAATTTGCAAAGCAGTTGCTTTGTAATTATTACAGAAATATTAATATTAACGTTTTATTAGAATACCAATAAATGAAATTACAGGAAGATACTAATTGTCGTTGGGCATCTTTAGTCGTTTTACGATAGCCATCAAAAGCTCGACTCCGATTAAGCTAAAACTATAAATGTAATAAAAATAAATAAGTTGAACTTAAAACTTATAATTAACCCTCTATTACATAGCTGGTTTTCCGGCTTAAAGCCATTAGACATATTACTAATTAGAGGCCTTTAACTTCAACCTCTTTTAAAGTCATCATCATCATCAACACTAGCCTTTAACAGTCCACCGCTGGTCATAGGCCTCTCCTTGAAAAGGAGGTATTGGCCTACTATACCACGCTAGCCAGACTGGTTGGTATAGGGTTGGTTTCAAGTTTTCCTTCTCTTTGCAATGATGTTGTCTTGCGTAGTTTATCCCTTAGTCGCCTTTTACGACACCCGCGGGATGAATAGGGGTGGTGACACTCTGTATTCTTAATCCGACAGTATTTAAAGTATTTGCATAAAACTGAAGGGGTTCCTAATAAGGAGACTGTTTTAATGACTACATACTTAGTTTTTTGAAGGATATTGGGTTTTATTTTACAAACATCTCTGTTACATGAGACACAAAAAACAACAATTTGTAGACTACAAAATGTAGTTCCAAGTGGGGTTTGAACCCATAACACTCAGCTCAAAAAACGGTGCAATCGTGCAAATCGATTTAGACTGTCTCGATGGTTTACCGGTTTGCTTATGCGACGTCTGATCAAGAGGTTTGAGGCCCGAATCCCGGGTCGAGCTGTTCTTGGGTTATTCTTACTAACAACTCTTTATAAATTCATCGTCGCATAGTAAGACCGTTATACAAGAAGAGGCCTATGTCCAGCAGTGAACTGTAAAAGCCAGTTGATGTGATGATCTGTGATGTGATAATGATGCTGTTTGACTCTTACGAATTGTTATGTCCTTAGTTTTAATATGTAACTACATAAACTTCCTATCAAGGAGAGCCACAGTTTCATAATAATGCAGCTCTCACTGTTACCGTTTAGTTTTAGTATCATACGTTTCAGTACTGAACAAAAGATTTAAAAAAATACTTACTCGTACGCGTTCATAAGCAATACGACCTTGTGATCCAGCCTTCCTTTCAAAACACTCAAAAAATTTCTGTACTAAATCTAAAATGTCAGGCTATGGCAATTGGCTTACTGTCAATAACTATATTTTGTATTGAACGATTTCTAGATGCATATTGTTTAGTTATTCCTAAAGATTCAGTCATACTCTTTCTAGGTCAATGATAATGACGTGCTTACTGTGCATAAAACTACTCGATACTCTAAAAGTAATAAAACACTGAGACTGGAAAACTAGAGACTGTATTATTTGGTAAATTATCTCGTAAAATATATAAATAATAAATAAATCAATATTTCGGGCATCTTACACACAACGCCATCTAGTCCCAAACTAAGCAGAGCTTGTATTATGAGTACTAGACAACTGATATAAATACATAAACATACTTATTTTTGTAAATACATACATGGTATACATAGGAAAACACCGAGACTCCGAAACAAATATTTGTGGATCACACAAATATTTGTTCTGACCCGGGGATCAAACCTGAGATCTCTTGATCAGCAGCCGCATACGCTAACCACTAGACCAACAAGGCAGTCAACAGTAGGCAGTATATGTATCGGAACTAGTTGAGTGAATTGTTAGTAATCGTGGTAGTACCTATGTTTCTTCTTCTTCTGATTCATTTCGCTCTTGACAGAAAGTGGTCACGTCGAGGCATCCACGTCGATGGCAGAGGTGGTCACAGTTCTCTGAATGATCACACGCCATCGCTGTCTGTTGGCAGTTTGTCTCGTGCAGTCAGACACACGGTTACCCACTGCGGACTTTAGTCTTGGTCAGTCCAGCTCTTGGGTGACCTGTTGCGCGATCTGGTTCCTTCTACTTTTCCATATGTTTAAACTTGGGGTATTCCAATATGCTGTATTCTTAATCTTTTAATATTGCCCGTACTGGTAATGTTTTTCCTTAAATTGGATGGAACTAAATAGATAGCAATTATACCCTGTACCATAAGAAAAGGATAATCATCAAATCAGTTATTAAATATCAGAGTTCTGAGATTACAAGATTCAGAAACACCTGAAAGGACATTCATAGTGTGGGTGACTACTACTCTTGGAGTAGTTATGCTTACCATAAGGTCGAATCAAGTCATCTTGACAGGTTTATGCATAGAAAACAAACATAAAAATAAAACCAATTTGAGAATATCCTTACTCTAATTTGAGATGTCGAGTTTCGATTAAGTATAAGAACATTTTACCTCCATTTTAGACGATTTTTGAATTATTACAGATTTTGTTTCCAATGTATAGCTAAGAAGAAGAAGAAGAAAGTTTCTGTTCACATCGTCTAAGAATAATTTTAAATTTCTTTCTCGTTAACCATGCAGTAAAAACAAATTCAGCAATGATATTTTATTGCTAGAGCCTTGACATCTACCAATTTATCCATTTTTAAGTAGTACAAATTGGTTCGATGTACATCTTAATATATATAATTCTTCTGTGAGTGTGTATGTCACTGAACTTCTCTCAAACGACTGGACCGATTTTGATGAAATTTTTTGTGTGTGTTCAAGGGGATCTGGGAATGGTTTAGATTCGCAATTGGACCCGGTAGGTGGCGCTGCGATCAAGTTCTGGAATTTGAAAGTTGGGCGGTACGAAGTTCGCTGGGTCAACTAGTCTTTATATATATAATTCTTGTGTGAGTGTGTATGTCACTGAACTTCTCTCAAACGACTGGACCGATTTTGATGAAATTTTTTGTGTGTGTTCAAGGGGATCTGGGAATGGTTTAGATTCGCAATTGGACCCGGTAGGTGGCGTTGCGATCAAGTTCTGGAATTTTAAAGTTGGGCGGTACGAAGTTCGCTGGGTCAACTAGTAATATATAAAAATATACAGTGACAGCTGTTTAATAAAGTGGTTTGAGGTCATTCACTCTATATAGTAACAGTTATTTGAATTTATGTTTGAAAATCTAATTATAGACAAATGTATAATTGAATGCTTTAGGCATTATTTAGATCCTTTTGCTTTTTGAACTCAAAAATGAGGACATTTTAGGTACGGTACCTATCACACATTAAAATATTCATTTATGAAAATCAACAGATAGGTGGATTTTAAATTAAATTTCATTTTTTTTGTTTTGAAAAGCTTTTAAACAGGGTAAAAGAATATTCAATGGTTGGTGACCTACGCAAGTTGCAAATGAGAAAATAGAATTGAATCTGAACAAAGCCTAGACTTAATTCAACTGCCTCGTTGGTCTAGTGATTAGTGTATGCGACTGCTGATCGAGAGGTCTCGGGTTCGATTCCCGGGTCGGACCAAATGTTTGTGTGATCCGCAAATATTTGTTTCGGAGTTAGGGTGTTTTCTATGTATATTATGTATGTATTTACAAAAAAAAAGTATGTTTAAGTATTTATATCAGTTGTCTAGTTACCCATAGTACAAGCTCTGCTTAGTTTGGGAACTAGATGGCGTTGTGTTTAAAATGTCCGAAACATTTATTTATTATTTATTTAATTATTCGCTTTGGCTCAGCTGTGAGAGAGGTCACTAGGGCATAAATATTTTTTTTATGAAAAGTTCAAAATATGTTTTACTCTCTTTTCAGAAACACTCTATACACAGCAATCAACGTAGAAATACCACAATGAAATACTATACAAAACAGACTGATATCACAATTCCTATTATGATGCATTTAGACAGATCACTCATAACTATCCTCTCGAAAGAAGCAAAAAGTAAAATAAGAGATAAATTCAAATTACTAGCAAAAGACATTTTAAAGGACACTGAAAATTTATTTGCCCGACAAAGCCTACATCAAAAGATAAGATTTGAACTGTTAGATGTAAAAATTGTGAGGAATGACACAAGAAAAGTCAGAATGAATAAAAATGTATCGAAGTATTTAAAAAGTTACTGCCAGTGGCAGGGAGAGAAAAAGATGGCGAGGAAAAAATGGTTTTACTCCGTAATGTTTACGGGACTGGATTTATATTATTTGGATGCTAATGGAGCTAAAGTTACAAGTAGTACAGGTAAGTCAAACAACTTCTTAAAGTACGGCCAACGAGAATCGATACTAAATAAAAACAAAATAGCTGTCTTGTTTACATTTAGTATCGCTACTTTTTAGAGAAGTAAAATCTATTTATTTATCATTGTTTTTGGTTGTGGCTTCATCATTAAACATTTTTTTACCGGGAGAACGAGACATTACGACAAATACAAAAGTTGGATATAGATATTATAGATTGTCAACTTCACAGTCGCTTTTAAAGTACTTTTTGTATCGCTTCTCGTTGGCCGTACTTTAGTTTTATTAATATCGTATATCTAGTAACCGGCGGTGCTTGTTGACGGGTCTAGTGGTTAGTGATTCTGTCTGCTAAGAGATAGGCATAGATATATGTATACAAAACAAATAACTTCCATGGAATAATATTTGAACTTTATAATAAATCAATGTTCCAGGTCGTGGTTACTCAAGGGGTATATGCAGTAATAAAAATAGCTGCACAATGCTGGAGTGGCATCCTGAGAACATCGCTTTTATATTAACGCACGAAATAGCACACAGGTACAAAACAATACAAACCCCTTAATCTAATATTCTACTTCTGCTTGAGGAATCACTTTAGCGTAGAAAGGGATCCAATAGCGACAGGAAGTATTTTTATATGGTACATATAAGGAGCAAACGAGGAAACAAGTCTAAATGAAAGCAATTTTCTCGCTCATAGTGTATTACCGACTTTAGTGACAACCCCTCTCTCTCTCTAAAAGAAAGCCATTAAAGTATAGCTTAAAAAGCCATGGACACGAAGTAAGTACAAGTGAGTTTAATTTCAAGAATGTATTTCATCACGTTCCACCAAGTGCCAACAATTGAGTGTATACGTTATGTATAGACTCTTTTTCTACATGAAACTGTGCTCGAAGACCGAAGCCACTCCGCTCCCGCTGACATCAAGACCTTGGCCTAGCACCGTTTTAGATTTTACGTTCTACCTTAATTTCTTGACTTAAAAATCTTTTTCCTCTTCAGCCTAGGTATGTCTCATGATGGTCCACCACACAATGAATGCCATGGACAGCGTTATATAATGGGTGCTAAATACAACCCCAAGAATCCAGCGAAAAACTGGTCTGTCTGCAGTAAGAGGGAACTAGTCAAATTTCTTAAGTAAGTGTTTTTAATTTTAATGTTACCTACATTCTTAGAAGTGCTGGGACTTTCCCAAAAAATTATAAGTGTAGGCATCCACAGAATACAATTCTCAAGGAGAGGTTTGTTACCCAAAACGGATCCATATGTATGTAAGGAAATCATCAAATTTAAAAAACCCACAATCCATCATGTAATAGAAACTCAATACTGTAGTTACATGGCAATGTCGGGAGACATTCCACGTGCATAAGTTTTAGCTATACGTGTAGATTTATGAACATAACTTTGAGAGATTTACTAAATTTCTTAACAAAATATTCCAGAAGGTTAATACCGTTGATAATAATTTCTGTAAACTCAAATCTTTCGATCTCAGAAATGACATAAAGAAAATAAGAAAAACTGGAAACAAACCTTATTGATGAGCGTGGTAAAGACAATTTAAAAAGAAGTAGGCCAGAAGATTTTTTTCTAAGTAAATGGTCGATGTCCAGCGGTGGACTATTAAATGTTGGACTGTTGATGATAGTGATAAACGTTTATCGTTGACTGAAATGTGAATCGAACATATTGTCAACTAAAGTTGGATCGGTATTCTGCTGATCGTAGTAATAGGTTCCTCACTATTATCCCACGAGAATAGGTATTTTTTGACATTTCTGAGATCAAGAGCAGATTGAAACTGAATTTTGAATGAATTTCTATTAAAAGAATTAGCCTTGAGATGTCGTTCCAGATGTATAAGTACCTTCCAAGTGTTCAGGACGTGACCCAAAAAACTTTACTTCCATAGAATATTACGATCAGATTTATTGCTTTTAAAACTAAGAAATGTAGGTTAACCATACAATGCTATTAATATAAATGGTATAATTTGAGACAGTAAAAATGTCTGATCTAAAAACTCCGAATGTGCGGTTATAGCACAGATTTCTTTTAAGAACACGTGGCATTTGAACTAAAAACAAATTCTGCCTAAAACCCAGATGTGCGAAAAGTTTTTAAAAAAAGGTAGTTACATGCAAATATTACTTTCAAACCATATATTAAGTATTCCAAAAGTTGTGTCATGACAACCGAGATTCTTAGTTATTTTTTTATCTATACTAATACTAATAATAATAATAATAATATAATATAATATTAATTATATAATATTATAAAGAAGTAAAGTTTGTGTGTTTGTTAAATTGTAAGGGGTAATCTCGGGATCTACTGAACCGATTTTAAAAATTCTTTCACCAATAGAAAGCCACATTATTGCTGAGTGTCATAGGGTATATAAAAAACCGAAAAATAAAAAGGCTTTTACGTGGTAGTCCGTTTTGCAAAGTGAATCGGAGAAAAAACGGTCGAATGAAAGCGTTTCTTACGAACGTTGCCATAACTATGAAATATATATTTTATAAGTATATTATAAGTATATAAGTCAACTACAGCATATGTCTAACTTTTATATTTAAGTTATGCCCAACGAAGTGGGCACGGGTCATACAAGATACTTGATTACGTCCGTGGCTCAACCAGGGTCCTATGGCTAACCTATGTCCTTTCTCAGGCTTTATACTATCTGGGTACAAAATTTCATTGAAATCCGTGCCGTGGTTTTTGATTTTATCGCGAACAGACAGACAGACTTGGCGGAGTACTTTATTTTATCATATGTAGTGATTTTATTTTAAACCCCTCAACAGGGCTCGTGACTAGTGGATAGCGTATGCGACTGCTAATCAAGAGGTCTCGGGTTCAAATCCCGGATCGGTCCAAAAAGTATTTTTGGGTTTTCCTTAGGAAATTCCTAATAGCAGTCCGGAGTTTGGAAGTTTGGGGGTGTTTCACGCCCGTGCCTAGTAGAGCACGTAAAGCCGTCGGTCCCGGTTGTCATGAACATCTATGACTAGTTCAACTATCTAGATCAACCTTCGAATTTCAGTTCTCCCTTAGGGTTGCGTAGGTCCGATGCCAATCGCTTTGTCGAAAAACTGATATTCAGGTAAAACCGGTTGAACTAGTAGCCGACCCCAAATAATATTGGGAATAAGGCTAGGAAGAAGATGAACAGGGCTTGTGACACCACCATCGAGAAAAAAATATCTTTAAAAAGTCGTTCAAGAATTCACAATGCATATGAAACGAAAGCTCTCTTGAGTTTTTGAAGTTGAATATGAAGCGTGAAAAAAGAAGAATAATATAATTAATTATTTTACTTTCAGGAGCTCGCAAGCTTGGTGCTTACGGCAGGATTCCACGATTAAATTATATAATTATTACAACTGAATTTTAAAATTAATGATAGTTAATAATTAAGTGTTATAAAATTTTGTCTAAATCATCGTGTCTTCTTTAAATATTGCACTAATTGTTCATAATTATTATACACAATTATTTGTAAAATGAAATGGACTCTTAATTATCAACTAAAAAAGGATTACATTAGATATAAAATAAAATAACGTAATCAGTACAATTATTAGTCATACTAAGACTGAGAGTGAATTTATGATTCTTTAGTCATAGTTAAATATACTTTTATTTGCTTAAATGTGGTACAGACAAAAAGATGGTAAAATGTAAAATACAACAGGCACTACTATCAGCCTATCGCAGTTCACTGCTGGACTTAGGCCTCTCCAATTGCACGCCACATGGTTCGATCCTCGGTTTCTCGCATCCAGTTCATATTTCGCCATTGCAGGCACACAAATAGACGCGAACTGTCAAACACCCGGTGTTTGGGTGCACTCCTTGCGGAGGCCTTCGTTCTGCAGTGAATGGCGATAGATATTTGTTTGATTAGTTAATATGAATTTATTGCATCATCAATAACTCATACCGACCCACTGCTGGTTAGGAGGCCCAGAAGAGGGTTAAGGTCATATGTCCACACGCTGCTGGCCGAGTGCGGGTTGGGATCTGGCAAGACAACGATGAGGCTACGTTATCTTGTCGTTAGATGTTTTAAAGCCGCCCGAAAGCCCTCAACTAAGCTTCACGACTATGAACTTATGATAGCAACCGGGACCGACTGCTTAATGTGACCTCCGAAAACGCTCATGGTATCATGCCACCAACGGTCACCCATCTAGGTACTGACCGCGCAGTTCTTACCTACCCTTGATGATTGTTTCCAATCACCTAGGGCGTCTTGACTATGAACGCTTCATTTATTGTATGCAATATAGAGCCCTCTCGCTAGGAGAGGTTGGCAGCACAGCGACCGGAATGGCGCGAGACTGTGAAGAAGCGAATCCGCGAATTTAAGGAACAGCGTTTCGCTGACCTGGACGCCAAGCGCGATGAGCTTAAAGCACGTCCACTCGCTGCCATTCACTATAATTATGAGATCGGTAAGCTTACTTGCCCACTTTGTGCAAGGGAGTTTGCTGCGAAAATCGGCTATATAAGCCATCTCCGGGCGCATCAGCGCCAAGCCCTACAAGGGGTCGAAGGGGTCAATTGATTGGTTCATTGATTATTGTATTCAAAGAATACATTAATAGGTCAATTACTTGAATACTAAGAACAATTTTCATGTCGAAAATGTTGTTGGAAAGTAAAACACATAAATATATCAATTGTAAAGGTACATATTTACAATCTCAAGAACTAACTTAAGGAATACTAGTTCACTGCGGTGGTGTTTCACACGCCACGGAGCAAAGTTGTTTAAAGAAGTAGCCTAAATCACTCCTAATATCATCAGCTATCTGTTAGTGAAATACCCTTAAATCGGTCCAGCCGATTATCCGGCACGCGGAAGGACACGAAAAATAAAAGTAATGTTTTTTGCTACAAGTACCGTTTATTCTTTGATATCTTATATATAAAATTCTCGTGTCACAATGTTCGTTCCCATACTCCTCCGAAACGGCTTGACCGATTCTTATGAATTTCTTTATGCATATTCAGTAAGTCCGAGAATCGGCTACTATCTATTTTTCATACCGCTAGGGCGCAAGCGGAGCCGCGGGCATCAGCTAGTATGTATATACATGCATTAGTTAAAACCTATTTGTATTTATTTATATTGTTAAAGGCATAGATGCATTTATATACATTGCAGAACGAATTATAACAGGCACTAACCTATCGTTTTTTAAAGGGTAAGATCCAATTTGAAAATAGCTAAATGGAACATCTATCATTTGATATGAAGAGTAAAGCATGTCTTCAATTTGGCTATTTACTAGTCTTATTACTTTGCATTTAAGTCAAACCTAATAAGATAATAATATAAAATAATAACACTCTTAAGTTGCCAAAATATATTTGCTAGATGGAGCTACAATCGCTCTCTGTTACAGCGTACTTTTATTTACTATGGCATAATAAGTACTACAAGTTTTTATATTATTTATGCCTCACCTTTGATAAGCTGTTTATTATTTAATTGTTACTTACTATTAAGATGAGCAATGATATTCCTTAAATATTTTTTTAGCAAATTGTTGGACGATGTGTTATTGCTATTGCATATGCGAAGGCGCTTAGTCAAATAACTTTTAAATTAATGCATAAATTATTTTTAAGATTTATCGCTTTTACGCGATTGAGTAGTTTAATACGAGTTATAACCTCAAAATAAGCTAATTGTTTTATTTTTTTAATATATTCTAAATACTCCTTGTAACGTTTTTTGTTTAAAGAATTTAAGGATGTAATGGATTTTTTATTTATCTATTGTGCAAAAAAAACTAAACTAAGAGGAGCAACAACAACAACTAACAAAACATCACGTAAATTACATGATGAATAAATATTTAATAAATGGGTATTTTATTTAGAGAAATGATATAGGTAATCATGTACCTACACTTAAAAAAATTTAGTTGCGGAATCAAATATAAACCAGTTACGAAAATATGAGTACATCGGCCATCAATTAATTTACAAAATGGTAATATTATCTATTTTTAGAAATTACTGGATAATAAATAGAAAATAGCTAACCTATTATAGTAGGTGAATTGGTTTTAAGGTTTTTCTGTAACATAATTTAATAATGAAACATAAATATTCTAACATTAGCAATGAAATTTAAGCGTTATAAAAGATCTCACTTTTATAGCCTGTTTATAAGTTTCACACGAATTTCGAAATATTCGTAATTTTAAATGAATAAAAGAAGAAGAAAACAATAGTTACGTTTTATCATCATCATCATCATTACTGCTGGACATATGTCTCTCCCACCGTACACAACTTTGATCGATTTTGGGCTTCTCGCATCCAGCTCCTGCCAGCCATCCTGCGCCAGTTGTCAAATAAACTACATTTGTAATAAACAGTTTACATAGGTAGGTATAATTTTTCACTCTAATAGTTCTTGCAAAGTTACACAAAACACCAAGGCAAACTAGTCATATAAGTAGTTGAACTGATTTTTTAATTGAAACGATCGGCAATGTTGCAGTTAGAAACCTTTAGTTCTCACGCCCAAAAACTAGATCAATACAGTGTTGTGCTAATGTTAAAAGAAGGATAAAAAATAGAAATACAACCAGTGATATTGGGGGCTTATTGTTAAATGTAACTTGTATTTCTATTTTTTACGGTTTTAGCGGTAATCACGTCGAGGTTGTTTGTCTTGATAAACTCAATAATTACCTAAAACACACCTAATGAAAGAGGAGAAAGGTGAGTTTGTTGAGTGAATCAACTCAAATTTTTACAACAATTTTAGTATAAAATATTTGAATTCTTTCGTCCTTTTTCTTTCAGAAATAGTTTTTGTATAAAATTGTTATAACAAATTATAACCTTTAGGATATACATGTGAATGTATATCTTGTAGTGTGATGTAAATCTCACATTTTGTCAACCCTTTATACCATTTCTTTCAACTTCTAACAGCCATACTATGCATCAATAACCAAGCTAAAAACAACAACTCGAAATCGTGCAGAAATCTGCTACACCTACACCTCGACTTTTACTTATCTCGCAATAAGTAATTCTAATAAAAGTACCTATTATATTTTCACTTCGTTTTGAATAAAATTATCATGTCTTTTATGCCGTCAACTGAATGAAATTACCGCCAAAACAATAGACGGGTGACCTACTATCCCAAGATGGCCGCATCTCTTTTTACTTTGGCGCTAATAAAATAATTTTATCACGATACTGCGTACTTTTATGATTCAAACGAAGACTTTCTCCAAAACCTTTGTTTGAGAAAATGTTGCAAACTAGTATTCGTCGTCTTTGGCTCATATCATGATGTTAGACCATGGAAATAAATTTGTTTCCCAGAAAAATGTCCCCTTTAAAAGTTAGAACTTTTCCCTTTTTTTAGAACTTTTCAAGAGGAATATTCAACAATTCTTTCATACATTATTTAGATTTTTTTAACCATTTCCAAAATATTTTTGATATAAGTTGTATACCTACACCCTACGACCCGTGATAATATATATAGCCTATAGCGTTCCTGATATACAACGTTCCTGATATACAACGTTCCTGAGCTAACGTTCCTGAACAAACAAATTCTGCAGCTTTATAATCCTTATTCATATTAAAAATGCGAAAGTAACTCAAAAAACTCAAAACTACTCAACCAATTTAAATGAACTAAGGCACACAGATAGTTTAGAGCCTGAAACAAGAAATAGGTTACTATTTACCTCGATAACCAATATACACGCAGGTGGAGTCCCAGGCGAAGGCTTTTTTAGTCTAGATCACTTTACCTATAAAATCTCGGGCGAATTTTCTTTAAGTTATTAATTACAAGATCCTTCGTAAATATTAAACTTAAATGTTATGTTTATAAGGTTGATTGATAGACTATAAGAATAGTGATCAGCGAACTTGACTGCTAAGCCAGAAGTAGTGCGTTTGATTAATAGCTGAGAGAAATAAGTGTATGATGCGCACTATCATTTGCTCATTGTAGTATATAGCACAGATTTTTAGTTGTTGAAAAACCGTGTGTTAGAATTGTATCAACGTCCCACTGCTGGGTTCAGGTCTCCTCTCATCAGAGGATTAAGGCTGTGCGTCCCCACTATGGCCGAGTGCGGGTCGGAGACTGGCACGACAACGTTGTAGGTACGTAATCTTGCCGTTGGTTGGTTTTAAGTCCTCCATCTAAGCTTCACGACATATTAAGGTAACAACGGGGACCAACTGCTAAACGTGTTCTCCTGATCATGGATATTTTCATGGTATAATGCTTATAGCAACTTATGGCTATGAGTGTTGGATATATGACATTATTATTATTATTGTTACCAATGTTTACATAAGTTATGCCGATACATATACGTACATTTAATATATAAAAACAAATTCGGGCCACGTTCGGTGTTTTCTAAACCACAGTATACCTCAAAAATAACATATTAGTATTCATTGTGTACGCAAAACTGAAAGTAAAATTTCTTTAGAAAGTGAGATGGAAACCTAGAGATGTAAAGCGCGTAGTTTATTGATAAAATATAAAACTGTACATTGTACATTTTGTCAGTGTGGAGGAACGGGTGGCGTGTTGTTCAGTCACAAAGAAAGGATTTTCCGACCAGGCGCGGTTCCTTGCAGATCAGTTTAGAAGGTAGCTGTGCTACTCGCTGTGTCTTTAAATAATACTGACAATTCCTTCCTTTGAAGGAATCGTCTACGAACTTGAATAGTTCAACAAGAAAAGTTTTTATTGTGTCGTTGTCCTTGACTTAGTTATGTCACAAGACGGACATACAGAATCGCGACCATGACCTCTACGACGTTCTTAAAACGTGAAAGAACGTGAAAGAAACTTAAGCATAAGAGAGGTGCTTGGTCCTTAATCAAATAAAATGAGCGAAATGACCCGGAACAAGATAATAATTTCACTTTATTTAACTTTTCGATATCTTAATTAAGATTTCATGAAACATGGTTCTCTGATTTTAGATTTTACAGTTCTATATAATTTTAACAAAAAGGAACCGACTTCAATGAAAAACTATTACGAGTCTCCAAATCGCGACAATTGTGCCTATGATATTTGAGGAATTCCCTCGACTTCCTTGGGATCCCATCATCAGATCTCAATATGGTGGACCACCTGTGAGCTACGCCCATTCCAATGCAAAAAGAATTTTTGAAATCGGTTCATAAACGACGAAATTATCGCTGAACATACATAAAAAAAAGCGACGAATTGAGAACCACCTCCTTTTTTTGAAGTCGGTTAATTATAAAAGATACTAATTATAAATTAAATCAGTCATAACTATTTTCTTTTTGGTCCTAGTATAGTGCTGCAGTTCTTAGAATAAACATAAAATAGGCCTCTCCTATTGGACACCACTCTGATCGATTTTGGGCTTCTCGCATCCAGCATAGCATAGCGTATCAATTCAATGTTGGTATAATTAGTATAAGTATAACATGTATGGTATGGTAGTACTTATATAAATAAATAATTTCTAATTCATCTTAAAGTCGAAAGTTTATTTCTTTGTCTGTCTGTCACGGTTTTACGGCTAAATCTCTGCGTCAATCGATACTTTGATTATTGAAGAAGGACTTATGCTACTCTTTACCGCGGAAATCTACATACCCATGCAGGCAGACCCGTGGACAAAAGTGGACAGTCCACAGCATCCCAACAACTTTACACCCGAAAAACAAACACATTTTTTTAGCTATATACTCCCCATAACACGAAAATGACGATTAAATAAACTACAATTGTAAAGATAACGATTATACAATACCCTTTGTTTGCGACCCAGTGACATACAGGCGGACATACAGTTAAGTTGTTCATTAACACTGTACCGAATTCGTTTTGAAGTCAATACGTTATGGAGACAAAGGGGTAACGGTAAACGGACATGCTCGAAGGACCAATGTATGTTGTTTAGCAAGGACGCTTATCAAGTATGTTCATAAAAATGACAAATCAATTTATGATAATAATAGCTTATCCTATACTTTGAAAACTATCCTATAATTTACTATGGTACTACCTATGTCCTGCAGTGAACGTATTTCAGCTGCGATGATGAACATATTTTTTTCTTTTATTTAACACCCGCCAAGGTGACTCGACTATGCCTGATGGAAAGCATGAGTAGAATTCAAAAGTGGGGGTCGCCATATTCACTTCGAATGCAAGCAGTATGTCGACCCATATTATGGCGGCCATATTATATATGAGATGCCTTTTTTACGCCCCGCTTAAAGGACCCGGGATCATAGTAGGTAGTAAAGTATGGCAGCCCACCCTATGGCGGCTTAGTAAGATGCTTTTTCACGCCCCGCTTAAAGGACCCGGGATCATAGTGGGAAGGAAACACGTAAGCTGGTAGTGAGTTCCAGCTTTTGACTGCTCGGCATAAGAAGAAGTAAGGCATGGCAATAAGTTGTTTTAGACTACCAAAGTGAATCTACTCTGCCTGACAGAAAGCATGAGTAGAATCCAAGAGTAGTATGATCCATAATTTAGAGTCCTTGACACACAGACAGAAGTAGTTAAGATACCAAAGCAAATAAGCTTTTCCTTTCTCGTCTTCTCCTAATTTTCCCTTATATCGCAATTTTATATATTGGATTATATGAGGACGATATAATATGAGGAGGCAAAAACCGACTACTAATCATTTGAAGGCTACAAACATAAGGTGAATGTGTGCATGTGAATGACGCGTAGTGATAATAAGTTAAATCAATAAGAAATTAAATGTTTAACTTCACTCCAAGTGCAATGAACTGTGCCGTGAAGCGTCTTTAAAGTAGAATCTATAGAGCAAAGTATAATATTTGTTCGATTGAAATTATTGAATAAAAATGTTATTTAGACAGCAAGGCCCTGTCACACAAATAAGAATTTTATGGAAGGAAATAGAATTGCAATGGATAGAAATAATCTTTATTAATTATTTTGCAAGTATTTTTATGATACCACTATACATATATAAAATATGCACGAAACACGCTTATTATGGTCCTTTGAGCCTGCTACCATAATAAGTAGATTAGGTATAAGAGGTACAAGCAACTAAAGAAATGTTTTTTACAAGTTATTTATAAGGCAATGGGACATGGTAACGCTAGTCGGCCTATTTGTGCTCTCTCACGGTAAATACAACTCACAAAATTCCATAAGTACAATGTCCATTCTTCTAGCGCCTACTGCCTTCTCTGAAGATTTCCCAACCGACGGATTATAGGCAATAAACCACCCTTTCTCTTTTAGTTTCCGCGGTACACAATGCTATCGAGACGTATGAACGTATGCAGAGAAAGCACGCAACAATAGCATGCGGGGTGACATATCGAAACGAATCTGTAACGGATGGGTGGAGGTGTGGAGTCGCTGTTCGACTAAACATTTTCTATGAATTAATTTTTTTTCTTACTTCGTTTTACAAATTGTTATAAAATAAATTTGAATTGCATTTAGTTTCTAATGCGTACTTGCACGGAGTTACCCGTGACCTATCTTTTTTTTTAACTGGCTCATTCCACAGGATCGCTGCATTTTTTGAGGATAAAAAGAACCCTATGTGTCGTGTTGGTTAACTTCATACTAATTTAAACAAAATTGTTCTAGTCAACTGCCTCGTTGGCCTAGTGGATAGCGTATACGACTGCTAATCAAGGGTTATCGGGTTCTAAACCTGATTCGGGCCAAAAAGTGTTTTTGGGTTTTTCTTAGGCAATTCCTAATGGAAGCTGGAGTTTGGAAGTTAGGCGGTGATTCACGCCCGTGCCTCGGAGAGCTCGTAAAGCAATCGGTGAAAATGTTTATCCTATGTACCTATTATCACTTTAAATATTTATGATTAACAAACTGCTGAATAAATAAGAAGTCTATAACTAAATCAAAATTATTATGTTTTAACTTGTGTGTGTGTTAGACGTGTTTAAGCGTGTTAAACGTATAAAGTTTGCAGGTTATACCTGCAAACTTTATACGTTTAACACGCTTCTGCTTACTCACTCACTATTAATATTAATCAATAAAAAGTTATATAAATAGCGACTCCACCCTACTAATAATCTGTTCCGTGCGT
Organism: Phragmatobia fuliginosa; assembly: GCA_932526445.1. Classification (NCBI taxonomy): domain Eukaryota; kingdom Metazoa; phylum Arthropoda; class Insecta; order Lepidoptera; family Erebidae; genus Phragmatobia; species Phragmatobia fuliginosa. The sequence goes on along the minus strand of OW052072.1, from coordinate 16,896,331 downwards.
TCGGATCTGCAGCAGAGCAACAAACGAAGCGGAACTGTTGCCTCATAGAGCAACATTTTCACTATTTCATACAGTTTAATTATAACTATTATTGGCAAGACTATTTGTTACTTTGACAACACAAAATTTAATAGCTCACTTCTATTTTTTTTTTTTTTTTAGACGCGTTAATAGTTTAATTTTTAGTGTGGTATTTTATGACTACTGAGCTGATCAGGTCTCGGGTTCGATTTCCGGATCGAAACAAATGTTTGTACGATCTGCAAATGTATGTCTCGGAGTTTGGGTGGTTATGTTTGTATTTACAAAAAAAGTAATATATATTTATATCAGCATAGTGCAAGCTCTGCTTAGCTTGGGACTAGATGATGTTGTGTGTCAGATGTCCGAAATATTAATTAATTTTGTCTGTTCTATAGTAATTGTTTTTTAATTGAAAGTTATGCAGTTTCATATTACATAACGAAAAACCTCTAAAATTGTAAGCCATTATTACAATATTGAAATGGATATCACACAATAGATTTTGTTGTGACCTTTAAAGCTAAATGCTATTTCTTTCGATTGACCTTAAGATGTCTCAAAGTGATTCAAAGAGACAGTGATAGTTGAAGGTTTTGTATTATATAGTAGCTGCCAAAATGACTCTACTCTGACCTGGTAGAAAGCACGAGTAGAATTCAAGAGTGGTGGTCAACAAACTTATTGAGAAGTTGGACAATTCAGCATGCCGACTGTAGTGTATATGTCACTAAGTTATTCATTGGGAGTTCACTGTGAATGAATGAGGTGTCACGAAGATATTCATTCACTCGTTCACTATAATTGAATGAGAAGGAAGCATTATGTCATCTCTAGAGTACGTGCGGTCGTGATACAGGCAGTCGACTGTTAGCAACGATAGCGAGTGTGCGCGTGCATCTGTGAGCCGACAATCTAGAAGAATATACTACACCGACAAACAATTTGGCGGGTTATTCAGATGTTTCTGCATCATTACATCTCCTGTCTCGCACTCACCAACATAACAGCACGAATGCTAGTTCAACCTTCGGAATCAGTACGCCCATAGGGTTACGGAGCTCCGATGCCAGTCGATTTGTTAAAAAGCCTGATATTCAAGTAAAACCGGTTAAAATGCTTGTCGATCGTAAATAAAATATTTCGGACATCTTACACACTACGCCATTTAATCCCAAACTAAGCAGAGCTTGTCTTATGAGTACTAGAACTGATTTGTAGAAATATTTGGTCCGACCCAGGAATCGAACGAGACCTGTTGATAAGCAGCCTCATACGCCACCCACTAGACCAACAAGGCAGTCCCTATTAAATAATATTATAATTAATACCTAACTACATAAAATTTTAATTTATTTTTCTTTCTATGTAAATATGTTTCATGCATAATTTACACGCTCTTTCTCAACAAGACACAGTCTACTACAAGAGAACTTTCACACGCGTAATTTGTATTCACCTCAAACACTATTGGATTTTTTATCCAAAGCTTGATGGTAGCAAAAACATTAGTATTCAAATCAGCGATTGATGGATGTGAACGAAGAAAAATAAATATATCAGGATCGGAGTAAGTAGAGATCAATTAGCTTCGCCTAACCCCTTTGTAAAATAAGCGCAACTTCATGATGTGTTAAGTTTCGAATTTTATTCTATTGATAAATCATTTTTATTATTAAAAGTAAATCTTTTACAAAAACTACGTCTGAATTTGCAGCCAGAAGGCTGTTGCATTTCTCAAAACTTCATCGAGTAAGAAATGCCGAAACAAACCTCATAGAAGTCCTTTTTGTAGCCTTTCTTTTTCTTTGAAGCCGGGCACGGGCCAGATACCGTACACGACTCGGAAGCCGGAGATCGTTGAACGATCTAAGTCCTGCTTAAATGCAGGCCTGGGGGTGACGGATGAGGCTATCTGCGCCGCAGAAGCAGGCCGGGGCAGAGGCGTGAGCGCTGCAAAGAGCGCGCGGACTCTCAAAAAAGAGTCCAAACCAAAAGCGCAATAGGGAAAAATAGGGTTCCCACACCGAAGGGGGTCATGTACAGTTCGTAGATGGCCCGAGGTATGTCGGGGTTACAGAGATTTCCTTTCAAGGCTGCACCTGGTACCTCGGCTGAGTCCGACATAACCACCAGCTGGTGGCTGGTAGTATCCTTGGGGATTTCCGCACGAAAAAAAACGTAGGTGGTGGAAACAATCAAAACCACCAAAAAGATACTAAATATGAACTATATTACAAGCCTAGACTGTTTCACATTCTAACGGCTATAACGGCTAAAAGGGTCTTAATTATTTTACAGAATGCCCCAATGCATATATATGCAAAAGTATGCTTCAATGGTCAATATTGTATACAAACTGCATAAAACAATAAAAAAACTGAATAATACTAACGTACTCTAATCCGTTGAATAATATTAACTCTTTGCCAATGACGCAATGTATGTCTCCAAAAAATAAATACTTATTATCTATGTTCACTCATTACAGACTATAAGCAATGCAGGACGCGTGAACCCGGTCCCACGAGAACACAACCAACACCACGAATATAAAGTATATGCTAGTTTTTAGTACATTACCATTTTAATTGAAATGAAAGTAAAATCTACGCTAAAACAAACAGCTGACACAGTTTGGGAAAATAGTTTTTACAATTCTGAACTGCAATAGGCTTAGTGTTGGGACGAGTGTCGATAGATAATTTTAATAATAATTTAAAAAGCACTCCAATTACCTGACTACTGAAGTTATGCCTTTTTGGGGAATATTTAGCCGTCCATGTTTGTTTTTGTTCCACCGGCTTAACTACTGAACGGATTTTAATGAATGAGGTGTCAATCAATTTGTAATAATGGCCCGGGAGACATAGGTGATTCAAATAAATGTTTATAATGTGTGGTTCTAAAACCTGTCCTTATGATTGAATAAGTATTTAATTAATTATCATCTTTAGAGTTTTAATTTGTGCCCAATTCACGTTGTTACACTTCTATTTGCGTGGGGTTCTCAGATACACTTACATACACACAAGATACACTTTTCTCAGCATTTTGTGGACAAACGATGTAATCTAATGGTGTCACAGTGACACTAAACCAGAGATTAACTTATAATTTAGTTAGCTTTAACTTGTAGCTGCACCTATTAAAAAAGGTGTGAAAAATTGCATTAAAACTAACAATAAAAAATGGAACTACTATCGATAGTGCCACAGCACTACATATCTAACACTTTGTTCTCTATCTGTTGCACTAATCCGCGCAGTCGCACGCCGCGAAACCGCGCAAACTGTCGCTTGCAACGAGGCGGGAGCCCACAAATATTACGAAAGAAATAAATAACAGAAACATTATTATCAACTAGGCCGAAAGCATGTAGTTTCCTTTGCATTTTTTAATAAATGACAATTGTCAATAAAGCTCACGCGGGAAATGGCGATATTTGTAAACACGAATTTTAATTATATTTTTTGTTTATATACAATGTGAATGTTATTGTTTTTTATACATTAGTGAATTTATAAATTATGGTGATGTATTGGAGAAAAATTATTTTGGCGGCCGCTTTGTCGTCTGTTTTGGATGTTAGTAGCGAACCATTTGGAAATGATGTAAGTAAATAATTTTTCACTCTTATTAGACTTCAGTAATAGACAAATGTTATTTCAAATAAACCATACAACGGCACTTTCGAAACGTCAAGTAGTCAGTCAGTAGTCAGTCGTGAAGCTAATTGTAAGCTTTAGTAAATAGCTTTTAATTAACGATGGGGTTAACATATTATTTTGTAATAAAAGCTTAATATTAATTTTTTTTTTGTAATATTTCTAATTTACACATTATGTCTATTTACCTAAGTTATTTTTATAGTACAAGGTAGTATTGTTTATGAACTTTATCTTCAGGAATTAACCCTTAAATACCGCTATACTCGTACTATAGCATAATAAAATATTTTAATTAGGGTACCTACCTACCTACCTACCATTATTTCGGCCTTCTTTAGACGACTAAAGCGAGACTTAATATTTTTGTATACGAGTACTTACCTATGTTTGTATGTTCCATCCTAGCGCCTAAATACTGAATCGACTTTAATGGATAAGGTGTTATTAGATTCGTAAATTGTGAGATGCTTCTGCAAGAGGGCCTCCGGTCTAGCACTCACTAAAGATGACAGCACGAATACAGACTTTTTAAATTGAACTTTTTTTTATTTTCTTCGTAGCATTAATACTACTAAATCATTGATGTGTTCGATGATTTAATCGATGCCGATTCCAAGATCTACCCTAATGACGCTATCGTTCGACAAGGTAACCACAAAATAAAAGCATAAACCTAACTATGCCATAGTGCAACACATGCCTACGGACCGGAGAGTAGTACCCATAACGTCTTTATCCGATACAAAACAGTGTCATTTCTTACCGGGGAAATCTTCACACATACACATTCCTAAAACTCACACACAAAAACAACCACCTGTTACTATGAACTCACACATAGCAATTAAAACTGAAAAAATAATCACACACATATACACATTCTGTGTCATAACAAAGTAATGTATATGCATATTTGGGCTTATACTTTGATGGCTATGAGTTGAAGCTTTAATGTGTCACAGTGTAATTATTGAAGTCTAAATCAGATTACCTACTGGGCTTTTGTCAGGACTCACATAGGTTATCGTCACATGCAGAATATGGTGCAGTTCCCTGTTTGATAGTAAGCGGTTACCAGTAATATTACGTTACTACATTAGTGTTGGTTAACCACCGTCGTAAGATGGATATCTTATACTTCCTCCGTTGGTAGTTTCTGATTTCTGTAGTCTATCTCTACTTAAGAACAAAAGTTAATATTCTTGACGCCTATTAATCATTCATCATCAGCCTATCGCAGTCCACTGCTGGACATAGGCCTCTCCAATTGCACGCCACTTAGTTCGATCCTCGGCTACTCGCATCCAGCTCCTGCCAGCCGTCTTGCGCAAATCATCACTCCACCTGGCCTGTGGACGTCCTACACTACGTTTGCCGAGACGCGGTCTCCACTCAAGAACACGTTTACCCCAACGGTTGTCGGTCCTGCGGCTAATATGGCCAGCCCATTGCCACTTCAGCTTGCTAATCCTGTGGGCTATGTCGATAACTTTAGTTCTCTGCCGGATTACCTCGTTTCTAACACGATCTCTTAGAGAAACTCCGAGCATAGCCCTCTCCTTAGCACGCTGCGTGACTTTGAATTTGTGGACCAGCCGTGCCGTGAGTGTCCACGTTTCGGCTCCGTATGTCATGACGGGTAGGACGCAGACGGTGATTATGGGTAAACCCTCCATGAGCAAGCAACTATTAATCATTATCATCATTAAAATAAGAAATTGACTTTATTCACCCTTTGTAAATCGACTGCCTTGATGGCGCAGGGGTTCGATTCCCGGGTCGGACCAAACCTTTGTGTGAACCACAAATATTTGTTTCGGAGTTTGGGTGTTTTCTATTTATATAAATATGTATTTACAAAAAAAGTAGGTATGTTTATGTATTTATATCAGTTGTCTAGTACACGTTCTGATTAGTTCAGGTCTAGATGGCATTGCGTTGTTTGTAAAATGTCCTAAATATTTATTTATTTCGTTTATAAATCAAGATTGGTCGCAATAAGGTGCACCTTTATCAACAACAATCCTTTTACTAGAGAATTACCTAATCGAAATATTGAATAAATCGTTTTCATACAGTTAAAACAAAGTAGGTTTTTAACAGGACGTCTATTAAGCAAACTACATACAAACTTTATGTAACAAAAAAAATCATCTAATGTAGAGTAGATTATATCGAGGAACTTAGCCCATAAAACTAAACAATATAATGCAGGAAAACGTGATTGCTGTAAATCTCGTTCAAAGCAGATAATTAGCCCGCCAAAGTAACAAAAAGTAGATTAACTTTTTTTTTTTTTTTTAATATGGACATCTAACACACAACATTATCTAGTCCCAAATTAAGCAGAGCTTGTGTTATGGGTACTAAACAACTGATATAAATACATAAACATACTTTTTTTTTTGTAAATACGTACACATTATACATAGAAAACACCAAGACTCGGAAACAAATATAATGTGGATGACACAAATATTTGGTCCGACCCGGGAATCGAACCCGAGACCTCCTGATCAGCAGCCGCATACGCTAACCACTAGACCAGCAAGGCAGTCCACATAAACTGCCTAACAATTAAGGTGGCTTATGGTTTATTCCGGTACTGTGTTATGTCATCCTGGTAGCTGTTGCAGCTGGTTTTTTGTGATTTTATCCATACTAATATTTTAACTTCGAAAGTAACTGTCCGTTACGCTTTCACGGCCTTACCGCTGCACCGATTTTAATTAAATTTAGTTTAGATATGCTTTGATTCTTGAGGAAGGACATAGGTTACTCTTCGCGATTTGACTGCACGGTTTGTCTAGTGGGTTGGGCGGTCGCCACACCGCTTCCTACTGCGCCAAGTGTCGTGGGTTCAAATCCCACGTAAGATAACACTTTGTGTGATTCACAATTTATTGTTCTGAGTCTGCGTGTTCTTTGTGTTCATTTAATGTATGTTTGTAAAGTCCCTCGCGACACAGGAATTTATATTCCTAATGCGGGGTTTTTTTAAAAAAAAAAGAAATAAAAAAATCAATGCGTAAACAGTGCGGTAACAGGTTCAATCCGATCTGTCCGACTAGGACTTGACGTTCGGACTCCCACACAGAGCAGTCCTCCAGCGTGTGCTGGGCGGAGTCCCGGTCGGACCCGCAGTGGTGACATTGTGTCGTAACCTCACGTCCGATTCTATTCTATTCTATATATTGGAGCCTACCAAAGTGACTCTACTCTGCCTGATGGAAAACACGAGTAGAATCCAGGAGTAGGTGCCACCATCCTCATTGTACATGTATACAATGCAGCATGGTGACCCACGCTACGGCGGCTTAGTGAGACGTTTCTGAATCATTCTCCCGGCATCCGAACGCTACCTCTGTTAAAACTTCTATTTCAATTAATTTTACTAAACGGATTTCGTAGCTAGTTATTTGGTCACCTTGTATTTGTCACTAAACTGAGTTTATTGGCCCTTTCCAAATAGTTGCCACAGTTCATGTCGTTAAATGTTTTTGAGATATCTAGTGCAAGACACTGTTAATAACATCTAGCTAATTGCCACACTAGTATTTCGTTTCGTGGTTAGGTTAGGCTTATGTTTTTATTAGGTAATTAATAGGATACTAGCTTTTTCCCGCGACTCCACCTGCGTGCATACATCACGGTAATAATTTTTCGGGTTAATATATAGCCTATGAAACTCACAAATAGTGAGGCTATATGTATATAAAAGAGTTTCAAAATCGTACATATACAAATAAAATAAATATTTCAGACATCTTACACACAACATCATCTAGTCCCAAACTAAGCAGATCTTGTACTAAGGGTTTTTTTACCATAATACAAGATCTGCTTAGTATCTTGTACTATGGTAAACAATAAAAATATAAATACATAAGCATACTTTTTTTGTAAATACATACATTATACATCGACAACACCCAAACTCCGAAACAAATATTTGTGGATCACACAAACTATTACTATTACTGACACGGGAATCGATCCTCTCTTGAACAGCAGCCACATACGCTAACCAATGCAGTCAACAAAGTCAAGTTATAAATGGGATTCAAACCATAGTAGTCAAAACACTTCAGCTTGGAGCACGTCAGAAATAATGAAAAAAAAATGGACTCTGGAATGGACCACGGGTAGACCCATTAAACATTGTTCAAACTCGCTAAAGTTTAGTAAGAGATTACTAAATTCTAACATTGTCTAGTACTAATCTCTTTATAAATTGCCCTCACGTTGCACAATTGGAAATATCTATCAGATAAACACACTGACTACTTAACATTCAGAGTTCGTAACAACAGCCGTAAAATTGCAGAGCACTACGTTCAAGTTGTAGATTTGAAGTCGTTTGTTACTTGAAAAGATCCTGTTCTTGAATGAATAATGTACGAGGATGTTGAAAGTTTTACTTCAACGTAAGAATACAAAATACCAGCAGAGAGATACAATATAAGCTTTTTATTTTGAAAGTTACGAAATCGTCTTTTTAGGGTTCCAAAGTTTATGACTCGGAACCCATACATTCGTCACCCTGGCTCAAAAACTCTGGGAAAATCGTGATGGTGGTCCATGTAATGAACTTTAAAGGAAAGCTATAACGGATTAGATGACTTTGTTACTTCAGGAGTTATAGAGGCTTAACTTGTAAAATGCGCTCACTTGGAAAAGTCATACAAAATTAACGCATTATATGTAAACATAACAATTATCTATTGGATACGATTTTAAATCAACGTACCATTATGGGTGACCGAGGAGCCTTTTTCTGGGCGTGGCCTGACACACACTTGGCCAATTTTTTTTGTTTAAGGTAACAAACATGAAATATTTTGAAAATTTGAATAATAATAAAAAAAAAATGTAGAATTTTAAATTTTTGATTTTAAAAAGTATAACCGAACTAGGTAAAAAAATTGGTTTGCACTTAGTTTCTTATTTTTAATATGAATGAATTGTAAAAAAATCGCTTCTTTTCTGATTTTGTCCTTCAGAGAAACTCTAAGCGTTGAGCCATTTCACATTTTATGGACTATCCCTACAGTCAGTGTCCAAGTCTCAGCACTCGACTTCATCACAGGGACCACACATTGGTTGAAGACAGACATCTACGACATGTTTATAAGAAAATTCAGAACAGCTAAAATACCGTTACCTCATTGGAATTGAATTACTAGTCAACGAATTGTCAATATCATTGTAGTAGGTATTCATGTTTGTTAGTGATTATTAATGCATTGAATCGTATAGGTCACCTGATGTCCATGGACTCCTTATAACACATAAAGTCCTGTAATTTGGGACTTAAATTGTACCATTCTAAAGCTTTCATAGCTGTCGCGAGTTTAATAAGATTAACAACTCGATTCTGTTCAATTTTGATTACTATTTTGTGTGTATTTATCTGGATAACCTTATCGATTAAATATTTTTTACAGTTATTGGATAAAATATACATATTAGAACAAAAAGTTACCAATTTACGTATGCAAAAGTTTTTACTCTTTAATTAAAGCACCGACAGATACGAAACTACTTAGAGGTTGACCGAAACACACATTTGAAAAACTCTAACTTTACATTTTCATGAGATAGGTATTGATATAGTCCAATCACGAATGCATAATTAGGCATGCATGAAGGTATGAAATACTCGCAAGTATGCTATTGCTTCATTTAATTGGGATTTGCCTATCGTGTTGCTCTGTTTAATATTCTAAAGAAGGATATATTGTTTTTCAAACATCAAGATCGCTTAATACTATCCGTTACGTTATATACTTCTATGGTAGATACAGTAAACGAAGACGAATGTTTTCAAATAAAAACTTAATAAATACAGACTCTCTGTAAGGCCCTGGTAACACGGCAGTCGAGCAAATTGGCATATGTGCATAGCTCGCCAACAATTCTGGATTCGCAATTTCGAATAATAGGAATACAATTCAGATTTACATTATAGAGGCCATTTAGAGCCTCAGTGATTTGAACACAAGTAGTAATAGCATCTATTTATTCTCCAATATAGGTTCTTAATGCAATCATAAACTCAAACCTAGATTTATTACCCAATAAACGTGAAATGAATTTAGGATTGCTTCCACGTCTCAATTCTGCGAAGCTTTGATTTAGAAGTGCATATAGTTTCAAATCTGTACTTTCATGTATATATTTATATTTCAATATTCTAGTCACGTATAACTATGACGTAAGAGATTGTTAAGCGTGACTTTTAATATTATCGATAAAAACTTCGAAATGTCTTTATCAATTGCAATTAGTTTCTAGTATATTATTGTTTATACTTATTACTCTCAGCACGCACACGTTTTAATTTTTGAACGCCTGCTCTTTCACAGCAGAGAAATTGTTTTTTTTACGTAGAATAAATTTTGATGATGAAATCTAGTAGTCTGTGAATAAGTTAATACTTAGCCGTACAATGGTTTTTGTGATTTAATACTGATGACCAAATTGTAGAACTTCTTATGACGACACTTGTAAGATTAGAAATCTAAAACTGTATCTATCCTAAAACTTTAGATATAGTTATCGTCTGGTGTGTAGCTGGACTACGGATGTATTTGCTCCGTGAGCTGGACCAATTTTGACAAACCCTGTAAAATGTAATCAGGCATTTTAAAACTACTTCCAAGCATATGATAGGTACTGCGAATAGCGAGTATAATAGATAAATGAAGTGAATATCTGGGACGTTTGAATAATATGTTAATGTAGAAATCTGCAGTTCATCACTTTATATATACCGACTTTCTATTGTTTTTAATCTAATATATTTAAACGAGCAATTCTATATATACATATCTCTTCATATCCGCAGCGCACGCAACGGAAGCTCTCAGGAGGTAAAAAAGTCCCGATTTTGGAACATTCCTATTGGTCTTAGTGTGATAATATATAGCCTAGCGTTCATCGATAAATGGGCTATCTAACATTGAAATATTTTTTCAAATCGGATCAATAGTTCCTGAGATTATCGCGTTTAACCAAACAAACAAACTGTTCAGCTTTATTCAATAATGGAGGTTAAATTTAAAAAATTCATAGACCCAATTTTTTTTCTTAATTTTACATTTGACATTTAAGTATTAATACTTTTCTTCTGTTATTTTTTTTTATTGGTGTAGATATATTTGAGATCTCGGAAAGGGCTCCAAAGACTTTTGACTCCAAAGGCATTTGCAGGTTTTCAGGTGTGAAAAATCGATCTAGATTAGTCTTATGTTTGGGAAAAAGCAAGTTTTTGAGATTCGCGCTTTTCTTTATTACTCTTATTTAACCTTCTTTATTAGCCTTAGCATTGCTTTCGACATCTATTTCTATAAATCTACTCTTTCAATAACATTTAGTTCGTTAGTGGTTAGTACTCCAAAACAGCATCACCACAGCTACTTGAGAGAACAGTTAAACAAAAATGCAGGTACTAATAATAAAAGTATCTCTTTGTATTTACCATACCATAAGTTTCCTTCAGAGAGTTTTAAAACGTATATTTTATTTAGACCAACAACCATATCTTCGCAAACTCATAGTGGGTGGCACTTGGATACACCAAATAACCAATTTACTACACATAATATGTATAACAGGAAAACATAAATTTGTTTAATCATATGTAGGTAGATACTAGGCCAGAAATCACGACCGACAATTGAAGTATCCTAATATATTCTAGCCAGGGTCACGGTCATTTGAAATAGAATTGTTTCTAAGTTTACGCCTTGACACTTGCACTACCACGACCTGAATAGCTACCTTGACTAACATTAGCATTAGCACAGTAAACACCAATCGCCTTAGTGGATAGATAATTAATTTATACATTTATAACTATAAACGCGGGTTAAAGAGTACCCAAATCACTTCTGTTAACAACAGGTATCTGGCTGTGAAAGTCTCGTCAAAATCGGACCAGTCGGTCCGGAGATTAACCGCAACAGACAGACAAAAATTGTTAAAACACATTTTTTTAATATCAGTACCGGATTCCATATGAATTTAGTGTAACATTACAAGCAGACACTCAATTTTATATAATTGCATAGATTGTTTTTTGTAAATACAAGTATGTGTGGCAAACGAGCTATGATTTCACCTGATAGTAACTTATATCTAAAAAATAACGAGTGCATTAGAGAGAGCTCATAAAGCTATCGGTCCTCAATCTGATCTGTCCTGGTCGTGTCAAATATCCGTCCCATCGGTTTGTAAGGGGTCAGAAAGTGTACCTGTGCTTGAGCATGTCCTTTTTCAGATTCTAAACTATCTGTACCCAATTTCATCATTTAAATTGATTTAGTAGTTTCATCGTGAAAGCCGGATAGACAGACAGACAGAGATACTCTCGAATTTATAATATTAGTAAGGATTAATCAGAGTCCAAAAATAGGTGTATCCTCATTAGCAATGAAGTGTCAGAATCGAATTGACAAAAAACTAATTCCCAGCTGGAAACGTAAAGCAGGCACCACACTTCGCTATGCGCTATTCGTTATGCGGGTTATTCGCGCGCATACGGCGAAGTGTGGAGAGTATATTCGTTTCGTTCACCATAAAAATGACAATGACACATCTCTACAACACACATATTTGCCTTATTTGATGCTTATTTGGCATACCAGTTCGAAGTGGTGATGACATGTTTGTTGTTTGCATAACTAATATTTGGGCGAATACGGCGTAGACACATAACGAATAGCGCATAACGAGTGTGGTGCCTGCCTAAGAAGCAAGTAATTGTATACTGACTATACTGAAAAGAATTTACAATATTTACCTAGTAAATAATATACATCGTTAAAATATACATGTGCTGATGCAGTAAGAAGATTTTAAAGAGAAACGGAGTCTAGAAATTGTGGTAATATTTATTTGTGTAATATATTATGCTGGTTTCACTACCAATTATTATGCATTACACGTTAGCAGAGAGCGGAATAGATTTAGCATACATTTTAGTCGTAAAATATTGTCTGAAAAGTACAGCAGATTTGCATATCAACTAATCTCTTTTAAAAATAGAGATCTATATATACTCGTATTCATAAATATGAAAAAATTCAATGATATTAATTAGTATCAGATCACTCTTTTATTAACCGACTTTAAAAAAAATAGGAGGTTCTCAATTCGTCGGAATCTTTTTTTTTTATGTATGTTCAGCGATAATTTCGTCGTTTATAAACCGATTTCAAAAATTCTTTTTGCAATTGGAATGGGCGTAGCTTACACGTGGTCCCATCGTCACCATATCGGGATCTGATAATGGGATCCCAAGAAAATCGAGCGAACTCCTCAAATATCATAGGCACAATTGTCGCGACTCGGGTACTCGGAATAGTTTTTCATTGAAGTCGGTTCCCTTTTGTCAAATTATTTATTTATATTACGCGTTGAAAAATTCTCATATAAATGAAATGAGATCTGACGGTAAAATTTGTAATTTCATCTACTGACAAATATACCCACCGCAACACGAAAATTTTATATATAAGACTAGCTGATCTCGCGGTGTTACCCGAGTTTGTTGTTGTAACCGCGGGCAACGCCGCGGGGGGAAGCTAGTATAAAAAGAGTAGCCTAAGTTACTCCTTATGTCATCAGTCATCTGCCAGTGAAAGTCCTGTCAAAAACAGTTCAGCCGTTCCTGAGATTATCCGGAACAAACAGACAGACACACAAATATGACTTTCTTGGTGTTATAGGCCGACCGTTTATCTGAGTCCTCGCCTGCGCGGTAACAGGGGCGCGGGGGTATGACGACAAATGGGACTGTGACAGGTGCGGGCGGCGGGGGCGCTTAGTGAGATACACACGAGATGTCCGCATGTCTTTTATACTTTCATACGCATTAGGAATAAATCCTGTGCCTCGAGGCCGTTACAAATATACATGACACACACACAAGAAACATCAAGAAATGAAACAACAATTCGTAGATACACATAAAGTATTGTCCCTTATATGGTTTGAACCCTTATCAGACAGAGCATTAGAAAACGGTGTGGCGATCGTTTAAATCTCTAGACCATCTGTGTAGTCAATTTGTTTCAATTTGTATCTACATCTAATTATAACTATTTGAAGTTAGTAAACATTTTACAGTGAAGTATAACTGTTAGTACATTTCTAATCTTAATTGTTTCAAGTAACACTAAATGAGAATACATACACAATACAAATACAAATTAATAAAACGTAATTCAGACAGTGGTACCAACAAAACAATGTAGCGTTAATCTCTTAAACGAGTTTTTATGTTAATTAAAACTGTTTTCGCTTTATATTGCCTTTTTTTTGCTTTTTTTTTTAAATTAATTAGCATACGAAAAAGCAATGTAATCGTCACGCCTTGCGTCCTTAGGAAAGTTAACTGTGTCTTGTATTAAGTGCGTTAACTTTTTGCATTGTTCTTAAGTATGGGGTCTCAGGGGTCCGGTTATTTCTTAAAAGACTAGCTGCGCCCTGCGGTATTAACTGCGGATTTGTTTTGTTTTCTCCTAACCCCCTATTTTTTGCTAATTTATTCCTTATTATTATTAATCAACTATTTCGAAGTAAAAATCGAACTGAAATCGGTTTAGCCGTTACAGAGATTAACAGACAGACCAAATATTAAAATTGTTTTTTTGGTGTAAGTAAGTACAATTAAAACTTCTTAAAAAATATATCTGAAATTGCAAAATGAAACATTTAATATGATTTACTTACGTATATGTATATACATTTCGGAATTGTTATAATATAACATAAGTCCAACAACGGTATTTACACCGTAATTTGCTATGCCGTAAAAATAAAACATAGTTAGATTAATTATAAGATTATTTTTATTATATCTTGGCATACCCTAATAGGTTTATTTTTAAATTAACCTTATGTATGAGTAATATCTATTTTTTATCTATAAACGTAATAATATTACACATATTATAAATTATGAGGCTTTTTATCTTTTACCGCCAACTGCAAGTTCTTGTTTGCTCTGCATAATTTTTTAAACTTTGCCTGTTAAATTTAAAAACAAATTACATAAAAAAAACAACACAGTTTGTAACAATTCATCAGAGAGTTTCATCAAAGTTTTTTTTTTAATTCAATTAATTTAAAGCTCGCCTGAAACCACAAACAAGCTTATTAATTTAGTACCACACGCTGTTAAGAATATCAAACTAATCAAGACATATTCACCGATCTCTTTCCGAACAATATAATGGATACTTTTTTTAAGAAAATTCTTCGCTTAATTCCAAAAAAAACCGTTAAAACTACCGAAAATTCAATAAACGGTTGATGTTTATGTCGTTGCACACGAAAATCGTGGTTGTTTATTAATTTCCCAGTTCATGGGTCTGTCACGATGCTTTCAAATGGGAAAATTGCAGTACCGACACGCTTCGCCCTGGAGAATCACGATAATTATTCGTCAACTGAGATAAAGGCCTACAAAGACGAAACAGCGGAACTAGAGCACGGATTTTAAATGTTAAAAGCAATGTGCCTGTATAACTGTACAGTGCTGCTTCGTATTCTATTTCGCTAAGGTTAGCTTTTTAATAAAATGTCTTGCTAAATATAATAATAAATATTTTTGGCCATCTTATACACATCTTGGTCTGAAATAAGCAGAGTTTATACTATCGGTACCTACTAGGCAACTGATGTAAATACATAAACATATTTTTTTTGTAAATACAGACAATTTATACAGAGAAAACACCCAAACTCCGAAACAAATATTTGCGGTTCACATATTTTTTTGCATAGGCATAATATTTTTTATAACATGATTTCCTTGGGACTGCTGTGCTTGAGTTCTCGGGTTCAATTACCGGGTCAGACCAAATGTTTGTGTGATCCGCAAATATTTGTTTCGTTGTTATAGTGTTTTCTACGTTTAATACGTATGTTTTTACAAAAAAAAAGTATGTTTAAGTATTTATTGTAAAGCTTAGTTGGTGGAAAAAGTAATCCATATACTAGTTTCGTGGTCCGATACTCCGTTAAAACCATTTCCAGCATTTCTTTATTTTCATTTACTATATTTGTTACAGCCACGTACTATCAAGATTTTTTTCTTATTATTGTTGTATTAATGTGTTTTTGCAACAATATGCTCGTGTAACCTTCCACTAATATCTTACTCAAGACTTTAATACGAAAAGCTTAGAAAAACCTACATAGCAAACGGAGCATTCAGTCGCCAAACAAAAGACTTGCACGTAATATTTTATTTGATACAGGTGACAAACAATCTTCGTGCTTCATATCAGAAGTGGATCATTTCCTTATGAATTCGTATATAAACAAAAAGTTTATAATATTGTTTGTTTGATTGATTGGTCTAAAATTTTAATTGTTATCAGATTTATTTGTACGACATAGCTTTTGGTGTTGATAGAGTCTATACATAAACGTAACAGTAATTTTTTACATAGCATTTTGTATTGATAGATTTTGATTAACCCTTTTTGATGTTTTAGTTGAGAGGATGTTCACTTGAGTAGTTCAAGTTTTACGTAAATAAATAGGTACAAATAACACACTTTAAGTGTTACATAATAGCAAGGCAGTCTTTTATATCTTGATTCCTATCATGGGACAACACCATGTGACGTAAAATCTATTTCAGTGACGTAGATCTCTTTAAAACCTTCAAACATCAGCGTAAATGGATGATTTTCGATCACAGAAATATGTGAAAGAAATATATTGAAATAGGAAAATGGTTAATGATAGTCAATATTAAGTTAAACGAAAATTTAAATATTCAAGAAATAGCCTTAATTATTCGGGTAATCTGAAAATATTTGGAATGAAAAAGAAATCGTTCAATTATCGCCTGTTGCTTCGAAATAAGTCTGTATAATTACTAAGAAACGCCTAACAAACACTGCAATTTATCGGTTATACATAACATTTAAAATTGCAACCGCACTTTTTTGCAATACCCAGTATAATGCATCCAGATATAATCTTACAATTACATTTAGTAAATCAAAAGTAGTTCTCGGTTTGGTTATAAATAAAAGAAATGAATTTAAATGTAATTATTTCAATATACAATCGGGTTTTGTTGAAACATTCGAGGAAGTTGGCAAATTTTCAGACAAATATAAATTATATAAGTATTGCACATTATCAGTTCTCATGTCACGGAGTTTCTCGACACTGTCCTTTTGTAATCAATACTATTTGGAGCAATTTGTTGCTATTAACCTGATTGTATTCAGTTCATTGGTTTTTTATTGTAAGCATTTGCAAAAACGTGCAATTTTTAAATGTCTTTCAGCTTCGCATTACTTAATCGAGTTATTCAGTGGAATTTCGAATAGAAAAAACATGTTTAGTCGATTAGAACGCAATGATTTTGTTTTCAATTAATTATTCATGCATTGGGAAGTTTAAATTCTACAGAATTAGAATCTAATTTTTACTGGCAGCTATGCCGTGTGTGTCGGTTATCGCGGCAGCCTATATCCTTTCACAAGAAATTTAACTAAAATTAGTTGTTTAAACATATAACTTTCGGATTAATAATATTAGTAGGGATTTGCGGATGACTTAAAAATCACACATGAAAATTACTATAATACTTGAATATCTATTCAGTAGTTAGTGCATTTTATTAATGTATACTATGCTGGATCGTCGATATTCAACAGTAATTTATTTTTACCTATGTAAGTTGAATCTTAGCTACACGTTGTGAAGTTTATACAATACATATTAACTTTACATAGTAGTAAAGTCAAATAAAATTACTTCTGCTGTCTGTTCGCTAGATCTTTTTAACTAGGGTACTTTTTTATAGGGATTTTAATGTCTTAATAGTAGTCCAGCAATAAGTAGAGTGATTGAGGAGGAAGGTTTATACATGCATACTGTAGTAGAGGAACAACGAGAATTTCATAGACTTTCATGCGAAGCGGGCAGGGGCACTAGTATAATATCTACTACTCTTTTTATAGAAATTATAACTTAAATTTATGTTTGTAAGTAGATCTTTAACAGCTTTTTTACAAATCAGTGTTTTTTTTCAGCTTAAAATAATAATTGTGACACATAAGTACTGATCATGTCATTTTCTTTTCTGTATTTCATCAAGAAACTTTCAGTATACATATTATTCAAATAAAATATTATAACCTCAACTACAAACTAAGTTTCGTTTTAAAGTAAACCTCAATAGATTTAAGAGATTATTAATATACATTTAGTTAAATGCAGTGACTGCCAAAGAAATTTTATGGCACTAAATTGTCATAAGCCAACTAAACATGGCATTAACAGACCACAGAAGCGTTGGTGGATGTCGACATGCGTTATTATCCAACTCATTTCTATGGATTTAACTACAGTAATAGCGATTTACCATAACCTAAATAACTACATCAAAGTTAAATGCTAACGTAGGAGGGCGGTCACGTTTCTACTGAGGTGGATTTAATTTACGCAATGTTTTGATAGCTTTAATTAATGTATTAAAATATAAGAGACCAGCCATGCTTTTCTATATGTGGCGGGCTCAGCCGGTCTGATAGTATGAACTTACAGAACCTATGTGAAAAACAGTTCTTTCGGTGCTTTATACCAAGTGAGCTAGGTTGATGACGAGACGACGTTGACGTTTTCCTGGCCAATTTCCGCCACAGCGTCCAGCTTTAACTTAGACTTATCAACTACGTAGGAGACATTATAATGCACACGTGTGTGAGCAAGCACAGGTGCATTCTCTATTCCCTCAGTCTTTTATTCTGATGGTACTCCGAAACGATCAGGAAGAGCTCATATGAAATAGCGACGACTTTACGTGCTCTCATATATAATGTGTATGTAATTTTTTGGTGATCCGAATTAAATAAATTGTTGAGATTGATATTTATCTAATAATTACAGTTGTAAAACGTGAAGGTAATTTATTATACCCAAAAGGTACCATAAATAGCTTTTATCAGTATACTGAACAAATCGGTTCCGTGACCCGTTTGGTACGTTTATAACAAACGTGATACGTATGTATACAGAGTTTAAACTTTGTACATTATAAAAATAAATGTACCTATAAAATATCTGTACATTGTATACGCCGTCATTTCTGATGGATTTTAGAATGAGATATAATGTCCTAAATCTAACCATTAACAAAATATTAAACTTTAAATATGTTTTATTACAATATGCCGAAGTTTTGTCTAATACTTACTATTTTCTTCGAAAATAAATTTTTGGTCGTTGGTACATGGTATATGATATCAAGACACATTAACCGTCTCTAAACTGAACCGAAATAGAGAGCTAATAGTGATGGATTAAGAATACAAAGTGTCACCATCCCTATTAATTCCATGGGTGTCGTAAGAGGCGACTAAAGGAACAAAATATGCAGCTAACATCACTGCCAAGAGAAGGAAAACTTGATACAAACCCTTTACCAACCCGTCTGGCTAGCGTGGTATAGTAGGCCAAAACCTCCTCTCAAAGGAGAGGCCTATCTCCAGCAGTGGATTGTTAAAGGCTGTTGATGATGATGATGAGTAGCAAACTAATATATTAGCAAATCAAATCAATTAGTCAAGATCAACATACTACGAGGAACTACCGCACAGAAAAAAAGTTCAATTTATTATGTGCTTATCACTATTTAATTTATAAAAGGCTGGTTAACATACCACAGACTTTGAGCCTGTTAAACCAGAACCTGAACACTTGTTTCTATGATCTGAGGTTCTAACAAAAGCTTTCGTAAGTATAACCACATACCATTCATCGTAAGTTGTTTTAACTCCTATGTAAAATAGAGGTGCGCCCGGCAGGCCTCAGCTTTGCGCCGGCGCACATCAATTAGTCACAGCTTTGCGACCGTGCGTTGACATTAAGCGGTTTAAGCATGGAGCGTGCTCAATTAGTAATGGCACCAGCAACAACGACACATTTCACGTTATAAACTAATGCAGATGTGTAACGATGTGTGTACTTTGAGTGATAAAGATGACAATTAAGAACCGTAGAAAGAATAAATAGCAACGTACCTAGCTCTTTGACCCTATACTCAAGGGCAGTACTCTCTCTCTCTCTCTCTAGTATAACTCTTTATTCGTATATATAGAATTCCCTTAATGATCGGTATACTACCTCTATGTGATATCTAAGTGTTTCTTGACTCGAATTCATTAATAACAGCAATATCCTTTTACTAGTATTGCTCTCTCTTCCTGCCTGCCTTTCCCAAAGCACTTAGTTGAAGAGCTTATGAAGCTTGCCTTTGCTCATATGTCTTATTGATTATTAAAAATCGATAATTGAATTTTCTATTAGTTTTTCGATTCTTAGGTACAATAGCTCTTCCCTATTCATATTCACGTTTTGAGTAATCAAATAACTGTGTCAGAGACTGTCCAAAGACATAAAAGCCTGCGTACATCCTTTGCGACGATGAACGAGCATTTAACCCAGTAGAATACTGCGTGTTGCTTAGATCAAATATTTCATCATCATCATCATCAGCCTATCTCAGTCCACTGCTGGACATAGGCTCGAGAAGCACAAAATCGATCAAAGTGGTGTGCAATGGGAGAGGCCTATGATCAAATATTTAAATGCATAAATTCGTCTATGTACTTAGTGTAGATATTTATGCAAAATATGTTAGTTAACATTATCTAGAAGTTTTATATGTTTATGTATTAATATCAGTTGTCTAGTACCCATAGCACAAGCTCTGTTTAATTTGGGACTAGATGATGTTGTGTGTAATTCGTCCGAAATATTTATTTATTAATTATGAGTAAAGTTAATATAATCTAGTCTTTAGAAGAAGATTATAAGATATATTACAACCTATGTTTAGTTTGGCTGTAGAAAAATCATAAATAAAGCTTGCATGCTGCGTTGTGCAGAAGTTTACCAGCATTAAACCGATATCACAGTTTACTATCATTTTTAGGTAAAATCCTATAAATACGCGGCTGCTGATCACTAGGTCTCGGGTTCGATTTCCGGGTCGGACCATATATTTGTGGGATCCAGAAATATTTGTTTCGGAGTCTGGGTGTTTTCTATGTATACAACAAAAAAAAATTTCAAGTATTAGATATCATTGCGTATTTAGTAAAACATACTTATATCTTAGTCATCATAATCACCACTTATTAAAGGTAAATCGCTTTTACTTTAATGAAAATTACCACATAATCACCAAACATGTTCTCATTAAAGGCAAAAGTAATTTAGAGTCGCTTTCATTATACATCTTTAAGAATCCACACTCATCAGAAATAGCAAATGGTGAAAATGCACTTACGCCACTTTCGTCGATACGCAAGGCTTGTTAGATGAACGATGAGATGTAGATAGTGTTCATTTACTTCCCTCTGCAGCATACACGCTGTGATAGAAAGTTCGTATTGTATATGAGAAGTGTTTTGAATGCAAAATAATACAGCGATGAATAAGATAACGAGCGGTTGTTCTCTATTAAAATTATTAGAGAGACTTTAGTTGACGATAAAGAAATAATAAATATTTCGGACATCTTACACACAATATCATCTAGTCCTAAACTTAGCAGAGCTTGTACTATGGGTACTAGACTACTGATATAAATACATTTATACTTTTTTGTAAATAACATACAACACGTACAACATAATACATACATATTAAACATAGAAAACACCCAAATTCCAAAACAAATATTTACAAATCATACAAACATTTGGTCTGACAATCAAACCCGAGACCTTGATTAGCAGCCGCATACGCTAACCTCTAGACCAACTAAGCAGTTATCATGATGATGGAATAGTGGCCTGGCCTCTAGTAGATGTAGACTGCATGAATGACAATTATAATGGTCATCACGCCACTTCGTACTACGATGAGTGTTTTGGGTTCAAGTTCCACTGATCTTTACGGCTATCGTATCTGGGTGCTCGACACAGATTATATTCTGCGGAACACGTTTTATTTAAAAAACAAACAATTTTTATATAAAAAGTAAGCTTTGATAAATAGTTGCATTTTATTTCATTCTATAAAGAAAGGGTTTCTTCTAATAAAGCAATAAAAAACAATATAATCAAAATGACCCTAAACATAAAAGGTTAAATCAAACGCAATCTTTTTCCTTTTAACCGCTGATAAGACAAATATTGCAAGTTCTTGTGCAACGCTAACCGGTTCAGTGGTTTCGCTACAAAAACTAGATAATAGCTTCCAAGTCAATCAGGTGTTGCCAGCGAAAATGTAAACATTTCTCTCAATAATCGCAGCTGGTTGTGTAAGATTTATAACTACCGCTCTCTAAATATAGTTCAGTTCATATTGACTGATTATTACAGTCTACTCGGAAATTTTAGAACTTTGACCTTTTTTTTTGACCTTTCTCTTAGACGTACTTACTAAAAATTAGTAAGTTGATTGTAGATTTTTGAAAATAAATTATCCATCAGCATATGATGAACAAAAATGAGAGCACTATCAACAGAAGTGAAAACGTGTATGTGCGAGTCAGTAAATATTTACGTGAGCTACGTAAATATTTACTGCACCATGATATCTTGATATCGAACCGGTAATTAGTAAGATTACTAAAACAACATTATTCTTAATCCATTTACTTTCTGTTTGTATAATTTCTAAAACCATAAGTGGCACTTTTCTGAATTCAAAGTCGAATAGCTCTCACTATATATATAGACATAAAACCGTTGTAATATTTTTTATATTTACTTTATCATTAAAAACACACAGTAAATTAATAAGATTAAATCATTAGTTGTACATTTTTATGTAATTACCTAAAAGACAATCCTACAGTATAAGGGTAAATAAACCGATTTACGGCTAAGCGAGTTCATTGACCAGATATGCTTGCGCAAGCTCTACCAATTTAGGCCTTCTGGTCAGATTAACAATTTTCAAATGATTAAATAACTGTAAGTTCCAGACACCCAAAATCGATCAAAATGGTGCGCAATGGGAGAGGCCTATGTCCAGCAGTGGACTGCGATGGGCTGATGATGATGATGAAGAAGTTCTGAAGACTTAAACTAATTCAAAGCATTTACATTTTATGACTTTATAAATTCATTTTTTCTAATTCTAAAGTACATTACGAGTACATTAATTATTCAACAGAACAGAGGCCGAGATTGTTTAAAATGTCACATTTTCTTCTACATATGTAATGCTTTCACTTTAGGTTGATCTTCTGTGTGAGGGTAGTACTACCCCGGTCGAGCCGGCCCATTCGTATACTTATATACGATAAATATTGATAATCTACGATAAGAATGAAGTTATACTTTACCTGTCAAAATTTTCTATCTCAAAATTGAACAAAAGCGACGCGTTGACTTTATTAAATTCACTGAAATCCGTTTGAAATCACTCCTAAAGTCTCACTATTGATTTGCTAAAATTTAAGCTTGTTCTAATTATTTTCAGACAAATTTATTTTATAATTTGTATTATGTTTAAGTATGTTATTAAGTATTTAATAATAATAATAAATAATAAAAATCTTTATTGTCATAAATAACCTGTTACAATATCTTAAGAACTATAAATTTTCAAAATTTTCTAAACTATAGATTTAATCTAAAAGTATTGATAACTATTACTATTGTACTATAAAAATAATGAATTAATTCTATACATACAACCTAACTATAAATATTTTTCATTCCAAAGCGACTCTTCGTTCCTAAGTTAACTTCATTAAATTTACTAAAGTGTTTCTTGTTATTGAGTCACTAAAATAAATTCAGTTCCTTGCCCATAATTCCAATTAATTTTAGAATACGTATTGAACCTTCCAATGGCCCAGACCTACAACTACATATTTTGTAACACTCTCACACGACATAACAAAGACTTTAGTATTGTAACAGTCACAAACAATACATTCCGTTATAAATTAATGTCGTAATATTAAGATCACAGTCGTGACTTGCACACTCCTGTCTATCAAGGTGTTTTAAATATCGGTCTGAAGTATATAGCCGTTTTTGTCGTTCAATATTATTCGCACTGAGGAACTGCTGTCATTTTAAAAGTTCACCTTATGTTACGACTCCTTGCAAGCCTATGTCCTTCCTCATAATTTGAAGCCGTAAAAGCGTAACAGACAGAGTTATTTTAGTATGGATTTATTCCTCTGTATTATGTTTCTGCAAGAATTCCAAGCTTCAATTCTAGCATTACAATTTTGTATTGTCCTCAAATATATTTTTCCAAAGCTTTATTTTTTCGTTCTTGTTGATGATGTAATTTGAGAGTAATTGAGAGTAGGTACCGGCTTACATCCTTACTCATATTATAAACGCAAAAGTTTGTATTTATGTATGTTTGTCTGTTGCTCTTTACAATAATTTAGCTTATAGGTATATCAGAATAACAAAGCCTACTTTTTACTGCAATAATCGAGATAAATGCGGACGGAGCCGCTTGCGAAAGCTAGTACAAAATATAATATTTGAAATTACTTAAATAACTCTGCTGGAAATAATTGTATGCAATTTTCTTTACACAAGAACTTAAATGTACTTTAACAAAACCTTAACGAGTATTATCAAAAATATTTTAAGTGCCATTAAGATTCAAATCTTCAAAACATACACACAGGAAACTGCTTCTAACTTATTTAATGTACAGATAAGGTATTGCTAGGTCTCATTGCACAGAAAACAAATCTTTTTTTCGTAAAATCTTGATAACGTGTAGCCGTAGTTGTTAATATGATTGTCCACGTAAATATTCACAATTATAATCTCAACTAATGTTACAAATGCAGATGCTTGAATATCTGTTTGTTATACCTTCACGATTGAATTTATTATTAGTTAATTTTGTTTTAAATGCTGCCAAGGATATCTTCGATCGACTGGCCAAATTGACATAAATAGAAAAAGCTGTAACCCGATCAGATGCAACGTCTAAAGTCGCTGTAAATTGTGGTTTTCAAGATTACAATTCACAGCGACTTTAAAGCATTATGACACAAAGTTTAAAACATTATCAAACAGTAAGATATAGTGACCGACAATGTCTTTTTTCAGTGGCTAAGGAATCCAAAACACCATCAACCACCAGTACCAACAATTCGCTTAAAGTATAGTTTATCTAAAGGTTACCTAGAAGAGATCGCGTGCTGCGATAAGGCTGCTCATTATTGTACTACTGTTTTTATGTATTTGGGTCCAACATTGTCATCAACAACCAATAACGTCCCACTGCTGGGCTCAGGTTCCATCTCAGGTGAGGACTAGGCCATACAATCCCACGCTGACCGAGTGCGAGTTGGGGGCTGGCAAGACACGTAGTGGCTACGTAAATCTTACCGTAGGAAGTTTTTAAGCTGCCCAAAAGCATCCAACTACACTTCATGACTTTTATATTATGATAACAACGAGGACTGACTGCTTTACGTGACCTCTGAATGACAGAAACAACCACAATATATCTGCCATAAACGGTCACCCATCTAGGTCTGACCGCGCGGTCGTTACTTACCCCCGGTGATTCTTTCCAATCATCTAAGGCCACTTGGCTATGAACCTATCTAATTCTAGCTTTTTTTACTACTTTCAAATACCTAGTTACTAATCCTATCTCATTAACGCCGAATACCGAATAAAAACCCTAATTTTCAATCGAAAATTCATCCGTCAAAACATCAACTTTTTTTAAAAAAAATAGGGTGTTTTCTATTCGATGAAATCTCTACTTTCCGATGTAAAAATATATATATATTACCATAGTAAATCTTCTCAGAAAATGCAAAAAATGAAAAAACTCGCCTTAAAAAGCGTTTAGTATTAAACTATAATACTGAACTGAATTATACTGTACTTATTTATCAAGTGATTTCCCTTCCCCTTTCCTGATGTCATAATAATTTGATACTTAGAACTTACTAGTTAAATATAGTACCGAAAACAATTAAAATAAGGTCAGTTATTACTAAGTTACCGTCTTACCGGTTTGCAGCCCACAGTGATAAATCTAAACAGTAATTATTATCCAAACACGTTAGCAATTAATGCAACATATCAATTATGCAATTAGTTCACAATTCAGTTATTTTATTTGTGATCATCTAATATCAGCAATTAACAAATACGAAATAGAGTGTGTTTATATGATGCAATTATAATACCTTCGTATGTTGCAGCCAATTAGTATCACACTGCTGTTTTTTATACGCACAATAAATTGGCAGAATTTAAGCTTTTTAAACTATCCGCAGGCCAGAGAGTGACAAAATCCCCATTCATCCTTTTCAATTCGTAAAGTTATTACTGTCTCGTTAGACTAGCGGTTAGCGTATATGACTATCGTTCAAGAGGTCTCGGGTTCGATTCCTGGGTCGGGTCTAAAAGTGTAATTAAGTTTGTGGTGTCTTCCACATACATCGCAAGCGAGAACATACCAAGGCGCTATCTACCGAAGAAACACTGAACCCCATGGATTCGGAATTCTGAATCGCGATATAGAAATTCTCGCGCCGATTAGTATATGCACAACTGCTGAACATCAACTGTTGGTCCGTGCCCCGTTAGTCGCGATCACCTCGTCTAATCAGAGGATCCTCCCTTTATGATAGAAGGACACGATACCTATTCCTCCACAAGTTTTTCTGATTAAAGAAATGTTTAGTAATAGTTCGAAGTTTGAAAGTTGGCGTCTTCACCATCGTGCCTCGGAGAGCACTTTAGTCGTTGCTCCTGCGCCTTATCCCTTTCCGGTCGTGTTGTATAGTCGTTTCAGCTGATTACAAGAGGAGAGGGAACAGAGAACGCGCCTCAACAAGCACAGCAGTCGCTTACACGGTCACTACAGCACCAAGGCTGTCAAACTTAAATATTAGTATAGGATCGTTCTCATCCCCAACACAGCTATGACTCTTGAGTTAACTTTGGTGTCTATGGACGACGATAGTTACCATAGCACGTAAGTTTAATGCCTTATTGATGTAGTGGTTAGCGTTTGCGGCTGCTGATCAAGAGGTCTCGGGTTCGATCCCCGGGTCAAACCAAATACTTGTATGATCTGCAAATATTTATTTCGGAGTTTAAATGTATTCTATGTATGTAGACGTATGTATTGAAAAAAATAAGTATGTTTATGTATTTATATCAGTTGTTTAGTACCCATAATACTAGCTCGGTTAAGTTTGGGACAAGATGATGTTGTGTGTTAGATGGCCGAAGTATTTATTTGAGTACTGCCGTTCTAACTATCTACTACGCGCTTTTGCTACTTTCTATGGTAGAAAACCAAAAATTGGTAAGTATTACATGGATAGGACGCACAGATTACGCCACAAGTCATGAAACAGTTTCATTCACGCTTATCTGTCGGTACAACCTCGTTGTTATAAACCACGTCTCTAATTATGGTACTTTTAATTACAATTGATATGTTGAAAATGTGTTTAATAAGACCTTCGTTCTGAGGTCGGAGTAACAAAGTGTTATAATTGGTTCTATTCTTGTGATGATTTCTGTAAACAGTGAAGAGCTTTAAAAGTACTCAAGTGAATCTATACATCAATACAGTTAAGTAAAATTGGAGTGTCTGTATGTGATATCAAATGAAGAGTTTTTTAATAAATCCATATCGAAGTAAATACGGTACTAACATCAAAAAGGCTTTTTTTTTTTTTTGTCTGTCTATCTGTCACTGTCTGTGACCAATTTTAACGGGACTGTCTCTGGCATAAAGCTGATGATCTAAGGATTAACCTAGGTTATTTATTTTTTATAGACTAGCTTCGCTCCACTGCGTTACTCGCGATTTACAAAAAATAACCGCGGGTAACACCGCGGTACTCAGCTAGTTGCGAATAAATCTATGCAAATCAAACTTATGAAAACGCTAAATAAATAGTAACTTATGAAACGGCACTTGATTTATTCAATCGAAAAAGTTTAGCAGCATGAATCTACCAACGAATTTCATCTCTATTACGAATTCAAAAGTGGGTTTGAGCCGATGAATCAATTTTAATAAAATTTAGTCCATAGATACTTCAATACTCGAGGAATGACATAGGTTACTTTTCACAAGGATAACTAATTTACACACAGGCGGAGTCACATGCCTTGCAAAAAACATATTTGTTAACAACCTGCCGCGGTTGTTAACAAATATGTTTTTTGCAAGGCAGGCTTTCAGACTGATATAAACACGAATGGTATGACTTTATGACTTAGATTGCACCGATACGCGCAATGGCTTAGTAGTTTTAAAGGTCACACCACTGCTGCCTGCTGCACAGAATGTTATAGATTCAAAACATGAGATGATACTTTGTGGTATCCACATAATATTGTTATTTCAACACAGTGTATTTGTGTTCGTTTCAATGAAGTAGGTATGTTTGTGTAGTCCACAATGATACATGAATTTTCTAGTGGAGATGTTTTGTATTAAAAAAAGAGATTCTGGGTTATACTCAGTGAAGTTATTCTCTGTTAGATGATATCAAATACTAGTTGAAACTATTTATCATTGAACCTTGACATGTTCTGTACGACAAATAGCTTTTAAAATATCACAAACGTGAGCCGAATGTGTTGCCCAATGTCAATGACAGCAGTATTAGAATACATTATATATATAACATCAATCATTTTGTACATACACGGCCTTCAACCATCATGGCCAATTTTAGACAGTTTAGGGAGCTAAACAAACAAATCGCAGTATGCTGTTACTGTATTTTTACTAATTATTTACCGTTCATGCTAACAAGGAACAAGCTTAAAAGTTCAATTTTTTTTACACCAAGTTTCTTGGGGCACTGCAGTTGCCAAGAGTCGTCGCTTCTTTGGCACTTTTCAATTGCATTTACAAGACAACACGTGCTGGACTTGGAAATTACCGCTTTAGAGTGGTAGAAATACGTACTAGAACTAAACAGCTTGGCTCTTCTTTCCTCCACTCATATGTTTCCTTCCCACTATGATTCCAAGTCCTTTACACGGGGCTACAAAAAGCATCTCACTGGTAAAGGCTGCCATTCTGCATTGTATGCATTCGCAGCGAGTGTGGTGGCCCTCACTTTTGGGTTCTACTCAAGCTTCCCATCGAACATAGTAGAATCACTTTGATAGGATCTAAATAAGAAAAAATGTATGTATCAGGTGAGAAAGTTACATTAAATTTTTACTAATCAAAAATTTAATTCCAGGAACATAAATCCTCGTGACAACCGTATATAATTTTCTACCATTACCTTTAAAGTAACTATTACGATAAAGTACAGTAAAATAAATTATTCCATCTTAAAACTGGCTGACAGGAAATTACTATTACCATTACAGTAAAAGAGAAAAATCCAACTTGAATATAAACTAAAATGATGTAAATAAAGCAATTACGTACTAAGAACAAAAGAATGGTGACATTTTCTCTGCCATCGACCTGTCATTAAATGTAACATTAATGCCTGAAATCCCAGGAGAATGTGCCAGCGTTTATACAAATTCTCACAGTGAAAACTATTATAAAGTTGTTTAAATTCTAATTAATATAATGAGCTTAGAGGAGGTACAATTACTTAAGAAGTTGTGCCAATGTTTTTATTGAAAATGATTAAAGCAGTTTAATATTTTATGTTTAAAAATTTGAGGTTTAAGGCTAATTTTCACAAAGAAAATAAAAATAGGAAATGAAGAAATGTAAAGATGCCAAAAATAATCAAGAAAGACATAACAAAAAACAAGTCACAAAAAAGATGTCGTAAAATGAATCTTATTAATGAACTTGTCGGTTGTATTTCTTTTAATTTCTAGATAAGTGAAACGTTACAGATTTCTACAGGAATAGTGTAGTCCAGTTTCTAATATTAACTTAACGGCTATTGATATTGAAATGTGCACCATATATCCAAAATCCGACACTTGTATCTCCTAAGATATTTATATCCATTTTATATTTAGGAAATTTACTGCAAAATTAGAGCTTACGCTTATACGATATATGTATACTATATATTGCGATATTTACGTATAGGTATCGATGTTTTTTGAACATCAAACAACAATGTCATATAACAGTCTACTTCTGAACATATTTTTCTCTTTAAAGAGCCTCTCTTTATACAGGATATGATTACAGAATATGGTTTATGGCCAGGAATGTTTTCTACTGTACTACGCTGACCAGAGGGATTGGTATTGAATTACTTTCAAAGATGCTTTATCTTTGCAGTGATATTGATTTGTATAGTTTGCTCCTTAGTCGCCGCTTACGACACCCACCGTACGAATAGATATACATTCTTAATCCATCACACCAATCAAGCTGGTTTGTACCAGACCGTAAACACTTTCATCCTCAAATCAGATGTAACAAACAAAGTGTGGAGCAGGCTTCGTTCTGCGCAACTTCATGAATATTGACAATGTATGTTCCGCAATGTTTCGACACTGCGAGCGTGTTCATTGTGTACATATTGTTCGAAATAGTTTACTAGTGAAATTAATTGTAACATGTGTTCACTTTCCTCAAATATGTGAAACATGTCAGGTTTTAAATATGTATTTGAAAAATGACACCATCGTTTTATGGTTCGGTGAGATTCTTTATTTGAAGCCACATATAATATCATTGTGTTATCAATTTACAAATGTGTATGGATATATTAAAATGACACATTCTCCGGAGTTTTTCATTTGTTTTAAAGTAGATCGATAGATAAGTGATGATAAATTATGGAATTTTGATAGTTGAATACTTAAATCGATATTTATTTGAAAGATATGTACTTTATTGGATAGAAATTTTCTTTATTTTTTTCTATAAAGAAATAAGAAGTCTTTATTCCACTAATAAAGTTCCAGTCGTATCCAGACTAAGATATACTAAATGGTTAAAAACTAATTATCAGAACATACGTTCTATTAAAACCGAAATTTTTATTTTAATTTATATGTATTCTGATTTTAATTTTCACAAATGATTAATTACATTTTGTTTTTTATTTTTAATTTAAATATTTGATTTGATTTTTAATGATGTTATAATATCATTTCAATTAATATTATTAAGATCTAATAATTTTATATTAATGGATGCAATGAAATACCTAACTGTCTGAAATAAATGATCATTTTTATAATGATCTTTAGTATCTTACGTAAAGTATAATAATTTTTAAGAAAGGCAGAAAGAATATGTAAAAGAAAATAATTATAACTGTTAATTTCATTAAAGGTTTGCTAACAACACCTAAAATATATTTGGTTAATGTTTTTTTATTTATTTTTAAAGCGACAAGGATATTTGAGTATCTTTAGGGATTACCAATTTGAACCTTGAATACAATGCCGTATCACATAACAGTGGTTGAACAACTTTCACTCGGATATCCCAACAGCAAAAACGTGCTTCTGTTACTACGGGAGATATAAAAGGTACCCGCTTATTACTAGACAACATGTTTGGAAACTAGTTTTATGTATCGAAAGTGATGCATTTTCTGAGGAAAACATCATCTGAGATATGCTTTGCTGGACACAGTCTCTTCTTAAAAAAAAGTGGCCAAGTGCGAGTCGGACTCGCCCATGAAGGGTTCCGTATCAGCAAGTAACATCATATAAAAGTTCTTGTAGTTCGTTGTAACTTTCATCGATGTTTTTATACTAGTATATTGATTGAATGAAAGGTAAATTGCGATTTACGATTTATGACGTATTAAAAAAAAACTACTCACTAGATCTCGTTCAAACCAATTTTCGTTGGTAGTTTTCATAGTAATATACAACATATACTTTTTTTAGTTTTATCACTCTCTTATTTTAGAGGTTAGAGGGGGGGGACACACATTTTTCCACTTTGGAAGTGTCTCTCGCGCAAACTATTCAGTTTAGAATAAAATGATATTAGAAACCTCAACATCATTTTTGATCACCTATCAATAGATACCCCACAAGTATAGGTTTGATGAAAAAAAAATTTTTGAGTTTCAGTTCCAAGTATGGGGACCCCCAAATAGTATTGTTTTTTTTCTATTTTTATATAAAAATCTTAATGCGGTTCACAGAATACATCGACTGACCAAATTCAACAGTATAGGTCTTATAGTTTCGGAAATAATTGGCTGTGACATACGGACGGACAGACAGACAGACAGACAGACAGACAGACAGACAGACTTGACGAATCTATAAGGGTTCCGTTTTTTGCCATTTGGCTACGGAACCCTAAAAAGAGGTTTTGACTTGCGCTGGCCTGACGGGCTCATGAGGTTTGTTAGAAGTTTATCTTATATTTGCAGTGTTATTATACTACGTAGTCCCCTCCCATCGTAGTTCACGTACTCAGCTCCCTTAGTCTAATTTTACGGCGACACCACGACGATGAATAGTTTTAAAAATAATAAAAACCTTTAAGAATGTAATACATTAAATTAAAAGCTCTCTAAACAGTGGGCAAACATTTCGTAAATAAGTGTATTGGAGGACACAGACGCTTCGATAACCATTGTCATTTATATATTTATGACAACCAAGACCGACGGCTCAACGTTCTCTCCGAGGCACGTGTATGATACACCGACAAATTTTATACTCCGGACTGCTATCAAGAGTTCGGTTTAAAGATATTTATTTTCTCAAAAAGACAAATGTCATTTACATGAGAATAAAACATTCATTGAAATAATTAACCCGATACAGGTGGGTATTTACAAAAAAATAATATTGACCAACGACGTATCTTGAGATGCGAGCTCACTGTAGTCAAAGTCGTATGGAGTTTATTTTAAAAAAAACTAACAACAGTTCGACCCGGGAAGCTAACTCGAGATTCTTAATCAGCAGTAGTATAAGCTAAAAGCTAGTCCAACAAAGAATTAGTAAATAAAAGGAATTTGAACATTTATTAATATTTCGCCATTGATACAATTTACATGGCTTAGAGCAACAATAAGCAACAATAAGCATAAAAAAGGCAGTATAATCAAGTTACCTTATTGAGAAAGCGCATTAAGTTTACATGCTTGTACATAGATAATTACACGTGTTTATCGAACCGTTTCAGTGAGCAATGGTTATCGTAACCCGGTCATCAGACAAGGTTAACTTATTATCACGGTTGTAAAAGACTGATTTTCTTCTATTAAGGTTATGAAAATATTTTCGTATTTAGTATTTTAATAATGTAAGTGAGTTTTTAATTTAAAAGTGTTATTTATAGTCAACCAGCTGACCCACGCAACTTGGTCCGTAATGTCAACCATTTTTTCTTAAGCTAGCAAAACAAGCATTCATTTAAAAAAAACGTCTATCTCTTTGTTCCGACTAATCTTTGAAACGGCTAAATTGATTTTAACGGCACTTTTACTGACAGATATTTGATTTATAATGAGTAACGTAGAATCCTAGACTGCTTTTAATTTAGAGTAACTGTGCCCTGCGATGTCACCTGCGGCTAATGTTGTAAAAGTAAAGCAACTACAGGTAACATCGCGGACATGCACCGCGAGTCATAATTATAATACTATTTTCATAATATTTATACTTTATTGTGCACTTGACATTTACATGTGTATAAGCTACAAGAAAAAATATCATTAACAAAGGCGAATTTAACCCAAAACTGAGTTGACTTCCAGTAAACCGTGAGTGAACAGAGGATAGTAGGGAAATGTTAGGGCTTAGTCATGCGTACTTGAGAATCATTACCGAAACGCATTACTGAATATCTGTTTTTTTACGGAGCGACTGGCATCGGACCTCCGTAACCCTAAGGGAGAACTGAAATTCGAAGGTTGAACTAGTTTGTCAGTAAATTTGAGGGCACTGACTTCCCAATAACGATTGCCGTAGATGTTCATGACAACGGGGACCGACGGCTTTACGTGCTCTCCGAGGCACGGGTGTGAATCAGTTCGAAACTCCGGGCTGCTATTAGGAATTCCTAAGAAAAACCCAAAAACACTTTTTGGTCCGACCAAGCTTATATATTAAAAATCGTTTTTCGAGTATAACCCACTTATTTCAAAGCAAGTTTTCCAAAGTTTGCGACATCTCTATATGGTACATTCATAACACAGAAAATTAAATTAACTTACTCGTATTTTCTATTTCTCATAGCCTTACGACAAACATCTCAGGTGAATTACGCTTTAGTACAAAAAACATTCAGACTTACATAAGCCATACAATTAACAGCCAATTAAGTAGTTTAGTTGTACAATGTGAAGTGATTATTTGTCCCATATACTCAACAACCCCTGATTATGTGTGTAATTTGATTTTATCACAAGAGATTAGAGTTGCCACATTTCTTCGTTGCATAGAGCATTTAACAGTGTGCTACATGTACATAAGACTTGCCAAGTCGTTTTATTTTATCATTAGTTTCTTCCGCGGCTTTGTCCATGTGTATCTCCGTTTTCGTGATTCATTCGTGGTTCAGGGGGTCTAATCGTGAAGACGTTACAGAAAAACGGAGTTACTTTGGCATTTATAGTAGTTTATACCTTAAACGTATCATTTTAAAGATAAAAATGTATTAACTGACAATTTCAACTATCTTCATGCGAAATTACATCTAATACAATTCATTTTATTTCCTTTTCAAAATATATTTGTACCTATGTCGAAATATTTACATAATTTTAAAGGGATTTTCTATTCTTATACTCAAATTCAATAATCTTAAACAATATGTCGTTATGACAAAACGCCCTCAGTTTCTTGGTTATCAAAATTTTAATGTTGAGAAAATCTTTAAGTGCTATCCATTAACTTTATATAATATTGTTTGATATTCCTGTGTGTATC
This sequence comes from Phragmatobia fuliginosa, assembly GCA_932526445.1. NCBI lineage: Eukaryota > Metazoa > Arthropoda > Insecta > Lepidoptera > Erebidae > Phragmatobia > Phragmatobia fuliginosa. The sequence continues at coordinate 16,861,806 of OW052072.1, read as the reverse complement.
TAGTATCAAGGAAATACTTAACAATATTTACACAAGAGTGATAAACTTTAAATATCATTCACACTAAAATCAGCAATCATATCACGTAAATAACACAGTACCTGGGCGACCGATAACGATAACTGTACACAAGTTTTAATGACTTAAATATGACTTAAAATATCTAATAGAAATGAGAATCTTGAAAAGTTTATTTATTGTTTTAACAACACCATCTAATAACTCAAGAAGTTGTACTGTTGCTATGTTGGAGTACTAACCACGATCCAACTAAGAGAGATCGTTAGAGCCGTTTCTGAGATTCTAAGATCGCAAATCATCATCATCAACGGCCTTTAACAGTCCACTACTGGACATAGGCCTCTCCTTAGAAAGGAGGTTTTGGCCTACTATACCACGCTGGCCAGACGGGTTGGTATAGGGTTGGTTTCAAGTTTTCCTTCTCTTTGCATCGATGATGTCTTGCGTAGTTTGTCCCTTAGCCGCCTTTTACGTCACCAGCGGGATGAAAAGGGGTGGTGACACTCTGTATTCTTAATCCGTCACCACACGTCAAAAATATATAATATATATAAATAAATATACAAGAATTGCTCGTTTAAAAATAATCGATATATTTAAATGTTATTTTTAAAGCGATCGAATGAGGTTTTTGTAATACAGGGAAAGATAAGGAAGATTAATTATACACCCATAAATTAATATAATTAGTGCTCTAGAATAGCAAGATTGATGATGACAGACCTCCCTTCGAAATAATAAATAAGCTGCCTAATATTGTGTTCAGTATTTAGTCCCATAAAGGTTATCAAGATTATATTGAATGATTGTTATTTAAGATCTTGATATAGCAAGTATATGGTTTTCTTCCTTGATTTTAAATACTTTTCAATTTTGATGGATTAGTTTAAGCTAAATTATGAATTGAGGTATATAGTTCTTATCATCATCAGCTTATCTTAGTCCACGGCTGGACATAGCACAGTACTTTGACCGATTATGGGTTCTCTCAATAACTATGTACAAAATTAACTTGATTGTAAACTTATCTTATATTTACATAGTAGGTTAAGCAATTGTCTTTTTACCCGACTACGGTGAAGCCAAAAAAAAGTGGCCAAGTGCGAGTCGGACTCGCCCATGAAGGGTTCCGTATCAGCAAGTAACATCATAGTTCGTTGTAACTTTGATCGATGTTTTTATAATAGTGTATTTCTTGAATGAAAGGTAAATTGCGGTTTACGATTTATGACGTATTATAAAAAAACTACTTACTAGATCTCGTTCAAACCAATTTTCGTTGGTAGTTTGCATGGTAATGTACAACATATATTTATTTTAGTTTTATCACTCTCTTATTTTAGAAGTTACAGGCGCAAGTTGTCTCTCGCGCAAACTATTTAGTTTAGAAAAAATGATATTAGAAACCTCAACATAAATTTTGAACACCTATACATATGGGTTTGATGATAAAAAAAATTTTGAGTTTCAGTTCCAAGTATGGGGACCCCTAAAATGTATAGTTTTTTTCTATTTTCATGTGAAAATCTTAATGCGGTTCACAGATTACATCTACTTACCAAGTTTCAAAAGTATAGTTCTTATGGTTTGGGAAAAAAGTGGCTGTGACATACGGACGGACAGACAGACAGACAGACAGACATGACGAATCTATAAGGGTTCCGTTTTTTGCTATTTGGCTACGGAACCCTAAAAAATGTAATTTTTTTGGTAGTCTATGTATGTTTGTAAGTGCTACCGTACCTGTAAATTACTGAATCGATATTAATGATTAGGTGTTAATAGATTTGTATTAATGGCCGGGTATTATATCCGGCTATACGGCTACTTCTATCAAAAGCTTCTTCGTTCTCGCGTATAGTTTTTTGAAACTTATTTACTGGAAGTGTATAAATTATAGAATTAGAAAGACAATTGAGATTCTGAATGACTAATACTACACATTGTTAAAAATATTTAGGTGCCCATTTTTCTATAACTTTTAATAGTCTAAAACTAAATTTACATTGCGAAATAGATAACGTTAAATAGGTCCTAAGAAGACAGTTCAGTCATGGGTTTATAACATCGTCAACGTCCCACTGCTGGGTTCGAGTCTTCTCTCAGGGGAATTTTAAGGCCATACGTTCACACGCGGGCCGAGTGCGATTATAACATCGATATAATTATATCTTAGCTACAATATTACAGAATAAGATCTAGGTTAAAACAACTTTTAGAATTCAAGTCGGCTAAAACTTCCAGTTAGACTGACGTTTCTAAAGAGTACTTAATAATTCTTGTCCTAGGTGGAGCGAATTTGGAGCACGGCAAAATTTCGCAAGGCGAATTCTTAAACTAATTTAGGTTTGAAAGTAGGGGAACCTGTGTTCATTGTCAAACGTGGGTCTACATTCTAGGGTTTAATAAATATCTACTAGTTAAACTCGCTTGTCTATTAAACCTAATAATATTCAATATTTCGTTACATTAATATGCAAGTAATGACAGAAGACATATTTATCTTGTTTTTGATATATATTTTTGATAAGATTTGGCTTTCTTATTGATTGTAGCGTGATATATTACATATGTTACTTGATAATTGTTTTATCTATATTAATACTAAGAGTCAGTATTGTCTCACAAAATCGGAATTATGAACATATATAAAAACATCTTAAAATATTTTAAAATATCTTAAAATAGTTTAGGATTTAGGCAACTAAATTGTTTTAATTGTGTCTGAAAACTGCCTCATTGGTGTAGTGGTTAGTGTATGCGACTGCTGATTAAGAGGTCTCGGGTTCAAATCCTGAGTCGGGCCAAAAGTGTTTTGGGTTTTTCTTAATAACTGGAACTTGGAAGTTCTTGATAACAGCCCGGGGTATGGAAGTTTGGAGAAAACGTTAAGCAATCGGTCTCGGTTGTCATAAGCATCTATGGCATTCGTGATTTGTAAGTCAGTGCCCTAAAATTTACAACCTTCGAATTTCAGTTCTCCCACAAGTTTGCGAAGGTCCGATGCCAGGCTGCTCGTGGAATAACTGATATTCAGGTTACCCGAACCCAAACACTCTTGGGAATAAAGGCTAGGAAGAATAATATACATTCGAAACTAACGCTGTACCAATTTCAATGTAATTTAGCAGAAGATACTTCTTCTTATGGAAGAATGTAGGCTACTACATGCCGGTGGTGCTCGGGCAATAGCTAGTACCTAGATAAATTTTAAGAGCATTTATTTAGTTTATTTCTGTGCCGATCTGACATTACAAACAATTACATTAACTCCTTTAAAATACAAGATGTTAAGGTTATTCTTACAATTATAACGCATCCTCGCTCGAACATTATAATACTTACATAATTATGTAATTTCTATAATCGTGATGTAACTGAAGACCGTTGATTTTGTCTCTGCACACCCATTTCCGTCTCAACTTGTTGCATGCTATATAACTGTACACAAGTTTTAATGACTTAATATGACTTGAAATATCTGCAGATCACTCTAATAGAAATGAGAGTCTTGAACAATATCTCAGTCAAGTCGAAGCAAAGCGCTAAGCGCAAGAGATCGTTGTTATCGATTAAATGTCGTTCTAAACATTGCAGAAAAAACATAAATTGGCTGTACAGATTCAAAAGGATTAGAAAATTTTGTTCATAACTTGATGGCATAAAGTCTAACAATGTGAATTGAAGACAGTATTGTGACATATTTTGCTTATTATTTTATATGCCTTACATGTTATTATGAAACTGCCACGTTGGTCTAGTGGTTAGCGTATGCGACTGCTAATCAAGAGGTCTCGGGTTCAAATCCCGGGTCGGGCCAAAAAGTATTTTTGGGATTTTCTTAGGAAATTCCTAATAGCTGTTCGGAGTTTGGAAGTTTGGCAGTGATTCACGCCCGTGCCTCGGAGTGCACGTAAAGCCGTCGGTCCTGGTTGTCATGAACATCTATGGCAATCGTTATTGGGAAGTCAATGCCCTCAAATATACTGACAACTAGTTCAATCTTCGAATTTCAGTTCTTAGGGTTGCGGAGGTCCGATGCCAGTCGCTCCGTGGAAAAACTGAAATTCAAGTAAAACCGGTTGAACTAGTAGCCGACCCCAAATAAACTTGGGAATAACGGCTAGGAGGATACATGTTATTATGAAAATCTAAAGAGAAAGTTGACAATTCTTTAGATGTGCAGGAAGGCAAAAAATGATAAATACAAACAAACAAATGTAAGTACAAACAATAAATGAATTAGCATCTCAAATTATTTATGTATTACCTCGCGTGTACTCATGACAAATTGCTACAGCATAATGACAAGAAACGTCTGGGAAAGTGATTTAGGCAGATTTGAGTACCTAGAAAAGAGATAATAATAAGGAGACTGATCGCCGTAGTAGGAGACCTGTATTACAAATTACCATCATACAAAAACACACTGAATATTTTAAAGCGAGACTTATATTACAATACCAATATTTTTTTTCTTATTAGCAGGAATTGATCATGAAGAAGTTAACCATCCAAATTCAATGAACAAAGATTAGGAAGCTTTACGAACAGCTTCCTATGAATAATTCTATAACAATCAGCTTTGACCTCTGCCCAGAGGCCGTCAAACAGATATTATGATTAAGTAGCGTCAGAAAATTAGTTGATGTGCACCCAGCCATTCAAGTTTCCGTAATATGCAAAAACAATTGTACAAATTAGGGAGATAATAAATTAAGTATCAATATTTAGATTACCTTCTGAGGGTTGCTTAGGGATGAATGTTAAATTTAAGAGTTTCAAAATTTTTCAAAAACATACTTATACCATATGATAACGATGATAATGATTAAGAGTACAGAGTATAATCACTTCTATTCATTCTGTTGGTGTCGTAAGAGCCGATTAAGGGAGTAAACTACGCAGGAAAACTTTAAATAAACCCTAACCCAAACCGTCTGGACACCAGGTTATATGGTACCTAGTTTGTGAGCTTTTGGAATAGCATGATGTAGCCGGCTAAAATTTCCTTACTAAGGAGACGCCTTTTTCCAATAAAAGATAATAGAATAGTTAATAGATTGATTTGCAGCCAACTAAGAAAAGTTTGCGAAATTCAACTAATACAGGACTAGAGTTATCGCCTTTTCAACATAGAACAAACTTGGAGAACTTTTAAATGGATTCATTATAGAGGATAACTTTATCTTCGTACTGTTTTATAACGACGACGTCTGGAGATACATTTTTTCTTGGGTACTCTCATGTTACATGGGACTTGCCGTAATTTGGAATTTTAACTTTGTTTCATAAAATTCAAAACTATCAAATAGGTAGCCTGAGACGGTTTGCACAAGCTGGAAAATATGAGTACCTATAATTTAATCACTTGGGTATTAAGAGTGGAGGGTTAATGGATAAAATCCAGTAATAACTTGATTTTGAAGTATTGTACTACATACCTCTACTTCAAATATTTAATGATAACGTAATATTTAAATTGCCTATATAAGTATAATTTTATAGGTAAAATTAAATATGGTCAACATCAAAAAATCCTTCGCATCATCCCTTATTGGCAGCGTTCCCAAAAGACTGGCAGCATTACCACGTTGAATGGCAATACTAAATCTCTGTGCTAGAAAAAAGATCAGCCTTTTGGTCACGTGAAGCGTCAATCGTTGCTTAGCTAATTGTTTAAACATAACACGAGAACTTGGACCCCATAAACCTAGCGCCTATATCCCAAACGGTTCAAAAATATAATTGGCTACTAATTGTTGGTATTTACGCCGTTAAAGGTTGTATGTACGCTAATGCAGCAGTAGCGCCGGCATAACCAGCTTTGCTTGGCAGATATGATGTGATAATTAAAATATATTGCAAATGAAACTCTAATCTGCCTCTTTACCACGAAATTTTATATTGAAGTTAATATTTCTGTCCACATGCAGGTTTTTTTTAATATATTCAGCCTTGTAATGTTATTACTTCCCTTAACTTTAAAGATTTTCCTCACGAGATTAAAACATAATAATATAATTAATTAACATAAAAAAACTGCAAATTCACTTATATTTTGCATTTGCCCGCGGCTCCGAGCATGAATAGTGGTCACCAACCTCATTGTGAATCAATCCAGACAATGCAGCATGATTACCCACACTTTTTTTTTTATAACGTGTGGAAATCCCCGCGGACCGTCACCCCGCCTGGGGTTAAGGCGGGATGGTGTGTCGGACTCAAACCGACTAAAACCACACGGTGTGACCTCTCTGCGCCTGTGTTTAGGGAGGGTGCTAGTGTGTTATCTCCTTCTAGACCCCTCCCGGCGCCAGCCCGCACTATTGCGGGCACCGTCTCGATTTTATATTCTCCGTTTGGGCTGCGTCCGGTCCGTGGCACACGCGGACGTCGCCCCCTCGCGGCTGGCCACTACAGCGGATGGACGGGCAACCCGTCCCACCCATCCGCGGCCACACTCAGGTCGGCATGAGGCGCAGGTAAGCGCACCTCCGCTGCCCGGTTCGCCGGCGCCGGATAGGGTCCGAGTGGAGGTCGTCCTACCCACACTATGGCAGCCTAGTGGAATGTTTCTGCATCATTGGGCCTCCGGATTCATACTCACCAACGAAACACGACAGTACGAAAGCTATAATTTGAGATTGGTCTGATGTGTGAGTGTAGTACCGCCCTGGTCGAGTCTGCCCATTCTGACATTCTCAAATCAGCGTGGTCTACTACCTTGATAAATATTTCGGAGATCTGACACACAACGCTCTCTAATTCCAAACTAAGTAAAGCTTGTACTATACGTATTACTAGACCGATATAAATACACATATAATCCCTACTAATATTATAAATGGGAAAGTAACTCTGTCTGTCTGTCTGTTACGCTTTCACGCCCAAACCACTGAACCGATTTTGATGAAATTTGGTATGAAGATAGAACTGAACTTGAGAAAGGACATAGGACATTTTTTATCGCGAAAATAAAGGTTTTGAAGAAGGGTTTGAAATAGGGTACGAAAATTAGTGTCGAAGTTCCATATCAAACATAAAATCATGTAAGACGAATTCCACGCGGGCGAAGCCGCGGGCGGAAAGCTAGTAATAATATACTTTTTTTGTAAATACATACATTTTAAATATAGAAAACACCCAAACTAAGAAACAAATATTTGTAGATCATACAAGCATTTTGGTCCGAGTCTGGAATCTAACCTTAGATCTCTTGATCGGTAGACGCATACGCTAACCCCTAGACCAACAGTCACAGACAAACAGTTAAGTTAAAAATATTACAAGATAAAATCGTCATAAAATTATGCAAATGCGAAAGTTCAAGCAGTAGGAACAACATTACCGTTATTTGTCGCCTAAATCACAATAATGGCAATTTTAAAATTCGCAAAGAATTGCAAGGCTGTTGAAGATATTATCCAGCTAATATTGCCGACAAATTGCTACAGTCGCTATCATAAGTGTTTAATTTTCAACATAAGATTAGTATTAACGCACTGTGGGAAAATGTAGGTCTAAAATGTTTTTATAATGTCTAGAGGTCACTTGCTGGTCCAATTTTAATCTGTGATTAAGTTTTAAATGTTTTGATTGTCTATTTGGTTGGTTAATCTTATTGGATATACATATTTAATTACACGTTTAATGTACTACTAAAGTCTAATGAATAGATTTTTTTTTTATATTTTTCACTCGAAACGATTTCTGTGTCCTAAATAACTTTCACAAGAAATAAAGTAACAGAGCTAGTAATATATAATTATACAGCGACTTTCGTTTACCTGTATGATAAACAGTTTTTCGAAAGTCATAAAGTACAAAATGTTGCAGACCACCGAACCAGACAAAAAGAAGATAAGCTAATACAAGTATTAATTAGTACTTGCCCAAACGTAATGAGAATAAGATACCAGTTACAAAATCTGGCAACAATAAGTATTCAATTTTTTTATTCACGCGGAAATCTCCACGGATACCACCAGTTGGTGGCTATGTCGGAATCAAGAGGAAGCAAGTATACTCGATAGGACTCGATAGGAAATCCCTGGAACCCTGACGTACCTCGGGCCACCTACGGCTTGTAGATGGCCCCCTTCTGTGTGGGAACCCCGATTTTCAATAGGTATTTAACCTTGAAATATACAGTTATATTTTTCATTAAAAATACAAAATAATCTTTTATCACTAGAATATAACTACTAAACAGTCAACAAAGATGTATTTTATCTCAAAAATTATGAAATTAACATTACACACGGAACTAATTCAATCCTTGCAAACACTTGTGTGCGTGTCTGTACGTTCTTTGTTTGCAGCAATAGTGTGTGAGTTAAAGATCTTGGATTTTTCGTCTCGCCTCGCCACCCAGCCTTTAATTGCACCTCTGTTCTCCAAAGATTTAACAGCAACCTCTTCGATATGATATTTCCTGGCCTGGCAGCCCAGTTGCGTCTCAAAAAGATACACCCAAACACGAAACTAATGATTGTGCTTATCAAAACTATTCGTCATTTGTGAAAATATAAGTTCATTCTTAACTTCAGCACCAATCAGCCCCTTAGCCAAGTTGCAACAATCACTAACTCCTTTTTTTTATTCGCATTTTTTTATATTCAAGCCTCTAGTCTGCCTGATGGAAAGCATGAGTAGAAAACTACTACTGTGTGAGGGTAGTACTGCCCCGGTAGAGCCGGTCCATTCGTGCAGAAGTTAGCGTAGGACTACTACTTTGATCACGTTAGCGTTACGAGAGACGTCATTTCCAAAATTTGTTAGTTTTCTGTCATCGCTTACGTTTGTAGAATATTGACTTGGCTAAGGGGCTGATGTATCAAAGTAATTATATTGTCCACTAGCTGACCCCGCGAACTTCGTACCGCCAATTCAAAGTCACTGAATTGTTTTGCATTCTCGGAACCCCTCCAATAAAACTTATCAGTTTTTTTTTTTCCTTACAATCATCCTCGGACTTCAAGGAATATTATAAAAAAATAATTACCGAAATCGGAAATACCTATTTAGGTTCATTAATTCAGCGTTCATATATATGAGATTTGACTACTTAACAAGAGCTAAGTATTCCACCTGCAAGATTACGCGCCCAAGGGTACATATTATTATATAGTATAGGTACGTAGTATAGGTACAGTCCATTTCCCTTTCTTGTCATTATCATCTACTTGCCCTTACCCCAATTTTATTTGAAGTTTTCGCAGTATGTTTTATAATCCAATTTTACTCACTTATCATTTTACTGTTAACTCTATTCTAAGCAATATCTTCTTTCACACAATCCAACCGCTTTTTCTTTGGGGTTCGTCTTCGCTTGTACATCTGTACCCTTCAACTCTCATACCTAATTCTCTTCTCGCTACATTTTCCACGTCTCTTATCCCTAATGGTCTTCCATTTGTAGATTCATAATTTTCATTTTTATTTCCAACTTATTAAATCATTGAATTGCTACAATAGATTATTTCATCCATATATTAATAAAATAACAATTCGCTAACCTTGTATGTATTTAAAAGCTAGCCAAACACAAAATTATACAAACGAAAATGAAGGTGTATTAGATTTTAACCGTTCTAGTTTTGGCCCTTACCTTTACTAATTATTATACAAGTGATAGTGAAACCAGTCGCGCATAATTCCATAATCTTACCGCCTCAACTGTACACCGAACGATGTGATCTACTGCGTCGCTTACAAACTTACCGCTTATTCGGCAAGTTAGTGCTGCTGATATGATGATGATGATCTATACAATATTTGACTGCCTTAGTGGTCTAATGGTTAGCGCATACGGCTGATGATCAAGAGGTCTCGGGTTCCATTCCCGGGTCGGACCAAATGTTATTTATTTCGGAATCTGGATGTTTTCCAGGTATACCTAATATGTATGTATTTACAATAAAAAAGGTATGTTTATGTATTTATATCTGTTGTCCTAGTAGCTATAACACAAGCTCTGCTTAGTTTGGGATTAGATGGCGTTGTGTGTAACATGTCCGATATATTTATTTATTATTATTCTCTTTATTTGATAATATATTATTATTATTATTATCATTAACTAGACAGAATATCCATTAGGCTGCTGATAAATATACCATATATTTTATGTATTTAAATACTTATGGATTTTATTTCTGTATCGAACCAATGCTCTTTTAGCAATATTCGTTATCAACTACTATTTTGTACCCCTATGCTACAAAAACCAGTACTACCTAACACAGAAATGGTGAAAACCCAGAACAGAGAATTGAATTGGATGGTACTAACAAAAATGCGTGCAAACCGAATAGACTCTGCCATATCAAATGAACTTATCTAAGACCCGTATAAAAGAAAAGATGTTACGTAAAGTTGCCAGACTTTAAACTTTTACCTTCATTAATTCGTCATATTTTCCATCAAGGTCAACACTGACACCGAAACGAAGCAATAAGTACTGCCAAACCAGATATTTTACATCCATAAACTGTTACGCAAGAAAGAAACGAAAGAAACAGGCCATGTCGGATGCTTTCATTGTATTCGGAGATTTTTGAACTCATCAAAACAATTACACACTTTCGCGCTCAACGTCTCTAAGTGAAAAATTTGATAATTACAATGAAGAAAGTGAAAGAAATTGGACTAAATTACATTATAAACGTAACTGTTGTGTGATAGTTGGCTGTAAACGACGAGATTGTGCATTTTAAATACGAGTTATGACCGTTTTACTAGTTAAGTTATAAAATACATGCATAGTTTCCTATATAATAACAGTTACCTTTGTATGGAATAGGTTTATTAAGACGTAGGGGTTTAGCGGTCATCTCGCTTCTCGTTGCAATGAGTGTAGTGGGTTCGATTGTTGTTGTTTTTTTGTCTCGGTGTTCTTTTTGCTCCTGTCATGAATATTTGAAAATTCACCCATAACCAAGGATTTGTTTGACTGCCTTGTTGGTCTAGTGGTTAGCGTATGCGGCTGCTGATCAAGAGGTCGCGGGTTCGATTCCCGGGTCGGACACAAATATTATTTGTGTGAGTCACAAAAATTTGTTTCGGAGTCTGGGTGTTTTCTATGTATAATATGTATGTATTTACAAACAAACAAAGTTTGTTTATGTATTTATATCAGTTGTCTAGTACCCATAATAGAAGCTCTGCTTAGCTTGGGACTAGATGATGTTGTGTGTCAGATGTCCGAAATATTTATTTTGTTATTTTTATTATCTATTTCTAATCTGCACTACGTACCTTAAATATTATATTTTATGATTATTATATCTACTATAGCTAAATATTAATAATTATTTTAATGATAATTAACAAGAAGTACTACTGATAAACAACATGTCTACAACAACGTGCTTAACCATCAAAAGAAACAGTATCTAAGCGCATAATAAACAATAACTATTCAAACTTACAGTCAAAGCATAAGCGACAAGCGACTTACTATTAAATAAATATGTCCCCATATCCCCGCATGGTTAGACTCTGAGGACAAACCTATTTCGCCAGATGTAATCTATGCCTAATTGTGCAGTCTTAACCATAAGATGAACTCGAAAGGACAGCACTGCACAACAGGGTGGAACTGGTTCCTACATGTTTGTGATAAAAGATGTTTGACAATTTTTGCAACGTAACCGCCGAATTCTGAACCTGACGATCGCAGTTACACAATGGTGGACTCATAGAATAATAATTATGTTTGGTCATCCGAGGCATGCCCAGATAGGCAAAACGACAACTCTTGAAGACAGACCTTTGATTATGGAAGTGCATAATATTCGATTCGCAACGCATTGATTATCTGGTATTTCTAGTATAAGCTTGCTCGCTAAAAAAGGTTATAGGGTCCTGGAGCAAAATATTATTTGGCGATCACGTACATAGTGTAACTTTATGTACATGAAACTGTAGTCAAATATCATCATCCCTACTATCACTATTAACATTATAAATGCAAAAGTAACTCTGTCTGTTACGCTTTCACGCCTTAACCACTGAACCGATTTTGATGAAATTTGGTATGAAGATAGAACTGAACTTGGGAAAGGACTAAAGGCTAATTTTTATCGCGATAACCGACTTACACGCGGGCGGAGCTAGTATTAAATAGTTGTCAAACGCAAGAGGTACATTTCAGGACGCGTTCTCCTATAACTTAAACGGTAATTAAGTTCCGTTTAATCGTGGTGGTGTGTGCGAAAAGCATCTATTGTCGAAAATAAGGTGTCGAGGCTACCCAGGCGCAATGGCTGTAAACAATAGCCTTTGCTCATATTATTCCTAATGCAAGGTTTTGCGTATCGAATCCGAACTTCCTAATCCAGCTATTTTAGTTTGGATGAGAGAAAATGGGGTATTCCAGCGCTTTTGGAGCGGTAGAAATACGCACTAGAACTAAACGATTTAAATCTTCCTTCCTGTACCGAGCAGTTATAAACTGGAACTCATTACCAGGTCACGTATTTCCTCCCCATTATGATCCCGGGTTCTTTAAGAAGGACGTGAAAAGCATCTCAGTGTGAGTCGACATCGCCACTCTGCCTGAGTTCGCAGATAGTGTGGTGGCCCTCACTCCTGGATTCTACTCATGGTTTCCATTAGGCAGAATAGGGTCACCTTGGCACGCTATTTAATAAAAAATGAACCTTTTTTAGGTGAATAATTAGATTATTTTCAAAATATTTTTAAGTGCTTTTCTAACTAGAAAATGGTACTAACTTCCATTGTCAAAATATTTATCTAAATGTGAACCTTTTCCCACAATTTAATAGAAAGATAGGCTTAACGAAATCTCGTGGTTTTCTGTGGGATATATTGTATGGGAAACACTTTAATCTAAGCATTTGATGCGTTGTTTCAACTGTGTGAAACTTTACCATCCGATGTGGGATCAAGAACTTTAAAGTATCTTTAAAACCGATAAAACCGAGTGTAAAAACAACTTTATGGTTACTAGCAGAAAATTTATTTATTAAATGTTGGGATTTCATAAATACGAGTACACGAACGATTGTCCCTCCGAAAGGAAACTGTCAGGTGTTAGAAAAATGTTTTGCGTACTTTAACTTGAGTCTCAAATATGCAACAGATGAAAGCCTTTTGTCCATAAACGGACAATATTATACTCGTAGGAATCAGATGTGAAAATTGCGAGTATTTCGACAGTTACTACTTGTACCTATAGTGCAAAATACTTAGGTATATTATTAATTGTGTTATCAATACTAAAATTATAAACTCAAACGTTGCTATGTCTGTCTGTTTATCTGTTACCCTTTCACGAGGAAATGCCTGCACCGATTCAAATAAAAATAAGCATGTATGCATGTGAAGCGATTTACACGTGGGCGATTAAATAACTTTTTAATTTATAAAACAGTAGTAGCAATAAGTAGTACACATTTAGTAATTTGCTGTTAGTCCGTTCAAATGTTTTATAATAGGTATAATATGAAAGATTGTTAATTTCATTAAATGCTAATTACTCTTGAAATCACTAGTATGTTAAAAAATCATTTATAAAATTACGTCATAATGTTATTATGGTATATTAATAATAACTCACAAACTATCTAACCGATTTAGAATTTTTTTAAGCGTTTTGCTGCAGTGCCTGAAACGCGATAGTTAACACCACGCTTAGATAATTAGAAGCCGAGAATGAATGAAGGGAGACAGATATTAGAAAAATAAATTTAACCGATTCCGATTGTTTTTTTTTACGTTATGGTTTTCAAGTCATTAACATTCTCATTTTTATTTACAATTATTTGGTTTTGTTACAGGACCATTCAACGCAACTACTAGAACACTTAACAGATTCTGAGAAAATATTCCTATTCGGCGCCAACTATAACGGTGAGTGACATAATTAAAATCATAATAAACTAATAAAAATTTAGATCTACGTAATTATTTTAGATCTAGAACTGGTTCTCACGGTTATATTTCTTTAAGAATTGATTACAAAACTATTTTTTCAAGAGCATAACACATGATCTTGAAAAACTGTTTCTTAATACGTTTTTGACACACTTTTTTTACAGTACATGTGAACTTTAAACTAATTATGTTCAATACTAACATTGACTTTATACAATGCTGAATAGTATAATATAATTAGCACTAATTATTTTTATGCAAACTCTAATCTTTTAGAATCGATTCATTAGTACTGTCATTACGTATAAATGATATAGCAAAAAAAGAAATAATAGACCAATTATTCTAAATTAATTTAATGCCACACTCTACTTTGTTTATTGAGGTTTGTTTTTTTAATAGTTTTCTTTATCTAGTAGTTGTTAAATAAATAAATATTTCATCATCACGCCATCTAGCTAAAAAAGCTTAGCATAATTCGTAATATGACAGCTAGAATACTTTACACTTTTTTTGTAAATACATACATATTATACATAGAAGACAACCAAACCTCCGAAACAAGTATTAGCAGATCACACAAAATTTTATACGACGCGGGAAACAAAATCGAGACTTCTGCTCTCCATCAGGCTGAGTAGAAACATTTAGGCAATAATTTTAGAGGTCATGTTTTGGTATCCATTTCCTAGGAAAAATATTCCTGTGATGAAGTGAATATGTCTAGTTGAATAGGTGTGTGTGAAATATGCCTAGTTTTATTATTTAATTACATTTTACAACATTTACTTTAGGTAATAGGTATTCCTTTAGCATAGTCCCTATTGTCTATAGGGACTACGCTGAAGGCAGGGAAAAGTTTGACCAAATGAAATGCCTATGATAAGAACAGGATATTATTTCATCACCATTATCATCATGAAAAGCTTCCTACAGTGCACTGCTGGATACAGGCCTCATTATCTGCTGGATATTGCTTAGACGGAAAAATTAGGAAATATTGGCAATCGACCGACTGGCAATATATTTTTCGTTTGTATGTTTCTGCTTTCAGATTTTAATTAAAGACCTTATTTCTGTATTCCAGAAGCACAATTCGAAATAGCACATCTCAAGCATCCAAAACGTCGAAAACGATCACTACTCTACGATGATCAAGACCTAGTCGGCCTTAAGAAACACTTAGACTTACGACCGAACCCTAGGAATAGTTTTATAGATCCTCAGTTCTTGCTGATGAGGAGATGGTCTAATAGTACTGAAGCTGTGTTAGACCAACACTCTGATGATGAGTTGGATAGATGTTATTACAGGAGTGATAATTCTGCACTTTATGTTTGTGATGATGTGGTATGTACTTTAAGTTTAAATAATAATAATATTAAGTAAACGAACATAAGCAACATTTATTTATTCCTTTAATATGATTGTATCAGCAATAAAAAAATGCCTGTAATGTGTTATTTTATCTTTTGTTTATTACGTTCATTACGTGTTATGAATTTAAAACAATTTTTATTATAAATACTACTGTAATGTTTATGAACTCAAAATGAGTACAAATAAATATTAACTAACAGTATGTTAATAAAATTAATAATATTGCAAACATTAGATAATAATTAAATACGAAATACGCACTAGAACTAAACGGTTTGGCTCTTCTTTCCTGTGCCGAGCGGTTAAAAACTGGAACTCGCTACCATCCCACGTGTTTCGTTCCCATTATGATCCCGGGTCCTTTATGAGGGATGTAAAAAAGCATCTCACAAAGCCGCCATAGTCTGGGTCAGCATCGCCATACTTACTGCATCGTGGGAAGTGTGGTGGCCCCCACTCTTGGATTCCATTCATGCTTACCATCAGGCAGAGTAGAGTCACATTGGTAGGCATCAAATAAAAATAAATAAAAAAATAACCTATTATACATAAGTAATAAATGCTGAAAAACACTACAAGTACGTACATACGACTTAATGAATGCAAGGAACCTTAACGTTGCATTCAATAAGGATTAACATAATTTTATTATAATTTTTACATGAAATTATTTTGGAGAAAGAAAGTTAAACATGCTCCAAAAATTATATCTACCTAATAGCCATGAGAAAATCTTAATAAATATACTTTCAATTCTCTTACAGAGAGGCTTAATCAGAAATAATGACACCTACTACTTCATACATCCACTGCCGGAAAGATTTCATAATGACAACGCAAAAGTACATGTTATAGTCAAGAAACAAATTGGTAACAAAGAAATTAATGAAGAAGACAAATGCATAGAAAGCACTAAACTACAAGCAACTATAGGACCAGAACCTATTAAAACATGGAAAAAACATAGAAGAAAAAGAGAAATAGCTGCCAATGTAAATAATAATTTAGAAGGATTTAAACTAAATTTAGCTCATAGGAACAAAACCTTAACAGATTTTATACAGAAACTATCGGATGGAGGAAAGCGACAAAAACGTGCGATTTTACCTGCAATATTTGTAGAAACTGCAGTATTCGTGGACAGAGATCTATATAAACACATGACAATAAACTTTCCCAAGGATACAGAGAGAGAATTAGTCAGATTTGTCTTAGCAATGATTAATGCTGTGCAGCTATTGTACCACGATCCCTCTTTAGGTAGAGCAGTAAATTTTATTCTCAAAAGACTTGAGATTTTGCACGAAGACCCTGTGAATTTGAAAAGACCTCACGACATAGATAGATTTTTAAGTAACTTTTGCACATGGCAAAGACTGGAAAACCCACCCGGGGATAATGATCCTTTGCATTGGGACCATGCTCTAATATTGACAGGATTGGACCTATATGTGGTAAACAAAAACGGAAAAGTCAGCAGTCAAGTAGTCGGTAAGTTTATTTTGCATAACACTAACACCACTTTGCAGATTTTAACACGTTATATGAAATTTGACATAATTTAGAATTAGGTAGTATAGAATTACAAGATATAACGATAATTTAGGTAAATTGATGACTGTAGCTCAGAGTCTAATACCACAAGTATTCAAAATAGCTGTAGAGCAAAATTTAAACGAAAAATAATATTATTTAATGAGACCTAACCGTAAATAAACGTATTGTTACAGCATCATAATAGATGTAAGTAGATTATAACGAGCATAATATTACATCTATTGTATCAGTACAATTTTCTATGCTTTCTGTAATCTTTTGAAATTGTTGGTAATGTTCTATATCAAATCTATATGTAATTTCTGGAGTCTTACTAACCTAATTGCTTACATGATTAATGTAATTCTAGAAAGTATTATTATATGAAAGACTATACTCTTCGTTTCATCATCAACCATTAATATCCCACTACTGATCTTAGGTCTCCTCTCAAGAGAGCATGTGGTTAAGGTCATACGTCTTAACGCGTAGCGAGTGCGGGTTGAAAAGGGGCAAGACAACGTTGTAGTTACGTTAACTTGCCATTGGATGTTTTTATGCCGCCCGAAGGCCTCCAACTAAGCCTCAAGTCAAAGGCGAAAACAAATTGGAAAATAAAGTATTTAGAACAAAGTATTCTAAATGTTTATTTTATTTTAGGTTTAGCGCCAGTGGCTGGTATGTGTACTGTGACAAGCAGTTGCACAGTCAACGAGGGACGACATTTCGAAAGCGTCTATGTCGTCGCACACGAGATTGGTCACAAGTTAGTGATGCTATTTCTATTTTATTCTTTTATTAAGTCTATTTTAGATTTAAACCTGGTAAGATTAGAAATTGATGAAATGACGAACAAGGAGTTAACCGAATCTGTTTAAGAAATTATTCCTGTTACTAATTATGGAGTCTTACTATTTCTGACTCTTTACATTCAGTATTGAAATCGAGGTATTTTTTTTATTATTACGGTTATTATGAATTATTCTACTTCTTCTAATCTTTAGAGTTTTCTTCTTTTCTTTTTTCTTTGATATAGCTTATTCAGAGTGTGCTATTTTCTTGTTTCATAAAAAGTCTAGGCATGCGACACGACGGACCCCTGGCGGATAACGGATGCGATCCCAGCGCCTACATCATGAGTCCAACTCTTGGCAGCGGCAAAATAACTTGGTCACATTGCAGCAACAGCTATCTGCAGAAGTTTCTCGAGTAAGTCATCCATTTTCGAGCACTTCAATTAATATATGGCTATATATGCACATTTCGAGGAAAACTAGCACAAAACTTTAACATACTATCGTATTAATTAATCGTATTTATCGTATCATATTGTCCGTGTAGTGACGGATTAATAATTAAGTGTACTCTGCTCTTATTTATCCCTTTTATGCATGTCCTAAGAGCTGGGAAGAGCGAACTCTGCAGGTTAATAGTATGTACTGAAATTGTTTTTTTTTATAATGAATCGTATTTAATGTAAAATACTTTAATTTCGCCAATAAGTAAGAAAATCTTACCGTCTCTTCGTGCATGAATATTTACTTATTAAATATAACATTAGTAAGAAGTTGGAAATAGAATATATAAATATATTATTTTCCATCTACAGCACAGTCCAGTCGCGATGTCTTCTTGACCATGGTAATTCAGCCGGTCAGTTGGATCACAGTGCTGAAGGGATTTTACCTGGAGAACGATTTGATGCTGATCAACAATGTAAGTAAAATACTATTTGAAGTACATCACTAATGACAGACTGACTGCACGATAGGACCAGTGGTTAAGGTGGTTCCCACGCCGCTTTGAAGTGTTGTGGGTTCAAATCCTACATAGGACAATATTTTTTTATTTATTTTTTATTTAACGCCTGCAAGGGTGACTTTACTATGCCTGATGGAAAGCATGAGTAAAATCCAAAAGTGGGGGGGGGTTGCCATACTCACTGCAAATGGCAGTGAGTTCCAGTTCGGCACAAGAAGGAAGATCCGAACCACTTAGTTCTGGAGCGTATATTTTCCACTCTGAAGGGATGACTTCCCAGAAGTGCACCTGTTGTTCTGTAGAGGAAGGGAGAGGGTGAGATGAGTTGAAAGATCTCTTCAGAACACTCCCCATGTGTTATTAACAAATTGTTGTTCTGAGACTGTGTGTACTTTGTATCCGTTTTGTCTATATTTGTAAGCCTCCGGGCCAGGACAATGATGCAGAAACATATCACTAAGCCGCCATGGTGTTGGTCACCGTACTGTAATATATGCACTCACAATGAGTGAAGGTGAAGGATTAAGAATATAGAGTGTCACCACCCCTATTCATTCCGCGGGTGTTGTAAAAGGCGATTATGGGATAAACTACGCAAGACAACATCAATGCAAAGAGAAGGAAAACTTGAAACCAATCCTATATCAACCCGTCTGGCCAGCGTGGTATAGTAGGCCAAAACCTCCTTTCTAAGGAGAGGCCTATGTCCAGCAGTGGACTGTTAAGGGTTGTTGATGATGATGATGACGAATGAGGTATGTGGTCCCTACTCTTGGATTCTGCTCTTGCTTTCCATCATCTGAAATTATTTAATGTAACTAGTCAAGTGTGTGTTACTTTGTAAATGTTTTAAGTAGCCTCATGTTTTATAGCTACATAATTATTATTAAATTTATTTTTAATAATTTTGGCTTCGTATTCAGGCATGCTAAAATACGGTCGAGGCAGCAGACATTCAGCTGCTCAGAGTTTAGAAGACATTTGTAGAGACTTGCACTGTCAGAGAGAACGCTATACTTGGACTTCACATCCAGCTTTGGAAGGTACTAGATGTGGAGAAGATATGGTAAGAAACTATGAATATGTCATTTAATGTTTAAATAAATTGAAATATAGTCACTCTGAAAAAAAGTTAGACAGCACAGACTTTCCAGCAAAAATTTCTAATTATTGTAAAGAAGTTATAGGTGACCTACTCAAACTATTGTTTTTTATTTTTTAATCCAGACCCATAAGCAATGGAAATTGCTTAAGGGTCTGGATCAAAAACTGATTATTGATGAATGGGAATTCATCAAATCAATATAGCGCAACCTCCTTTCAAATGAGAGACCTATGTCCAGCAGTGGACTGTTAAAGGCTGTTGATGATGATGATGATGATGATGAATATAGCGCAAAATAAAAGGAAAAGTAAGCTTTGGCAATGGTGGACCATTGCTATAGTCTGTTTTATCTACATCCTTAAAATATGCTTTCAACCTAAAGAATTCTCTTTATATTAATACTTGAAGCAAAAGCTTTGCACCTCTATTACGAAAGCGACCAATATAATTATTTATTACAGTTGGAATATGTAACATTATTCTTAAACGGATAATAAAATTGGTAGAAGCGCATACCATAAAATCGTCTTTTAAATTCATAAGAAAATTATGGACCTTTCGAGAATAACGGATGTTACACTACTTATCCTAAAAATATGGATTATTAAATGCCTGAGGTTAAAATAAAACATTTATGATAAAATTTTATCAGTACTGTCGCGGTGGAGAGTGCGTGGAACGTGAAGGTTCTACCGCAGTGAGGGGATCCTGGGGTCGCTGGTCGAGCTGGTCAGAGTGCGCTTCAGCATGTTTGGTGGACGACACCCACGCGCCTGCTGCTGCTGGAGTCGCTTTGGCTACCAGAAGGTGTACTAGGGCAAGGTGAGTTATTTTGTCTCTAGGAACTCTGTTATTGTTAGATCATATGGAATTTTGATATGAATAGAACACTATCAACTAGAAATGAAGTAACTGCAATTACATTTATTCTTTGTAGTTCATTTCCAATTGCTGATAAGGAACATAAAATGAGCACTAGCATATTTAATTTTACATTTAAGATTTATGTAACTTATATTATTTTATCATCAGACACCTGGAACAACAAAATTATTTTATATATATTATATACCTTCAGAGGGTCAAAAACTCCGTATTTAAATACCTACCCACAGACAGAACTCATTCAGTAACTATTCTTATTTCAGATGCTAAGTAGATAATGTTAGTCAGTAAAAATAAATTTTTGGCATAATATTGTTTAGTTGCATTTATGTGGTTTTCTACACAGCTAATACGAAATATATGTACAAATAAAAATGTATTATAACTATTTATAAAAATCTAAGTATGGACTATTATATTCTGAATGTTGTACTACCATCTTCATTTAAGAACAGATTACAGACACTACATCATCACCCTATATATTTGAGGTCGGTGCAACAAATTTTCTTCTTCCATTCTTCTCTATCACTCGTCAGGTCACAGTTTACTTCATTCCTTCCATTTATCCATTGGTCGTTCTCTACTCCTATATCCTTCAACTTCCAGAATAACCTGTTGCTTCTCAACTTTTATCTATTGACTGCTTGCAGTGCTGTAGATTATACTAAATATTGTCTCAAAATTAAATTTCATTGTTACAGACACGAAAATGGCAAAAATTACTGTATGGGACACGATAAGAAGTACCAATCATGCCACGCGCAACAGGTATATATTACTTGCTCTATTTCATCCCGTTTTTCCCCACACTCATTCTTATGAACAACTCTTTATATATTCCAGTGCAGCAACGTACCCAGAATGACAGTAAGAGAGTTCGCGGACCAGATATGTTTGAGGGCACGTGACGTGGACCCTGATCTCATTGGAACTGGACTGCAAAGAATTGATTCTGATGGTAACTAATATATTTTGATAATGGTGACGGATCCTGATGAATGTTAGATGGATCATTTTCACCATTACTATCTTAATTCAGATAGATAATCAAATAGGAAAAAAATTTCGGTCGAAGTATTCTCATTTAAACAGTTATTTTGTAAGGAGTCCCAAAATACTTCCTTGAGGCATTCCAGGTGAAACATTTGTGTAAGTTAAGGACATGGGGTATTTTATAATTTATTATTACAAATTTATAGATAATCCTTAAAATCAATAATAATATAAATGGTTATTTTCAGTCTCTACACTTAATTTACATATTTCACTATCGATAAGCAATCAAAGGCCTTGGTTAGAACATAGATTTTCCGTCTTTTTTTTATAATCTGGCTTTGTAATTTTAACAGTTTTGGATGGATTATTTTAATTAAAAGTAGAAGGTATCGTAACCGTTTGAAATAATTTTATTGCGAGTAAGTCCCGTTCACAACAAAAAACATGAGTACTTATTTATTCGTTTGTGAAATGTATCCTGTACGCGTTCAATTCCACTGTTGAAATATGTTATTTTGTGGCAGCAACAGGCAAATATTATTGTACATGTGTTTTTTCACTAGAATAAATAAATAAATATTATTATGTTTTCCATCAGGCAGAGTAGAGTATAGGGTTGGTTTCAAGTTTTCCTTCTCTTTGCATTGATGTTGTCTTACGTAGTTTATCCCTTAGTCGCCTTTTACGACACCCGCGGGATGAATAGGGGTGGTGACACTCTGTATTCTTAATCCGTCACCACACGGTAGAGTCACATATAAAAGAATGTTTCCTAAGAGTGTGTGTGTGTTTGTGTGCAGACGTGTCGAGTGCGTGCGCGGTGTGGTGCGACACACGCGGCGGCGGCTACAAGTCGCGCGGCTGGAGCCTGCCCGACGGAACGGCCTGCTCCACCGCGCAACCGATGTTCTGCATCGCAGGAGTCTGCCAGGTACTCCTCGACCCTCACACCTTTTCAGATCTCAATGGCAACAACGACGGTGCGGTCAATAGATGGAAACATGGATGACCGTATTAGGAACTCTAAAATGTTCATGGTATAATGAGCATTTTCGTGATTTGGAGTTCATATTAAGCAGACGGCCCCGGTTGTTATCGTTAGACACAACACAACAGTCGTGAAACTTAGTTGAATGGCTTAGTTTAAAACATCCAACAGCCAGATTAAGTAGCCAGCATAGAGACGTATAACCTTAACCTTCTTCTGAGAGGAAAACCCAACCCCAACTACAGTACGGGAGTACCCCTACACTACGGGAGTAGTCTTTTCAAAACAAATTAATGAAGTAAAGTATTCCATTTTAATGCTGTTGATTATATCAACGTCATTGTCATCGTTCCAGAAATTTACATGTTCCTCAAGTCAAGACAACGAATTCTCTCTGAGGCCAAGTGACTGCGAATGGGAAGCTCTGAGAACTGCTACACCAGCACCGACTCCGTAAGTTGAAACTGTGACTTTTTATAAAAGCCTGCCAAAGTAACCTACCTTCCCTGATGGAAATTATGAGTAGAATCTAAGAGAAGTGGTCATTGCGAATGCAGACAATGTATGGCGGCCTATGTACATAATAATATGCCTTTATTGGGCTTGGGCCTCAGGTCTCGCACTCACTAACGAAACGACAGCACGTATGCTATCACTTTAGATTAGTTTTCTGTGAGAGGGTAGTTGGTAATGAGGACGGCGACTTACAATCTCGAATTCTGCTTATGCTTTCCATCAGGCACAGTAAAGACAGTTTGGCAGGCTCATACAATGAAAAAGCTAGCACATTCATGCTGAAACTAGATGGCGTTGTGTGTCAGAAGTCTGAAAATATTATAATTTTCCAGGGTAAAAACCTCAGGTACTTGGCGCCGTGCAGTAGGAAGTCAATGGCGCCCTGCAAGTGGTTGCCACTACCACTGCATCACCCCAGGTTCTGGGATCAGATTGGTCACTGCCGCATCACGACCAGTCACCAGCATTCAATTGTGTAGACCTGATGCTAGTCGACCTGATTCAGTAAGTGTACACAGACTTACTAACACTGTTACCACTGGAATATAGATTAATTAAGATTTTGATATGTAGATAATGAAATTAGTAATAGACGGTTGGCAGGAGCTGGATCGAACTAATTGGCGTGCTATTGGAGAGGTCTATTACCAGCAGTGAAATGCGATGGGCTGATGATGATGAGATACTTAAATTTACAGATTTCAGATTAATTGCTAAAAATAAATAAATAATATAAAAAAAAACTCTTAATTTAAAACCAAACATACCTACCTCTTAAAAAAATACAAAATACGAAATGGTGTTATTATTTTCAAAATTAAGGATGATGCACTACTTTTCAAAATAAGAAAGTCAAAAACACTAGTTAGAAGTTTTATATTTAACTTAATGTAGTTAACTCCAGAATTAAAAAAAAAGTTATTAGACGTGGCAGTGCCAAGATTAATTAAAAAAAATCTCATATTTTCAGGGCTGTACGCAAAGAAAATCACCATACCAATATGCAACAATGGTTTGCACCAAATATAAAGATAGAGTTCGACGTCTGTCTGGCTTGGGCATGCAAATTTCGCCAGCTTTAGGTAAGATATGTGCATAACATTTACTTTTAACCCTTTTTATTACTTCATGACAAAATTCATTTTTGATCTCTATATATATACATGCATGGATGAGGGAAATTTTTTCTTCTGCGTTCAATATGATATCTTGTGTAAAAGGAAATTATATTGGACTATTTCGTCAATTTCCTAGTCATGAAGCTTAGTTGGAGGCCTGCGGGCGACTTAAAAAACATCCAACATTACGTAGCCAGTCCCCAACCCGTACTTGGCCAGCGTGGGGTCGTATGTCCTGAGAGGAAACTCGTGCCCAGCAGTGGGACGTTATGGGTTGTTCTTGTAACCGAACCAAACCATAAACGTCCATTCTCAAATATTTTTTTTTTCATAGGACATAATATTCTGATTTGCCCACTCATCTAATTCCTATGTAATCCAAAAACTGCACCTCTATTAGTTGGTGAAACTGATGCTAACCAAACGTTGTTATTCCCAGAGGACCCAGACCGTCCATGTCGCATCGCATGCCAGGACGAGAGGGTAGCACATCGCTTCTACCTGGTCAACGGCCACGAGGGGTGGTTCCCGCTCGGGACTGCCTGCGGGAAGAGGAACGCCTCCTACTGCGTCAGCGGGAAATGTCTGGTAATATGCTCGCTTACTTACAAGATTAGACTTACTTATTCGTTGGTATAAAATTATGGTGAATCATCATTATGGTGAATTATCAAGAATTAAAACGATTTCGTTGGAATACTCGTAGTAACATAAGGTAGAAAATTAAAGTCAAACAAACCAACACTTTTAACTTTTACTTTCCTTCGCGACTTTCACACATACTTTTTGCTGTAACAAAAAACATGACAATTTTGGGAACGACCTGCAGCCTCTTGAACAGCAAAATTCAGTTTTTCATTTTATGTGTAACTAAATTAACATTGATAATCAATTGGAATATCTTCAAAACATTATATTTTTTCTGGAAAAATTACAATACGATACATTTCTTTCATCTCATCTCACCGTTAGAGATCAGTCCACTGTTTCTCTCCTGAGACCTGCGCAGGAAGCATTATGATGAAAATATGTCGTTTTACAGGAATTTGGCCCAGACGACACCCCTCTGTCAGAAATGGTATTCACCCTCCCCCTTCTGGGTCGTAATACCACCACTCGAGTGACCTGGAAGACATCCCGCCATCGGCGCAGTTTGACCAGGCGTATCACTGTCAAAGCGAGCCTCGACCAACGGCATCTAGACGATATCATAGCCAGTCTTAACCTCACACGTAAGTCTTCGTAATGTTCTACTACTATAATAAAACTGGCTGTTTAACTGGCAACATTTAGGTTTTAATTAAGTAGCAGAATTATAAAATATGAATGGAATAAAATTAAGAATTTAAATATAAATCTGCTTGCTACCATGTACCTTTTTGTTTGTGAGTATCCGATATTTCCGCGCTGTTGCAAGAAAAAAAAAAAAGAAGTTATAAAGGTTCATACGTAAAAGTTTCTCAAGTCAGGGTAGATTTTATTATTCATTAAACAAAAATACGGTAGGAACACCTTTCCAGGAGTTGGCAACACTGATTGCTTCCGACTTAAACTACTTTTTCTAGTTAAACGAGTCATTCACGGTGTGAATCCTGGAGTCCTGAAATACAGGTCTCGACCTAGTAGGCTAAAGCGCATCCCAAAGTACAACCTTTGTTTCTGTACTATTTTCTATGAGTTATTGAAAAATTGGTATTACGTAAATATATCATATTGTCCATATTTTAAATTCAAAAGCCACATATCTATACTTATTTAAATAAAAATTAATTGCTGTTTGTTAGTCTCGCTAAAACTTGAGAACGACTGGACCGATTTGACTAATTTTGGTCTTGAATTATTTGTGGAAGTCCAGAGAAGGTTTAAAGGTGAATATATAAAAGTGAATTGCATTTTGTTTATTAATTAAGGATTATTTTTGGTTGTCTTAAGTTTATTTTATACAAAAGTTTAGGTCTTCTATTTATCGATTGAGGCAGTACGAAGTCTGCCGGGTCAGCTATACACAATATAATTCGAATCAATTCTTACACATGTAATTTGTTCTGCAGATAACGGTCGCATACACGAACACGTGACGTACTTCGACTCAATACCAGAACACATCGACGTGGACTTCACCAACCCTATACACATCGCGCCTGAAGACACACTCCTGAGGAAGGTGCCCAGACCTACTTGGGACTGAACCTTGGTACGTTTGTGTACCAAACACAAGTCACAGTGAAACTATCTAGTGTAAAATGACTGATGCCAGTGAACATGGTACTCATAGACAATGTTTTTAAACATTTTTTTCAAGACTAACGTGGAATCTTTATATAAAAGGGCT
The DNA here is from genome assembly GCA_932526445.1 of Phragmatobia fuliginosa. Classification (NCBI taxonomy): domain Eukaryota; kingdom Metazoa; phylum Arthropoda; class Insecta; order Lepidoptera; family Erebidae; genus Phragmatobia; species Phragmatobia fuliginosa. The sequence goes on along the minus strand of OW052072.1, from coordinate 16,835,260 downwards.
GATTCGACTAAAAAAGCACCAGTACCTCATAAAAAAATTATGTTAAACAACCTTCAGCCAAGCGAGGTGATTATAACTGGCGGTAAACGATCCAACCGTAGAAGTTGGTAAATCGTATGTATCCAAAATCGAGACGGAAATTTCTCTATCGCGATACAGGATAAGTTGTTCATTCATAGTTCGGTGAATATTCAATAGATGGCGCTATAGTATGTTTTGTTACTGTTTGTGGAAGTCGCCACGGAGGCAACGCTTTTATTGATCTGCAGGTATACCATATATACAGTAGTATACCATACTATACCATAAAAGTACAATCTTTTTTGAAATTAAACAAAATATTTATAAAACCTTGACATGTTTTGGTATGAAAATTTCCAAATTCAGCCATAAAACTATTTATAAAGACTTGATTTTTCGTTTTAGTAATATTATAAATTTTAATGTGGGTTAACACAAGAAACCATTATCATCACCCTTTGTCCAGCAGTGGACTGCGATACACCCACAGACGGGGCTCGGAAGAGAGTTAGCAAGTTACAATTAATATTGTAAGCAAAGAACAACTACATTATATTATAAGTCATTGTACATATAAACTACAATTGTTGTGATCATTTAGTAAATTATTTATAGATGTTTTATACTCTTTTTTATTAAATAGATTGAAATAAAATAAATATAATTTTACGGAAACGTGTTTTTATTATTATTTAAGGCACAACTTTTAGTGAATCGCCACTTATTATTAATAAGTATACATAATAAATAAGGTGAATCGTGCAGGTAGATGGCAAGAGGGTAAGGGGGACACATATAGATGAAAAAGTGAGAAGAAAAGATGATAGCATGAAAAATGGGATTAGGTGGGTAGAAGGAAATAAAAATTTAAAACAAGAACATTGTTTTTTCGAGAAGGAATTTACAATTATACATAAAAAGGATACATAAAACACCCAGAGTCAGAATAACAATTTTTAAATCACAGAAAGTGTGCAGACAAATTGTCATTTAAAAACAGCTGCAAACATTTAACGTTTTCTATTCTCTTGTTTCATTAGCTAATGTTTCTTTGACTACCTTGTTGGTCTAGTGGTTAGTGTAGGTATATGTAATTAGGTCACAACACTAATAATAATAAATATATGTGGGTAGGAGGCCCGATGAGGCGCCGGCGATTGAAATAAAGATTAATCTTGGTTTAGACGCTGTTTGATTTACATGTCCCCTTGCACCCCACATAACAGTTAGAGTATGTGGCTGCTGATCAAGAGGTCTCGGGTTCGATTCCCGGGTCGGACCAAATCTTTGTGTAATCCACAAATATTTGTTTCGGAGTTTGGGTGTTTTCAATGTATTAAATGTATGTATTTACAAAAAAGTATGTTCATGTATTTACATCAGTTACCCATAATACAAGCTCTGCTTAGTTTGGGACTAGATGGTGTTGTGTGTAAGATGTCCGAAAAAAAAAACTCAGTCACGTGATCACAACAAAATATTAGCCCATGAAATAAGAGAATAAAGAAATAGAATAGAAAGCGTATGTTCTGGTCTGTTCGATAAGGACTTAACACTCGAGGTTGATTTTCATTACTTTAGAATTTACATACTAACACCCACAACTATCTTTTTATATCACTGAAAACATTATTTCTTGTGTTCCATTGCTGGGAATCCTCTCCCATCAATATTTCATATAGGTGATGTAAGAGAGATAGTTTATATACAAACCAACATTAAGGCGAACCTTGAATGTCTTTTAGCAAAATATAATAGTAACACTTTTACCTAACATTTTCAATTTATCGATCATAAAATCTGCAGTTAGCGTTTTTCAAAGTCGACAACAATTTAGCGGGATCTGTCAGGAACCACTGCCACAGTTTTCTCAAGTGGTGTTTATCTCCAGTCTGGAAATATGTAAAAGAAATAGTAATATACTTTTAAAATATTGACAAAAATAAGGACAACTTCAGTTGATTAGATATTGGTTAAATAATGGAATTACTTAGGCATTTAAACTTAGTTAAATAGAATATTCGTCCGTCGCTCTTATAACTGTATTAGACCCATTTAGCTGTTTATAGAAATCCCTCAATAATCCATATACATGGCGTTTACATATGTCATACCTAAGGGTTTCAGAGGTCAATCCATTTCATCATCAGCCTACCTCAGTCCTCTGTTGGACATAGGCCTCTCTAATTGAACGCTACTTGATTCCAAACCATTAGTATCAGTAATATCTTTTTACTACTATTGCCACTATCCTCATTGTAAGTGTATACAAGGCGGCATGGTGATCAACACGGTGGCTGCCGGGAGAATGATCGGGCCTACAGTCTAACACTCACTAGGGTAGTACTGCCCCGGTCAAGTCGGCCCATTCGTGCAGAAACCAACGTGGCTCAACTACCTATTACCGCAGCTGAATCGCATTTAAAATGGATTATCACATACGGACGGCTCTCGTCAGCTTTCACACGATCTAGTTATCTAATAAATAAAAAAAATGGTAGTTACAGTCAATCTGGGTAACTTTGACAGATAATCGCGATATTTTACACAATGTTATAAAATTCAAGCATACAACACGACTGTATTTTGCTTTGTTAGTGCTCTCTTAACACTTTTCATCCGTAAAGATTAAATTCTCTAAAAAATTATCAGTCCATAAGAAAACCTGATTTTCTAATCTGTCAAAGTTACCGTCATTACATGGGTAACTTTGACACACATAGAACCATTCATAGAAAAGTAGTAATTATTATATTTTGTATTAATCTGGGTAACATTGGTTTATGTTTTTCTTCTAAATGGGTATAACCGACGTAATAAAACCATTAATTTCCAGTTTTGTCTTATATTTTATAAAATAATCAATAATCAGTCTACGACATTTGGCATTCTTATACATATTTTTAATTAGTATCAAAAAAACCTTTAAAAACACGTTTAAGGCAACATTTTTTGTGTAACTAAATAGAAAAGAAGCTAAAATAATTAGAAAAAGTAATAATTTATGAACACTTGACCATAAAATGTTTATTCACCCCACTCCATATAGAGCAAATCGTCGTCAATTATGTAGGTCAAATTATGTAAAAAAATACTTCAAAACACTGTCAAAGTTAGCCTGTATAAAATTAGTAGTTATAGTAATTAGATAAAGAGACGTAATTATAGGCAAATGCTATATTAAAATACGATAATTCCATTACAAATGACTCTATATAACATCTCACTTACCTCGTTAGCAACCAAAATCTCAAAATATTCAAAAAGTTTTATACTGTTTGAATAGCATAAACTCGCGCGCAAATTTCAGAAATAAGTTTTGACATTACCTCTGTATGAAAGCTTATTTATTTTTAAGGTGCGCTTACGGAGTTAGTTTAAAAATGTAAAGCTGTAAGAAGTATTTGTAAATTGTATTGGTATCATATGAAAAATAAATCGAAACTAGTTCATGGTCTCACTGTCAATGTTACCCGAATGAATCAAAGTTACCCAGATTGTACGTATTCCTACGTCATATATTGTTTGAAATAATTGATGGAATTTATACAATAGATAAGCATGTCCAGCATATTTCAGTTATGATTATATTATCGATCACGTAGAATTCGGACAGTCTTTATCTCGTTGAGATTAAGACGTGATTACAAGCATTGTAGCGATAGGTTTTACAATATATAATGTAGCTGTAAGTCGATACCATAAAGATACTATACTAAGTAATCATAATGATAAACCAGTGCTTATATAATAAATATGGTTGCCTATACAGAGTGTCCCAGAACTCAACGTCAAGCCGAAACGGGGTGACAGGATTGATTGTAACCATCATGAGGCCTAACCCTAAGAAAAAAACCTAGACATTTGGTCAAACTGTAACCAAATTTCTAGGTTTTTTTTAAATGCCCATAATTTTCAAACTGCATGGGATAGTTTTTTTTTTCTCATGATGGTTACAATCAATCCTGTCACCCCGTTTCGGCTTGACGTTGAGTTCTGGGACACCCTGTATACAGTGGTTGTGATTCGTTTCGACTATAAGTTCGCAATATTAGTGACCAAAAGGAGTATAGTATACCTTGACGGCAGCAAATCTGTTGGTAGCGGCGAGCACGTGCGCGTCCGCATCTCGTATACGTTGGGTGAGCGCGTGCGACAGCTCGCCCGCCTGCACCGACCCGCGTCCTGCCTGGCGGGTACTGCCGCACCACACACTACTGTGTAAAGGTTTCGTACGAGATTTGCTGGAACGTATAAAAAAAATTCACGTATAGAAGTTCTACTAGAATCTTTTTCTTCTTTGGAAGTTTGGTGGTGATTCACGCCCGTGCCTTGGAGAGCAAGTTAAGCCGTCGGTCCCGGTTGTCATGAACATATATGGTAGTTATTGGGAGGTCATTGCACTCAAATATACTAACAACTAGTTCCAAGTTTTTCCTCAGGGTTGCGGAAGTCCGATGCCAGTCGCTCCGAGGAAAAACTGATATTTAGGTAAAACCATTTGTCTTGTAGCCCACCCAAAATAATCTTGGGAATAAAGGCTTCCTAGCCTTTATTGCTACTAGAAAGTGAAAATAAATTTGTGGAACGGATTTTTTATTATCTATCTATTAGTGGGCAAAATTCCATCATAATTAATTTGAATTATAAGTGGCAACATTATAAATATTCTATTCTCGAATACTGTTCTATTCTCAAATACTTTTAGAATCACGGATTTCGCCAAGAATACGCTACAATGTTAATTTGACAAAAGAGTATCTATGCATGATGTGACGTCTTATTTATTGATTTAATGTATTACTTAAGCATATATCTTAAAAAATAATAGCTTCCTGCACTTCTCCGTCCACGCAATTTTAATATACAAATAAATTTGTATGAGAAAATACATTGTGTTTTACTCAAAACTAGGAAGCTCTGAAATAGAATCATCATCATCATCATCATCATCATCAGCCTATCGCAGTCCACTGCTGGACATAGGCCTCTCCCATTGCACACCACTGTGATCGATTTTGAAATAGAATATTTATGGAAAACACGAGCTCAGTTCACCTAACGTGGCCTAAATGGAGACTAGTTTCCAACGCCCTCTACCTCCAGGACATATAGGCATTATATCATCAAAGAAAATGACTGATTTGTTTAAACCTTTTTTTTTCTAATTAGTGTATTGTCATCGGTCCACGATAAATCTACAAAGTTCAAACGAAATCTGGCCGTATAAAGTGGGTCAAAATCGCACCCAAAGGAGTCGGTTACAAACATACAGGTGAAGCTAATAAAAGGCGTGTAAAATAATACTTGTATGGTTAAAAGTATTCGTTTAGTATTCGGTCATCAATCAGCGGCTAAAATATTATCCTTATTTATAGTTATAGCTTATAATTATGACAATTTATAAAAAGTACTTACAATTCAAGTAAAGCCTTCTCTTTACTTTTGTATTCTTCATTGAGACTCTCTTTCAAGTCATTCACATCATTTAGTAGTTCAGAATACTGTTTTGCTAGTAGCTGAGTGTCATTACCAGCCTCTCCAGTAATAATTGTGTGTAAAGCTTGTAACAGAACGTCGGAAGAATTAAGTTTTATTTCGCACGCCGCTTGTTCTGTGTAAATTTCGTTCATGGCATCCTGAAATGGTAAATGCATTTTTTAGGTACATATTTGAGGAAAAAATAAATCAACTTTATGATAAACAGTTACATCACTGGGTTAATGTTCTCGATTCACACTTGCCATGTACTATTTACAACAAAGTTTTTTGATGTGGCAACGTCTTATAATTCGATGGAGCCGGCTGCACGCATGAAAAAACATGACTCATGCGGCGTTATCTCGCTCTGAGGCGTTCCATTTAAGGCTTGAAGTGAAAGCGAGAGCGCGCAACGAGCGACAAAGAGGCACAATCTTATGACGTTGTCATGTTCAACTATCATTGTTTGTTTTTTGCCCAAGTGACTACTGTATCTGATGGAAAGGATAAGTAGAAGCCAGGAGTAGGGGTCACCATAAACAATGCAGCATGGCGACACACTATCGTGGCTTAGATGCTTCTGCTTTATTGGTCTTACATGAACCAAATGTAAACCAAAGTAGTGAAGATTCAACAACGGCGGATTATGAAGAATACAATTTTGATCGATAGAAAATTTCGTTATTTTATTATAATAGTTTTTTTTTTATCTTCCACAGATTTCTCTAAAATACCAATATATATGATGTAGAAAATATAATGTTATAAACTTAGAATTAAACGACTATAGGCTTATTTGGACTGGTGGAGACTGGCTAGAAAAAAGTTGCACTAACAATTCTAGTTCGCACTGCATCTCCCTCGTCCAGTACATAGTGCTTGAGCTGGTGCGCGAAGTGCAGGAACTGCTGTACGGTGCGTAGCTCGCGGCGTAGCACCGTGTAGAGCACGCGGTCCAACCGTAGCGCGCACGCGCTCGCCTCTACGGCACAGCACAGCGCAGACTGTACCTGCCTGACAAACGTATTAATTACTCTATGCCATTCAAACTGACATTGTCCGTGAGCCGTTAGTGTTCGGCTACTCTCGGCTGTCTTCGGTGGTGCAAGGCGACAGGGAGGCGGGGTTGGGGGTGTCAACGATATAAATACCGAAGCACCATACTTGGGCCATTACAAACGTGCGAACTGCGTCATAAATCATTTTTATCAGAACTCTCGCTCACACTTATAGGCCATAAGGGATCTCTCGCTCACACTTGTAGTGTCGTGTGAGCGAGAGATCCGAGAATGATTTATTTAATAATTTATGTATTCAGTTCGCACGTCTGTAATGGCCCAAGTATAGCAAAGTATACAGACGACTTGCCTTTAATTTTATACCCATAGTTAAGAAATATAACACATACATAGTATAATATCATCTCAGTCTTCATTAATCTCAAGATTATTTGCGGTCAGCTACTAGTTCAACTGATATAGTTTTACCTGAATATAAGTTTTTTAAGAAGCAACCTGAGGGTGAACTGAATTTGCAGATCCAATTAGTTGCCAGTATATTTGCGGGCACTGACCTCACAATAAAGATCGCCATAGATGTTCATGACAACCGGGACCGTCAACTTAACGTCCTCTCCGAAGCATTTCTTGGAAGAGTAACCCAACAACAGTCCGACCCGGGAATCCAAGCACTATTTCCACGCCTGGTCGGAGGATCCTCGCTTGGTGTTGTATGGACATGACAACCATGCCTCTATAGTTGTATACTCACTGCCTGACTGCCAGAGCACAACTGGCCGTGGTTCCGACGGCGAGCGCAGTCCTCGCGTCGACGAGCTGCTTCACGGCCTGATTCAACTGCTGGTACAGGATAGACTCTTCCTGCTCTAACAGTTCCACTGCACTTTGGGCTTCCAATAAACAAGATCTAAAATATTACGAATATTTTACTAGTTGTCAGCTAGGTTCGTTACCCACTCAAATTAATTGGCTCGATAATTTTTTATACACGTATGTGTGGGTCTTTTGTGTATGTGTTGTTATCATCATCATCATCAACAGCCTTTAACAGTTCACTGCTGGACATAGGCCTCTCCTTTGAAAGGAGGTATTGGCCTACTATACCACGCTGGCCAGACAGGTTGGTATAGGGTTGGTTTCAAGTTTCCTTCTCTTTGCATTGATGTTGTCTTGCGTATTTATCCCTTAGTCTTCTTTTACGACACCCGCGGGATGAATAGGGGTGGTGACACTCTGTATTCTTAATCCGTCACCATACGGTTGTGTTGTTAACCTCCTAAAAACTAAGGGGTTTTATGAATTTCACGTGTGTGTGTGTGTGTGTATGAAGCATCGTAGCTCCTGAAAATATAAACCGATTTTGATTTGGTAGCTGCTTTGTAAAGCTGAATTATTCGGGTGTATTCTTAGGTATGTTTGATGGATTTATTAAAAACTAGCTTTCCGCCCGCGGCTTCGGCCGCCTTGAATTCGTTTATATCGCGCGACACGGTAAGGTAAGTAGACTTAACAATTTTACATGATTTTGTCCCCTATTTCAAACCCTTCTACCTTTATTTTCGCGATAAAAAGTATCCTATGTCCTTTCCCAAGTTCAGTTCTATCTTCATACCAAATTTCATCAAAATCGGTTCAGTGGTTTAGGCGTGAAAGCGTAACAGACAGACAGAGTTACTTTCGCATTTATAATATTAGTAGGGATTAATTGAATTTCAACAAATTGTCCCTGATGTTTTATTATATTCTATTGACTATAAAGGCCCCAAATTAAAAAAGAAGAAGTTAAGTAGGCAGCACGTTAGTAGATCGTGTAATTTAACACCACTGCATTATTTTTTGTGGGGCTATGATAAGGACAGTCTATATGGAGCCATTTTAATCGATTGCAGCCTTAAAACTCAAAATCCGTGATGTTATTAACGAAATAGACCCGCCATTTTGCCAAAAGGTGATTATAAACTTTGATAAAAGAATCGACATCTGTCAGCGTGCTCGCGGTTGACATGTGTCAGATATCATTTTTCATTCATAAATTGTCTAACTTTTCTCTTCGTAATAGAATAAAAATTTGAATCATCTTCATATAATTTTATTCATATATCACGGAAGACCAACTGAATAAACTTGAGCGACTTGAAAACCTCTGCATCAGATTCATATTTGTTTAACTTTTATTTAAATAAGATGTCCGTGTTAGGGTTGTCTGGAAAAATCGCCATGAGCGATAAGACCGCCTATTGTTGTACATACCTACATAGTTTGTAACTCATTTGTTTCTTTTTTGTACTATTTTGTGAACATACATAAAGATAAATAAATAAAATAAATTCCTAGTTTTATTTTAGAAAACAAAGTTCTTGTTGAAAAACCTGTTACTTACGTGATTTGCGAGGGATGTACATGTTTGTAGTTGGTAATGAGAGTCAACTTAGCTTGTACAGTGCTCAGCTCAACTTTTGACTCTGTATAGGCCCATGCAGCATCCATCAATCTGAGAATTTCATATCATACTTAGAACAGTTTTTAAACCATGAAATTACTCAGATACGCAGAATTTAAAGATGGACTAGTTGTTAGTAGATGGGATCAAAGAAACAGCAGGTAAGAAAGTGGCTTTAAACTGCGAAAGAAAAGAAGAATTGGATAGATTTTAAGGTCCCGAAAAGGGTCAAAATAAAATAACATATAAGTAACGGTACTATATATTGATAAGGATAAATACTAATAAAAATAAAAAAATAATTTTAAAATAAGTTTGAAAATATTTTAAGGATTTAAAAAAAAGTTGCCATAAGGCGATTCACACACTGGCGACGCGCCCACGCGCATAGGCGCGAGGTAGCCAATCCCGAATCTGCTAGCGGCACGCGCTCACGCGTCGTAGCGCGTTTTTGGTGTGTTGGACCTGGCGTGTTTTCTATACTAATCGATGTTTGTTTGTTTGTTTGTTTGTTAAAAAGACTTGCATACAATATTAAAATCTGCCACTCCGCGCTACGCGACGGCTCGCGGGGCAGTATGTGAATCGCCTAATTTAACAAGTTCCCTGGACAATTCTGGTATTAATGATACTGGTAATAATTTTCTAGCTTACTAATATTATGTTTTAACTTGCCGAGCATGCGGTGTATTGTTGTAAATCGCGAGTAACGCCGCGGAGTATAACTAGTCTAAAAAACTCCTTAGTACTCTATGTCATTAGCTTTCTGGTAATTAAAGTTCTGTCAAAATCGGTTCAGTTGTAACAGAGATTACTCGGAATTAACAGACAAACATTTTAAAGGCCGCTGCATACGTGACGGACGGGACGGGACGGGAAGTTTTGCAAACATCGTTCCATACAAAATGTATAAGGAAATGCATACTTTACGGAGACACGGACGGGACGGGAACGTGGCACGCACGGGACGAGCTAAATATCGTCACCGACGATGTTTAGCACGTCAATAGCAATCAAAGCCAATTCTTGAAATGAAAATCCATCTTTCCTTGTTCACAACACTAGCACGTTAGATTCGAGTCACAGTCACGGTGCGTATGCATTTACATCACGTCCCCGTTTTTAACGAGGCAACCACGTGTACGTCCCGTCCACGTCCCGTCCGAGGTAATATCTCGTTACGTATGCAGCGGCCTTAATTGTTTTTTTATTTAAATATTGTTTCTTATTATTATTTTTATTCTTTCAGACACTTAGGCAGAAGGAAAATAAATACGTCACCTCTCTTCCATTTTGTTGGCCTCAACTAGTGCTGATCTCAGTTCCTCATCTGATGTATCACTCTGCACCTTTGCAATCTTTTTAGATGCAAACAGATCAAAGTGGGACCTGAACAGTGTTTGAGACTGTCTGTACGACTCAAATGGACCAAATGTAAAAAACTTTTTGGCATTATCCTGAAAATAAGATTTTAATTAAAAATTAAAAATTAGAATAAATAAATATTACGGACATCTGACACACAACATCATCTAGTCCTAAACTAAGTAGAACTTGTACTATGGGTACTACACAACTGATAAAAAATATATACATACACATCATACATAGAAAACATCCAAACTCCAAAACAAATATTTGGAAATCATACAAAGATTTGAGTCAACGACCCGGGAATCGACTCTTGTTCAGCAGCCGTATACGCTAACGACCAGACCAACAAGGCAGTCAATATTAAGTTACAAACTTGTGATTTTTTTAGTCATGTAGTACAATTGGTTATGTGATTTTATTAGTTAGATGGTTTAATAATCTATTTAATTAATTTAGTCTTTAGTTTAGTAAGTAATTTGGGTTTCTTTTTTTTTACTTAATAGCCTGTCAAGGTCACAGAATCAAGGAGTGGGGCCACTACACTCATTTGATTGTGATGACAGGCAGTGTGGCGATAACAAACCACACTGGCGGCCTAGTGAGATGCATTTTCATATTCGAAGGACCCGGGATCATAAGGGAAGGAAACATGTTGGCAGTAAGTAGGTAGTGAGTTCCAGTTTTAACTATGAATGATAGCGCTAATTTCAGTACGAATGGGCCAGCTTGACTGGGGTAGTACTACCCTCACACAGAAGACCAATCTACTAATGATAACATTTGTGCTGTCGTATTTCATTGGTGAGTGTGAGACCGGAGGCCCAATCATTCTGTTTCTGCATCATACTCTCGACCTACGGAGGTTGGGAGGATGATGCAAGAGATGAGAAACACCTGACCAGGCTGCCATGGTGTGGGTGCTGACCCAGGCAGGCAATGCAGCATGGTGATGCTGCATCGCCTGCACTCACAGTGAGGATGGTGTCTACTCTTGGATTCTACTCATGCTTTCCATCAGGCAGAGTAGTCACTATGGTAGGTTTAAAAAAAAATCTATTGCTTTCATGACAATTTCAATGAAAATTTAACTTATTGCTTACCTTATCTCCATGACATGTACTATATACATCAAGAGTATCAGCTATTAAATCTACCACTTCTTCAGTGCGAGACTCTACTTCTTGAGCAAGAGATATGCAGTCATTAGCTGCTGTATTTTCATCTTCAACAAACTGTTGGTGTGCTGAATTTAGTTTTGTAATTTCCAAATTTAGTTCTTCTTTTAAAAGTCTAAAAGTAAAGATAATCTTTTAGGCCTAAATGTCACCTCACTAGCTGTAGCCCATGGTTTGTAATTTATTTCTCTTAATAGATATGATGATGATACAGAATGAAAGTAAAGCACAGTAAATCCACACATTTTTAAGCTATTGTATACCGCGACCGAATCAATAAATTCCGTAACGAAAAAACCTAACACCCTAAAAAACGATAGAGTGATTGTAACTGCAGTGCGACAAGGAAGTGGCGGCTCCGTGCTCTATAGGCAGATTAGCGCATGCGTGCTGCCGCCACCGGCCGTTATCCGTTGCCTTAACAACACAGTCATTCTAGATTCTTCTTCCTTGCTTCTGTATAATCCTATTGTAAAAAACTAATTACGAAATATATAATTGTTATCTACTTTACACAATACATAGCGTCCGCGTCCTCCAGTACCGTCTATTGAATCTTAGTGTTTTTTATTTCATAGATATGCTGATACATATTACTATTATGTTCTCAGCTTAGTTGTTCTTTCGGTTAATAGGATGATTATATTGTTTGGCAATAATATTGTTGAATGTATGTTGGTAAGAATACAGTGTATATTGTTTTGTAAACTTGAATTAATATCAAAGAAAAAAAAATTCTGCTTAAATAAAAAAAAAACATTGCATAAGTTGATAAAAAATAAAATGCAATAGCTTAACTGCGGCAGTCACCGAGTGCCACACAACTTTTTTTTAATTTTAGCTGTCTGCTTGTCCGGCTTCCTTTCTTCACTTCTACTGGAAAATAATTGATGACTAGATTCAACAGATGCAAGTTAGGGTGTAGGTTTTTGTTGTACTGCTTCAACAGCAGGTAGCACCACAGGGCACAGCTAGTTAGGAATAAAGTTAAGATTGATTTATTCGACAAAATTTACAATAAAGGGAGGTACAGAATTTTATTATTTCTTACTCATTCTGCTTTTTCAAGTCCTCGAACACGGCCTCCTGTTTTTCCAACATACTAAGACGCTCCTTCATCTGATGTATGTCTAATTTAACATCTTCCACAGCCTCCTTATCTCCAGGTAAAGAGATACCTTCACACTGATGTTGTATATCCAAGATTGAAGTTTCTATATCTTCTGGGGATAATAAGAGACCTTTCTTTTCAAGTTCTAGGTAGCTAGAAAAAAGAGAATTGATACATAAAGTAATGAGTTAAATGTTTATGCTGATGAGAAATCAAATCCACTACACTAGACAAAATAAATGTCAGCTATATTTGATGATCGGTATGAAGACTACTTAATCCACTAGATTTCACCCTATACAAAGTCACAAATAAACAATTCTATAAAAAAATATACCTAATAGAAGTGTTCATCATCATCATCATCAACAGCCTTCAACAGTCCACTGCTGGACATAGGCCTCTCCTTAGAAAGGAGGTTTTGGCCTACTATACCATCCTGGCCAGACGGGTTGGTTTCAAGTTTTCCTTCTCTTTGCATAGATGTTGTCTTGCATAGTTTACTAGTCGCCTTATACGCCTTAGTCGCCTTTTACAACACCCGCGGGATGAATAGGGTTGGTAACAATCTGTATTCTTAATCCGTCACCACATGGACAAATAATAGGTGTGTTATTAATATCTAATTAACAGGTTTTTTCTAAATGCAAATCAAAGCATATACAGTAAGTTCATCAAAAAGGCAATAAATTTATTTTTGTGTCTATCTGTTCATTATATTTATTATTATTGTTATCATTATTATTGTTAAGTTTTATAGACTAACTTCGCACATTATTCATAAACCTTGGCTTTGAGAATATTATCATCATCATCAGCCCATCACAATCTACTGCTGGACATAGGCGTCTTACATTGCACACCACTTTTACTACACTATTATTGCTATATTCCGGTTAATGTTAGGTACCTTGCAATAACATTAATACTGTAAATATAAATATGACCTGCATGTATATAATAGTGATGATGAACTTATGTCCAGTCTAATTATTCAAATATGTATGTGTGTTATTGTTTATCAGCAGTCCGATTACCATAGCATACACTCCACCTAGTATGATGTTAAGCATTTATTATTTATATAAAAAACAACAAAAAAACCCTATAAGACAAGCATTCAAGTGATAAGCTATAGTCTATCAATAAGTATTTTGCATTAATTGAATATAATAATAACTAAAAGTATTTAATAGTTACCGGCATTCTTCACGAGCAGTCAGTGCATTATTATGATCTAAATTGTTGTATAGCCATTGCAACACTCCTGCAAAATCACGGTCGCTTAACATCCATTCTAATGATTTCTTATAAGTTTCTACACCCAAATTGTGCAGAAATGGCACGAATTCTTCATCGCTCATCTCATTCAATGTATTCATTTTGAAAACTAAAATTATTACAATTTAAAAGGAATTCATTCGTTTTTAAATTTCAAAACAATGTTTGTTGACGTTTTTTCCAGGGTTGCTAAACTATTTTCTCGACAGAACTTATACAAAAAGAAAAGTGCCTAAATTTTGTACAAACGTTTTGTTTAAAACTCTTTTTTTATTAATCAATCAAATCTAAGTTGCTAATTACATTTTGATTATCTACTATAACATTATCTTGATTTTCAAACTCAACCATCTTGCTTAAATAATTATTTTAAGCCCTGACAACACTGAAAGATTGCATTTACAAATTATGTTATGAATTTAAATATCCATAAATGCCGAAGTAGACATTTATCTACTGCTCATTTCGTTATCCTGATATGTAATTAACAGTTATATCAAGTATTATACTTGCTATATTATTATTTAACAGAATATCTTTGAAATCATTAAGTTTGAAAAATCATTCAAAACTAACGTATGATCGGAAAAGAAGAGGGCGCTAAAACCATGATGAAATTTCATGTTTAATTGTTTTATAATCGCTTGTTGGTTGACATTGAACTGAAGGAATTAAGTCATCAAATTTAATAATAAGCTTATATACCTATATTCTCAGAAAATAAACGGCTAATATTAATTTTGCACTAAAATAAACGAACGGCGTTTTTCAATTCTGCCGGTAGATGACGTTAGTAGTATTTTTAATAATAGTGAACAGTGAAGTTTTGTTTTATTTCATTTGATTTCATTCGTATTGTCCCTATAACTACCGATAGGATATTGAATTAAGTTGTGATTTCTGAGAATCTATTGCGTAAATTAAATGTTTTTTAAGCCTTCAACTTTCGATTTTAATTTTAAAGATCGTTTTTTTCCTAAGATTACCATTCCAACTACTTAACAACTTTTATCCTTGTCTAGACTAACAGCCACGCTAGCAGAATTTCATGTATAGATGTGTGTTATCTTCAAAGCAGATCCGCCTGCCGTAACAGGAGTCACCACAGCGACTTTTGCTGATCATACCGCACTATTGGCAAGCAGCAGAAATCCACATTGACCTTCTACAAAAGGGGTTAACCGAAATAAATAAGTGGTTGAAGAGATGGAAAATCAAAGCAAGCGCATCCAAATCAATCCACGTCGCGTTCACTCTGAAAAAAGGAGATTGCCCTCCAGTACTTCTTGGAGATAACATTCTTCCTCACCCTGACAGAGTAAAATAGATTGGCTTCATTTAGTTCGCAGACTTACTTGGAAAATAATCATATTAAATCCAAAAGAGATAGCATAATATAAAATATAAGACTATGCTCTGGCCGCTAGGACGAAAAAGCAAATTATCAATTGACAACAAACTCTTAATATATAAGATGCTACTAAAACCTGTGTGGATGTATGGGATACGGCTCTGGGGAAGAGCCAGCAACTTAAATATCTCCATGATACAGAGAACACAAAACATCATTTTGCGCACAATCTCCAATATTCCTTGCTTCGTTACAAACAATGAAATTCATGACAATCTACAAATGACCACAGTGAAGGAGGAAATTAGAGCTGCTCCTAACATATATCAACACCAGCTTGCCTTACACCCCAAACAATTGGCAACCCAGCTTAGAACCCAAAAAACATCGTGGGCGCCTAAAGAGGCATGAAGTACTACAGCTGCATGCGAGGGTAAAAAAATGTGTATACTAAGAAGTTTCAAACTCAGAACAACAAATTAAATTATTGACCATACAAAGTGAGATCCCATGTGCATGTCGAACCCAAAATATTCAAATCGTAAGTAGCAAGGTAACCGCTTAAATCTCTACTGCGATGTCAAAATAATAATGTTGGAACAGATAGTCATTTGACTCTAGGGTTCAGTAGTTTCAGCACATAAACGGTAAAGTGGCAAACAAGTTATTCGATAGTTGCTTCATTTACTCCAGCAGACAAGTTCTCCAATAGATAGTCTATCCTTTATAAACAAACCGTACCCATAGACTTATAAAGTTCATGGGCATAAGAATGATGAATCTAGATACCTATGTCCTTATGGTCTATTAAAGGATAGGAGATAGAGGTCTACTTTTGCTTTTTACTGATTTCTCGTTTCACCTAGTTATAATATGTATATTTACTTAATTTATCTTGTTTGCTACAATCGCAAAAAATGTCTGGTTTTATGAAACTACGTCTTAGATAATCGTTGACGAAGTGCGTTTTTTTTAAACGCATACCCTGAACTAAAATTGTTCTACTTTAGACTTTACAAACATATACAAAACGGACGGAAGAACACACAGACTCAGGACAACAATTAGTGAATTTCATAAAGTCCATACCTTCAACACTCAGTAATACAGAGTCGTTCTTTACGTTGGCTCATGACCGCGCGTGATGATGAAGGAATCTGTTTACATATCATATAATACATGCGTTTGTTCATAGTATTCACTTCTATAGGCAGTCCTTGATTGCTTTGTATTATATATAGGTACCTATATATGTATTATTTACGTACGTAACTTTTTATACATATATAAATCAAATGCATTAAGCATGAGAGACGCACAAAGCGAAAAAACGACCACTGGTATACACAATGATCATTGCAACAATGCACGCACATCCCTGACGTCAAACGCTTCGATATCTTCCGTTTCAATCCTTATTCAGTAAGATGGGAAAAAATTCACAATCAAAATATGTCACTTATCACAAAGACATGTTGTTGTGAATTTGCGTCACTCAATATATCATTTGATCATGGTGACACAAAGAGCGAAGGAAGAGGAGAGTAATTTAGGCTATTACTCAATCAGTACCCTCGCTTTTGGCACATCCTCGCACTTGAACGTTTTGCAAGTTCAAGGTCAAGTGCAAAAGGACGGGAGCGGGACATATATTTGTTCTAAACTGTTTGTTTATTTAGAATACATAAATAAATATATTTAAATAAATATTTCGGCTATCTTACGGATGATGTAATATTAAAAATACAAATAAAAAGTTGTAAAAATAATAATAATAATCCTACTAATATTATAAATGCCAAAGTTTGTGAGTATGTCGTCCCCGTAGTGGGAAAGTTAAATAACTCTGATTTTGTGGTTCTGAGATAAACGCGATTTAGTGTTTTGTGAGAAAAAAATTTAAGTTGAGGTAAAATTCAACAACTAATTTTATTTACATTATTAGACATTTAACTTATCATTGACCACAGTTATTGATTTATTTACTGAGTTATTTATTTTCCTTCAAAAAATAGTGTTAGTCTGAAGGTATTTATTATTTCATCTGTCCGACAAAAACGGCTATATTTTTGGAACAGAATACGATACGAAAATGCCTGTAAGGCTTAAATATGCGGCATGTTTTAGGTGTTTTGAAAATAAGGAAAAGTCGATTTCGCCAAAACCGGACTTATTTAATTTTCCCACTACGGGGACGATGTATGTTTGTTTGTTGCTCTTTTACGCAAAAACTACTGAGTTGATGTGATTCATAATAATATAGCTTACCTACATATCGGAATAACACATAGGCTACTATTTACCGTCATGACGGACCTACACGCGGGCGGAGCATCATCATATCATAAACAGCCTTTAACAGTCCACTGCTGGACATAGGCATCTCCTTAGAAAGGAGGATTTGGTCTACTATACCACGCTGGCCAGACGGGTTGGTGTAGGGTTGGTTTCAAGTTTTCCTTCTCTTTGTAGTCTTGCGTAGTTTATCCCTTGGTCGCCTTTTACGACGTCCGCGGGATCAATAGGGTTGGTGACACTTTGTATTCTTAATCCGTCACCACACGGACACAGGCAGGCAGTATAGAGAGCCACGGGCAAAAGCCAATAATAATTATTTCGTACATCTAATAATAAATATGCTTGTATATACCATAATAAAATAAATAAAAATCGTTCTTTTGTAAATACATACATATTATGAAACATTTGATTTTTAAACAAATATTTGTTGGTAACGCAAGCATTTGGTCCGACCCGGGAATCGAACCCGAGACCTGAAGGGTAACAGTCGAATACGCTACCACTGTCCCACCGAGATAACAAATAGATAACCAGTTCAAAAATTAGATAAACACTCACGATTTTAGCCACAGATGATCAAGTGTCGTAAGGCATATGCCAACAGTGGGCCATTAAAAACTGTTCATGAAAATGATGATGAAAATATCGTAATATATTTGCTTTACAAAGCTGAACCACTTTTTTAATATGATTAATCATATTGTTATAAAAATTCAGAATTTTATGTTGGTATAAATAAATTAATAAATATTTTCGGACATCTTACACACAACGCCAAAAAACCCCAAACTAAGCAGTGCTTGTATTATGGGTAATAAAAAAAGCGGCCAAGTGCGAGTCGGACTCGCCCATGAAGGGTTCCGTATCAGCAAGTAACATCATATAAAAGTTCTTATAGTTCGTTGTAACTTTCATCGATGTTTTTATACTAGTGTATTGATTGGATGAAAGGTAAATTGCGTGTTACGATTTATGACGTATAAAAAAAAACTAATTACTAGATCTCGTTCAAACCAATTTTCGTTGGTAGTTTGCATGGTAATGTACAACATATATTTTTTTAGTTTTATCACTCTCTTATTTTAGAAGTTAGAGGGGGGGGGGACACACATTTTTCCACTTTGGAAGTGTCTCTCGCGCAAACTATTCAGTTTAGAAAAAAATGATATTAGAAACCTCATCATCATTTTTGAACACCTATCCATAGATACCCTACACGTATAGGTTTGATGAAAAAAAAATTTTTGAGTTTCAGTTCCAAGTATGGGGACCCCCAAAATGTATTGTTTTTTTTCTATTTTTATGTAAAAATCTTAATGCGGTTCACAGAATACGTCGACTGACCAAATTTCAACAGTATAGCTCTTATAGTTTCGGAAATAATTGGCTGTGACATACGGACGGACAGACAGACAGACAGACTTGACGAATCTATAAGGGTTCCGTTTTTTGCCATTTGGCTACGGAACCCTAAAAATGGAAACGGATACTTAAATTGAAAAATAGTTAAAGCAATCTCGTAATATTTGTAAAAGGCCTATCTAATGATACCCCACACGATAAGATAGACTGTAGAAAAAAAAAACCCTACTTTACAAATAGAAATGTTCTTTGTATTTTTATTGTAGTACTTAGTCGAAGTAATTACAACACATATTATTGCAAAGTTTCATCTTTCAAGCACCTACCGTCTGGGCGTTAAGTCGAGGACGTACGGACTGACGGACATGGCGAATCTATAAGGGGCCGAGTCACGAACTACGGAACCCTAAAAACGGTTAATAAAATAAAACTGTATGTCACTTTTATTTATTAAAGATGAAGAGTACATACCTGTAAGAGATTTTGAATTATTTTTAGCCGGTACTTCACTTGTCCAACATGGGAAACTACATCAACGATTGTAAGAATATTCAAAAACAAATAAACATAATTTATTGAATAAATTGATGCCTCTTCCCATCCTTCCATGAAGACCCAACTACCATAGTCAAATATAGTAGTAAAAAAATAGGCACTGATGATCAAAATTGTACTTTTAGCATTAGTTTTGTGAATCGCGTCGTAATCGGCTTTTCCTAAAATTGTATCTATAGTGTCAAAGGTTTTAATGAACTTTATTAATGCATCGCCACAATATTTCTGAACAAGAAATAAATCAATAATGTATACAGAAAATGAAAACCAATAAAATATTTGGACCAAGCTGGAAAATGATATATTATCAAGTCTATCGATTTCATTAATAGTCATCTTAAAATATAAAAACATTAAATTAACAAATGTTAAAACGAGTACGTATATTATTCTTTTAGTTTTCGATCCAAATGTTTGTAGTTCAACTCCATTCCGGTAAATATTTGATAGTGCCGTAATTCTCAGGAACCAATTGACAAGGACTATGGTATAAAACGTATCTTTAATCGTCATTTCGTTGGTAAGTTCTTGTTTATTTATGTAAATGAAACTGAATTAGGTATTACAATTATCAGCAGACAAGAACAAAGATTTAAAAGAGAACTGCGTATCTGAGCATTCGTCAAATGTGACAAAGTTTATACTCCTTTCTGATGTATCATGTATATTGAATACCTGTATCATGCATTTCGTTAATAGAAACCCTCGTATGTGATGTTGTTAACAAATTAAATAGTGGTTACATAGATATAGTAGTTTTCGTTGGTAGTTTGCATGGTAATGTACAACATATATTTTTTTAGTTTTATCACTCTCTTATTTTAGAAGTTAGAGGGGGGGGGGACACACATTTTTCCACTTTGGAAGTGTCTCTCGCGCAAACTATTCAGTTTAGAAAAAAATGATATTAGAAACCTCATCATCATTTTTGAACACCTATCCATAGATACCCTACACGTATAGGTTTGATGAAAAAAAAATTTTTGAGTTTCAGTTCCAAGTATGGGGACCCCCAAAATGTATTGTTTTTTTTCTATTTTTATGTAAAAATCTTAATGCGGTTCACAGAATACGTCGACTGACCAAATTTCAACAGTATAGCTCTTATAGTTTCGGAAATAATTGGCTGTGACATACGGACGGACAGACAGACAGACAGACTTGACGAATCTATAAGGGTTCCGTTTTTTGCCATTTGGCTACGGAACCCTAAAAATGGAAACGGATACTTAAATTGAAAAATAGTTAAAGCAATCTCGTAATATTTGTAAAAGGCCTATCTAATGATACCCCACACGATAAGATAGACTGTAGAAAAAAAAAACCCTACTTTACAAATAGAAATGTTCTTTGTATTTTTATTGTAGTACTTAGTCGAAGTAATTACAACACATATTATTGCAAAGTTTCATCTTTCAAGCACCTACCGTCTGGGCGTTAAGTCGAGGACGTACGGACTGACGGACATGGCGAATCTATAAGGGGCCGAGTCACGAACTACGGAACCCTAAAAACGGTTAATAAAATAAAACTGTATGTCACTTTTATTTATTAAAGATGAAGAGTACATACCTGTAAGAGATTTTGAATTATTTTTAGCCGGTACTTCACTTGTCCAACATGGGAAACTACATCAACGATTGTAAGAATATTCAAAAACAAATAAACATAATTTATTGAATAAATTGATGCCTCTTCCCATCCTTCCATGAAGACCCAACTACCATAGTCAAATATAGTAGTAAAAAAATAGGCACTGATGATCAAAATTGTACTTTTAGCATTAGTTTTGTGAATCGCGTCGTAATCGGCTTTTCCTAAAATTGTATCTATAGTGTCAAAGGTTTTAATGAACTTTATTAATGCATCGCCACAATATTTCTGAACAAGAAATAAATCAATAATGTATACAGAAAATGAAAACCAATAAAATATTTGGACCAAGCTGGAAAATGATATATTATCAAGTCTATCGATTTCATTAATAGTCATCTTAAAATATAAAAACATTAAATTAACAAATGTTAAAACGAGTACGTATATTATTCTTTTAGTTTTCGATCCAAATGTTTGTAGTTCAACTCCATTCCGGTAAATATTTGATAGTGCCGTAATTCTCAGGAACCAATTGACAAGGACTATGGTATAAAACGTATCTTTAATCGTCATTTCGTTGGTAAGTTCTTGTTTATTTATGTAAATGAAACTGAATTAGGTATTACAATTATCAGCAGACAAGAACAAAGATTTAAAAGAGAACTGCGTATCTGAGCATTCGTCAAATGTGACAAAGTTTATACTCCTTTCTGATGTATCATGTATATTGAATACCTGTATCATGCATTTCGTTAATAGAAACCCTCGTATGTGATGTTGTTAACAAATTAAATAGTGGTTACATAGATATAGTAGTACTAGAGCGACTAAACATAGAACAGATCGGTGAACTGGACACAGAAGTTTTAATGATGTCTGTTTTTGAACTTCCTCGGCTTTTAGACATACTCTTGTTCGGTATCGAAATCTTTTAAAATATTTTTATTGCTAATAAGTCCCTCTGGAGAACAATAAAATATTTAATGTATATTTTCATTAGTAAATTTTGAAGAGTCAAAAACATTAAAAAGAAGCGAAGTGCTCATATCATCAAAAACAATCACCGAAGGTAAGCAACGATGGCACGGTCAGCATCTAGATGGGTCCGTTTGTTGTATTGTATGTTATGAGCGTTGCCGTGATTTGGAAGTCACGTTAAGCAGTCTCTCTATGTCCAGCAGTGGACTTATGATAATGATGTTAAGCAGTCGGTACTGCTTGTTATCATAAGATAACAGTCGTGACGCTTAGTTGGGGGCCTTCGGGCGTCTTAAAAAAATTCAGCAAGAATAGTTTCAAAAAATGAATAGTATGTGAGATGGCAATAGTCTTGTTTTATGTTAAGTTTGAAATTTATGTAGCTACTTTACTAAAATTATTACTTTCTGAAGACTATTACTTCCATTTGATTTATGCTCTTGTAAATAATTTGGTTACAAATTAATCATTCTGAGAAATTGATAGTACCTGTTATCATTTAGATATTTGACATTTTGACATCTCTATGTATGGATGAAGCAATGGATCAATATTATTGATGTAGGTACCACGTCCAATTGTTTATCTTTACCTATTTATAACTTCTTTTATTAAATGAATAAATGAAAACAAAATTATGAATAAATATTTTCTAGGTATCAGACTATTTAAATATTATAAGCTGAAAACCCTAATTCAATTCTTTAAATAATAATAATAAATAATAAATATTTTGGACATCTTACACACAACATCATCTAGTCCCAAAGTAAGCAGAGCTTGTGTTATGGGTACTAAACAACTGATATAAATACATAAACATACTTTTTTTTTTTTTTGTAAATACATACATAGAAAAACACCCAGACTCCGAATCAAATATTTGTGGATCACACAAATATTTGGTCTGACCCGGGAATCGAACCCGAGAACTCTTGATCAGCAGCCGCATACGCTAACCACTAGACCAACAAGGCAGTCATTCTTTGACAACATATCGGTAACAAGTATCAGTTGACTACAGTATTTTCTATCTAATCTACAAAAACTTTAAAATAAACTGTACTTCAGGTTTCATTGCTTTTTTTTCTTTTCTCTCTTCCTGGGGGTGACACGTGAGATCATCTGTCACCCTAGCAGAAACAGGTCCGAGGGGTGGCGTGAAACGCGGTGCAGTACCGCGGTGCACAGCAGATGATGGTACTCGCATCAGTGCGGGCAAACGCTGACACGTTGTGCGGTTTTAGTCGGTTCGAGTTCGACATAACCAACAACTGGTGGTATCCGTGGTTTCTTTGCTTTTGTATTTCAAGTGAGTAGACTCAGACAGTCGATTTGAATGGCAATCCAGGTTCAACGGTAAAATTAAGAGTTCCATAGGGTCTGCACATATACCTTTATTGTTCTTAATTTCTGTCAATGTTTTACCTTAATAGAATCCATGACGAACTAGTATTAGCCAGTATTGTTGATATTCTGACGTAACTTTAATTTAAATATCATAAACGTGTCCGGATTCTCTAATCTAAATACATATTAAAAAGTAAAAAATTAAAGTTTATTAATTTAAGAATTTATTAATTTAAAAGAGATGGGCCAAAAAAAACCCAGAATCGATTGGGACTAAATAGGTATCAGTGGGTTCATTATATTGCACAATTTACTACACCGTAAGCGCAATGCCGAAATCAATGGGGTATATGAGCTATAGGCTGACAAAGTATGTATGAAAAAAATTACATTTTGATGTTGGTGTTCCCAACACCATGAAGGGTTCCGTATCAGCAGGTAACATCATATAAAATTTCTTGTAGTTAGTTGTAACTTTGATCGATGTTTTAATAATAGTGTTTTGATCAATGATATTATAAAAAATCGGCCAAGTGTGTGATAATTGTTATGTTTACGTATTAATGCGTTGATTTTGTATGACTTTTCCAAGTAAGCGCATTGTAAAAGTTAAGCCTCTATATCTATAACTCCTGAACTAACAAAGTCATCTAATTCGTTATAGTTTTCATTTAAAGTTCATTATATGGACCACTATCACAAATTTTTCGGCGGGCGGGACGGCCTGTTTTTACAAAAAGTTTGCCTTTAAACTGGAATTTCTCGCAAACGGATACCTATATCAAAAAATCGTCTTAACAAACCTGTAATGTTTTTAAAAGACTTATATAATGATACCCTACATGATGGGGTAGCCGTGAGAAAAAAAAACATCCCCACTTTACGTGTAGGGGAGGTACCCTAAATAGAAAATATATTTCATAATTTTATTGTAGCACTTTGTCGACGTAATTACAATACATATTCATGCAAAGTTTCATCTTTCTAGCACTTACTGTTTGGACGACAAGTCGAGGACGGACGGACGGACGGATGGACAGACGGACATGACATATCTATAAGGGTTCGAAGTCATAAACTTCGGAACCCTAAAAAGTTGTAGATCTTTTAATTACCTACAACTTTGCCATCTAACTATTTTCCTTGTAGTTTTGCTGGAAATTGAGATAAACCGTTTTTTACCCTTTGTTGTATATATTTAGCAATCCAATCTGACTCTACCCTGCCTGATGGAAAGCATGAGCAGAATCCAAGGGTCGGGGCTACCACACTTGCTGCGAATGCGGACAATAATGTATGGCGGCCCACACTATGGCGGCTTAGTGAGATGCTTTTTCACGCCCCGGTTAAAGGACCCGAAAACCTCCCTCCCTACCCCTTCCCGACCTCAGATCGCCCGTAAATTATGTTTCCTTTCATTTTTATAATATTCTCCTCCTTTTCCAATAGGTTTCATCCTACTATAATTTTATTTGTTTTCAAAAATTATCTACTCTGGTCTACTGGTCTATATGTCATTTACAAACTATCATTATGGTTGCCATGCAAGTGTGTTATTCCTAGCAACCTGTGAAGTTTTGACAGGAGGTAAACAGTGATACATTTTGACATCTTCGATTTATGTATTTTTATAATCACCTAGCTTTGGTCTTTGTATCTCGATTATTGCAGTAAAAAGTAGCCTATGTCCTTTCCCAAGTTCAGTTCTATCATCATACCGAATTTCATCAAAATCGATACAGTGGTTTAGGCGTGAAAGCGTAACGGACAGACAGACAGAGGTACTTTCGCATTTATAATATTAAGTAGGGATTAAAAAAAAAACTACTCACTAGATCTCGTTCAAACCAATTTTCGTTGGTAGTTTGCATGTTAATGTACAACATATATTTTTTGTAGTTTTATCACTCTCTTATTTTAGAAGTTAGAGGGGGGGGGACACACATTTTTCCACTTTGGAAGTGTCTCTCGCGCAAACTATTCAGTTTAGAAAAAAATGATATTAGAAACCTCAACATCATTTTTGAACACCTATCCATAGATACCCCACACGTATAGGTTTGATGAAAAAAAAATTTTTGAGTTTCAGTTCCAAGTATGGAGACCCCCAAAATGTATTGTTTTTTTTCTTTTTTTATGTAAAAATCTTAATGCGGTTCACAGAATACATCGACTGATCAAATTTCAACAGTATAGCTCTTATAGTTTCGGAAATAATTGGCTGTGACATACGGACGGACAGACAGACAGACAGACAGACAGACAGACAGACAGACAGACAGACAGACAGACTTGACGAATCTATAAGGGTTCCGTTTTTTGCCATTTGGCTACGGAACCCTAAAAGGGTTCCGTTTTTTGCCATTTGGCTACGGAACCCTAAAAACTGATATAAATACATAAACATACTTTTTTTTTGTAACTACATACATATTATACATAGAAAAACACCCAAACTCCGAAACAAACATTTGGTCCGACCCGGAAATCGAACCCGCGACCTCTTGATTAGCAGCCGCATACGCTGACCACTAAACCAACAAGGCAGTCAAAGTATAAAGGAATAGAACATGTTTTAGTGTAAAAAAAACACATTAATATGACTAGAAACCTATGTTTTTAAATTACAGACACACAATTCCATGTTTATACTAGGTATACAAAAGATAGAGACTGCTATAGCTATAACTCTTTTATTATATAAATAGAATAGCTGATTGTTTAAGCTATGTATTTTGTCTGATTCATATATTTAATATGGGCTTGGTCAATAAAACTAGTCGTCAGATTACCTACTGCGGTTTAGTGTGTACAGTCACAGCGTTATAAAATAACTAAAGAGAGATATTGTCTTCTCGACCAGAGTGTTTTCAGTTGGTTAGATATTAGCCGTTATATTGACACTGAATTAAATGTGTAGTACACATTCCGACGTCATTCCCGAAACACGCGTAAAGAGAAACATCATCATCATCTCAGCCAAAAGACGTCGTAGTCAAAGCTATTCATAGTAAAAGTAACTAACAACTAATAGTACTTTAACGTAACTATTACTACTCGTAGTAGTAATAGTTACGTTAAAACCTAAAAATGACAGCCTTCATAGAAATAAAATATAGAAAGAACATAGACTACTTTTTGCCGTGATAACCGAAATACCGGTGAGCGAAGACGCGGGCGAAGCTAGTAATATTATAAATAAGTAACTCTGTCTGTCTGTTCGGTTTTCACCCCAAAATTACAAAACGATTTAAATGAAATTTGGTTCGCAGATAGTTTAGAATCTGAGAAAGGACATAGCCTACTTAAACTATATTTTAGAGCTATATTTTAAAGACTATGATGTACTAAAGAAATGACAACCAAGATATGCATATTACAGTTAGGAACGGTGACACCTACACGATGGTTTGTCAGTCAGCTCTTCGTTTTGCGAACACAATCAAGGGTCCTTGTATTCATCGGAGGCATTATGCAAAGAGTGGTCGAGAGTAGGCACTGTCGCGTGCTATGAACACGAGGCTCTCTGAGCTATTCTCTATACAAAGCTTTCTAGAGCACGTTTCCAATTATTATCACGTCACGTTAAACTGCTGCTACAGACATCAAAACGAGAAGTAATTATATACTTGAATCAGTTGCCTTAGTTTTCTCATCATATCAACTGTCTTTAACATTCTGGACATAGAACTCTCTTTAAAAAGGAGGTTTAACTTAGATGTCAGTTGTTCTAAATTTATATAAAGATAATTTTGAAGCTTTTGGTTGTGCAACCTTCTAAGGCATATAAAAGAAACAGCTTTTTTAATATTTTATTAAGCCGTCATATTTTATTGGCTGCTTTTGCAGCAAGTGTGGTTGCCCCCACTCTTGGATTCTGCTCATGCTTTCCATCAGGCAGGGCACTTTGGTAAACTAAATATATGTATAAAAAAAAACTTTCAAATCAAATCAAATCAAACCATTTTTATTTCAAATACACCAATACAACGGCACTATTGAAACGTCAACTAGTCAGTCGTGAACGTAACGGCCCGTTTACGACCTTACCGCTGTGAGCGGTAGCTAAGAGCGAAACGCCGAGCGGTAATATCAAAAGTATAAAAATGTACGAGGCACGCCACGAGTCGCCGCTCATAGCTATTTACCGCTCGGCGTTTCGCTCTTAGCTACCGCTCACAGCGGTAAGGTCGTAAACGGGCCGTAAGTGTCTGTTCCAATTCGTAAATCCTATGGAAAAGAACAGACAAGAAACTCCATGGACACTCTTTTCCAACATGGTTTTTACAATTTTTGGTTACATTGTTTTAGGCATGTTATTAACGCTTTTAATTCAAAGCTTCCTAGTACATAAATAGTAAGTGTGGACACGCGATCTTATTGCCTATAGCCCACATAGAAAATAGACGCTTTGAAGTACCCTCCACAGTACAGCTTTGTCCCCACAAAGAAAAACAATGCATTCAACCTGTCCCGAGCTCGAACATGCATTTAAACTTCGATCTTATTACCAAGAAAGTTCAAGGTTTACTTTCCCTTGGCGATAGTTCATATTGTTCCCCATGTATGTCAATAGTCCTTATCAAATTGAATGGAGCTCTTGAACTTCTGAGGAATAGCTGATTTTATTTGTTAGTAGCCCAAAGATAGCTGTGACAATGTCTTCATTTGTTAATTTGTTTTAGAGTAAGCTCTACAGATACCAATTAAAATTTTCTACGAAGATAATCTTCTACATAGTTTTATGAATCTTGTATATTTTTTATCTATGCAAATAAACAAAATTGAAGTGACTGTTTGTTTTCTCAAATTAATAGTTTTTCACTAAATGCGTACGAAATGTCGTACTTACTTACGGTAAATAAAAATTTAATAATCAAATTTTAACACTCCTTCGACGGAACTTTCACTGGTAGATAGCTGACAATAAGAAAATCCGGATCCCTACTAAAAGAGGGGTTTGATCCTCAAATGCAAAGAGGATGTATAGGGTTTCCAACAACCTAGGGCTCCAAACCAATTTCACCTGCTAGTGGTGCACCTTCTGATCGACGGACGAGGCTCTGGCAAACTTAGAACCTTGATAAATGACAATATTCTCGCCACTTATAACGTAGAATCAAAAAAGTAGCTAAAAGTGGACGTTAAAAAAACCTCCCCTACACCTTCAGGGTATTAAAATAGAACATACCATACGTTATCATTTAAAATTACACTATACTTCCACCACCACTTATACCACCAGCCATCAACTGGTGGAACAAAAACCGCACGCCATCGCGCCATCTAGATTACTAGAAGCCGAAGAACCATGTGCACCCTCGAAATTAAATCCCTGGAACCCCGACATAGCCCGGGCCATCTACGTTTTGTACCCCTTCTGTGTGGGAACCCCTACTATTCCCTCCATCCTAAAAGAAATGGTGCGCGCTCTTTGCAGCGCTAGAGCTACCCCGGCGGTTCCTATGTCCCCTCATGTATCCTAAATGGCTTTACCCTTACTTTCTCAAAGTAACAAGTATGTCAGTTGAAGTGTTAGACAAGTCAATAGAACTTCTATTTTCTAACACTTCTACATAGAAAACACAGTCAATATGATCCCCTTGCCGAACAACCCTTCGTCTATCGTAAGGGCCTGTCTAATTATCGTGTCTATAAAAAGATGCGTTCGTTCACAGTTATTTGTGTGTGACAGTCTGTTTGTTTGCTTAGGACGCGCCATGAGTCTGAACTTGTAAACATGGAATAGGAAATAAGATGGAGTCGTTTTGTTTTTAGAATTTTTTTTTTTTTTTTTTTTACTAATTCAAAAAATGATTTTATTGGATGACAGTCCATCGGTGTTACTGCGTTTTGTGTTGTGAATCTCGAGTAACGTCGCGGAGAGAAGCTAGTCTAAAAAATATATTTAAATTACTCCTTATGTCCTCTGCTCATCCATATCATATTTTATCTGAAAATAAAAGTTCCGTAAAATTCTATCCAGCCGTTCCAGAGATTAGCCAGATAATCGGATAGACAATTCTTATTTTAAATTGCTCTTTTTATGTAAGTACTAGCTTTCGCCTGCGGCTCCGCCCGCATATATGTAGGTTATCGCGGTAAAAAGTAGCCTATGTCCTTCCTCAGACTCTAGAATATCTGTGTACCAAATTTCATCAAAATCAGTTTAGCAGTTTAGGCGTGAAAACGTAACAGACAGACAGACAGAGTTACTTTCGCATTTATAATATTAGTAGGGATTTACAGTAAGTATTTACTTACATATGAATTTAATAAAAAACTGTTCATTTGATATTAGAAACAGTCACTTCAATTTTATTTATATAGATTATAAATTATTTACAAATAAATTGTAGGTATAAGATATAGTCAAAGTTAAAGGTTCAGGGTAAACTGTAAAGGAATTTACATTCACTAACGAATGAAACGATTCAGTTTAACAATTTCGCAAAATTAATTCAATTTAGCAACAAGATAATTAATGCTACATACTCAGTTATTTAATTAAGTTAATAAATTTAAAGAATATACGTTTTGATCTAAACAGGGCTTTAGAGCTTGAGAGAACTTGCTTCGACAGTACATTTATTAAAATTAAAACAAAACTACTATCTATTCAAACGCATCATTGTGCTACCCTATACAAGGCAAGTCAGGATCGTTTCGTTGGCGCCTGCACTGGGCTCGTACCAAAGGACCTGTCTATAAACTACTATAAAGAACACATAAATAACTTGTGAAAATAAATATTACGACACGTGCCAGCACCCTTGGACAGCGGCGTAAGGTATTGTTTAACAAAAACAATTTAAAGATACAAGTTTCGTGTTTCTATAAACAAAAAAAAAGCTTTGGGGTAGTAGCTTCTGTAGAATATTTACCGTCTGACGTCTAACTCGCCGTCATATAAACTATCAAATCAAAGGCTACGCTTTTCCAACTTCCTGTAACACACTTTTGTCCCATTTCTTATAATCACTTCAATGCCTTGATCACACGTACCGAGCAAACGGACGAGACAGTGCTCTCGGCCGAGTACTCGGTGTGTGTAAGCAAGGAGTGAGGGCTCGGGCACCGAGTACTCGGCCGAGAGCAGTCTCACCCGTTTGCTCGGTACGTGTGATCAAGGCATTTTAGATTTATATAGTGCTCATCACTGCCATCATCATCGCTGGTCATAGGCCTCTCCTTAGAAATTAGCTTTTGGCCTATTATATCATCATGGCCAGTTCTAGTTCTCATAAAAAGGTGCTACACACCAATTTACGTTATTACGTAGCCACAACGTGTTTTGGCAATCAACCCGCATTCGGCTAGCGTAGGGACGTATGGCCTTAACCCTCTCCTGAGAGGAGACCCTAGCCCAGTAGTGGGACATTAAGGGTTATTGATAAAAATATTTACATACCAATTAATGACATGTTATGTCATGAATGTGTTGACAGACTCAGTGACAGTTAAAAGTCGATATGAAGCTTTTAGAAACCTAAAGTCACTTATAAATGCCCATAAAACTGCACTAAAACTGACCAATACAAAGTATTCGCCATAAAATGTAACATTATTAAATTTCACATCACTCACGATACCATTAACGGCTATAAAATACCCGCTTTAAGCGCCATCTATATTTCGGCACTACGAGCAATTAAAGTTTATTGCCTGTCAAACTAACGCGGGAAATTTGTGAAATGTTGAAAGTCATCTCTACTTTTGAACTACTTAAAAAAATAAAAATACATTTTACACTAAAAGATAATTTAACGCCATTTCCACTTCGTTTTGTATATTAATTCCTAATACATAAGTGTTCATAAAATTTGTAAGTTTAACTTCATACTGATCATGATGGATTTTAATTTCTTTTTTTATATAGACAACGCCCGCATTAGTAATACGTCCTGTGTTTCAGAGGACTTTACAAATAATTATGAAATGTAATTCGAATTCTGAATCCATTATTTCGCAGTATCGCAGTGGTGAGTGTATGCTGTGCTGTCTCAGCTTCAAATCCTGGGTCAAACCAAATGTTTGTATCATCTACAAATATTTTGAGCTTGGGTGTTTTCTAAGTATAATATGTATGTATTTACAAAAAAAGTATGTTGTAATCTATCAATCCCTCTAGATTTTATAGTACAAGCTCTGCTTAGTTTGAAACTAGTTGGTGGTGTGTGTTAGACGTCCTTAACTCAAAGTTTTAGTCAGCTGAAATTCCAGCTGAATTTACTTCTTGCTCATAATAGTACAGATAAACCAATATAAAGTAACACTAGTAGTATCCTATAATTATACTAGTTGACCCAGCGAACTTCGTACCGCCCAACTTTAAAATTCCAGAACTTGATTGCAGCGCCACCTACCGGGTCCATTTGCGATTCTAAACCATTCCCAGATCCCCTTGAACACACACAAAAAATTTCATCAAAATCGGTCCAGTCGTTTGAGAGAAGTTCAGTGACATACACACTCACAGAAGAATTAAATATATAAAGATATATATATGTTTTAAAGAAAGATGTCGCTACCAGTGCTTATGCTTATCATAAATAGTGTGACCACGATTGCACCCATTCCTACCTTCATTTGATGCATGTTCATTTAGTTTATATTTAGTATTGAATGACACTAATGACAGCCGCGTCGGATTACGGCTAATGCACGAACGTTTAACATGGAATTACTTTTAATCACTCACAATATACAGCACGTCAGTGTCGTCTCGTTATTCGATCCAGTTTTAAACAAGATATATTTTACTGTACGGGCTGGGGTAATCCTATATATAATACCGTAAATATAGTATAGATAAAATTGAATCATTATTTCCCTTGGTCACGGCAATATGAATTAACGGCTTCACCAATTTCACTTATTAATTTAATACTGGATAGCACATTTATCGATGGAGGTTTTAGGCTATTAAACATCAAACTAAGACCAATAGTAGTCGAAATACAATTATCCGAAAATTTATCACATTCTATGGAGACGCACCCGAAATTATGCTGCTTTATATTACTATTGTGACCGCCACTATACCCGTCTCTATATTGTATCAACATGCATACATACATTCAAGTCTTTATTTCACAAGATTTTAGCGTAGACAAAGGCATAATAAACATCCATATTTTGCAGACAGAAATTTTTGTACCAATACGTACTACTATTACTTTTAGTACTACAAATTTTAGTAACGTAATAGTGGCGGGCTTATTGCCACATCTCTTTCGTCGCCATTAAACCATCCTGAATGGTCATTAAAACTAAAATCTCTGACTTATTCTTAGCACCAAACACAAGAACGACATGCGGGATATTAGATAAATGCAAAAAAATAGAATACTAATCCATTCCAGCTCTAAACTAAGTGACCCTGGCGAACATAGTTTTCAACCATAAACGCAAGCTTGGGTTTGTGACAGGTGAGCCCATCTGGGGGATGTGTGTCGTGCGGTTTTTTGTCGAGTCTGACATTGCGACTCACTGGTGGTATTCAGGGGAATTTTTTTTAGAAAGTAGATGATAGACATTTTCATTTCTTTTAATAATAGATATGATCTAACATTTCTCGAAAACACACGTAAACAATAACGTTTTAGTCCATTATAAATATAACAGATGTTCCAGTTCATCGGCCTGGTGCCCAGTGACGAAATCCTGCTAAAATAATTAAGTGAATTGTGCTAATTAACTGTATACTGTACGCTGATAGATATGCTGGTATCTGCGGTTAGTGGGCTGTCAGTCAATCCTTGTCTGTTGTTGTACAGAAGTCATACTATTTCGCAGTGTTAGGCGAATAATACAACGAATTTTAAATCTCCTCCTTATCTATACATCTCTATACAAATTAATAATATTGAGGTGTCTGTTTGTAATTTCCTTTTATAGGCTGTTCACTAACTATATGAAAATATATTCGGTACTTACATTTTTTCTGTCCGTCTGTCTGTCCGTTAGTTCCAACTGATTTCTGGAACGGCGAGACTGATTTCTTCCACTGGCAAGTAGTTGATAATATAAGGAGTATACCTTCCTAGCCTTTTTCCCAAGTTTATTTGGGGTCGGCTACTAGTTCAAACGGTTTTACCTGAATTTCAGTTTTTCCACGGAGCGACTGGCATTGGACCTCCGCAACCCTAAGGGAGAACTGAAATTCAAAGATTGTACTAGTTGTCAGTATATTTGAGGGCACTGACTTCCCAATAACGATTGTCATAGATGTTCATGACAACCGGGACCGACGGCTTTACGTGCTCTCCGAGGCACGAGCGTGAATCACCGCCAAACTTCCAAAATTACGACAAACGACACAACATTTTAAACTCTTACCACACATTGTTAATAAAAACGGAATCCAATACTACACAAACCATACTACGTCAACTGTAAAAAGGAGACATTTTAATAATTATTATGTTACTACAGTGAAAATAATCACAGACGTAAGTAGAACACATTTTTATTTTTTATTTTTATGGATAATATCAAAGATATAGCAAATGATTTAGATAATTACACGATTTCTAACTCAATGTTGTGCAATACAGATCAGGCTAAGGTATATTTTGACTCTAAGAGCGAAAACTTAAATATCTTTTCACAAAACATTAGAAGTATTATGTGTAATATTTCCCAACTTGAAATTTTGTTGACACAACTGAAACTTCAATTTGACATAATCATACTATCGGAGTGTTGGTTAAAAAATTCTTACGGTATACCGGAACTAAATGGCTATTCCTACTTCTGCTCTACAGCGCATAAAACCCAAAACGAAGGTGTAGTGGTCTATACAAAAAAATACCTAAAGGCGCTTATTTACGAACATAATTTAGACGACGCTAATTGCCTAATAATAAAATTAAATACAGATACTGTTATTATTGCCGTGTATAGACCTCCAACATACTGTATTAAAAAATTTCTTGAATCAACTGACAACCTCCTTACAATATTTTCACCGTTCAAAAACATAATATTTATAGGGGATATTAACATTAACATTAAAAAATGTGACAATGAACCAAGAGCACATGATTACTTAAATCTAATGGCTTCACATGGCCTCTTACCAGCTCACCTACTAGCGACAAGAAATCAGAACTGTCTAGACCATATTATGATTAAAACTGTTCTGAATAGTAACGTACTAGTAATCACTACAACTATAACCGATCACTATACAGTCTGTTTGTCATTAGGCAAGAAATTGTTAGAGTATAGTAATAAGCACCCAAAAATGTACATTAACTACCCAGAAGTAATTTCTGAACTAGAGAAATCAGATTTCACTCCGATATATAAATGTGCTGATGTAGACAATGCTTTAAAGCTCCTTACAAACATAATAACCACAGCAATAAATAATAACTCCACATTCAGAAAACAGAGTCATCGTCAAAAAATAATCAAGCCATGGATCACACCAGGCTTGTTACGTTGTATTAGACACCGCGACAAACTGCATCTAAAAGCTAAGAAAAATCCTGACAACTCTGAAATAAAACAAATATATATAAGATACCGAAATTTTTGCAAAACTATTATTCACAAAGTTAAATGTGCATATGAAAATTCAGAATTTCAAAATGCTAAACATAATTCTAAGAAGACATGGAAATTAATAAAAGAGATTGCACATATTAATAAACAAAAAGATAACAATGAAATACTTTTAGATATAGATCAAAACCCACAAAATTCAATAAACATTGTGAATAATCATTTTGCATCGGTGGGCAAAAATCTTGCAGAAAATATAAAACCTGTAAATAGTGACATAATAGCTGCTGTAAATAATTTATCCCAACAATCAACAAATTCATTTGCTTTACTAGATACAGATGACAAGGAAATATTATCAATAATAATGAACCTAAAGGATGATTGTGCCGTAGGCTACGATGGAATCTCAAACAGATTACTGAAAATGGCTCATCATGTTCTCACACCTGTTATTACCTACATATGTAACATTAGTTTTCATTCAGGCATATTTCCTAAACACTTTAAAACTGCAGTAATTATCCCAGTATTTAAGTCGGGGAATAGAGATAGTGTCAATAATTATAGGCCAATATCTATTCTACCGGCAATGTCGAAAATACTAGAAAAATTGTTAAATAAGAGACTGGTAAAATATTTGAAATCCTTTGAACTTCTATCGGAGAATCAATATGGATTTACACAGGGTAAATCAACCGAAGACGCTCTTAGAAGTTTCACTGAAACGGTAGTTATGTCCCTTGACAACAAACTTAAATGCTTAGGAGTATTTTTAGACCTTGCGAAAGCATTTGACACTGTCTCTATTCCGCATCTCCTTGACAAGATAGAAAACATAGGTATAAGAGGTAAAGAATTAGATCTTTTCAAAAGTTATTTAACCGATAGAACTCAGCGCGTAAAGATTGGTTCATATATAAGTGAGGATGCTCATGTAACTTATGGAGTGCCCCAGGGGAGTATTCTCGGTCCAACACTGTTTTTGATTTACATCAATCAACTATGTAACTTGAAATTACTCAATGCGAGAATTTTCACATTTGCAGATGATACAGCAATTGTTTTCTATGGGAGAAATTGGGATGAGATAGAAAATATCACAAACAGTGGCCTCAAAAAGGTTCTGTGCTGGCTTAATATCAATAAACTCACTGTAAATCTTAGCAAAACAAAATATATAACTTTTTCTTTAACAAAACAGGGAATACCAGATCCGTTTAATATAGTTGCACACACTTGTGAAAATCGGTTAGACAGCATTTGTCAATGCACCCACTTAGATAGAGTATCCAATATTAAGTATCTTGGTGTTTGGATCGATGAGAATTTTAACTGGCACCGTCACATAGAATTGCTTACAAACAGAACAAGAAAAATTATGTCTATTTTCAGAAAACTAAGACATATACTAGACGCAAATGTATTAAAAGTAATTTATTATTCACTGTGTCAATCAGTTATAATCTATTGTGTTTCCGTCTGGGGAGGAGCACATAAGTCGTCACTTATAAGAATTGAAAGAGCTCAAAGAGCCGCCCTCAAAGTCCTTACGTCCAAACCAATGCTATACCCTACCGTAAATCTTTATAAAGAAACAGAAGTCCTTACAGTGCGCAAATTATTCATATTAAAAAATCTAATTTATGCTCATACCAAGTTACCTACCAATCAATCTATAAATAAAAGACGTAAGGATTATGTATATAAAATCATACCTCATAGAACGAGTTTTGCAAAAAGACATCCTTGTATTGCAGCCGCCTATAACTACAATAAACTTGCAAAGATAGTATCATTATATAAATTGTCCCTCTATAAGTTTAAGAAAACTGTGATTAAATATTTAAGCGAATTGGACTACGAAGAAACAGAAAATTTTCTCTGCGTCCCCAAATAATTTGTCCATACCCTATGTCTCATACGTAACCAATACACTTTTTTATACACTTTTTTTATCCACCACTCAAACTATTTATCAAATATTATTCTACACATTGACACACCTTCCGTACATAAACAATGTTCGTAATGTAATTTTACTTTATTTCATTATAACTTTTATTTTATTTCATTACTTTATTTTTTGTTACTTTCCATAAAATTTTGTAATTAAAACTTAATAACGTAAGAATAACAGATTGTTGTACAATAAAATGTGAAGTACGTAGCTAGACCAACTTCGAATTGTAACTGTTACTTATAGCACAGGAAACCCTAGTTTAAGTAACAGTGTTCATATTTTTTGTAATTAATCTAATTGATCCAATAAACGTTATTATTATTATTATTATTATTATTATTAAAATCCGGGCAGCTTGATAATATAAGGAGTGAGTAAATAAAATAAAAATGTTTATTAGACACAAAAACAAGAATACATTCACAGTACTTAGTTAGACTACCTTTACCCCGAACACGCATGGTAACGACCATGCGTGTTTGTTGTAAAAGTATCCATGCGTGTTTGTTGTAAAAGTATCCATGCGTGTTTGTTGTAAAAGTATCCATGCGTGTTTGTTGTAAAAGTTTATCAAGAATCGCGGGTGACACCGCACAGCTCAGCTATTCTGTAATCGTTTGATTCGATTCCCATCCAGGGCAATTAATTAATTGAGCGAAGAAGCAAGTTACTCTTTAGGTTATAATCTTTCTGCCAGTGACAGACAGCCATTTTTTTAAAATAGCAGTTTTCGTAAATGTACCGTATTTACTTTTATATGCATTAATAAAAAAAACTGTTAATTTGATATTAAATAAAGACACTACAATTTAATTTATTTGAATAGACTTTGCGTAGTTTATAACTTAGTCGCCTTTTACGACACCCGCAAAACACCGATGCAAAAAGAAGGAAAACTTGAAACCAACCCTATACCAACCCGTCTGGCCATCGTGGTATAGTAGGCCAAAACCTCGTTTCTAAGGAGAGGCCTATGTCTAGCAGTGGACTGTTAGAGGCTGTTGATGATGATGATGATGAATAGACTTTCCCTTATTATTTGTCTAAAAAGGTTTCAATGGATTTCCTCACTTCGCATATAATCGTTTTAGTCTTCGAATTAGTTCTAGTGAACCCTAAAAAGTCGTTGAATAATTGCGATAAGTATTACACGATTATTTTTGCAAAAAAAGTTCGTTGGACGAGGGCGTCGCAGTGTTCGGGTCAAATACCCATACCCACCCCCTGTGACGATGAGTCATAGCGTGAGGGCTGAGTGGGGTTTCCCTCCACCTGATATGTATACCTGGGTAATTGATGTTTACTTGACCGTAGTAATTATGTGGTGCCTAACGGCCTATACGACGCATATGGCGGCAGCCAGGCACCACTGGTTATACTAGAATTCTTTACAAAACTAAGTGTAGTAGGTAGAAGTACTTTAATAAAACTGTATGTACGATATAATACATAAATAATAAATGAATATTTCGGACATCTTACACACAACGTCGTATAGTTCCAAAGTAAGCTGAGCTTGTATTATGGATTGACATAGAAAACACCCAAACTCCGAAACAAATATTTGCAATGGTACAAACATTTAGTCCAATCTGGAATTCGGACCCGAGCCCTCAAGCACAGTAAACACATACTTTTCCACTGCGGCACTATTATTTTTAAGATTTAAAATAAAGATCATTTTTAAAACAAATTGTGTTTCAGACTTATTGAACTGAAAATTGTGAGGTTATATTGTACAGTAAAGTCAATATTGAATCAGGTAGCTTGTTCTCCGTATTCAGGTCACAGATTTAGCACAAGCTCCAGATATTTCCTATACGGATTATATACGGAGCTATTTTATTATAACAACACCTGGTGAATCTTATTACTAGATAATACGTATCATATTTGGTTGTAATATTGTACTACTCAAGTAATGAAAAAACATGGATATATTTGTTTGGGTCCCTGTGGTGACGGATTAAGAATACAAAGTGTACACACACCACCCCTATTCATTCCATGGGTGTCGTGAGAGGCGACTAAAGGTACAAAATAAGCAGCTATCATCACTGCCAAGAGAAGGAAAACTTGAAACAAACCCTTTACCAACCCGTCTGGCCAGCGTGGTATAGTAGGCCAAAACCACCTTTCTAAGGAGAGGCCTATGTCCAGCAGCGGACTGTTAAAGGCTGTTGATGATGATGATGATTTGTTTGGGAAAAAACTACTTTTTACAACTAACTACCTCGGTGGCCCAGGGGCAGCGTATGCGACTGCTGTGCGAGGTCTTGGGTTCCAATCACGGGTAGGACCAATTTTTTTTTAAGTTTGGATGTTTTCTATATATAATATGTATACATATATTCAGAAAAAAAGTCGGTTTACGTATTTATATCAGTTGTCTAGTACCCATAATGCAAGCTCTGCTTAGTTTGGGATTAGACGACGTTGTGCGTGAGATGTCTGAAATATTTATTATTATTATTGTTTTTACAACTTTTTATTAGTATTTTTCATCTACCCTTCGACTGTCTTTACATTTGTTTCATTGTATGTTTAGTAAAGTGAAACTAAACATACAATAACTATTATTATTTAACTATTGTAACTGCCTCGTCGGTCTAGCGGATAGCGTATGTGACTAGTAATCAAGAGGTTTCGGGTTCACATCTCGGGTCGGGCCAAAAAGTGTTTTTGAGTTTTTCTTAGTAAATTCCTAATAGCAGCCCGGAGTTTGGCGGTGATTCACGCTCGTGGAGAGCACAAGAAGCCGTGGAAGAACCCTATTCTGTGCGTGGCTTGACAAGCACTTTACCGTATTTTTAAACGACTACGGACGAGAAACCAGAAGCAAGGGTAATATTTTTGGATTTCTATGTATGTTTGTATGCTCTATCCCAGCATCTTAACTGCTGTACCGATTTTAATTAATGGTGTCAATAGATTCATAGTAGGGGCCCAGGTGACATGGTATATAAAAATTTCATCAAACATTTTTACGTACTCATGTTTTTACTGTAAACGGGACTTATTCGCGACAATATTAGGGTTCCGTAGCCAAATGGCAAAAAACGGAACCCTTATAGATTCGTCAAGTCTGTCTGTCTGTCTGTCCGTCCGTATGTCACAGCCAATTATTTCCGAAACTATAAGAGCTATACTGTTCAAATTTGGTCAGTCGATGTATTCTGTGAACCGCATTAAGATTTTTGCATAAAAATAGAAAAAAAACAATACATTTTGGGGGTCCCCATACTTAGAACTGAAACTTAAAAAAAATTTTTTCATCAAACCTATACGTGTGGGGTATCTATGGATAGGTGATTAAAAATAATGTTGAGGTTTCTAATATCATTTTTTTCTAAACTGAATAGTTTGCGCGAGAGACACTTCCAAAGTGGAAAAATGTGTGTCCCCCCCCCTCTAACTTCTAAAATAAGAGAGTGATAAAACTAAAAAAAATATATGTTATACATGACCATGTAAACTACCAACGAAAATTGGTTTGAACGAGATCTAGAGAGTAGTTTTTTTTTTAATACGTCATAACTCGTAACACGCAATTTACCTTTCATCCAATCAATACACTAGTATAAAAACATCGATAAAAGTTACAACGAACTACAAGAACTTTTATATGTTTTACTTGCCATGTCGGACTTGCCCATGAAGGGTTCCGTATCACGGAACCCTTCATGGGCGAGTCCGACTCGCACTTGGCCGCTTTTTATAAAGGTTACAGTCTACCCGTGACTACGAGCGGTATAACCCGTTCAAAACGTCGGAAAATAGAAGGTATCGTAACCTATAATATTATCGCGAATAAGACCCGTTTACAGTAAAAACATGAGAATGTGTAAAAGTCGCGAAAGTCTAAAAAATTTTTTACGTAGTTGGGTTTTAGATTTTCTAAACTTTTACATAATACTTGAATTAGTGTTTCCTTTACTGTCTCATTCCAATAAATGCTATCAAAAAACTATTGTCAGGACCATCATAGGCATCATATTATCAGTGTTATTGTCTATCTTCGTTTCCAGGAGCGTGTCCCTATCATACCTAGTGTAATTTGTTTTTTTATTTGGTATTTCTGAACAATAATCTATTTTCACCTCACTAAACAGTAAGTCAGTGACGCATAAATGTACCGATGCAGTTTTATTCGCCAACACGCGCGCACAATTGCATTTAACTTTCCGTTGGCGCAGTGACGTGACGTGATATACGTTTATTGTGATTTATGGTCATTTTCCCTTCCCATGCAACACGTTAGGACTATGTATAATCACTTGTTTAGGGACGGAGCGGAAAAGTATATTAGACTCTATTGACAATACAGATGGGTAGGGCTACATATGATTTGGAGTTGGAACTTCATAAAGATTTAGATTTTTGAGACAAATTGTAGCTTCTAGTACATTATGCTTTAGTTCCTTTGAAGCTCTCTACCTTTTTTTTTCGAATGTTTTTCTTTAATAGTTTTAAAATTAAAAGAGGTATGTTTATGTATTTATATCAGTTGCTAAGGACTAGATGGGGTTGTGTTTAAGATCTTCGAAAATATTTATTTTATTTCTTTATAATTTTCTTCGAATTGGACCGATCTTTACTTTATCTGGCTTCATTCACTAGGCTCCCCAGATCAAATCATCTGAGAAATTTATTCGGATTTTTGTACTTAATTAGGCTTACAACCTGTCAGTCAATTTTATCATCACAGTTATTCAATATATATAGAGTTATTTAATATAAAGACTAGGACCAGGTTGCACTCACCGAGGTATAGGTCGACTTATATGGAAAGAAGGTATTGAACTACGCTGATTTCGGCACGAATGGGCCGGCTCAAAAGGGTCAGTACTACACAGAAGACCAACCTTAAATAACAGGGTTGGTGCTGTTGTGTTTCGTTGGTAAGTGCGAAACCTGAGGCCCAATAATGAAGAAGCTAATAGTGGGATTCATTATGCTGCATTATCTGTGTCGCAATGAGTATGGTTAACACTACTCTTGGATTCTACTTATTTTGATCAGGCTGAGTAGTCACTTTGGTAGGCTCAAACATAAAAATAAAATAAAATACTTTCTAGTTAGAAAATCTAGGTTGGTAATTGTGGTACAAAGACACCGCACCACACTCAAGAACAACATTAAAGCTCTTCTTCCTAGTCTTTATTCCCAAGATTATTTGGGATCGTCTCCTAGATACAACATATAAACGCTGAATAAAAAAAGGCAGTAACAAAAACTGATTAACTTTTCCTGTAGGCAGAAAGTCTGGGTCCCCAGAGTTTTCCAGTGAGTCACCCAACGTGAAAGTGATAGTGACGTGATATTGTAGTTAAGTATATGAGACAAAGTAATGTTTGTGGTTGAATCCCAAGGTGGTTACAGCACTATTGATCACATATTTACAATCAAGTAAGTGGTAAAATTGTATTGAAGTTCTCTGGGCACATCTCTAGAAAAGCAGATTCGATGAAGAGACTTGTCGTGCAAAGTCGTATGGAGGGTACGAGATCGAGGGATCGGTCCCCAATCCGATGGATAGACCTAATTAAAGCTACAACCAAATCGACTGTAGTACAGTGTGTCCGCAATGTTGCAAATCGACAACAGTGGAGAGACATCGCAAGACGTGCAGCGGCCCTGAAATTGAGCGGCGACGATGAGTCGCAACAGTACCTATCAACTGCCACGACCACTCTGTCAAGAGTGTTAAAAAGTCATGAGTATTATAGGCACGTATACCTTGCCTTTGCAGATTAAGAGAAAGCGTTCGACTCCCTGGAACATTGTAGTCTTAAATTCTTTGCAAAGATGCGTAATAGATTACAGGCACATTACGCTCTTAAAAAATCTGTGTAAGACGGCAACGACGAGGATCCTCGCTTTGTATTAAAGTAACATGACACCTATTCGTCCGAGAGCATCATTCTCTCCTCCCAAAAATCTTAGATCTGACTTTAGTGATGCTATATACATTACATACATACACAACATATCTAATTATTGTAACTTTATGTATCCAAGACCTTGTTAATTATGCCATATTTAATTAGACTTCAAGTGGACGTTCTGACAGCACAATTGTGACGTAAATGACACTATCATGAACTAGTGAACTGCATTTCTTGATAATCGCATTCAATTCAGCCCTTTGTTCTCCTTTAGAGGAATTTAGGCGCATAATAACATATTAGAGAAAATAGATTGTGAGACTTAAATTACTCGTACAAAAGAAGGGCCGGTCTGAAATAAGGTTTCTAGAAAAGAAGGTTGTACTATGCTGGCCAGGTGGATTATTGCAGGCGTTGTTTCAAACTTTCTTTTTGATGAAAATGTCACTCCGTATTCTTAGTGACGTACTAAATATTCTTAGTACCTACACAGGTACCTTACAA
This sequence comes from Phragmatobia fuliginosa, assembly GCA_932526445.1. NCBI lineage: Eukaryota > Metazoa > Arthropoda > Insecta > Lepidoptera > Erebidae > Phragmatobia > Phragmatobia fuliginosa. The sequence continues at coordinate 16,791,996 of OW052072.1, read as the reverse complement.
TTTTAAATATTTATTTTGTTGAGTGAAAAAAATTCCACACTCGCAACCCGTTTACGTACCTCTCTCTCATGACTCCACTTAATGTAGTGGATATAAATTTAGTGTTATAATTGTAAAATAAACTAAAGTACATTTACTTTAGTTAATTTTACAATTATAATAATTGATTAAACACTATCTATATAAAATATTAAGTTGGTTCTTATACGCAAAAACTCATAAAGCAATATACAGCAATAATAATTGTGCTGAAATTAGTAAAGATTGATTTTAGCTATTCCTTAACAATGCAACGACGATGTGCCAGAGCAAAGCGTTGCATCTACAACGTTTTTTATATATATTTAATCTGTATCTTGGAAAGCCTGTAGAATCCAGGAGTAGGAGCCCATCCTCATTGGAAACACAATTGCGGCTTAGTGAGATGTTTCTGCATCATTGTACCTCAGGTCTCACACTTACCAACTAAATACGATAGTGCTGATATTTTATTTAGGTCTTCTGTTAGAGAGCAGTACTGCTCCGACCGACCTAGCCCATTTATGCTAAAATCAGCATGGCTCTCCTACCTTGAGAGGAGCCATAGTTTTTTTTTTTAAAGACAACTCCCACATTAGTAATATAAATTTCTGTGTCGCGGGGGACTTTACAAACATACAACAAATAACACCCAGACTCAGAACAACAAATTGTGAATCACACAAAGTGTTATTCTACGTGGGATTTGAACCTACGACACTTGGCGCAGTAGGAAGCGGTGTGGCGACCTCTTAAGCCACTAGGCCAACCGTGCAGTCAAAGTTTGAGAGATAGAAATGGAAAAAATGTTAACAAAGAAAAGTATGAATGCCTATTGCAACAGTACGTGAAGCACGTACGCATACGACTATACAGTCCATCACACGGGAATCGAAGCAGTAATCTGTACATCCTTATTTTATTAATGGCATATAATAGATACCGACCAGCCGTTATGCAACACGTTGACCTACATTGGGCCCTCCGACAAAGGGATCTGACGAATGAAGGGCATGTTTCGTAACCATTTCGTCAGTAACCGGTTGACGAGAACAGAATATTTCCATAAGTTACTATAGGGCTAGTTCTTAAACTGGAAGTCATTCATAGTGATTTTAAATTAAATATAAAGATTCTTTATGAGATAATTCGACAACAAATTAAGAGTTACCAATATAGTTCAAATGTTGGCTGCGTGGTTGGTCTAGTGGTTAGCGTATGCGACTGCTAATCACAAGGTCGGTAACTGGATGGGTGACCGTTAGTACCACGATACTATGAGGGTCTTCATGATTCGGAGGTCACGTTGAGCAGTCGATTGTAGTCATAGGATAACAGTCGTGAAACTTAATTGGAGGCCTCATCATCATCTTCAACAGCCTTTAACAGTCCACTGCTGGGCATATGCCTCTCCTTGAAAAGGAGGTATTGGCCTATTATACCACGCCCCCCAGACGGGTTGGTATTGGATTGGTTTTAAATTTTCCTTCTCTTTGCATTGATGTTGTCTTGCGTAGTTTATCCCTTAGTCGCCTTTTACGACACCCGCAGGATGAATAGTGTTGGTGACACTCTGTATTCTTAATCCGTCAACACACGGACTTTGGAGGCATATGGGCGGCTTAAAAACATCCAACGGTAAGATTGAGTAGTCACAATGTTGTCTAAACCTAGTCTAAACCTAAGTTCACTATTTTACTTATGTGTTAAATCATGTATGTGTGCATTCTATTGAAATATTTTTAATCAAATTTTTATTGTATGTATGTAGTGTACCTAGTATGTATTTATATGTATTTGTATTGTGTATAAATGTATGTTTATGTTTATGTAAATAAATGTATTTATTTGTGTATATATTCTTAGAACTCTTGTAATATTTACTTTACCTTTTTTGTCTATCATATTGCTTCTCATAAATGACACACCTGCCTTACATAATTTTGCAACACCCAAAGGTTTGGTTGGAAGAGAATGCCTGTGGCATTAAATCCGCCTTGTGCAATATGTTTGCAGGAAGTTTAAATAAATAAATAAATGTTTTCTAAACCCGTATTCAGCCACCGTGGAGGCGTCTATCCTTAACCCTCTCCAGAGACGTGACCCGTGCCCAGCAGTGGGACAATGCTTTTAAATGCATTAAATGAAAAGCTTTTAATTTCATATTTTTTTATTATTTCGGACATCTCACACACCACGTTATCTAGTCCCAAACTAAGCAGAGCTTGTATTATTAGACCAAATAACTGATATAAATACATGAACATACCTTGTTTTGTAAATACATACATATTATAGATAGAAAACACCCAGACTCCGAAACAAATATTTGTGGATCACACAAATATTTGGTCTGACCCAGGAATCGAACCCGAGACCTCTTGATCAGCAGCCGCATACACTAACCACTAGACCAACAAGACAGTCAAGTTACAAGCAGACAATTCATATACATATATTTATTTGTACAGATAAGCTCTAACGGCCCATTCACGACCTTTCCGCTGTGAGCTAAGAGCGAAACGCCGAGCGGTAATATCAAAAGTATAAAAATGTACGAGGCACGCCACGAGTCGCCGCTCATAGCGAAAAAGCTAGCGGTTTTGCCGAGCGAATTGCTACAGCGGCGAGCGGTATGGAGAGCGGCAGGAACAAAGGCACAAGTTAGTATGTGCGACGCCACGAAACAGAGCGGCGTGGACAGCGGTGCAGGAGTGACGGACTCAGCGGCGTTAAATAAAAACAAAAAATTTTAGACGATTTTATGGCGGTAATGGATACCGAGGCTTTTATAACAGAAATTTAAATAGACCGCCTATATGGATGTCAAAATATCCCCAACATAAATATAAAAAGGTTGTGGGAAGAAATTAAACAATGTTTTCCGGAATATAATGGTACTTACGTTTAATTTAAATTGATAACACAAAAACATAGAACCTAGGTACCTACCAAACGAAGCTACTGATATGTTGACGAAACTACTGGTATGTTTACGTAATGTAGGTGGATAGTTGACAAGTTTTAAAAGTTAATTTTTTTCTCTGTCAGTAGGTACCTAATTAGCAAAACAGTTTACATATCATTAGTTTTTTCTGTAGATATAACTACACACGAAACTACTAGTATGTCTTATACGCAATGTAAGTAGTTGACAAGTTTTTAAAGTTTTTTCTCTCTATAAGTACCTAGCAAAACACTTGGAAACATCAGTTACTTCTTATAGGTAGGACCTTCGTTCTAAATCCACCATCTAAATACCGATCTTTATTTAGTTCGTGCACTCATTCTATCATATTTAAAAAAAAATGTTGTTTCTAAACAGACAGGGGATAATTTTTATAACGCCATGATTTTTAACACGTTTCGACTACCTAAATACGTCCACCGTCGCCGCTGCAACTAACCGTTACTAAGGTTCGTGGCGTGCAAAACGCACCGCTCACCGACGCCGCTCCGCTTTTCGCTAAGACCAAAACTCGTGGCCAGGCCGTAATGCAGGCACCACACTTCGTTATGCACTATTCGTTATGTGTCTACGCCGTATTTGTTATGCGCTCAAACAACAAACATGCCATCCACACTTCGAACTGGTATGCCAAATAAGGCAAATATGTGTGTTGTAGAGATGTGTCATTGTCATTTTTATGGTGAACGAAACGAAACATTACAAACGAACGAAACATATTATTTTAATTTCCTTTTTAATTTATTAAATTGACAGAAACAATACTTAAATGAAGTCTAATTATTTTGATCATATCGACGGGTGCAAAGTAAATAAAGTTATCTACAAAATTATGATTTTTAGTTTATTGTACAATCGTTTTAATAAAACAATTCTTTACAATATGACATATTTTTTTTTGGAAATATCACATTATTTCAAGAAATTTTCGTACGTAAAAAAAGTCAACTACGTATGTTCTTTCAAACACTACGAAGTAAATACGACCAAGTAACGTTGGTCGCATTTACACGGGGCCGCGGGACTTTCCCCGTGCATACACAAAAGGACATCAGTCAGTTGACATGCGCTACGTCGGCTTGAATAGATTTTTGTTATTATTTATGTTAAATGAGGTTTTGTGTCTGATATCTGTGATATTTCGAGGGTTTGTTGTAGTCTTCATTTGAATTAGTAAAATCAATAAAGAACGACGGCAACTGTTGAAGAAATTAAGTAGAACAGGAAAATAAGTTACTATCATGAAAACAGAAGATCTAATAAAACTCACAAAATTAAGTGATAATCTTGAAACTGCTGGTGTGAATTAATTTTGTTTAGTAAATATTCAAAGTTGTAAATGTGAAATTCTTAGATTTGTTGTTTGTAGAATAATAAATCTAAGGGAGAGGTCATATGTTAAAATACCGACGCATAAACGACCATCTGCCACCTGAATCATTTTACTTCGCTATCATCGTAGATGTTACAATTTACTTCGGTTAATTTTGTGGAAAATGAAGTACCTACCTATTTATAAGGTGTTTTTTAAGATTGTTAGGGTTAAATAGTCCTTACAAAGAACCCTTATAGTTTCACCATATCAGTTTGTCTATCCGCAGCTTAGCTTAGAGACGTTTGTTCCGACAAATGTCTGGAACGGCGAGAACGATTTTGATGGGACTTTCACTGATAGGTAGCTGTATGATATAAGGAGTAATTTAGGCTACTTTTTTAGACTAGCTTTGTCCCGCGGTGTTACCCGCAGTACGACAATAACCACGGGTAACACCGCGGAGGTCAGCTAGTATTAAATATAAAAAGAAAACGCAACTACACGCAAAGTGGAGATGATTTTGTTTCTCGTCTAGGCTATATTATATCGTTGGAGAGGTATTTCCAAAATGTACAGAGTAGTTATAGGACATTCTTTTATTCACTGCTCCGTTTACGAAATATTAAACTTTAAAGTGCAAATGTTTGTAGAGTCAAAAACTATCACGGCTAAGTTACTTGAGAGGCCGACTTGTGCTTAACCACTGAAAGAGAATGACCACTGAAAATGATTCAAAACGCAACTTCAGTGTAACTTATACACTGCCCGTAAAAGTTTTCAAAACAATCATTTGTCCATCCATTGTCCACTACAACAAATTTGTCCATCAGTAACCAATTTATATAGCGCGCTTTGGATAAATATGATTAAAATACTGGGAACCGTTCAAAGGAGTTAAGATAACAAAAATAAGATAAACACAGCGGCTGTAATCGAAGGTGTCTGTAATCACGTAAAATCTTTTCAGCCTGTGGAGTCCCGTTATATAAGAAAAGACTCAAATAAACTTTACTAATCTGGTGGCTTGAACTTCTCAATTATGTTCAAATTATATCAAGCATGGACAGAGGAAAATAATGTTTCAAAAGGGTCTAATCAACACATGAAAAATAAAGATGTTGCAAGGTCTCTAAAGAAACAGGATAAAAATCAAGCAACTGCACATCCTGACAGTGTAACTTCAGCTACTTTCGACTTTCAATTTTTTTTATCTACGCCTCATGGAGAAACAAATTTATTTTATTCCCCCTGTTAGCCGTAGTTTTAGGCCACATGTAACATATTCCTTTTTTAAGACCAATGGGTCTTAAAGCTCTTTACATGTTAAACACTTTTTATGTTTGAAATGTTATACACTGTAAAATTAAAGAAAGTTTATAATAAAATGAACTTGCTTCTCCCTGAGGCGTAGATAAAATAAATTGAAAGTCGAAAGTAGCTGAAGTTACACTGTCAGGATGTGCAGTTGCTTGGATTTTATCCTGTTTCTTTAGAGACGTTGCAACATCTTTAATTTTTCATGTGTTGATTAAACCCTTTTGAAACATTATTTTCCTCTGTCCATGCTTGATATAATTTGAACATAATTGAGAAGTTCAAGCCACCGGATAAGTAAAGTTTATTTGAGTATTTTCTTATATAACGAGACTCCACAGGCTGAAAAATTTTACGTGATTACAGACACCTTCGAATACAGCCGCTGAGTTTATCTTATTTTTGTTATCTTAACTCCTTTGAACGGTTCCAAGTATTTTTATCATATTATCCAAAGCGCTCTATATAAATTGGTTACTGATGGTCAAATTTGTTGTAGTGGACAATGGATGGACAAATCATTGTTTTGCAAACTTTTACACTTCTAGGGCTAGATTTGTCTCAAGCAAACGGGCAGTGTATAAGTTACACTGAAGTTGCGTTTTGAATCATTTTCAATGATCATTCTCTTTCAGTGGTTAAGCACAAGTCGGCCTCGCAAGTAACTTAACTGTGATAGCTTTTGACTCTACAAACATTTGCACTTGAAATGCAATTGCAACTGATGATGATGGATTCTAATTTGGATTACGATTTGATAAAACTTTGTGAGCAAAATTTAATACTTCCTAGGTATCACGAATTTTCTTTTATGAATCACGAAACTATAGAGAACGAGATTAATTTATTGTTACTTTTTTTATTATGTATCGATAATAATATATAATTAAATAGCTACGTAAGTTTAAATGTTGATTCAGGTTTTGGTTAATCATCACATAAAAAGAGTTATATAATTTGTTTCTGTGATTATTGTTTGACAGGCTAAAGGAAGTAAAATATGTGTATTTTTTTATCTAAATGTTATTACGTAATTTCTATTATTTTCAAACGTAATTGGAAAAAAAATATCCTAATAAAAAAAAAAATAACCAAGTAATAATATTTCATTTGACCGCATTGTGTGTCATTTATTACTTTAGCAATACGACGCATAAAAAGCTATCTACATTATTATGTTCTGTAATAGATCTATTATCAATTAAAGGTTGTTGGGTAGTATTTATCATTAAAATTAAATGTTTCAATAAAATCTTAATACAGTAAATTAAATCAAATTCAATTTATACACGAATTTTAAAGTCCCTCGTATATACGACCAACTGGCAGTTGACACAATTAGTATTATTTATAATACAATGTAGATGCGAACAACTGCAAAATTTCGTGAAATAACAAGAAATTCCTGAAATAAATATCATATATAAATGTGTAAGAGTGTAAAGATGTATCAATAAAATTTACAGAAAAATCGATTCATTAATTTAAAAAAAAACACACTTTTTAGATCTTTTCGCTCTCCTGTAAAGTAGCTATTTTGCAGATAACTCTTTTTACTTTGCACCCGTCGATATGATAGATTATTTTAATCGTTTAATTGATTTATCTATTTCGAAAACTGTTTTATTTATAGTCTATGGTTGTTAGTTATGCGCAGGGCACTTCACTACCCGTCCGAAGTGTGGGCAGTCGATGCGTGTATTCGCCTTATTCGTGTCCTTTGAAGTGTGTCAAAAAACCGACAAGGCGACGGATACGCGTATTCGCTATTCGGCTTAAGTGTCTATGCGTACGAATAAAGCGAATATCGGCGAATATAGTCTCCACACTTCACCGTATGCGCGCGAATAACCCGCATAACGAATAGCGCATAACGAAGTGTGGTGCCTGCATAAAGCATAACAATCTCGTCTATGAACACGCAAAGGCCAAAAAATGAAAAAAATAAGTTATTTCAAATATTATTTAATTTCGTATAAAATTACATTTCAGGTATTTTTTTATTTCTTAGGCTATCTACACACTAACATGATTTTATTATTACAAACTTCACTGTTCACATACGTTTCTGAGACATTTACACAATTCTATTTAATAACTAACTTCGTTAAAATCTAGAATAAATAATACTGACAACAATTTCATTGTTTTTATTTATTTTTATTGTTAATTCTGACTTAAAAAAAAGAAACACAAGCATACACGCATAAACTCATACAACAAAACAGGCGCGCCAGACTCAGTACTTAATCTATATATTACAGCCTTTTTCTAATTTTTCTTATGTATACAATATAAAAATTATTTTACTACCTACCTACTTATTTAATTTTTAAGTACATTAATTTAACCAACAAAATATTTATTTTTATGGTTTTTTATACTCCTATGTACAGAAATTGCGCCTTTTATGTTTTTTACATACATTGTCATGAATTTAAATAACTTACATACACGGAAACATGAAATAAGGACCACAAATTGGCTCTAAATCTAATTTCTTTACACTTATAATAACTTTGCAAAACTCTGATATTTTTGATTATTTACCTATGGCAACTTAATTGTAATGTTGCATTGTTAAAATTGAAATTTGCCATAATTTGAAAATTACTTTTATTCATAATAAGAATTTTCATAGGGCAACTTCGTTTGTTTCATAGAAAAAAATGAAATAGATCTAACAAGAATTAAAGATTAACTGTTATATCGAGCGCATAGAACCCTGCATGTATCTAAAACAATTAAAAATCATAGCAACACCCGCATAATGCGGTATCATAAAACAATAATGACAATTATGAATCTCAACTTCAGCCAAATGACATCATGGCCGGTTTCGACAACAGCTTTTAAAGCTGTTGATCATAGACAAACTCACTTCTTTATATACCAGTGTTTTTCCGAAGTATTTCTAAATTCAAACTTGGATATTAAGGTATGGTTTCTCTGCGACGTTCTTCAAACAAAAGAGTCTTTACTGTATTCACGCTTTCTGGCTTCAAGTCGCTCGTTGGTTTTGAATAGTCGTAAGTGAAGTTCTTGGTTAGCACCACCTTTGAAAAGAAGAAAATATTAAATGATACACGAAATTCTAGCAGACAGTAAACTTAACTCTATTCGTAAATTCGAAAGAAAAATAATAGAAAGAGACTGGTTGAATTGATTGCATAATCTTTTAATAAATCATTAACTAACTAGTTCAGAGTATTGTGATTCATCAAACTTATAATCGATTTTAGTTAACAGAACTATTACCTCGAATCGATATGTAACGTTAGGTTAACTATCTGTTGTTCGATAAAATAGCTTATCAAGTTTAAGCTTCCTTGGTATCAAATCACATCAACAGTCATTGTTGGACTTAGGCGAAGGTTAAAAGATACTATTTCGTAGTATGCTACCATATATTCTTGCTTATTTTAAAATAGATGGCTTGACAACTTGCGCAAGAGAGCCGGCGGCGATTGGATTCAGAAAGACAAAGACCGGACTCTATATTGTGTCTTGGGAAAGGCCTAGGTCCAGCACTAGACTGCAATGCATCTGACTGAAGATAGTAACGTAAAACAAGAATTTACAAGAAAAAAAGTAAAGTATATTGATATGAATAAATAGTTTTCCCTCTACATTATAACATCTATAACTATATACCATAACTAGAGTATAAACGTTGTAGTCAACATCATTAAGGATAATATACTATTTAATTAATTGTGGTTTTCCTGGCAACCATTAAAAATATCTAATATATCATTAGCAGTTGTAATTGTCTTTCATACCTACTTTATAAAAAATGTATCTATTATTGGAAATACAACTTCACATTTAATAGAGAAATAAATAATTAATTCCATTCCATGGGTGTCGTAAGAGGCGACTAAAGGAACAAAATAAGCAGTTAACATCACTGCCAAGAGAAGGAAAACTTGAGACAAACCCTTTACCAACCCATCTGGCCAGCGTGGTATAGTAGGCCAAAACCTCCTTTCTAAGGAGAGGCCTATGTCCAGCAGTGGACTGTTAGAGGCTGTTGATGATGATGATGAAATAATCAATAATGTTGTTTATTTTAAAGGGGATTCACGGGATTACTCCTTAACTGTTACAGAGCAACAGCAACGGCACAGATATAGTCCTAGGGGATCTGTGAGCAACGATGACCCTAGGAGAAGAGTTACAGCGTCTTATCCCGATACCTACAAAAAGCCTGTCATTTTTAACCGACTTCAAAAAAAAGGAGGAGGTTCTCAATTCGTCGGATTTTTTTTTTATCATGAATGTTCAGCGATAATTTCGTCGTCCATGAACCGATTTCAAAAATTATTTTTGCATTGGAATGGGCGTAGCTTACAGGTGGTCCTATCGTCACCATATCTGATGATGGGAAATCAAGGAAATCGAGGGAACTCCTCAAATATCATAGGCACAATTGTCGCGATTTGGGTACTTGGAATAGTTTTTCAATGAAGTCGGTTCCTTTTTATTAAAATTATTACATCCATAATTTCAAACACAGAGAGAAACTGATGAAAAAGAACAAGGGGATTAATTTTTCTTTGTTTTGAGATTAACACAAGGATTCTATCTTTCTCCAAAATCAAGTAAAAAACAAATATCTACTGCCTAACCTATTAAAGGTTATGGGAATACTTACAGCATATAAGACTGTGAGGAAGCCAATGCACGTGCCGACCAAGACGTCCCACCAGTGGTGTCGATGATCTGTTATCCTGGTCAGAGAGCAGATTGCGGCGAAACTCGCGCAGAGCAGCTGAAGTACGGGCACGAGGAAAATGGTTCGGTGTTGCCAGTTGAACGCACGTCTTTGGAGATACCACTGCAAGAGAAAGAAGACAATCATGTATCAATCAAATCAATTGTTCAGTTCATTTATTTGTAATCAATCAAACCACACTCAGCAGATATTGATCCTTTGACGACTTTATCGAAATCTTTTATTCAGCTTCATTTTGTCTTCACAAACTGTCTTTGTAATAACTGTTCAGTTGCTCCGTGTAAAACTGATATTCAGGTAAAACCAGTTGAACTAGTAGCTGACCCAAAATAATCTTGCTAATAAAGGCTAAATAGAAGAAGAATAAGCTGTCTTTGTAATAGTTTTTTGTTACATATCTATGTATCTCGACAGCAGCAAAATAATCTTAATACTTTTCGAATGAGAATAAAAGTAATTCATTTTTCAGATAATAAGACCATTAATGATGGTTTTTATGTGTTGATTCTTGAAAGTAATAAAATATATGTTGGCTCTTCAGAAATACTTACTGCTAAGAAGAACCCACAGTAGACGGACAAAGATGCATGGCCTGACGGGAAACTTCTGTAGGAATCCATTTGGTACCAACTCCCGTACTGGTTCGAAGTACATTGGAAGTCACTTACGAACTCGGACCTGTACACAAAGACATATTTATTGTATTTAGAACGAAAAAACAACTAACCTTTTTTGTAGCGTGCGTCAGTAAGAGGGCATAATCGAAGCTACCTGACTCAAAATACTTCCAAAAACTTTTAATTTCCAACCAAACTAAAAATAATACAAAATGGCATACAAAAACCTACTTTAAAGTCTAGTCTCCTAGTTTAGGTTTTGACATTGTGTTTATTCGTAACAACTTGAGCATCCCTCATCGGATATCTAAATTAGCACCTGAATAGCATTTGTTTGTAAATAATTACAAAAAAAACCCTTGTCTCATTTCTATATGGACGCTAATTGTGTAAACAGAGCGTTTAAATGATCGTCCTGCCTCAAAATAGTAGTTTTGGTAAATAATATGATTTATATTCTCCAGTATATCACACCATTATATATTTTAACTATGATGACCGTATTATCTCGTGGGTATCCAATGTCAAATATATTAGTACTACTCTCAAACATATTAGTTAATGGAGGAAGTCGTAAACTGAGAGGTGGACAGTCAGTGACCGAGCGATGTAGAAGTGACCAGTCGAGGAGCTAGATTGGGTCATTATTTTGAATAGTAGCGCCTTTAACTGAGAATAGACATAATATGATTGTCTCGTTGGCGTAGTGCTAGTGTAGACTACTACTCTTGACGTCTCGGGCTCAAATCCCGGGTCGGACCAAATGTTTGTATGACCTACAAATATTTGTTTCGGAGTTAGAGTGTTTCTATCTGTAATATTACGAAAAAAGTATCTCAGGATTTTATCAGACAATTTAGCTTTCATAGCATAGTACAAGCTCTATTTAGTTTTAAACTAATTGGCGTTCATATTGTTTTATACGTGTAAGTGGGTGGTTAAATTAAATATTACACTATAAAAATAATTTAAAGCTACGTCGTGTACTTACCCATTGCAAGTCTTAGCGGTGTCAGGCTGGCATAGATCAAAGAATGTTGGTCGCGGGCTGCCCATTAGCCCCTTCATGACTTCGACGACTCCAAGGTTCATGATCAGCCCGTAGATATAAGTTCTATATAAGTAGAAACAGTTCTTCATTGACCGTCGAAGTTTCGACTGGCCCAAAAAATCTGACTGTACGAAAAGGTATTCGGTCGGAAAGAGCTGTAATGAAAAAAAAAAAATTTAAGTACTTAATTTAATTTAAAGGAATTTAATTTTACTTCCTTGTTGGTCTAGTTGTTAGCGTATGCGACTGCCGATCAAGAGGTCTTGACGAAAATTTTACGCAAACTATATGTACTAAACGAAAATTTTACGCAAACTATATGTACTAAACGAAAATTTTACGCAAACTATATGTACTAAACGAAAATTTTACGCAAACTATATGTACTAAACGAAAATTTTACGCAAACAATATGTACTAAACGAAAATTTTACGCAAATTATATATCATGTAGAGCTACGTTGATTTCAGCACGAATGGGCCGACTCGACCGGGGCAGTTCTACCGTCACACAGAAGACCATCCTAATAATGACAGCATTCTTGATGTCGTCTTTCGTTGTTGAGTGCGAGACCGGAGGCCCAATCATTCAGAAACATCTGACCAGGCCACCTTCTATGGGTCACCATGCTACCCTCACAATGAGGATGGTGACCACTACTTCTGGATTCCACTCATTCTTTCCATCAGGCAGAGTAGAATCATTTTGGTAGGCTTAAATATAAAAATAGTAGCAAACTATTTGACCTCACATAAAAAATATGTGATCAATGGTGAAAGGAACGGGGGCAAATTAAGTTACCATTAAACTCGTTGAACATAGCTTATGGATGACTCCTCAGAACCTGGTATCTACTAAGACGATAAAGGTAATCGCATACTTATCAGAGACGAACGCGTCGAACGAGCCGAACGAAACGAATTTTAGAATTCTTTATATGAAATCTCATGAAACCTCGCACACTTACCCGCGTCGAATCGTCCGCATCTGGAAGAACCCCAGAAATCCTAGACGAATTCGGATGACGTCATAAAATTCGGCGCGGATGATGCGGTCGCCTCGATCGATGCATTCTATCAGTTGCGTATGACAGAGCAACGCACGAGTACTATTTCTTGAAATGATTTCTTCGACGCGGTTTATGCTTTCGGCGCGGTCGATTCTTCCGCTGCGGATAAGTGTGCGAGACCTCCTTGACTTCGGTTCGTTCGACGCGGATAAGTGTGCGATCACCATAAATCTACAAATACTTACGAAGATTAGAGGTATAATCAGAATTGTGGACATGATGACTTCGGTGGTAACGGTGTCGCCAGTGAACTTGTGACTGAGAGCAGGATCATTGCAGTGAAAGCCCCCTTTTCTGTTTGGAATCACCCCCAATTCGAATAGACCAACTAGCGCTAAGTCTGTGGAAGATGAAATGAAAACAATTTTAGATATATTATACAAAAAATAATCATATAATAAATATTTCGGATACCTTACACACCAAATCGTCTAGTCCCAAACTAAGCAGAGCTTGTACTATTGGTACTAGACAATTGATATAAATACATAAACATACTTTTTGTAAATACATACAGATTATACATATAAAACACCCAGTCTCCGTAACAATTATTTATAAGTGAAACGTCCTAAATCAAAAAGTACCTTGAAGACATCAAGATATATACACTACACGTTTTATTCTACGCATATATTTTGTCGTTCCAGCCGGGTTTCCTGGTTGGCCGACATTGACTTTGAACTGGCAGTTTGGGGGATTGGCAAATAAATTGGCTAATGGCGGTCGACGTCCAACTCAATGTCATGGGACACTTTGCGAATTGGTGTGTATGTTAGATAATATTAACTTTGGAACGTTGGGATAATAGTGTAAGAAATTGAAAAAAAAATTTTTATAATGCAAACTGACATACGGGTTTATTCATGGTAAGTAATTACCAACGTTCATAGAGACTTGCTAGTGTGGGAAAGGTGTATGTCCAGCAACGGACTGTAAAAGACTGATGATTATGATTGACACATGCACCATTATGAAAGGGTTTTATTTAAAATAAAGGTAACTTTGTTGCGGGGGACTTTACAAACAAACATGAAACGGACACAAAGAACATCCAGACTCAGAACAACAGTTTGTGATTTAAACAAAGTGTTATCGCACGTGGGATTTGAGCCCTCGACACTTGGCGCAGAAGAAAGCGGCGAGGCGACGATTAATGTCACTCGGTCAACCGTGCAGATTTATGTACAGCAGTGGACTACAAAAATGATGTCAAATGAACGATTGAGATAGAATGCTTTATCCTAAAATACCCCCTTCTCCTAAAAATAGTATCATAATTTATATTTTTATAAAAATATATTGCCTTTTTAAATCAATTTCTAAAGCTATTCCATTTCAAGACGTTGATATGCCTTTGAATAAGACAAAACACTGTTCATGTAAGGGTGTTATGCGACCAGGCCGCCTGCTACGAGCTCCAAGTCCTCGACTCAGCACGTTACTACCGCACGTGGATTAAAACGATACAATTCTTGTACGAAACGTTACGACACTCAATCGGGGAGAGAAACATTTTTTTTATACATTTATATTTTGGACATCTTACGCACAACGCCATCTTGTCCCAAACTGAGCAGAGCTTGTATTAAGGGTACTAGACAACAGATATAAATACACATACATACTTTTTTTTGTAAATGCATTCATATTATACATATAAAACACCCAGTCTCCGTAACAATTAATTGGTCCGACTTGAGAATCGAACCCGAGTACTCTTGATCAGCAGCCGCATACGCTAACTACTAGACAAACAAGGCAATCTGAATTTGAATTGTCAATTAAGCAAATGACAGTTAAGTAATGTCCAATTCAGCTTCTTTTTATTTTACTAACTTTAGCCCACGAGTTCAAAATAAAAATCAAATGGTTTTTATTTCAACTAGAGCTTTTCAGGCACTTTTGAAACGTTACCTTAATTACTCTAGTTACTTGGTTTATCGCCTTTTGTCGGATATTGCGATTATTATAATTTATTTACTTTCATATCTTCACAAATAATGTGTCTTTCTATAGGTAAAGAATTCTCAAAACTTGTTTAGTAGATTCAGATATTGCCGCTTACAACTTCATAAATTTTATCTATTTACATTATTAGTAGATACACGCTGAATTTTGTCTTGTAGGCGACATATTTAATAACCAGAGGCCCACAATTTGACTAAAAAAGGTCTCTAATGCAACTGTCGTTTTAAAAAAATGAAAACTCATTTTTCGAATATATTGATCAAGTTTAATCAGCGCTGATAAAAACTGAACGACGATACAACGTTTAAAAATGGAAAAGGTTTCTTTACTCTCTATGGTTTAGGTAGCTTTATAGTAAAGTGAGGAGTCCGTAATGATTTGCATACGTAAGTTCTTTTACACGCGACAATTTTGTTGTACTTTATAGTTTGACGTCAGTGTGGGCATAATTGAGCAATTGTGGTCATCCGCCACGTTGGGCACCACATGTGACCGAACGCGTGGTGGCACATGCACTCGCAGGACTGATTGAACAATGAGGTGCATACATGCAATGACCCATTAAACCATTGTAGTTTGTTAAATTAAACAGTTTTATTACATAAGTATTTACTTATGGTTTTTATATGTTACGAATATAACACAATAAGAATTAAATAATTTTTAATTTTAAGTTATGTAAATATTCAAACTTAAAAGTTACCGCTACTCGACAACAGAGGGCGCTGTAACAATTTATTTAGTAATGTTAAATATTGTGGGTTGACAGGACGTAATGTCGTTTTTCCGTTTTAATATTACATTATTACAACTGAAATTGCACCATTAAACTTTATACACGGTCTATATCTATGAACAAGTTGAACATTGTTGTTGTTGTGTAGGTAATTTTAACCCATTCGTGGCAAAGATCTATATTTATCCAACCGTACATTACAAAATTAATCGGAAATCGATTACCGCGATAATGACCGTTAAATCGAACAGCCACAAATAGGTATCGATTATAATCCCACTTGGTGGTGGAAATAACGCAGCGTGGTGCGCGCCGGGGTGTCCAGTGCAAACTTGCACCTGTACATAATGTTTGCACTGGTTCATTCATTCAAACACTTATTTATAAGTTACTTTAGTACAACTAGGTGCTTTAATGATTCAAGAAGTTATTGATCGTTTAAAATAAAGAAGTAATTTAGCTATTTGCTTCAATGTAAAGTTTATATTCGAAAAACATTGTTATTAATGAAGATGTCGTTATACTTGGTACAAGCAAATCAAAGGTTTACTTAGAAAACATTGTTCAAACAGCGAGTCATTATAATTAATAAAAAAAAATACAAAATAAAATAATAACTAATACATCGACGGGACGAATATAGGTGTACTTCTTGTATTATAATCTCTGTCCAATATAAAAGGTATATATTTTGTGCCCTTATTAAGGCTCGTGTAATATACCTATACTGGTTATTGTTATTACCTATTATATTTAAATATATAATTCCTATGTGAGTGTGTATGTCGCTAAACTTCTTCTAAACGCCTAGACCGATTTTGTTCAATTTTTTGTGTGTGTTCAAGTGGATTCAAGAATGATTGGGGTTCGCTATTGAACCTGGTAAGTGGCGCTGCGATTAGTTCTGGGATGTTTCTTTTTTCGCATATCAGACCATAACCTCAAAATTATAAACAATTCTATAGTGTTATTATAATAATGCGTAGGCACATATTATTAACATAGTACTACCCTCACACAGAAGACCATCCTAATAATGACAGCATTCTTGCTGTCGTGTTTCGTTGGTGAGTGTGAGACCGGAGGCCCAATCATTCTGCATCATTCTCCCGCCCTTCGAAGGCCGGGAGAATGATGCAGAATAATCTAACCAGGCTGCCATGGTAGGGGTCACCATGCTACATTGCCTACCCTCACAATAAGCATGGTGGCCCCTACTTCTGGATTCTACTCATGCTTTCCATCAGGCAGAGTAGAGTCACTTTGGCTGGCTTAAATATAAAAAAAAAAAAAAAAAAAAAAAAAAACATTTAAGGCATAGAGGGCATTAGTCATATCTGTAGTCTACAATTCTAGATAGATAATGTTCTTGATAAAGAATTTAACACAATGCAGTGCGTAAAATGTAGTTACTTATGTATGTAGGGACGTGTTAGTTGATGTTAAGTGATCACCATCACCAAAGCGACTGCCTGGGTGGTGCAGAGGTAGTGTATGCGATTGCTGTGCTCGAGGTCTCGGTTTCAAATCCTAGGTTGGACCAAATGTTTGTATGATCTACTGATATTTGTTTCGTGTTTTCTATGTGTAATGTGTATGCATTTACAAAAAAGTGTATAAGTTTCCTATCAGTCATTCAGTCATTCTAACTTTCACAGTATAAGCTCAATATGTACATATAAATACGTTTACATGGAAAATATTGTAACTCCGAAACAAATATTTTCAGATCGTACAAATATTTGGTCCAATCCGAGAAGCACAGTAGTCACACATACGCTACTATTGCCACAGAATATATAATAGTACTAGTACTATTGCCACAGAATACACCAATATGCCACCGAGACTATAATTTGTGCGAAGTATGGCTCTTCCATGGCTACCAAAGAGTAAGTTGTCAGTTCTTTGACTCGTATTTTCAAAATAATTATATTTACTATACTATGAAATAAATTACAGAAGTGGTTTCAAATTCAAACAAAAATAATTAAACAAATAATCTTAGCATTTAAAAATAAATTTGTTTAATTAAAATAAACTCTCTTATTTTGTAAACAGTAATCATTATTATTTGTAAAATATAAATGTTTAATTTTTTCACAGACATATTTATTTTTTTAAGCTGAATTCCTTTACGATGTTACAAGTCATAAAAAATGACACCGTTTCTATTCCAACGCATTCTATTTTTAAACTTTTGAATAGCTGCCCTGATAAACGCTTGTATTATGTCAAAAGGTCGTTAGCATAGATTTTTTTTTCGTTTTCGTAAACAGTGACTGCGATTGCGTGCATTCTGCCACATGCGGTTTGAGTTGCCATCTGCGAGACTTTCTTTTATTTGACGATGTTTAATCACATTAAATGTTGAGAGAAAGTGATGTGAACTTAAATAAAGTAATTCTTTTATGAAAGATATTAAAAAAATAACTGAAAAGGTAAATAAACGTGTATAAATATCATACATAAGGTAAACAGAAAAAAGTTAACATTTTTAATCAAACAAAATCGTTCATACATACTGTTATTATAACTTAAAAAAATTGTCAAATATGTACCTGTAAACTGTTTTCGGATTAAATAAATATTATTAATTATAGTAACACTAATTAGTTCACTCAACTACACTGATAGCAAATTGTTTTACATTCATTACTGAACATGTACTTAAAACAATAGTCTTTACACTCATAAAAGACATCATATTGTATTTAATTAGCATTACACATTGCAGTAGTACGTAAATCTACTACGACAAGGTCTATTACGTTACCTACACACGTCTTTACTTGCGTATTTACTTAGAAGTACTTAAGTGGCAGTCTTGGGAATTTGTAGTAATATGAGTCTCGTAAGAGAAGTATAACTGGAGAATAACTATGTATTAAACAAGCAGTGCGTTACTGGAAAATACATACATATAAAATCTATATACGTAATGACGTATTTCAACAATAATTAAAAAATATTTTCTGTATTTATTTTAATTCCATTCTGGCAACTCTTTTAACTGCAGTGTGGGGTCCGTCACGTGTATCTCGTAAAACATTTTTTACTGTTTTGGGATGACAATCTATTTTTAATTACATTTGAAACTTTTGTTAGTGAGTGACATAAACTGTATGAAACTCTTTAGTATTTTGAACTCTTTTCTGATACTGTAGCAAAATCTTAGTAGGTAACGTAACCATGGCTTTAATAACGTAAATAAATATAAATATTTCGGACATCTAACAAACAAAATCGTTGAGTCCCAAACTAAGCCAAGCTTGTTCTATGAGTACTAGACAACTGATGTTAATACATACTTAATATTATTACACAATAAGTATATAAATATAATTAAAGTTATTTGTGAAATGATTACACAAATAAAATAAAAGGGGATTTTTCAATATCTCGTAACTATTGTTTTCAATGTGAAAATAAAACACTTGACATAGAACGTAATGTTCATATTATTCATTTGTTTGTTGTTATTAAGAAGGATTTATGTAAGTATTTATGATAGAGGGATAAATGCGTATTAATGTATTATTTTCCTTTACTGTCCTGAAGGAATATTACAAAACATATAAAGTACCTCTAAAAGTACTAAACAATGACAAAGTATAAGGAATCGTGAATCTTAAGAAGCTATATTTCCATACTAATAAAATACAAGTTCAAAAGTACTGTTCAAAATCTGTCTGTTTGTAACGTTTTCACGTCTAACCACTGCACCGATTTCAATTGAATTTCGTATGAAGATACTTTTATACTTAAGGAAGAGCATAGATCGCGATAACCGACATACACGAAGGCTAAAATTAGCATTTATTAAAAATATCTATATTTTTTTAAATATACTAAAAAAAGTAAATAACAAAAACCAATTAATTAACACACAAATATACGTAGGTGTAGCTATAAAATATACTGGCAAGCAGGTTGCATATAAATAAAAAGTACAAAAAGAGGATTACGTGTGCGTGTAAAATCAATTTACGGTTCTTTTTTTACCATGGCATCACTATATAGGTTGGAGTTTAAAAATAAACTTTACCTCGTTGAGATACAGTTGAAATTTAAACGCAGTAGCTTACACATTTCAAAATAAATGGGTGCGATTTATTTTTTCAACCATAATTATATCTTTCCTCGGTGCAATGAAACTGAGTCCCTTTTTGGTAGTCAAGATATAAAAATCATCAATATTTGTTTTATTCGTGTTATATAATTGGATGTTTCCGTTATAAGAATAAATTTGCTCGATAAATATTTAATGTTAGCCTTTTGGTTTTTCGATTTCGAATAGAAGTCATATTTAAAAGTAATGTTTTAGTTATTATAGAAAAATATAAATACATTTTCTATTCTGACATCTAAAAAACCACGAAATCAATAGACCGATTGATCGGAATTTAAATCAAGAGTAAGGTATTTCTATTTTAAATTAAGATCGTGTTTTAAGAAGTTACCATAGAGCTTAATTAAGGGCCACCGCAGACTAGCTACTTTTAGCATCGGCGATCGGCGATTTGGCGACTGCATCGATGCTGCATCGCGTTTTAGCGACTTCCTGCGTTCGATCGCGGTATCGGAAACGCGCGTTTTAGCGACTGCTCAGATGCCAAATCGATGCTACCTGCATCCGAATGTGTGCGGAAAGTAGCGTTCAGCTGCTGTTTCGCGCTTCTAAAAAGCGACTCAATCTCCGCGTTTGGCGTTTTTAAGTGTGCGGTGTAGAGCGTTCGGTCGCCGTATTTAGCATCTAAAAAGCGACTAGTTGCCGATCGCCGATGCTAAAAGTAGCTAGTCTGCGGTGGCCCTTAATAATACCAGTTTATTAATAGAAAAATACTCACATATTAAAAGTAAAGGAATATCTATGCCTAAAGTCCACCACAGTTTATGTCGTTGACATAGTGATGTATTTGTAGATTGTGCCTCCACATCTTGTCTCTGTAACAAAAAATAAAAAATAAACCATCAGTCAACATACGAATGAAATTAAAGTAAAATAAGAATATTTCTTAAAGCTATTTATAATACACGGAGAACGCTTTATCGATTAACCCTTAAATAGTCACACTGTTTAGAACAAAAGAGGTAATTTCGAAAACAAACACAACTGTTAGAACACAAATAAATGTACGTAATCATTGCTTGCTTGCTGAAAATGACGGCAATGAAAACCTAAAATGTAATTCCCAACCGCAGTGCCTAAAAACATATTACAATAAAGTATACCTAAAAACGGCCGCAGAACAGCCCTTCGTAAGTCTAGTATTTAAAGGTTAATGTCCTCGGGAGGGAGAGCTCTTAAGGTCAAAACGACCTTGAAAGTTAGACTGCCAAGGTCGCGACATTGAAAGGTTCTACGTAATTCTACTTTAGCGCATCGTTTCGTTGGGATTACGAATTGAAGGGAGAGGATTTTCTTAATGGAAATGGCGGAGATTTACGTTAAGGATTTTTTTATAAAGAGAATATCTTTAAACGGAGTTTCCTAATACAAATATGAGAATGTTGAGAGTGCCTGTGTTTACATAACGGAGTCTTGAAACGAAAAAAAGTAAAAGCAAGTTCAAAAAATGAGTTGAAGGTGTTCAATTCAGATGACTGTGTTCATATTTTAGATGTTTGTAAGTTCAGAACTCCTATTAAATAGTGATGGTGCAACAGTTATGTTGAACTAATAAGTATGTATTAACATTTTTAAGATACGATGGAACTAATATACGCTGTGCGTAAAAGTTCCTACAAACAAAGAATTAAAAAAAAAACTTCAGAACTCCATAATTGAAACATCGACTTTTACAATATTTATTCGCAGCACTCAACTGTAATCAACCTATTATAAAATAGCTTAGAAAGCTTTTTACAGTACTCCGGATGTGAAACTTAGATAGACCAAACAATAGAACATAAATAAAGTTAGAACAAACAAATGAATGAAACTTGTGTTTGTTAATGAAACGTTAATGTTGCAGGTTTAACTTGAAATCTGACAAAAGTAATAATTAAAAATTATGGTTAGAGGTTAGAGAAAATTTGATCTCTTTGAACACATGGTTCCAACTTTGAATTTATAGTTAGTAATGTCACGGCTTTTATACATTGAATATGTTTGGTAAGAACCAAGTAAGGGAGCAAACACAGCAAAATAACAGTAACACAAAAAAAGACAAACTTGAAACAAACGTTCTAACAAACCAACCGGTTGGCGTGGTATAGGTAGTGGTTCTTTCTAAGAATATGCTTAAATCCAGAAATCATCTATCAAGTACTATTGATAATGAATTTTTAGAGCGCAAAAGTAACAATGAAAATGGGTTTTTGGAAATCAGTTAAAGACAATTAGAATTATATACTTCTGACCGTCAGAAATAGGTCCGACTCGATCAACACTCTCTGAATCCATTTAATCCAGACTACGTATAGCCCAGTCATATTAGGGCTTTCACCTCGGAATGAAAGATAATAAGCTGCAAATTGGTATGAACCTTTGTTTTGTCATTCTAAATGTTGTCTCAAAAGTCACAATCGTTATCGTGTCCGCGTCTCAAGATATTCAAGGTCAAAGGTCACAAAAATCGGTTTTTCGCGAATATCTGGCTTCCTATCGGTTAAATGAGATTTGCATTTATTATAAAAGATGTAGGCTATAAAATTCCCTACAACTTTTGTCTAAACTTTTTTTTCATACGACCAACCGTTTTGAAGGTAGAGCGCGAAGAGTGCACATCGTACAGTCATATACGGCCTAATGCAAGGTCAAGCGTGAGTTATGGTTATCAGTACGTTATAAAGTCAATTATTTACTTGGAAATTATAATTATTAAACAATGCCTATTATTTATGTACTAACTATTAATTATTTATATTTAATTAAAGTAAGTAACTTGATTATTTATATATAATTATTCATATTTAACTATTTAAGTATAAAATATTATTAATTCTGGATTATATATTTTAGTTTTATTTTAAGTTAAAATGATAGTAAGAGTATATATTTTACACATATTTTTATTTATTATTAAATACGGCATAATATACATTTATCAAAATGTGAGTTCAAATATCAAAAGTATCTTTGTTGATTTTAATTGTAATGAAATTGGAAATGGAAGCTAATTATCTTCTTCTTCTTCGTCGTCTTCTTCTTCTTGTCGCTCAAAAATGTTCGATTCATTGTCATCATCCTCATTATCTGTCATGTTCATCTCCAAACCTTCCAGAATATCGGGATCATATGTATTTTCTTCATCGGGATAACTTGGATACAGTGAAGCGTTGAGGCAAGCTTGTCCGTTGCACTGGCCGCAAGCTAAAGAACATTGTAGCCCTGATTTTCTGCATCCACAGCGGGAACCACAACCATTTTTGCAATTGCAAAATATTACGTTTAGTAGTTCGGCTGGTGCTGGAGGTAATAACGTTCGTATGGCTCCAGGATTTCATTTTCAAGCATCCAGCCCCATTCTTGAGGTTCTAAGTCCTTCCCTAACCACGTTTGAATCTGGTAGTAGACACGTTTTATGTGTTGATGAGCTGCTACACTTGTTGGTGGAAGTGTTGACAGTTGTACAGGTTTATTTAGTTTTGTAAATTTGATGAATTGCGTGTAGCGGAAATGATCAATGTTGTCCTCAGATTTTGGAGCATTATATAATGCCAACAAGATGCGCACTCCATTTTCTAATAATGTTTGTTTTGGGCAGTTTTCTTGTTGAAATACTTCCACCAGTTTATCTAAATCAGGAATTTTTTCCAATGCTCTAGTAATAGCTCTAGTAGTTTTGCGTTTTTGTCAACATCACTCAAGCGGCTATGTATTGAGAAATTTACGCGTTTTAAAGAAAAGATATATAATGTCGTGTTAACTTAAAATAAAACTAAAATATATAATCCAGAATTAATAATATTTTATACTTAAATAGTTAAATATGAATAATTATATATAAATAATCAAGTTACTTACTTTAATTAAATATAAATAATTAATAGTTAGTACATAAATAATAGGCATTGTTTAATAATTATAATTTCCAAGTAAATAATTGACTTTATAACGTACTGATAACCATAACTCACGCTTGACCTTGCATTAGGCCGTATATGACTGTACGATGTGCACTCTTCGCGCTCTACCTTCAAAACGGTTGGTCGTATGAAAAAAAAGTTTAGACAAAAGTTGTAGGGAATTTTATAGCCTACAACTTTTATAATAAATGCAAATCTCATTTAACCGATAGGAAGCCAGATATTCGCGAAAAACCGATTTTTGTGACCTTTGACCTTGAATATCTTGAGACGCGGACACGATAACGATTGTGACTTTTGAGACAACATTTAGAATGACAAAACAAAGGTTCATACCAATTTGCAGCTTATTATCTTTCATTCCGAGGTTGACCCCTTTTTTTACCTAATATGACTGGGCTAGTACACCAATCCTTCTTTGTATAATTTCTACAGCATATCATTATAATGAGTCAACATACCAGAACAATACCAGCTTATCCGTAAACCTCAAGTATATTAATCAGGCTCTCAAGTTTCTATTGTCTTTTAATGCAAACGCAAAGCTCACATCAACCAGAATATTTTGATACCTATACTTGGATAAAGAGTTAAATACTTCATGTAAATTAATGTCACAATCGAATGTCAAAGAGATCTATCTTTACTGGACTTTTACAAGATCTTTGATCAACCGTTTCGTTAATAATAACCTTTAAACTAATAGTAAAAGGGTTGGTTTTCGTTTGTGTAAGTAGATCTTTGAGATTTTTTTGTGCGACCGTGAACTCTTTGACCGAAGCGTGACTTCGGCAAAGTAAAAAGTAAAAAAAAAAAGAAAATTCTTAAATCCGCAATAAAGTTACCAAGCTTCGCTTTGCATAAATTTCAAGGTATAAATTACTTATAATTCAAATAAGGGTTTTAAATCGCGTTTTACGACTGGCAAGCTTCGCGAAGGATTTAATTTTTCAAAAGAAAGTATGCATATATTTTGCAGTGTTATGATAATTTGCAAGTAAAGGTACTTACATAATACATTTGCATGAGAAGTTGCAATGATGCAAAGATGGTGAGCTATAATAAGTGTATAAATGACTTAAAAAATACGTACGCATTATATGTTTCTCCTGCACGGGGAATGGAATAAAAAATACAGTAGTTTATTGTCATACTTTAGAAATTAACAACATAAAAAGTATAAAACTAAGCAGAGTAAGTAAAAAGAAGTACAGTCCTTGCAACTCTCACTGTTTGTAACGCTTTCACGCCTAAATCCGCTGCACAGATTTCAACGAAATTTTAAATGGACATACTATGATTCATGATAAAAGACATAGATTACTTTTTACCGCGATAACCGGCAAACATGCGAGTGAAACCGTAGGCAAAAGCATGTTTTTAAATAAGACGATGATAAATGATAGACATATGCAACGTCGCTACCGAGTCACACGACTCACACGGATCTGACACAAATTACGAAACTATATAATAATATTTACATTTAAAAATCGGTACACATTTAGGATACTTAACAAGAATAACAAACAATGTTCCAAAACCAAGACATATTCATTTCTTAGTACAATCTGTTGCGAAATAGTTCTAATGTTCTAATTATCTTTAAAAAAAGTGAAACTGAATTACCTAAACTTTTTCTTCATTCATTCTTTAATTACCCAATTACGGAGAAGAGAAAAGAAAGGGTAATTTTATATGATTTTGATTGATGATGAGGTTGATTTTAAAATAAGTAACTTATAAAATTTTGCCGGTTCTTATCCATAGGAATGACATTTTGGACTAACAGCTAGAGTTGGTAAAGTAACGTTTCGAAAGTGCCTGAAAACGTCTACTTGAAATGAAAAAAATGATTTTGTACCATCCAAAGTATTGAACAGATTTCAATTAATCAAGTGTTAATTGTTTCGTAAAAAAAGGCCCGGACCACATTTATACGAATTTTATCAAAAGTTTTAACGTCACTTTATGAACTTTTTCTTGTTTCCCACCTTTTTCGGTGTTTCAAATATAAAGTGACTTAAAAAGCAAGTAGCAAGCATTTGCCCAAATTCTGTTTGTAAATTACGAATTTTGAAGCATCAAACATCAACAAGTTCCTATACGGTTTATGGAGTTGCTTAGTAAGTAAAGTACTTACCACATGGCTTACATCATAGATATCAGGGGCCCCGTAGGTATATCGTTGTAGGGATAATGAAAAGGTAAAATAGTTTTGCGTCATAATGTAACTCATATCCTCTTTGTAAATATATCAGATAATACCCATGGAAATTTACGTACCCTTTATACGTAATTTGTAGTTACAGCTAATTAAATTGGAAATTATTTCTATAAGGTAATAATGTCACTAAACTTTTATGGTTAATCCTGTAATTAATATAATATAAAGGTTGGCTTCCATCGTCGCGTCGCTTTCTACTGCGTACAATACTTTGTGTGTTTCACAAATTGTTGTTATAAGTCTGTGTACATTTCACATATTTTTGTGAAGTCCACTGTAACACATAATTTGTGTATTCATAATGCGGGAGAATTGAAACAACGATGCTTAATCGAGTAAATGTCGTTTGTTATTCTTATTAAAACTCGGGATTGGTTGAATTAATTTAGATCAACCAATCCCGATTAGATTGCTGATTTTGGTCTTTAATATTTGTGAAAGTCAAAGGAAAGTTAAGGTATGTAGATATGAAGAACCTTGAATGTGAAGAATACACTAATTCCAAAAGTCAATTTCAAACGTATCAAATAGCGGACACAGCTAGTAGTTTATATACATATAGTTTTTAAAAACTAAATAGTTCTAGGGGGTAAGCAAAGAAGCTACTAAAATCATTTTCGAAAATTCCTTAACCAATTGAAAGCCATATCAATTTAAAAAAAAAATATCGCTTTATCAGACATACACACGGCCGCGAGCTAAGATTTTGGGCAAATTCAGAACCTTAACCTCTCTTAAATATGAGCCTGACTAAGAGACTACTCTGGCTGATAGAAAACATGAGTAGAATCAGCATGGTGACTGCGGTTTTAAGTTACCTTTTCTTAGGGTTGGTTCAAATATGTTTAATACCAAACATATAATCTTAGTATGAACATGCTAAGTTTATTCACTTTTAATCACCAATAAATGGTCGTTATTATACAATCGCGGTAAGCTATGATGAAATGTTTTCACCACATTGAGACACAATCCCAAACAATGCCGGGAAAATTAAACAACAAAAACAAGATTAATAAAAATTACCCGTACTGAATCATAATATTGAAAAGTTTGTCCACTTCCAAACATTTTAATAAACAAATAATTAACACTACACAACACCACACACTTATCCTAGCACAGCATGGAACTGTTATGATGAATAATCATTTGACTAATACTATAGTAGCATCGGCTTATCAAAAGTACATACTGCAAATGAAAAATGTCCCCGCCAAGTTCTTCTACTGTTTTTAATGACGCCAACGCCCTTTGAGATGACGCTAGTTTCTATGGCAATGTGATATGGAATTAAACATATAGGTTTTCCGGGGATTAATTTATTATAATTATAAACTAGCTTTTGCATTAGAGTCCGCGTGTTGTTGGTTTTCGCGGTAAAGAGTAGCCTTTCTTAAGGATCAAAGTATCTTCATGAAAAAATTCATTGAAATTGGTTTACTTTCGAATTTATAATGTTAGTATGGAATCCGGAAGTATGAATAAGCTACCCGCACTGCCTTCATAAGGGGTTTATTTAGCCCGCCTAAGTCAGTTTACTTCCGATTATTTGTAAAATACGAAAGCGTGGCTATAAAGACTTGTTCCTAGCGAACTTAGGCAGTTTTTCACTGTACACCTTTATCGATAAACTGATATCCGTTATCGTCGTTTCCTCCACATGGCGTTGTCATCAAATCGCAAATAATAATGACGAACTGATAAAGGTTCTATATCATGTGTGATTTCGCAGGGCCCATATCTGTCATCGATAGCGAATTCGGGATTGGTATGATTAATATTCCAATAATAACTGCTTAACATATTTGAGTTATGACACTTTTTAGAATTGTGCACCTAAAGATTTGTTCACGGTCATCATCAAGAGTCTTTAATTGTTTACAGCTTGACATAGGCGTCTCCTTAGAAAGAAGATTTTGGATTACTATGCAGCGCTGACTAGGCAGATTGGTATAGGTTTTGTTTCATGGGTCCAGATGTCGTAATAACAGCTGTTTCTGTATCCCTCCTATTTCAGGCGCAGAGCCGCACACCGCGTGGTTTTAGTCGGTCCGTTTCCAACACACCACCCCGACGCATAACCTCGGTGGGGTGACGGCCCATGGGGGTTTCCACTCGTAAAAAAAGCCTTTCTTTTATGTTTTCCTTCTCTTTGCAGCGGTGTTGTCACTAATGTAATGACCATGGCAGAAGCATCTCAGTAGACCGTCATTGTGTGGGTCAAGATACTATTTTGTCTGCATTCTTGGATAGCCTTCATGCTTTCATTCAGGCAGGAAGTAAGAGAGTTGAGGCACTTTGTATTTGTTGGTTCATACATAAAAGAATATTGACCGACACACGAATCAGATTGACCGCTTCAAAGACACCAAGATTTTTTTGCATTTGAAACAATTACAGAAAACAGAATCGCTAAAACATAACTTCCTTCTCGGTCAGTAAACAGTTTTGACGTCTCAAATCCACATGTAGTGTGTTAAGTGGTCACAAAAGGATTAAGGAAACTATCTACATATATACGTCATAACATAAGACAGAACATTTCGTTTTGTAGTTTAATAATAAGGAAATTATTAGACTTGGCCGTACACTACCTATTTGTTTCGTTAATTATTTAAAACAAGTACAATGAATGAACTTTATGTCAGGCGCGGTCCGAAGGGGGGGGGGGTCACAGGGGACATGACCCCCCCCAAAATCTAAGGTCAAATTAAATAAACTTGTTCGGATTAGGGATTTTTATCCCGAAATCTGAATATACAAAAAAGGTTTTCGTATTGTCAAGAAAGTATCTGAATTATATTCGATTTTTTTAAATTTCCCTGCTGCCACTGTCGTTACAGAGTATAAGTTATGGATTACAAAGTGGAAACGGGAGCTCACAGAAAATGCTGATACGAAACTTCCTAAGTGTGTAGTTTCTACCATCGAAGTTTGTCATGATGATATACCCAAATATAAAGACATTTCTGTAAAACGTGGTTGAGAGCTAACATGTTAGAAGAGCGATTGACTTCGATTTGTTTAATAAGTAATGTATAAAATAAAATTGTGTCTTGTGAAATAATGTTAATTTCATTACAGATATCTATTTTTTATTAGTGTAGTGAGTCATCATCATCATCCGAGCGTTATTCCCGGTTGCGTCTGGGTACGCCCAGGGTCCGCCTTCCGACTGTTCTGCTTGGCACGGTCTTCGGCATCCTGCGTTGTAAGACCATTGGCACGCATATCATCCCTTACCACGTCAAGCCAGCACTTCCTGGGTCTACCCGTTTTGCCGGGGCCCGGTGGAGGTGGCATGGTCAAATATTTATTACCCACGTAGCTAGGTGGTTGTCTTGTCCGCAATGTCACGGACACGAAGACTACCGCGGATGCAAGAGTTCCTCACACAGTCAATCCACGTGACTCCACACATCCACCGCAACATATTCATTTCCGTGACATGCAGCTCCTGCTTGTGTCGCTCTAGTAAAGGCCACGCTTCACGGCCATGTAAAAGAACAGGCCTAATAATGGTTTTATATACCAGTCCCTTCAACTTGACCGGCATTTTAGGGTCACATAGGATACCGTCATCTCACGCCATTTGGCCCACGCGGCAGCAATGCGTGCCCTGACGTCGCAATCGATGTCACCGGATGGGTGAAATATAGATCCCAGGTATTTAACTTGGTCCGTGCGCTCGACCAAGTCATCGCCTATGCAGATGGGTGTGGGATCTGTTGTGTTTAAGGCCAAATATTCAGTCTTTGCCATATTAAGCTTCAGACCGCTGCTTTCAAGCGTCTCCTTCCAAACCTTCACGCGTCGTATCAACTATCTATGTCCGTCAGTGTGATATCATCAGCTCAGGTGGTCGCTCATGTGGGCCTTGATGCTGCCTGGCAGGACGTCTAATATGACACTGAACAAAAAAGGACTGAGCACCGATCCCTGATGTACCCCGACGGTGATGGGGAAGGGTTTCGTGCCGCCAACAGCGGTCCGAACCAAAGAATTAGAATGACGGTACATGTCTCGGATGACATCAATATAGATCCCTGGAACCCCTTTGGAACGTAAAGCCCACCAGATTACCATACGAGGAACACAGTCGAAGGCCTTCTGCATGTCAAGGAATTAGTGTAGTGAGTGACCCCCTCCAAAATTTCAGGCTGCGACCGCGCCTGCTTTATGTAGGTACCTACTGCTGGCACTTAATTGCTCTTTAATTAAACGACAGAAACCATTGGTTAAACGTAAATCAATTGCAGAATCAGTGTCTTTGATATTCGATCATTGATTTTAGTTTATGATACATGTAATAAATATGATGGCGGTCATTTGGTGAGCTGTTTAAGCCGTCGCATCGGTCCCGGTTGCTATGAGCATCTATGGAAATCAATATTGGGAAGTCAATGCCTTCAAATATACTGATAATATAAATCGTCTATCAAACGAACAGTACACCATAGGTAAGTATTCTATTTTCAGGTACAAAACGCAAGTTATGAATAGAATGGGAAACCCTTAACCTAACAAACAGTACACCTAAGTGCTTTGGACGAAAAATGGCAAGTGCATACGTGATGTGAATGGGACTGAAAGTATGAAATGTTTAGTTGATTCCGGGAATTCCCGTGGAATGGTGGTATTGCGGTTTGGAAATGAGTTTACGGTATCGGGACTGCCTCGTGCGTAAACCATTGGTTTCTCACGTCCGATGTTAGGAGTTCGATTGTCAGTCTTTGCATGTGACATAATAAATTGTGACGAAGTTCGCGGTTTTTGAAGTCATGATGAATTTTCATAATATGTAAAAACATTATTGAGAGTATTAACTCTCAATATTTTTAATGATTTTTATAAAAAATATAAATTTTATTAAATTTAAATTTAGAATAGTGTAGTGTAATAGACATAACTTTGTGAATATCAGATCTTCATCTACATTAACAGTAGATATGAATGAAATCCATATGAAAATAATTTGTATTATTTTGGTTTTCATCTTTTTACATTTTAACTAAGTTTCTCCATCAAAATTTTTAATTAATTTCAAAATAAAGAAGCGTGTAAGTTTAACGTGTCTGTTATGTATAGTTTACGTATATATCTGTAAAGAATGAAATCGATTTTGATGAACTTTTCAGTGTTTAGATATATAAACCGGTTTTTTTTGCACTTTATTAGTTGTGTTGTGTATAGGTTTAAATGTGCATTTTAATCCTTTCTGTGTGTGTGTGTGTGTATAATTCATTTTGGTTTTATTAAATTGTGTTGTATTGTATATTGTGTGCGTTACTAGATTTAGTTCTACACTATCGTTTTAGATAGTGTTGTGATAGTGTGTGGTATATTAATAAATTATTTATTTATTTTTAAAGTTTCTTTTATATCTGTTGTGTTTATCTGTTCCTTCCTTATTTGGTAAAATAGCATAATTATATACTAAACGCTGTTATTGAATGAAATTCGTCATAAAGGTCTTTTATTATACGTAAGGAAACTTAGTCACAATGTTTACTTCAATGTGTATGTATTGAATATGATAATTAATTGCAGTTTTAATAATTACCTTTTTCCGCATACAAAACTTTGGATCATATTTATCGAATGAGAAGAATCGATTACAAAATCGTAAACAAGTAAAATATGCACATGAGAATGATGATACCGATGAAGATAAAAATTTTAATAAAAATATAAAAAAAGACCTGAAACAAGACTAAAAAATATGTTCTTGCATACTCCATGCTAGGCTAAAACCTCCTTTCAAAGGAGAGGCCTATGTCCAGCAGTGGACTGTTAAAGGCTGTTGATGATGATGATTGATGATACTCCATTCTCTGCCCTACGATTTATCAAACGATTTTCATCAAACATTGAATATAAGTTGCTAGGCTACACACATACATGGTAGACTATAGCATATCAATTCAGGAAAATTTGTACAGATTTGGCGACTTCCACATACAGCGCAACCGAATAACCTACAACAGCGCCAAATATCGAGGAAGCATTGAACTACGAAGAAAACACGTAACGATCTATACGGAGTAACTACTAATCCTGAATCGCGAAAGAGACATTCTCCCGTTGATTACCATATATACAGCACACCAACATCAAGTGTTATGCAGTGGCCCACCAGGCATGATCACTCCTCCTGGTCAGAGGATCTTCCCTTTGTGTTAGAGGAGGAACACGACGCCCGTTCCTCTACAGTGTACACACATTAAAATGATTCAGAGAGATTAAAGCTAGTAAAATAAAATTGGTTGTCAAAATCATAAAAAGAGTAAACAGTATTACTTGTTACCATTTTTTGATGACATTATACAAATACAGGAGACTGGTCTTACATTAAAATTATATTATTAGAATCTTTTTTTAAGTAATTGTGGACTACTTTTTGATATTTAAGCCTACCAAAGTGACTTTACAAAGCATGAGGGCTTATGTCCAGACGTAGACTTTATATTTATGAATTATCGTATTCATGAAATTTAAACAATGAAAATAATTATTCAGGATAAAAATGCATAATGTTTTGTTAACTTAGTTTGATTTTTAGTTTATTTAAATTAAGTTACATAATTAAATAACTGGCATAAACTAAAAACAAGATGAAAATTTATAGTAGACCGAGAGGTTTATTTTCGTTTTCCGGTTTTTATATATTATCAGAAATAGCCAATGCTTCACTAGTAGAAACTGATCATTGGCATCGAGTGTAATCCTTACTAATAATTAAAATGCGAAAGTAGCTCTGTCTGTCTGTCCGGCTTTCATGGCAAAACTACTGAACCGAATTAAATGAAATTTGGTACACATATAGTCTAAGGAAGGACATAGACTACTTTTTACTTCGATAGCCGTCATATTTTCGATAGCGGGCGGAACCGCGGCTGAAAGTTTCTTAATAAGTAATAAAAATATAAACATACCGATGTTTTATTCAAATTGCTTGCAGTTAACGAAGCCATTCTTTTGAAACCATCAATACTTGCGCGTAATGATGAATTTGGATGAACCATTTTAACAATATTTAATTCTCACTCAGTTTATACACAATATTTTACAGTTCATAAGTACTATACTTAAGTTAATATAAACACTTATTGGTCCTTTATAATTGCGAACACAAATCAAACACCGATCTTATTAACCAATTCAATTCAAACTGAGGTTATTATTCATTACATTCAGTTTTATTATTCTGTAACAATAATGACTAACAGCAGGAAAATACCAAAGTCACAAAGCAACATACGTCAGTAACCTATTAATCGATATATTACTATTAAAAAACTATATCTTCACATGAAATCGGGGTAAACTCACCTTCAATTTACTGCCCTATATTCACTTACACTTGAATTTAAAAGTCAATTTGCGGTTTGTTTTTAAAACTCAGGAAAGCCCCAACTTCTCGTAGTTATTGTTAGTTACTGGTATTGCGAACTTAAGCAAAGACTTTGGAAACGTCATTGAAATGATCTTGTACTAAACATGCCCTTTGATCAAGTGACGAAGGTGTATAATGGAATGATTGAATACGGGTATTTAGTTGCCTGTAGCAATATTACCTCGTTTTTTGGTAATCAAAATTGATTCCATGTAATCTACATGATACTAATTAATATTACTGTAGCATATAGCTCTGAATAAGGATACGAGGTGTATGCTTTTCGATTAGCATGCGACTTTGGACTTGACTGCCTTAGTGCTGCAGTGGTAGGGTATGCGACTGCTGTGTTTGAGGTCAGGTTCGATTCCCAGGTCGGACCAATTGTTCGTGTGATTCACAAATGCTTGTTACGAATTTTGAGTGTTTTCTATGTATGGAAAACATTATATGTATGTATGTAAGAAAAAATGGATGTTTATGTATTTACGTGGTTAGGCCATGTGCCAATATCGAATCGACTAATAATATATTTTTAGTAATATTTGATCTAATATATACTAATAATGTTATATAATATACGTCGTATATTATAATGTAGGAGTACTAAGACAACTATTATAAATACATAAACACTTAATTTTTGTAAATACATAAAAAAAAATTGTCTGGCCAGCGTGGTATAGTGGGCCAAAACCTCCTTTCAAAGGAGACGCTGTTGATGTGATGTGATATGATGTAAACTTAACCTTTCAGGTCAAGGAGCATATTTAAACATAAGGATTAAATCTACCCTTTCGTTGACCTCGAACATCGAGGGCCATTTATATAACCCTGGAAACCTGCGTGCCTTTGAGTAATAAATTAGAAGGGCATAAATAAATCAACTGTAATGTCGTCCTCCGTTCCCAATATAGAAACAAAAGTCATTGACATTTGACCTTGTGCATGCATCTTAAATGTGAAGGACTGAAACCTAATCTTTATACCCAAGATTATTTGGGTATAAAGTTCAACCGGTTTTACCTGAATATCAGTTCTTTCGCGGAGCGACTGGCATCTGACCTAAGCAAACCCTGAAGGAGAAATGAAATTCTTAGGTGCAACTAGTTGTCAATATAATTGAGGCCTACTGCCTAACTTCAGTGTAAAGTACTAAAACCAGAATTCAAAAAAATATTCGATACGAATACTGAAAAGGACAGTGTACGAATAGTCTATGGAGGTTGTCCAAAGAAGGCATAGGTAGTAGGATGGACCTTTTCCTACTGAAAGTCCTAATACAATGCAGTCGTCTCCCTGATTTATAAATACATAAACATACCCTGATTTATCAGTCGTCTGCTCCAAAATTCATTCCTCATAATTTAATTCCACAATAAAACCTGCCACCACTTCTGCAGTCTTAAAATAACTGCTATATCCTCAACTTCCACATGCTCTATAGCTTGGAGAGGTAGTAGAAGTAGAGATAGTAGGATGGTATAAATGATGATCGTATCTAGAAGTTGACTGTAGTACATAGTACCTTCTGTAGGTTGAAAGTTTTCTTGACGTTTTTATACTTTTCCCTGCATGTAAATAATACCTTTGCGTGTTAGCCGTTTTTAAACTTATCAAGGGTGTGCGTACAGTGCCCTTGTATGTACGATCGCCGTATGAATGACCATGGTGAGGTGAGGTAACAGAGCCACACTCGTGTCTTGCTACATCAAAGATTGAGGTAGACTCGTATTCTTTTCAAGATTTATTTTTGGTTAAGACTACAGCACCAATTGTTATATGATATAGAAGTCAAAAAAGTCATATGATAGAGAGCTACGACCATATATAGGCGTTTTAGGATTTCTCGAAACTAAGATAATTATTTTATTTATTATACAAAAAACTATATTATCACAATCTTTGCCCTCCTGAACCTGCTTGATAGTTTGACTAACGTTTTGACTTCACGTAATCTAACACTTCGAATTTACTTATGGCGAACAGTCAGTGAAAAGGCCTTGGTGTTAAAAAATCTGTTATAGATTTACTTACAGAAATAACTACATACAGACGTGTTAACAAATTTCAAGGAAATTCAGGATTCCTCAGAAATGATACAACTGTTGTTATCAACAAATATGTATATTCTCAGAACAGTTCAATAGATTTAAAAAAAATAACACCTTGAAACTACTTATAATGTGGCTGTTAATGAACCGATATCGCGATGCAACATAACCTGGCTGTTAATGAACCGATATCGCGATGCAACATAACCTAACAGCGCCATCTGTCGAGTACACTGGTAAACAAATTCTAAAAACAACATATTTATTATATAAATGTTACATTATATTTATTTCTTAAATATATATATGTATTAATATGTAAAATAGTTTATCTGGACAATATTTGTGAATGATTTGCTAGTATAAATATCATATATCATTGGTATCATTCTGTTCCAACCCTTCAATCACCCACGGCACAAAATACAAGTTGTTTCTTTAGTATTCTTGTTACGGGTTTGTCGTCACTAGCTTCATCGACATCTGTGAGGTGTTGGCATACGATCAAGTGTTTCTATTAGGTAATTATTACTACGTACTCAAGTTAGTGCAAAGATGACGAATGGTAACCTTTTGACCTGAATTTTCTCGCACTCAAGTGTGCAAATGAATCATTTAGTTATAATCTAATAAATAATTGTTATGCGTGAATCATTATTTAATTACTCATGCAACACATAGGCGCCAACTGCCTATACTAGTATCTATGTAGTAGTGAAGGACCATATAAGAAAATCATAGGCGACAAAAGAAAGTACACTCGGTTCTAGAAATAACGGGTCAGTCACATAAACCCGAATATCTCCCGAACTACGTATGCCATCCTAATGAAACGAAGACTGTTCAATTGAGAATTTAATTATACAGATAAAAAATAAAATAAAACTCAGTTACACCCACAATATTAATCTTAAATTAAAAAAAAACTAAAGTAGTCATATTTTTCTTAAGATTACATTTTTTTTATGATTGTTTTTTTGCTGTTTTTCATCACTGGAGGCTTCATCACGTGGAGGCAATACAAAGTATTAAGGGGCTGAAAACCAAAATAGAGGTAAATAAAGATCGTTTTGTATAAAAACCTATCGCTCATATCATTACCAAAATCAATGTCTTTATAATTGAACATATTCCTCATATAGTGGTTATTTCCAAAACACGATTTGAAAAACTTCACTCGATAAAAATAATAATCAAAGTAGCCTCTGAAAATAGTTAAATTTTGACTTTACACAGTTGTGCTTTAAGTAATATCAATGAAATTAAGTAAAATTGTGTATCATATGTAACTGAAGGAAACGGTTAACTTTAATTTTTTTAAAAGTTGCAACATTTACAAAAAATAACGAATTTTGTGGTTTGGCACTTACGCCCTTCTATTTCAAGCGCTTTTTCTCTGTCACTCCTATGGAGAACGACAGTGAGCGCTGAGGCGCCCTGCTAAACGGACCTATGTCGCTCGACTCGCGCGCTATATTTAGCTGATAAATCTAAAAAACTTTATTAAAAAATAAAACAAAATCATATTATGATGGAGGCTATAAGGTAAGAATAATTTATTTTATTAATAAACTTATAATTTGATTGACATGTAAGATTATTTAACTAGATATCCTTAAAAAGACGTAATGTAGTTTCATAATGTAATGTAGTTTTATAACCCTAAAAACTGTCAACTGTGTAGTGGAACAAGCTTAAGCTAGAGACACATTATCGGGAGCGGCTAATGGACGCGGCTGATAGCCGTGATCTAGAGTATGAACATACACTCAGCTGTGCAAACTATCGGACGTAAGTCGTGGACAGACTGACCTTGAGCGTCCGAATGTCCGACTGTGCACACTTATTTTTCCACTAAAATCAATTAATTATCATAAATATGTATATTACTGAGTCAATATTTTAATACATTGAATAAAAATATATTACCAAGGCACTCTACTAGTGTTTTAATAAAATAATGTACAATTTACAGTGGCGGCTGTTAGCCGCGTCCGTCAGCCGCGTGGGATAATGTGTTTCCAGCTTTAGTCTTGAAGAACGTAACGTACATAGACTTACAAAAGTCGTAGACTCTGCCATTTTAGTTACACAATGTATCATATGATGGCCTTATTTTATGCATAGTCATTTTTGATAGTGTATCTAACCGCATAATATTATCATCATAATAATTAAGTAATAAAGATATTAAATTAAATAAATACTATTATTTAATCACAGGTTGCAAAATGTGGAATTCTCACAAAACGTTCAATGTTCTGAAGTTCCAAGGTAAGAACAGTGTAAAATACTGCACGTCTTGAAATGTCACTCAAATCTAACTAACAATTCATAGACTATTTATTTACAGCAAAAGAAGACAATTGGAAAATAGCTCTGAAGGAGATGGACCGCAGAATGTAGTTTTGCATCATACACGAATCACATTCTCGCTGAGCTCTGACGGTATCGTCGCGTTCAGAATAGTTTCATATTATATACTATGACTGTATTGTTTGGCAATAATATTGTTAGAATGTATGTTGGTAAAAAGACAGTGTATATTGTTTTGTAAACTTGGATTAATATTAAATAAAAAAATACTATATAAATAAAAAATAAATAAATAATTAAATTGCATAAGTTGATAAAAAATGCTATGCAATAGCTTTACCGCGGCAGTCTCCGAGTGCCACATGACTTTTTTTATCATACCATTACGATAGCATTTTTATTTTGCCCTATCTAAAATATTCTAAGGCCCTGTGTCAAAAGCAGAGTGCAAATTCAAAGACGAATATTAGTTCTCGGAGACTGTGGTAGTACCGATAACGAACCGCGTCTCAAACGCGGCGCTGCTTTATCGAACAAAAAGGGGTGTATCCATTGCTCAAGGTCATTGGCTGCACTCAGCGTCTTAAATGAAGAAAGTGATGAAAAACAGCAAAAAAACAATCATAAAAAAAATGTAATCTTAAGAAAAATATGACTACTTTAGTTTTTTTTTAATTTAAGATTAATATTGTGGGTGTAACTAAGTTTTATTTTATTTTTTATCTGTATAATTAAATTCTCAATTGAACAGTCTTCGTTTCATTAGGATGGCATACGTAGTTCGGGAGATATTCGGGTTTATGTGACTGACCCGTTATTGGTTTATGTGACTGACCCGTTATTTTTGGAACCGGCTATACATATTCAACACTTTACAATAGTAAACCTAAATTTTTTTTATGTCTTTGTTAATACATAAAATTTCGAATCTGTTAAATAAGTGCTGAAAAACTTAGGTTCAGGTTTCGATGGCCTGTTATTGCAAAAAAAAAGAAATACTAGATGACGGAGACACTTCATGTTACTAAATAAATACTGCACGGTTGGCCTAGTGGCTTAAGCGGTCGCCACGCCGCTTCCTACTACGCCAAGTGTCGTGGGTTCAAATCCCACGTAGGACAACACTTTGTATGATTCCCAATTTTGTTCTGAGTCTGGGTGTTCTTTGTGTCCGTTTCATGTATGTTTGTAAAGTCCCCCGCGACACAGGAATTTATATTCTTAATGCGGGAGTTGTCTTTTAAAAGAAAAAAGAAAAAAAAAAAAAAAAAAAAAAAAATGAATTGTCTCTTCGTAATTTCTAATTAACAGCTTTTCGCTAAATCTGTATGTCTGTTTTAAAATATTTTTTCCGGCTAATCTCTGGAACGGAACCGTTTGGATGGAACTTTTACTGAAAGATAGCTGACGAATTAAGCAGTAACTTATACACGTGAGTAACAGATCGGGACTCAGCTTATAATATATAGAAAACATGAACAATGAGAAGGATAATATATTTGTATCCTGCTAGACCTCCACAAATAACTAGAAAACAATAAATAATAGAAATAAAATAAATCAGACACGTTTATCTGTGACCTTATAAGAGACTGAGGAAATGAATACGATATTTTATAACTCGATATACTCGGAGAATCGAAGAGAAGAGAGAAAATTGTTTGCACCAAAGCTAAATATAATTTGAAATGTAAATGTTTAAATAATAATGATAATAATAAATATTTCGGAGGTCTTACACACAACATTAGGCAGAGCTTGTGTTATAGGTACTAAACAACTAATATAAATACATAAACATACTTCTTTTTTGTAAATACATACATATTATACTTAGAAAACACCCAGACTCCGAAACAAATATACGTGGATCACACAAATATTTAGTCCGACCCGGGAATCAAATCCAAGACAATTGTATTTAAAAAGGTTGAAGTTCCACCTACTTTTGGTACATTAGAAGCGCTCATAGCCGAGTGCCTTTAGGTGATTGGAAACAGTCACCAAGGGTAAGCAACGACGGCGCGGTCGGACCTAGATGGGTGACCGTTTGTGGCATTATATGTAATGAGCGTTTCCGTGATTCGGAGGTCACGTTAAGCAGTCGGTCCCGGTTGTTATCATAAGATAGCAGTCGTGAAGCTTAGGGGGCGTCCATAAATTACGTGAGGTGTTTTTTTAAATTTTCTGTCCCTCCTTCCCCCCTGGTGAGATGTCGTGAGATTTCATTCAACCCCCTCCCCCATCCCCCAATCTCATGTGAGATTTTATTTACTTGGGTTTCTTACGTAAACCCGTTGGGATTTTTATTGTAAAAAAAAATAAAAAAAATTGTTCGTGCTCTTATTTACGACTAGTTAAGACTAGTAATCAATATTGTTGAGAGTTTAATTATAAGTGTAATAAAAATTTAACAATAGAATACTTAAATCGTAACTACTGTGATTAAAAAACTAATTAGATATTCGTTTTTCTTATTTCTCTAATTCACTACTTGTTTCTCTAATTCAGTCCATGGAGAATCATGCGCCGGTCTCAAGAGAGACTATTGGAACCAACATGTCCACATGATTTTCATTTACGAATGAATTAGTGAATGATCTTAATCGTATTACGATTACGCTTAAGATTAAATCTTAAGCATGTACAATCTGGATTAAATGGACCAAAATAGTTTTTATTTTTGTAAGAATCAGAAAAAATAATTGCGTGATATTTGCCGAGACCCCCCCTCCCTCCAACGTAATATTAGATGAGATTTGATTCGACCCCCTCCCCCCCTTAAACATCTCACGTAATTTATGGACGCCCCCTTAGTTGGAGGCCTTCGGGCGGCTTAAAAACATCCAACAGCAAGATTACGTAGCCACAACGTGTCTTGCCTGTCCCCAACCCGCACTAGGCCAGCGTGGGGACGTATGGCCTTATCCCTCTCTTGAGAGGAGACCTGAGCCCAGCAGTGGGACATTAAGGGTTGTTGATGTTGGTACATTAATACTTTGTGTATACGTAGCTTTATAACAGTGAATAAAACAGGAGGTGATAAATAAAGACTTGCTTCACGGCAGCTGGTCACAGGCCAAATGGTTATCTGTATAATATCTTCAACTAAAGGACCAAATGAGATAAGGAACCAAACAGTGTTTATTGTATATTTATACAAATAAATAAAATTAAAATGTCTGTATATAATATGAAATCAGCAGTTTTTTATTAAATGCATATGAAAGGTTTTACGTTACTTGCACCATAAAATCAATTTCAAAAAGTTTTGGCCGTCTGTCTGACTGTTTGTTCCGGTTAATCTCCGGTGATTTCCAACAATAGCCGAGTGGGCATCAGCTATTATATTACATATATAAAACTTTCGTGAGGCATTTGATTTGTTATTTTTTCTTGTGTAGTGACTGTTGGTAAGTGGTTCCAGTTATTCTAGTTAATAACTAGAACAAATAACTACGTGATGAGCCCGACAATTTTTCTGAAATCATAGTTTCCCTTACACTATACGTAAGTTATTAAGTAACTTACATATTTATAAGCAGTAATGGTTGCCATGATATAGATTCTACCTACTTTGGTATCACACAGCTGTTTGATAGATAACTTAAAGTTAAATATCTTCACATTTAGATGATACAACTTAGCTTTTTATGCTAGTTATAGAATGTACTTAAAGTTACATTAACGATATATGAAGAAATGCAAATTGCTAAAATTAAGTAAATTAATATTTCGGACATCTTACACACAACGCCATCTAGTCCCAAATTAGGCAGAGCTTGTATTGTGGGTACTAGACAACTGATATTAAAATACATAAACACATTTTTTTGTAAATACATATTACATAGTTATTATACATAGAAAACACCCAAACTCTGAAATTAATATTTGTGGATCCCCCAAGCATTTGGTTAGACCCGGGAATCGAACCCGAGACCTCTAAGAAACAACGCAATAACGACACCAATGTGTGTGCAAAAAATTATGTGTTTGCATTTAGCAAGTTGGGACTTCTTACTTTTACGTTTAATACATGTATTTTTCACGATTAGATTTACCTACGATACAAAATTAATTAACGAAACGATAACCTGATTCAAAAATCATATTTTTTAATAGTTCTTAAAATAATTACGTTTAATATATTTTCTTGCGTCACTTTCACATGCGACCGACAAAACGCAGGCGCATAACTCAAGATGACTGGATAATCGAAGCGCCCGAGTGATAGGTTTGCGCCTGAGTATACGATGAATAAATTTATTGTTCGTAATATAAATAAATCGTTATTAATAAACTATTCCATGATTAGTAATTGTTTTATAATTATTTAAAGCTTTCATTGTAGTAGGAAAGTACCCAATCGCTAATATTTTCTTCTTGTTATATTATAATTCTTTTCTTATAACTGTTTTTAGACTTTTGCAACTTTTACTCATACTCATGTTTTCTTTTCTTTTTTTAAAAAATACAACTCCTGCATTAGGAATATATATCACCGGTCGCGGGGGATTTTACAAACATACATGAAAAGGAAACTAAAACATTGAGACTCAGATCAACTATTTGTGAATCACGTGCATTTTTTTTTGTCCCGTGGGAGTTGAACCCACAGCACTTGACGCAGTAGAAAATGGTTTGGTGACCGCTTAAACCATTAAGCCAGAAATTCATAAACTGTGTAGTAAGAGTCAGTCATATTGCTTTTGGAGATTCTTAAAGTAACAATATTTACTAAAAAAATAATCTTTATTCAAACACAATAGCCTTAGAAAAGGCTCTACTCAAGTACCTATTACTCAAATCGATTTTGACATTTTATTTCCAGCATAGTACCTATACCTACTATGACTATGGCTCAAAATAAAATGTCAAAAAATTCCTTTTACTTAATACATATGACAAAAGTAATGCCTTTAATCATCATCATCATCAACAGCCTTTAACAGTCCACTGCTGGACATAGGCCTCTCCTTGAAAAGGAGGTATTGGCCTACTATACCACGCTGGCCATATGCCTTTAATAACATACCAGTTCTCTTGCTTTTTTTTTATTGAAGCCTACCAAAGTGACTCTACTCTGCCTGGTGGAAAGCATGAGTAGAATCCAGGAGTAGGGGTCACCACCCTCATTGTAAGTGCAGACAGCAGCATAGCGACCTACACTATTGCGGCTTAGTTTATTATAAATAGCTTACTAGTAGTATTGTTTAATTATTTTTTATTTATTAATAATATTTTCGGACATATTTCGGACATCTTACACACAATATCATCTAGTCCTAAACTAAGCTGACCTTGTGTTATGGGTACTAAACAACTGATATAAATACTTAAACATACTTTTTTTATATTATATACATATTATACATAGAAAACACCCGGACTTCGAAACAAATATTTGTGGATCTCACAAATATTTGGTCCGACCCGAAATTGAACCCGAGACCTCTTGATCAGCAGTCGCATACGATAACTAATAGACTATTAAGGCAGTCAAAATACAATAAAACTAAGTTACTTATTTGCCCCCCAAAACCTGGTTGATGTTTTGACTGGGGGAATAGTAGTTTAGTATCTAGCTTGAGACTAATTTAGACGTACAGAATGATATTATATCTAGAAACACATTTCTAAACAATATTTATTATTCGTTAAACTAAAAGAATAATGTATGCAACTATTTAGTGTTCGGAGAAAACAATTTTATCGACTAAAACAATGCACTAGTTGACTAAAACAATTGACGGTTATGTTATCAAGTCTACGAACTGAATGTGACAAGTAGAACTCAATCGGCACTTTGTTATGTTCTAGTAGTTACATTGTTCTAATTAGTACAAAGGCGTGTTGAAAAGAAACTGATGTAACTGAATATTTAATATTAACATTAATGCTATACCAATTTCTGTAATAATAAGATAATGGTAGAAAATATTGAAACTAAGTAATAATTAGACATATAATTTTATTAATAAATATAATTATAATAAATCAAATCGATTTGAGTAGCTGATTTAGATTCCACTGGTAAGTGTGACAAAAACATAGTCATAGATGTAAAAGCGCCACCTAGTGTCGAGTAGTAGAACTAAATTGACTAAAGATTTAAGCTATGATCTTATTTTTTTATTGGTAATGGTATATTGATTTTATATCTTTATTTATATATATATGTCTATATTTATTATAAGATGGATTATTGACATAACTGCCTCGATGGCACAGTGTTAGCGTATGCGACTGCTGTCCTTAAGGTCTCGTGGGTTCGATTCATAGGTCAGAAAAGAAGTTTGTGTATACTGCAAATATTTTTTTCGGAGTTTGGGTGTTTTCTATGCAATAATATATGTATGTAATTATAAAAAAAAATATGCTGTATTTATATCAGTTGTCTAAGATTCACAATGCAAGCTCTACTTAATTTGGGACTAGATGGCGTTATGTGTAAGATGTTCAAAAAATTATTTATTATGACAAATGCTATCAAATAGTTTTCAAAAAATGTTTGTAATCATCAAATAG
Organism: Phragmatobia fuliginosa; assembly: GCA_932526445.1. Taxonomy (NCBI): domain Eukaryota; kingdom Metazoa; phylum Arthropoda; class Insecta; order Lepidoptera; family Erebidae; genus Phragmatobia; species Phragmatobia fuliginosa. The sequence goes on along the minus strand of OW052072.1, from coordinate 16,747,637 downwards.
TAATAGCAACATAGTTACACTACACGATTAAATTACAAAATACAATATTACGCAATTTTCCAGAACCGGCCCAATTATAGATATTAGCTAATAACTATATTAATTAATTACTCCAAAAACCAATTACACGCAAGAACAAAGTTACGTAATTAAAACCAATCAAACCTAAGTATTAATTATTAGAAGCCATTTCAAAGCATTTTGTTTGGAATTTTGAAAGTTTACTCATGTTAAACTACTTGGCTGTTTCCCCAAATATAATATATCAATTAACATGTTAAGTTAAAAAGATTTTTTTGTTGTTAAATAAGAAACGTTAAGTAACACAGGCCATTGCGTTTTTTTTGCGATATGAAACCATCTGACATTTTTCGGGGACAATTCTTGACACATATACATTTTACACTTACATACAAACGCAAGCACATACCACTATCAACACATACTCCCTACCGTTTGCTTTATAGTAAGAAATTAAAATGCCGTCGACGGGGCCACAAATGCGAGAGGAAGGGGACCGCGGGCAGCAAATTATAATGCTGCGGCCTGCGGTAGGATGGTGGTCAGGAGACCAGGCCATAATATGTACTAATTAGAAAATAGGCAGGGCTCACCACATACTCTTGGATCCTCAGTCCCTGAGGGAGATCCGAAGGGATTTTTCCACACCGTCAACAAAAAAACAGGTGTAAACTTTGGTAAAAATAAATATTCAATTTACAGTAAGTACAAGTACCCGCCTCGTGTGGCCTAAAGTAGTTAACATCGAATCTTGCTAAAAATACTAACATTGCAAAATTCTTTAATTGAGAGTTCCCATATGAAGGTTCGAAACCTAAAATAATCTGTATCTGTAGCTAGAATAACATCAGTGTTAGTAAATAAACATCTATCTTGCAGAAAAATTCCATTACATAAGTATTTTCGGACCGCATCATACCTACTAAATGTTTGCGGATCTTAAAATAGCTTAATTAAATAACGGAATGTAATTTTAGTAGACTAGCTATTGAACGCGACTCTGCTTACGTATGTCGCTGCTTTGCATGAATACTCGCACAAACCAAAATCACAAATTATACAGGGGAGCTATTTGAAAATTAAACAAAATATTTTCTGTTCTAATTTATCATGAATTTGATCAATAGAAGAATAGAATGTAAGGGCATCAATCAAGAATTATTAAAATCTGGCTTACAATATAATGGATTATCACCGTCGTAAATGAGGCATTTGGTCTACACAGGCAAGTCCAAGGGCAAAAATTATTTATAAGAGGGAAGTCCAAAACTCAAAAATTTCATTTAGAAAAGACGACTGTACGGAGAGCATAGTGGAATAAGCGTACACCTCGCTGCACTGTGTTGAATATTATGGGTTCAAACATTGTTGTTATGAGTCTGGGTGCCACGAAGGCTCTCAAGACGAAGTCTGACGAAAGAATATTTACTACTTCGGGAGCTATCTTTAAATAGTAAAAACAGAACACTGAGAAAATGAAATGAAAATATTACTGCCACGTTTACTCCGGTTCTTATAAAATGAAAATCAAAAAGCTTTTTCAGACACTTTCGAAACGTTGCATCACTGACTCCAGTTGCGCGGATCCAAAACGTCATTCCTATGGAGAACAACCGACAACTAACAGAAAGAGTTGTATCATTTTTAACAAAAAGAAACCGACTTCAAAGAAAAACTATTACGAGTACTCTCGATTTCCTTGGGATCTCATCATCAGATCCCGATATGGTGACGATGGGACCACCTGTAAGCTACGCTCATGCCAATACAAAAAGAATTTTTGAAATCGGTTCATAAACGACGAAATTATGAACATACATAAAAAAAGAATCCGACGAATTGAGTACCTCCTCCTTTTTTTAAGTCAATTAATAAATGAGTAAATCTACAGAATTAATAGATGTAATGACATTTCGTATTTGAATCCATCACCACACAGTACTGAATTGAGTGTAAATAATTGAACCAACCGTGAACTCAATATTAAAATAACTATTTAAATAGATAGAGGGCTATTTTTAGAGGTCAATTACGTGAATTATGTTCAATTAAAGCATTTCAGACACGTCTAGCGTGTCGTGCGTCAAGAGAATGAGTAAAGACACAATCTGTTGTTTTAAGCTAAATATGGTTATGGTTATGGTGGTTTATGATAATTAGGAAGCCGTTTGAACAAACAAAACTATCTTCTTAAATGTGTACGTTTAATTTTATCATAAACTTTAAACAGTTGGGTGAAAGAAAATTAGTAATGTCTAATCTTTTCTATATATATATATATAATTCTTCTGTGAGTGTGTATGTCACTGAACTTCTCTCAAACGACTGGACTGATTTTGATGAATTTTTTTGTGTGTGTTCAAGGGGATCTGGGAATGGTTTAGATTCGCAATTGGACCCGGTAGGTGGCGCTGCGATCAAGTTCTGGAATTTTAAAGTTGGGCGGTACGAAGTTCGCTGGGTCAACTAGTACTTATTATAAAATGCAAAGTAACTCTATCTGTCTGTTTGTTACGGTTTCATAGATAATTCGCTGCACCAATTTCAGTAAAATTTGCCTAGATATGCTTTGATTCTTCAGGAAGGACATGGGCTAGTCTTTATCACGATAACTGACTTAAACGCGTGTGGAGTCGCGAGTCAAAGTACTTTAGGCGTGTCTGTGTGTGTTTGTTTGTATGCGCGCGTGTGTACGGTATGTATATGCTTGCTAAATGTGTATGTTTAAGAAAAAACTAATTACGAATGTGTACAATGCAGCATTATTGACGATATCCACTAATCGTGAGCTAAATGGACGGTAAAAGTCACTATTTCAATTAAAAATCGCAAAAATATTACATTCAATATATCTCTTTACGTTGTTAAGTTTTACCCACGTTACAACAATGGCGATTGTTCATCGTAATGACGCTATATTTATTGTATAGAATATTCTTTTTACACTTATATAAATTAATACAAAAAATACACATTACATGATGTGTATGACACATCCGAGACACGGAAACAATTATATACAGTCGCTGCACACACTAATAACCACAGAACTAAACAGTACAAACAAAAATACAACATGCTGTATCTATTAAAATAAATAAAATTGATTTGTTTGTTTGTAATTTCAAATTAAATTCCAAAAATATAGTGCATTTGTTTCGGGTGGGACCGCTCAATCGATTTTGACGGGACTTTTAACTGGCAGATAACTAAGATAATAACTAATTTAGGCTTATTTTTAGGGTTCCGAAGTTTATGACCCGGAACCCTTATAGATTGGTCATGTCCGTCCGTCCGTCCTCGACTTACCGTACAAACGATAAGTGCTAGAAAGATGAAACTTTGCATGAATATGTGTTGTAATTACGCCGACAAAGTGCTACAATAAAATTATAAAAAATATTTTTATTTGGGGTACCTCCCCTACACGTAAAGAGGGGATGTTTTTTTCTCGGGGCTACCCCATCGTGTACAATAAAGGGTTTCTAAGATGATTTTTGGTTTAGGTATCCGTTCGTTCGATATTCCACTTTAAAGGGCACTTTTTTGTAAAAACAGGGCGCTCCCCCCCCCTCTAAAAGCTAAACAGCTGACTCAAAAAATCTGGATGAAGTCATATCATAAGTCATCAATCATAAAAAAATGTAATCTTAAGAAAAATATGACTACTTTAGTTTTTTTTTAATTTAAGATTAATATTGTGGGTGTAACTAAGTTTTATTTTATTTTTTATCTGTATAATTAAATTCTCAATTGAACAGTCTTCGTTTCATTAGGATGGCATACGTAGTTCGGGAGATATTCGGGTTTATGTGACTGACCCGTTATTTTTGGAACCGAGTGTATTTTTGTATCACCCAAACATTTGGTCCGACCCGGAAATCGATCCCGAGAACTCTTCAGTCGCATACGCCAACCGCTAGACCAACGAGGCAGTATTCAACATCATGTTTTGCTTTCAATTTAAATTATCAATTCGTTTTAGTATATTTAATTTTATTCACTTATCTTTTTGTCGTATTATAAATTGTCTATTTATGTGATCTTAGGTAATTTTAGATTCGTTACGAATCTGATTGTAAATTAATGATCCTTGGAAAATAACATAATATATTATAATGAAACAAGAGAATATAGAAATATAATAGAGAATAGAATATAATAATTTAAACAAAAAGGAACCGACTTCATAGAAAAACTATTACGAGTACCCAAATCGCGACAATTGTGCCTATGATATTTGAGGAGTTCCCTCGATTTCCTTGGGATCCCATCATCAGATCCCGATATGGTGACGATGGAACCACCTGTAAGCTACGCCCATTCCAATGCGAAAAGAGTTTTTGAAATCGGTTCATAAACGACGAAATTATCGCGGAACATACATAAAAAAAAAAGATTCCGACGAACTGAGAACCTCCTCCTTTTTTTGAAGTCGGTTATAAAGAAAAACGTTTGCAACTTGGCTAGAGGGGCAGGTTTTGTCGTAGACAAATAGCTTGCTATGTTTTTAGATCATTGTCACAATATTTTATGATGTCATAACTGGATATGGAATATTTAGAAATATGTTTACTAGTAATGAAATTATTTGGTATAGTCGTGTATTGTCTAGGTGTACAGGGCTCAGGGTACAGGCAGGGCTAAGTACAGGGTTCTGATCAGAGTGATCAGTTTGGAATCAAACTTCCGTGTGCCGTACGTTTTAACTCAGTATCATTATTTGCACAAGAAATATTTCGCACATGTGTTACAACTTTTGCTGTCAATGGAAGTGGACAATCACTGTTGACTTAATCTCATTTTTTCTTTACCTTTTCCTCAACCTTCAAACCATTTAGAATTAAAACGTTTATTCTCGGAAATGATATTGTAAGTAAGGCAATGTTGGTTCGCAGACATCGGCAGGTAAGCCGGTTTCGTAAACCGTCAGAGTGACTCATACTTATCGAGAGCTAGCGAAAGTTAATACCTAATATTAGTTACGGAAGATCAGATTTGTCTACTGAGTGACTGGTATTAAAGTATATTTTAACAACTAGTGAAGGATAATGAGATTTTTCTTAAATGCTAGCTTTGCCCGCGACTAATGTCCTTCTTCAAGAATCAAAGTACCTATCTTTATGCATAATTTTGTTACGTTTGTAACGGTTTAGACGTGAAAGCGTAACGTAAAGACAGAATTACCTTCGAATTTCGGATTTAAACTACACATGACGTGCACAAACCATCATAATATTCACATGAGATTTGTGCTTCAGAAACTCAAAAGTTTCTGCACCGATTTATGTCAAATTATGATACGATATACATAATTTGTGCATAAGCATCCATTTTTCATATCACTTTAGTTCCCTGTTTCTCATCAACACACCTTTTTTTAAAAGACAACTCCCGCATGAGGAATATATACATCCTGACTTTACAAACATACATGAGAACTGCCATAGAGAACACCCAGACTCAGAACAACAATTTGTGGATCACACAAAGTGTACCAAATACACACACACATACCAAAGTGTAAACCACTAGTCCATTAGTGCAGTGCGACAAACGACGATGTTCTACTAGAACGTACCAGATTACAGTTTGCATGATATGATTTAATCCATCTGCAATGTTGTCCTATTATCGACTGCCGTACTTGACTTCGATAATGTCAGTAAAGGTGCTTACCTTGTTATGTACAGAAAGCAACCTTTGGGCTGGTAATGAATAGGTCGATTATTACTTGATCGGAAGTGTTAGGCCTGTAGTTTCCCACGCGGTACTTTAGATGCTTTAGCTTATAGGAGACATTGAAATGACTACCGTATTTTAGAGTTGATTCTAGTCATAGAATTTATTAGTTACTAGCTCCACTCGCATCTTAGAAGTATGAAAAATAGATGTTGGCCGATTCTCAGACCTTCCCGATATGTACACAAAATTTCATTCAAATCGGTCCAGCCGTTTCGGAGGAGTATGGGAATGAACATTGTGACATAGACCCTTTATATAAATATCAAAGATCGAATATCTATTGCACTTGTGGGTTCAATTCCCATCTGTGATAACAACGTGTGTTATCACATTACTGTTCTGAATAAAATTATTTGTGTCCATTTCATGTATGTTTGTAAAGTTCCCCGTAAAACAAGATGTTTATTTCTAATGCGGGAGTTGTCTAAATAAATGACATATGCATAAAAAATACACAAGCATAATAACTCCATGTAAATCGACTACTTAAAGCCGTATGGGTGCAGTATATATGTACCTATGTAATCGTATGTCGACGTGCAATGAGGGATCAAGTTACGCTGGTCTTGAAAAAAAACAAAGCATTCGAACGGTAGAAATTCGAGAGTCAGACAATCAGTAGCACATTATATAATTTCATAGTGCTTACATATTTCTTTGATACAACATTGTGAGCATTCATTTTGCAGACAACCACATCATTTGAATTGCTCGAAAAAAATACATACACGCAAGTCGGACGTTCGTGTATTGATATAACAATGTTGGAAACGTGAGCGATATTGATGAAAGAATTACTTCTTTACGTTTATCAATACATTATTCAATGGGCAGTATAATTATAGTTTCTTACGCGTAAATATTTCTTTTTACATTATAAGTCTTAGAAATATGCGGGCGAGTCTGTAATTCTTGTAAGGCTTTTTGAAAAATAAAACTGAGAAAAAGGCTCTGTCTAGTGGTTCGAGAATTCCGTTATAAATAAGGCTTGCAGATAAGTGTGTATTTATAGCTAATTAAGAGAATCGAGCCAAGATGGGAAAGGATGAAAAAGTAATAGAGACACTCTGATTCCAGCACGAATGGGACGACTGGACCGAAACAGTACTACCCTCACACAAAAGACCAACCTAAAAATGACAGCTTAAGTGCTGTCGTATTTCATTGGTGAGTGTGAGACCGGAGGCCCAATAATGCAGTAGCGTCTTACTAGGTTGGCACAGTGTGGGTCACCATGCTTCATTGCCTGCATTCACAATGAGGATGGTGAAACCTATTCCTGGATTCTACTCAGGCAGAGTAGAGTCACTTTGGCTGGTCTCAATACAAAAAGCAGTACATAAAAAACTTTCCAACACGTCGATGTCCTTTAAAAGATAATTTTCCAATCACAAAATAGTCACTTACTCTTGTAATGGAGACTTATCTTCAATTACATTTGCACAATAATTTTATTTTAGATTATATTAAAAATACAAATTATAAAGGGGAATATGATAACCGGAGTTTCATATACATCACTTTACACACACTAGGTATCAGTTTGAATGTAATATCGTGTAGCTGTACGGTAGGCCTAGTGGTTAAGGTTTCACTTTCTACTTCACCAAGAGTCTTGGGTTCAAATCCTACTTGGGAAAACATTTGTATGATACGCAAATTGTTGTTCTGAGTTTGGATGTTCTTTGTGTCCGTTTCATGTATGTTTGTAAAGTCTCCCGCGACACAGGATTTATATTCCTAATGCGGGAGTTGTCTTTTTAATTAGAAAAGAAGAAATTACATAAGTTTTTTGACTATAATAATACGTTTTAAAATATTTAATTAGATATAGTAAAGATAGATTATTTAGAAATTTGACATGGCAATACTATAATCGCGATGATATTCACGCGGAGCCGAGGGCAAAAGCTAGTATCTATATTATAAATACTTATTTCAATATACTATGGTACTGATAATTATTATCACCTACATTTATTCCATAGATATTAAGTGAATCATTTTATAAATAAAACATTATTTCATGAGAATTTGAACATGAAAAATTTGAACTTTAATTTCATATCAATTTATAGTTTGCAGTTGTGAAATGAGGGAATGAGGTTATTTGTCTAAAATAGGTTCATATTGAATAATTACTGTTAAATCTGTGCATGTATTTATTTTACCAATGTGAACTTTAACGTGTGAGAAGGAAACTTTAAAAAAATGACAATGAAACTAAACATAGTTTAAAATGAAGTCGCTTCCCAACTCTGTTTGCTTAGAAATTTAATTACCTACTTTACGTATTTTAATTCAGTTTTCAGCATTAGATATAGTAATTCTAGAGGAAGATTATATGTGTATTATACTTGTTATAGACTTATGCTTGTTATAGAAGACGAAATTAGATAATTTTAAAGACTTCCATAGAAAGCCGGATCGGATTACTCTGAGACAAAGATTGTCTAACGGATTATTAGTTTTATATATAAACTAGCTGATGCCCGCGGCTCCGCTCGCGTTTTAGAGGTATCATAAATAGATTCTGGCCGATTCTCAGACCTACTGAATAAGGATATAAAGTTTCATAAAGATCGGTCAAGCCGTTTCGGAGGAGTATGGCAACGAAAAGTGTAACACGACAATTTTATATATTTGATGATAAAGTCACATGAACCCCTTTCGATTTGTACGTCACAAATTGACATAACATAGTAGATATTAATATTATTTGTTAACTATATCTGCATACCTTTTACGAAAATGAATTACTGATTCATCTTTGTAGCCTTTATTCCCAATCGTAACCTTTTTAAATTAATTTGTCGCGAATAAGTTCCATTTACAACAAAACATTATGTATGTATAAATTCTATTATTAAAAGCTGAAATGTAAGTAATAATACTGTTAATAAATATTACTTTGATAATGTACCTCTTTATATATTTAATACGAATCATAATGTATGTTATTAGATTAATGATTCACTGTTACTTTTGATACATAAGCATAGTAGCTGAATCCCACGGTGTTATACGATTAAAATCGCGAGTAACGCCGCGGAGCGATGTAAGTCGATAAAAGAAATTAGCCTAAGTTACTCCTTATATTTTCAGCTTTCTGCCAGTGAAAGTTCCGTCAAAATCGGTTAAGCTGTTCTAGAGATTGCCGTAACAAAGGGACAGACAGAAAAAAAAATGCTTTTTTTTTATGTATGTTCAGCGATAATTTCGTCGTTTATGAACCGATTTCAAAAATTATTTTTGCATTGGAATGGGCGTAGCTTACAGGTGGTCCCATCGTGACCATATTGAGATCTGATAATGGGATCCCCAGGAAATCGAGGGAACTCCTCAAATATAGTAAGTTTTGGAATAGTTTTTCTATGAAGTCGGTTCCTTTTTGTTAAAATTATTAACCGACTTCAAAAAAAAGGAGGAGGTTCTCAATTCGTCGGAATCTTTTTTTTTTTTTTATGGAAGTAAGTACCGTATTTACTCTAGAAACAAACACCCTTGGTAAAAACTGTACATTTGATATAACAAATAGATACTTCAAATTATTTATTTGAATAGATTTCACTAAATCATTACACTTGTACATATTATAAACTAGATAAGTAAGTTGATTAAAATGCTTGGTAGACTGTTGTTCCTACTTTATTACTAGACTACAAATGAGTCATCATCATCATCAACAGCCTTTAACAGTCCACTGCTGGACATATGCCTCTCCTTAGAAGGAGGTTTTGGCCTACTATACCGCGCTGACCAGACGGGTTGGTATATGGTTGGTTTCTAGTTTTCCTTCTCTTTGCATCGATGTTGTCTTGCGTAGTTTATCCCTTTGTCGCCTTTTACAACACCCGCGGGATGAATAGGGGTGGTGACACTCTGTTTTCTTAATCCGTCACCACATGGATGATACAATTAGTATATTTATGATATTAGTAATTAATTCATTGTGTAGTTTAAGTAACTAAAGTATTTTATTATTGTTATGTTAAATAAACATTACTTTATCTTAATGTATTATGTATTTTTGTCAATGTTGTCAGTGCAATAGTATTTAGATATTTATCCTCATTGTGAGAGTAGGCAATGCAGCATGGTGACCTATGGAGAATGACTGGAGTGTCCGTATAGTCATAATCTAAACAGGACTGTATTATTCATATTATACAACTTATAGATAGACTCTACTATAGATTTAAGAAGAACTATCCCTACTTAGTATTATAAATGCGAAAGTAACTCTGTCTGTCTGTCACGTCTAAACCACTGAACCGATTTTGGTGAAATTTAGTATGAAGATAGAACTGAACTTTGGAAAGGACATAGGCTACTTTTTACCACGATAACTGACATACACGCGGGCGGAGCCGCGGGCGAAAGCTACTATACCTATAGATGGAACTTATGTTCTAAATTACTTTTTTTAAATATAATTATAGTAGGTACATGAAACCACTCAGATAAATAAGTCAAATATTACAAGTTTATATACACGAATGTTTCAGTTGAGTGAAAATAAAACCTGCAATCTTTATGCCAGCAGTCCATCAAACTAACCACCATGCCATACGATCGTTAACAAGTAGAGGTTGTTATCTTTTACAAGTGAAATGAGACCACTATATAGTTACAAATTCCAATAATCTATTCAATAACGTTGCCTGTAAGAAATTGCTTTTTAGCGATAAGGCCGCCATTTGTACATGGTCATTCAATTGATATGCTCCTTAATGTAAACTGCATTAACTAGTGTACAATACAGTTTATTCTATTCTTATCTATTTATTTAACAAGTCGTTGACAGTCTCGAGTCAGAAGTACGAGTAGTAACCAGCTTTTAACGTCCCCGTGACAGTCAGCCCTTTCTGAATCATGGACATTAACACTATTCTGGTTTTATACATTCGCGACTTTTGCACATACTCAGGTTTTTACTGTAAACGGTAGACTGTATACCCGTGACCATGATCGGTATAACATATTCGAAACGTTGGAATGTAAAAGGTATCGTAACCTTTTTAATTTTACCGCGAATAAGTCCCGTTTACAGTAGAAAACGTGAGGACTATTGCACGGCGGAACTCCGATGGTGCAGTATCCGTTTAACTACTTAGTTGTATTCTTGAAGCTTGATGTCGCGAGGTTACGGATTTATCAAGTTGACTTTTGTAAAACTACAAGAATCTTTCGTTTATAGGGCTGCTGGTCTAGTGGTTAGCCAGGGTGACTGCTTAGCATTAGGTCAAGGGTTCGATTCAAACACAGGACTAATTAGATTACATCTCTAAATAATGATATTTAAGTCTACTATAAGTTCCATCTATGGCAATCGTTATTGGGAATTCAGTGCCCTCAAATATACTGAAAACTAGTTCAATCTTCGATTTCAGTTCTCCCTTAGGGTTGCGGAGGTCCGATGCCAGTCGCTTCGGGGAAAAACTGAAATTCAGGTAAAAGCGGTTGAACTAGTAGCCGACCCCAAATAGACTTGGGAATAATGGCTAGGAGGATGAGGTCTACTATAAGTTACAATACCTTTTTGATCACCTTTTAGGTTTTGATGGATTTGTTTCGACCGTAGGTAGATGGGTGACGGTAATTACGTCTCCGGGGTTGTTATATTTATGTGAACACTTAGTGTACAGCATGAGAAATCGCATTACCTTAGTGGCTCAGTAATAATAACAGCTCGTTAAGGTGACACAAAGAGAAGCTTCGAAAAGTTAGATGTAAGGGCTTATATGTCTACTCGTCACTCTTAGCTGCCGAAATATTCAGTGATCTTTTCGAGAAGTCCATTTCAAAGAAACTTTGCATAAAAAAGTTAGTTATACATGTTACATTGTTAAATCTGAATCAGCGACTGCGACTACGAGGCGCCTACCGACACTTAAACGCTTTAACTATAGGTCACATCTTTAGAAGGATCAACCTGTTTTTGAAAATAAATTTCAATTGACCGTTTAGCTTTAGAGTTCCAGTGGCAGGGTGTATTAATGAATTGGATGAGATTTTTGCAACATTTACTACAGACAAACGTTCGGTACTTTTTACCCGACTACGGCAAATCGATTATGTATTTGACAGGCTATGTATGTATGTATATATGTAAATGTGTATGTTTATATGTTTGTTCGTCTGTTCCCTCTTAACTATTCAGCTACGGCTGTATACGGATATGTGTATGTGAACACTGATAATTGTATACAAGAACTATGTTGTTTAAATCTTTTTTTATACTTTTTCAGAGTCGTTTTTTGACGTAGTTGAGTTTTAGTTTTTACTTTTGTAGTGTATTGTCAATTATTTTACACTTATATAATTACTAGCTCTGTCTTATATCTTTCCTCAAGAATCAGAGTACCTCCATGCTGAAATGTTTTGTTTGTTGGTTTAGTCGTGGCAGCGTAAGGGGCCGTCCATTAATCACGTGTGGCTCGAAAGGGGGAGGGGAGGTTCGACAAAAATCTGAAAATATCACAAAGGGGGACGGGGGTCGAGAGCGCGATTTGTTAACCGAAAACGGCTTCCAGTGTCCCCTTGACTTGCCGTTTCCATGCTCAATTTAAAGTTTTTTGAAGGCACTAAAAACTACACGTGATTTTGATAGGGGGTGGGGGTAAAAATGCTAAAAAAAGTCACTTGATTAATGGATGGCCCCTGACAGACAGACAGAATTACTTATACTGACAGACAGAAATATTTATAACATTGGTATTGGTAGTAACAATGTTTTTCTAAAAGACCATATATTATTTTATCTATTAATTAGTGATCTTAACTTGTTAAATGTATCATGAATCCTGTTTAACATAACAAGTGTTGTATTAACACTTGCAAAGTGGAAGTAAATTGGGCATGCATGATTAAGTTGTCAGTTTAACAGAATAAGAACGCTACTATTTATCCAGAAGAAGAACACTACTCTTTATCCAGAAGAAGAAGTAACGTTAATGCAAGACTTAACTTAATCTGTGCTTACAGATTAATCCTTGTAAGTAGTTATTCTTGTATTGTTGTAAACTTGTAATATTATTATTCTAAAAAGTTAATACGTATGTAGAATTTTTAGAATAATATTACAAGTTTAAAACCGGTATCAAACTAGTTATTTAGTTTTGAACAATTAACTCTTAAAAATAACTGACGTCAATGCATCTACATCAAATTATAATAAACTGTACTTTGTTTTATACTTCTTAATCCCCATTTTTAACTATTTCACTACATATTATAAAAAGTCCTACTACCGCATCTCTGTTTGCGATAAACTCAAAACACAGAGCACCGAAATTTTGTACCCAGATAGTCTCAAGCCTGATAAGGACATAGGTAGAGCCGCGGGTGAAAGCTAGTAATGAATATATTGAAGCAAGAAATATATTTTTTTAATTTAAATAGAACAAACAAGAAGCTACAAATAAAGAAAAGAAATTCTCTCTAAATGCACATAATAAATGATATTATCTTAAACTAACTCTGTTTAAGGCTAAACTACTTTACCGCTTTGGATAAATTTGAAATCTTGGACCTTGGAGAAGGACATATAATAGTTTTTGTTACGGTAACTGATATAAGAGCAAATGCATCTCGATTTATAAAAGTGAAAGTTCAGAGGCAACAGCACAAATAGTTCAACCAATTTAAAAGCCCTCTTATTTTTTGACGTAGTTTAAAATAGTTCAGATAGATTTATATCATACGAAGGTAAATAAATGTAAATAAATATTTCGGTCTACTTTTACACACAACATCATCTAGCCCCAAACTAAGCAGTTTGTATTATGGGTACTAGACAACTGATACAAATAAACATATACATAAACATACTTTTTTTTGGTAAATTCATACATAGACTCCGAAATTTGTTGATTACCACAAATATTTGATCCGACCCGGGAATTAAACCCGAGATCTCTTGATCAGCAGCCGCATACGCTAACCACTAGACCAACAAGGCAGTAAATATGCTAAAGTCACAGCTAAAACATTAAAAACGAAGTCATTTAATAATAGCAACTTGATCAGACAACGCAAGAATGCCAAGAACGCAAAATGCTTCCGCCAACTCATTCTTGCTTATACCTAACTTGACCTCAAGATTATTCAGCTCGCGATTATAAAAGACACATACATGTATCACGACTGCCTTAAACCTGTCGTGGCTTGCGGAGTTCTCAGTAAGTTGTGGCGTTTTTAAATTCATCGAGTTTTTTCATCTCATCGAGTGATATCTCGATTATTTAATAGTATGTAACAGGTACGATATTCTTTTTCGTATCAGCATTTGCAAACGAATGAGATATATCGTGGTCTTAGATGGATAGTACATCTACAAATATCTGAACATACTAGTGATGTGCCGGACAGTTGAATTGCGGATACATATACAAATACAGATTAATTATTGATGTCTAGGGTTTAGATTCGCGAGTACGGATTTCAAGGTTTTCCTCGGTCAATGACCTTGAACGACGAGTTACATTAGTTTAATCCAAAACAACACACCATACTTGTACTGCAAGTGTTTTTTAGTAATATTAATACATATACATATCAGAAAGATAAGAGGAATGATCTCATATATGTATAAAATATGATAGTCAAATAACACATTATGATTGTTGATAATATTAGTACAATGTCAGTTATTATCTACTTCATTTCAGCGACATTTCGAATTCCATAAAATCAATATCAAATAAAAATTTAAAGAACTTATCTGTTTGAAAGTACATAATAGTTTAAATCCAAATTTTACTGTGTCATTTGTTTTCAAATCTGGTTCAAGACTATCCAGAAAATATGGGCAACGGATATGAATTCTTCACATATCCGCCAACACGGATACAGAAATGCAATTAGAGCACATCACTAATACGTACATAATAGACATATATACATGTCTCATATGATATGCTGTACATGCTCAATAGTATCTGTTACACACTGCTCCCTTCTAATTGTACTTGCGATGTCAGTGCGTGAGATTAGCTCATTCAATGAAATCACTGACTGTCTTGATCACACACAAATCGTTTTGATTTATATGTATTGTGTATATGAAAATTACTTCATTAATGTGACTCAACTGTTTTATAGGAAAATCCAATCATCAAAACAAATAATATATGGACTCGATGACAATCAATGTTTACTATTTACTTCAAAATCGATATAAGTTTATACAATAAGCGTACAATTATGAACCTTATAAGTTTTGCTAAAAGTGTGCACAATTATTTAGAAGGCTATATTGCAATAAGAGGTATTGATTTATATGTAAACAGTTAATCAACTTACATTCTAGGTGCAAAGTAAGGAAATAATTAATTACAATCCTTAAAATGTAGCTACGAAACTGAGGAAGTAACTTTAAATCATCATCATCAACCTATCACAGTCCACAGCTGGACATACCCCTCTTTAATTGCACGCCACTTGTTCCGATACTTCTTGAATCCAACCATCCTCGAATTATGTCAGCCATCCACAGGCCACGTGGAGTGATGAGTTACGCAAGGCAACTGGCAGGAACTTTAATTAAGCAATTTTTTTTTATCACCAATTTTGTATCAAAAATGAAGTGCATTATAAATACCAAACTTTACACCTAAAATGTACCCTGCAAGTTGTAAAAAACACCAGTGGCTGCTACAGAGATCATATTATAAAGGACTAAAACACTGGTTATCTGTAAGGCCGTAATATCGCCCCAGCCTTTTCACGCTGAAAATACCTCTCCTATATAATTATCTCTCGCAGGAAAGTAGTAGCAGCAGATGTAGTATAGACAAGCTGATTTCAGCACGAACAGGGCCAGCCGAACAACAACCCGACTGGGAATGACAGAATTCATTCTGTGGAAGAATTCATTCATTCAGAATTCATTGTTTCACAAGAATTGTTTATAAGAAGTTGAATCATCATCATCATCAACAGCCTTAAACAGTCAACTGCTGGACATAGACCTCTCCTTAGAAAGGAGGCTTTGGCCTACTATACCACGCTGGCCAGACTGGTTGGTATTGGGTTGGTTTCAAGTTTTCCATCTCTTTGCATTGATTTTCTCTTGCGTAGTTTATCCCTTAGTCGCCAGTCGCCTATAGGGGTGGTGACACTCTGTATCCTTAATCCGGCACCACACAAGAAGTTGAATGTTCTACAGGAATTATTTTCGCAGTAGAAAACATGAATGTACCGCCTGCTTTATATACAGAAATTAATAACCTATCAATAATCTCATATAAAACGTACCTCTTATCTAATCATTTACGTCAATAATAATTTTATTGTCATATTAATCGACAAAATCTCTTTCACCTGTGCAATATATTATTTTAATCGGTTGTAAATAGATTAAATGGGATACTGGTATGCTTTTTTATGTACAATCATAATTATATTTGCGAACACTTGTGAGTTCCTGACTTTCTGATAATCATATCAAGATCCACAACAGAATTGTAGGGTGGCTGAACCAAAGTCGAGCTTTTGTTTTCTATACCAAGCAAATAAATTGGAGAAAGGTTCTGCTTAATTTGGGTTCCAACGACCAACCAAAAATCAATACTAAAATAACGATTTTTTAAGTTTAGGTGGATATAGGCAATATTCCAAAACGACTGAACGAAACCAGATGAAATTTGATACAAAGATTGACTATAGTGTATGTAGGGATACAACTTATCTAACTTGCTGGTGCTGGGAAACAAAACTAATCTAGGTTACTCCTTATATCATCAGCTATCTGCTATTTAAAGTTCCGTTAAAATCAGTGTAGCCATTCCAGAGATTAGCAGAAACAAAAAGACAGACACAAAAGTGAAAATTAAATATTTTTTTGCTGTAGGTATTATGTAAACTTTCATAGACATTCGAAGAAAACTCGTTAATTGGAAATTACAAACAGACCATTTAATTCCATTTAATTGTGTGGATGTATAGATTTATGCCAGTTAGTTTTACTAATAGGTAATACATACACATTCAAAGTGTATGTACTTTACAACTTAAAGTGTAAAATAATAAATAATGATAAATGACGCAGAAAAAATATTGACAAATCTGAAATTGTCGTGAATCTGCTTGCAAACGTTAAAATAAAAGATGTATGTAATAAAAAGATTCTATAGGTAATAGAGCCACGCCGATTATAGCACGAATGGGCCGCCAAGACCGGGGCAGTACTACCCTCACACAGAAGACTATGCTAATAATGACAACATTCTTGCTATGGGATTTTGTTGGTGAGTGTGAGACCGAAGTCCCAACATGTCAAAAAATATTATTAAGTAAAAGTTGACAAGGAATACCTAGAATATATTTGCACAAAGAACAATTACAAAATGTTAAATAAATAACAGTGCGATAAATAAATGGGATTTATCAGAAGCGACAGTTTCATTGCTCGTATTAATTAATCCTGATAAAGGTTGACAACACAAAATGCATGATATACGAGTATACATAGATGCACTTTTTTATATCTTTACATTTATCAAGCATATCAGTTTATAGGTTTAATATGTATAATTTATTGGATTTTTGTGTAACTTATATACATACATAAGGGTCCATTGATGATACGTGGTTAGGTTTAGGACTAACGGCTATCTGCAAGTGAAAGTCCCGTCAAAATTGAATCACCCGTTCCAGAGTATAATCGGAAAATAGAAAGATAAACAAAAAAATATTTAAAAATTGCTTTTTTAACGTAAATACCATAGGTATAAACTGTTCTTCTTCTTAACTTCTATTACGTTTATTTATATAGATAAATATTTATCTTAAATATAAATACTGAAAACAACTTCTAAAGAAATAGTAATAAAAAGTATTTTTACTTTGATACTTGAATAGTTGATTGCAAATTATGCAAATGAAACTATCAAACCGCGGATACGACTTGTATTTTAGTTAAGAGAGAATCTGTTTGTAAAGAATGAGAAACAAACTCTTGCATGCACAACAAGTGTTAAGTAACACTTGTTATGAATATGCTTGTAATTTGCACAAAATTCAAGTAAATTACATTCAGTAGTAAAATAAGATTCATCATCAACATCAGCCTATCGCAGTCCACTGCTGGACAAAGGCTTCTCCAGTTGCAAGCAACTTTGATAAATGTTCGCGTTGTAAAAGTGTTATGGTGCATTTTAGGGTTCCGTTGCCAAATGGCAAAAAACGAAACCCTTATAGATTCGTCATGTCTGTCTGTCTGTCCGTCCGTATGTCACAGCCACTTTTTTCCGAAACTATAAGAGCTATACTGTTGAAATTTGGTCAGTAGATGTATTCTGTAAACCGCATTAATATTTTTACACAAAAATAAAAAAAAGCAATAAATTTTGTGGGTTCATGGGAACTCACAAAATTTCATCACACACACACACACACACACAAATAAGTTCTAAGTATGGACTTAGAACTGAAACTCAATTTTTTTTTTGTGTGGGGTATCTATGGATAGGTGTTCAAAAATGATGTTGAGGTTTCTAATATCATTTTTTTCTAAACTGAATAGTTTGCGCGAGAGACACTTCCAAAGTGGAAAAATGTGTCCCCCCCCCCCCCTCTAACTTCTAAAATAAGAGAGTCATAAAACTAAAAAAAATATAATATGTTGTACATTACCATGCAAACTACCATCGAATACACTATTTTAAAAACATAGATCAAAGTTACAACGAACTACAAGAACTTTTATATGATGTTACTTGCCGATACCGAACCCTTCATGGGCGAGTCCGACTCGCACTTGGCCGCTTTTAGAGTCCTTTTTTGTCGTTGTTCGGTTTAGTAGTTACTTTTTTATTTAAAATGTTTTAGTGCTGCTATAATATTATTTGTAAAGTATATTTTAATTACGTAAACAAACCGACCGTAATAAATTGTCTGAACAGAAAAGTATACCATAAAAAATTCACAATTATAGAATAAATATGGTCAAGGTAATAAGCAATGCTATAATATATATATATATTTGAAATGTGCACCTGTGTACATTTGAAATATACTGTTTTTTTACTCCGACGCAATAATGGTGTTATCACTTCAAATGTAGGTATGTATGTATGTGTAGAAAGATAGAACACGTTTTATTTGTAAGAAAATTTAATCAAAATTTTTCTTAGCCATACTATAAAATTACTTGCCCTGACAGTTTCAAAGGTGTGCCCGTTTTACCAACTCTACTTAAACCGTCTCCTTACTTCTCACATCCTAAACTTAGGTAGCCCCTACATTTCAAAAGACATCTAGCCATTTAGGTGTCAGGTTGGTGAAATCGAAAATATCACTAATGGTTACCTAACTCTCTCTAATTGGCCCCTTAAATTTAAGGGATGTTGGTGAAAACGGCCTTAAGACACTTGGGCTACAAACTTGAATTTTTGTACAGCTTATACTTCTAAGTTATTGTATGATATGTTGTAAAGACCTACTAAGAAGGACCTTTTTCCTTTCCTTTTTGATGGATAAAGGAAATTTCATTCCTCAGGGGGTTAAATAAAGGTGAAATGAATGTATGGAAGAACCTCGTTTTCAAATTCAGAAATATTAAATCATGCTGAGAATCCGAGGGTATGTGTTACTTTTAAAAGAATGTTCAACAAGTCTTAGCAGTAGAATATTTTAGAAGGATTACGGAGGGCAATTTATCTGCTTGATACTGTACCTATTTCAAAAAATCGTTGAAAAAATGACCTTTTAAATGCGAACTTTATACAATCATTCGACAGACTGTAAACTGTTAACAAAGAGTACCTACTTGTGAGTGCACTGCTGTTAACAATGGAACACTCGTCATATAAGTATGACGCCTGAATACTTTAGGAGTTAAATGACAGCACATAACATGGCTAAATGTGTCATCAACTGTTTTGAAAATCCACTGCTAGATATAACTAAGACCTCTCCTTAAAAAGGCTTTCTCCTACTATACCACTTAACTGACGGACTCGACGGGATGTTTTTTTTCTTAAGAATGATGTTGTCTTGCGTAGTGTTAATCTACACGGTTAGTTAGTCTGCCTAGTGATGTAAGCGGTCTCCACGCCGCTTCCTACTGGCCAAGTGTCGTGGGTTCAAATCCTAGGTGAGATATAAATTTGTGTGATTCAAAAATTGTTGTTCTGAGTCTGGGTGTTCTTTGTGTCCGTTTCACGTACGTTTGTAAAGTCCCCTGCGACACAGGTATTTAAAAAGTTTGCTCCCTTACCGAAACTTACGATATCGAATGCATGCATAGTGGGACGGGTTCTTAATCCGTCACCATACGGTAGCTTAGCTCAAAATTTACGTCAGTTTATTAAAGAAGGAGCTTAAAAATAATGGTCATTAGACGAGTCATGATAGCCCCCCCCCCCCACCACCCTTTTAAAAGTAAAAATTTGATACCCAGCCATACAGCATTAAAAGCCTTAGCTCAAAATGTACCTACGTCAGATTTTTAAAGGTGGGGCTTAAAAACAATGGTCATTAGTCGAGTTATGAGTCGAGTTATAACCCCCCCCCCCCCTCCCTTACAAAGTAATAACCTGATATCCAGCTATACAACTTTCAGATATCTTGTTTTATCGGACGAGACTAAACCTTACTGGTATTTTATTAGTTGTTTAATGATCATATAAACATATGCGTACTTTATTTTTAAATGCTACTTAATTAAAAAAACATTAATCGCTATTTTGCTTCAATAACGTGTAAAGTCCGAAAACTAACTTTATTATTATTTGGTAATTTAAATCGCTGTGTTTGATTTTATTTTGTCACAAAACGTGGTAAATTTTTACATCATTACGCAGCCGGTAGGGACAAAAACCACTCCACCACCAAGCAAAGGAATGAAATGTGAAATAGACTAACTTCCATTACCTTCAAAATTTAATTTCTAAACATTTCGAGGTACGGGTTTAAAAGGGTTATCTTAAATCTTTCTCCATATTTCAAACTAGTTGATAAGAGCTACCTCCTACAGAAAATGAGATGATTTTTAATAAATTATCGTGCAACCTTTTTTAAGGATGTACCTATGTTTAAACAGTAACTTATCTAAAATGCAAACAAGGTTGTATTTGTCTTACTATCAAGAGATTGTGAGTTCGAATTCCAGACAGTACATTATCACTTAATTAAACTACTATCACAATAATGACGATTAATTGAAACAGGGCAAAAGGTAGTTGAGCTATGCTTATGTTAGAATGAATGGGTCGGCTCCACCGGAGTGACTTTGGTACTTTGACAGAAGAGCAACCTGAATAACTACTCTAAAATCACTAAGTTCTATTTTTTTTTAATACACCAGGAACTACCACATACTTTCAACTTTCTGTCTCTTTATCCCACGGTTGCCTGTAAGAGATTGCCTTCGGGTGATAAGGCCGCCACTTGTACCACCTAGTTTAAGCTACCGCTTTGTTTCTATTCTGGTGTACAATGAAGATATATATTATTATTATTATGGTGACCTATACTCTTAGATTATACTCATGCCTTCTATCAGGCCGAGTAGAGTCACTTTGACGGGCTCATATAAAAAAACCTGTACTAAGTTTCCCTCTTGAGTGCTGAGTCTCCTAGCTGAGTGCCGCGGGGTTACTTTAGTCTGCCTAGTCTTTATTGTTGCAAATCGCGATTAATACCTCGGAGCGAAGCTAGTCAATATTATACTAAGTTACTCCTTATGTCATCAGTTTTCTGACAGTAAAAGTGCCGATAAAATCGATCCAGCCTTTCCGGAGATTACCCGGAACAAACAGACAGATGGACAGACAGACAAAAATTTTAAAACTTGCTTTTGATGTAAGTACCGTATTATTTTCATATGCATTTAGTTAAAAACTGTTATTTTAATATGTAATAATTGTGATTATGTGCCTACTAAGCGCTAGGTGATAGTTGTCAACCTTTTTTGTAATCTCTAAAGGAAACGTATAGAGTAATTGGCCCAAGTCACAGTTATAATGAAAAAACCGTTGTGTACTAGAACATTTTTTTTCTTTCTAAAGAGGATCTCTCTCATTAGGTAGAAAATGTGCTAATTAGTTCTATTAAGACTATAACTCTAGAACAATACCAGCTGGTTTATTTCACCTACAGAATAATTAACACAAAAAAATATTGTCAATTGACAACAGTTTCTCATAATTTTTCTCCGTGATCACGATAGAAACTGATAATTAAATTTTCTCTATAGAAACATGACACTATTTAGTTTTTCTACAATAGTAAATTAATGTATCACTTACCGGTTCATTTAAAGTTGAATTTGACGACACACTAATACTGAACACCTCCTGACTTTCAGTTGGGGAAAGTTTATTAGGACTCACACACTCGAAACCCATAATTATTTAAAAAAAGAACTTCAATTCACAGTTAAAAACTTCAAGACACAAACACTTATAGAGGGAAAACAATTTAAAAAGAAATACACTTTTAAAAATCGAATATAATATCGTTAAGTCAAGTGGACTAAGTTAAGATAGTGTGTCAACTGACTGCCAGCTGCGTATGCGCAACACTCACTACGGCGCGATCGTGTGTACAATGATATAAGACAAAGTAGAGGTGGTAGGAACGTAGGAGTCATTGTCTCGTAAAGGTTAATGGATTTTAATGGTGTAGTATTCGTTAATGTAGCGTGCTTTTTGTAAGGAGGCTTTTTAGTTTAAGTATTATAGTAGGTAAACTTTTTTAATTGATTTTAGAAAGTGATCATACTTATTGGAGAGGTTGAACAGTGAAATGAATAATTATTCATTAATGAAAACTTTAGTATCATTCGAGTTATTCGATTACAGTTCACTGCTCAACCTCTCATATTCATATTAGTTAGTCGAGTTAGTTAGTCGAAAATTGCATTTTTTTCTTGCATTAATACTATTTTTTGATATCCTTGTTAAGGGAAACCAGTTTATCGACTCTGACATAAATATAATGACTATGACCCACTAGACCTTGAATAAATTTTTGAGAACCGTTTAAATCAACCTGAGTTTGTTAATATGAATATTTATACCTGATTAACGAGGAAGTCTTAAGATAAAGATAGAATTATAATTACAAATCAGCGACTTATTTTAAATAAATGATATTCTCTTAGACTTGTAAGTAACTCTTAGATAGATTTTGTGAAATTTTAAGTACTCTCTTGTAACTCTGTAATAATAAATAACAATAAATATTTCTGACATCTTACACACAACGCCATCTAGTCCGAAACACTTTTACTTATTAAACATAGAAAAATACCCAACTTCCGAAACAAATATTTGCTGATCATACAAACATTTGGTCCGACCCGGGAATCGAACCCGAAACCTCTTAATCAGCAGCCACATACGCTGACCACTAACAAGGCAGTTTAAATATAAATAAAGAATATTATACCTTTATATTAATTAATACGAACTTATTAATATGTGTAAATTGATAAATCTAAGTCATATTCTATTCGATTCAATATCGTAAAAATGTAAATTAAATAAATATAAATAAATAACTAAATAAAAACAGATTACCTTATCTCTATAAATATACTTACATAGACATTAAACATATAAAGTTTCATTTCTGTTCGTACATTGTAGGAAGTTACTTTCTTCCCATTAAAACAAATTCATGAATGAAATGAAAATTAAGGAGATTCATTATGTAGCAACAATGTATCTCATAGAGTACAATACTTCGTGGACTATTTTCTCCAAATCAAAATTAGAGAGCAATTGGACCAGAAATAGTACTGTGTGGAATGTCTAATGTTATACATTTATGTAAACAATAGAAAGATAAAATCAATAAACAAGCTAATATCGAACCAGATAAGATATAATCAAGGAAGGGAGAACTGAAGGACAAGTATTACTTATCATACGACAGTCATAGTCATAATCTATGTGTGATTCAGTCAATAATCATCATTTGATGTCTCTATAACTGAGTTATCATTTAAGGGGACTTTACATATACTAATGAAGACAGACACAAAGGATACCCAGACTCAGAACAACAATTTGTGAATTCCACAAAGTGTTGTCCCATGAAGGGTTTAACCCATGCCCATAACATTAACCACTATACCATTCGTGCATAATTTACACTATTTGACTGCCTCTGTGGCGCAGTGAGAGCGTATGCGGCTGCTGTGCTTGAGGTCTCGGGTTTGATTTACGGGTTGGACCAAATATTTGTGTGATCCACAAATATTTGTTTTGGAATTTTTGTGTTTTCTATGTATAATATGTAAGTATTAAAAAAAATAGTATGTTTGTGTATTTATATCAGTTGTCTAGTACCCATAATACAAGCTCCTCTTAGTATGGGACTAGATGGCGTTGTGTGTAAGATATCCGAAATATTCAAGCTAGGTGTATGTACAATGAAAAAAGAAAAAAGTATATGTATTTTTTTTAAATCGATAGATGGATGAATAATAATGAATGTTTATTACATAATCACGGCAAACAGCCTAAAAAGAACTGAATAAAATATGTACGATATCTATATTTGTACCATATTTTATGTTTAAAAGGGAAATTTTGCGAAAGGTTTTAGTGCTTTTTAATCAGAAATATTTCCATAATCTGGTTTTTATATTCCATTACCTTCAACAGTGGCACTAATGTCAGTATTTTATTACTAATTATTACTTATGATTGCGCTAATTGCTAAATAAACTAAGATCATTGAGTAACGAGCTTTAACAAGTGTTTTATCGCTTAAGTGACAGGTTGCAACCCAAGGCAAATATTTTTAAAACGATTATTTGTGTGAGACTATGTACTTATAATATATTTATCAGTGCTTCGAAATATCTTATCTCTTCAACTCTATAGTGAGCAATGTGTTAAGTTTTTATTATAATAACTTTAGCCTTTGGCTTCACCCACACGATAAAGTAGTAGCATATGTCCATTCTCAAGAATAAATATAATATTAGAATGGATTACATAAATATCCACCTGGTGTCTGATCGAGAACGAAAACGGAGTGTCATCTCTTCTATTCATCTTGAGGGCGTCTTAGGGGCGACTGAAGAAACATACTACTCAGAACAGTACTTCTAAGAGAAGGAAACGTGAAATTAACCCTTTACAAACCCATCTGGCAATAGTACAATAGTACTCCTTTCTAAAGAGAGTCCATTAGTAGAACATAAAATTATATTTTTTTGAAAATATAAACAGGACTATAATTAATTCTGTGTCCCTAGGAGGAATGGACACATAAAACATTCAGATTTAGAATAACAATTTGTGAATGATTCAAATTGTACAACTATTTGTATGGGATTTGAACCCATTACACTTAGTTTAGTAGGTGACCGCTTAAACTACTAAAAGTAAATAAATAAATATTTTAGATATCTGATAAAAAACGCCATCTAGTCCCAAACTAAGCAAAGTTTGTGTACTAGACAACTGATATCCTCCTAGCCATTATTCCCAATTTTATTTGGGGTCGGCTACTAGTTCAACCAGATTTACCTGAATTTCAGTTTTTCCACGGAGCGACTGGCATCGGACCTCCGCAACCCTAAGGGAGAACTGAAATTCGAAGATTGAACTAGTTTTCAGTATATTTGAGGGCACTGACTTCCCAATAACGATTGCCATAGATGTTCATGACAACCAGGACCGACGGCTTTACGTGCTCCCCGAGGCACGGGCGTGAATCACCGCCAAACTTCCAAACTCCGGGCAGTTATTAGGAATTTCCTAGAAAAATCCCAAAAACACTTTTTTGGCCCGACCCGGGATTTGAACCCGAGACCTCTTGATTAGCAGTCGCATACGCTAACCACTAGACCAACGAGGCAGACAACTGATATAAATACATAAATTCTTTTGTTTGTAATAAATAAATACATACATATTATACAAAGAAAACAAATATTGACAGATTAAACAAACATTTGGTCCATTGCGAAACGTAGCGTATAACAAAGCGTATCCAGTTATAACAGATCTATGTAAGCCCAGTACCTGTGATTCATTCACATAAGCTCTGAATGCTAAACTCGGTGGTCTCGCTTCCATCGCTGTCCGTTTGTAGGTCACTATGTACATCACGTACCGTAGTTCCGGGTGTTATCGTGACCCCACTTACGTAATTATTATCGCGTCAGTTACAAGCTGCATACGTTGAGCGATACCCTATTGAGGTATAAGGAGAGTTCAAGTTTTATCAGTGACCTATTTGAGGTGGAGAAAGTTTTGATACTACTTGAACTTATCATTAATTTTGTAATTATATCATTAAGTTTAAAGAGTTTGCTTATATACTCTCTAATCAGACAGACAGAAGAAAATTTAAAAAAAAAGCATTTTAGGTGTAAGTAGCGTGTATACTTCCTATGCATAAACACAGAATACATAATAGTACCAGCACAGAAGACTCACTCCGAAAAGTAAATTAAAGTTAAAGATACCCTCGGTGTCAAAAGATTAAGTTCAATTTAGATCGCACAGCGCCGAATCACTACGATTATATTAACCTACAATTGCGTCTCTTTCTATCGTGTAACTTTGAACTGTTCTGACAATGTCTGTTCGACCGGCGTGTCTGACCCGGCAGGCAGCCGGCCGACTATACCTAAACTGCGGAGTGACACCCCCCTGGCATAGAGTTAAAAAACTGTTAATTTGATATTACATACAGACATACTCATGTTTTTACTGTAAACGGGACTTATTCGCGATAATATTATAAAGGTTACGATACCTTCTATTTTCCGACGTTTCGAACGGGTTATACCGCTCGTGGTCACGGGTAGATTGATGTGAACCATGGCAGTGAAACTGCCATATAAATTCCGAACACAAAAATTCCTTGTAAACCAACGCTACCTGGTGACTGTGGTGATACAATTTTTATGGAATTGTTAAAAGAATTAACTAGATGGCAGGGTTATAGCTCTATGAGTGAAGTACTTCAAAAATATTTCGGAGATAAATAGGACACCAAATTTTTTGATTTTTTAATTAATTATTTGATTATTTAAATAATAGCAATGACGTATAAATGTGGTTTTCTAATTATTTCACTAAAGTCAAATTATGATTTTCTGCATACAATAAAACGTTGAATTAAAGTAGCAATAGTTTAAGTAATATTAAACAACTGTAATTTAATCGCAAATTAAAGTCCCAATATACTATGATATATTCGTTTTTGTTTCTAAAATTATACTTAATATTTATTTTTAAAAACTTTATTTTATTGACTGTTATATTTAATATGGTTTTAAATATTTCATATTTAAAAGAATAGCAAATTTAATCGCAAATTAAAGTCGTATATTCGTTTTTGTTTCTAAAATTATACTTAATATTTATTTTTAAAAACTTTATTTTATTGACTGTTAAATTTAATATGGTTTTAAATATTTCATAATCGCAAATTAAAGTCCCAATATACTATGATATATTCCTTTTTGTTTCTAAAATTATACTTAATATTTATTTTTAAAAACTTTATTTTATTGACTCTTATATTTAATATGGTTTTAAATATTTAATATTTATAAGAATAGAAAATATAATTTATTGGTTTCAATTCAAGAAAATATTTATATGGCAACATTTGGATATGTCAAAAGGAAAAACTTTTAATAAATTGATGAATACTAATTGACATTCAAATACTTTTTGGACGGTTGCGTGTTTTAAAGTTTTTGTGTTTTATTATATTATTGATTTCTTTTTATAACGACGACTCGGACTGTTTATGGACTCTGTGATTTCTTCTGCAACGAATTAACCCGGCTTCTCAAATTGGATATTGTTTCCTGGTTTGTCTTCGGATTCTGCTTCTTTCAACAATATGCCTAAAACATCTGAATTGAAATGTTATTTTGGGTGCATCGTTGATGGTAAGTTACAGAAAATCAAGAATCATCATATATTATGAAAGGGATTACACAAAAAAGTCTTTATCTTATCCTACAACTGGGTTTTCAATTATGATGAAAGACTTTTTTCGCTAGATGCATACAGGAATCACCGTAGTCTATAATGAATACCATTAAATTTAATGTTGACATTTGTTGTGAATTTGAAATATTAAAAAAATGTGAAGAGCACACATAATAACGAAATTTATTCAATTCAATAACATTTTTTCACAATACACAAAACAACAACAAAATTCAATAACAATAAAAATAATTCTTTACAGTTGGTGTACAGTGGTCAACAAGATTTTAAAAGGCAAAATCACAAAATTTAGTAGAAACGACAATATAAAAACAGATGCTTTAAGGTATTATAAAACTCGTGCAAAATATATAACTAAATAAAGTATGTACTTGTGTTTTATTTTATTTTATTGAATTTAAATAATCCGTCTATAATTATATTTTCCGATTTTTTAAAAGTAAATCAATTCGAATAGACACGGATTATTTAAATTGCAACTTAAACTATAATGTTATAATCGACTAGTAAATAAATATATGAGTAAGGCAAAAATATATGAGTGCACAGCACCATCTAGCGGAATTCGTGGAACCATCTTTGCAATACTAATGCCATCTTTTGGAGGTGGGGTTAAATTTAAAAAAAATATTCAGTGTTGCTTATCTATATCAGATATAGTGTATTATCTATGATGTGAACTTAGCGTCGCCTTCGTGATGTGCAGGTTGTGTCTACCCGCACTTGATCGCGTTGATTTCTTGTAATGTCCCGTTTACAGTAAAAACATGAGTATGTGTAAAAGTCGCGAAAGTCTAAAAACAGTTACATACAGACACTTCGACACACTGTTTGTATAGATAATAAAAATAAATAGTTTTTATTATAAAAAAAATCTCAATAATTTTCCGAGCAGGCGAGTCACCTAACAACCGCCACTCATTTAAATTATTTGCATTGGTTCTAAGATGTCCCTTGGATATAAAGGATTAAAAGTGAGTACGAGTTTAAATTAAGTCAACAACACGCATAGTAAACAAAAAGTCTTCTCCAAAAAGTACCTAATACTGTAACTTCTGACTCATCGCTTTAAAATATTCACATACATAAATCCTCGTATGCTGCGGACACTAGGCGCCACTACACCGGTCCATTCGGAGAATCATGACGGATGATCATGCAGCATAAATCGCTTCATCAAGCGATACGTAGCTTAGTCGTGACGCGCGTAACTCTGATGACGTCACAACACAACTGTGACCACAAACTCGGGTACTAAGCCAGTCTTATTAATCTAAATTTATGAATGTGACGCATTCGTTTGAGTTCATTTCCAACTATCACCGCGTCGAGTATTGTCTTCGGGCACAATTTATTTTATTTATAAATGATTGTCTTTGGTACGAATGAACTTAGTAGACCGTATGCGTTAGTACAATTCTAGTACACGTACGAGCAACGAAGTATAAATATTTTCAACGCTCTTCAATGAGCACGTGATTTTAGAATCGTAAATCATTGTGATAATTATTACTTACTTTCATTTAAAAACTAAGTTTATGAGAAGTATTAAGTACATAGTATTTTTTTACCCCTAGGAAATAGATTTTTCCTTAATTTCATTAACTGCCATTAAAAAAGTGCACGATTCCCAAGCCCAATCATTCTGCATCATTCTCCCGACCTCTGAAGGCCGGGAGAATGATGCAGAATTATATAACCAGGCCGCCATGGTATGGGTCACCATGCTACATTGCCTACTCTCACAATGAGCATGGTGGTCCCTATTACTGGATTCTACTCATGCTTTCCATCAGGCAGAGTAGAGTCACTTAGGTGGGCTTAAATATATATACACATAAAAAAAAAGCCCTTTTCTATGAAAATTTTGTGTCACAACGATGTTTACATAGCTGGAAGCTACTACTCGTATTAATATTATGTATTCTGTGCTACTATATGGCATCATATAATGAATACGACCACTCAAATAAAAGCTAGTGTTGAACCCCCAGGAAATGTAAAACCGCCATGTGGAAAGGCATATGTCATGTACCCTATCGCATTATTCTTTGAATAAATTGTCCTTGACGAACTTATCCAGGTGGAGAGCTACACATGTGTTATCGTATAATATCTTTGTAGAATTGTCCTTGCTAAAGTATGTATTTGAATATTTTTACTTCGAGTGATTCAGTGTAAATAATGAATTAAAGATTTTTTTTGCAATGGGTATTACCATATTACAACTGCCTCGTTGGTCTAGTGGTTAGCGTATGCGACTGCTAATCAAGAGGTCTCGGGTTCAAATCCCGGGTCGGGCCAAAAAGTGTTTTTGGGATTTTCTTAGGAAATTCCTAATAGCTGCCCGGAGTTTTAAAGTTTGGCGGTGATTCACGCCCGTGCCTCGGAGAGCACGTAAAGCCGCCGGTCCCGGTTGTCATGAACATCTATGGCAATCGTTATTGGGAAGTCAGTGCCCTCAAATATACTGACAACTAGTTCAATCTTCGAATTTCAGTTCTCCCTTAGGGTTGCGGAGGTCCGATGCCAGTCGCTCCGTGGAAAAACTGATATTCAGGTAAAACCGGTTGAACTAGTAGCCGACCCCAAATAAACTTGGGAATAAGGCTCGGAAGATGGGTATTACCATATTATTATTACGATACAGCGTTGCAATTTGAAATGGAGTTATATGGTAACGAATACTGTAGACTGTTTTTGGGTCATTTTAAGATAAAAAAATAAATAATAGTTTGAAAAAACTAAACAAACACGCTTTTAAACTAAAAAGTAGAAAATAATTTTAATTCTATTCAGAAATTACCATGTTTATACATTATTTTTTTGTTTTTTATTTTCAAATTAGTTTAATGTCATCGGTCCTCGATAAATCTACAAAGTTTGAACGAAATCTGGCCGTTTAAAGTGGGTCAAACTCGCACCCAAAGGAGTCGGTTACAAACAAACATACAGGTGAAGCTAATTTAAACCATATAAAATGAAATAAGTATTGTCTATTGAATTCTGTTAAGTCTAGAATACACTGAGTATGTACTTCTGTTTGCATTAAGTTTGGTAAAATTAATTTAATGACTGCCTCGTTGGTCTAGTGGTTAGCGTATGCGACTGCTGATCAAGAGGTCTCGGGTTCGATTCCCGGGTCGGATTAAATGTTTGTGTGATTCACGAATATTTGTTTCGGAGTTTGGGTGGTTTCATAAAGTATGTTTATGTATTTATATAAGTTGTCTAGTTACCCTTAATACAAGCTTTGCTTAGTTTGGGGACTAGATTGCGTTGTGTAAAATGTCCGAAATATTTATTTATTTATTATTATTTATTTATTTTTATAGATATTGAAGCGCTAAACTATATTTATACGATCTGAAACAAAAAGAAACATACCTATGGTTTTTGACTTATTCGATATTTTTTTTTAAATATCGAATAAGAATAAGAATCAAAGGTTGTTTCTATTTCCCGACATAATTTATACTGTTTACATCACTCGTGGCCAGGGTAGTCTGGTGTTAGCTTAACGGCATCTTTGTGATGAGCGAGGTGTATGAAAAAGAAGCATGTTTTATTGCTTTTACAGTTATATCTAGAATACAAGAAAATAATTTATTTATGTACATATTTATGCCCTTAACCTACATACACTACATACCTACATTCACAATTTGTTGTTCTGAGTCTGGGTGTTATTTGTGTCCGTTTCATGTATGTTTGTAAAGCCCCCCGCGACACAGGAATTTATATTCCTAATGCGGGAGTTGTCTCTTTTAAAGAAAAAAAAAAAAAAAAAAACGGTACCTATATCCAAAAATCAATTAGGTATTAAAATTTTTGTCTGTCTGTTTGTTCCGGCTAATCTCTGCAACGACTTGACCGATTTTGACGGGATTTTCTCTGGCAGATAGCTGATAGTATAACTAACTTAGGCTACTTTTCTTTAGACTAGCATCACCCCGTGGTGGTACCCGCGTTTGAAAGAGTATTACAATAACCGCTGGCAACAATACGGAGCTCAGCTAGTCCTACTAATATTATAAACGCGAAAGTTTGTGAGTATGTATGTATGTATGTGTGTATGTATGTATGTATGTATGTATGTGTGTATGTATGTTTGTTCCTCTTTCACGCAAAAATTATTGAACGGATTTGGATGAAACTTTACAATAATATAGCTTATATATCAGAATAACACATAGGCTACTTTTTACTGCAATAATCCAGATACACGGGCGAAAGCAAAGTGATTATAAAAATACATAAATCGTAGATGTCAAAATGTATCACTGTTTATCTCCTGTCAAAACTTCACAGGTTGCTATGCATAACACACTTGCATAGCAACCATAATGATATACGCGGGTATCACCGCGAGAGCAGCTGGTTTTAAATAAATTCGCCACCAAAGAGCCTCTGTAGGTAAATAAAATCTTGTTACTAAGTAAAACCACATTGAGTTACAACATAACCGACTGTACAAATAAATACAGCCTTCGTTACACAGAATATTTGTATGACTCATGCAGTAGTAGCGCGTACCGCATACTTTCGCACACTGACTCATACTTTATAAATATACACCTTGTATACATACACATGTGTATATATATGTATGTATATAATTGTAAGTACTATAGCCGGATAATAAGTGGAAAATAGAGCCTGGTATAAGTCATTTCGTTTTGGTTTGACGATGAGAAGAAAAAACTTTTAGAACTTATTGAGGTTCCGTTGGGTGATGGATTAACACTGACTGCTAATAGCCCTAATTGTCCAGTGAGTATCGTAAGGGCTAGACAGACTAGTAATGAACAGGAATTTGATAAGGGAAACTTAACACATACATTGTGAGTGCCATACATAACTACTTTATTGTAAAACATGTTTTTTATTCAAAAGAGCAACCATGGAGTTTCTTACAAGTTCTTCTCTTTGGATGAATGCATTTATGAACTTGCGGTAGTTTTTTTTCTGACCTATTACAAGTGCCCGCAAGGGCCTACGTAAATAAAGATTTTTCATTTCATTTCAATAAAGAGGCTTATGTACAGCAATAGAGTAGTCGAGTCACTTTGGAAGGCTCAATATAAAAAAATAAAAAAATACACAGGTGACTAAATCCATTACAGGTACTCAGGCTACAGAAGTAACTGGCTTCCTGGTCTTAGAAGTAAGGTAGATTCTCGTTTTTGTCTTATTTATCCTTGTACTATGAGTCTCACAGACGCAGTGCATAATATAACAGTAATAAAATAAGCTGTTATTTTTATTATCTTATTTTTAGCCTACCAAACTCATCCCTGCCTGGTGGAAAGCATGAGCAGAATCCAAGAGCAGGGGCAACCAAACTTACACTATACCAAACAATAAACTATGGCAACCCACACTATGGCGGCTTAGTGAGATGCTTTTTCACGCCCTGTTTGAAGGACCCGGGATCACAGTGGTAAGAAACCGTGTGAGCTGGTAGAGAGAGGAAGGAAGAGTCGAACCGTTTGTTATGATCAAGATGATATGATAATACTAAAATTATCATTGGTCGGCTTCTATTGGTAGTATCTACCGTAAATTTTTCAAGAATTTTTAATTGAAACCTGACGTTGGAATTTCTAGAAAACTTTAAAATAGTTATCCTTCAAAACACCTCATTTAAGGCATCAACCCAAATTATCTATGGCAACACGACAGTTGATATGTACATACCAAACATACCATATATATATATATTTATAATACGTTATAGTCCCTTACAATACATAAAGATATTACCCTCCTTCTGAGGCAATTTAGTAAGAACACAAACACATGCATACCGAGGTACCTACTTAAATTACCTTTAAATTTTATTTTGTTGAATGGAGTAATCTCAGATAAGCAACCTATTTGTATTATGTTACTGGTAGGTTTGATTTATAGTTTGGATTATTTTTCTTAAGAAGTAGTTTTATTTTAAACTGAAAAATTGTGATGTATAAGTTATTGATTCCGTTCATAGCTCTAGAAGTATCAGCATGTCTTTGTAATTCAATATAATAATCTTTTTTCATAATGCAATGTACCTAAACTGAATTATATTCTAAAATGAGAAAAATCTATTCATCAGTTTATTATTTTCTGAAGACCGTATGGTTTTATAAAAATGATTTAGCCACATCCACCGTCAAGATATTTGAACCATGTGCTGTCCTGTGAATATCAGAATAAATGATTTTATATCTTTAAAACAAAGGTAAACCGCACCAAACCTCGGTCAAATATATGTATAAATCTTTATTTACAGTACAGTACAGTATACAACTTAAAGATAATGTTACTTCAAATATAAACTGCTAAAGGGTGAATGAATCATTCAAGCCGATTCAATATCATTTGTTTATTTAGTGTTGCTACTGGTGACTTTTCACTGTTGGACTCTGCTCATGCTATTTAAAGTAATCACTCTAAGCTTACTCATAATGTTGTATCAAGTATGAAAAGTTCTCACGCCGATTAGCATAAAATACAACTTTCGATAATCAACTACTGACACGGGTCACCAGGCCTAAATACTGGACTCCATTTGGGTCGGTAAGATGTTAAATCCGCTGCTTAAAACGAAATTTTGAAATCGGTTCATGAACGACGAAATTATCATTGAACAAAAATAAAAAAAAACAACGAATTGAGAACCTCGTCCTTTTTTGAAGTCGGTTAAAAATTGCATTTTGGGATTGTGAGCAGCCGAATCAAACACGTCTTGGAGTATAATGAAATATATTAAAGGAACTAGTACAACTTATTATAGCTCTCTTCACAATCCGCTTCTACAAGATTCTTAGCTATATATACAGATCTTGTCAATAATGACATCAGTATGAATTTTATATTATAAATAGTTTAGCCTACGAATAAAGTTTAGCAGGTGCGCACCATGGAGGTTTGCGCTCGCCACAGCAGTATGTGTGAAATGGGAACTCTTTTTACTTTCAACCGATAGTTATAAAACAAAAAGAACTTTTAAATCTAATATTTTGAGTAAAAATCACGTACTCTATTAGTGAATTTTAAAGGTGGAGGCCGTATATTTTACGTTTTTTTTATAACAGCAACAAATTCATTTACGATTTGGTTGGTTTTTTTGCAACCGTCACTAATGACAGTCGGAAGAAAAAATATAACTTTTTGACAGTACAATTTCATAACACCATACACTCAACAACTATCATTTTACACGTCCTCATTTTTTTATTCCATGAGATAAATATTCTGCATTAGTTTATACTAGATAATTATAATTTAAAATGAATCTGGACCTGAAAGAGACCCCACAACTTCACCCCGTTGAAGAGCGCTCAAAAATGCTAGTGATCAATACTATAAACCAAGCAAAAGAACGGGTAGGAATAAGACAAGATTTAGAACAATTAGCTGGTAAGTTACCTCTGTTAGATTCACTTGAACTTACCTTTTGTCATTATCTCTCTAATATGTACTTATTGATTTAGGTGTCATATCAGTTAAGCCGCTACATGCAATAATGATTTTAAATTCAACATAAAATACAGTGATTTATTGGCTCCAAGACAACAAAAAACCTTGCGTAATTACAAAAAACTTTTGACAAAATTACTAAGAAGATTTGAATCCCGTTGCCAGAGGGAAATAAAATACCACCAGTGAACGATGGTATCAAGCCCTAACAGCATCTAAAGAATCTATAAGGGATCCGTTTTTTGCCATTTGGCTACGGAACCCTAAAAATATGTACCGCTGTGTATCATATATCAGCTCTATGTAACAGTACAAACTACGAAAACTAGGTCGACTGAAAACTAGAGCCCAGCTTAGTTTGAGGCTAAATGGCATTGTGTCATTATCCCTACTTCCCTACTAATATTATAAATGCGAAAGTAACTCTGTCTGTCTGTCTGTTACGCTTTCACGCCTAAACCACTGAACCGATTTTGATGAAATTTGGTATGAAGACAGAACTGAACTTGGGAAAGGACATAGGATACTTTTTATCTCTAAACTAAAGGTAGAAAGAAGGGTTTGAAATAGGGAACGAAAGTTTGTGTCGAAGTTCCTTATTATCAAACATAAAATCATGTAAGATTGTTTGATCTACCCTTGCCGTGTCGCGCGATATAAACGAATTCCACGCGGGCGAAGCCGCGGGCGGAAAGCTAGTGTAGAATAAATTATATAAAAATATGTTAATAATTCTCTGAACAATATGCTTAAAAATATTTCAAGAGTATTAATATTTAAGCTCATGGAAAACACTTATTTTAGTTACTAGTAGATATTAAACTGATTGTTATTTCATATGTTTCACAGATACGGCTAATTACGCATATAAAGGAAACCGTTTGAACCTGAGTAGTATAGAAAAGCCCATACCTATCTCTGGAGCACAGTTTATAGCCAACGCCATTGAGGAATATTGGAAGCTGACAACTGTCTTCAAGTATAACCTCGAATATAAAGGACAAACTAGTGATGAAATTAGCCATCAGTACTATTTCCAAGTAATTTTAGAGCAGAATATAATTGTAGTGCATTAGGAATTCATTGAAAACAATTCAAAGGTTGACCGGGGTAGTTCTACCCTCACACAGAATACCATCCTAATAATGACAACATTCTTGATGTCGTGTTTCGTTGGTGCGTGTGAGACCGGAGGCCAAGGCCGCCATGGTATGGATCACCATGCTGCATTGCCTATCCTCACAATGAGGATGGTGACTCCTGGATTCTACTCATGCTTTCCATCCGGCAGAGTAGAGTCACTTAGGTGGGCTTAAATATAGAAAAAAAGAAATATTCTGTGTCGTGGTGGATTTTACAGATATAGTTATTGTTGTATAGCGGCACTTATTCGCAATAGCATTATTTAAAAGATTCTTCTCTTTCTATATTCCAAAGTTTCGAACGGGTTAACGGGTCTCGACTGTTTTTTTACAGATTTAGTATTAGGGTAAGGTAGGTAGATATTACAAAAAAATATGAACTGGATAAAATTAGCACACAAAGTGTTGTCCCGTATATCCCATTTTTTTTGTGTGGAAAATCATTATGAACCGTCACCCCGCTTCTCTTTTTAGGAGGGGGAGAAGTCCATCGTGAGATCTCCTTTTGGACTCCTCCCAGCGCCTTCCCGCTCCTGATGCGGGCACCGTCTCTGTACGACGACCCTCTCTTAGGCGGCACACACGGACGCCGCCCCCTCGCGGCTGGTCAACTAATGCGGGTGGAGGGAAAACCCGGGAAAATTTGACAAATTATAAATTATAACACTTAAATTTGTCAAACAAATTTGATCGTTTACCGGGCCCATAAGTAGAGGTCTATGTCCAGCAGTGGACTGTTAAAGGCTGTTGATGATGATAATGATAAAATTCATCTCGCTGAAGTCGTACGCATCCGTAACTTAACATAATTAAACTTTATACCAAGATTTTCTTTAATGATAATGAGTTTTATATTTCTAGGCTACCTTCAGCCAGCCAACAGCTGCTTATCCTATACCTCAAGCAACTGCAACTATCTTCTTCAGAATTGAAGATGAGCTAATCTATAATAAAAAGGCGCCAAAGGTAGTATAGAAAATATTAGAAGTACACTTTAGGGCTACTCGTATCCAGTTAGCCGATTTCAAGTTTTATGACCTGCATGACATAAAAGTGATAATAGTAGTAGCAATAATAACAGTCTACTCAACTTTATAACTTTCTAGCTTTTGCCCGCGGCTCTGCCCGCGTGTATCTCAGTAACCGCGGTAAAAGTAGCCTTACCGAGGCTCTAGACTTATCTAGTGTAACAAATTTCATTTAAACTAGGTCTGTAATTTTGGTATGAAAGCGATACAAACAGTTACTTTCCTAATTATAATATTAGCACGAAACCATGGGCACAGGTGCCCATGGTTTCGAGAGTGGCAATAATATTTTTATTCCTTTCTCATCTCAAGAGAACCCTACATTTGAGATAGATGTAAAGTTCATATTTGTTTATAAACTTACATACTTTATCTTTTATTTAATAACCTATGCGCGCCTTCCTCAAATATTTTTCCACCACCCAAAGGTTGACTGATAGAGAATGCCCTGGGCATTAAGTCCGCCGATGTACAAATGTGCATAAAGTTATAAAATAAATAAATTAATAAACTTTGTGTTAATTCAGGCTTTTAAGTTTATCATAATTAGTCTAAAATATTTATTTATTTATTTAAAACTTATAGTACATGTTGTACAGAGGCGGACTTAATGCCATGAGGCATTTTCTTCAAGTCAACCATCAGGTGATTCAGAAATATGATGTAGTAGGTGCACATATAAAATGTGTATTGAGTTTAACAAAGTTTTTTATGTTATGTATACCAGAGACGATTCTTAATTAGAATAAATTAAAAATACTAATGCCTATTTTACGATATACATAAATATACTACTACATATTTCCACATTATACATAAATGTACTACTAGATATATACACAGTTTATATAGGAATATATACCGGTATGAAATTAATTTTACTAGCGTTGTGACTGTACAGTCAATTCACTATGAAGCAGTTCACAAATACATGTTAACGACAAGACCAATTTGATTTTATTTTGCAAAGAAGTTATAATCACACAATAGTTACTTTTTCCATACAGATGGTATTCCGATTGGAAGGTAATTTCACAGACCACGATGTGCGCTACGTAGCTCCGACAGTTGATTGGCTGCTTGCTCTTATTCAGCAGAAAATAAAGTTCTTCAAGAGAATTGAGACGATTAATTTGTTTTGACCGCGTGTTGTCCGAATTCTTTTTTTATTTATTTAAGCTTTCTTTTTTAGTGTCATTTTTTTTAAATATTTCATGAAATATACTTTTTAACTACTTGCGACGTTGTTTTATTTTTTAAGACAGTACCTTGCTTTTCTAAGACAAACTATAAATTAAAATATTGCATCTTTGGAATGACTATGTAATATTTTTGTAATGTGATCCAAAAAATTCTTAAGCATCCCGGAGTATAGAAATTAGCGGTGTCAGACGCCCATGCCTCGGATAACTCGTTAAGCCGTCGGTACCGGCTATCATGAACATCTATAACAATCGTTATTAGGAAGTCAGTGCCTCAAATAGTGACAATTCTTTTTTTTACGCGTGAACACCCCCACGGGTGTCACCTACCGGGGTTTGTGGAGTCGAACCGACTAAAACCACACGGTGTGCCTCTGCGCCTGAGATGGGAGAGGCCCAGGTACTACTGTTATTAGGACATCTGGACCCCTCTCAGCGCCTGCCCGCACTGATGCAGGCGCCATCATCTGTTAAACTCAATTTAGCCGACGTACGGCAAACGCAGACGATGCCTCCTCGCGTCTGGCCTCTGAAGCGGATGGGGGGGAAAATCCGTCCCGTCATCGGTCCAGAACCAAGACGTGAAATTAAAGTACTATCATCAAATTAAAAGTTTCTTTTCTATACGATAAAAATGACTTAAAATTTATATTCAAACTAAATTTCTTATATTGTTAGTATTCTTAACCAACTAGACTTAGATTTTTTTAATTACCTATCTAAGCGAGATAAGCTAATAAAAGCTTGTTGAATACAATGTCAAAGAAAGTATGCAAACCATAGATAGTATATCTATGATGCAAACATACTTTTTTAGCACAGGCTGATTAACCGTAAAATATTTTGACAATTATTTTCTTTTGCTTTTGACAATCATCGCAACATATACAGAACATACATATACATTTCTTTTATTGTGCGCTATCACTCAAGCAAGTAACTTTTTGAAGACTTTATAAATAGTTTAAAATGGATTTTAAACTGAAACTAAATGACTATTCAACCCCAGAGCTTCAGTCACTTGAGGAAAGGGCAAAAAACATAGTGATCAATACTGTGAATCAAGCTAAGCACAGAGTCGGAATAAGACAAGAGTTGGATGAACTTGCTGGTAAATGTATACATCTGTAATTACTTCATGTTCATCATCAGCGGAGCTCAAATGAATATGTTGCAAAAACGAGAAATTTTATTCCTTTTGAGAGCTTTCATAGCAGGAAAACGCAGAAAACAAACCGTGTGGTGACGGATTAAGAATACAGAGTGTCACCACCCCTATTCATCCCGCGGGTGTCGTAAAGGGCGACTAAGGGATAAACTACGCAAGACAACATCGATACAAAGAGAAGGAAAACTTGAAACCAACCCTATACCAACCCGTCTGGCCAGCGTGGTATAGTAGGCCAATACCTCCTTTCTAAGGAGAGCCCTATGTCCAGCAGTGGACTGTTACAGGCTGTTGATGATTGATGAAGATGAAACGCAGACAGGGCTGCATGGGTTAGCTAGTTGTTAATAAACGTTTAAAATTTAGAGAATATTCGTAGATCCACAGCCCAGTGACAAATAGTGACTTCGTAAAAGTCAAGATTATATACATATAAATACTAGCTGACTCCGCGAACTTCAAACCACTCAATTTTAAAATGCCGTAACTTGATCGCAGCGCTACCAACCGGGTCCAATTACAAGTCGAAACCAATCTCGAATCCACTTGACCACACACAAAAAATTTCATCAATATCGGTTTTGACAGTTAAGGTACGCGTCCATTGGCCCACGGCACGCAACGGATTTTATTTTGCTTTGTATGATTTCACATAGTGCTGCGTCCACTATCCACACCGCCCGCACCGAACGCCGGCATTTATGAGCAAGGCAAATCCGATCAATCCGTTGCGTGCCGTGCGTGCGGTGCGTGCGGTGCGTCCGGCGCGGGCCAATGGACGCGCTCCATTACAAACACACGAACAGAAGAACACATTTATAATATATATAAATATAGTTTATACTATAATACCCCCTGAATGTGCAGATGGGGCTGCTTACGCATGGGAAGGACGTCGTCTGAACCTTAGTAGCATCGAAACCCCTATTGCTATCACTGGTGAAGAATATATAAAGAATACTATTGAAAAAGATTGGCATCTGACAGATGTATTCAAGTATCACCTCCAGTACAGGGGGGAGAC
This sequence comes from Phragmatobia fuliginosa, assembly GCA_932526445.1. Taxonomy (NCBI): domain Eukaryota; kingdom Metazoa; phylum Arthropoda; class Insecta; order Lepidoptera; family Erebidae; genus Phragmatobia; species Phragmatobia fuliginosa. The sequence continues at coordinate 16,706,893 of OW052072.1, read as the reverse complement.
CTGTGATGAAGTGTCTCACTATTACTATTTCGAGGTATGGTGATATCAATCTTTATTTTGCTCAGTAACTTTCGATGATGATGAAGATTAAAGTAAAATTTCTGTCGTGATATTTGAATCCGTTAATTAATTTTTCATTCCTAAATTAAGTATATACTTACTAATATTATAAATGCGAAAGTAACTTTGTCTGTCTATCTGTCAAATTTTCACGCCAAAGCCACTGAACCTATTTAAATGGGTACACATGATAGTCTTACAGTCTGCAACAATTTTATTGATACAAAGGAGCTGTTTTAGAAATCGGTTTATTTTTATGTAAAACGAAGCATGAAGCAACTGTCATAGAAAAAAAAAACACTTGAATTGGCTTGTAAGTAAATGCTTCGTTTGTTGTATTTCTTTTTTATTTTAATCATTGTCTTTTATTTTGCTTCAAACAATGAATCAAAAAAACGGGAGAGTATTAATTTTACACGTGAGTTATTAAATTAAAAGATTTATTAAAAGAGTTATTAAATTAATAGATTTATTAAATAAAAAGTTATTAAATTGGTCGAAGTAAATAAACATATATTGAAGAACAAGAAAAGATCATCTAATTCGTCGTCAAGTGCATTAAATAGATCCATTTTTAATATTTTCTCTATTTCTGTCTGATTTTATGATCTGACAAGTAACTTTACCGTAAAATAATTTCCTTATTTGACAGCTCATCTAACCTATAATTTACTAAGCTCTTTATTTACCAGTTAAGCTTATTTGAAGATTGTAAAACGCGAACGATGATTTTATTTGACAGTTGAGTGGCAAATTGCTTACTAAGGACTTTACTTGGACATTGTGAAACAGACCCTAAAACTTGAGAAAGAACATTTACAGACGACTTTTTATGGCGATAATCGAATCCATGCCTGCCATAGTGACTGTACTCTGCTTGTTGGAAATCATGAGCAGGATCCAAGAGTAATCGTCACCATACTCATCGCTAATGCAGACTATTGCGACCTATTGAGATGCATTTAAAGCATTGGGCCTTCAGTCTCGCTGTCACCAACGAAATATGAGCGCACAAATGCTTTAGGTCTTCATTATTCGTGCTGAAGTCATGATTATTCGAAAGAATACAGTTAGTTTTCTGGATGTATAATATATTTTATAAATATTCTTCTAGGCCATCTTCAGCCAACCGACTGCTAGGTATCCAATACCTCAAGCAACAGGATCTGTATTTTTTAAGATTGAGGATAAGCATACAGAGAAAGAAAAGGCACCAGTGGTAAGAATTAACATTATATATAACATTATAAGATGGTTCTTTTCTAAGTTGTGACTTTTAAAAGAGCCTAGGTGACTGAGCTTTGCTCGGTTGTCACAATTTATTATTTAACAACGCCATCTATTATCTAACGTGTCTGTGGTATTGCTGTGTTTGAGTACTAACCAACAGCCAACTAAGTGTTATGGATGTCGCGAGAAATACTGAGAGTAAGAAAAACGCACGAAAACTTGTTTTCCCAAATATGGGAAAACGGCTCTACTGATTTCATGGACATCGTCATCATCATCAGCCTATCGTAGTTCACTGCTAAACAAACTCTCCCATTGATAAATACCTCTCTGAGTGATTGGTCAGGGGGCGCAAATTAATTGATGTATTATTCTTAGCTTGAATAAACTAAATATGTACTTTAGGGCACTTTTTGGCATTGCCATTTCTGTTTTTACATATACATATATTTTGTATGCAGATGTGGTTCAGGATCGAAGGTGACGCGACAGACCACGATGTTCGTTATGTGGCGCCAACTCCTGACTGGATCCTTGCACTTATTCAGAAGAAGATAATTTTTTTTAAGAGGCTTGAAACAATCAAGCTGTTTTAAGACAAGAATAGAGGCGAGGTTGCTGTTAAAGCAAAACGTTTTTTTAATCTTTATTTATAGCCTAACAAAATGTCTACCCTGTCTGATAGAAAGTACGAGTAGAATCCACGAGCAGGGGTCACCATCCTCACAGTGAGTAGAGACAATGCAGCATGGTGACCCACACTATGGCGGCTTAGTGCATCACGAGGCCTCCGGTTTCACACTCACCAACGAAATACGACAACAGGAATGCTGTTATTATTAGTATGGTCTTCTGTGTGAGGGTGGTACTGCTCCGATCGAGCCGGCCGCTTCGTGCTGATATCAACTTGGTTCTACTACTTTGACAATTATGTATTAATATCATCATCAACAGCCTTTAACAGTCCTCTGCTGGACATAGGCCTCTCCTTAGAAAGGAGGTTTTGGCCTACTATACCAGACTATACGCTGGCCAGACGGATTGGTATAGGTTTGGTTTCAAGTTTTCCTTCTCTTTGTATTGATGTTGTCTTGCGTAGTTTATCCCTTAGTCGCCTTTTACGACACCCGCGGGATGAATAGGGGTGGTGACACTCTGTATTCTTAATCCGTCACACCACACGTATTATTATATATTGATTTATTAATTTAAGAATTATATTATAGTGTTTTTTCCTGATGTCATGTTAAAATAAATATTTTTTTACCTAGAAACAATTATTGTTTTTTTTTCATCGATACATCTTCTATACAAATAAAAAAAAAAAAAGTGTCTGTTGGTAATGTCAAATGAACTTACAACAAATTTGACTACTGAAAATTTTTGTTTGTCCATCTGTTTGTATGTTCCGGATAATCACTGGAACGGCTGCTCCGATTTTAACGGGACTTTCACTGGCGACAAGCAGATGACCTAAGCGCTGGTTCACACTACGCCGGACCGGCAGATTTGCCGGACCGGTAAAACTGCCGGAAGGGCTAGTGGCTGTACAAGTTATATGAAGCTGTTCACATTATCCCGGATCCGGCATTTTTGCCGAGTCCGGCATTTTTACCGTGCGTTTTGTCACTACGATCGTCCGGTAAAAATACCGGACCGGAGCAATGTGAACGAGTTTGATCCGGTATCTGTCCCCCGCTCGCAGCACCTATACTCCCTCGCCCCGCCCGCGCTCCCCTCACATCATTTTGCTCGCATTTTCTTTAGTAAATCGTCAAAAGTGGTTGCTGTCATTCGAAAATAGAATGTACCCAATATTTTATTTTATTTTGCCTTCTATTAAAATACCACCATAACACAACAATTTCGTCGTCCATTGTGTGCACAGGTCCAAATTTAACTGAGCTGAGTACTCGACTGTCCGAGGCTCCGGTGTAATGTGAACACTCTGTCCGGTGTCCGGTTTCCGGTAGATTTACCGGTCCGGCGTAGTGGGAACCAGCGCTAAGGAGTAACTTAGCCAATTTATTACACTAGCTTCACTCCCCGGCATTACTCGCGATTTACAACAATTACTGCGGGTAACTCCGCGGGACTGCTAGTAATGAATAATCCCCTGTTTACCCATTTGTATAGGTATTTGCTATTTGATGAGTGAAGTATTACTCAACAGATACATGATGAGTAAACAGATTTCTCTTGAGTAATCCAGTTGACATCAATTATTACGTTAACAACTATTTATATTGCGACTAGCTGAGCCCCGCGGTGTTACCTATATGTGGCGACTTGCACATATAGCGTGATGAAAACATACGACAGCGCCATCTAGCGAAGACACACTGAACTACTAAGAAAACACGGAATGAACTATACGGAGTAACTACTAATGTTGAATCGCGAAAGAGACATTCTCGCGCCGATTAGCATTTAAGCAACATCCCAACATCAACTGTTGGACAGTAGCCCGCCGGGCACGATCACCTCGCCTGGTCGGAGGATCCTCCCTTTGTGTTGGGGGAACACGAGAAAACACTTTGTGTAATCCACAAATTGTTATCCTGAGTCTGTGTTTAGGTCAGTTCTATCAATAAAAATATATTGGACTGTATAAAATGGACTGTATTATGTAGGTACAACAATATTAAGACAATAATAATTAAGGCGAGCGTCGCTGACTAGCGTGTTGCGCGGCCGCGGAGTGAGCTCGCCAAAGGATCGCCTCCTCGCGCCGTCGTCCTCCTGTCCCCCGCCGCTGCTCGGTGCTCGTGCGCCGACAGTCTGGTTGTTCTTTGTGTCCGTTTTTTGTATGTTTGTACAGTCCCCGTGACACAGGAATATATTCCTAATACGAGAGTTGTCTTTTCACAAAGAAATAGGAAGAAATCTGTCAGTGAAAGTCCCATCAAAATCCGTACACCGTTTATTAGCCGGAACAAACAGACGGATAAATGATTTTTGTCTGTACTGGGTTTCATAAACTGCTGACACTGATAGCAAGTGCAACGAGCTGATAATATAATGATGACTGCGTTTTGTATATGTAAATGTACTTTCAAATGCATTAGTTAACAGCTGATAGTTTGAAATTGCAAACCGACACTTAATTTTATAAAAAAACTAGCTGACGCGTCCTAGGGGTATGAAAAATAGATGTTGGCCGATTCTCAGACCTACCCGATATGCACACAAAATTTCATAAGAATCGATCAAGCCGTTCCGGAGGAGTATGGGAACGAACATTGTGACCCGAGATTTTTATATATAAGATTATGATTACTACCATTGACAACTATAATATGAGATCTTTTGAATACATTTGCTAAAAAAAATACCTTGTGGAATTCAAAAAATATCGTTCATAAAACAATTTATTGTAATTAGAATATTCGAAACACCTTAACCATCCTTAATAATATTATATTCTTCTTCTTCCCAGACTTATTCCCAATATTATTTTTGGTTGGCCAATATTATACATGGGAGTGTAACTCTGTCGGCCTGTCTGTCTGTGTGTCGCGCTTTTATGGCAAAACTACTAGATGAAAACTACCACAAAGAAAGCCTGAGAAAGAATAAAGGCTACTTTTTACGGAGATAACCGACAAACACACGTGCGGAGCCGCGGGCATAGGCTAGAAATGAATATTTTATAATAGAATAATAGGAACTAGTTAAACATTTCAAATACCTATGCCGGTAACATGTTTTATGTGTTCCAGAAATTTTATCTCAGCAGCAATCTGTATAAATAAGCCAATTATTTTTAAATGCTTCGTGGTATACCTGACTCAATCGTTATTATTACAAAGAAAAAATGTATTTTTTTTTCTTTTTAAGTCATATAACATGGTAGAGCGAAGCTTTTGGCAACACATAGGCATGGTCAGGCTCGACTACAGTGGTACAACGACCATACAAAATCAGGCAAATTTTTATTGCTTTTTACCGACGTGTGAGGTCCTATGAAGGTTGGGGGGATCTCAAAGGCGCCAACAATAAATCCCGAAATCAAGAAATCCCGTAGATCGACTTCCGGCTTTCCTTACTCTGAGACCTTGAGACGGCGTGCGGTTATGCGTTATGTCGGTTCATATCCTACATAACTTCCAGCTAGTGGCATAGGAAGGGATTCTCACACAGATAAATAAAGGTACCTACTGTTGTATCGTGTTGTGATGACTGTAACTGACACCAGAAAGGTAATCTATTCCTTCTTTATCATGTTCTTTACATGTTTTCATGTTGTTAGAAGCGCTCCTAGCCAAATGGCCTTAGCTGAATAAAAACTATTACCGACGGTAAGCAACGGCGGCGCGGTCAGTATCTAGATGGGTGACCGTTTGTGGCATGATATGTTATGAGCGTTTTTGTTATTCGGAGGTGTCGTAAAGCAGTCCGTCCCGAGTGTTATCATAAGATAACAGTCGTAAAGCTTAGTCGAAGGCTTTCAGTCTGCTTAAAAACATCTAACGGTAAGATTACGTAGCCAAAACGCGTCTTGCCAGTCCCCCGCGCACTCGGCCAGCGTGGGGACGTATAAGCTTAACCCGCTCCTGAGAAGAGGTCCGAGCCCAGCGGTGGGATGTCACTTATAGGTTGTTGATGATGATTACATATCGACGCCCCCCTGCAACAAGTCGGTAATGTGCTATTATGGACTTTTTGCTGTTATGTTAAAATCGTAATCTTTGAGTCGGAATACATATTGTGAATTTTTGTTATAATTTTCCTACTTACATTTTCGGAGATATTTGCAATAGCCATTTTGTTGTAGGGAAATTGTAAATAAATTAATGACGAGAAAAACATCATTACACATTAATACCTAAGTGTTATTTTTTTCGGTATTCTGTAATTTGCTATTACTGGGTTATTGTAGTGAATAATTTGCAGTAATTTCCGGTAAACGCACACTCCATATTTATTTCAGTGTATACAGCATTAGAGAAGGTAAAATTAGATGAGGGTTTCAAAGATAACAGGGGAGTTCACGATAACAGACCTCGGAAAATGAGTACTGCTACACAGATTTAAGTATTAAAACGTATATTGAACTGTTTCTAAAAGTAGAATCGCCCTACATTCGGAAAACATATAAGCGGGAATATCTTTCAGAAAATTTTCTTTGAGTGAGTTTTTATTCGCTTTTATTCTGAGTGGTTTGCAAATCAAAATTACAATTATGTTACAATGGCTACGAAACGCCAATATAAAACTGTGTTTAATACAAATTACAACTACTCATTTCTAAAACCAAAAAAAGATCAATGCCCTTCGTGTTCTATAGGAAAATCATAGATATGGCATCTATGATTTTCCTCTAGAAAGAAAAGAGATTATTACAAAAATTAAGAAAGGCGAAATAGATACTGCTGATAAAAATATTTCTATGGTAGCAATTTTTGATTTACAAAAAGTTTTAAGTATACCACAATCTGAAGTGGGTACATTTCACTACAAGCGTAAATATCCTGTATATAATTTCACAGTTTTTGACGCTCTTAGAAAAAAAGGCTACTTTTATGTATAGCACTTCCAAATAGCAAAAAGAGGTAGTACATAAATAGGTAGCGCTTTGCTACATTTGTTTAAAACTAACTACGATATGGCATTACCACATTTCACTTTATTCTGATTGATGTTATGGGCACAATAATAGTAGATATATTTTTGCTTTATATCTTTTCCAAATTACTTAATTTTTTCTGCCAAATTACTAGGCATTTCTATTACCCACAGGTTTTTCGAAACGGGATACAGCGAGAATGAGGGAGATTCCATGAATGCATGCATTGAAACAAACTTAAAGAATAAAGTGGTATATACTCCCGACCAATTATATAACATTATTTAAATCCTAAAGTAACTGGCGAAAAGTATTGTGTTAAAGAACTTGAACAATTCGATATCTATGATATTAAACAACTTGTAGAAACTAATAATTGGCGGACGTAATGGAGGTTAAAGCGACACATTTGCAGGAAAATAAACTGGTTTTTAGATAAAATTTTGAAGACGCATATCCCCAACTTGATACTAATCCACAATTTTCTTTAAATATTAGACGACGAGGGCGTAAACGAACACAAGTCACACCTATAGTTCCAGGTAATGTTGAGTTGCAACAAGCCTACCACCAGCCCATTCCAATCACCAAAGCCTTAAACACAGATTTAATGACTTTATGTAATAGTGGCGCTATCAAACGATTTTATCATTCCTTCTATGATTCGTTATCATTTACTGAAAATGTGGATGCAACAGATAAAAATGCAGAGAATAATTGTTGATATTTTAAATTTATGTTTCTGTTGCTTTTTATTTATAATTTCACACTGATTTCGTTTAATCTTCTCATTCAATACTTCATAAGTGTTTCTTATATTCCATGTATATAGTTGATAATAGCTATAATTTACGTAAATTGTATTTAAATTGATTAAACTCATAATTAATTATTTATTTCAAAGAAAAACCTTGATTAATTATTCTTCAAAGGTCTTTTTGTTTTGAACGGTAATATGAAAAAGTTGTTGTTAAATTTTCTATTTAGTACTGTATTTTATTATTACGGTATTTCTTGCATATAGAAAATTACTACAATAACTTGGTTACGATATATTACGTTCACTAGCTATAATAAGAATAAACGTTATAAAAGTCGATAGTATGCTGTTACAAATCAACACTCTTCATAAATTTACCACAATAATCCCGTAAGTTAGCATTGCAGAACAATGAAACTTTTCTCGATACTGTAAAAAAATATTTTTCAAATTGCAGCCGACAGGAAGCATATAATTTAAATCAGATGACAAAATGGTATTTCATAAAAAAATAGCTTTCATTTGATGTATCAATGACCGTAATACTCCTAGAGGTTAGAAAGTTATTCAAGAAAAACAGTAAATTATTTTTCCTGTAAAATTTGCTTTTTTCGATTACCGACTTATTGCACGGGGGCGTCGATATTTACATCATCATATCAACAACTTTTAAGAGGAGGTTTTGCTTTGCTATTTTTCTTCTTTATATTTTTTTTTATTATTATTAAACCTGCCAAAACTGCCTTTTCGGAAAGCATAATACTGTACCATGCCAGAATGACTGGTTGGTGTACGGATAGTTTCAAGTTACCCTTCCCTTAGCCACGGCAAACAGGACTGTTATTGTTAGGGTATATGGGGTCTAGGAAGGGAGAATTTAGACTCAAGAACTACTGTAAACTGTGATTCTATTTATTATACATACAAGGCACGCTAGCTATCCATTGCATTGATCGAGAAGGAAGAGAACATGCCTACAAATGTCAAACGTCATGACGTCAGGTATCTTTTTAGTTCCGTCTACATTATCTTATAATCACAAGAATCAACAGTTATCCTGCGTACTTTCCTCTCTCAGTCAATTCTTAGTCGTGGTGACACTTAATTCTTGATCCGTCAACAAGAAACTAATTTTCTCTGACGGAAATTAAAACCATACCAAGTCAGTCATAGTTTTATGGAGGACTCGTGAAGGTTTAATAAGCGTACCTTATTACCTGGTAAAAAAACCATACCAATAAATACTATATGAATACTCGTAGTTAGCCTTGAGATTTTTTGAGAGTCGGCAATTATTTGGTAAGTTTTAAATTATTTACTTATCTCTTTAACGTTTTATGGCATTCCTCTCGTATTTTGTGGCGAATCAATAAATCCTGGAGCTAATTTGAATATTGGTAGATAAAGATCGAGAAATAATATTGAAAACCATTCGGCATGTGTGTGGCCAGTGTGGTGAAAAGGACAAAGCGGGTTCAGCGATTCCAAATATTACCTACCTGCGAGTATCAGCCGAGTACATAAGGAATAATTTACTAATTCTGATAGAATTATACTATTTTGACCAGCGATATCAGACGCGAGGTGACAGAGAGAATGACCTCTGTTCGTAGATAAGATGATTTGTGGTTAGGGATAGAGTGGCAACCTGAGTGGATGGACATTAAGACGCAGTAGGGATACCAACGGCACATCACCGTCGTCATTAAAGAGATTGACAGAAAGGAGTTTTCAGATGCCTGGCTAGGCGTGGTGGGGAGACGTGAAATTATATAGTGCGAGTTCTTCCCAGAGTATTGAACCTGAGGCTGGTTTGCGTTTTTAAGGAGCCGGAGCTCTAGAAGTTTTCTAATTCGTCAAAAATAAGACTGATTTAATTAGACACAATGTTAAGTCAGACAGTGCTGACTATAAGTTGTACGATTTGCGTTTACACGACACGATTAGACTGAAGTCAAATTGTGAGTGAAATTGTGCCGTGTATAAAGCATTAAAATTCTTAAATTATCGTTAACATATTTCTATATATCTAAGACATTAATCACGGTAATGACGAAGTCTATTCACTGTCCGATACCCGACGCGTCCGTCGATCATAGAAAATGCAGTTGCGCAGTTTATTGTCCTAATAAGTAAAATAGCTATAGATATTTCCGTTCTCATGCATACATACCTAATGCATATGTTCTTCGATGTTAAATTCAAAACGCACTGCAACTTAACTCACAAATACATTTATTTATTTAGATGAGTTCGTTGTTCGTCTCAATGTTGCGTGCAGAGATAACCATTTGCATTTTAAAGTTTGTAAAATGGAAAGTAAAATCACTGCTTTAAATCACGGATGGGCGATGGCTGTATATACTATATATGTATTAAAACATTAATTTTAACCTTATCAATCAGAGTGTGTATGATGTGGTCTTTCCGATACTTTGTGGTTACTCTTAGATTAGGGTTACTTCTGAAGTCTACGTGAAAAATTTACAATGTCACAGTTATTTGTTTTAAAATTATCCCACAATTATTCAGAACATTTAATAAAGGTATATTTGTATTGTATTTTTTCACTGTGTGACGTACCTATTTATTAAGATAGAAAGTATAGTTCATTTTTACAACAATTTTATCCGAAAATTGCAATAAGTGTTCCCTTGATTATCATTTATCACAAAAAGTTTAATAAACCCTAATATAAATTCCAGATAAAAAATACAACACCGTGTACAAAGGACTTAGGCAACGTGGGAACCAAACGTGAATAGGTTGTTTCTTTCACGTAATCACAAGAATGCAAAAACCTTTTTTCAGTGTTTTGATAATAGCAAAAACTACCTGGGGTAACTGGGTATTTCGCGCCACAATGACCAATTGCTTTACCTGCCGACCGAAGGCCGAACTGTCATTCGTTCGCGCATGCGCGCCGAGTTCGCACGACCTACGCGTTTACCCGCCATTTTTGTTAGTTTGAAGTGTAAACAAATCGTTTTTGAATCAAAAAGTGTTGTGTAGTGCAAAAAGTGATCATGGTGCGCACAATTAAATTATTGGGGTGCTTCAAAGTGCCAAAGCGTCACACTAAAGTGGTACCAGCTCCTAGTGGCGAGGGAATTTACACAATCGACATGTCATCTACCTCCACTCTCGACGTTGTAAGTTTAATTACAAAATTATCAGCTTATTATACTACTAAAGTAAGACGTTAAAATATCGATTACAAGAGGTCACTTACTGATACGTTTTGATTATGTTGTGTTGTACCGTAAGTAATCGTAACAGCTGTTATGATGTGACGTCACTCTAATGTAATGCTTGGTTCATTTTTAAAATTATTAAGACTATTACAGTTAAATAATGAGTTTTTAATTGTTATGTTAATTTACTTAGAAATAATTATAATTGGCTGGGAGTTACGTTGGTGTAAGTGTGCAAGGTTAGTTCTAAAACGGACTAAATAAACCACAAGCATTACAAGGATTATGATCCCGATCGGGATATTTTTTTTTAATTTCAATTCGGATAAGTAGTTATAATATCTACAAAAATAGCATTAGTTACTGCTTAATGCATCAGTTACTTGCCATTGAAAGTCCCGTTATATCAGTATAGCCGTTCCAGAGACTAGCCGGAATAAACAGACATACATACAGACAGACAGACACATTAAAAAGCTCTTTGGTGAAAACACCGTGTATATTTTCATATGTATTTATTATAATTTTTATTATATTATTACAAACAGACACTTCGATTATATTTTTTCTATAGATTTGCTTACATTGAATTAAAACCATACAACAATAATATAAAAATAGCAAGCTCTTCCACGAGGTTAAAGGTTATCTTGCATTTTGATACTTTCGATGTTTTATATAACTAGCTGAGTCCCGCGATGTTACCCGCGGTTATCGTTGTAAATCGCGAGTAAGGTCGCGGAGCGAAGCTAGTCTTTAAAATGTTTGTCTAAGTTACTCCTTAGATCATCAGCTTTCTGCCAGTGAAAGTCCCGTCAAAATCCGTCCAGCCTTTCCAGAGATTACCAGAAACAAACAGACAGACAGACAAACAGACAGACAGACAAAAAATATATTAAAGATTGCTTTTTCGATGAAGGTGCCGTATATATGTACTTTCCTATGCATTTAGAAAGAAACCGTTAATTTGATATTACATACAAACAATCTAATTTTATTTATTTCTATAGATTTGAATAAAAGACACAAATATGAAATAGTTTTAAGATGATTTTATTATTACTAACACGTAATTTGATTAGTAAATTAAACCGTATGTACGATATCACACATCGTCAATATCTGTCAAGTGACCATCTTTATTCATCTTTCTAGCCTTTATTCATCTTTCTAGCCTTTTTTCATCTTTTTAGCCTTTATTATTCCTAAGATTCTTTGGGGTCGGCTACTAGTTCAAATGGTTTTCATTTTCTCTACGCAACGACTGGCATTGAACCTCCGTTACCTGCCTTGTTGGTCTAGACTCTAGTGGTTAGCGTATGCGGCTGCTGATCACGAGGTCTCGGGTTCGATTCCTCGGTCGGTCCAAATGTTCATGTGATCCGCAAATATTTGTTTCGGAGTCTAGGTGTTTTCTATGTATAATATGATATATAGTATGATGTATAGTATGTATTTACAAAAAATAAAGTATGTTTATGTATTTATATCCATTGTCTAGTACCCATAATACAAGCTCTCCTTAGTTTGAGATTAGACGACGTTGTGTGTAAGTTGTCCGAAATATTTATTTATTATATTAACCATTAAACCAGAATACAAAGTGTCACCACCCTTATTCATTCCATAGGTGTCGTAAGAGGCGACTAAAGGAACAAAATAAGCAGCTAACATCACTGCCAAGAGGAGGAAAACTTGAAACAAACCCTTTACCAACCCGTCTGGCCAGCGTGGTATAGTAGGCCAAAAAAGCCCATACAGGTAAAGCCACCGCTCATGCACTTGAAGTCTGGGTAGACTTATCCGATGGAATTACTATCCGACATGACCGGGTAGAAGTAACGAAGAGTGTACCTTTGTTTGCGTACATATTTGTGTACTATAATATCTCCTGCGTACTTGGCTACTCCGAGACTGGCCGCGGTACCCTAAATCGTTGATCATTAGTTCCCGTTACTAAAATTTCTTTGTAAGCGCTAAGATGTTAGGAAAAATTCGTAGATCACGTTTGCGATGTTTACAAGACAGTCACGTATAAGCCGTAAATATATTTGCAGTAAATTATGGTAAGCAATGTATAAATAAGGTGCGCTTGCGCCGTGAGGAAGAGAAGATAAAGATTTTCATACAACGCTACCTGCCGTGTTTTTCGTATCAGTTGAACGGCCTTACAAATATACAAAGTCTTATATATATATACTTGAGTACACATTCTATCGTTTTAGAAAGGGTAAAACTTGAATATAATATACCTATTGAAATATTATTATAAATATTTGTTTCAAATTTAAAAAAAATACTTATTACCTATTGATACCTAGAATCGACAAGTTATTTATCATACTTACATAATTATCTACCGATATCACCATGCCTATTTATAATTTTATTAACATTCAAGTCGAATTCATTAGCGATTTTTATATTAATGTAATAATTTTAATATCTATATAAATACTTACCTACTTAGGCGCTTAATATCGAAAGTGATTACTTACAAATATACAAAGTCTTATATATATATACTTGAGTACACATTCTATCGTTTTAGAAAGGGTAAAACTTGAATATAATATACCTATTGAAATATTATTATAAATATTTGTTTCAAATTTAAAAAAAATACTTATTACCTATTGATACCTAGAATCGACAAGTTATTTATCATACTTACATAATTATCTACCGATATCACCATGCCTATTTATAATTTTATTAACATTCAAGTCGAATTCATTAGCGATTTTTATATTAATGTAATAATTTTAATATCTATATATATACTTACCTACTTAGGCGCTTAATATCGAAAGTGATTACTATTATTAGGTATAATATTTTATGTGTAAATTGCAACCAGCCTAAAATTAAGGACCGACCACGTAAAGCACTTGAGCCGAATACTCTTCTCATAGTTCGCATTTTATTTGCGTATTGACTAATAAGTACAGGTTATTCCTCGAGGCTAACAGCTAGTAAATAAATTAATCAACCGGATTGACCAGACAAATCATATAAACTTTAGCAGTAGTAATAAACATACAAGGTTAATGACGAGTATTTTCTAAGAGACAGTATGTTTTTAACTCTTTAGAGACTGCAAAACGCAAGACAAGATCTTGTTGCGGACTCTGGCGGACAAGCGTGAGAAGAGATAAAAGAAAAACGAAGGGATCTTACTTGTTCAAACATGCCTCCCTGGCAGACGTTTTTCGTTTTCTATTCTCGTTTCATTGGCAGAGTCACTTGTTCACGTGATCAAAACCAAATATAAGCTAATGAATCAAAATAATATAATTGAAAAAGAAAAATATTTGCAACTTAGCCAGGGGCTGTAACGATCTGCTATAAAAGTGTCAATCGTACGGACGCTATTTTGTCTCCCATATTAGCCTCTACAGCCAAAAGAAGAAAGCGCTGCCTAAATCATCTGAAAAGATAGAAAGGCCTTTAATAATAAGGTGCGAATCGTCGTCATCAGCCCGTTACAGTCCTCTGTTGGATAGGCCCCTCCCATGGCGAACCATAGAGCCTGATCTGCTGGTTTTTGCATCCAATCTATTGGTTCTCTTATGTCAGTAGTTATATTTTGACAGAGGCGAATCCTCACAGTCCCCAACTCGCACTCGCCCAGCATGTGGACGTATGGCCCTCTCCTGAGACTGCAGTCAGCAGTGGACTGTGTTGTTGTTGATGAAAGGCTTCTCCTGATCTAAATGTTAATTAAAGACGTTAGTAATGTGCATGCAAGATTTCAAATTAGTTGTCTACCATAAACTTAACAAGAGAAAGTCAACCGGTATTGATTAGGTCATATATGTAGGTGTAGACAACGTTTATAACTAGGTAATTGAGTAGTTTAGTGCTAGATCGAATTATACCAATCAAAGTGGCTATGTCTTCACTTTAACTTTTTTATTCACTGTAGTTTAAAATTCTCGTGTCACAATGGTCGTTATCACACTCAGCCGAAATTACTGGATCGATTTTTATGAAATTCTGTGTAAATTTTCAATACGATGTTAATTATTTGTATACCCCTATGTAATAACGAATAAAACGGACGAGAGCAGAGCCGCGGGCATTAGCAAGTTTCACATGACAATAAAGATTTAAATTTTTAAGGTTTCATTTTTGTTCAGAATTATCTTCTTCAGGTTATCTGCTTTGTATTGTGTCACCTTATAAAACGATAAATGAAATCTTTTTATCAGAATTCCGAGGAGGTAACACCACAAAGAAGAAGGTGTTAATGAATGCCCTTTAATCTGTTCCTATCAGTTGACACTATACAAAGTAGATAAAAGAATAATCATCATCAGCTAAGTTAAATAAAAAAACTTTAGTTAAGGCTTTAAAACCGAGTTTTTGAAATGAACAGAAAAATTGTACATTTTGTTATCGTCATTCATTATTTGAAACTGTAATAAAATCAAGTTTCTAAATTAACGCAATCAAAAGAAATGGCCTCTTAGTATTTCAATCAATTTTAATACTCTAAATCTAATCTGATTGAGGATCATGGAAGTCAGCTGTATCAAAGCACACGCACAATAGGAATGGAAGAAAAAAAGTTCAAAAACTCGGCAATAAACGGAAAAAGCGTCGTAAAATCGATTTCTGAGATTACTTACTATAACACGAAAACCTTAGTGTGCAAATTAGGTTCTCACTAACCCAGTGTTTATTTTAAATCACATAATATGATTTATACCTATATGCCTCTTTGGTCTAGTGGTTAGCGTATGCGGCTGCTGATCAAGAGGTCTCGGGTTCGATTCCCGGGTCGGACCAAATATTATTTGTGTGATTCACAATTTATATTTGTTTCGGAGTCTGGGTGTTTTCTATGTATAATATGTATGTATTTACAAAAAAAATAAGTATGTTTATGTATTTATATCAGTTGTCTAGTACCCATTTTTTTTTTTTTTTTTTTTTTTTTTTTTACGTGTGGAAATCCCCGCGGACCGTCACCCCGTCGGGGGTTACGGCGGGGTGGTGTGTCGGACTCGAACCGACTAAAACCACACGGTGTGACCCTCTCTGCGCCTTTGTATTGGAAGGAGTCCAGGGAGGGGATTTCCTTCTGGACTCCAACCGGCGCCTGCCCGCACTGTTGCGGGCACCATCTCAACTCTAAACTCTCTGATTGGGCAACGTCCGGTCACACACGGACGCCGCCCCCTCGCGGTTGGCCTCTACTGCGGACGGACGGGAAACCCGTCCCGCCCATCCGCGGCCACTCTCAGGGCGGCATGAGACGCAGGTATGCGCGCCTCCGCCGCCCGGGGCGCCGGCGGCGGATCGGGTCCGAGTGGATATCGTCCTCCCGGGCCTTCTCCGCCACCTCCTTCTGCAAGATTATATCCTCGCAGAAGGTTGCGACCGCGGTAAAACAACTGTCGCTGCCGGCCATCGATCTTATGACGGCCGGCAGCGAGAGATCCCCTCCGATGACTGCAGTGAGGACCCGGCGCTGCGCCGCCCAAGCGGGGCAGACCGCCAGCGTGTGCTGGGCCGTGTCCTCACTGCAGTCGCAGTGGTGGCAGGCGGGACTCGGTTCCCTCCTAGCGACCGAGTGCAGGTACTTTCCGAAGCAACCGTGCCCGGAAAGTATCTGCGTCAGCCGGAAGGAAAGGGTCCCATGCTGCCGCCCTGCCCACTCCGCGATGACCGGCTGAAGAGCCTCCACGGCGGCGAAGCCAGCGCGTGGGGTCTCCAGCCGGAACGACCATCTCTGCATGGTGGCTCGGCGAGCGGCTTCGCGCCACTCGCGCACGTCATCGGGCGGAGGGCGAAAGCCGTTCTCCGCCCGGAAGTCAGCCACTCGCCGATAAACTTCGGCGAGCACTTCCGCCTCCAAATCCCACGGGGGTGTTCCGGCCAAGGCGCACGCCGCCTCGGTAGATACGGTGCGGTATCCGCGTATGGCTCTGACCGCCAATACCCTCTGGGGGCGCCAGAGGCGCGCCCTATTCTGGGCGGACAGAGCCGCCGCCCACACCGGTGCACCATACAGTGCCATCGACCGGACAACCCCCGTGTACAGCTGCCTAGTGGGGACACTGGCCCCGCCCAAATTGGGCAGAAGTCGCCCTAGGGCGGAGGCAGTGCCCACCAGCTTAGGACCAAGCTGTCGGAAGTGCTCGTCGAAGAGCCACCTACCGTCGAGGACCAGACCCAGGTACCTCATCTGGGCCCGGACCGGTACGAGGACCGAGTTGACCACAATGGAGGCGCCGGCGGGCGGACCGCGACGGGGCCCATGAAATAATAGGGCCTCCGTCTTGTCTAGGGCCACCCGCAGACCCAGCGCCTCGATGCGCCCGACCACCCGGGAGACTCCCGTGGTGGCCAGGCGCGCCGCCTCCTCAAAGTTTGCCCCCCGGGCCGTGACTAGGGTGTCGTCTGCGTAACAGATTACACCCAGCCCGGGGGGGAGACGCCCTCGTAGGGCCCAGTCGTATCCCATGTTCCACAGGAGTGGTCCTAGGACAGACCCCTGTGGAACACCGCACGACATGGCCCTGCGTCTCAAGGCGCCATCTCGATCCTCGTACTCGACGGTACGCTCCTCTAAGTAGTCTGCCACCAGCCGCCTCAGGTACCCTGGCACTCCGTGGTATTGGAGTGCGGCCCTGATGCAGCCGAATGGCAGACTATTGAAGGCGTTGGCGATGTCCAATGACACCGCCAACAGCACTCCACCGCCTCTCACCGCCTCTTCGGTCACGGCCCTCAGGCGCAGAATCGCGTCGACCGTCGAACGCCCTTCACGGAAGCCGAATTGGGCGTCCGACAGGTCGGGCCCCACCTCGCTGAGGTGCCGGACGATGCGGACAGAGAGAACCCTCTCAAACAACTTGCCCGCCTCGTCCAGCAACACGATGGGCCTGTAGGCCGCGACCGAATCGGCAGGCCGTCCATGCTTCTGGATCAGTACCAGCTTCCCGCACTTCCAACGCTCAGGGAAGTGTCCGGACGCCAGGCTAGCGTCCAACACTCCCCTGAGGTGGTCCGACATGTAGTCGAGGGCACGGGCCATCACTCGGGCTGGAACCCCGTCCGGCCCGGGGGCGGTGTTCTTGGACCGAATCCGTAGAACAGCCGCCCCTACCTCCGATTCCCTGACAGGCGGCACATCACCCACGCTGTCCCGACGACGACCACGACGGGCCATCGACGGGGGTGTGTGTTCCGCCTGCTGTGGGAATAGGCCCTCGAGTTGTCTAGTACCCATAACACAAGCTCTGCTTAGCTTGGGACTAGATGATGTTGTGTGTCAGATGTCCAAAAATATTTATTTATTTATTATTTATTTATTCCTCGTGGTTTGCCCGTTTAAATTTCAAACTCGGCAGTTAATTTCTCTAAGTATTCCCTGACAAATAGCAATGTGCCAGAGTTATACATTGTAGGTAAGATCCCGTTCTGGTATGCTGTAATACCCGTTACATCGCCTTACGAACGGAAATTATATTTTAAACTGGATGTTGTATTTTCGCTCATAGCTCAGTTGCCGACCGTTACTGGCATTATACCATGTGCGTCTCCTTGATTCGGAGTTCACGGTTGTTATCATAAGATAACAGTCGTAAAACTTAGTTGAAAGCCTTTGAGCGGCCTAACAACATCCAACGGCAAGATTACGTAGCCTCAAAGTTGCCAACCCGCACTCAGGGTGGAGACGTATTTAACCTAGCAGTGGAACTTTATAGGTTGATCTTGCGTTGTTGGTTGAAATCCGTTGAGACTGGCCACAGTGGCTGAAATCGTCTAGGAATATAAGTAATTCAGTAGTTGAAACAAATATTTATTTATTGATTTATATTATGTACACATATGTTTTTGACTTTCGTCTATTACGTCAGCTGCAAACGTGTTCAAATACGGAAAGTGTACAGACTGTTATGTAAACAATGAATTTCAATTTATTATGTATGTACCTATTTGGAACACAAATATACATTTTAGCTTTCTGCATTTCTCATAATTAAGTTTTTGTTTTTCCTGTTGCTGTATGCCTGACTCGGTGACCTCGGTGGTAACGTACGCGACTGCTAACGTTCGATTCCCAGATTGGACCAAATGTTTGTATGATCTGGCAAATATTTGTTTTGGGATTTGGGTGTTATCTATGTTTATTATGTATATATTTACAAAAAAAAGTATGATATTAATATATTATATCTATGTATTTATATCAGTTGTAGTACCCATCGTACAAGCTCTGCTTACTTTTGAACTAGATGGCGTTGTGTGTCAGATGTCCGTAATTTATAGATGCTGTTTTTTTCGATCTATCAAACCACACATGGCAATGCGAATGACTGGATGTGGTGATTTTTGTAATGTATGCCTACCTACCATTACGTTTACGTAATATTTAGGACAACTGACACATAACGCTAGTCTCAAACTAAGCAAAGTTTGTAATATGGGTACTACGCAACTGATGTAAATAAATCTAAGTATTTTCTAAATAAATACCTACATAGGTATTAAAATTAGAAAATCCCCAAACTTCGAAACAAGTATTTGTAGATAATACAAACATTTGGTTCGATTCGAGAATCGAAGTTTAGCAGTCTCATACACCACTGCACTTCTAAGATTTCTTACATGTTTTTACTAGCATCATTTGTATATGTTTCTTTATTTGCAACTGACTTCCCTAAGTATAGTTTATAGTTTTATAAACTACGTATATTAATAAGAAAATATGTTACCAGGCAAATTGGACACAAACGAACTATTGAAAAAATGGCTTTTAAAATCCCTCAACATCTTCACCCCAAGTAACGGTATCGTCTAACGGTATAGTGTTTTTCTCGTCTAACCCATGTACATACATTGACGAGTATTTAAGCTTATATACCAAGTACATATGAGTTTATTAAACTTTTTTTTCTTAAAACGTATTCACTTAACGTGTGGTGGCGGATTAAGAATACAGATTGTCACCATCCCTATTTATCCCTCGGGTGTCGTAAAAGGCGACTAAGGGGTAAACTACGCAAGACAACATCAATGCAAAGAGAAGGAAAACTTGAAACCAACCCTATACCATCCCGTCTGGCCAGCGTGGTATAGTAGGCCAACACCTCCTTTTCAAGGAGAGGTCAGCAGTGGACTGTTAAAGGCTGTTGATGATAATGATTTACTTAACGCATAGTCTGAAATCTCATTCACAGATATATAGGCGTATTCTGTTATTTTGTTTACTATAGGGCTAAATATAGGTACCCTTATCGTGTCCGAAGACGTGTCTAGTGTTTAATTTATTATAATAACAATATAAATCCATTTTGTGGTGATTTACTGTTTGATAACGCACGTGCAGCTAGCAGCTAATTGATTAACTTGGGACGTTTATGTCAGTTGCTAGTTATTTCCCGAGGCTTCGTTCACTTCATTTATGTATACTGTGTTTTGTTTCTTTCTAACTTTGGAAATGAGAAACTTATATCCTTTTTTTATTTATGGCCTACCAAAGTGACTGTTACCCTTTTTGCTTATGACACCATACCCTTCGTGGGGTAAGCAAAGGGCGTGTGTGGGACTCCCGAGCAACCAGTTTACCCACTAAACTCCGCGGCGGACCACCTCGGCAGTCCGGAGGAACACCAGGATTGAATCAGCGGCTTCTGGTGTCCCCCCTGTCTTACCCCTCAACTGGGGTACATCTCGAGGTGACTGGACTCACCCCCGAGGCAGGATGCTGCTGCGCCTCTCACCGCTCTGTACAGTAAATGGCGGAACATCAACCCGCTTTGACGACACCCCCCGGCCGCACCGGGGGTGTCACCTATCTCGAGTCGTTTGCAGCGGTCACATTTCCCCAGGATGTGACCGCAGCGACCCTTAGGCGACGATTGGGGAGCTAGCGGCCTTTAAAAGTGACTGTTACCTGCTTAATCGAAATCATGAGTAGAATCTAAGAGTATGGGTCATCATTATCATTGTACTTATATAAGTACAGACAACACAGCTTGGTGACCCACACTATGGCGACTTAGTGAGATGCTTCTGCATCATGGGGTCTCCGGTCTCGCACTCACAACGAAATACAACACGAATGCTGTCATTTTTAGATTGATAAAGTGTGTGAGGGTAGTACTGCCCCGGTCGAGCAGGCTCATTCGTGGTGAAAACACTGTGGTGTGTTGTGGTGGTTATTACCTATTAGGTTCTGCTTAGTTTGGGACTAGATGGTTTTGTGTGTAAGATGTCCCTAATATTAAAAAAAGGTATATAATTATGCTCCTTTAGGAGTGACAGGTCTAAACAATATTTTATTTACAGTTGCTCACAATAAAATACACCGCTGCCAAAAAAACATGTTTGTAACTCCTTTAGTATATAGGCTCTGCTGTGATCTTGTATTTCGATGTCAAAGATTGAAATATAATCTATAGACGAAGGAAAAGTAAGCTTGTTTTAATAAAAAAATTCGTCAATTTTTTATTAATACAATAAATAATCAGATTGAATTATAAAAAGTGAGTTTAACGCAAGAAAATGATATTGAAACGTTAACACTTGAAATGTAAACACTATATATAAAGCAACGCAAACGGTTCGTGACCAATGTCCATCATCGGAACGAATTCTTAGTGAGGTGTAGCGAGTTGTATAGTAGATTATATTTATCGACTAAGCATATTATGGTACTTTGTTCTGATACGTTCTATGGGTTCTTCTAATCGATTAAAAATAATTGATTTTATTGAATCGGAAGGTTGGTAATTTTTTACTTGTTGTTAATGTACTATCTATATACGTATTATCTATACCAATTATTGTAAATAATAAATTACCTTAATGAATATGAATAAATACAATATTCATAATATTGTAGTTTTTTAAACCTAGTTCAGTAACGATATCAAGTAAGTATCAAAAGGAAACCGTAGGAGGGCTTTGCTTCTGCATGTACAAGGTGAACCGACAGGATTAAACTTAGGGGTAGTCTCCACGAACGAGAGAATCGCTTCTATCGTCGTGTAATCTCCTGAACTCCTCCTGATCTCCTGAATGGAGGTTTATTCCTTCTTCACCGAGTATATAAAAATACGTATCGCGACAATATAATTGCCAGAGATAGAGATAACAGGAAACTGGCGCGTCGTTAGGCAATTGGTTCGTTGCTTTTCTTGAGTGAGGTTACCGGAGCCCAAATTCCTCTTACTTCGGGAAGAGGTACTCAAAGAGTAGCACAGTCTTCTCACAGACTCCCGCTTGGTTCTCGAGGTAACTTGCGGCCTGTCTGTGTGGTTTTCAGCGCTCACTAGGGTCATGAGTGTAGGTTTATTTCTTCCGAGTAAAATCTTTATACAAATAAATTTTTGGCTGGATTTTCACTCGTAGATAGCTGATGTTATAAGGAGCAAATTAAGCAATTTTTTTAAGGCTAGCTTTATTCCGCGGCGATTTATAACGTTAACCGCTCGTAACGCTGCAGGACTTTACAAGTCGATACTAATTAAGTTATCAACGTTACTTCAAGGAAATGCTTTCACAATGGAGGCTCTGTTAGAAAAGTGCATGTTATTATGTAACAAATCGTGTGTTTCTGTTGTCGATATTACTTACACCCATGAGTTTTGTAATGTTGTTGAACACAAAACTCGTAATTCATCATCATTAGGCATTATACTCCTGAACTTCGAACTATATACTTATTAGGCGTAATTGTTTATTTTCATTTTATTGTTTATTTTTATTTTATTTATTTTCACATAGACACTTTGTTCTGACTGAAAGAGACTGTGATCCCTGAGTTTGTTTCGTCCTTTCTTCTCAGGGCTAGTCCAGTTAGGAAAGGCTGAACTCATCTGCTCAAAAAAGATGGCGTTGTGTGTTAGATGGCCGAAACGTTCATTTATTTATTATGTGACAGCTGCTGAAATTATCTGATAGAAAGCAAATTTAGTATCCTAAAGTGGTGACCACCAACCTCGTTGCGAATGTAGACGTACAGCAACATGGTGTAATTAACAAGCATTATATTTATACCAAACAAAAATATATTACGCACAAAATAGTAGGACACTTCTCAAGCTTCATAGGTTAATAAGAGCTAAATATAAACACAAACGTCGGTGACGGTTAAAATAACCTGCTAACTTAAAAATAGATCCCACTGGAATGCCTTTAAAGTTAAAAATAACGTTTAAAATAAGACAGGTTGCCCGTTTACCTGAGTTCAAGTGTGCTGTTCAAAATTTAATTTAATGTGTTTGGAATAAAGTTAAAAATTGAATGACAGCCTCCAACTATCTTTGTAGGAAACACTGAGAGGTGGATATCGAGAATTCCTTTGTGAATGTATCATAGTTTCAAGTTGCAACATAACTGCAATATTATGTACTAGCAAAGTATTATGGTAATTTTAATGCGATTGTAAAAATGCTAAAGTTTTAGCCTTTTAACTGATACTTCTAATTCAAAACTAGTTTTAATAAAAATACAGTAATTTTGGCTTAATTTAGGTTGTATCATTTAAAATGTCAAGAAATTTAAATAACAAAAAACGCGGGAATCACATGTAGTAGCAGGTACAGATATTAAAGGAAATGAAAATGTTTTTAAATAACATTATCCTTTTATTACTGTACCTAATTAATATGCTGGACGCACATCAGTAAGTATATGCGGGTATTTCGCTAGACTATTATAAAAATTACCTACGATTTCCTACGTAGACTAGTCATGTGTCTGCCTTATAAATATCTTCCTGATGACTCAGTCTGTATTTTCAAAAGAGTCACATCGGGTATTTCGTCTGCCACTTTCTCTTGCACCTCATGCGTAAAAAGAAAAATTTGAAAAAAACATAATAAAAATTATATAAACTACGGTATGTCATCCGTTCCCTTTTTAACCGACTTCAAAAAAAAAGGAGGAGGAGGGACTTCAATTCGTTGGAATCTTTTTTTTATGTATGTTCAGCGACAATTTCGTCGTTAATAAACCGATTACAAAAATTATTTTTGCATTGGAATGGGCGTAGGTTACAGGTGGTCCCATCGTCACCATATCGGTATCTGATAATGGGATCCTAAGGAAATCGAGGGAACTCCTCAAATATCATAGGCACAATTGTCGCGATTTGGGTACTCGTAATAGATTTTTTTTTAAAGTCGGTTCGTTTTTGTTAAAATTATTACGTATTTATTGATACCATATACATTAAAACCAATTCAGATAATAGGATGAAAATACAAACATGTGTAGACATTGCCAAAAATATATCCTTATGACTTCGCCGTAATCGAGTAAAAAACTCTTCTTTCACTTCTTAAATCTTTATAAACACAGCAATTTTTCTAAGAGCATCTTGCAAATGCAACCATTTAAATATGTGATATTCTAACACTCGCTTACAGTATAAGAGTGTAACCATTAGCTATAATATGAGCACAAAAGACCTATTCACTCAGCCATAGCTTCCTGCCATTCATGTTAACACACAAATGAAATGGGTTTGTCGTGTCCACGGAAGAGTCAGGTATTTAGAGTGTTAGAGGTCACATTCAAATATATACTTAATTATGTGAAACAACAACTGCATGCCGCTGACTTTTAAGTGTTTTCTTAAGTATTGTAATTTTGCGAACTAAAGTGTCTGGTTCCCACTCGTTATGTTGTACAAAAAGTTTGTCGTGTTTTTTTTACGAAAAGAATCGCAGTAACTTAATACTTAAAGACAGAACATTTAAATGAAATCAAATAATACGTAATTTCCTCAGCGCAGAGTGATTGGAAAAGGAAAGGAGGAAAAATACAAATATGTTCAGAATGACATTTAAAAATTAATAATATATATTATGCAGGATTTCAAGACAATTTCCATTCACAAGGTTAAAGGAGCACGCAGGCACTAGTCTAGACAAAATAAAACTTCGACACGAGTGGTTTAACTCTTGCCTCGAAACAGCCCATTGCAGTTCAAAATTCGCTTCCCGGAGGTCGATGAACGTTGGCCATTGACCACTAGGAGACCTTGTAGTTCAATCCAAGAAGTTATAACATTTTATAGAAAATCTTCATATACAATTTGAGATTTTCCATGGCTGCTGAGCCTAATATTTTGGAGAACACGTCTAATGGAATTAAATGAGCCCACTTTAGGTGCTCCAGCTCAAAACTAATAACAAGCCGGTATATAATTAGAGATACCTGTTGGCGTGGACCAGACTTATGTTTATCTTACCACCATTACACAGGTATGGTATTGATGATGATGATGTCCTCCCAGACGTATCCGTCGACGGCGACACCCTGTAAATTTTGATTGACGACACCTTGAAATTTAAAAAAAAAAAGAAAAAAACTGAACTTTGTTTTGAATGTGCGGTCACAGGAGGCACAGTGTAGGTCGCCCCGTGTGTTGTAGGTGTAGTTGTAGGAGGGCTTGGGACGAGTTTTTCGATGATGCCGTTTGTCGTCAAGGCTTTCCAGACGGCGCCGCTCATAGTCTTCAATGACCCGGTGCACATTTTTGCGCCATCCCGCTTTATTAGCAGTCATTTCCTCCCAAAACTTTGGAGACAAGCCGATTGCTGCTAGGTTGCGCTTAAATACATCCTTGTATCGTAGATATTGTCCTCCGGGCCGGCGTTTACCCAAGCTGATCTCCGAGTAAAAAACGTTTTTTGGCAATCTGGAAGACTCCATACGCATAAGGTGCCCGCACCAGCGCAACTGACCCTCATCAGGAGGCTCTCCATGCCTGGCAAACCCGTCCGGCGAAAAACCTCCACGTTGGGAATCCGATCCTGCCAGCGTATATGAAGTATAGCTCGGAGGCACCTCAGATGGAAGGCGTCAAGCCGGTTAATGTCACCTTTATAAAGGCACCAGGTATGGTATTACACAGGTGGTGGAGATGATATAATATCATGTCTACCAACAAATTTTAAAGTAAATGACTCGTAAACTAATGATCAAATAAATGATTCTCAATAAACTTGTCTTTGTGCTTGAAAGTGTACGAGTAAAAGTAGTATATTAAACGAAGCAACTGGACTCCAGTTTTTAAAGATAGATTTTTCTGGGTTAAATAAAGCAGGCCACTTGGTTGTCATAGTGTGTGTCGCCATACTGCATTGTCTGTAAATGCAGTGAGTGTGGTGACCTACTCTTGAATTCTACTCATGCTCTTTCTATCAAGCAGAGTTGAGTTACGAACTCTCGGCTCTAAAGGAAAAAAACTATTGGTGCTAAAGGCACACGAGTAAGTATCTGCTAATGTATTGCATGATTTATTTTCGTGCCAGCAATGCTCCTATCATGGTTGGCGATAGCATTGTATTATTTGAATTTCTAATGTAAACCTTCATACAATAATAAGTTGACCCGCGGACCGGAGGAGACTAGCCAGTGTCTTTTCCCGATACAAAACAGTATATAATTTTGTACGGGGAGAAATATTCATACTCATTTTAGACTCAAATACAATAACAATTGCGATCTCACACACAACAATAAAAACAAATTCAAAATTGCACACACATATAAACACGTCCTGCGTCGTAACAGTGTAATGCATAGGCTCATTTGGGCTTATCCTATAACAGAGGGAAACGCCTGCGTAATCTGCGTATGACAACTCATTTACGTGTTCTTTTTAAGTTGACAATACATGAAAGAGTTTTTAGATTGTTTCATTAGTTATGTGGTACTAATATTTTGACTTACGTTGTCATATAAGTAATTGAATCGTGAGTGACGAGGTGTTGTCCTCACAATACAGACCGATGTTATTAAATGAAACATGAGGTTATAAATATATTATAGAGTGGGTCACGATTGACTGTGTTGAATACAATGAGTTGATTTCTTATGTTGGTTTACGTTTATAAAAAAAATATCCAGCTATATAACTACCTTAAATGGGTTGTTTCAGAATTTTGTTGAGCAGTCATCGTTTATCACGCCTAATGAAAAGCATGAATAGTCATCATACTCATTTTGAATTCAGACACTACAATATGGTGACCCATATTATGGCGGCTTTACTTTCTATCTTATCTACTTTATCATGTATCCATACAAGTCCTTACTTCTTTTCTTATATTATAAATGCGAAAGTAACTCTGCCTGTCTGTCTGTAACGATTTCACGGCAAAACTGCTGAACCAGTTGTTGAACTGAACTGAAGACTATCTGTGTACCGAAAAACACATAGGCTAGTTTTTACCGCGATAACCGACATAAATCGTCAATGCCTCTTGCGTTGTAGCAAGTCACAATCTAAATACTTTTCTTTTCAATAGAACCCACATAGACACAGACACCATCGATATTCGTCATTACCTTTGTTTTTTAATTACCTAAACTTAAATATCACATGCAGTATATCGATTTTACATTGAAATTACGATTTTACTTTAGGTTTCACGGTATTTTGGCACGAGGTTGACACAAAGCTGTGCCTTATCATTCTACCCGCATTGCTGTATCGACTTGTGGCGGTTTTACCAAAAACTGTAGTCATGAAAACACTATAAATGCACGTGCTAATTACCTATCCAAATAACAAAGTTGAAATCCAATTTTTTTAGCGCTTTGTTAGGAAAAGTTTATGGTGTGCTTATATTATAAAATAATTATATGGCATATATGTAAATAGATTACATTGATGTAAACAGTACATTAAGATAAATTAATGCTTTATAATTTACTAGCTGTTTACCCTAGGTAATATTGTAAAACCGAAAGAGTTTGTGAACCCTCTAATCATAGGAAGTATTGGTCTGATTTGAAAAATTCTTTCAGTGTTAGATAGCCCATTTACCGAGGAAGGCTATATATAATCACGCTAAGACCAATAGGAGTGGAGCACCAATGAAGAATGTTTCAAAATCGAGGTTTTTTTGTCTCTTGAAAGCTTCCGCTGCTTGCGCTGCGTATACGGTTAGCAAATGTCTATCTTTTATAGTCTGCTTAATAAAACCTTATTTATGGGAAACAAATTTGCTTTGCTTCTGCGGTATAACGTGTGCTACGGGCAATAGAAGCCGTAGACGGAGTTGTGTGGTTAATAAAAATTAAAAGCACTGTTAAATACTAATTACAAAGAAAATATTAAAGTAAAAAGTAAAAATATATCAAATATTTAAAATTATTACTTATAAATTTTAAATATTTGATATAAGTAAGTAAGTAATAATATTATTATACATTAGCCACAAAGGCGAAACAAAAAAGGCACTGAACTAAAATTACGATGAAAGGAAATGACAATCGCGAGTTAATTAAAAAAACATCTAGTTCACCCAAATAAACTTCCACAGTTATACATATTAACACAACACAAATAAATTATTAATTCATATTAGGTAATTTGTTGTAAATCATCTTCACTTTTTACCTAGAAGGAGGGTAATTTTGTTTCATCATCATCAACAGCCTTTAACAGTCCACTGCTGGACATAGGCCTCTCATTTGAAAGGAGGTTTTGGCCTACTATACCACGCTGGCCAGACGGGTTGGTACAGGGTTTGTTTCAATTTTTCCTTCTCTTGGCAGTGATGTTAGCTGCTTATTTTGTTCCTTTAGTCGCCTTTTACGACACCCATGGAATGAATAGGGGTGGTGACACTTTATATTCTTAATCTGTCACCACACAATGCATTAGTCAGACAAAGTTTAAATAGACATTGTGATACTTGTTTTTTTTTACTTGCAGTTCATTGCTTTAAAGTATAACTCGTGCGAGCTAAGATGGCACCTGGCTCAAAATGAAACATGATACCGTTCCCCCGCGTGATACCCCTCTGTCATCTTGCGAGTAGCGTTAGCATCACTATTGCAGTTGCACGAATCTTTCCATAATAATTTTAGTTTATTAGGTATTACCTAATGTCATATAAATCACTGCACGAAGAATGCATTCGGGTAAATAATGAATGGGGCCTGCTTCCTATTGGTATGCATATGTGTTTTTTTAACTCAGGTAGTAAAGGACCACTTAGGATAAAGTAGTATGTTATGAGAAACTACTTGAAGCAAAATAAATGTTTAAATTTAATAAAACTAGAATAAAGTATATTTTTCTTGCACTCAGTACTTTAAACGACTGACATTTGAGTCAGGTGCCATCTTAGGTCGCACGAGTTATACTCGGATTTTTGTTTTGTTATTGTTATTGTCTTCTGATAGTAAACAGGTATGATTCAGGTACAGTCTCATACCTATTGAACGATTGATTAAGAAAATCTACATACGTTGAGATTTTTTTAGGCCTGGTGTTTTTTGTGACCTTTTGGTGGCCTTCGTGGTGAGAGAAATAAATAAATTGTTATCATTTAATCTAAACTAAGTTCATAAGTGGCGGAATAAAACTCCATCAGATTAGTACCGGTTTTTATTATATATACGATTATTTGCTGCCGTCTGCAACCTTGGAAGCGACGCACACACGAACAGCGAACATGTACAAAACGGATTCCACAATAGTATTACTACTGTACATCCTTATGTATGAAACGAAATTATCGATGAACACACTAATTTGTACAAATAAATTAAAACGAATTGTTTGCATGTAATATCGAATGAACAGATTTGTACGAAATGCATATTGCAATGCAAATACGAAACTTACGGCCCGTTTACGACCTTACCTCTGTGAGCGGTAGCTAAGAGCGAAACGCCGAGCGGTAATATCAAAAGTATAAAAATGTACGAGGCATGCCACGAGTCGCCGCTCATGGCTATGAGCTTAGTTATGAGCGGCGACTTATATTTATATATATATACTTTTGATATTACCGCTCGGCGTTTCGCTCTTAGCTACCGCTCACAGCGGTAAGGTCGTAAACGGGCCGTTAGGTAAATTAAAAAAAAATTGTTTATGCTTGTTCCGACTAATTTCTGAAACGGCGATTAGATTTTGACGGCACTTTCACTGGCAGATAGCTGATAACACAAGAAGTAACTTAGGCAATTTTTTGGAGAGCATCGCTTCTCGAGATTTATTACTCGAGTAACACCGTGGTATTCAGCTAGTTGTTGTAAAATAAAAAAAGGAAAAACCATACAAGGTTTTACGGAGAATTAAAATAATCTTAACATTGAAAAAGTTGGCCAATTTGTGTCATATCGTCATTAGCCCTTAGTAGGCTACTGTTGGGTTGCGGTCACATCTTGGAGTGTTTGACCGCTGAAAACAACCTGAGACCGGTGACTTCCCGGTGCGGCCGGCGGGTTTATTTTGATAAGACAGGCCGCCGCAGGGTTTAGTAGCCACTCTAGGCAGACCGGTTGCTCCGGCAGTCCCACACACGTTCACACGCATAGTTTTGCAAATAAGTTCTAAAAACATTATTTTAATATAACTAAATATAATAATAAAAATTGAATGAAGAGATGCAGATTCAAAGAATAATTTAAAATAGTGCGTAAACTAGTTTTATACAATGCGTCGACCGAAACGCAATTACCTACTTTAATTATCTTAGTTAGTGCGTTTCTAATTTCTTACATGCGTTAATTAAAGTATATTCATTTACAAGTCAATTATATTGCATAATTGTTTTGCAAGGAAAAACATTGTTGGACAAGAGCTTAGAAATTAATTGGAAGTAAGAGTGACAGAATTTGGTAACATGGAAAAGATATGACGGGAACGAATATGAAAACTCTCTCTGTCTCTCTCTCTCTCTCATCAAATTAGTAATAAAATTAGTATAGGACGCCAGTGTTGCCATCTCACAGAAGACCAACCTAAAATGACAGCATTCGAGAAGCCATGTTTCTTTGGTCTCACTAGGCCGCCATAGTGTAAGTTACCATGTTACATTGTCTGCATTCACAATGGGAATGGTGGCTTTACTCTTGGATTCCCATCAGGCAGAGAAGAGTCATTTTAGCAGGCTAAAATATTTTAAAAAACATAAATTTGCCCTCCAGGTCAGAACTTGAAATAGCAAGTTAAACACACTGTACAAAAAAAAACAACAAATGAAAAGGAAATGCACTGGGGCAGAGATATTTTCACAGAATGCATAACAGTACCAGCGCAAAAGGTTGTACTCCACAAAACGAATGAATAGCGACTTCTACAACAACAAATTCTAGCAATGTTCTATGAAGTTGTCTTGTCTCTTGTCTTTTTCTAGCTCATATAACGACGGATCTCGCATCTCTTTATGCTTGTCCGTAATTTCTAAGTTTGAAAAATGATTTTTATGAAGTGGCTCTGCTTTGCATAATGGATCACCACTCGCATGAAACCTCAATTATTTATTTGGTTACATGTCCTTATTCAGAACTGTTTTAAGTGGCTTCTAAGTTAGACTGTTATGTTATGCTTATGTTACCTCTTAAGAGAAGTAAGTACCTAGCACTAAAATACGTAAATTATTCAATCGTCGCTAGAACGAGTCCTACTTGACAAGACCCACTTATTTTTTTAAACAGCATTTAATTGAAACTATGAAAAAGTGAATGACTTTGAAGCTCCGGATATTGGCTCTTAGTCACGTCCTGCGTCTTGACGCCTTTCATTAAGTGCCATGTAAAAGTTCCTTGGTTTATTTGATCTCGAGAGACTTATTAAAATCGTGTTGAAACATTTTTATCAACTATCCATCCTATCTACCTAAGTTAAAAGCTGTCGAGATCTATTCAAACTATCGTAATAATATTATAGTTAAGAAGATTTAACCTTTTGTGTACATAATCTAAACCCAAACTGTGCCAGCTCCAGACATATAGTAGAATTTGGGTTTAGTTATAATGCTAACTAGCACATTGTCTTATTGTAGCAACTGTGCTGCAATAAAACATTCGGAAGCATTTGTTCTCCTGCTAGCGGTGCTAATAATGACTCACAAGAGATAACAAGCTCTGCTGCCTGTGCCTGGTCAAAAGAGAGCAAAATCGAAAAAAAAAATTAGAACTAGGCCTTTTCCAGTACTTTCAACTCGTGACTAGTTGCTTTGTTCCAAAATATGATTTCAAGGGAAAAGACCTGATAAAAACTCTATAAGTTAATCTTAGTTACATTTACCTAATAATTAATTTACCATTACTGTACGAGCTACATGATTTGATGACTCCGCACTTAACAAAAATATATTTAGAATAACAACACATTTTATAGGTGGTGTGCAATATCGATCATTGAACTAAACACACACATCGCTGATTGGGCAACTTGTAACAAGTAATTTATTAGTACAAATAAATCGGGCTTACGTTAACTACAGCACACTCCTGTTTTATACCAACTCTACCTACTACGGAGAAACCTCCACTGCTCCACCAGCTATCTGATGTCACTGTACAATCACATTCTACAAGTGTACAGTGCATAAATTTGTTTCCCTTCTATAAGCGTGTTTGCATTCTGTTTTTCCAACTGTTCGTGTTTTTTTTAAAGTATAAAATACCTATTCAACATTATCCTTTACACAGTAGTGATTTCATAGCATATCTACTGTTTTGTGTCTTATTTTTTGATAAATTGAGTATTTTGGATCCGGTTTACCGTATCGTTTTATTAATCTATTTCCAAGAACATTGTTTACAAATTCCTATTAACCTATAGACCATCTACTAGATTAGTTTTAGAGATAATCCAGACATAACAGTTCATAGAAATTGATATTACTGTAAACATCAGACTTACGAAGCAAAGAATAGAGTGTTATCGCCACTTTAATGTAAATATACATTTTCTTGAAAGGAAATGTTTGTTAAACTTAAGTCCTTGGAAACTAATGCGGATTCAAGTTTCAGCTGCTAATATTACGAAGTAACCGTATGAGTCAATATAGGTAAGTATATAACAGTTCCGTTACTGACTGAGTAACACGACAATACACAGCCGAAATTACTGGGCGCAGGCAACTGAAATTTGACATGTGTTCCTTGTAGGCACAAGCGAGCACTTAAAAAGGATTTTGGTATATTCCACTCCTAAAGGGTTGAAAAAGGCAATCTAAATTATACATCAAAATAATGTTTTGTGTTGCATGTCTGTCGACAACAATTGATTAGGCCAGATTCTTCCAGATTATTTTCGTCACAATCCTGTTTGAAATTTGAGGAGTTTGACGAAAGATTGAATCTGATTCTTTACTGAACTACACTTACCTGAGTTTGATCTAGTCGTTAGTAACCTTGTCTGCTATGTCAAAGGTCATGGATTCGTTTCCAATCTAGGACAAATAATTTTGTGATGAGCACGATCATTTCTTCTGTATCTGGATATAACTCTGCTTTCTATAGTACAAACTTGGAGTAATTTGATCTTACACATTTTGTTTTTCATATTCTTTTACTCTCTATGCGTTCTAAATTCACATAACATATTATGTCACTGCAATTGTAATAGCTTGAGATGTTTAATAATGCTCACATGTCAATTAAATAGGCTATGGAGGGTTGTTGGATATTTAATATTGAAGTGAGGCTCAATTCTTTTATTAATTAACTCATTCTAGCTGATTTTTTTTTTTCTACTTTGCTACTCAGTTTACTACTTACAGTTTAAACTAGATCAAACTTTTCACTACGGTCTTACTCAGTTTATTTCATCGTTATCATCATCATTATCAGCCTATCGCAGTCCACTGCTGGACATAGGCCTCTCCAATTGCACGCCACTTTTTTCCGTTTATTTATTTAATAAATAAGTATTTTCTTACCAAGAAAGTCTTGACCTACAATAATGTATAATTAAGATATCTAATAATAAAATACATTGAGTGTTATCAACCAGCTTGCTTAAAATAAATATTACAAGAAGGAAAATGGTAAGTACTTCCAACATAATGTGCTTGCCTATTGTAAACGTAAATGCTTGTGAACTGCAATCAGCCGTTCTTAAACTAACAGGAAGTGCCAATACATTCTGTGTTAATGCAACATTTTGTAGTAAGTAATAGCTTCAGTCTGTTTGTTTATGCATATGGAATTTAGAATAAATTGTGTTAAAGCGTTTTGTTATAATTTTGGAATCCTGGTTTTATTAGTTTTTATCGAGATCACAATGTGCAGAGTAAGAAATTACAAAATTAATCTAATCGAAGTTTATATAATATTCACTAGTTGTCAGTATATTTTATGTTCACGAAAACCGGGACCGATAGCGTAACGAGCTCTCCGAGGAACCGGCGTGAAACACCGCCAACTTCCATACCCGGGCTGCTATTAAGAATTTCTTGTGAGACACTTGACAGCTCTTTGAAGAGAACAAAATTTTAATCAGCCTTTCAGAAATCTGGTGGAAGTACTATTTCGACCCAGATAAAACAAATTAAATCTGCAAAATTTACGTCTCACAAATCACGACCTAGATTTTAAAATGTACCTATTAACACTATAACTAATTTAATTAATGGTATATGAAGAGTAATATCGCTTTTAAGACCTTAATAGTGACTTACTAATCATAGACTTCGCCTTGATTATTGCATCTTAATGGTCTGTAATGTATTTAAGTACGCAATAAACTGAGCGTCTAATAATTATCTAGGTAAGTAGGTACATGTACAAGGTACATTATGTTAAGAATACGAAGTATCACCATCCCTATTCATCCCGTGGGTGTCGTAAGGGACAAATTACGTAGGATAACATCACCGCAAAGAAAAGGAAAACTTAAAATAAACCTTATACCAACCCGTCTGGACAGCATGGTGTGACACATGCCGCGCCATAGGTATCTGGTACTTAAGAGATAGTGCTATGAAAGCTCAGATTTGTTTCTATGGATGAAAGTCTTTAAGGCGGAGTTTGCTTTTTTCTTCAGTTTGTAAGTACTATTCGATTTAAATCACTTTGATTTAAGATCTTGACTGCCTTGTTGGTCTAGTGGTTAGCGTATGCGGTTGCTGATCAAGAGGTCTAGGGTTCGATTCCCGGGTCTGAACAAACATTTGTGATCCACAAATATTTATTTCTGAGTCGCGGTGTTTTTCTATGAATAATATGTAAGTATGTATTTACAAAAAAAAAGTATGTTTATGTATTTATATCAGTTGTTTAGTACCCATAATACAAGCTTTGCTCGGTTTGGGACTAGATTTCGTTGTCAATAAGATGTCCGAAAAAAAGATTTTTTTTTAAGATTGTTTGACGGTTGCCTTTGGCTGTTTAAGAATGTATTTAGTCTATGATCTGCCGGACTTTTATCGATTGTAAACCATCCTAATATTCGTTTGGTTGTTAATGGTCAGGGAGCAAGCAAGATGATAAGGAAACCAGTTTATAAATATAGAATTCTTTTTTAATCTACTAAAGAATGTAAATAACGTTAAAATTATTAAATAATTTGAAGTTTACGCAACACAAAGACAATACGTGTACAATTATATTATAACTAAAATACCGCTAATTAACTAAATTAACTACATACGGATACCTACAGTAGTCATTTTAAATGTGGTAATAATTACATAATATATAGTTACTGATTATTACTTTGGTTGTAATAATAAACGTAATATTTTATTGTTATTTTTTAGTGGGCAAATAACAAAGACTGTCTAGTTTTGCTAGAAATTATCCAACTACCTTATTTTTTGTTTGAACCATTTTAATGCGACAGGCAGAACAGTCCATGTCCAAAAGCAGACGACTTTTGGATGAGAATCTGAGATAAGGACGGTTTTCCTAAGTTGGCTGTCATGCCCATGAAGGGCAGCGATTATTATTTATTGTCTCAGAAAGCCAATTTGCTGCCATCAAGGGTGGAACCTGCCCTGGTATATACGCAGTTGGACAAAAGTGCATAAAGCTATACAAATAAAGAAAAAGTTATCATCAGTATAATATTTACCTCAGTCCAGGCTTGGCTTTATACAGCCATATAATAAAAAAAAACACGTTACAATAGTAGTAACCGTAGTCAAAACCACACTATATTCACTATCCTAAGTTACAGATTCGCAAATATCCAAGTGGACGTTGGTGATTGGAAACGTTCACGGACGGGAAGCAACGACGGCGCAGTCAGTTCCTAGATGGGTATGTGGCATATGTTATGAATGTGTCCGTGGTTCAGAGGTCACGTTAAGCACTTGGTCCTGGTTGGTCACAGTCGTGAAGCTTAGTTAGAGGCCTACGGCTAAGCCACAACGGGTCTTACTATTCCCCAACTCGTCCAGCTTGCGGACTTATGACCTTAACCTTTTCCTGAGAGGAGACCTAAGCCCAGCAGTGGGTTGTTGATGATTGATGAAAGTTACACTCAAGGAACAACTAATCTTGGAGATCTTTGTCATAGAGACCATAGAGAAATCTGTCATCAAAACTTGAAAGTTTTTTTTTAAGTGGTATTTAGGCATCTATAAAACAGAATAAAACTTGTTCACAATTCGTAAAAATACTGTAAAATTTAATTTTATACCGTTCAAAAGCTATTCACGTGGAATAATGTCGCTCTAATAGTGTGTGTTCAGTGAAATTGTTCTTCTTAGATCTTAATACTGAGAAAGAATCATTCACAGAAATGACTTCCTTCGGGATTCTGGTAAATATCAAAGGAAGATCTATATCTACACAAATAAATAGAACTAAAATGTATGTTTGTAATATTAGACTGGGGCAGTTTTCAAGTTTAAAGGGCATTTTTTTTGTACCGAAACAGGGCGTCCTTCTACCCTCTAAAAGCTAAACGGATGCTTGAAAAATCTGAAAAAAAAAAAATTGTAGATCATGTGATCTACTTTAGAAGAAAACTACAACGGATTAGATACCTTTGTTAGAAGGATTTATAAGATAGGTTCTCTTGTAAAATACGCTTATTTGGAAAACTTCGTATACAAATAACGAAACGATGAGTAATAAGTACAGATAATAATAAGAAATGTGAGGCTATTCAACAAATAAAAAAGTTTACCACACATTGTTTAGTGAACCTTGAAATATCCTACGTGGAACGGAAGAAGGTTTAAATTCTAGTTGAAAGTGAAGATTGTACCTATTTACCCCGTTTTACGGTAAATTATCTATTGAAAACCGATATAAAACATGTGCCATTATGGATACCTATGGAACCCTATTTAATGCGTGGCCTGACACGCACTTGACGACGATTTTTAGGGTTCCGTAGCCAAATGGCAAAAAACGGAACCCTTTTAGATTCGTCAAGTCTGTCTGTCTGTCTGTCTATCTGTCTGTCTGTCCGTCCGTATGTCACAGCCAATTATTTCCGAAACTATTAGAGCTATACTATTGAAATTTGGTCAGTCGATGTATTCTGTGAACCGCATTAAGATTTTTACATAAAAATAGAAAAAAAACACTACATTTTGGGGGTCCCCATACTTGAAACTGAAACTCAAAATTTTTTTTTTCATCAAACCTATACGTGTGGGGTATCTATGGATAGGTGTTTAAAAATGATATTGAGGTTTCTAATATCATTTTTTTCTAAACTGAATAGTTTGCGCGAGAGACACTTCCAAAGTGGAAAAATGTGTGCCCCCCCCCCTCTAACTTCTAAAATAAGAGAGTGATAAAACTAAAAAAAATATATGTTGTACATTACCATGCAAACTACCAACGAAAATTAGTTTGAACGAGATCTAATGAGTAGTTTTTTTTTAATACGTCAATAATCGTAACACGCAAATTACCTTTCATCCAATCAATACACTAGTATGAAAACATCGATGAAAGTTACAATGAACTACAAGAACTTTTATATGATGTTACTTGCTGATACGGAACCCTTCATGGGCGAGTCCGACTCGCACTTGGCCGCTTTTTTTTGTTAGGTACGGTAAGGGTACTCAAATGTTTTTTTTGCCCCTATGCTATGTTGTATATAAAACAACATATCCCAGCCTATATAAGCTTTTTTTATCCAACACCTGCCAAGGTGACTCTACTATGCCTAATGGAAATCATGAATAGAATGCAAAAGTTGGGATTGCTTTACTCACTGCGAATTTAGACACTGGTGACCTACATTATGGCGGCCTAATGAGATGCTTTTTCACGCCCCGCTTAAGGGACCCGGGATCATAGTAGGAAGGAAACACATGTTGAAATTGAATTGTATAGTAATTTTTTTTGCTTTTTTTTTGTGTAAGTTTGTAAATGTGAGTATAGTGTAGGCTTGTCATGTTAGTTTATATTTTAGTAATTTTCTGGTGGTTTTGAGTGTTTCCACGGCCTACTCAAGTGTCCTGCTGGCGGCAGTGTCGTGTTCCGGGTTGTGGATCCTGACTACATCAGTTAGGCTACACGATGGCTGGGGCCCGTATGCCGTCTGTATGGACAGGTCGAATCAAAACTATGGTCCTTTCTTCAAAAGGCCAACCCAGACACTATACTGCACTCACATAGTTCTCTTTAATGTTGTACACGGACTTAAAAAAAAAAAAAAAAAAAGACACCTCCGTGGTTTGTTTCGGCGTTTCTTCCCAGAGTGAGTCGTAGGAAATGCCGGCGCCTTCTAGCTATAAGTCCGACTTGTAAAAATGTCTCAAAAGATTTACTTACAGAAATAAATATCCTTCATCATTTATCATGAGCTGGCAGTGAGTAGTACTCGGAATTTTTTTCAATGTTAGAAGTTCAACCCAGACCTTTTAAATAGAAAGTGGCATCGTTAGTCTAGTCACATTATTAGTCTCATGTCATTCATGTACATATTAAAGAAAGTTCAAGGTTTTAGATCTTGAAACAAGCCATCTAATTAAAATAGATGATCCTGACGCGTGATCTCAAATAATTTATATATGTGTGTTTGTGTGTGTAATTAATATGCTTGCATAATTATCTCCGTAAACAAAAAAGTCCGCATACAATTAGATAAATTTTCTGCTCGTGTCACTTTGCACAAAAACTATTATGTCTCTGGTACATGTTTGAATTCTTACTGCCATCTGTTGTCCAGTAGAATCATCAAAAGAAACCCAACTTGTATTGCACATTTATAGGATATAGTAGCGCCATCTATCATTGAGTGGAAACGATGTTGTTTGTTATAAGACGTAACATTTTATTGTAGTTATGGTTTTTCTACTGTCAAAGATCTCATCGAAAGATGCAGTTACAGAAATAACATACTCAGTTAACAAAATTATTTATAGTTTGTTTGTTTTAATTTACGATGCAAACATTCCTTCGTTTTGTTTACATTTTTATTAGTGTTGAGCAAAGTTTTGTCAACGTAATATTAAAACAATAAACAGTGAACATCCGCTCAATGGACGTAGGTGTACCGGGTCCCTCCAATTTTTTAATTCTCTTCGGACCGCCGATTCACGACGATTCGTCGGGTTGAGTTGAGCCACTTACCCGTCAGTCGGCGAAGGCACAGCGCGCTCTTCGAACGCGCGTTATACCCGCGACTTTTCAAAATTCGAACACGATCGAACATAGACACGATAATTTTGTGTTATAACTGTAATCGACTATTATAATAACCGATATACTTTTTATCGAGTATTTTGTTCTTGTGAAAGTGATTAGTGAAGTGATTTTCATTCATTTTTCAAGCAAAATAGTTTAAAACAAAAATGTTTGCGGATGCGTTAAGCTGCATTTTTGGCTAGTTGACCGGACGTAATTAAGTTTTGGTAAGTGAAAACATTGTCACACTAGTTTTATTAAAATAGACACTTGTTACTACTTGATTATATTTATTAAAAAAATAGTTTTTTAATTTAACACGTAAACATAACACCCGCGAATTAAATATAAGTTTCCTTCAAAATAAAACGAAGGTGCTCAAAGGCAAGGCATGATAGTTTTTAGGTTTTTATAAATTTAATAATTATATTTAAAATGTTCAAACTAAAGTATCCCAGCATCTAATCGCCTAAATGTCGTGATTTTATCAATCGTTAAATTCTGTTGTTTATTGTTATATTCTTATTGTTATAATTTATAGCATGGCATTTAGCTATTTTTTTAAAGATATTCCTAGACTAAACTGTAAAAATATAATAGAAATCATATGATACGATTACAAATTACGATTTAAAGTCTGCTTTATTATTTGAAGTCTGGAAGATCTTACTGAAAGTTTATCTTTTCATTAATTGTGCCTATTAATTATAAGCAGTTCAAAGAAAAGCATAATATGATAACAAAATATATATTTTTAAATCCCCTCAATAAGATTTTAATTTTGTAAAATTTAATTTTAAAACGGAAAAGTGATTTGTTTCAAAATATAAAATAAATCTGAATACTTTAGTAATCGCATCACTGAGTCCTAAGAAAAACTTTTTATACCCACTACATAGTCATACTAAAAATATCTTTCATCTATTTTTACTATTCACTAAGTTACTTGTTTAAATAGAATATCGAATAAACTCGTAATATTTAAATAATAGGTTGCGAAAATTTGTGATCCTGGGCCCACGACGTACTAAATAAAAACATTAAATATAAAAACACTTTAGATTACAACCTGAAGAGATAGCCCAAATGTAGTTTATCATTTATAATACCGAACAGTCTACTGTATTGACAACAAATTCGTATTAAAATAAGTCAACAGCAATACAATTTAAAGCCTTAGAAATTTGCCATAAACCAGTCAAGGTTATGCGATGGTATTCCTAGTCATAAAACTAAATATTATTTCAAATTTATTCAAATAACTAGGTTTTAAACACTCAAATGCAGTGTAAAAGTTGTGAATGTAATGTATATTAAAAGATAGTTATTTATATGTTTCACACTTTCACATTTCACGATTGTGAATTATTATATTACGATATAGCATTTACCCTTTGACCGGGATGTACCAAGTACGACTACGCTGTACCAGTGCGTGACCAAGTTAAATTGCGGAACGCCTTACCGGCATCAGTGTGACCGATAATGTACAGTCTCTTTTTAGTTTGATAAAAGAATGTTGTGTAACGATGTTCAAGACTGATTATGTTACGTCAGGGTTCAAAAGTGGAGTCATCTACATAAATTATTCATCATCATCATCAGCGTATCGCAGTCCACTGCTGGACATAGGCCTCTCCCATTGCACATCACTTTAACATACAACAATAACTAAATCCAACCCCAAAAGGGTTAAATTCTCATAATCGAAACCATGCTGCATTTTCTTTATTCACAATAACGATGGTGACCATTACTCTCGGGTTTGCATTTTCTACTCAAGTTTTCCATCAGACTGAGTTGAGTCATTTTTTTTTCTGTCTCTCTGAGACATGAGATATTACATAAA
Organism: Phragmatobia fuliginosa; assembly: GCA_932526445.1. Taxonomy (NCBI): domain Eukaryota; kingdom Metazoa; phylum Arthropoda; class Insecta; order Lepidoptera; family Erebidae; genus Phragmatobia; species Phragmatobia fuliginosa. The sequence continues at coordinate 16,665,899 of OW052072.1, read as the reverse complement.
TGAATTCTTTAAAAGAACTGAAGGTATATTCTGTCAAAGTTCGTTCAGTGAAATTGCATTTCTTTTAGAGCCTTAAAAGAAGCATATTATAAATCAATATTAATATTTCGGACATCTTACAACGGCGTCTAGTCCCAAACTAAGCAGAGCTTGTATTATGGGTACTTGACAACTGAAATAACCACATAAACATACTTTGTATATTATTATAAATACATATTATACATAGAAAACACCCAGACTCCGAAACAAATGTTTGCTAATCACACTAACAATTGGACCTACCCAGGAATCGAACCCTCTTGATGAGTAGCCGCATACGCTAACCACAGGACCAACAAGGCAGTCGCAGTTGAGTCATTTTTGCACCTATAGGTATATACATAAAAAGACTAATCACGCTGGAAACACCCTTCTCAGGATTACATAAATTATCATTTTAAAAGAACCAAAGGTATCAAAATTCGTTAGGTAAAGTTGCATTTCCTTTAGAGCCCTAAAAGAAGCATATGATAAAATGTTTTATTATAATACAAAAAGACATCAAACCTTTCGTTAATTTATTACACAATCCCTTTTAAAATTATCGCTATCAGACACGAATACAATACCGTCTTCCACTATCTAAAACTATTTAAAAACGAAGACGATGTTTATCTACAACACAACATATTTTGTATACAAATAAACACTCATTCATTACAAAAAATATCCGTGAGCATAACAACGGGGCGCACAATTTCTTCACTCAACTGCAGTGTTATCAACGCCTTGACCCCTTACACACACGTTGTCTGACAATTTGACTGATAAAGCTATCTGTTTCTCTCTGACACACGCTGGTTTTTATGCCAATTCATGTTAAGTGTTGAAATTATGACAAAAAATATCATATGATTAGCTTAGTAGATAGATTTCATTTACATATGTAATGTTAGTTCTTTTTTTTCATATTTAAGCCTAATAAAGTGACTCTACTCTGCCTGATGGAAAGCATGAGTAGAATCCAGGGGCCACTATCCTCATTGTGGGGGTAGGCCTCCTGAGGCCAGTTGAATGATGCAGAATTATTGTTCCTCCGGTCTCACATTCACCAACGAAATACGACAGCAAGAATAGGGTAGTCATAATTAGGATGGTCTTCTGTGTGAGGGTAGTACTGCCCCGGTCGGCCGGCCCATTCGTGCTGAAATCAGCGTGGCTCTGCTACCTAGCTACCTACGGAAAAGTTTTTATTTTTTGAAAAACTCAAAATTAATCCAAACTGCTTGTGGAGGAAGCGATCGTGATTATTTCATAAAAGTCAAAATGAAAATAAGTAACAATTCAAGATGTTATTGTTTAATATTAAAAATGTCGAACAATTAAGGCCACACAGAACTTTAATTTAAATTTCTATGGAAAGTAAATCACTACGATGATGAATACAGGATTATAATTTAAAATGGTGTATCGATTAATAAACTTCAAGTTAACTATTCATTTTATATTGATTAGGAAAGGTTAAGATTACCAATTTTGAAGTAATGAGCTTTTAGGACCCCCACGGTCTTAATTAACTATCGCCTTCTACCGTCATTATTATATTATATCGAGATGACATAATAATTCATTCATTTAAGTTACTAGAAAACTAAGACGTTACAATGTTGTACTTTATGAGGAGTACATAATAACCTTTTATATTTTACACATCATAATGCAAACGTGCCAAACAAACCGACAACCCTTTGATCTGTAACCCATAATACTAAAACTCTGGTTCGTGATTAGTGATTAAGAACAACGTTCATACTACGTTATTACAAAATTTACAGTTCATTCTGTAACACATCATAAAAATTCAAAAATAACAAGAAGAAAATAGTGAAACAGAAATTACTAATTTTGAAAATAGACTAACTATGAATGTAATATTAAAGTTCCGTTTTTTGGAAATAGTATATGAGTGGGTACAGATAATTTTGTTATGGAAAATGAAAAGTTACCAAACCAATTTTAATGTTATTCATTAAGATTACACTTAAAGAATATTTCATTTATAGATTACAACTAAGTCTCTATGTACTAATAAATCGAAACTAAGTTATCAGATTTATAATGTACTTTCTGAATCACTATAAACCATGGACCAACTGAGCTATATAAGGGAGCTCTTCGTAATCACATGCTCCGCCAATAGATTTTAGACCAGAATATAGTTGTTTTTGTGGTTTCTCAATCAGCCTAGATGTTAAAAAGCAAAATGAAACTTCGTATAAGAGAATTAAATCAACTCTCAATAAATATAATCTTAAATGCACATCATGTAAGTCAAACTTTCAGGTATAACTATTAGTGAATAGTCGTTTAGTTCATTATTTTTTCTCAATTCTTCAACATACAAATTACTGCTCTTATAGTCAATCCAACCGTGACTACTATCGATAACATTCCATTGAAAGGTCGGTTCAACCGTATCTATCAATTCTAGACTGTTTTCGTCATTAACTTTAAGGCACATAATAATATGCATAGAACTTTCCGTGCTAAAGATTGCGTTGAAAGAAAAGAACTACATAGTTAGATATATTAAAGTGTCTAACAGATATTAACCTAAAATAACAATACCCGTACTGTCGTATTTCTCTGGTTAGTGTGAGACTAGTAGGCCGGTCTAGTGTGGGTCCCCATGTTGTATTGTCAGCACTCACAATAGGTGACTCATAAATTCTATTCATGGTTTCTATCAGACAGAGTAGAATCAGTTTGGCAGGCTTAAATAGAATAAAAATGTTACTAGAATATGATAAAAGATTTAAAAAATAACTCTAACCGCTTTCAACCTTGACATTGATAGAGATCTATAAATAAACCTGAAGCCGTTGAACTTAAAGCAATGCAATTGAACTGTCATTCTTATGTAAATGTGCTAGAATATAAGTTGACCAATTGTCGCCCGCGGTGTTTACGGATCGATGCGGTTTATAGACATTCAAGCCTTTGAGTAAAAAAAAAACATCTTAAAGCTAAGGACCGGTTAGAAGTAAGGAAGCTATGACCGGTCTGGTTTTGTTGGCCAAAATCTGCTTTTGCAGGAGTGGCTTATGTCAACCTGTGGAATATTTACACCTGTTAATGTGATAGACCTGGACCGCGCACACAAAACCTGTGTCAAATAAGTTTTGCTTTGTCTGTAGCCGATTGACCTAGGTTGAAGACTCAAGCTTTGAGAAGGAACAAACTCGTCAACTTTGTGTTGCCGGCGTGACCACGGTAGTCTCTTTTCAAAAGGTCACCGGCCTACAAAACAGAAGAAAGTCGATGGAACGTCTATGTTGTGATCTATTGAGAACTAGTCATGCTTTGGTACCGTAAACGGCTATTTAGGGAGCACGCAGTACAATAGCCAACTATGTCTTAAAAACAGTAGAAATCGATTTTATATCCATTTAATCGTGCCGGATTAAGAATACGGAGTGTCACTAGGTGCCTACTTGAACTAGAAGTGACATTCAGTGAGACTTAATGGAGCAACGCAATGCTTAGTTTGCTACGCATGCCAAAAAGAAGGAAAACATGAGACAAATCTCTAACAAAACCCTCGGTCGCAGCGCAGTGTAGCACTTAGGTAATTCATGAGAACGTTGATTTACAAAATGCATCAGTCTATGTAATAGGTATCTAGATATAGGTTTTAAAGTGTCCCATAAGTTTCTAAACTATAAAATTTATTGTGAACGGAAGCGACGTCACGTTTTACCATTGTTTTATGTTTGTTTTATGGCATAAACCATAAATGGTTTGATCGATCATATAAAATTCATTTTTCCCAAGGAAACAATGAATATAGTAATATTACAGTAGTGTAATATTGATTTGTGGCACGTGACTTGTAAACTCTTGTGAATGAAGTTTTATTTGATCGTATAGTATTTATCAAATACTATTAGAATTATGACTGAATGGGCATAATTTTTATTTTCATCTATATTAATATTATAAAGCTGAAGATATTGTTGGTTTTAACACGTAATTCTTCGGATTAGTAACTACCAGCTTATATTTTTTTTATTTTCTCTCTATTTTAAAAGACAACTCCCGCATTAGGAATATAAATTCCTGTGTCGCGGGGGACTTACAAACATACATGAAACGGACACAAAGAACACCCAGACTCAGAACAACAAATTGTGAATCACACAAAGTGTTGTCCTACGTCTGATTTGAACCCACGACACTTGGCGTAGTAGGAAGCGGCGTGGCAACCACTTAGCCACTAGGCCAACCGTGCAGTCAATATTGAAAAGTAGTTTTAGTGTTGGAAAACATATTTATTGAGAAAGGCTATAACAATCACGGTACAACGAATAAAGTGTATTCTTTCTAAGAGATGCATAAAAAATTAAAAAAGATTAAGTAAGTAGATACTTAACCCGATATAATCGGTTCAGTCATTCCAGAGATTACACTGGAACAAACAGACAGATTGTCAAAAATATAAAAAATGGTTTCAAATGCTATATAATTTCATATGCATTTAGTCCAATGCTTGAAATTAAAAACATACACTTTTATTATATATACACAATTAAATACATTTAATAGCTTTCAGCTACCAAACATTATCAAATAAAGAGATCATAAATGACACTTGGGTGACTGCACCAAGTGTCACTGCAGCATCATAAGTGTAATCCGAGCCACGAATGGTGACCCAATTAGTGTTAATTCCTGTCGCCCGCTGTCAAGTAGCATCACGCCTCAGTTTGGAGTAGTACATTTATAATCTGTGGTTGAGGTCACATGTTATAAAATATCTATTACTTTTATTTTATTATTAATCCATACAAATAAAAACATAAGTGTCTGTTTTTAAAATGTTTGTAATTTCAAATTACACTTTTTAGCTAAAAGCATATAAAAATTAAAAATAATAATTTATATGCATTTTCTTTATAAGTACCGTATATTAGACGGTACTTACACTTCACTAGCAGAAAGCTAATGACATATGGATTAACTTAGGGCCACCGCACACTAGCTACTTTTAGCATCGGCGATCGGCGATTTGGCGACTGCATCGATGATGCATCGCGTCTTAGCGACTTCCTGCGTTCGATCGCGGTATCGGAAACGCGCGTTTTAGCGACTGCTCAGATGCCAAATCGATGCTACCGGCATCAGAATGTGTGCGGAGAGTAGCGTTCAGCTGCTGTGTCGCGCTTCTTAAAAGCGACTCAATCTCCGCGTTTGGCGTTTTTAAGTGTGCGGTGTAGAGCGTTCGGTCGCCGTATTTAGCTTCTAAAAAGCGACTAGTTGCCGATCGCCGATGCTAAAAGTAGCTAGTGTGCGGTGGCCCTTAGGCACTTTTTTTAGACTAGCTTCGCTCCGCAGCGTTGCTTGCGATTTACAATAATAACAGTGGGTAACAAAGCAGGAGTCAGCTAGTTTCAACTATTAATCACGTGTTAAAATTGAAATATAAAATGGAACATCAAATAACAAATTCATTAAACCAATAAAACAATTAATTTATGTATTTTTTATATATTTATTTATATGAGCCTGTCAAAGTGACACTGCTCTGCCTGATGGAAAGCATGAGCAGTATCCAAGAGTGTTGGTCACCATCTTCATTGTGAGTGCACACAGACACCTCAGAGTGAGTTTTTTTATGAATATCGATACTACAAGGATTGAATAACCGAATAAAAAGTTTGGCTCATATAATTTGATATATCATCGGTATGAGGGTTTGTCTACCGAAGTGGAGTCACTCGTAATAGGTAATTGGAGAAATAAGTGAAGTACAGCTGAGTTGCGGTTTTTCCTTAGTTATAAAACCCGGGCAAGTGTCTCATTGTTTACAATTTTTATATGAATATTACTGAAAAATATAGCCGAGTCGATAGTCGAGTGATGGAATTAAAGCATTATATTTGCTGAGTATACCAATAAATTAAATTGACGTGTCTGTTTGTAATATCAAATGAACAGTTTTTTACTAAATAGAACGCAATAAAAAAATAGGTCGGTCTGTTTCTTCCAGCTAGTCAGAGACTAAGGGTAGACCAATTTTGACACATGAAATGGACACAGAGAATACCGAGACTCAGACCAACAATATGTTGATCACACTAACGGCTATCCCATATGGAATTTGAAGCCACTGCACTTCGCACTGTAGAAAGCGGCGTGGCGACCATTAGGGCCAAAGCACACTAGCTACTTTTAGCATCGGCGATCGGCGATTTTGCGACTGCATCGATGCTGCATCGCGTTTTAGCGACTTCCTGCGTTCGATAGCGGTATCGGAAACGCGCGTTTTAGCGACTGCTCGGATGCCAAATGGATGCTACCGGCATCCGAATGTGTGCGGAGAGTAGCGTTCAGCTGCTGTGTCGCGCTTCTAATAAGCGACTCAATCTCAGCGTTTGGCGTTTTTAAGTGTGCGGTGTGGAGCGTTCGGTCGCCGTATTTAGCTTCTAAAAAGCGACTAGTTGCCGATCGCCGATGCTAAAAGTAGCTAGTGTGCTGTGGCCCTTAGGCCAAACGTGTCGTCAAGATTAACAAATGAAGTGCCAAAGAATTAAGTACCTACCAATACCAAAGCGTTATAAAAACTCTCCTACTAATGCTTTTATTACGTAAGGGCGAAGTCTGTTTGTCTTTAGAGTTTAATCTCGTAAACACGGCCGCATTTCACGGAAGCTGTGAATAGTTTTTGTGGGTCATCTGACATGTTTATATCATGATATCTTTTCTTTATTTAGTGGCAGTTTGATAAACAATTTCATTTCAAAGAAAGGTGACGCTGTTTTATCTACAACTTTACCACAGATATTTTTTTTCTAATTTTTTTTATTACATTTTTGTATTATGGATGACTTAATGCACATCGGTGGATTTAATGTCCACGGAATTTTCTACCAATAAAACATTATAAAGACAGTGTTCTAACTGTCTTTATAACATCATCATCAACAATCCATAATGTCCTTCTGCTGAGCTCGGGACTTGTCTCAGGAGAGGGCCCCACGCTGCCTAAATACGGGTTGGGGACTGCTGGTGGGACCCACTGTGGCTACGTAATCTTGCCGTTGGATGTTTCTAAGCCGCTCAAAGGCCTCCAAATAAACTTCACGACTGTTATCTTATGATAAAAAGCTGCCAAGTGCGATTCGGACTCGCCCATGAAGGGTTCCGTAGCAGCAAGTAACATAATATAAAAGATTTTGTAGTTCGTTGTAACTTTCATCGATGTTTTATTAATAGTGTTTTCATTGAAAGTAATGTAAATTTCGGCTTATGATTTATGACGTATTAAAAAAAACTACTTACTAGATCTCGTTCAAACCAATTTTCGTTGGAAGTTAACATGTTAATGTACGTCATATATTTTTTTTAATTTTATTATTCTCTTAGTTTAGAAGTTACAGGGGGGGGGACACATTTTACCACTTTGGAAGTGTCTCTCGCGCGAACTATTAAGTTTAGAAAAAAATGATTTTAGAAACCTCAATATCCTTTTGAAGATAGATACCCCAACCTACACGTATGGTTTTGATGAAAAAAAAATTTTTGAGTTTCAGTTCTAAGTATGGGGACCCCGAAAATTTATTGTTTTTTTTTATTTTGGTGTAAAAATATTAATGCGGTTCACAGAATACATCTACTGACTAAGTTTCAACAGTATAGCTCTTATCATCATCAATCATCATCAACAGCCTTTAACAGTCCTCTGCTGGACATAGGCCTCTCGTTTGAACGGAGGTTTTGGCCTACTATACCACGCTGGCCAGACGGGTTGGTAAAGGGTTTGTTTCAAGTTTTCCTTCTCTTGGCAGTGATGTGAGCTGCTTATTTTTTTCCTTTAATCGCCTCTTACGACACCCATAGCTCTTATAGTTTCGGAGGAAAGTGGCTGTGACATACGGACGGACAGACAGACAGGCAGACATGACGAATCTATACGGGTTCCGTTTTTTGCCATTTGGCAACGGAACCCTAAAAACTTGTGCTTATGTTGTGCTTATGTAAACGCTTATAACATAACATGCCACAAACGGTCATCCATCCAATTACTGACCGCGCCGTCGTTGTTGCTTACCGCCGGCTCGGTGATAGTTTATACAAGCCTTCACCCCACGGGGTTTGTGGGCGGGGTGGTGTGTCGGAATCGAACCGACTAAAATTAAACGCGAACCCTCCCAGCGCGGTGTTTCCAATCACCGAGGGCAACTTATCTAGTCTTTATTACCCACAACTTTTGTTTTTCCTTTCAACTTTAATCGGCAGACTCATCATCATCCTCAGTTTAAGGGCCACTTAGAGAGTTAGCTAACCCTAAGTGAAATCTTAGTTTTCACCAACATTTATGGAAAGTCTATGTGCTTTGATAACTTTTTAAATTAAGGATCTGCCTACGTTACGGAGCTCCAGGTAAGTAGATGGTTTTAGTAAAGTTGGCGAAACGGGCATTAACTCTTTAAATAAATAGGTAAGCGTGACGTTGAATTCAAAGTGACATTGCAAAAAATTGCATTAAACCTCTGATGAATTGTCATGTAAAGAATGAATGGATGGTAAAACCCTTGCAGTAACTAGTGCAGTGGTTTAGAAAAACCGCAATCGAAGTCTAGAAGGAAGACAACAATAAAAAATTACAATTTTTGAATCATTTATATTTGGCACTTGATATATTTGATTGCCTTGTTGGTCTAGTATTTAGCGTATGCGGCTGCTAATCAAGAGGTCTCGGTTTCGATTCCCAGACTAAATATTTGTGTGATCCACAAATATTGGATTCGAAGTTGGGTGTTTTCTATGTATAATATGTATGTATTTACACAAACAAAAATTATGTATTTATATCAGTTGTTTAGTACCCATAATACGAGCTCTGCTTAGTTTGGGTCTAGATGATGTTGTTAGATGTCCGAAATATTTATTTAACATTTATTTATTTATATTGATCGTGGAGTGATTTTAATATAGTCTATAGCCCTCCTTGACATAAACGTTCCCAAAGTCTTCTACCTTAAAATTGAATTAACTAATGCCTTGTTTTGTAAGTTTACTTAACACTTAATAAGTGCAGGCAGGGACAAACAATACTTTGTTACCTAATGGGAAAGGATTATCAACCATAACTACATTTATCACCGCCTGCAGCACCATAAAGTGATGATTTTAAATAGATTTTGTGATACTAGTTTTTCTCTTCTCAGTTCATTTTTCAGTTTAGTTTTGAATAATTATTTTATTAATCTTACTAAAGCGTGTCACGCAATGTCACTTGACGTGGTAATACGTACATTTTAACAGCGTGATTAATGTAATGTTAAACACAAAGTCACGTACTACTATGAAGTCATTATTTTTTCTTTTTCCAATCATTAGTTATGTAGAAAACACGAAACATGTTAATGTTGCTGGCAATCGTAGTCATTCGATGTTCAACGTAAAAGCCTTTTGAAATTTCTCATTTCATGCAAAATAAAAATAATAATTTGAGATAATTTATTGCAATAATGCATACAATGAAGCTTTACATTTCTCATCACTTAGAGGAAACAGCAAACTCATCACAATAAAACGAAACAGATTTATTCCAATTCCAATCTGCTTTATATCTGAATCGATAAATCAATTCGTACTGCGCCCATAGTGATATAAATTAGATATAAGTTCAATCACCCACAATCTTCAATCAAACCCGTGCCTGTAGATTTCACTTCCCCAGCACAAAAGAGCTGCCACCAATATATCATATGTAATAAGTAATAATACTGTTTAACGTCCATCATCCCGACCTCTCTAATTCTCCCTACCCTACCAGTAGTGCACTTGTAATGCAGGGCCGGACTTGGATTCGTAATAATTGATCATGGATGGATGAACGATTGTCATAGAAATATCTATATTTACATATTTAAATTCTCGTGCCATAATTTTAATTGAAACACTCCTCCGAAACGGCTTGATCGATTCTTATGAAAATAGTATCTTTAAAAGGACGTAAATTATTTTTTATAGCCCTAGATAATAAAGGATAAAAGAGACGCGAGTTGAGCATCAGTTAGTTAAAATATAGATTTATATAAAACTGGTTAATTTAGAGCCTGATTTTAGAGACAACATTTATCGGTATAAGGTAATTTTATCGTCGTATATATATTGTTGTTTAAAACATTATATGCATGTAAATCCTAAAATGTCTATTAAAACAAGTAACAGCTAAGTGCCAAACAACTATATATTTAAATAATAGTTTCTAGAAAATTACTGTTTATATAACATCACTTTCTAATACACTGTAATAACTGTCTTTCTGAGGATTAGAAACATAAACAATAAAGTTTGCTGAGAAAAGAAACCAAAATGATAAGGTAAATAAGGAAAAATAAAATAATACACCTCTCATTAAAATATTAAAGCGATTGCCTAACGATTTAAATGTCATAGCGACACTTGTTCAAATCTTGGTGTTTTTCTATTTTTTATATATTTCACTAGCTTAACCCTGCGGTTCAACCCGCCGTTGTTGTGTACGTACCTACCTAAAAAAAACAGCCTAGGAGCCGGAATAAACAAACTGACAAACACAAAATCTTTAAAAAATGACTCTTTCTTGTAAGTACCATATATAATTTTAAATGTCATTATCATATAGTAAAAAGCTAATAACTTAACAGTACAAACATATAAGTACTTAAATTTAATTATTTTTATAGATCATCATTTCAATAGCATGAAAATTTGCAAAGACATAATAAGTTGTAAATTAAGCCATCAAATAGCAGCATAATATTATGTACCTATATAATTTACAAACCTTACATTTTAACCTGGGACCTGGGACTATTGAGAGAAACTATTTTAAGCATCACATCTCGCAGGTTATTAAAACTAGGTTATAGCAGCTCTAGTGTACAGTACTATTTAATATTCTGGTAATTAATGGCAATTAAAACCACATGGCTCCAAAATGATCATTAGGCAATTGGTATATGACCTCGACTCAGTCGCCTGTCTGTCTAGCAAAAACACTCAATACATTTCACTGCCATTTTAAAATTGTGTGGTAATAAATAACACAGTGCGTATGGCTAATCACTTCAACCTGACCTATCATACCTTCTTTATGGTACCTATGGTACCTATGTAGTAAGTTGTGAAATCTATACACGAAAAAATTTTTGTAAAATATATGTAACGTTTTGATATAATTTGCTTTTCTTATTTTTGTCATTAGTTTAATTAAAATATAAGTCTGTTCTAGAAGTTTCCGATTTTTTGCTAAAATTTTTATAGTAGAAACGTATTCTTAAATACTGGTATGAAATAAATAATTCACAACAGTTCTTAATTGGGAAATTATTAACATGTTCTGATTCTAAGGTGAAGCGAAACTTGACTGCGATGATGTCGCTACAACTTTTGATAAAAATCTCAAATCCGGTCCGACACTAGTCGGGTATCCCCAAGCTACACATGTAAATAAAACCTTAAAATGTGCTAAATAAATACACATTGTGTTCGTAATCTTATCGGTATTGTTTAATTCCTAAAGAAACACTTTGAACTGTTTAAACTTGCTTCTACATTTACGTTGGCCTATATAGATAAGTACATTTACATCTGTATTCTACAGATTAATATTGAAACATAAATTCTTACTTACGTGTGTAATTTAAGGCTAAAAAATTCAAGTTACTAATACTTTCTATTCTAACTATTGAAATTTCTAAGCACTGACAAGTAGTCGTTTCTTGATAAATAAATATTATGTTTATCTAACGGAATTGTTTTTATGCGGTCGCGACGCGGTTGATAAAACTATCTAATTATAGTAAATAAATACTAGAACATTCGTTTCTATTCAAATTATTAGTATGATTATAATATACCACACATCAGTTCGAGCGGTGCAAGACAGAGTGCTGGTACATTACTTAATCTAAGTAAACATGAGCCACAAACTGTAACTATGCATATATATAATGTGCAGAACCTATATGTATAATTGGTACTAATGTACCCTGTAGTAGTACAGAAGTGTACTCAGTACAAAGTAACCGCTGAACCAAATCATTAAAATGCATTTTAAAATGACGTTTTCTTCTAATTAATCATTAAATTATTCGAGTTAAGTACCTAAACCAAAACGTTATTTCAAAAATAATATTTTCTGCGTCAGTTTCTTATCATTATTTTACGTAAAAGATAAATTTTAAATTATGCCTATTTAATATTTAATTAGGCTTGTATGCGTAATCATACTATGATTTGAATCAGTCAAACGATACTATACAACATCTCTTAAGTAAGAAAATCGACTGAATATATTTAGTATTTGGAGAGGCCTATGTCCAGCAATGTACTATGAAAGGTGATGATGATACTTAGTATTAATATAACTTTTTTAAGATGTGTTTATAACTTTTAGCCCAATATATCTCCAAATGCCACTTAGCATCACAAACCTTTGAAAGCACTTACAGTATTAGAGGGTAGTTTCCTTAAGATGGTATCCGTATGTAGGTTATAGAAAATTGATGTATTCTTTAATGAATAGGAACATTTTTTTTACACTTAGTAACTACTAATATTAAATATGTTCTAGACGACCCCAATCCTGTTTGGAAAAAGTCTTGAAATATTTTCAGTATTAATAAAAAAAATAGTATTTACTATAAGGCTATTAACAGTTTTTTTTTATTTTGTATTTAAAGGATTAAAAATAATATAAATATTTGTCAGTAGTAAACAGAACTGATTCCGTCCCTGCATTCACCATCTTACATCTCTATACACATAATGGTTTGCTCAGCTGCACTCCATGACGCCATCAACTGATGGTTCCAGATTATTGATTTATATTCTCTTAGCAAAGGATAATTTGTTTAATATATCAATTCCGATAAGCGAACTCCTTTACAAAGATGGAAGTTTAAAGTTAAGAGCATCATTTATAAATATGCACGCGTTTGCGAAGGTAAACGGCGAATGAAAATATAGGTAATTTGCTTAAATGGATAATTGCAGTGGCCATTACGGGCCTGATATTAAGTAATAATAAGCCTATACCTGTAGGTATATTTGTATTATATTATCGTAGAATAGAATGAAAGAATAGAAGTTGCAACTTATAATATATTATAGCATGATGCATACGTGCATAAAAAACATCATCATCATCATCAATAGCCTTCAACAGTCCACAGCTTGACATAGGCCTCTCCTTAGAAATCAGGTTTTAGCCTACTATACCAAGCTGGACAGATTGGTTGGTATAGGATTGGTTTCAAGTTTTCCTTCTCTTTGCATTGATGTTGTCTCGCGTAGTTTATCCCTTAGTCACCTTTTACGACAGCCGCGAGAGTAATAGGAGTGGTGACACTCTGTATTCTTAATCCGTCACCACACGGACCATAAAAAAACATATATTTATTACTACCAGAAGTACCGGAGACCTTAAATCCAATTATGCAGAAGCATCTCACCAGGCCAGCCCAGTATGGGTCACCATACTACATTGCCTGCACTCACAATGAGTTTAGTGATTCCTACTCTTGGATTCTACTCATGCTTTCCACCAGGCAGAGTAGAGTCGCTTTGGTAGGCTTAATATATCATCACGGTACTACCAAAAGAAGTGGAGTGTCAATGAAAACGTAACAAAAACGAAGGAAAGTTGTTCCTTTTGAGAGCTTTCATTACGTGCGTCGCGTAAACGGCCCAAGGTTCACAAATAATCATAATAAATAACAAAAAAAATACAAACGAAAAATTCTACTTTGAAAGTCCTAAAAAAGTCGGCAATAGTTGTATGTCTATCTTTTAAGGTTGATGAATGATAAAATATAATTATTTTATCATTCATCAACCTTAAAAGATACCTTTTTTGCAAGTAAATATTTTTATATATTTTTACACGTCGTACTTTACAGCTAAAAGGCGCCGGCATTGCCTAAGACTCACCCTTTGACAAAATGCCAAAACAAACCACAGATCTGTAATTTTTTTAAGGTCCGGGAACAATGATTAACAGGCAGCATACGAGCCCCAGCCAACGTCTTACCTAACCGGTGTTCTAGACAAGTTTAACGATCCGAAGCTCGACCATCGACACTATCCTCAGCCGTACATTTGGACCACCAATTTTTTTCAAACATTTTTTCTACACATGCCACAGGCAGTAGGAGAAGCATCCGACGTTGCGTGGGTCAGCTAGTATGTATACTACATATATACCTGGCATATATAGCTGGCAGTTACCTCGGTCAAAGAATTAGTCTAGCTATTCAAAGGGGGAACGCTGCCAGTATCTTCGGAACCATACCTAAAGGGACTCCTTTTAATGATATATTTTAGTTATAATATTATATTTAGGTTTTTAACTTTAGGTTCATTGTTTTAGTTTATAACCAACATTGTACATACATTATAGCTACATAATATATTATTATATAATATTCGTATCAACGCAAGTATTCGCCATAAAACATAAACAGCTTATTTTAATCTGTGTTTACATCCAAAGGTTATCTTAAAGAAATAATAATATTCAGTGATAATTTAAACTTACTACATATGTGAAGGAATTGTGTTAATCTGCTAAACTTATTTTAAGTTCATTATTTACAACATCATCATCATCATCATCAACAACCCATTACATCACACTGCTGACGTCGGGTCTCCTCCCAGGCGAGGGTTAGCTCCATACCTTCCCAAATTTGGTGAGTGCGGGTTGGGGACTTGACGTTTCCATCAATTGGGACCAAATCACTAAAGGTTAAGATCTAGATAAAGAGGAAAGTAGTGAATGAGATTAAAAATGTACGCAAGATGGAAGTGTATTCAAAAACCGCAAAATGTAATAGGTTTTTGGCCGGCTAGGAACAAAACATTGTATGAATAATTTTCAAATTAGAAAATAAATTCAATAAATCAATATTTAAATAAATTATTAATATTCATGCTCTAAAAAACTAATTTGTATGACAATTGAAAAAAGCTATTAAATTAAAACGGTTTTTCATTTTCAGTCTTGACGAAAATTAAATTTATATACGCTAACTTTCTACTAATTATTATTTTAACTAATTAAAACTCATAGAAACATGCATAATACAATATATTATGTTTCTAGATCAATGCCTACACCTATCAAAACTTAGTGTTAAACTTGATAAAAGTTAACCTTCTAGCGGAGTCTCGCGGTGTAACTCTCGGATATTGTTGTAAAGCGCAAATAACGCCGCGAAGAGAAGCTAGTCTTCAAAATATTAGCCAAAGTTACTCCTTATGACATCATCTATCTGCCTATGAAAGTCCCATCAAAATCAGTTCAGCCATTCCAAAGATTATCCGGAACAGACAGACACAACAAAGAATGTGCTTGTGATATATAAATTACGTATACACTTTCGACTGCCTTGTTGACCTAGTGGTTTGCGTATGCGGCTGCTGATCAAGCGGTCTCGGGTTCGATTCCCAGGTTGGATCAAATATTTTTGTGATCCACAAATATTTGTTTCGGAGTCTGGGTGATTTCTATGTATCTATTTACAAAAAAAAGTATGTTGATGTATTTATATCAGTTGTTTAGTACCCATGATACAAGCTCTGCTTAGTTTGGGACAAGATGATGTTGTATGTAAGATGTCCGAAATATTTATTTATTATTTCAATATGCATTTAGTGTTAATTTGATATTACAAACATACTCTTCCTATTTGTGTAGATTAAAAAAAAAAAACATTTCACACCTCTAAAATACTTTCTCCATAGTCCACATTATAACAGTTTAGAAATGAATAAACCGATCAAAAGTAATCAAGGTTTATAAACCAAAACAATAAACGAATTCAAAATATCCGACAGGTTTTGTCCAGATTTGATTCATCATCGCTTCACCTGACAAGTCCAGTGTTGGACACATCCAAGATCTTATGAATAGGTGATTAATCGTATTGTTGTAGAAACAAGTGATTGTGATTATGTAGAATTATCTCTAAGGTGCATTGTGTTGTTCAGAGAATGTCTCTCAAATAACAGTTTTTAGTTTATTTTAATAAGCGGTTGTTTACTTTTGTTCCATAAGATTTTATTGTGGGTAATGCTTTTACCACTATTTTGTTCTAAACTAGTTGAGCCCCGCGGTGTTACCAGCGGTTATTGTGGAAGCTAGTCTTGAAATTATTAGCCTAAGTGGCTCCTTATGTTATAAGCAATCTGCTAGTGAAAGTCCCTTCAAAATCGATCCATCCTTGCTAGAAATTAGCTAAAAATTGCTTTTTTAAGTAAGTAGGTACCTATTGTGTATACTTTCATATGCATTCAGTAAAAAACTTCATTTAATATTTTGCTTACAAGGGTAAATAAGATTCATACATCGATCCTTACAAACTTTCGCGTTTATAACTATAGTAGGATAGTAGTATTTTTTTAATCGCCAGTAACTTTTAAAGATACATATAAACATTCGTTTGTTGAAGGGCCTATTTATTTTTAGTTTTTGTTTTGTGCGATTGTAAACGTTGCTATCCCAAGAAGCAAATGTCAAAATAAATTTAAGTTACTCTCTCTATTTCATATGTTTCCAGAGTTGTTTAATTTACGATTATTTACTTGGTTGTTTACAGGATACTGGATTAAATTATGCGGGAGATCTACGTTTAGTAGACTATTTAAAAACTGTGGTGAGTTAAATTTAATGTTACTGAGGCACGCTTGCATTGTTTTTGTAGACGAAAATTAGTTAATGTGTTCTTCTTTACAGGAGAATTTATTCATACTTGTCGTATGTATGTGTAAGTTAGATATTCAATGAAATTTCTCAGAAAAAAAAATCTTTATAGGTACTGTTTTGTTCTTACAAGGATTTAGTTTTCAATAAGTAACACCTTTAATATTTATGCACTGGATGCGGGCAGGTCGTTGTTGAGACGATCTTCGATAAGGCCCTATGAGCAATCGTCGACTTTCATCTAAGTTAATGAAGAACTCCTTTGAAGAACTCTACAATGAATTAATTTATCGACATCATACAATTTGAATACATGGTTTAAAAAGGGGAACAATGGAGGATTTTAATGATGCAATCGACAGTGTAGCCAGTTTTGGGTAAAGCCGGATCACACCATACCAATTACAGTAATCACGGTATTCACAGCCTAACTAATAACACCAATGCGATTACCAGTTCGTTTGTTCGATACGCTTTCACGCCGTAACCACTCAACGGATTACCATCAAGTTTTGCATACACGTTGCTTGGGGTACACGTAAGGTCATGTGACACCTTTTGGATTGTAGCACTATACTACCACTCAACCTTTGTTTCCTTCCTTGCCTTAGTTTCAATATCGCTTATCCGTAATACGCTAAGAGAAAAAAATATTGTATGTTCTTCATAGGCTTATTGCAATACTAGCTTTCGCCCGTGGCTCCGCCTAAACTATCTGGGTTCAAAATTTCATTTTAGGGCTTTATTTTATAATATGTAGTGATGACGTATTTTGAACTAAATTTTTACAGGTTCCGCAATACGAGTTACAAAACCTTAAAAATATTATTCTGATAATAATAATGGTTTAGTCTAGATTAGGTTAAGGTTTAGACACCAATCATCTTCCTAGCCTTATTCCCAATTTTATTTGCGGTCGGCTACTAGTTCAACCGGTTTTACCTGAATTTCAGTTTTTCCACGGAGCGAGTGGCATCGGACCTCCGCAACCCTAAGGGAGTACTGAAATTCGAAGATTGAACTAGTTGTCAGTATATTTGAGGGCACTGACTTCCCAATAACGATTGCCATAGATGTTCATGACAACCGGGACCGACGGCTTTACGTGCTCTCCAAGGCACCAATAAGGTTTAAGAATTTATTGATAACACGGATAAAATAAGTGAGTGCGAGATTGTACTTCCGATGATTCAGAAGAATCTTAACAGTGTGGATCTCTCTTGGAGTCTACTTATGATTTAAAGTCGCTTTGGCATACTCAAATGTACAAAAAAATTTACAAAGAGTCGTTTTGCCATAGCTGTAACATCATCATCAACAGCCTTTAACAGTCCACTGCTGGACATAGGCCTCTCCTTAGAAAGGAAGTTTTGGCCTACTATACCACGCTGGCCAGACGGGTTGGTATAGGGTTGGTTTCAAGTTTTCCTTCTCTTTGCATTGATGTTGTCGTGCGTAGTTTATCCCTTAGTCGCCTTTTACGACACCCGCGGGATGCATAGGGGTGGTGACACTCTGTATTCTTAATCCGTCACCACACGGACATAGCTGTAACATACAGTTCATCATTCTTCTATCAAAGTGTGCAAAACATAAATGTCTACGACAGAAGCGTGTCACATTTGTTAACACTGTGGAAGTGTCGACTCTTAATAACAAATATTCATTATCATATTTTGGACGTAGAACCACGCTGAGTTCAACAAGAATGCCCTCACTACTCAAGAAGTATTATCCTCACACAGAAAACCATCCTAATAATGACAGCATTCTTGCTGACGTATTTCTTTGGTGTTTGTGAGACCGGAGGACCAATCATTCTGCATCATTTTATCGGCTTTCAAAGGCCGGGAGAATAATGCAGTAACATCCGACCAGGCCGCCATGGTATGGGTCACCATGCTGCATTGCTTACACTCACAATGCGGGTGGTGACCCTTACTTCTGGATTCTTTCTTAAATATAAAAAAAAACCTTTATATCTATTACGAAATAATTGTTACAAGCCATTGCACTGTATCATAACTTATGCCTTCAACCAGGTGGTCACATAACTCAATACCATCGACATTCTTACTTGAAACGAAGTTAAAACAATACGTCACTGTAAAAATATGATCTGTTTAAAAAACATCACTTGTGTGTCTTATTAGTAGGGATGCCATTCGTCCAGGTTTTCCCGGATTTGTTCTTAAAGACCATCCGGGGAACGTCGAACGTCGTGATTTCGTTTGTAATCCGGGTGAAACTCGGACTCCAAAGGGTACAATTTATTTCCAAAAGAGTATGTTTTATGAAATATACGATGTGAGTCTTATTCGAGTGAATCAACTAAAAAAAACCTGTTGATGTGTCCGGGTTTTGAACTCGAAAGTCGAATTTGCACTTTTTGTCCTGGTTTCCAAATTTTAGAGATGGCAGCCCTACTTGTAAGAATATTGTACAGCCGAGCACTTCAGGCATAATATTGATTGTTAACGTACAATACTCTGCACATTTTCCCACAATTGTCGCAGTTTCCTCACATGGTATTGACAATACTGACGTCATACAATATAAAGATATGTATATATCTTTAATTGATAATATATAATAGATATGGACCTATAATACCTTCACAGATCTATGAAAAAGAAGTGTTTGTTTGTAATTTCAAACTAACAGATTTTCATTAAATGCGTATAAAAGTATACACGGTACTTAGGACTCAAATCAAAAATTTTTTTTTTGTCTTGTTGTTTCGAGTAATCTCTGAAACGTGAGACCTTCACATTTTTTTCATTTTCACTCTCAGATAACTGATGATATAAAAACTTAGGCTGTTTTTAGGGTTCTGTAGTTTATGACTCGGAACTTTTATAGATTCGCCATGTCGGTCCGTCCGTCCTCGACCTAACGCCCAAACGGTTAGTGCTAAAAAGATGAAACTTTGCATAAGTATGTATTGTGCTATAATTACGTCGGTTTTGATAACTTTTTTATTTCAGGAGTTATAGGGTCCTAGCTTGTAAAATGCACTTACTTCAAAAACCGTACAAAAATAAAGAAATAAATAAGTAAACATAACACTTATATAAAATATACTTACCATTATGGGTAACTACGGAACCCTATTCTATGCGTGGCCTGATACGCACTTGGCCGATTTTTTAGAATGCCTTCGCTCTGCGACGTTACTCATGGTTTAGAAATCCGCGGGTAACACTGCGGGGCTTAGCTAGTCTAATAATTAGGTACGTCTCGAGCAATTCAAACTTGTATTATAATAATAAACATCCTGTTCATAACAGGGGTATGAATGACATAGTGTGTCCTGTGATTGCAGTCTGCCCATGTTTGTTACGACTTCGATTCCATTCATAGAACAGCCTATGAGATTTGAATCACCCTCTATATTGATTTGATGAATGAAATGACGTAGATTCTTGAATGACAATACCGTGAAATTCTTCACCATTGTCCTAATTTAGTCAAGTATTGGATGTGTCAATTGGATTCTATACATGTATATATATGTATTTATGTACACACACTTACTAAGCATATTTAAATTTAACCTGTCACTTGTCTCAACCAAAATGGGAGAGGGCACTGACTTCTGTATCACAGGTTTTTAACTATGTAGATCAGAAGTCAGGGACTTCATAGGATACATGTAAAAAAGTTCGTGAATAAACCATTACTATTATACAAATAAATAAAATTGTATTGTCTGTATGTAATATTAAATGAACAGTTTTTACTAAATGTATATGAAATTCAATACGGTACATATAATAAAAAAGCAATTTTATTTTTTTGGCAGTTACATAATTTAACTAATACTTATCAAATATTTGCATATATTATACGTATAGGTTCATCGATACATTTTCAATCATCATCAATCATCATCAACAGCCTTTAACAGTCCACTGCTGGACATAGGCCTCTCCTTAGAAAGGAGGTTTTGGCCTACTATACCACGCTGGCCAGACGGGTTGGTATAGGGTTGGTTTCAAGTTTTCCTTCTCTTTACATCGATGTTGTCTTGCGTAGTTTATCCCTTAGGCCCGTATTACACTGTAAAATATTTGATAAAAGATCTTTTATAAAATATATGATAAAATATTTGACGAATGGATCTTTTATAAAAGATGTGTGGCTAGAGTTTACACTACGTAAAATATACACGTCAAATGTCATTGTTGATCAAATATTGGTTTAGTTCGGTTATTATACTTGAGTATTAAAACGTCATTGAAACTGTTGGTCTAGCACTTGTAATCAACATTATCATGGATGATGTAGCATTCTATGCTTGTTTAACTACATTGAGTGCTATAATATTGACTGCTTTATTGAAGAAAAGGCAATGTCGCCGACGCAAGCGTGTTTGGGTTAAACAATGGATTGCAAGGCGTGGCGTTAAAGGGATTCAACAAAACCTAATAAAAGAATTATTAAGTGAAGACAAGTTATTATATAAATACCTTGCCTTTTGTTTCTATTTTTGTAGTCTTCGTGTTTTGTGTTGTTCAGCGTTTCGTGGCATTCGTAAATGTTTTTAAATAAATATAGTAATAAAAATAATTAATAAATAATAAAATATCATTAAACAAATAATACATTTCAAACAATCAATACATAATTTCATTAAGCAACATTATTTTTTATAATGCTTTATTCATGTATTATCGAGAACTTCGAGTAACAAATCATTGTCTTCAGATTCTGACTTTTTTAAATCACACATTAATGACATTAAATAATTACAACATTTTTGAGGATAGTTTCCCAGGTCTTTTGTATATTTTTGACATAACTTTTTTTTTCTTTAATTAACTATAGGCATTTTAACGAATGACTTGCTGATAAGTGATAAACGTACCTACGAATTGAACAATCAAATTACTAACTACAATAACAATCAAGGTATTTGTAGTAAATATAAGCGCAGTTTAACTTAACCTTAACCACGAATGCTTAAGAATATGTTTATATTGATAATTGTGTTCTCTTCTCTCTGACTCTGCTCTCTTAGTAACAATCAATCGCACTAGATGTCGCTAAGATTGTATTATCTCAGGGCTATACACCTTTATTTTGCTTATTTTGAAATAAAAAAATTGACATTATAAAAATCCCCCTAAAAATATGACACCCTTAAAAAAACCCCATCCTACACTTTTCCCCCCTAATTTAGGGGGAAAACCCCTAAGTTGGGTACTCTGAGTTTATTCTTGCTACTACATGACAAAATTAACTACTAAATGGTGGTGCCACCTTACAAAAAATAATGCTAAATTGTGCAATAATATGGTAGAAATAGGTGCCGATGCAATCCAAATCTTTTATAAAATGTAATGCCAACCTATTAAATATGATAAAAGAAATATTTTATAAAAGAAATATTTTATAAAATATGGCCTATTACACTATCAAAGATCTTTGTCAAATGTGGCATTCGTACTCGGAAATCAATAATTTTGTTGTTTCAACAGTCCAACTGAACTTATTTGTTGCCATTTCTTGCTTGATAGGTTAATGAAACCTCCACCGTGGTGTCTCGAACAGAAAAAGGGGCGAAGCAAAGTTTATTCTTGCTACATTACGATAAAATTCGGTTCCCGGGTCAGACAAAATATTTGTGTGATTCACAAATATTTGTTTCGGAGTCTGGGTGTTTTTCTATGTTTAATATGTATGTATTTACAAAAAGCAGCCAAGTGCGAGTCGGACTCGCCCATGAAGGGTTCCGTAGCAGTAAGTAACATCATAATTTTTTTATAATTCGTTGTAACTTGTATTGATGTTTTAATAATAGTGTTTTGATTGAAACAAATGTAAATTGCGGTTTATGATTTACGACATATTAAAAAAAAAATTAGATCTCGTTCAAACCAATTTTCGTTGGAAGTTTGCATGGTAATATACATCATATATTTTTTTTAGTTTCATCATTCTCTTATTTTAGAAATTACAGGGGGGGGGACACATTTCACCACTTTGGAAGTATCTCTCGCGCAAACTATTCAGTTTAGAAAAAAATGATATTAGAAACCTCAATATCATTTTTGAAGACCTATGCATAGATAACCCACACGTATGGTTTTAATGAAAACATTTTTTTTGAGTTCCAGTTCTAAGTATGGGGACCCCCAAAATATATTGCTTTTTTTCTATTTTTGTGTAAAAATATTTATGTGGTTCACAGAATACATCTACTGACCAAGTTTCAACAGTATAGCTCTTATAGTTTCGGAAATAAGTGGCTGTGACATACGGACGGACAGACAGACAGACATGACGAATCTATAAGGGTTCCGTTTTTTGCCATTTGGCAACGGAACCCTAAAAAAAAGTATGTTTGTATTTATATCAGTTGTTTAGTACCCATACAAGCTCTGCTTAGTTTGAGACTAGATGACGTTGTGTGTAAGTTGTTCGAAATATTTATTTATGTTTGAATTAATAATATGGTAGAAATAGGTAGAATTAGGCTTAACTAATTCTACCATATTATTGCACAATTTAGTTTTATTTTTTGTAAGGTGGTAGCACCATTTAGTAGTTAACTTGTTCAAAATTCTTTTATAAAATGTAATGCCAATCCGTTAACTTTGATAAAAGAAATTTTATAAAAGAAATATTTTATAAAATATGGCCTATTACACTATCAAAGATCTTTGTCAAAGAACTTTTATAAAAGATCTTTTATCAAATATTTTACAGTGTAATACGGGCCTTAGTCGCCTTTTACGACACCCGCGGGATGAATAGGGGTGGTGACACTCTGTATTCTTAATCCGTCACCACACGGACTTTCAATAGTTTATCGGTACTAGTAACTTCTACTATAAAAAACTTTTTGTGTTCATTAACCAACTTAGTTGTACAAATAATGAATGCAACTTATTTCATTACACTTGTAATAAGTAGTTCTAAACTGCACTTGCGCGATCTAGGATAAACTCGTTTAATTCAATTTATTATTACTAGATGGCGTTAACTTACAAGAAAGCTAGACATCTCATATTAGCTGTCATTTTCTGTCCAAAATACATTGCTGTTTTCTCACTTTCTGTTATATAAACCTGTTTGTTTTATGTACTAGTTATAGACAATACTATATACTACATCAACTTTATAATTATTTTTTTTTATTTTTTTTTTAAAAAGACAACTCCCGCATTAGGAATATGAATTCCTGTGTCGCGGGGGACTTTACAAACATACATGAAACGGACACAAAGAACACCCAGACTCAGAACAACAATTTGTGAATCACACAAAGTGTTATCCCGCGTGGGATTCGAACCCACGACACTTGGCGCAGTAGAGAGCGGCGTGGCGACCGCTTAAACCACTAGGCCAACCGTGCAGTACTCAATCAAATGTTCTCAATCAATCAAATCAACAACCCTTAACGTCCCAATACTGGGCTAGGGTCTTCTCTCAGAAGAGGGTTAAAGCCATACTCAAAGATGCTAGCCGGGTGCGGCTTGGGGACTGGCAAGACACGTTGTGGCTACGTAAATCTTTCCGTTGGATAATTTAAAAGCCGCCCAAAGGCCACTAATTTAGCTTCACGATTGCTATCTTATTATGACAACAGGGGACCGAATACTTAACGTGACCTCCGAATCACGGAAACGCTCATAACATATCATGCCACAAACGGTCACCCATCTATGTACCGACCGCGCCATCGTTGCTTACCATCGGTGATTGTTTCTAATTGCCTAAGGCCTGTTGCTTACGAGTGTTATAATGTCCGTCCGTTTGAACTGACATAAGAAATGTTCTCAATATGTTGTCTTTAATATTATAACTCTTGGTGCTTATTGGCGTCAGTGTAAGTAGTCCGTTCAGACATTGTAATTGGCAGATCATAAAATGCCGCTAATGAACTTCAGTTGCATAGACCCGCTGTTGTAAAGAGCTTTTATGATGCAGCAGTCTTTCGTGTGAATGTATGTTTTTCTAAATGCGAACATACTACATACGGACTAATGTTGGTGCGTCCATATTTTACTAGGTAAAAATTTCTTTGGGCACCACTTGAATAAATGAATTGAATGAATGAATGAACTGAATTGAAATGCTTGAATTTTGAAAAAAATATTGTAAGAGAAAATCTTCTTGAGGAGAAACTGTATAGTGTCTGCAAGTACTTTGTATAAACTTGCTTATTCGATCCCCTAATCCTTATTATAATTGCGAAAGTAATTCTGTCTGTATCTCCGGCTTTTACGCCTAGACTATTCAACAAATTTGAACGAAATTTGGTTCACAGATAGATAAGAGATAAGAGCCTGAGAAAGGACATAGGGTACTTGTCACTGCGAAAACCGACATACACGCGGGCGGAGCCGCGGTCGAAAGATATTATACCATATTTCTAACATTAGAACTAAAGATCTCAACTATATTTTTATGTTAAATTTAGATATTTTTTTTGTAGGGAACTATCTTCACTACATTAACGACCTAAAAATAAAAAGTCACCAAACTATGTCCATAAATTATAAGATGGACTTTGAATATAAACTCGACTGGCATCAACTCCTTTATTTTCACTAAGAAAACTAAAACACCTTTTTTGGGTTAAGAATATTCATTCACATTAATCCAGTAAATATTAAGCTTCCTTATCTTGACCGGTCCATGTTTAGAACGAGAAGTTTGCTTTCTCACATCCCTTTTTAGTAAAGTAAACATACCCTTGTTTAAAGAACTGCGCAGCCAGTAATTTGATAGATGTAAAAGGAGATGTTATTAATTATAAAATTAATAACACACCAGAAATACAAGTAAGCATATTGTGAAACTTTACCTGGTCTATTTATATTTAAAATATAATTAACTGTTACCGACTTCAATGCACCAATAAAAAAAGCGGCCAAGTGCGAGTCGGACTCGCCCATGAAGGGTTCCGTATCAGCAAGTAACATCATATAAAAGTTCTTGTAGTTCGTTGTAACTTTCATCGATGTTTTTATACTAGTGTATTGATTGGATGAAAGGTATATTGCGTGTTACGATTTATGACGTATTAAAAAAAAACTACTCACTAGATCTCGTTCAAACCAATTTTCGTTGGTACTTTACATGGTAATGTACAACATATATTTTTTTTAGTTTTATTACTCTCTTATTTTAGAAGTTAGAGGGGGGGGGACACACATTTTTCCACTTTGGAAGTGTCTCTCGCGCAAACTATTCAGTTTAGAAAAAAATGATATTAGAAACCTCAACATCATTTTTGAAGACCTATCCATAGATACCCCACACGTATAGGGTTGATGAAAAAAAAAATTTTGAGTTTCAGTTTCAAGTATGGGGACCCCCAAAATGTATTGTTTTTTTTTATTTTTATGTAAAAATCTTAATGCGGTTCACAGAATACATCGACTGACCAAATTTCAACAGTATAGCTCTTATAGTTTCGGAAATAATTGGCTGTGACATACGGACGGAAAGACAGACAGACAGACAGACAGACTTGACGAATCTATAAGGGTTCCGTTTTTTGCCATTTGGCTACGGAACCCTAAAAAGTACACATGTTTAGCTTTGAAAAGCCGTTTTCACACGTTACTTAGAATCGTACTACTAGTATAAAAAAAATTAAGTAAATATTTCGGACATCTTACACACAACGTCATCTAGTCCCAAACTAAGCAGAGCTTGTATAATGGGTATAACAACTGATATAAATACATATACAAACTTTTTTTGTAAATACATACATATTATACATAGAAAACACCCAGACTCCGAAACAAATATTTGTGGATCACACAAATATTTGGTCCGATCTGGGAATCGACCCTAGACCTCTTGATCAACAGCCGCATATGCTAACCACTAGACCAACAAGGTAGTCAATACTTTATCAATGTGTAATTTTTTGTCGCACATGGGTTTTACCTAGTATTATTTTTTTTTGTTTTAAATTGTTTTAGTACCCTTGTAAAATCAAGTAAATTAATTACAAAGTATATTTAAAGTTAATATATACCATAGAAATACCATACAGACATACCATAAAAATATCATAATAATTATGATATTATTGAATAAATACGGACAGAAAAAAAACTAACCTTGAGCAGAAATAATTTAATTTACAAAAGGTTTAATTTCAGTTCTATTTTTCGATCGGTTCACACCACAAATGTTCAGTCGAATTGAGGTCTTCTTCTTTTTAAAAAACGGATGTGTATTTTTAGCGAGAGTTTAAAAAAAAACAGGCGGCTTTTTAGTGTCCAGTTTATAGATTGTAGAATGTGTTAGAGTTGTACAGCGTAAAGAACAAAAAAATGTGTACTTTATGAAAAAAAAATCATCCCTATTCATCCCGCGGGTGTCGTAAAAGGCGACTAAGGGATAAGCTACACAAGACAACATCAATGCAAAGAGAAGGAAAACTTGAAACCAACCCTATACCAATTACCAACCCGTCTGGCCAGCGTGGTATAGTAGGCCAAAACCTCCTTTCTAAGGAGAGGCCTATGTCCAGCAGTGGACTGTTGAAGGCTATTGGTGATGATGATGATGAAAAAAAAACAGTTTTACTTAATAATGTTACCTATATATACATACATAAACTACATATTTATAAATTTATGTAGTTAGGACATCTTGTTAAGTTTTAATTTCTAATTAATAGAAACCTTCCGTTCTTAATACCTACCTATTTAGTGGCCGCTCAGTGCTATGCGTAGATGTCATCACAGTACCTTTTAATGCCTACTTTCTACAACAGGCAGTCGAGTATGACTTAAATTATACATTATGTTTCCCTTCAGAGAGCATGCCGTATATTATTTATGTTCTATAATCACAGGGCTATTAGAAAAAATGATTTAGTTTCCTATATTACGGGCTGATTGGTTGAATAGTCTTTTCAAGTCTCAGTTTATAAATCAAAGTAATGAACTTATGAGCTATTCATAGTTCCACACTTCTAACTGTACACAAGCTTGGCGCCAAGGAACTGTTTGCATACATAACAAAAATTTCTAAAACACACTTTGTTTCCTAGCTGATAAGATATAATATCGCACGAACACTAAACTTTACAGTTTGTCCGTGCAATTGTTTTAGCATTTTCATTATTCATTTCATGTAGACTTTATATCTTGTTAGTTAAGGTTAATTACGGCTTGTTTTTTGTGTGAATAGGATTGTCAGAGTTAATTGCAGTCGTAATAATGAATTGGTAATGGTAATAAAGCTTGTGCATTGTATTCGTTGGCATGGTGACCAGAATTTTATGTTCGTACTGAAAAGTAGTAGCCGGT
The DNA here is from genome assembly GCA_932526445.1 of Phragmatobia fuliginosa. Lineage (NCBI taxonomy): Eukaryota > Metazoa > Arthropoda > Insecta > Lepidoptera > Erebidae > Phragmatobia > Phragmatobia fuliginosa. Next base: position 16,637,867 of record OW052072.1, on the reverse strand, counting down.
CAATCCCTTGCACTTGTCAATGTAACATACATTTTATGATAGAATATTCTAGTATTTTCACATTTATTTACATCGTTTACTATCTTATATATAAAATTCTCGTGTCACAATGTTCGTTCCCATACTCCTCCGAAACGGCTTGACCGATCTTTATGAAATTTTATATGCATATTCAGTAGGTCTGAGAATCGGCCATCATCTATTTTTCATACTCCTAGGGTGCGAGCGGAGCCGCGGGCATCAGCTAGTTATAAGATAAAATTATTTATTATTTACCTACAAAATTTCTATCTCATACTTTCTCCTTGTTTTGCAAGATTAGAAATATATCACTGTATTTACAGCCGCAAGGAAGAAAAAAATTTTTTATTGATAAAAGTCATTGCCATCAGTGACAGATTAAAATATATATTATTGTATTGTCACAAAAGTTCAAAATCCCTTCTAACACATACTGTACAATAAACCTAAACTAACCTAAATAGAGACAAGATATAAAAAATAACGTATCCTCAAATAACATCAATCATTGGAAGTACTCAATTAAACCAACAAGACGTTGTACATCCAAAAATAACCGAAATACTCCTAAAATACATCTTCATCTAAAAATAGTAAATTCTAGATCGTACCACGATACTTTCATTCATACGTTTTAGTGGTATAATAAATCAGTTAGTACATCACCTACATTTACTGACGCCCACTGAATCGGCGCGGGAGCATCTCTATGTATATCTTAATTACTAGGTGATAGGGTTGTCGACCTCAGATTCGATGTCTCAGTGGTCAACTATGTTTAATTAGTGATTTCATTCCATATCATTTTATATTGGTATCTAAAATTCTCGTCTCGCAATGTTAGTAGCCATACTCCTCCTAAATGACTCTATCGATTCTTATGAAATTTTGTAATATTTGTTTATTTAGTAGGTCTGAGAATAGGACTTAAAATACTTTTTATACCCCTAAATGATAAAAGATGAAACGGACACGGGCAGAGCACGGGCTAATATGCTATTCCATGCTAATTAAATATTTATGTTGATACTAGCTAAAGCTATTAAACTATTGTCAATATTAATATCTAGTTTTTTAACATTGTCGAACGTAAATCTAAGTAAACGTGGACACAATTAGCTTATTTTTTTCTATACATTTTGTTTAGTGTACTACTACTGACACTTTTTATTCTCATTATAGATAACATTTTGTAGCCCTATTTCTTACATATTAGATAAAATATCTTAGATTTTAAAACTGCTGAAAGTAACTTCAAAATTAATAAATGTTTATGTACAATTGTTTATATATACTTTCAAGAATTTTTAACTACAAATAACTGAACCATACATAATATGTACATACATATCTCAGTGCCACCGTTTACAAGCATGTGACAACCCTAGTTAAAAGCCGCCCACAGTTTAGTTAACACTTAATATGTAACTAAGGTGATATTTACACGCAATCTTGCATAAATATGTTTTTATGAATAATTATATCAATCAATACACCGGCTGTCAACTGGACACATCATAGAGCAAAGCATAAACGAAGCAATTAATGTCAATTAAGTGAGAGTTTTATCTGAAATATTTAAATATTCATTCATGCCATTTAATTATTTATTGTCCCAATAAGTGCTATATGATTAAAAAATGTAATCAAAGTGAGTGTATATATTTAAAATACCTAATGATATTTGAATATTTAACGAAAAAACTAAGAAAATTTTAACTACTAGTGTTGTATTTGAATAAATTAAAAACTTATGTACCATGTATAATTTAATAATATCTTTAAACTTTAATACTTTTTTCCAAATAGATTGATTATTGATTAAACTAACTCTTCTGACAGAAACAGCAACAAAAATGTCAAATGTGGTTAGTTTTGAAAACCGAGTAGTAATAATCCATCGCGACTTAAGTGTGTTAACACGTTCATATCTAGAAAATTGATAAAACTCTGATTTCGATCGATAAATAATCTAATAAAAAATTTAACTCCACCTACCTAGCTATAAAATGAGTAAGCAAATTTCTCAATTTAAGACACCGGTCCCATTGAACAGTTAGTATCGTCGGATAAACATCAGACGCCGGCGCACCCATACCCTACAAAAGGCTTTATCGTTAGATCTTCCAAGCAATATCCAGTACCCTTCAGCAAAGGTGTGACTATTATTTATTACTCGTACATTACAAAATAGCTGTTTAGCTCGCGCGCTTAGCTCGCTCGCTTAGCTCTCTCGCTAATTTTTTAACGCGTTAGGGCAAGTACAACTTGTCACATCGACTTATCATCTAGACAAAGTGAAAGGCGTATCCTCGATAGCAGTAAAGGGCAGCAGACAGGGTTAGTCTTTACGTTCGTAATCAGCTGTTGATAGAAGATGTGATAGGCTTTCGATTTCTTGGGTTTAATTGGAAAATTGTACATGGGCGTGTCTAACGCTAAGTAATGTGTATTTTCTAATAACTATATTCTCATATCTTTCATCTTGAATATTAGGAATCGTCTGACCGAAGTTACTGGCTTTATAGTTTCATTTATTTAATTATAAAGAAATAAATATTTACACACATTTACGTATGATTATAAAAGTACGAATACATATAAACCTCAGTAAGTATATTTAATATTTAAAAGACATACCATTACGACTTTAACCAGTCAAAAAAGTTTTCTTCCGCTTATTGTAAATATATTTAATATATTCCCTGAAAAATAAAATAAAAAAAACATTTACAATCCTAACATAATTTAATTTTAAATTAAACTTAATAACATTTAACCCGAATTCAATCGATACCTTGGCTCGCAAAATATATTTTTTCAATGATTTATGATTATGACATTACGTTAAATAATAATGTACACAATTTTACAATTGTATAAATAACTGCAACTTAAACTTAAATGACGTTAAACAAAAATTTAATATTTTGGCTCCAAATATTAAAATAGTTAACAGTAATTCCCTTTACCTTTTAGGTTCTCCAAGTTTTGATGAATCTTTTTCTGAATATATTAATAATTCAATTACTAAATTTCAAAATTCTGCTGACCGTCTCCTTGAAATTAGTCCACATTATGCACTTTGCATCTTAAAATTCTGTCTTTTCGTCCCGAAACTTACGTATGTGCTCCGTTGCTGCTCCTTTTGGAATCACCCAGATCTTTTGTCAAAAGTAGATGACTTAATCAAAATTAATTTAGAATCGATTCTTAATATGAAGCTGAACGAGCAATCTTGGACCCAAGCTTCCCTACCCATCCGTTATGGTGGTTTAGGGATTCGCAAAATCTCCAGTGTCGCTTTACCAGCTTTCCTATCTTCTGTCCATTGTTCAGCAAATCTCATAAGTAAAATTTTAAGGGCATCTCCTTCAAACTTTGAGATTGCTGGCTTGGACGAAGCTAGGAACGCTTTCTTAATTGCATGCCCAGGTCAAAATTTTCCAGTTTCGCAAAATTCACAGAGGAGCTGGGACGACATATACTGCAAATTAACTTATGACAATCTTTTGAGCTGTAGTACAGGTTCGGCGCGTGCTAGGCTTTTGGCCGTGGGTGCGCATGAAGCCGGCTACTGGGTTCACGCGTACCCTTCGTCAAATACAGGAACATTTCTTGAGCCTGACACGCTTCGAATCGCTACATGTCTACGGCTTGGGGTTCCGGTCTGCGCTCCTCATAAATGTCCCTGTGGCAGTGATGTCGACAAGCTAGGACATCACGGACTGTCTTGCCAAAAAAGTGCAGGCCGCTTCTCTAGACATGCCGCACTTAACAATATCATACGCCGGTCCCTTGCCACCGTCAACGTGCCAAGTCTACTTGAGCCGACTGGTATTGCAAGAGACGATGGCAAGAGACCAGACGGTATGAGCTTGATTCCATGGAAGATGGGCCGGGTACTGGTATGGGATGCAACCTGTTCAGACACGCTGGCCCCTTCCCATCTACATGGAACCAACAACAGAGCTGGTGCGGCATGTGAAGCGGCTGAAAAAGCTAAAGCATCGAAATATAGGGGTCTAGGCTCCGAATATGATTTTGTCCCATTCGGTGTCGAGACCCTTGGGCCGTGGGGTCCTAGCGCTATTAAGCTTTTCAAGGAAATAGCAAAAAGATTAGTCGACATCACAGGAGACCGAAGAGCTGGCAGTTACCTCGGTCAAAGAATTAGTCTAGCTATTCAAAGGGGGAACGCTGCCAGTATCTTCGGAACCATGCCTAAAGGGACTCCTTTTAACGATATATTTTAGTTATAATTTTATATTTTATTAAGGTTTTTAGTTTTAGGTTCATTGTTTTAGTTTCATTGTTTTAGTTTTAGTTTATAACTAACATAATATAAAATGTAATAGGTGTACAATGATATTTCGGACATTTGACACACAACTCCATCTAGTAGTCCCAGACTAAGCAGAATTTGTACTATTGGTACTGGACAATTGATATAAACATTTACATACTTCTTTACACGCTTTATATTGGCTTCACCTGTATGTTTGTTTGTAACCGACTCGTTTGGGTGCGATTTTGGCCTACTTTTAATGGATTTCGTTCAAACTTTGTAGATTTATCGAGGACCGATTATTTTACAATTAAATATGAATATAAATATTAAAAAATTTTAAAACGTAAAATAAAATTTTATGTCGAATATCTTGATTAATTTATTACGCCTTCTGAACACAATTATTGAAAAATAACTTTAAAAAACTCTTGAATTACCTAAAGTATTTTATTGCAATTTATATACTCCGGCTGTCAGTTATATTACCTATTATGAAGGTCCCAATAATACAAATCAAAAAATGATTTGTACTCAAAACTCTTAATAAATTTTAATACACGTCAATAAATATTATTATTACGTCTATTACTGCATAAGTGATTGATCGATAGAAAAATCTACCGTCAAAATGTTTTTATGATCGTCAATGTTCACTACATTCGATTTTAATTTGAAGCTAACGGTTTGACGCCGACGCGTGACGTACGCACTCCCACGGGGGTCGATCGAATATTTTGATGATGTAGAATTGTGACAACAAATTTAAGAGTGATATAGAATTTGTTAACAGTAGAAAGGTTTAACCATAATTGTCATCTTAATACATCGCGACATCTATAGGATATTAAAGATGTATTATATATTATGTAAATATATTTTTAAATATTTCGGAAATAGTTTTTATCGCACATTTTTTACACACAACGCCATCTAGTCCCCAAACTTAGCAGAGCTTGTATTAAGGGTAACTAGACAACTGATGCAAATACATAAACATACTTTTTTTTGTAAATACATACATATGATACATAGAATACACCCAAACTCACACAAAT